>CAUIVZ010000011.1:474488-2903654 GCA_961763995.1 Juglans cinerea | reverse complement strand
CTTCTTTGTTTTGAAGCCATTTCAGGTTTGAGAGTTAATCTCTCAAAGTTTGAATTGGTATTGGTGGGGAACGCTCCCGAAGCGGCAGCTCTAGCCTCTCTCTTGAAATGTAAGGTATCTTTTTTACCTCTTCAGTATCTTGGCTTACCCTTGGGTGCTTCCTTCAAAACAGAGCAAATTTGGAATGATGTGATTGAAAAGGTGGGAGCGCAGGTTGGCATCTTGGAAGAGGTTGTATTTATCAAAAGGTTGTAGGCTCGCGTTGATTAAAAGTACTCTCTAACCTCCCCACCTATTTTTTGTCTCTATTCCCACTCCCAGCAAAGATTGCCAACCGTATTGAGAATCTACAACGCAATTTCTTGTGGAGTGGTTTGGGGGACGAGTTCAAGTTCCATTTGGTCAATTGGTTCATGGTGTGCACTCCATTTTCTGAGGGTGGATTGGGGATTCGTAACTTGAAGAAGTTCAACCAAGCCCTATTGGGTAAATGGTTGTGGCGGTACCAACGAGAAAGGGGGGCCCTGTGGAAGTCTGTCATAGTTGCACAGGTTGGGGAAGTATGGAGTGGTTGGTGCTCGAATGAGGTACGCGGCTCACAAGGGTGGGTTTGTGGAAAAACATTAGGAAGGGTTGGGAAACTTTCAGGAGACATACACATATTGTAGTGGGTGATGGCTCTCACGTCAGATTTTGGCATGATAAATGGTGCGGTGAACATTGTCTCAAAGACACTTGCCCCGCGATATTTGAGCTAGCACGAGTAAAGGATGCAGCGATAGCAGATCTTTTGGCTTTTTCTAGTGGCTCCCCTCAATGGAACACTGTATTTCGTACGTATGATCGAGGTTATATGGACAGGATGTTTTGGAGCCCTTCCAAGAAAGGTAAATTCATGGTCAGATCATTTCACAAA
Organism: Juglans cinerea; assembly: GCA_961763995.1. Lineage (NCBI taxonomy): Eukaryota > Viridiplantae > Streptophyta > Magnoliopsida > Fagales > Juglandaceae > Juglans > Juglans cinerea. The sequence goes on along the minus strand of CAUIVZ010000011.1, from coordinate 2,902,738 downwards.
GTTTTATCAAGCCCAGGCATGCCCACATTCCCATGGAAGAGCATCTGGCAGACCAAAGCTCCTTCAAAAGCAGCTTTTATTGTTTGGACAGCATTGGGCAAAATTTTCACCACATATAACCTAAGAAGACGTCGGTTAATGGTATTGAACTGGTGTTGCATGTGTAATAAAGATGGTGAATCAATTGACCATCTGTTTCTACATTGTGAGGTGGCCAGGACCATGTGGGCTGATTTTTTATAGGACTTGGATTATCATGGGTCATGCCCCGTAGATAGGTGGATTTTCTAGCATGCTGGAGAGGCCTACGAGGAATTCACAAGTTGTAGCAATCTGGAAAATGGTCCCCATATGTATATGTATATGTTGGTGTATTTGGCGGGAGCGAAATGATAGAAGCTTCGAAAACCACGTGAGAACAATGGAGGAGCTGAAAGTAAAATGTTGTTTTGTTGGGTGGGGGCCATTGTTTGTAACGGACTTAATGTCCATGACTTTCTACTTTCAGTTGTAAACTATAGTTAGGTAATTATCATGTATACTCTCTATGTACTTGGGCTTTGTCTATTATTATGAATAAAATTTCTTGATTACCGATAAAAAAAAATGGTCCAAATGGTGCTCCAATTGTATCATTGACTAGTTATTTTGAAATATACACCCAAATGTGGCTTGGGCCTCCATTGGGGCATTACAAATGGTATCTGAGTCTATCCCAAGCATAAATGTGAGACTTGAGCCTACTTACAACAAACTAGCCCAACAAGGACGTCGGGAATTGAAGTGGGGAGATCGTGATATCTCATATTGATCGATAAGGGTAGGTGGTGTATAAGATCCCACATTGCTTGGAAAAGAGTCCTTACTCTTTATAATGGTTCCAATGGGACTCCAATTGTATTAACTAGTCTTTTTAGAGTATAGGCCCAGATGTGACTTGGGCCTCCCTTGGGGCATTACAAACTTAATAACGGAACAATAGACGTGGCTTCAAGGGAAGATACAATAATACTTCAGGAATGAAAGGAACATCCTCCAAGAAAAATTAGTCTGTTCCATCGAGATTAAGACCTACACTATATTACTAATAAGTCTTTCCAAGGAAACATGCACTTCTCACAGCATTTCCACTTTCTTTATAAACACAAACAACTTGAAGATTCCAAAAAAAACAAAGGAATTTTTGCATTTCTAGTTTAGAGAATCTATAAAAGCACTATCATTAATACTACAACCATCGTTTCAAAAAATCATAAAAATAAAAAACCATGTCAAAAAAATGATTTTGTTATTTTATGTCTTGCTTTTCATGGGATGCCAAGTTCCTTAATTGATACAATGTGAAAATAAGAATTACTAAGATCAAGAGCATGAGAGGACGGGGCAAACATCCACAGCCCCAACCACTCATGCTTTTGATCTAGGTGGGCATTACTTAATACCCTAAATAATTACCCATCACTATGCCAACCAGATATACCCAGCTCTCCCCACCCTGTTCCAGCGTAAAAGACCTAGACTTATACAGGCAAAACTCAAACCAAAATTCCTAGTCTAAAGGTCTCACCACATCCAAATAGTCCAGCTTCAAACCATAATTTTCAAAGATAATAGAAACTGAAAAAACCCAGCAACCACATGAAAACCAGATTTCAACTCATGCATGACTGCATCAACATACTTGATTGAGGAAAGGTTTGTTGGTGGTTCCGGAGGGCGCAAATGGCATTGGATGGAAAGGCTTTCTGCAGTCCATTCTAAGCGTCACTGAATCCAAAGCCACTACTAGAAGTGGGGGAGTTTGTTGATGGAAAAACAGTGAGAAGGTCTTCCTCAATCAAAGGTGCTTCGTACGCAGCGGTGTTGAGGTCACTAGCAGGTAGTCAGGCCGAGATCAGCTCAGCTGTAGAAAGAAAGGGCAATGCACTTGTAAGAGACAAAAACCTCAGGTGACATTGGGAGAGTTGGAGGAAGTCTTGTGGGATGTCAAATCTCAATTTAAGGGAGTTATGGATTATGTAAGATCTAATGATTAAAGTGGATAAGGGGCTAGACCTAGTCGTGGGTACAAGTGTGCCAAAAAGTGTGCAGGCAAAAGGTGTGTCAACGATAGGGTCGTTGGACGCTGGCATCTTTTGTTCATGCCAATGTCTCTATGCCTTCTGAGGGAGCTGTAGAGTCTCAGGCACCAGTTGCAGATGAAGTTGGTCCTTTTGTCTGGGGTTCATTTGTAGTTGAAGACAGGGGTCCCTCCAAAGTCTCGAGTATTTTGGAAGAAACAGTCGAGCCACCTTTAGAAGATGCAAACGGGGCAACAAAAAGGAGTGCTTCCCCTCTTGAGGAAGCAATAGGGTCAGACAAAGTGACACGGCAAGGATCGTTGAGGGGTAGAGCAAATACACATAATGTTGATAGAGGGGACAACAACCATATAGGTGTCGAGCAACCATTTGGCGGGAAGGAAATTATCAATTTGTCATTGGTGCCTCTTGTGGGGGAAGGTTTAGAGTCGGGAGTGCAGTCGGAACTGTGGCTGGGGATAATGTCGTTCCCCTGGTTTCTCTTTCACCGATCAACAATATAGCGGGTTCAACATCGGATTGGATTCTGAATAAAGATAATGGATTTCTACAAACCCAGGGACTTTCATACGGAGAACAGGGAGAATATGAAGACCAATTTAAAACACTACTCACTGCAATCAAGGCGAGCCACACGCTTGAAACCAAATCTAAGTTTAAGAAGAGCAGGGAGTAAAAGAATCTTTCATGGGCAATCAACTATGATGCTAAGGGAGGTAGCTCAAGTCGAGGGAAAGCTAAAGGGAGGGCTTTGTGATGTTCGGGTTGAGGATTAGTTTTACGGAATCTAGGGATGGGGTCGGGGAGGTGTAATGATAGTTTTCCAATTCGAGTTTAGTGTATTTTGGGTAGGTTTTCATGGGCTTTTGGGTCATTATGGGCTTCTTGTATGGGCTAGGTGTTTTTCTTGTATACGTCCAGTGTACTTGGTTACTCCTATTGATATATATATATATATATATAATATTATTACTTATAAAAAAAAACATACTGGATTCCACAAAAAACTTATGACCAAATCGAACAAAAATTATACAATAAAACATATGTACGCACGTACATACATGCATGCATCCATCCATCCATCCAGGGTAAGAATTTTTAGTATTGAGTTGGAGTGGGGCTGGTACCCCTTAGAACTGCACAGTCAAACCCCAGATGGATTTTGCTCTCAAGCCTGTACCGGCCCAATGCCTGATTAAGAATTTTTTTCTTTACAAGTAATGCCTTATTAAGAATACCCCGCCTAGTTAGCATGAAGCACAGTGCCATGGCCTCTGTTAAATTGGTGGACTGTACTTTCTAGGCTTTACAACTGGAGCTCCACAAAGCCATTTAAAACAATCATAAATTCATGTATACATAAAAAATTAAATCCCTCACTTCACAAGAGCATTAGATGGAAAATACCACATCAGGTACCATTCAAATAGATCCAATGGAAGTTTCTAAGTGTATTAGAAAGCAATACCTGCAAAATATTAAGCACAGTCCGGATTACATCTTGATCCTTCAGAAAATCAACACTCTGGCGTGCCTGCCCTATGATCTCACTCCATTTCTGCACCCAAAAAGAAAATGGGGAGGGTAAACCATAAGCCACAGACTCCAAAAAGACTTGTGCGCAACATATGCATAAATGAAAGCCAGTCAGACATATCTATTGAACAGTCAAACTCCAATTCCAAACAAACCTGATTTGGAAGCTCCATCAACCTCTGAAGGTATTCTTCCCGTTTCTGGGGATCAGATTCTGCTTGTATCATTTGACCAACCTGAACAGAAAGAACGGGGGGGTGTTAAAACACAGCATAAGTTCACTCTAAACAAAATTACTAGAGGCAGAAAATACGCACTGATTCATAAAATGTATGGATCTGGTGAGGTTCAAGATCAACAATGGTTGTTGCAAGGCCTGATAGAAGTTCAGATACAAATGGTTCATTCTCTCCAACCTGAGAATAGGAGAAGTACATCATTGTGCAGGAAGCTTTTGCACACCCTTTCCTCTTGTTAGGGCAGATGGGGTAACATGCCGTATCAATATATAATATTCAATATAAAAATATTATACGAGGTTCTTATTGCCAATTGAAATAGAAAAAACTTGAAACAAAGCGTACCTGTACAATTACAAATTTACGCCTGCACTTCTGAACGATTTTCAAGAATGTGTCACAGGCCATATCCTGAAATAGATTCGACATGAAGGTAAAATACAGCATGACTAGGCAAAATAAAACACATGAAATAAGAGATTAGAACGTAGGAAAGAATGCACATTGGACACACATTTGGCACGTCTAAAATAAATTTCATTTTCTTGAAAAACACCCCGCCCCCCCCCTAGAAAACTGAAATGTTAAAAAGTAAACAATTATAAAGTTAGTTTTTTTGTAAAACATCTTGGCAACATCTCCTTAATGGTTTTTAAAGATCAAGTGAAAGCATGTAAGGGATCCATTTTGCTTATTTCTAGCCCTTGGCTTCGCCTCTGATACCACAACATGAATCTCTACACAAGAAAAACTCGTAGTCAATCTCATCATCATAAGGATATTTCAATGCAATTCTCTAGAGAGTGAGTCACTGATAAAAATGCCTGCCTTCACTAGGATCTCCAGTAATCGGTTGTAGTTGGGGCATGAATAGAAGTATGCTGGATGAGACTACCAAGACTTGTTTTAATCATTTTCCTATTAGGTTAAATTGAGGTAAATAAGGGGGCAAACAATATTCTAACTCTAAAAACATCAACCTACATTCAAAAGGTTTTGTGGATAAGTTACAAATGATATGAGTCAATTCGAGCGTGAGACTTGAACTGTGTCACTTATAAACCCTTAGGGGTTGGCTCAAGCAGTAAAGGCCTTGGGCTTGGGGGATTTTTCCCTTGAATTACCCGAGGTGCACTTACGGGAAACTCCTTGTCGAGAGCCTGTGCACCCCCAGGATTAGTCAGGGCACTATTTCCGGACAACCGGTGCCAATCAAAAAAAAAAACCTTATAACAGTATGACTTAATGAGAACGTCCGGGATTTAAGGAGGAGGTTGTAATACCCCAAATTTAGTATGAAAGGGTGCCGGATCAGTTGCCACGTTACCTGTACGAGAGAAATTCTTACAGTTTAAAATGATTCCAAAAGACTCCAAGTGTAACATGGACTAGCCTTTTGGGGTAAAAGCCCAAATGTGGGTTGAGCTTTCCTTTGGGTTGTTACATGAGGGGAAATTGTAATGATGATGGGCTTCCAATCCCACCCTTTCTATTTGCAGATTATACACTGATCGTTTAATGAAGCAAATCCTAAGCATGTGTTCTGGTGAGCTTTGCAGAGGACGTGGATAGCATAATAGACAACCATGGCTGTAAAGTTGCTACTTTTGTGCCTTTTAAAAACATTTTTATTAGTTGGCTTAAAAAAATATCATTTTGATTAGTTAAAAACAGAGTGCTACATTGCCCATAATATATCTTGGTCTCCCCATTGGCTGCTTATCGTAAGACCAAGTATGTTTCAGAGTGAATACAAAAGATGGAAAGGAGATTGGCATGGTGGAAGGAGCAAAACTCCTTCGCATTTGGAGGAGCAAAGCTCCACTTTTTATTTATCAGTAAAGGAGCAAAGCTCCACTAAAAGTGGCATTCTTTGCATGCATGGCCGCTTTAGGGGAAAATCCGTGCACTGGAAAACTTAAGCCACAGATAAATGGTTCATACTTTCTTCATATGGTGTATTTGAAGCAAAATAAATTATAGAAATTCTAAGGATGGTAAAAGGTAGCCGGATAAGCTAAAACCTTTTTATCAGAAATCTCTTCTTTTGGACAGCTTCTAGACTTTAATGACTTTCTGGCATCTTTTTTCCCTTCTAGATAAGCATCTAACTTCGTATATATCCCGTGTACTTGGGTTGCACCTTTTGCGCTTTTTAATAAATTCTTATAAAAAAGTTTGTCATATATAAAAGAACTGATGATCCATAATACCACCCTACAAACTCTACAAGGTGTAAATTTAAAATCGGGATGCGACATTTACAAAGTATCCCTCAATGCCAACTAAATTAAATGTCTTAATATCCATTTTAGGATGTTCAAAATAGATGTCCATTTGACAAAAGTGAGAACATACTACTTCGATATTGCTTAACAGTACCCACATCCTTTTCATAAAAGTAAGCAAGATTCCTATTAAAAGTCAGGCTTGCCTCTGATAGAGAATTAAGGTAGTTTTAGGCTTTATACTTCTCATTAATACTATACTGATTTAGCACCAAAACATCTATTTTGGGACAAAAGAAGTACTTTTTAACAAGTCTTAAAGCATTAAATAAAACTTCCTAATATTATGACTTCTACAGAGCACTTTGAGCAACTGAGCAAGTACATAACTTACCAACAAAGGTTTAACAAAACATAGTTCTATCATTAGGTGCAATAGCATCTAACCTGAACTCCTGGGTGAGTCTCATGCATGAACTCAAACAACTTGTTCACAACAGTTTTCAAGAATTTCCAATGCGCTCTTAAAAACCTTGGATACTGTCCAACAACATACCTGCCAAAAAACGACAATTACAAATTTGAGAAATAGGGAAATAGCTATATTAACAATATATAAAATGTCCCTACAATCAGGTTAACTTAGGTTTCTCAATTTCCAATTGAGGCAAGCATACCATGTGGATGTACTCAGACACTGTACCATTAACTAATAAAAAGGCAAGTAATAAAGAAGTTTCTAGAAAACAGGGAGGAGGATTTGACATTTGAATATCACCCCCAAGATACACGTGAGTACTATTGCACCAAAGGCCATGACAAGCTTTAAAGAAATTATTCCCTAGAATATTTTATTAAAAATGTGGAAGCACCAAAACGTGGCATGCTCGATTGGTAAATGTAGGACTAGGTATGAGCCAGTAGCCATGCCCCCAAAACCTTTTTAGATTGGGGATATTTTTTTTCATAACCTTGACATTGGGGATACTTACATAATGTTACTTGCAATAACAGCTTTATTATCTTTCCCTTTAGTAATTTCACATAAATTTAGTAAATCACGAATCACCATCACCAAGAATCTGTTTTCCTGCCAAAAAATGAAGGTAAGATATTTAAAGACATATTGCAGCACCAATCAAACAATTGTAGAAGCAAAGCAGTGGATAAATTCATCTTCAAAATGGATACATGTGTTAGAAAAATTATGAAGTTTGTATTAATGTTATTCTAGTACTGTGAAAACTTTATTGTTTCTTTGATAACGAGGAACCCCAAAGACCGTGCAAACACAACATGTCTTTTACTGGTTAAACCTTGGACCCATAACAAGCTTATTTGTTATATATGCCAACCCCAAAGTAAGATTACAAGGCCCCATGCTCTCTTCATGCCACTCGTCAAACAACAACTTCAACATATACTAGGAGAATCTCATCCATAAAGTGTCGCATTTATACTATTCTTGGAAAAATGGTATGTGATTATGGGTTGAAAGTTGCAAGATGCTGATCAATGATATACCCAATGCATAATGGAATTGAGTACACATAATCAAATGACAGCGTTGACAAAAAAGATAAGTCACGTAGATGTAATGATCATGATGAAGATAATAAATTATTAGCCAAATGAACCAGGTCAAGGATCACAAAACATGGTACACATTTGTTCCAACACAACACAGCACAAATTTTGGCAATCCCAACATTTCTACATTTTCCTTCTCCTACTTATCCTTCTGAAAGAAACTTAAAGCATTCCTGATATGTCAAAAAAAAAAAATTAGCGCACAGGCTACAAGTATGAAAGTTTGATTTATATGAATGTATATAAATGTATTCATGTATTGTTCCACCACCTTCCAGGTAAGCATCCTACCATGTACAACCATAACTGTTGTACCTGAAGGTATAACTACCCCGTTTCATTACCGTTTGAAATTTGATCGCACACAAAGATACGACACAGGGACTCGTATAATTAGGAAGAGAGGAGTCAGTAAAAGTTCATAAAAAGCCACATCATCACTCCAATACTACCCAACCTCTGATCTATCAGAAATCATAAAAATAGTCAGGGCAACTCTGTTCTTGTCTTGGAATACGAAGTTAAATATACCTGATCTTCCATCATGGAGCCAGAGATAGATCCTATTGCCCAGCATAACGTGTTCAAGTTGTTCCATGTCCAATCCTCGCCACTTAGTTGTTTACTTAATTTTTTCAACATCTATGTAAACAGCAGAAAGACAGAGAATCACAAATTTTAGAATATCATATAGGAGGTGATTCATGGTCAAATGTACACAAGTTTATTGGGGCACATCTCAACCAGTAGACCAAGGGTATTTTTCTATCTTGTGTGCCAGATAGATGGAAGAAAAAAAACTTTTACACAGTTATAAAACCTGATGCACCCAGTTTATGGTCCATCTATCATTTTTAAAACTACAGATCGCAAATAGATATCTATTCAACAATGACAATCGAAACAAGCTTGAACATGGTTCGTGCTTCCTTTTTTTTAGTTCATGCTAAGCATAGAAACAAAAACTAAAACAAACCAGCATTTTTAAGCACACAGCTTCATTATCAGTGCAACCATAGTATAGATGTGTCAAAAGTATCTTGAGGAGGACAGAGCATCACAGTATATTTCAATTATTGTTCAGATAAACACAGAAAGAACATCTGCCAAACTGATACTTTACCTGTTTTTCAGTGTCCTCATGATCAAGATGTGACAAATATATAAGTGTCTCCCTCATGATCTGCACCAGTGAACTTTCATTAACCATAGAATCTTATAAAGAGAAAAAGAAATCTTCTTTTTACAAGTAAGGATACAACATTTTATTAAAAAGCACTAGGGGTGTAACCCAAGTACACTGGAAATATATACTTAGGCGAACGCCTAGTTTAAGGGACGGAGAGAGCAAGCACAAGTAAAATATACAAAAGATGAAAGGGGGGCATTTTTTTACAAGTTAAATTTTATTAATATTAATAGGCGTAGCCAAGTACATGGTGTATACAAGAGAAAATGCCTATCGCAAAGGGGGTATTGTTATGTACTGTAGTCCACTTATGCAGAGATTTAAGCATAGAAATTTTTAACTCAAGTAACATTCTCTCACAATCTTCAAAGTTGTAGGTGTTGTGCTTCTTCCAAAAACTCCGCATTAAGCATAAAAGAACGAAGCCTATCTTGAGTTTAAATGCACCTCACAGAAGCCAACCAAAAACAAATAGGCAAATCCCATAATTAGTTAGCATTCCAAGAAGTCAAAGTGGTTGTGTTAAAAAATATCAACAGGTTCATGGGTAGGACATAGAAACTATACTCCACATCCTGCTAATTGCACCTCACATAAGAATAAAGATGCCATTCATCCAAAGTGAATCATAACAATATTGTATATTAATTTAATTTTAATTCTTTTAAGGAGGATGGGGAAGGATGGCCCAGCAACCAGGCAATTCTGATAATGGAACTCGAATTAAAAAAAAAAAAAAAAAAACCCACATATTTTCAAAGCCCAGAAATTAATGTTACATTCATCACCAAAAACAGGTTTGTTACCTTATATTGAACAAGAACATCATTGTCCTTCATGGTTTCACGAACAATATTCCCATTTTCATCTTCAACTATGAGAACCTCCTCAGGCTTAGCCATTCGACAGATCATAAGCATTCTCAGCTTAGACATCGGACCAGCATATAACTGCCGCCTCTGCAGAAGTTGTGGACCAAGGCCATCAACCATACCAGGGAGCAATGGCATCTGCTCAATTTATCACAAAGATACAAGATAACATAATTATCAAGTTCAATATAAACTAACAAATCAAAGAGAGAAATAAATAAATAAATAAATAAATAAATAGTAAAAAAGTTCATAGGCACAAACATGCATGCAGTTGTTCATAGCATATGGGTAAATTGAAATCAAAAGCAGATAAAAACTGCAACAACGAATGCAGTGCAAAGCAAAAAAACCAACTACGAAAGAAATTCAATGTCCTCTCTTTTTTTCATGCAAGAATTATTTTGTAGCCACACTGAAGCTAAGGGCTTGTTTGGAAATAAATCTCATCTCAAAATTCTCATCTCATCTCATTTCATCCCATCCCATCTCCTTCTCAAACATAATTCAAATAAAAACATTTTCAAACTAATCATTACAACTTTTTCAATGTGGTGTACATGGAAATGTGGTGTACATGGATCGAAAAAAATAGTCGATGTTTTGAAAATAGGGAACGTTCCCTGGATGGTTTTAGGGCTTTCTTTCTATCACACATTGTTGCTTCGGGCTTCATCCATAGTATGGAATGGAGCGAGCTTTAATGACTTTTATGCTACTTTTAGTAGCGAGTAGTTTGTAATTAGGCTTTTTTCTTGTATACTTCTTGTGTACTTGGGCATTGCCTATTTACGTGGATCAATAAAACTTCTTACTTATCAAAGAAAAAAAAAACTTTTCAAACTAATCATTACAACTTTCCCAAACTTTCAAACAAAAAATAAATAACAAATCAAATTTTTCAAATCCCCAAACAAAAATAATATTATAAAATTATATTTTAACAATATTTTAACTTCATAATATTTTTTATTCAACTTTTCTCTCCTTTCCCAAAACCCAAAAAATACTCAACTCAAGTTATCTCACTACTATTCACAAACTATTTGACTACTATTTACAAAATTCTAATATCATCTCACTCCCCAAACGAGCACGAAGAAACTGAAACTATTTTTACTAGGTACCTAGAATACAAATCCAATGGCTTATAAATTTGAAGTTTAACAAGGCAGAATTATATACTATGGATGACACATCCACTAGTAATTACAATCAGGATAGAGAAGAAAACATCTACTAATGTTTGCATCACTTCCAAAATGGCAATGCATTCCTGAAATGCTGGTGAAACACATTAAAAGGTGAAACTTCAACTAGGATCAAGAAAGTAGTTCTCCCAAATTTAGAAGCAGAACCTCAGATGCCAAAGTGGCAAAATTCATCTGAACATATCTACAAATACCTGCAGCCCCATCATATTTGCAGCAACAACTGCAGGATTCTCAGCAAGATTATGGTGTGCCTCAAACAATTCCAAAACCAAGGAGTTCCAGTAGTCCAAGCAAACCTGATCAAACCATACAGTGAAGTAGAAAGGATGTTATAACTTTGGAAATTCAGTGTGTATACGGATATAAATGTCTGATTTTGTATATTAGAGGGAGGGGGAGAGAGAGAGAGAGGCTGATAGAGAAACATGCCTTAAAAACCTCTGTGTCATCCACATATGAGATGTTGATAAGATACTCAAGACCCATTAGCAAGGCAGCTATATTCTCTTGAGTGGCTTCCAGCACTCGAATATGAAACTGCATAGAGGTCATAAGCAACATACTTATCAAAGGCTCTAGGTGCAATTTGTATTAGAATAGGCAGACCTCATGCGACACACCAATGTTATCAATCTAACGAGAAAATTTTTAACAAAAGAATCATTAGAATAGGCTGATGACTCAATCATATAAGCAGTTGAAGTCCAAGTATAGTTACAGCCTACAGGTTTATCACAATATGATACCAGAATCAGGTTATCTAAAATGAGATGACATGAAACGCACCAAAAAAAATGACCATTATAAAAGTAATTAACACTAGCAATTAAATACATACGAGCACACAATTATCAAAAAAAAGTTACAGTTGACAGTTGAAATCAATTCCTTTCTTCATAGGTAAAAGAAATTTCATTAATAAAAATGAAAATAAGCATAGCCCAAGTACACATGACATATACAAGAGATCTAGTCAAGAGCTAGAAAAAGATACAAGAAAATCATGAAAGTCAAGCCCGTTGAAACCAGTTCTATTGGAAACTATATGATTTTTTTTTATAAGTAAAGGTGGTTGTGTGTGGCCCTGTGCCTCTCCCAACCATAAATGTCAGTCATTCATGACTGCCTCATCTACAGTAATAAATGTCAGTCATTCATGATTGCCTCATCCCAACCATAGGGGAAGAACTACAAAGGTACCCAAAACAAACTATGTCCATTATCACCATTGATTTTTCAAATTACCATCACACATCTATCCAGTTTAATCATTTTATGATATTATTCCCAGTGACTAGGGAAGACACTTGCCTTGTAGAAAGAGGTGAAAAACAGTGCCAAGTTCTGAATAAATGCCTGAAGCAACAAAAAGACAAACTCAGTTATAAGCACAACGAAGCATTAGGCTGTTAGTCCTAACAAGTATTTGAAACACTCACTTGTTCCTCACTAGATCCATGTGCATAAGCTTCAGGGATGTTTGTTGCAGGGGGGAGAATGGCCTGTATCATCGCAAAAATCCCAAGAAAATAAAAGGCTAATTAAGTGAAATTAAAAACTTGGAAGAGTGAAATGATTAGGAATAATCTTAAGAATATATCTACAAGCTCAACAATTTGTTTTCTAAATCTTAAGAATCTCTCTCTTTCTATGACGCAGAACCACACCAAGCCAAAGCCCTTTGGACCCACTACTAGGGAGAAAACCCAGATACAGAACCCCACCCGCCATAAATGTATATTAGGTAATCCAGGGGAAGTCCTAGTGACTAATCGAACCCAAGGCAGCACACCTAAGTCCTCAAGCTCATCCCAAATCAGCCCTTTGGCCACTAGGTAGCACAATCTGACGAGTGATAATCAACTTTCTATTCACTCCTGGGATCCAGGCAGTCCGGGGGGGCCCCCACGGCATAATGTTCATTATTTAAACTTTTTTGGTGTTATAAGTAACCTAATGGCTGATAATCATAAAAATATATCTACAAAGCTCCAACATAAAAAAATTCAATTGCAAATGAAATCTGAGTAGTGGTTATGCTCTGAAAGACCTGTAATTGCACCATGAATATATTGTACATCTTAACATACTGCACATTGTAAAAGTCCCCAAAATTAAGGGCTGCAACCTGCAAAAACCAAAATAAACAGTAATCACTCAACAATTTAATCTTTTTTAGATCGGTAAACAAATTTTTATTCATCAAAAGCACTCAACAATGTAATCTTAAAAGCAACATTTAATACAATGGAAGAATGGCATACCTCTGTTAAACATTGAAGGGTAAGATTCCGATATGATGGCACAGGAAAAAGTTTTAGGAGAGTCTCAAGCTAATACAAATAGTGTAAAGAATGTAAGTACAAATCTAACAACTTATATGGGGAAGCGTCAACAAGGCTAGAAGATTGTACATACCAATGGAGACTCAAAAATATAACCCAAGGGAATCCACGAAAGAAAAGCATGCAATGTGGCCAATGTAGCACGTATAAGCTCAGCTCTTTGAGATGCTGATAGTACATACAAGCATAACTCATGAATAAGTTGAAACTCGCTGTAAACAACCAAAGCATAGGTGTTAGAAAGAGATTCTCATCTAGTGAGCTGCAAGTCTAAAGGTATCATATAAATCACAAAGAAGGATGGCAAAGCCACCTAAATGACGCTTTCATTAAAAATCATCTTCATGCAGTATTAAGCCGATTTAAAAAGAAAGTAAATCATCTTCATATGGTATTAAACAGATTTCCCGCACTGGAATGTAAGCTTTATCAAAGCTACTGTAGACTGGGAGGTAGATGCCATCACTGCATTCTTTAATCAGCAGTATTACACTAGTTTGGGCCGAGGAGGTGAACCTATCTTACTCCATTGTGAGACGACTAGTGCTTAGTGGAGTGGCTTCTTCAGTCAGCTTGATTTGGCTTGGGTCATGACCAGAAAAGTAGTGGACCTTTTTTATTCTTTTTTTTTTAATAAGTAGTGGACCTTTTTTATTCTTGGGGAAAGGTTAAAAAAAGCAACAAATTGTAGCAATGCAGAAGATGGTTCCTACTTGTCTGGTATGGTGTATTTACAAAAAAAGGAACAACAGGAATATTGAGGATTGTGAACAGATGATCGAGGAGCTCAAAACTTTATTTTTTAATATTCTCTACCTTTGGACAGCCTTTATAGGCTTTAATGGACTAACTTCTCGTTATTTTCTTGTATCTTTTTCAACTTCTAGATGGGGGTGACTCTGCATAAACCATGTGTACTTGGAATCTTGGATCTATCTCAAGTAGTTTCATAAAGTTTTATAAGTTATAAAAACAAACAAAAAATTAGAAAGGAAAATTACCCTACAAACTTCTGATGCCATACAAGGAAAAATTATCCTACAAATTCATGATGCCAGAAATAGTGATGTGATGTTCTCAATTGTATCTTTAAATTGTTTTTTATATAGGTAAAAAGAAAATTGTATCTTTAAATTGTATGGTAACATTTAGCATCAAATTTTAATTACTTGGGGACTTTTTTATGGTTTATTACTCTTAGGGACTTTGAGAACATATCAATTCCACTTTTGTTTCAGATTACCATGCATAGGTGATGCTCTTGCATATGGCCCATGTACTTGGGCTCTTGCCTATTCTTATTCTCAATAAAATTTTGTTTGCCGTTCAAAAGAAAACTTTTGTGGTTGGTAGCAAGGTCAAGCCACCAAAGTATAGTATTTGGATTTCCTTTACGGTGCAATAGCCGTTGTGGCAAAATAATCTTTATAATTTTTTAAACTACTCTTCTTACAATCTTCCCAGTAAAGATTGTTTTATGACGCACTTAAGCTATCTAGCACATCTTATACTGGAAGGTGCAGGACAGAGAGGAACCCTGTGAAACAACCACCTAGTAGCAAATAATAACATGAAGTCAAACTCTAACCATTACCTGTTCAATGACTGTTTAAGATCCTTGATCTTCTGTTGAGTCATCTCCCCCCTTGAGAAATCAAAAACTTCTTCGCTTAGAAGCTGAAAAGCAACATACTATGTTACCTACATATTCCAAACACAAACTAAATGAGTAGGATAGAACAATAGACTTACTTTCAATATAGTCATGCAATTCTCACAAATTGTTTCACTAGTTTTAGCCGCAGCAACAAGATCAGGAATAAAGCTTCGCCATCTGACCGGCCATTCATGCTTTAATATCTGTATATTGAGTACACCTTGTTAAAAGAACATAAACCATGCCCAATTTTTTTTCAAATAAAAAAACTACAACTAATTAGAAAGAAAGTTTTTTTTATATAAGTAAACTAATTAAAGAAAACATTTGTAAAAGGCAAAGTTATAATTCAAGAAAAATATCTACAACTCAATTAGAAGGTAACAGCCTGGGAGCTGCAGTCATTATTGTTCAGCTTCAGATACAAACTTGCAAAACAAGTCCCATCAGACAAAACCCAGAAAAAGAAATAGAAATCCATAAGCATCCCTTGCTAGTCATGAAACCTCATCCACAATAATACAAAAAAGAAACATCAAAGACAAACAGTAATCAACTCCTTCAAACATTATGTTGACAAGATAAAACAGGTTTTACCTGAACCAATATAATGTTGAGTTTGTTGACGTACAGCCTTTCCAGTCGAAAAGATGCCTCATTACTTGAGAGCTATACCAAAAACAACAAACAAAGGTAATAGAATATGTAGTAATGAAAGCGTCGAATACCAGCAAAAGCTATAATGCCAACTAAACTACCCTTCTAAAAACAGCATTACATAAGTTATACCTGCACAATAACTTCAGAAATGTAATTTTTCATTCCATCCCGCTGTTCAACAGGCAATGCATTCCACCGATACTTTATAACACCTTCAAGAACCTATGATGGAAGCCCAAAACAAATAAAGATCAGAATCCAAAATTATCATTCAAAGTGTCAAAGCAAAAGAAAAATAGACCCATTCAAGCATCCAGAACACCTTATTTTCAATATAATTTTTTTTTAAAAGGCCCGTAGTTTTAAAAACATAAATGCACAACATAATTTAGCCAGTTGAAGGCACATGCATCAAACTAAAACCATTAATACGCTAGTAGCAAGAGTCTAATTTAATGGCCTTAATATGAAAAGTGGGAACTGCTCCTAAATCATCAGCATGAACAATTAAGCCTGTATGGGCTCAATAGAGGCATTTCTAAGAGATCATTTTGCCCCATGTGCCCAAGCTTGCAAGTACAGTCTGAATGTGTCATAAGGCATTTGACCAAGGGAAGAAGAATAATCTTGCATCCAAGGCAAGCATTTTGAACATTTAAGCTGTCTTTTAAAGTCCAATCACAAGGTCTATGGAATATTTTTTATATTTTTGGCTTAATGCAAGAGTCTATGCCACTTCAGTTACATACGTAAACAATTTGAAATTCGCATGCACGCAACTGACAAAACTATAGGAAAATTTCTATCTTGCAAAAAACTTCCATGTCAGTGAAATTTGCATACAGCTTGACCTGTCAAATAAATGCTCTAATTTTCTTGGACATGTAAATACGGCTCACGCACATTCACATGATAGACCCCCCATGGTCTCATCCTCAAGCCCTTAATTGTGAGGGGAGATGCCATTTGGTCCAAGGACAATTGGCCACATCACATATATGCTCTCATAAGCTGTACAATTCAACAGATAGGGAACTTGGAATTCTGAGTAATACAAAAGTAAAAATAACAAACCACACTCCATATGCATTAGTTGTCAAGTGATACAGGGCTGGGGAAAGCTTGAACCCAATTCCAACATGATAAATATAAGCACATTTGCATCAAAAAAATGGGTTCAACTGCCTGTCTTATTTATATATATTATGAAAGGAAATTTACAGATACTTCAAAATCATAGCAGTTTGATATCTACCTCCAGCCTACATGAAATGGCCAATCAATAAAAATACCATTCACACCACTTTTTTTCATGAATCATGTACCGACAACACATGCATAGTACATTCCTCAGTTTAAGGTTCAATTCTGGGGATAACATTCAAAAATAAGAAAAATAAAGGGGCATTACATTTCGACAAAAGACCCACACCCATGTTCCATAGCAGTACACTAACCCAATCATGATTATCCTCTCACCAGGGAAAAGGCACTTCCCTACTCAGCCCATTCAAACAAAATAAATAAAAAGAAGAAGCTTGTTTCTTCTAAAAAATTAAAATTATGCAACTGAAATAAATGTCTGTTTAAACCAATATCAATCAATCAATTAATTACGCATCAAAGTATCTTTCCACTTGCAAGAGTCAACCGCATTTGATTTTCCAAGACAAAACTAGCATCAATCAATTGCTCAAAATGAAGGTTCTCACAGCACCCCATCTTTGCACAAATTCAAGTATAACGTAGCACCAAGCAGCATGCCAACCAACGTTTGAACAAGATCATGTTTAGTTTTGAAGCAGAAGACCATCTTATCAGTCTACGTAAGCAGGGAAAATGACATACAACTTCTGTGTATAAGATGGACAGTCTAGGTTAAATTCCGTCCGTATAAACAGTGCAAGAAGCTCCTTGATAACCACAAAAGTTTTTCATTTTTAAAATCTAAATAAGATGATTCACATTGCAAAAAGCATAGGTGTTAATTGATTACCAAAAAAGTTTGTTTGATGATACCAACTCTGTTTTGGGCACAGAGACAAAAAGGAGTGCTAACCCACCCACCCAATCTTGCAAGTCATAGGCAGGATGACCATATTTAGATTATTCTGGAATCAAGAGGTTATCATTTCCAACACTTTCACATGAAGAATATTTGGCTTGGCATGCACAGGAAGATAACTCACTCCACCTATAAGTACCATTTTCTATAAAGACATAGCTCTATATGTACAGAAAAGTGCACATCCAGCTACCATCCTTGTATACTATCGAGGCTAGAATTAAACAGGTACTCAATTTATCTACCATGATAAGTTTTTCAGAAGTCTATGCAGGCATTTTCAGAAAAGGCATTCGTGGCTAAACAATCCAAACATGTAACTATCTTGATGATTTTGTATTGGCCAGGGTTGTGGATATTATAAAACATCATTTATGGTTTCCAAAAGACAACTTCGCATCAGTGAACCATGTTGGTAGATAAAATAAATTTATTCCCAACCACAGAATGGGTATTCCATTTAATGCCCTTGTTCAACAATAATACTGTTTGTGATTGTAAAAATTCAAAAGCAAATTTGATGAATTAAAAAGGATTGTCTTTACTCTTATAAACGGTGAATGAAAACCACTTTCTCATATCATAGGAGCTGCTAAAAAGGCACCCAACCTGCAAGGCAAAGAACTTGGAGTTGAGGTTCTTTGTATTTTGAAGGATGTGCATAACTTGGAGCCACATATCCGGATTGTTTTGCAAATCCCGCAAAATCTGGTCTGCTGCTGTCCTCTGCATCACCAACATACACGCAACCAGGTTAAAGACAAGCATGCAAGCAAAAATCACAGCCTGGAATTTTTTATTTTTTATTTTTTGATAAGTAAGAAATTTATTAAAACCACGTAATTAGGCATACCCCAAGTACACAGGAAGTATACAAGAGAAAACACCTAATTACAAACTAGAGCTGACAAAAAAACGAAAGCCATTGGAACTAAACCCATCCATTACAATAACCCAAGCCCAAAGCAACAAAGTATGAAAAAAGAAAGCCCTAATCCATTCACCAAGCGTTCTCTATTGTCGAAACAGCAACGCCAACCATTCCTCTCATTCCAAATACACCACATAAGACAGAGGAATCATGTTCCAAACAGCTGGTAATTGAAGATTTCCTTGAATCCCTCTCCAACGGACCAAAAGATTCCCCACACTCTTGGGCATCACCCAAGAAATGCCAAGCTTGACAAAGACCTCATCCCACAAATCCCTCGACACATCACAATGAAGAAGAAGTTGATCCGCCGAAATAATTGCAAGAAATAACAGTCAGATTTAAGCAAGTGATCGTTTACAATAATTGCAACGGAAGAAAATGTGACTTGTGGACGGTGGAACTGAGGTCAAGATGCTATATTTATGTTAAAAGTAAATGACTTTCGAGTAAACTTATCGTTTCACTTTTGTCAATCAGAGAACCAACACAAGGTTAAGGATAATCTTGTATTCGTGGAAATTGAACAAAAGAAGCCCAGATCATAATGCCTCACTGACCTAAAGCCCCAATTTGTCACCCGAGAAAACTAACCGAAAATAAACACTGAGTACACGTATAAAAAAAACCCACCACGACTAAAAGTTCGAAGGCATTAAACCCTAAAAATATAAAAGTCTTAATTTTACTCCCTCCACGTTCCCACATTCCGGGGAGCCAAACAGGTAGTAGTGTGTGTGTGTGTGTGTGTGTGCGCGCGCGCGCGCGAGGGCGTGTGAGAGAGAGAGAGAGGAGCGACTGTATAAAGGTAGGTAGTCGCGTAGCTTCTTTGAAGTAAACTCTAACTTGGTCGCTAAAGCGGGTTAAACCCTAGTCTAAAGCTTCAGTTTAATTTCTCTGAAACCAAACAGAAAGCTAACCGGGAAAGGAATAACAAATCTCTCACCTCTTCTTTAGATCCGGTGCCGTAGAAGGCCGCCACGGTGGCATCGAGCAAGGCCACATCGATCGGCTGGCTCAAATCCCTAAGCTTCTCGGCAGCCATCGTCCCTTAGCAAAACCAAACAACACAGACACTTCACTCGCTCGCCAATAAACCCTAGGGACTTTACGCAGCGAAAACGAACCGAGACCCCCGAAACGAAAACCCTAGGATAGAGAAAGATTCTAGAAAGAGAGTGGGGAGAGAGACAGAGATTCTAGAGGATTTAGTTTAGAGCGAGAGACGGAGAGAGAGGGTGGGGTTTTATATAGAGAGAGAAAGAGAGACGTAGGATAGCTTGAGAATGAAGCAGAGTTTTAAGAGGGGGAGGGGAGGGGAATTGAAAATTGGGTTTATATATAATTATATATATATATATATATATAACTTATATTTACACAAATCCGACAGCTTCAGTCCCGTATAAGTGAGAGTTTGCTGTCGTTTTTATGAGAGATGACCTAATAAAGTTTAAAAACTGTCTTGCCGTTTTGGATAGTGTTTTTAGGGGATTGGCAAGGTGGGAAGGAAAAACAAAGATTATAAAAATTTTAAAAAATATTTGAAAATGCTTTTGATATTAGGTTTTGCAATAAAGAGATTTAAAAAGTGAAAGGACGAAAGAATTTGAATAAAAATTATTTTAAAAGTTAGTTTTGTATTAAAGTTTATGAATGCTGAGATTGTCTATCTATCTGTATATTTTTTCTTTAAAAATTTAATGAATGATGTAAATGTGATAAAAGTATCACATTTTACATAGTAGAATGTGGATATAATTTTTAGTATTACTCTGTAAATAAAGATACTTAATATGCGAGTCTTATAATATTTAATAATGATTATATAAAGTTTAAAATGATATAAACTCTACCTTAACATTTAATGCTACAATTTTTCTTTTTTAGTTGGACCATCCAAATTGAGTAAATAATTAAATAGGAACCCAATATGCTTTTATATTGTAGCATCTTTCCAATTAAGGTAGAGACAAGTCAACAAAGAGAATCACATCTAAAGGAAAATACTAAAGACACCATTTAGTCATTCCGTTTTGGTTTCCCGCTTGACGTGGAGCAGCTACTATGGCATTTCAAGGTAAATTGAATTCTTTTCCGTTTCCCCTACATCGGCCACTCTCTAATCTCTACATTTTGTTGTTTCTATGGAATTTGCTCTCAATTGTTTGATAATCGTTACGTCAATTATGATGCACTATTCTATGATTTTTCTTTTAGGATTCCAATGTAAAAATCACCATTTCTCTGTCATTTTGTTGCATAGGGGTTTGTACAAATTAGTTTGGAATGGAGTCCACAATCCCCCATAAACCAAAGTTTTGGAGGACACGAAATGAAGGGAGTGGTGGAGAGCGTTTTCGGGAGGGAGGAGATGGCTTGACCCAGACCAACATGCAAGGAGAGGGGAGAGGGTTTTTAGGACTGAAGGGAGGCTTGAAGGAGACGAAATGCAAAGGGAATCTGTCAGGGGTGAGGTCCGATGGGTCAGGGGTTTTGGAGGGGAGAGGAAATGCAGAACAGCGCCGAGAGTTTGGGGATAGCTTGACAGGGGGGAATCTATCGAGGAGATGAAGTGGGGGGGGAAATGGATTTTTACAAAACGCGAGAAGTCGAGCTGGGTCAATGAGTCTAAAAATAGAGAAAAAAAATGAGAATGCCAACGTGGAAAATCCACGTCAAACAGGAAGGCAAAACGGGATGCTACAACGGTGGTTGTAGCATTTTTCCACAGTTAAAAGTGGAGTAGAAGAATGAAGATAGAAGTTTTGGAATGGAAATGTTTTTAATTTGATGATACCATTATAGATAGCCCATTTTATTAAGTTGTGCTAAACATTAATGGTGCATTAAATAAATACCCTATATGGTCATGGGTGCACGACCAATGCCCTAATATATTTCAATCATTTTAAAAAAATAAAAGGTTTGAAAAAATAAGGACAAAATTAAGGTTATTATCTATTAGTGTATGTTTGGGATTGTGGTGAAAAATATAACTTATAATTTTAGTTATGAGAAAATGTTATGAGTATGATTTCTAATTAGGGGTTTCCACTTTCCATAAAACCAACTGATTATGGTGGTCCTCGATTAATGAGTATGGCAATTATTTTAGGGTTATCAAAATTTTAGGCCTTTAGGAAATACAGGTAATTTAGGTTTTAATTACATAGTACGAGCTTACTTAGAGATTTATGTATAATTGAAAATTGACGTAAGTTACATGCCTATCTTCATAGGTGATTAATTACGTGTCAAAAACATTGAATTAACGCTATGAGGTAACTAACATGATCACACACTTCCACGTATATACAGTAAACGACACGTATTTATATAAATTTTATTTATGTATGCCCTTTATTGGAAGTCTATTTTTACGTACCAAGTTATGATATGATGAAAGTGAGTTTCAATGTCTTGTGAATATATGTTTTATATGCATCATAATATGTTTTCATTTGTGGCTACTATAAGTTGTCATTATGTGTTCTGCATACATAATGGTAAGAAATATAAAAGACGAGTTATGAAATAGGATTCAAGAATAGCCATAAGATATGCATGGTGCCAATGCAATCGGGGTGAATGTACAAGTCGCGGACTTAAGTGTGATCTACCCTAGTATGTTATGATTATATTGTGGTTCCTCTTGTGGCTACATGATGTGGAACTGGTGCACAACTTTGCACACATGGTTAAGATATGTTGGCCAATCATATAATTGAGATAAGTCATATAAGTTATGATAACAGAATTCATGCATGTCATAAGAATTGTGTTAATATAAGTATTAAGCATGCACGTATTTTAAGAAAATTATATGTTTATAATGTTTATTATATGATGTACTACTTATTGAATATTCTAGTCATTTTTGTATGTTTTTATTTTTTTTTATCACCACAGGTAATGATCTTTATAATGATGGAGCCGCAGGACGAGATTTGGCCTAGGGAGGCGTGACAGAGGCATAGATCATGTACATAGCTTTTACATTAATGATTATTATAGTACAAAGTTTGAAAAATTTTAGTAAGTATTTTCGCGTACTCTCTTTTATATTTCAATGAAATATGTTTTATTTTGAATTATGAAATCTTTTATACCTTGTGCTTCATTAAGAGGACAAGAAATTATAGGCAAGGTTAGTAGCACTTCATTTTTTCTGAAATTTATAAAAATGATATAATTCTTAATCCTAGGTAAGCGGGTTGTTAGAGAATATGACAGTCATATTGATAACATATTTGCATGCATTTAAACAAAGTTTTGATATTCCAAATTCATTATTGTTGGGAAGAGAAAGGGAAATAAGAGGAATGTCTAAATTCATAAAACTATAAGATAGAGTATACTCTCATCCCTCTCAGAACATTTACAGTGATGTAGGGGTAGCTAAAATTTAGAGAATATACGATTATTCTCATCTACATTAGATTAGATTAGTTATATATTGACATAAATAGTTCCTCATGTTTTGTGTGGTTTTATTATTTTGCTTGCTTTCAATCAAAGAAGACGTGAGTTAATTGGGTTATCGATGGACCGACAGACAGGTTGCAGATGGCACGTTAGAGACAGGTTCAGCCCAGCCAGATTGGGAACTTGGGTGATTACGTCTCATTTGGTTATGCAATTCAAATTAGATGAGATAACATATTTTGAATAGTAATGAGATTTTTCAGTTAAGATAATATGAGATGATTTGTAAAAAAGTGTGTGTTTGGATAATGAGATGGGATAAGATAATTTTTACTTTTTAGAATTTGATAAAAGTATGAGTTTCACATATGATTGAAAATTATTTTATAATTATTGAGTAATAATTATGAATATATTAATAAAAACTACTATTTGTAATTAATTAAAAAATCTACCATAAATATAATTATATCTAAAAATATATTTTTTTAATTGAAATTACTCTAAATTTCCATAAAAAATTAAAATGGTGGGTTTCGACAAAGGGAAAGAGGCGCGAACATGGATGAAGAATAATCTCGAAATGGGATGAGAAAAAAAAAGAAAAAAGTGCACTGTTTACATAACTTTTTACTGTTTATGTCAGTTGTAATGTTCATTTTACTGTTTATGTCAGTTTTGTACTGTTCATTGCATTGTTTATGTCAGTTTTGTAATGTTCATTTTACTGTTTATGTCGATTTTGTACTGTTTATTGCACTGTTTATGTCAGTTTGTACTGTTCATTGGATTGTTTATGTCAGTTTTTGCACTGTTCACTTAACTTTTTACAGTTTATATCTGCTATTAATTTCAAAACGCAAATGAAGGCTAAAAACGCAGATATGAAATAAAAACATCTCATTGGCCGTCTGGATACCTAGATAAGACTTGCCATACAACCCAGATGAAATTGTTTATATCTCATCTGGGTATCCAAACCGGTGAATTATTATTATTTATTATGATTATTAGAATATTATTATTTTTAGACCAGTTGTATTATTTTTATTTTGGGTTCTACGATATTAGTTTCTAAAAAATTATACTCTTTATTCTTACACCACACACTTATTTTGATTTTTTTATTTTAGTAAATATGTGGTGTAGGGATAATGAGTAGAATATAACTCAATCAATTTAGTAGGAATACAATTTAAAAAAAAAAATTAATAAAACATGTGTGGTATGGATGTAGGAGGCTTTGTAACAATATTTTTAAGCTGAGTTTAACATCTAAACATCCAACTCTCAAATCACTAAACTCGGCTCAACTCAAAACCTCTTTACACGTGAGATCCACAACATTTTTCAACTCAACACTTATTTACATGCGGAATGCACAACCTTTTTCAACTTTCCATAAATACATCTCAACTCATATTAACATCCAAACACATATAAACTCATTTTAGGTGAGCCTCACAAAACTAACTCCACAATCTCAACTCATTACTATTAATAAAGAACTCAACTCATCTCAACATTCAAATGGGACCTTAGGCTACGTTTGGGTAGTGGGGTGATATCAAATAATCTGTGAATAATAGTGAAAAAGTAATGATAGAATATTAAATAGTATTGAATAATAGTAAGAAGTAGTGAAAATTAGGTGAAAAATAATGATAAAATATTGAATAGCACTCCACTACCCAAACACAATCTTAGTTTCTCATTCTCTCTCTGCTTTTTCCCTCATGGCTTGAGGGGAGACGGTGTTGGTGCCAAACAGACCACACCAAATGGTAGTTTCTTTTGACCATTATTGATGATTTTCTTAGCATGGTTCTCCAACCTGATATAGCTTGATGTAGTTCGTCAAATTGTAAAATCACTTTTATTATAAAATAGATCTAACCGATCAAATAAAATCACGTTAGTTTGTGAGATTATTTTTGTGTAATTTCTTTGTAGCTATAACACTCATCTTTTTTTTTTCTTCTCTCTTTCCCATTTTACAACCATACAAATAGAAAGATTTTTATACTCCATCTTTACTCCGCCATCAAATGGAGAACAAGATACAAATCCCATCCATAACTAGGGCCCGTTTGGATAGTGAAATGAGATGAGATAAGTTGAGATGATTTATGAATAGTAGTAAGATTATTAGGCCACGTTTGTTTTTGCAATTCCTCACAACTTATCTCATTTAATCATTACAACTTTTTCAAATTCACATATAAAATAAAATAAACAATTCAACTTTTTCAAATTTCAAAACAAAAATAATCTTAAAAAAATATATTCTAACAATATTTTATTTAACTTTTAATTTTAATCTCAACTCATTTTATCTGCAAAAACAAACGAAGCCTAGTTAAAATTAGATGAGATGAAATGAGATAATGTGAGATGGTCTCATGCTCACCTCTATATCCAAATGGGCTCTTTGTTGTTTAAATCCTAGTTGCAAACCTCAACTTTCTCAATATCCAAACAAGGATTTAAATCTGAGTGGGAAGAATGGAAAAAGAAAAATTCAAAAATGTATTTTATTCAATTGGTATGCAGCTCAGATTCGATCCAGTTTCGTCGAACGAAATCCCTCAAACCGAGGGTCAAATGACTGATAATATGAAAGGTTGAAGGAATAAGCAGGTATTTGTTGTTTATTTCTCGCCTTCGTAGATGCATTATTTTTTGGATTTATTCCCTAACTAAAATAGAAGCAATGATTCATCGACTCACCAAAATCTGAACTTGTTTCAGAAGACAAGGCTGGTTTAAATTCAGAAATGAGAACAAATGATTTTAAATAAAAAATAAAAATTTTAAAAAAATATTATTATAAATTTTTTTAATATTATTATTATTTTAAATTTTTAAAAAATTAAATTGAAATTTAAAAGAATTAAATTATTTATTATATTTTATATAAAAATTTAAAAAAATTATAACGAGGAGATGAAAAGAAACATTTTTCTAGATTCAAACCGACTTAATAGAAACACCAGAATAAAAATCCACAAAATCATCAAAACATTTCCAACCAGAGATCACTGTTCTTCCAAATCTATCACATCAATTTTTTCTAATCAATCTATCGCATCAATTAGGGTGACTGAAAATAACAATATACAAGATAGAAAGTAGCATTATTATTTACTAAGATCTGGGTATGGACAAAACTACTTGCATGCGGTTTGTACCAGACGCACATAAGAAAGCAATGTCTTATCCGAGTTCCTACAAGAACTCGACGAATCAGAGAGAGAGAGAGAGAAAGAACGAGATACATGCATTTGTCCGCACTAGTAACCAGGCACAATTGTCACAACAGAAGCCCAAAAATTTTTTGGCACAAGTTAGACATATGTAAGGGACGCTCTTTTGATATTTCATGATCTAAAAATCAATAGACTCAAAAAAAAAGAAAAGGAAAAAGAAAGAAACAAAGTGGTGGGGGACCTCCTACATCGACATTAACATGAACCGCTCTTACAGAAGCAACTCTGGAACGTAGTATCTTCGATTTTTCCTGTATCAACATTCTGCAGTCTACTTGCGTTACATCTATAAGTATCTGAAGGTTATGTATCAGCCTCTTCAATCTCCCCATGACGACCACAGTCTGAGACAGATGATGTTGTTGCAACATTCTTTCCTTTGTTATCTGATGTTGTTGTTGAACCAATGTCCGTGTTTTCCTTAACTTTTGGCTTCTGCAGAAGTTGGAGCTGATTTTGCATTACCTGCACGAGAAGGGGCAGTATAACCACAGCATTACAACAGAATCGAGTGCTTTTATTTTATCTTGAAAGTGAAAAAATATGAATTAAAGGCTCAAGAAAACCAATCTATAACTAAATTTGAGGGCGGTCATGTATCGCAACTAGTTGGAGGAAAGTAGAAGGCTGGCGCCCAAGTTTATCAGGGTTTGATAATATATGCATGTCACGCCTGCTGATATATGCATATGTGGGCACTTCCTCAAACTTTTATGCACGATATCAACCAACATATATTTACATCCCATGTATAAACCATTAATGATAATTGCATCACACTTTCGATTTTACCACAATCTGATGTCTAAGAAATTGTTTCTGAGCTTCCAACTGCGAGTCTGGTATATTTAGATTGCCGCCAGACCTCTCTACATAAGTCACATTGGTTCCAGGTGGCTGAAAAGGAACAAATATACAGTGTGGATATTGAGGAGAGGATGACTTTGCAGGTCCGCCAGAGGTTGTGAACTGTGGTTCTTGTTGTCCAATGGAAGCTTCTTCTCCACTGGATTCACTGGCAGCAGAGTTGGCAGAATCAGCTGAAGTTCTTTGAACCTGAGGAAGTACAGCATATCCAGGGGACCTGCAAAAAAGAGTACACATGTTTGTTAAAGAATGAACCAACCAATTGGACTGGTGGAACAGTTGGTCCTAAAACTCAATTTTAAATCAAATCAACTAAGCCCTAATACCAAGTAAATTGGTGTTGGCTCTATGGATCCCTTTTTAACTACTCAGGATAACCATCATCCACACCAATCTTTTTTCCAGCATTCTGTCCTATCTAAGATCATAATCTGCACCACTTCCTTTAAAATCTGAACCGGCGAAACAGTAAAGAGAAGAAAAGGGGGACCAACCTAGAACATCTAAAAATCTGAAACAACCTCTGAATCCTAGGCTTGCTTCAAGCCTTTCATATACATATATATGAACCCACCCGTGAGTAGCCCAAGTGGTAAGGGTGAACTTGTGTGCATGAGCCCCATGCCGCAGGTTTGATTCTCCTTGGGATCAAACTGCGATTTAAGTGGAAGGACATGACAGTGGGTTGCTGTGTTAGTCTCCCTGGGGGTTTAGGTTCCATGGTTGAGTCCTAATGGCTCTGCTGTGGGGTGGCTCCCCCGTCATAAACTATTTCTTAAACTATCCTAAAATAGGAGAATTTAAAGGCATAATTAACAAATAAGTTATAGTTGTCATATTTGTCCTTTAAGGCTTCGTTTGTTTTCAGAAAACTGCTCAACTCATCTCATCTATAATTATTACAACTTTCTCAAATTTCTATACAAAATAAAATAAACAATTCAACTTTTTCAAATCTCAAAATAAAAATAATATTTAAAAAAATATTATAACAATATTTTATTCAACTTTTTAACTTTAATCTCAACTCATCTTATCTCATCTACGAAAACAAACGAGGCCAGAGTTCAAGCATCCAATGTTCAAAATTGCATGATCCAGATCAGAAGCATACTCCTGCTCCCACCCACGTACCCTAGCCCCTTACAGCACACAAGCCATGCCAACTAGGGCTGGGCTCCGACTCCGACAGAGTCGGAAAGCCCAACTCCAAACTGCGAACTCCGACTCCGTCTCCGACTCCAACTTTTGAGAGGGAGGGAGGGAGGGAGGGCTTAGTTGGCCGCTGCCATCGAACGGTAGCATCGTCGACGCTACTAAAGCCACCATGATGATATGGAGCCTCAAGAAGGAGGAGCGTGTCATCCTTGAAAGATGACTCGATAAAAGCAGAAAGAAAATGGGAGGGAACTTGGTGTTTGAGGAGTCGAGATGGACAAGACGATGATTCAGAATTACCCTCTAACAAACTTATAAACCGCCATGGTTGAAGAGGAGCTCGAATACTGAGAAACCTGGTCTCAAAAAATGATTAATATATATATATATATGTGCACTGTATCCGAATCAAATAAATCAATCAGCCAAAAAGGAAAAGTTAAGTCGTCGATGAAAAAGAATGAGTGGTTGGATTGGTACCTCGAAGCTAACACTCACGGGGCTATAAAACTAGACATGTACACTCACCCTAGAACCAAAAATTTTAAAAAAAAAAACAAAGGAAAAAAGGCGAAAACGACGGTGATTTGAACCCAAAGCAGTGAAACCACGTAAAAAGCAAACTTGATAAAGTTGGTTCAGAAGAAAGACAACTGGTTCAGATAAGAAGCAACCTCGTAAAAAGGAACTAGCAAATTCGATAAAGTTGGTTTAGACAGATTTACATACACGGAAAAACAAGCTAATAAAAATATAGACTTTTCTTTATTTGTTCGGAGAAGCAAATGGTAAAGTTTAAGGCAGCGGGAGGGGGAGAGACAGTGAACAAATAGCAGAGATCTGCTCTGCAAAATACGATTGGAGTCAGAGTTCGGAGCTGACATCAGCTCCTACTCTGACTCCAACTCCAATCAATTTTTTCGGAGCAACTCCGACTCTGACTCCAACTTCGAAATTTCCGACTCCGCCAGAGTTAGAGCCGGCGGAGGTTTTGCCCAGCCCTAATGCCAACAGACAAATTGAACAAAATTTTTTTTTTGATAAGTAAACGGTAGTATAAATAAGAATAGGCCAAGCCTAGGTATACAAGGTGGAATACAAGAGATAGGACCTATCTAGTTGCTAAAAAAGAAAGAAGAAAATCATGTACATTTAGGCCATTAAAATGTACAGCACTCGACCACAAAAGTAAGGTGCGGTAAAATAAAATTCTAAGATCCTTTATTGTCCGCTCCTTATCATCAAATGTCCGCTCATTACGCTCCCGCCATATGCACCACATAATACAAATAGGAACCATCTTCCACACCGCTTTGATTTGTGGAGCACCACCTGGCATTACCCAACAAGCCAATAACTCTACCACTGTAGCAGGCATGACCCAAATCAACCCTATTCGAATGAACACATCGCTCCACATTGCTCTAGCTGTCTCGCAATGTAGCATAAGATGATCCACTGTCTCGCCAGCTTTCTTGCACATACAACACCATTCTAGAATAATAACCCGGCGCTTCCGTAGATTATCAGTGGTCAAAATCTTACCCAGAGCCGCTGTCCAAGTGAAAAATAGTGCTTTTGGAGGTGCCTTATTCCTCCACAAACCTTTTCAAGGAAAATGCGTGTTTGGAAGCTTAGTAAGGGCCTTATAGAAGGAGCGAACCGAAAAAACACCCTTACCTGCCGGATTCCACGACAACTTATCTTTTCTCAAACCAGACATCCTTGTAGAGTACACTCGACTGAAAAAGGCCTCAACACTGTTAAGTTCCCAGTCATGTATTGCTCTACTAAAGATGACATTCCAATGGAGTTGATCCCCTGAACGAACCATGAGATCTGCCAAAGAAGCCTCTTGATCACATGCTACACGAAACACGGAAGGGAATGCATCTGCTAGAGCCTTCTCCCCACACCAAATGTCTCTCCAAAATTTTATACGAGTGCCCTCCCCCCACCAAAAATTTAGAATGACGAGAAAACACCCCCCAACCACGTCATATGTGCTTCCAAACCCCCACCCCATAGGACCCATTCCCCTCTCTAGTACACCACTCCCCTCCCATCTTACCATGTTTGCAATCAAGCACTACTTTCCATAGAGCTTCTGGTTCCACATTGTATCTCCAAAGCCATTTTCCAAGCAATGCCCGATTAAAAGTTCTCAAATTCTTTATCCCCAATCCACCTGAAGAAATTGGTCTGCATACCTTATCCCAACTGACTAGATGAAACTTGAATTCATCTCCCATCCCACTCCATAAGAAATCCCGATAAAGCTTTTCGATTCGCGCCGCCACACTAGCTGGAATTGGAAATAAAGAGCGGAAGTAAGTTGGTAGGTTAGAGAGAGTACTTTTGATAAGAGTCACCCGGCCTCCTTTCGGCAAATACAGTCTCTTCCATCTAGCCAATCTTCGTTCTATTTTCTCAATAACTGTGTTCCAAATAGAAAAAGCCCTTGAAGCAGCCCCCAATGGTAAGCCCAAATAAGTCATAGGAAGAGAAGCAACCTTGCACCCAAGAGTGTTAGCCAACTGTCGAGAAATGTTGACATTTCCAATAGGCACTAATTCTGATTTATCGAAGTTAACTCTTAAACCTGACGCTGCTTCGAAACAATAAAGAAGTGCCTTCAGTGCCCTAAGTTGATCTTGCTCTGCATCACAGAAAATTAAAGTGTCATCTGCAAAAAATAAATGGGAAATCGAGATAAGGCCCCTTTGTGGATCACCCACAGAAAATCCAGCCATAAGACCATGACTAGCCACAGCCGATAACATCCTACTCAAAGCCTCCATGACTATAACGAAAAGCAGAGGGGACAAGGGATCACCTTGTCTTAAGCCTCGAGAGCTATTGAAAAAACCCTCTGGGTTACCATTGATCAAGACTGAAAATCTTGCTGTTGAAATGCACCATCTGATCCACATACACCACCTCTCCCCAAAGCCACATCTCTTCAGTAAGTACAAGAGGAATTCCTAGTTAACATGATCATATGCTTTTTCCATATCTAGTTTACAAATAATACCTGGAGTTCCAAACTTTAATCTACTATCCAGACATTTATTTGCAATTAAGACCGAGTCCAGAATCTGACGACCCCTTACAAAAGCATTTTGTGGCTTTGAGATTACTTTATCAATTGCCACCCCTAACCTGTTAGCAAGCACCTTTGCAATGATTTTGTATATCCCATTAATGAGGCTAATGGGCCTAAAGTCCTTCAACTCGACAGCTCCAGATTTCTTCGGGATAAAAGCAATGAAAGTAGCATTCAGACTTTTCTTGAATTTCCCTGCCAAGAAAAACTCCTGAAACACACTCATAATGTCATCTTTCACGACCTCCCAACATGTTTGAAAAAACCCCATCGTAAAACCATCGAGACCTGGTGCTTTATCCTTTACCATCTTATGAACCACATCCAAAACCTCCACCTCCTCAAAAGATCTTTCCAACCAGGATGCTGTCTGTGGTTCTATGGACTCAAAACCAAGTCCATCTAGCTTGGGCCTCCAACCCTCATTTTCTGTGAACAAAAATTCATAGAAATTCACCACATGTTCTCGGATCAGAGTGGCCTCTGTGCAATCACTACCGTTGATTTTCAGCATCTCAATAGAGTTAGTTCTCCGATGGGAGTTAGCCACTTTATGGAAAAATTTTGTACTTCGATCCCCTTCCTTTAACCAAAGAGCTCTTGACTTCTGTCTCCAAGAGATCTCTTCTAAAATTAAAACCCTTTCAACTCTGATGCCATCGCTGTCTTACTTGAAGCTTCCTCTGGGGTAAGAGCTCTATCCTCAATAATCCTTTCAAGGTTCTGTAACTCCTCCATTAAAGTTTTCTTTTGTTCCCCTATATTTCCAAACGAGTGGAAATTCCATAGCTTTAAATCTTTCTTTAATGCTTTTAGTTTGCCTGCAAGAACATAAGAGGGAGTACCATAAAATTGATAGGAAGACCACCACTGCCTTACCATCTCCACAAAGCCATCGCTTTTAAGCCACATGTTTTCGAACTTGAAATAACGACGACCTCCTTGAATACCACCTCCATCTAATAATATTGGGAAATGA
The DNA here is from genome assembly GCA_961763995.1 of Juglans cinerea. Taxonomy (NCBI): domain Eukaryota; kingdom Viridiplantae; phylum Streptophyta; class Magnoliopsida; order Fagales; family Juglandaceae; genus Juglans; species Juglans cinerea. Next base: position 2,870,321 of record CAUIVZ010000011.1, on the reverse strand, counting down.
TCTGAGCATAGACGCGGCAGTCGCTTCTGACATACCTCTGGATAATGGCTTTCCCAGTCCGGCGATATTTAGAATCTATCCAGCTGGGACCAAGTTTGACTGTTAGACCATGTGAAGAGACCGCCAACTAGAGGGAGTTCAACCAAATTTAGATAAAAAATACACTCTGAAATTTCAGCCATGGCTGGATGTAATGCTTCCACTTCTTTCACTAGGGAACCTTACTACATTAAAATCTCCTCCAATGCAACAAGGAAGTCCCCACCCACTATAGATAGCAGCCAATTCGTCCCACAAACGGCTTCTAATATTGTCAATGTTCGGTCCATAAACACCTGCAAAAGCCCACAAGATATTATCCTCTACCATCTTAAAAGAGCAAGCCACTATAAATTCCCCTACAAACTCCTCCATCTTCTCCACAACCCTTTTATCCCACATCACCAGAATACCGCCCGATGCCCCCTCAGAAGCTAGATAGGCCCAATCTGCATACGGGCAACCCCACACATTTCTCACGAGCTTTCTATTAACCAATTTCAGTTTGGTTTCTTGTAAACATACGATATCCGCCTTCCAATCCCGAAGTAAATTTCTTATTCGTAGCCGTTTATTAGCCTCGTTCAACCCTCGAACGTTCCAAGACACTATTTTTGGCTTCATAAAGACACAGTCAAACCCTTCCCTTTGGACCTAACACGGCTTGAGCTACCCTCATTCAACGACCAATTAAGCCTATTAAGCTCCCTTTTCTTCTTAGACTCAGCTTTCGTGGGCTGATTGTGACTCGCCTCAATGGACGTGAGGAGGGCCATAAACTGTTCTTCATATCCCACACATTTCATCCCCACGACCTGTTGGATGTCTTTTACCGTTTGGAATACCCACTCAGAGAATTCAAAATCATTCGGTAATGAACAGTATAATGGAAAGGGCTCCCTTACTACTGCGTCTCCCTCCCCCCCGAACAGATTATTTCCTTTCCATTCTACTACGGTGCCCACTTTGTCCACTGCCAGAGAATCCGAGAAGTCCATATTAACCTCCAAGCGTCCCTGCGATAACCCCCCAGCTTTATCTTCCAAGAAAACCCCCCTCCTTGTTTCTCCTTCTTCCGATAATACCTCCATATGTTCATCGTAGGTAGAACAAAGACCCAACTGAAGAGATGAGGGTTCTATGATATGGATCGGCGTTTTCTGGGAGTCTATTTCTTGAAAACTGCTGAATGGAGGCAGAATCTGCGATTTCTCCTTGTGCGACGGTAGAATTTGTTCTACCACCCTCGCCAGCGTAAACTGAGTCGAGGCCGAGTCGTCGACCACTGTCGGAGAAGTCTGTGAAGATCCCGCAGCCAAAGGAGGCATAGATCCCTCAATTTGGCTACGAACCAGACCCACACGCACTGGAAAAATACCCTCCGACGGCGTAGATGTCTTCGCCGATGAAGTGACAGCCTGAGGCGAGACCATCGGCGCGGTCACCTGCGGCGAGCCCACCTGAAGCCTCATCGTCGATGTTGATATGGGCCCATGGGCCAATGGATCAGCAGCAGCCTTTGGAGTCCCGACAGACTTTGGTTTGAGATTAAACTTGGGCTGAGGCCCATCTATTGCTCCCAAAAATGGGCTACGGACCTGACCCTTTCCCAAGCCCCCGAGAGGTTCCACCTCCTTTCCCAAAGCGTTGCGTTTCAGCCAGCCAACAATATCATTTATTTCTCCCAAACGTGTTTTGATGACAGCTAAGGCCTCTACCAGTGTTTCCTTATTCGGACCAACAACCTCCCTGCCATTGACGTCGCTACACTGGCCCATTTCCAAAGCTGTACCACCACCAACCTTGAGCACTCCTGATGTCTCTGTCCCCTTCACAACCCAAGGCCCCTAACGTCGAGCAACTAACGCCTCCCTAAAAGATGCCGGAAGGACTCCATGCAAAGGTTTCACAGGTGCAACACCATCTTTGATAGCATCCTGCAACACCACCATGAGGTTCCTCCAGCCCACGCCACCTCTGCCTTCAGGGATAAAGATGAAACTCCTTCTCCCACCACCTTCATACTCGACTAGAACCATATAAGTCCCTCTAGCATTGGAACAACTTTGAGCAATATAGCCTTTATCCCCATCCCTGTGGGCAGAGTAGAATCCCCTATCTGAAGTCTTCAGACCACCCTCCAGAGCTCTACAAAACCACCTAGCAGTCCCCACCCCTACTCTCATATTTTTCACCCCTTTCCGTCCTTTCTCACTCAAAAATACGTAACGCCCATCCTTGCTTACCTCAAAGAGCTTAGCCTCAATCACAACACGTTTCATGACTGGCACTAACCAGTGTACCAGAACACAAACCAACACCCACAGCCACCAACAACCTACGCCATTAGTAGGAAGCTAATAGAGAAAAATACTAACTGTGAAAATAATTGAACAAAATTAAGAAAAAGAAAAAATTGTAGCACAAAGGTGCATACCATACTAGCGTATTTGCAGAAGGATAAACATAAGATTTCTCATATATTGAGGCAGCTGCAGCAGCAGCTTGGAGTCTTGCTTGATGCTGGCTCAAATTATCACCTGCCATACCACTACCAATAGAACCTTGAGCAGACGTACTTCCTGTGCCTGTCCCTGTTCCCAGTTAAAATAGATTGTCAATGTCTTTTTAAGATATCAAGCCAGCTTTCATTGAATGAGGGAAAAACTGTCTAGTGAAAAACTCTTTTTTATTTTTGATAGTAGAAGTATATTACAATAAAGAAGTCCATCATTCCAAAAGTTCAAACAACTGTCTCAATCAAAACAAAGGACGATATCACTGAAGCTAGAATATTCACACTTGTGACTTCTTATAACATAACCACATGAGAATCTGAAAGTATATTGTACAGAACAATGATTCTATCACAACAAATTCACAGAAACAGCATTCATGCCAGAGTGATACAAGTACCACGTCTCATTACTGCAGATCAACACCTAGACTAGTTTTTTTAGTCAAGTTTGAGTGCAAAGAGAAGATCTGAACATTGAATAATTGTAAGTAAAGGAAGGACAGAGGCATTCCGGTTGGTTTCTTTTTTTTGGTCTCTCTTTGGTTAAGAAGGTTTCACTCCTCGATAATTTCCAACGATTCCACAAGGTCAAAATGGGCAGGAAAGGGAATGACTTGTTCATAATACGACACGGAAAGAAATACACAATTCACAGTTTTCATGCAGCAATTTGTCAAAATCATTTCACCCCAATCACATTAGTAGTAGTTATGTACCTACCTTGCTGATTAACATCTGACCGTGACCCATGCCCTGCAGCTGTATTTGTTCCATCTTCGGGTGGTACAACTAGGGCTCTGCAAGTAGGACAAGTATGCTGTCGCTCTAACCATGACCGGAGGCAATGCACATGAAATAGATGTCCACAAATTAGTTTCTTGGCCGTCGTCATCTCTTCACGACAAATGATGCATGTTACATCGCTTCTGCATGCCCATCAGGAAAAATTTAAAATACCAGTGTCCAAGTATCACAAACATAAACACTACGGAAATATAAAACTCACGCATTGAGTTCTTCTGGTGTTGCATCTGGAAATCGATCGTTCATGTTTGAAGTGATCTTTCGATAACGAATAAAATCAACAGCACGAATCCTGAAATTTCTAAACGTCTCATAGAGATCTCGTATTAAGTGCAAAGGCACACCATAGTTCCTATGGACACCAACTCAAAGTCAGTCACATATATGATATAGCCCATGATATATAAGTGTAATTAAGGTTAAAATAAACAAGAGGCAATATTCAACAATATCAACAAATCAGGACAAAACAAAACTAACTAAAATTTAGTCAACCGTAAAAATTATAATGAAAAAGATTGATGTTATCATCTAAACAAGAATCACATGAAAAGAACCTAGCAATGGAGTGGATAACAATGAAAATAAAAATGAAACATATAACAGGCATGGATATTTTGGACTTTTGCCATGTTGACACACTTACCAGGTACAAATGCATAAACCTGCCATAGCCAAATAGCGATTGAATGTTTGGAAAATGTATTGGACCACTATGTTTGAGTTTAAGTTGTCAATGGAGCAAGGAAGTAATTCTTCTAAGTAAACAAAAGGGAGCATATCCTGTTATTTATAACAACCTTAACCATGGAAATTAAAACCCAAGCTGCCACCCACTACCTTAGGTTTTACTCTCTTGCACAAAAATCAACATTCCAACATACGTCTCAAATTGATTCTAAAATAGTCAGCACAACAGCCATGTCAACTTTTATCATTAGGGCAAGATAACGTACAAGGTCCCTTGTCACATCTAAGAGATCCCAGCCTAACCGAGTTCAAATTAAGCTCAAGCATACTAATCTCACAATATTGGAATTTGAGTTAAGGCTGACATTTACCCACTTTAGATAATCCCCCACTCCTAGGGATTACTACAAGAACGGGTATAGAATATATGCTTATAACAGAAAGAAGGAGACACTATTGATCAGGATACTGTGAAAACACATCATTATTGCTCAGTATGTAAAGTTGCAGATGTACCAACATTTTCTTCATGTATGCATAAGCATAACCATACATGGTAAAATCCTAATTAAATTTACATGTTATCCCTGTGCAACCATGTAGTGATATGTTACAATAGTCCCGAGTGGATGTATGTGCCTTCGAGTATGGTCCGATAGAATAAAATGTGTAATCTCTGTGCAACCATGTAGTGATATGGTAGTATGGTGCAATAGTCCCGAGTGGATGTATGTGCCTTTGAGTATGGCCCGATAGAATAAAAGGTGTGTGTGTCTGCACACACAATTAATCTAGGAACACTTATGTGCATGTACAAGACAATGTGTAAATTTTAAGTGTGGGTGAGTAGATAAATAAATGGGTAAGTAAATCACTTACATGAAAATCACAAGGAAATAGCACAAGTACATAGACAGGTGAAGCAAGTCTCGGATAATTTCCAAGTAAAATGTGTAGACAGGCTTCCTTTCCCACTGTCCCTCCATAAGCATGTCAATAACATAGAATACGTATTTTACAAATGTTGAAACTGTTGTTGTCGCCAGTATCATGTACCTGTGGTACAAGTAACAGGCATCGATGATATATGAGCAAATGAACTGCAATTGGATATACTAATAACTCATGTGGTAACAGAAAATTTTCAAATGCACATGATACACATTTTTTTTTTGATAAGTAAACACTTGTCTTTTAGGTTAACCAAAAGATGCACATGATACACATAATGGATGGAAAATATAGGTTAAAGAATTCACAGTGGAAGGCCCATAGAAATTAGTCAAATATGTAAGGTTCACATCTGGAAGGAGAGAGTCATGTCAAGCAATCACATCAAAATGGCAATTTGCATCAATAAAGTTACTAATTTAACTGATGATCTTGAATCAATTTGACCACAAAGTAGAAGGCATGGAGCAATTATATCGATATGGCAATTTGACAATTTTGCAACAATGAACTGATCCTTACCACCTTCTTCGTTATTAAATAAAAAAGAGTTTCTCTTCAACACTTTTTAGGGTTGTCCGAGCATTGGTTGATTGCAACTTATGCACTAAGATGTTCAACAAGTACCCATTTGGAGTATTTCTCAATTTTTTTTAAATGGAACACAAGTAGTAAAAAACCATATTTTGATTGTTGCTAAAATAGGCTATATAAACCTTGATATCTTGTAGCAAAAACCCTTGATGTCTTGTAGAAAAAATCCTTGATACCTGGTAAAAACTTTTTTTCGCCAACATTGAATGAGCATTGAGATTTCTCTTCGTACATGTTAAGCAAACCATGTTCTAGAACATGGGCCTAGCTGTGGTTTCTTGAGTCTGCCTCCTATATTTTTGCCAATATCAGAGAATTGGTCATCCTTCTTTTGTCAGATTGATCTTTCTAAGGTATCCCTGGTTTTGAATTCAGATTCTATTGGATCCCCTGAATCTGATGATAAATCCAAATGGTTCATCTCTCTTAAGCTTTAGAGTTTCTTCATCTGCCTTATTTTTTTACTTTCCTTCGGGGATTATAACTCGTTATAATTCAAAACCTCTACTAGTTATGTTATATCCTGCACCAACCATCTTATGTGAAGAGGCCATACTACTTCTAAGCCTTTGGTAAAAAGTTTAAGCCTAACCAGAACTTACATTTACATATTTCCTTATCTGCAGCAGTTCGTTCCATTAAAGCATGCACATTTCCAGTTCCAATTGACATAAATGGGCATTACATTTGAAATGATGGCCAGATAAAAAGGCTTTACCAATCTTGATTAGCAAAAAATGGCTTCACTAATCATGAGAGTGCAATGCAACGCAAGGCTTTACTAAGCATAAATCAATGGAACTAAAAAGAATAAAAAAGAAGCATAAAGACAGATAACTTACTCAAATGAAAAGAAGACTGAAACTGACGCCTTCTTTTCCTTCATCAAAAACTTTATATTATTGTATAAGAAGAGACTATCCAGAAGAAGGAGGAACCCCATAAAAGAAACAATCCGAATATGAGATATGATGGGTACTGACGGAGTAGTCTCAATGTACTCAACCCTCTTCTGAACTAACCAATGCAAAGCCTTGATTAGCAATAGAGCCGTGACCATAGCAAGAAATGTAACAGAAAAGTCCTGCCGGAAAATAGTGATCGCAAATAGGATTTCCATGACCTCCCTCCATGACTGCTCATTTAGCCTCTCAATCTCTGCTTCTCGGAGTGAACCAAGGAACACCTGTTTCGTCAACTGCCACATGATACACATAATGACCAGGCCCATGTTGAGAAGGAGCACCAAGCTGATCTTAGAGGTTGACAAATAAACCATGGCCGGATAAAATTGGCCTCTACTGTTAAATGCATGGTATATAACTGCTAGAGTCGCAATTAAACTAAGCCCAGCATAAGAATGCAGCTTCATCATTTTCCTCTGACACTGTTCAACCATATCATTTGATTAATAACTTAACCAATATACAAAAGCAAATAAAATACCCTGAAATGTTACACAAAACTATGTTTCCTTGGTGTGATTTCAAACGTGTCATTCAAGGTAATAGAGATGATTTGAAAAAATCTCAAATAATCAGCAATTCCAAAGACGTATATGCAAATTGAGCAGGGTGGGGGTCAGGAAAATCGTTTTAAACCTAATGGCGTCACCAGGAGAGCTTCAAATCATGCATCAAAATTTGATCACGCTCTGTTTGGTAGCTGAGAAAGTACAGGAAAATTGAGCGAGGCGAAATAATGTTAATGAAAATAACACTTGAGACTTGGAACATCCAAAATAGAAACAATTTCAAAGCTCATACATTTTTTTTAAAGTAATTTCAAAGCTCATACATAATAATAGTTCGAAACCAATTAAAATCCCATGGCATCAACACAAAGCAGAAAACCCCCAAAACTTTCTAGGATTTGGTTGTTCCCTTTCTTTCAGTTTTTCAATAACCACACGCATCCACAAAACCCTAAATCGAGTTCTAACTCAGGAATTTTCAGAGAACACGAGCCCCACACAAGAAAAGCACATATCAAATCCAATATATTTAGAAATTAAACGACCAGATTATAACAACAAAATAAACGTAAATTTAATATATTGAGTTACCTAAAGAAAGCACCGTTCTTCTCTAGATTGGGACGAAGATCTCACATCGACTTATTTATTCGATTCAATTGAAACAGAGAAGGGACCTTAGCGTGACGTATATTTAGCCAACTAGAAACTGCCACGTGACGTATATTTAGCCAATTAAAGGACAATGCTAGGCTGTCGGCCGGCCAGCAATAACCGCTGGGCGTGCAGCTAGCAAAATCCATGCTTTCTATTTTTTATTTTAATTTTTCATATATTTAATATTTTTAAAAATAAAAAAATTAATATAGTAATAGTCATTTTTTTAATCAATAAATAAATGAAAATGAAAAAAAAAATTAAATAAACGATCAAAATAAAAAAGATAAAATAAGAGTACAAAATAGCAAGCCTAAAAGCCATATCTAGCCCGGATCCGGAGACTCGACCCTGGACTTACTCCGAACTCCGAAGTCAATGTAGTACATATTTTGGACTGATATATGATGGGCCGGAGTCGCCGGACCCTGGAAGGAACTTTCAAGCCCATAACCGAAGGGGCCCATTTGAGGTAGTCACTCAATTTTCCATTTAATGTTACGCTCGCAAAGAAAACACGAGCGAGCGAGAGAGAGAGAGAAATGGCGTGGTCGGTAGTGAAGAACGCGATGAAGGGGATCAGGGAGAAAGGAGTGGGCAACTTCTTGAGAGAGCTCAAGGAAGAAGGCTACTTGTAAGTGTTTCATTCTTTTCTCTAATCCTATTGCGTAAGGATTTCTCACTTTAGTTTCCGTGACAAAAGTCTCATCGTTAGCTTCATTGTCTGAAAATCCTCTCTTTCTATTTGTCAGTACCAATCCAATATCTGTTTGTTTTCAGATCTATCCATTTTGTTATATGTGAAATATCTGGGTCTTACTCTGCCTTTACCTTTTGGCGGAAATGGTTTCTGTTTCTGTTGCCGGAACAGATTGAGAATAAGAATTCGGCTTTTTGAGTTGTTGATTAATTTTGGGGTTAAATTATAGAAATTGAGCCGTGAAAGAAGCTCCTTTTATTGGAAACTTCGGTCAGCTTTGTTTTTTCCCGGCATTTTCTCAGCTACGAAACTTTGGGTGCGTGAATGGAGAAATTGGTCTCCTGCATGAGTAGTTTTTTCTTGCTAAGAAATCATTGGAAAAGAAACTAAAATATAGCGGAAAAATGATAAACCGGATGAGTAAAATTTTCTTAGTCTGCCATTTATTTTTTGGTAAATGCAGGGTATGAAAAGAAACTAGTATTTGAAGCTTTGTGTTTTTTTGGGAGCCCATGATACATAAAAATATTGTAACTTTATAGTGCTTACTGGCTGTGAGTAAGCATTTCAATTCCTGGGAATCAAGAATTTGAAACCTGAAAATGTAAAATTTTGATTGCAGTCTTGCACACAATTCTATGCACAACCAATGGAGGCCTGTCGAATGACTATGGTTATCTTATTTGTTTGTGGATGTGGAGATCATCTGTTAGTGAATCAACAGAATTGATTATTACTGAATAGTGATTATCTCATCAAGTTTGTTCTATTCTTCAGGCCTCACATTCTTCCTTGAGATGCTTGTTTAAATTATTTGATTGGCTGTTTGATTGCTCCCTTGTAATATTCATCTTTGAAATCGCCGACTGATTTCTTATGTTATTTTTTTATTTTGCAGGAAATGCCTTCCGGATGGAAACCTTTTGTGAGTTAAATTGCGGGACTTTTAGTATAAAATTTATTTATTTATTTTCTTAATTAAAGGATTTAGCAATCCCATGCACAATGTTTGTTCATATCCTAAGTATCATTAGCTATAAATATTTCTTAAGTAGAGATCTGCCAATTGAATGGTCTTTGCTTATAACTTTTATCTGTAATGCCCCACTAAGTTCCACATTGGGGGGAAGAAGTATGATAGAGGTTAATAGATGTGATAAAGGTACATTGAGTGTCAAGTCTTACATTGACCAACCTTGACCAATCTTGACTATAACCTTGACTAATCTTTTTTGGAGTATAAACCTAGATGTGGTTTGAAATTTTCTTGGATTGTTGTGCTTAGTGGAGCAAAGAACCATGTCAGGAAAATTTCGTTTGATTCTCATAATAATGCCATACTATACTTTTCATATTCCAAGTTGCATTAGATGTTATAATTTCAAAAAGAGATTATAACATGTTGAGGAATGTATTGTACAATGTTGGTTGCCATATTTTGACCGTAGATTAAAAGTCGCTAAAAAAAAGCAAGTGGTTAGGTCTTCACAATTGGGGATGGGTGATGTCATCTAGTCAGTCATTTGGAGAAATCCAACCCCAAACAAAGTACTAATAGAATACTTTCTCTCTTTTTATCTTTGTTGGGAACACTTTGGTCAGATTAGTTATTTAGGGCTTGTTTGGAAAAAATTTCCATCCTAAAATTCTCATTCTATCTTCTTCCCAAACATCACTCAAACAAAAATACTTTCAAACTAATCATTACAACTTTTTCAAACTAATCATTACAACTTTACCAAACTTTCAAACAAAAAATTAAAAATAATTCAACTTTTTCAAATCCCCAAACAAAAATAATATTATAACAATATTTTAACTTTATAATATTTTTTATTCAACTTTTTCTCTTTCATTTCCTAAAACCCCATAAAACATTAACTCAAACTATCTCACTACTATTCACAAACTATCTTACTATTGTTCACAAAATTATTATCTCATCTCACTCTCCAATGGATCATTTTGACCAAGAAGCATTATTGTCTGAATTTCCCTGGCCTATAGTGCATTTGCAATAGTGATTTGAAGTTTTTGAACCTAAGACCTGGTGATGTACCCTCATTATCACATGGGTTAAGGCGGGAGCTGAATCTTCATATGAGTCGAAGAACTTTTTGAAAGAAGCTTTCTTGTAACGACCCGGCCCAATAATTCTAAGGTCCAGATATTAATAATTTTTATTGGGCCCTAGGCCTAAATTATATTTAATGGGCCATATTGGATAAGCCCACGAATGATAAATTATTGAGATTGATTATGAGTTTTAATTAGGCTTAATAACTAGGTTAAATCCCATTTATTATTTATTGAATGAGTCAGACTCATTTTAGAATTTAAATATCCGCTATTAGAAGTTTATTTCAATTTAAAATCATCACTAATTGAAGTCCTCTACGTAGTCTCAGTCACTGTCAATCCTACATTGAATGAACTATTAGATTATGTTTTTAAATTCAAACTCTCTTCGTAGATGATTACGACGGAGTGTTCAGCAGATTAGTGTCACTACATGTATTAACCAAGTCCAACTCAAACTGGTTGTCACCTTCTCCCAAATCTCTCTATAAATATCTCCATTCCGCGTGTTATTTGAAAAAAACCATAAACCTCCCAGCTCAGCACGATGATCGATTTTGTGTCGAAAATTTTAGGAAGCAACGCTACAAGGTAAGTAGCTTGATCTTAAATTAGGATTAGTACACGTTAGCTAATTATATATTATATTACTAAAGTCATTTCTTTGGAAGTTAGTATTTATGTACCACGCATGTCATGATATTTGCAAGCACGTCATTCATCATGTTTCATTTCGCATATTATAGTTATGTATGTATTATGCATCTCATGCATCTCACGTTGCATAAGACACGTAAGATTTCATAAAATCAAGTGTAAGATAAAGATTAATCAGATGGTCATTCAGATGCATGGTAACAATACAGTTTTAGGGTGGATGTGCAAGCCACAGACTCAAGCGTGGTCCACCATAGTATGCCAAAATACTATTAGCGGCTCCCCTTACGGCCGTGGGACGTGGGGTTGGTGCACAACCTCGCACATGGGGTTAAGTGTGTTGGCCAGTCAGATCAGTCAAATAAATCAGATCAGTTAGTTAATTAAGATAAATCAGTCATGCATAGCATAAGTATCAGTATGATCAGTCATTATTTTAAGCTCTCAACATAATTTTTTTTATGAAAACCTTATGTTAAGTATGTTTACGTTATGATGAGTTTCTTATCAAGTCATCGACTCATTTTAGTTTGTTTTATGTTTTTAAACCACCCCAAGTCAGAATATTTATGAAAGGTAGAGTTGCAGGACGAGACTTAGTCCAGGGAGGCGTGCCATTTCTTGACAAGAAAAATTACTTCTTTCTTATTTATTTTATATGGCCTTACATTTCATTTATGAATTTCAGTCTCTAGATGCTTGGCCTCTTGATAAGTTCCATTATTTGGGTGGTGCTACCTGGAAAGATTGTCTGGGCAGTTTGGGAAAGTAAGGATTCTTCAAAGTTTAGTTCAAGAATAGTTGTCACAAGAACAGTCTTAGGATTGAAATACAATATGATATTGTTCATTATAACAAGAAGGTGATTGTATGAACAATGAACTGCCTTAACGAATGAGGAGAAATCATGGGTTAGGCAGCCTTGTCCATTTTGTGCTAGGATTTCATAGTTGTTTGACATAGTTTCACCATGTGTTCTTGTCAGCAGTTCTATGCCTTCTTTACATTTTTTTTATAAGTAAATGGACTACTATGCCTTCTCTTACATAATTACATTTGTGATATCTATTTTGAAAATGTTGTCTTTATCTTCTTTTTTCTATAATCTCCACATGAAGCCTGAGAACTCATTGTCAATTGCTGTCATTTTTATATTGTTTCTTCTCTTAATCTATGTGTCAAATGATATAATTGTATTAAAATACAGGTCATTATCTCCAGCAACTCTGATTTTTTTTTAACTTAATGCAATCAGGCAAACCAAAATCCACAATATAGGGGCGAAGCTTGTGGGTGTTGATAAATTTGGTAACAAGTATTATGAGAACCTTGATGTTCAATGTGGTTAGTATTTCTCTGTCTTTCAGTTATGCACTTTCTTGCTATTGCAGTATCATACCACTGGAGATACTGAGGGAAACTGCAATAACATTTGGTGTAGTTATGATACCTATTGGTCCTTTTCACAGTTATTACGGGTTTGTTCTGATTGTTTCTGGTGTTGTTATATTGTGTCATGTCATGGATATATATGCCACAAACCTTTGAAGCTCACATATTCATTTTTTTTATTATGTTACTAACCTGAAATCAGATGCAAGAAAGAGCCATGCATTTAGTCTTTTTATTATTTGTTACCTAATTTAGATTTTAGCATGAATTTATTTTCCCATCCACTTGAATGAGAGAGTCATCTGTGCATATGGCTATGCCATGAATATGGATTCTTTGCATAGTGTTATCCGTGGTATTTGGAGGTCATCCAAAAACGGAGCCATTTCTCAACCGGTTTGTTTTATTGGGAACTATGCTGTGTATTATATGCTATTAATATTTCTGCAGCCGATTTAAGCTGTTTATATTCTTTATAGCTCCATATCGACATTACCATTCTCACGGCAAACATCTATTCCATCACTGTGGATATGGTCCTTTTCCATTGTATTAGGACTAAAGCTTCTTTGATCTCCTTGAAAGTAATGAAGAAAAGCAGTAGGGGTATGAAATTTGAGCAATTACTCTGTTGCTTGCAATTATCCTACAGGATGATGCCTTAACCCATAGATCGTACAAAAACATTGGCATTATCTAGGTGTGAACGTATTTAGGGAGAGCTATGGCTGTCAACATGAGCTTATTTAATTCTGTAATAAAGAAACTTTGCATCTTTTTGTACAAGCATTTGAAGCATTCCTCCATCATTAGTGCTTAGTGGTATTTAGGCGTATTCTGTGTATACTTCTTGTGTATTTGGGCTTTGCCCTTTTCTATTAATAAAGTTTTAGTTTTACTTGTATAAAAAAAAGCGTTTGAAGCGAACTGGCATTTATAGGTTACCACAGTCTATGTTATTGCTTGATGCATTTCTACAGCTTGTGATTTGGCGGGGGATTTTGTAGGGCGACATAGGTGGGTGGAATATGCAGAGAAGGGTCGCTACAATGCTTCTCAGGTGCCAGCAGAATGGCATGGTTGGCTCCACTACATAACCGATCACACTGGGGATGAGGCAAGTCCTTTTTACTTCACATGATAGATTGTATGGAGACATGTACTTAACCAAGCATGCATTTTTCAGCTTTTAATGCTAAAACCAAAGAGGTATGGGATTGAGCACAAGGAAAACTTTTCTGGAGAGGGTGATGAGTATATTTACCATTCCAAGGGACATGCACTTAATCCAGGACAGAGAGAGTGGACCAGGTACCAATCATGGCAGCCCACAAAGTCTTAAGCTATTCCTTTGACACAACATTTTCCCAGTAAAACCTGGAAATCTTTGGGGGTTTGCTTGCTCCCGTTTTCCTGAATAATGTCTTGTACCATTTGGAAGGTTTGAAACTTTTTGCACTTGTTTCATTTGAAGACAGTGAACTGTCTTACTTCATTTTCTGACTAATGGAACCCATCGACATATGTTGTTGAGTATATTTTTAACTGAAGACAAATATACATCCGCGCATGTGCTTTTTATAAACGTGCGAGATTGTAGACTATGGATTTATTTATTTATTTGTTTATCTTAGCTAGTAGATAAACAAAGTGCCAATGAAACTTAATTTGCTGTATTAGGAGACTAAGCTCATAGTATTTAGGCATCCGATAGTCCAATTTCTAGTGAAAGGAAATAATAGGGTAAAGACTTAGATCAACTAAAGAGTAATGCTATTCATCATCCCATGATGCGGCATTAGATGATTGGAGAATATTTATTATATTTCATTTGTAAACCTATCATCTAATGCCATATCATGGGATAATGAGAAAGTAGATAATGAATAGATTTTTTCATATATTAATAACGTTCTGACCATTCTCACCTTAGTACATGCTCTATCAGCCATAAAGTAATGTCAAGTACCAAACATTCCCTTTTCTGATTTTTGTTTTAAGACAAACTTGACTATGAGATGGTGACTTTGAATGACCATCTGGACAAAGGGTTCTCGTTTGAACTTTGAAAATGTTATTATGAAAGAGAGAGACACGTAAAGTAAGTATTTTCTGAACATCAATAGATGGAGGATCCGCTGCATATGTCTATTTTTTTTTTTTTTTTTTAACTCCAGGCTTTTAAATTCGATTATATCAAATAAAGAGATTCGAACCAATGGTCTAATTAATTAAATAGTGTATGGGTCTCATTAAATCCCATGTGCTTTACTCCTTGATCTTTAAAGAAGAAAATGAAGTTGAATGCCAGAGTGTTACAGAGAAGCTGGTGAAGTAGCAGAGGACAAGCTATGTTGTTCAAATTGCATCCGTCTGATTTATGTGTAACAGAATATGCACAAGGTTTTTCCTATGGTAAGATCTCCAACCTTGGTGATACTTCTCGGATAAAACATGACCCAAAACCTAAAGCAAATCGAAGTCAGGAAACCTGGAATGGCTTTAAATGTTGACTACTTTATCTGTTTGTTCAAATTTCTTTTACCTTTATTATTCCTGAAAAATAATAGATATTCTTCGAAATGACAACTCAAAAAGGGAGAAATAATTATTTATTTTTGTTGAAAAATAATTTGAAAGAAAAAAATTTTATGACAAAAAATAAAAATTCCTTAGAACACTAATTATATTAAAAAAAAAAACTATTTTTCAAGAAGAGTAATTCTACATACAACCGTGAAGTGCGTAATCGTTGCGTAATCGCTTTGAAAAAGAGTATGGTCCACTATTAAAAAATTAATTTTTTTCATGTGGGTCTCATGTTTTATTCATTTTTTTCAAAGCGATTACGCGGCAGTTACACAATTCACAGTTATAAGTATATTTTCTCTTTCAAGAAATGAAAAAGCTCTCTCTCTCTATCTTGCAATATCTGCCGTGTGGCCACCCTCGTAACATGACAATGCTGGCCAAGAATGTGCATGTACAGGCAGTACAGCATCGCATGAACCTCACTCACCATGACTTTGTCGAGGCGTGTAGGATGAAAAATGGTAGCCCTCCAACTACTTTGCAACCAATTTACAATAGTTTTTTTTAAGGGAAATTTGTTAAGATATAAAATAAATAATAAAATCTTTTATCAGTTTAAACTTTTGTGATAATTGGTGATTTTACAATCTTTTTTAGAAGGAAAATTCTATGCATTACACTATCATCCCATTATATAAGTTGTATCATATTTATCACTATTGGATGATCCTTTATTGAATGATTATTTATCATCTAATGGTGATAAATGTGTCACATCTTACATAATGGGATAAAAGTAGAATGGTAATGTAATGTATAACATTACTCTTTTTAAAATATTTTTCAGAACTATGAAATATTTTCTATATCTTTATTTTGACATTTTTCTTTTTGTTTAAATTATGTCAATGCCAATTAAGTGGTAAACTGGTCACAACCAGTTGGAAGCAAAGTTTTGAATACCGTACCAGATGCCGTACTGATCAAAGCACTGAAACAAAATATTTCGGTAACGGTACCGTTTCGTGTACCGTTTTGGAATAGTCGATATATGAATAAATTATATATATAAATATTTATAAATTATATTCTAAAATAATAGTCTATATATGAATAAATTATATATAAATACATATATATAAATTATAAATAGCCTAGTCTGAATTGAGGGTCAAAAAATGAATTTGTAATTTGAAAAAATGAAAAAAAAAAATTTAAAGGCCAAAATATCGGCATGTATGGGCCGAAATATAGGCCAGTAAATGCCGAAATATAGGCCGGTACGGCCGGTATTTGGGCCGGTATGAAATATATAATACCTGTACCGAACTAGTGGCCGGTATGGCATAAACCGGCCGGTACGGTACGGTACGGTATTTAAAACAATAGTTGGAAGACTATAGTTACCCATGTAGGATATATATTGTTCTTATGTAATGATACATGCACACTCATTTTTACAACTTTTTATAGAATCATATTTTAAAACGAGGATATTTATGAAAAATGATGTTATTTTTATAAGTTATTTTATAAAAGAAAAATGCTTGTTGCAAGCGCCTGGTGCAAATGGCTTGCAAATGTGACTGACGTGGAGACACTTGATGAGAGAGAGACTGAGCTGATGAGAGAGAGCTGAGGAGAGGGAGAGACCGAGCTGCTGGACCTGATGAGAGGGAGAGACCGAGCTGATGTGAGAGAGAGAGTTGATGAGAGAGGAAGAATTCATTTTAAATCTGACGTGGCATGGACGACTGCACGCCGGTTGTATCTACCGACTATATATAGAATAACTGTTTATAAAAATATCCTTCATTTAAAATATAATTGTGAACAAAGATGTGTATCTATCAATTTTCATTGTGCTATTACCAACAATCAAGGTTAATTTATTTGGATTATAGTATCATTTAAAATCCTCCAGGGCAATTTATTGGATTAATCATGGTTGTAAAATTACATAGCAAAATCAACAAAATTTTGAGCTTCTGTATAACGGGCAAGAAATTCACTACAGAAAATTTATTGGACAAGCTTAGTGCACGTAATTTTAATTAAATTAATGGACAAATCAAGCCGGAAAAAGAAATAATAAATTAACGAAGAGTCGGTTTGGATACTTAGAAGATTTTAATATATCTGTAAATAGTAGTAAAATAGTTTGAGTATATATTTTATTGAGTTGTGAGAAATGAGTGAGAAAGATCTGAATAAAAATATTATAAAATTAAAAAATTATTTGAAAAAATAATATTTTTTTTTATATTTTGTTTGGAAGTTTAAAAAATTTATAATGATTAAATAATGATTAGATAAAAAAATTAAAAATTAAAAAATATTTTATATTTCAATGATATTTAGAAAGAAAATAAATATATGAAAATAGTTAACAGTTGTATTGTAAAAGAAAAAGTATTGGCATTAGCCCACTGTTTGGCATAAGCCAAAAGGCCCAAAACACACCCTATGTGGCTTCAAATGAAATGACCAAAAACTCCCTACAACAAAACCCACGTTCCCTCTCATTTCACCCGTTTTAAATTATTTTTACTCTCTCTCTCTCTCTCTCTCTCTCTCTCTCGCGTCGCGTGTTGCCCGTCCTCCCCCACCACTCGCATCGCCTAAGGCCCTCCGCTCGCTGCCCATCCTCTCCCCCCACCCTAGCCACTCGCGTCGCCCAAGGCCCCCCTGTTAGAACCCCTAGGAAAGTGGCCTCGGGACAAGCTTCTACATTGGCCTTGGAAGGCAAGGACAACACCTCGGCAAGCCTACACGCATGCCTTGGCCCGTGCCGTGACACGCCAGGGGCGCCCAGCATGCATGCATGCCTTGGCTCGCGCGCTGACACGCACGGGGCGCCCAGCATGCAGGCCAACGAGGTTAAGGGGCGCACGCCCCTGCGCGCGCGGGCCTTGCGCCAGTGGCCCATGCCCACATCCATGCGCGCGCGCTAGCTTGCGCATTCCCATGAGTGCGCTGCTCTTGCGCACGCCTATGCGCACATCCATGCGCGCGCGCGCCAGCTTGCGCACGCCCCACGCCGCACACCAGCGAGGTTAGTGGCATGCCTCGCGGCATGCCATCCAGTGCACAGCTCCAGCCCATGCTTTGCAGAGCAGGCCAATGGCATGCCCACCAGGCATGCCATCCAGCGCATGGCTCCAGCCCATGCCTTGTAGCCAGCGCCTAGGCCACTAGCCTAGGCCATGCAGTGTACCCACATGGCTCACCATTAGCAAGCCATGCCACCCCACCTAGCCATGGACCAACCCGAAGACCAACATGCAACCACTTAGGCCACCATGGGCCCCTGCATGTCACGGCCAAGAGTGGTCCATGCCACTATCTATTTATTTTTTATTTATTTCATTATGATTTATTTACAAGGGACTTAATGGGGGTTTCCAAGTTGTAACTCTTATAAATAGGACCCTTAGTCTTTTCTTTTACATCTTTTGACAAATTCCTTTTAGGACAACTTTGTTATTGAGATCACTTGTTTCGGTGCTTAGCACTTGAGCTCTTTGGGGTGCAATTTGTGAATCCCTAAGGAGAGAATCACAATTTACAATTCGTGAATAAGTGTGATTCGGTTTATCAATCTTATGAGTATTATTCATTCATTCTCTTATTCTCTATTTTCCTTACATTGATCTTATTATTTGCATGAAGTGTTCTTGAATTATTCTTGAGTTGTTCTTGAGAATACATTGTGTTCATCCATTGTTCATTGTCGAAACCATCTCAATTGCCTCATTTGATCCATCCAAACACCTAGTGTCGCCCACTATAGTGTTTGCACTAGTCCAACTTCCATAAATAGACTTGTCGCCCCCCTCATCAAACCCTAGCCAACTTCCCTTGTTCGGCCAACACTTACCTTAATTGGTTCAGCCCTAGCCGCCCACATCCCATTCCATATTGGGATCCCTACAAGTTAGGAACCCTAGTTGACCCAATCTTCACCATAACCGGCCACTTCTTTCCTTATTGGAGTTCCAAGATTTTAGGAATCATTCCTAAAATCACTCCATTCATTGTTGCCGTCCACCCTAGCCGCCCCACACTTTGCCCTAGTTCCATCTTCCTTCATCCAACCCTAATCCCAAACCCTAAGTGGCGCCAACCCTACTTGCCTCTATTGCCGTGCGCCTCCATCAACCATAGCAACCCTCACAGCCAAACCAAGCCTAAACACCTAGCCTCACCCAACCACTATTGCCATTTTGGCAACCTTTGACCGTGAACCAAGCAAGAGAGGAACGGGCTCTCGATCGTCACAAGGAGATTCTAAGCAAGGAGGTCGTAGTGTTTAGGGACTTGACCGGGGTCCCTAACACCCCCACCCACATTGCCCATCCTCTCCCCCACCCCCGTGTCACCCATTATCTCCCCCATCCCCCCTGCGTTGCCCATCTCTGTGGGATCTGAAAGGGGTGGTCATGGGGAGGCTACGGTGGAGCTGGTGGTGCCGTCAACTGTCGAGGTGGCGGCATGGTGGTGGTGGTGGTGGTGTAGATTTGGCAGTGAGGGAGAGAGGACCTGTGAGGGAGAGGGCATGTGAGGGAGAGAGGAAGGTCGGTGTGGGCTGGGGAATGAGGGTATGGCCGAGGCGTGGAGGTCCGGCGTGCTCGTGGGCGGTGACGCGAGGCTGTCGGTGGCAGAATGTGAGCCGTTACGTGGGGAAACTGTGTAGAGAGAGAGGGCGTGAGTGCATGCGAGGGATCTGGCCTGCGACGGGGATGAGGAAGGGCTCGGTGGTGGTGGTGGTCTGTGGTTGCGGTGGGAGGCCCAATTGACGGCGGTGGCGGCGGGTTTGGGCTGCAACGGGGACACGCGTGAGAAGAGAGAAACGAGAAGGAGAGGGGGAGGGGCTGCGAGGAACAATTTTAAGAAAAACAAAATTGCCACGTAGGGTTACAGAGGCTAATCTCTATCAAAGTAAAAAGGATGTAAATCCCCCTTTCTCAACCGAATGACTCTACATCCATCGCTCCCAGCTCTCGTTGGGAGTCACCGCTAGTCTTAGGATTTTTTTTTTCATATCTGTATTTTTTAACATTTTTAAATATTTTTTAAAAAATAAAAAAATCATAATATTATTAAAAAATGCATCCTTAATCATTAAATAAAAATTAAAAATAATAAAAAATTGGGATCGGGAGCTACCAGCGGTAGCCCCCAACGGACATCTATCATTTCCCTTCTCAACCCAACGGTCAAAAACCAGTGTAGAAATTGGTTTGAAATTATTAAAGAACGTCGAAACATGTGCCACCCAACCCCAACCAAACATCCTTCAGTCACTCATGTCTGGACTCTGAACTCTTATGGCCTCCTCTAACCTTTATTTTCTTCTCTCTGTGATCGCATTCATATTTTCTTCGCTAGTCCCCCACGGCCAGCTGCCTACCGTATACAAACTCCCTTTTCTTTTTCGAATGAGACCCCTTTGTCAAATCCCACGTACATAAACAAAGCCTTGCTCTTCTCATTCCTTTGTAAAACTATTTGCCATCAAATATCTCTCTCGATTCTTTCGTATCGAATTCCTACTCCTTGTATTTTATTTCAGTCGAACAAATTTTCAGTTTCTTTCATACTCGCTATTTCTTAGATCGGATTTTCATGGTGGCTAGTCTTGAGCGGCTCACGCTGACGTCTCTTGGAAAGGTTTTCGATCAATTCCCTAATGCTCTAGAACCCTACCCCTTCACTAATTTGTTTCGAGGATTACTCTTTTGGGTTTGTTTATTTATGGTTTGTTTTGGGTGCCTTGAAAGAAGTGCCAGAAAAGAACACAAAGTGTGAGAAAACTGGGAGCTTGTATGAATTCGAAGTGGTTGTTCCATTGTAATGGGTATGAGACGATAGAACATCAAGAAATGGCGCTCACGGTTCTGAACACTATTCCGTTCTTGCTACAATCCTCCAGTGAGTAGTCATTCGACTTCTGTTGCAATTTTTACTCTTCTGTACAGATGTTTTATTGGAGATTTGCAGTTGAAAATTTTCATGCCTTTAAATATGACATTGATATCTGCTGAGTGCTGACTAAAATTTCGCATGGAAAATTATAGAGATACACATTTCTCCCCATAAAAGGCCTAATAGGATGAGTGTGGTAACTTCTTATAAAGACTAGGATGAGTTTGTTCCTAAGCCATGTGGGACTTCTCAACACGCTCCCTCACGTGTGGGCCGGTATTTTCGATACTATCATCGTGGGTAGGTCGCAGGGGCCCATGACCATCATTGGTTATAGGTTAACCTAGCTCTGATACCATATAGAAACACGAATTTCTCTCTAAAAAGGCCTAATATGAGGAGTGAGGTAACTCCTTATAAAGACCAGGATGAGTTTGTTCCTAAGCCGTGTGAGACTTCTCAACAAAAATAAAGGAAAGTCTCGATGATTGGGAAAGTGGCCATATTTTCTTTTAGTTAAACTCCATTTGGTTGAGTATTTGGAAGAAAAAATTGCAATGAATTTTTTGGCAGTGTAAAAGAACGTGGATTTTTCAGCGGTAAAAGAACTTGGATCTATCTAATACAATATGATGTTAGAATTAATCTTGCAATAGCTAATCATCTTATATATTTTTGATAATTAATAAAATTTATTGATCCTCATAATTAGGCATAGCCCAAGTATATGGGTAGTATACAAGAAAGAAAGTTAATTAGGCATAGCCCAAATAAACTAAATGGATCTCCCTCCCATTTGATTTATTTGGCATACAATTTAGTCCAATCCATTTCTGATGTAGTCAAAGTTGTTATTGGTACTGTTAGAATGATTAGAGATGACATATAAAAAATATACCTAGTTTTGTTATTACAAGATTACCATTAGTCTTTTCTGTTAGATCCATACACTGAAGGTGCGGGGGCGGGGTCACCCCTTCCCCTTCCCCGCATATCCCGCGGGGGGGGGGGGGGGCGGACATCCCACCGCCTCGCCCCCCGCCCACTTCAAGGGTACTAATGCCTCATTCGGCCTAAAAATTATTTCTGGGTTGACCCAAACCCAAATTATTATATAATTTAAATTGTAAATTAAAATTAAAATATATAACAATAATTTAAAAACTGATAATATAAAAATTATGTTATTAATTTTTAAATTTGTTAGACTTGTTCACAAGATTGTACATGTATTGGATTGGCCTCCTAGGCCAACCTATATAACAAATTGTAATATACAATTTGTAAAATATAAAAATATATATTTATATATAAAAATAAAAAATATATAAGTGGGGTGCAGACCTCGCGCGCGCGCGGGGGGGTGAGGGGGGGGGGGGGCGCGGGCTCCTGCATGGGCGGTGCGGGGTAGCCCACCTGCCCATGCGGGGGTGGGGCGGACGGGCCCCCGCTGCCGCCTCTCGCCCCCGCTAGGTGTCTTCTATGCGGGGTGGGCCGGACAGCCCCTTGCCCACCCATTACCCTCTATCTTTCTCATGTGTAAATTATATTTCTATTTTTTTCTCAAGATGGAGTGCGTCCTAGTATTTTGTTTAAAGAAAAAGGGCAGAATCATTAATTTACATCTTTGTACCGATAAAATCCTATGATATGGATTCAATTATAATCGTAAAATATACAAGGGAGCTCTGAATTTCTGCCAAAATTGGAACGTGTTGGACCATCCATATATTTATTCATAATGCAATCCATATCGAATGGAAGTTGGAGTATCCAGATTTATTTTGTGTTCTATACTGATCAGAAAAATGTATTAATTTGGATTCTGAGTTGCTTATACAAGGTAGAAGTGGCTCTAGCTTTGGTGAAACCATAAGTGATTGATACTTATGATTGAGGTGTTGTATATGCTTCAAACTACCATAAATTTTCATCATGTCCACTTTTTGTCCCTTAGTATGTGGAAGATATGTAAATTCTTTAACTTTGACATTCATCACATGATAAGTGATGATATTTATTGTACATTTTTCTTTTATCATATGAAAACAGTAAAAGTTCTCTTGATCTTCTGTTATGAGTAGACATCATGTTAGAGAGAGAGAGAGAGAGGTGTTATACTAGAGTTTCTTAACATATCTATGGATACACTATCATATTTCATTCCCCCCCCCCCAAAAAAAAAAAAATTACATAAGGTTATTGTTTTTTCTTAATGTTTTTTCAAGAAAATGTTCTTTTATTGTGTAGTTGATAATGACTGGAGCAGTTGTTCTTGTTGTTGATAGACTTGGGAAGAGACCTTTATTACTTGGAGGTGTTTCTGGGATGGTAAGTCCTTACTTCTCTACATGAATGTTTGGTTTGTCGATTCTCAATTCCAAACCATTGAGATAAATGGAAGCAATTTGACTTGTTTATTGAAAATCACTAGTTCAGTCTGTCACATGCGATCCCCATTTCAAACTACTTGCCTTTAAACTT
Source organism: Juglans cinerea (assembly GCA_961763995.1). Classification (NCBI taxonomy): domain Eukaryota; kingdom Viridiplantae; phylum Streptophyta; class Magnoliopsida; order Fagales; family Juglandaceae; genus Juglans; species Juglans cinerea. The sequence goes on along the minus strand of CAUIVZ010000011.1, from coordinate 2,846,822 downwards.
TTTGATAAAATTAGGTCTCTTTCTTTTCAAAAAGAAAAGAAAAGAGAAAAATCGAAAGAGGCGAGTTTAAGGCATGGGAGTTCCAATTATTTGAAAAATGGACCTCTGAGCGACTTATTAGGAGCATCAATGATGCATAGACTCCTTTACAAGTGAAAATAAAAGTCAACAAACTCGCTACCATCCCATAGGCATTGTATTCTCTACCAAAGGACCCAACCATCCCAGCCTCTCTGCTTAAAGTGGGGTGGAGCTTTGGCTCCTCCCTCCCTCCCCCTGTCTGGCCTACGCCGGAACTGTCCATAGGTTTTTTTTCCCAGTTTTCTTTAGTTTTCCATCCATAGCACCAAGATGTGCCGATCTACTACCTACCGGCCTCCTACAACCGCCACGCGCCCTACCATCAGATTCTCCAGCAGCCGATCTGTCGGGCGGTAGAAGAAAATCGACCAAAAGAGCCGCGCGTACGTCTTACGCGTGGCTCACACCACGAGTGAGTTTCACGCTTCGCCGTGCCATTGGGGAGTCTGACATCGCCAAGCGCGGCACCATCGGGACCAATAGCTTCGGATCTCTCAGATCCGACCTTTACCTTCTTGCCAAGAGTGGCGCATGAGCTACACGCGCCTCCACAGCCAGTGACGGTCGTTCGCTGGCGAATCAACCCGTCTTTCGGTTGCTACTTTCCTATGTTCTCGCTTTCCCTAACCAAGGATCAAGATGAAGTGGTCGTGAAAGTCTCCTTCAACCAGTCCAGACTAGCAAAATGTAGCACACACCAATCCACTGCGACTTATAGTCTTAGTGTTATAGTCTATTAAAACCGCTTCAAGCGGCTTCCCCTTTGTGGGAAATGGGTGGGGAGCCAAAGTTTTGGCTCTAGATCCCTCTTTTTTATTTTTCTTGTGTTGCTTTTGTTTGTTTTGGGATGACTGTTGGGGGCTTCCACCCTATTGAATCTAGTATCTTGTAACCACTTAATTTATCTATGAAATGCTTGCTTATAAAAAAAAAAAAAAAGACTCCTTGTAACAGGTGATCTCCTTATTCCTTTTGGGGTCATGTTACCTTTTCTTGGATGATGTACCCGTTGAGGCTGTAGTTGCTCTGCTTTTGTATGTTGGGTGTTACCAGGTAAATAGAAATTCTATTCTATTCTTTACTGATATTCTCATCCCAAAATTTTGTGCTTTTGCATGAGGAAACAGTTTTATGCTATTCACAGTGTAAAATATCATTTTGTGTACATGTGCTGGTGAAAATTGAGATAGAGATCATGATCTTGTTTATGCCTGGCATTTGTTTGAGGCAGATTCCATTAGTGAACAGTGAAGACTGTTATTGTAGTGCAGTCCTTACCGCTACTGTTAAATTATTGGCATATTCCCCTTACTGTTCTCGTGGTACAAATCTTTCCTTAACTTCCATCAAAGTCGTGATAAATCTATTTCTTCAATATTAGAAATTCCCCTTCCCAGGAAACAGGATCTACATGTTAACCTTATTTATCCAATGTTATGCAAAATTTCTTCAATATTATTTAACACTTCAACAACAGTGGACTTTTGGTGTCTTCTCTCTCATGGTCCTAGTGCATAAACTCTCGACTGGGAGACCAAACACATAAAGAATTATGTAGAAAAATCTATGCAGCCTGCAATATAAACATCATTCCAAACATTAAGATTACCCCAAGCTCAAGGTTCAAAAAGTTGCAATAGTCTTCTGCCTTTGGAGGTTTGTCCGGTTTACATATTAAAAACAACTTATTTTTATTTAACAGCTTTGAAGCGGAGATAATAGAAACACAAATGTTTTACCTAGAGATGTCCTCATTAGAGTAAAGTGCATCGAAGTATGATCTTTTAGGCCTCTAGGGTACACTATTTATTTCCTAGTGTCTAAATTTCATCTTTCCTCCTTGGATGTTGTGGGTTTAGTATATACTTTGGAAGACAATATGGACAGAATATCAAATTTGATATTGATCAAGGCTGCGATCTTTCTGTGGAGTCACAACACATAACCGGGAGATGTATATTTGCATTTTCAATATAAATGTAACGTACAAGGGTGTTATTAAAAGGATGGTTATGTTCACAAGCACTTGATGCATCTCTCTGTAACAAGGCAATCCGCATATCTGTCACCTTCTGCTGAATGGTCATGCATTGAGAGATGTGTGCCCTTCAGTGAAGTAGAACTTTGTGCCATTATTTATTTATTTATTTTTTGTTGGCACTGGGTGTTAGTGCAATTATTAATTAGCTTTATGATCATGAGATAGTTGATAATGGGAGTTCTATACGAGTTAGGTAGAAGCCATTAACATTTTGCTCTTGACAACTTGCATAGTTGTCTCCATTGTACCTTGATCTAGAGCCGATTCATGCAATTGTAACATAATAGTAGAATTTTTCTTTAATTGGAAAACGATTGAAGATGACGGGGCCAAAAAGAAAAATAACTACTATTTGATAATAAACCCATCATATCATTTTGTCACATGTATGGTGGAGAATTAACAATTTCTGTAGATCAAGTCAGATTATTGATTTTTTAGCCAAATCTGGAAAGTTTTCATTTATTTTATCCAAAAAAAAATTCAATTATTAACTTTTCATGTCCTCTTGGTTTAGAAGTTTCATTTCTCATTCTTTACCACATAACAATGCAACTCTTGAAATTGGTCTTGCAGTTTATCCTTTGGTCCGATTGGTTGGCTAATGACTTCATAGATCTTCCCCTTATGCCTAAGAGGGCGTGGGCTCAGTATTGCAGTGCTCGTCGATCTTGGAGCAAATGCTCTAGACATTTGCATTTTCCCCTTTGAAGGTGCCTATTTTATTCTATTAGCCAAAATTAGCTCTTTTAGACTTTTAGGGTTAACATCATCCTTTAATATCTTCATTCCTATAAGTAGAAATACGGTTATCAAGATTACCAAAAGATGCTATACCAGGGATTTCACTTTGTCGGCTTGCATGATTATCTATCTACTGCATGTGATTGAGAATGTGACCATGTTTTTGATACTTTAGCTGGTTTAGCCAGTGGCACCAAAGAGAATCTTGTTTTCTGTTGTTGCTGCCTTTCCATACTCTTTTAGTTGGGATCATTAATTATACAAATTGTATGTTTTACCTTAAAAATTGTGCTGTCTTATGGACACACACAGAAACACGTACATAGAAGCATTATTCCCAAACCTTGTTATCTCCTATACCTGGTGGTTCATGCAAAAAGCATCTCTCCATGGTTTTGAATGTCAGATTTATTCCAATGTAGACGAACCTTGAGTCTGTTTGTGGTTGTGCTACCAGTACGCAATATCATTGTGATTATATCTGTTTACATTTAAACCACCACCACCACCACCATCATTTCACATCTGATTGCAGGCGTTGCTGGGAGCTGGAATTTGGTTCTACGTATTCGGGGCAATTGCATCTCTTCTTTTCATATAATTTTTTTGTGGTACCAGAGACAATGGGGCTTACGTCGGGTTGAGAAATCCATGCACAGTTTCATTCCATGCTGGGAGAAACCATTTATGCTATTAGTTCATGGCTGTAACTAATAGCATGGATAGTCATAAGATAATATAGATGTTTCTGTTCTCTCATAGCGTAGAAGCACCACACTATCTTCATGTGCACCATGACAAGGGGTAGGAAGATAGTGTCGTTTAGTGTTTACTCATTTAGCATTTCTCCACCATGAGTTGTCAGTTAAGCCAGACTATACCATTTGGTACATGAGAAGGGTTTGATATAACATGTTGGGACATTGCTTTAACCCAGAGGTTTGTAAACGAGTTTTAGTTCGGAAAGATTATATTTACCGCTCACTTTCCAATGTGGGACTCGAACATCCAAACCATTGGCTACCTGACCACTCAACTTACATTTGAATGCACTTGACCATCCTTTAATGTTGTCATTCTCAGTCACACTTGCTTTGTGGCATATTTAACTGATTGTTATATTCTAAATGGTTGATATGTAAAGTCGCTTAAAATATGCCACATCAACAAATACGACTAGCGAAGACAGAATCTAGAATGCATTGCTCCTCTCTATGTGTGTGTGGTGATATAAGGTTTTAAACTTACACATGTGCATTCTCATTACTTTTGTGGTCTTATTTCTTGTCTCCTTACTTTCAACCCAAAGGCCTCAAAGTATGGTGTTACAATGGGCACATTTAAGCTGTTTCAGAAACCGAAACTACTTTTGAGGAACATTCACATGCCACCATGACATATATATTCCAACACTATCTTTGCTTGTGGGCAACAAAACAAATGCATGACTCGGAAACAACACAAACTACTAAATATTCGATTTTGTACACTCTCGGTTAGATGAATGCCAATATGATAAATTTGTTTGCTGAATGGGAAACATTAATTGTTGGTAAGTACTAAACAATCGTTCTTACATGTCCCTTTGTTGCAAACACCTACTCATTCCTGATGATTTCTTACTGGTATAATGGAAGATTTATGATGCCATAAAATGGGCACAGATGTTCATGCTGTCCAGTCCACCCATGTTCACGAAGAGCCTTAGATTTGTTTTCCTTTTTTCGTTTGAAAAGAGTGTTTGCAATTGTTCTACAAGGAGGGAAACATAAGACATGGAAGAGTTAGGACAATAGGTTTTTGGTTCGACCTCCTGACGATAAATGATCAGGTCCTTGCGCGGGGTTGGCACTTTTCAAACTAGCCTCATGAGTCAATGAAAACATAGTTGAATTTGTTTTGCCTTAAATCAATTTTTCAAAAAATATGTAGAATTTTCACTTAAATTTGTTTTAGTTTATTCTCCACAATGTCATTATTTATTGTTTTTACACCCTTTGCACTTCCTAATAACATTAGGAGCAGTGCTACAGCATGAGACGGGTCCCGATAAGAGTAAATTTTTTTTTTCAATTCATTTTTTTTTTATATTCTTAAACATTTTAAAAATCTTTTATAACATTGGTAAAAAATATTTTTTTAATTATTAAATAAAAAAATAAAAAATTTATTGAAACCCAATCCATATCCAACTGTAGGTGAGAGTAACATTTTTGTTGACCAAATGCTAGAAGGAAAGACACATAATGAATGGATATGATGATGATGATGAGCTGTCTTTTAATAAAACCAAGTTTTTGAGTCTACTTTGTTGATGATTCCGAGTTTTTTGTCCTGATCAAATGGGACAAATAAAGCACAGTTCTTTGGTCACCATTGGAAGAAGTCAATTGTAAACACAGCAGTAGACGATGTGAAAATGGCATTATAATTCAGACATGGATGCGAGTGCTTTTATCAATGACGGAGGCTTGGAATCAAATGTTAAATCAAATTAACCCAATTCGATTTTCTTGAAATGGGAAAGAGATCAAGAATAAAAGGCCATTTTTCCATGCATATCAGGCTTCCTGAAGAACATTCTATATATATATATATATATATATATATATATATCCTCTCAAAATTCCTGACGAGACGATGCCTTGGCCCTTTGCATTGATTTTCAAAGTAGGATTCCAAGAAAAAGAAAAGTCACGTTAAGGAGAATCTGTCTAATTTCATAGAAAGAAGAGAAAAATTATTCTGTTTTTGCCTTTTTCATGCACAAAACTCAGGAACTACAAGGTATCTTTTATGGGGAATCTGTGAAGGAACACGTGCAGAAGCTAACTTAAATATATACTTTATCTAGATTGCTCAGACTTGGTTCTAACTTAGGCTAACTAAAGCTTTAATGTGAAAAGAAAAAAAGTGTTGTACTGTGACGAAGGAAACTCTCCACTTATGACTAAGTATGGAATGCTCTATCCTCAAGAGAATCAACTCCCTCACAGGAGTACAGACCCCCTTTGCACCTTCAATAATTGATTCTCATGCCAATCCATCCATAGCTTTAAGCCTCTGAGACCCACCACCGTCACTCACATGCCACATTGAACCCGCATGCCACATTCAATGATCCCTTACCAGTGCTTTGTCGAGAGAGAGCTAGAGATTAGTCTTACCAAACAGTACGGAGGATGCACCCTCTTCTCTCTCCGCGCCTTCTTTTGTAAATCAAATCATGTTATATTAGTGTTGTAGAGAGTGTGTCCTCTATACAAACTTGCAAATACAAGGCTATTAATTGGGAAACTGAAGGAGACTCCTTAAATGCAATCAATTCCATCAACAATCCTCACAAGGCTATTAATTGGGAAACTGAAGGGATTGTTAGAGACACTAGATTTATGCTCAAAGGCCTACAAGCATGGAGAGCTGTAAAGATACATCGATCACAGAATCGATGCGTGCATTCCATTTTGCAATGGGCTCATTCCAACCTAGAGTTTGGAAATATCTCATCCATCAAAATCCCACTGTTTGCTGGATTTCCATAGTCAGAAAGACCCACCCTCTTAAAATGTGTATTATTAGTACTTTTGTGTTAAGCTTTCCTTTGCTTCTTTGTTGTATGGAACAGTTTCTGTTTTGGAATGAATCTATTACTTGCTGAGAAAAAAAAAAAACTTGCAAATACAAATTTTCACTTCTTACATCTGTAGATATTTACCGACACAACATGAAAGTTAACTGTATCATAGTCAAATTTAGCTGCACTGATCTTTGGCCTTTATCTGCTTCAATGTGATGGATTCTGCGATCTATTGGGGGAGTGTTTGTCTTTACTTTGATGGGGATGGAGGAACAAAATCACAGAGAAAACCAGAAGTTTACTGTGCTTGGAGCATTCATCTGTCAATCAAACTTTATCTATTCATACAATTAAAACTTGTAACATGATTCAATGCAGCACTACTGAACATATACCCTACATTTCCACGTTTAGCAGCTTAGTTTATCATGGAATATATTTTGTCCAGTCAATCACGTTTCTTACTTGATAGATGATCTGGAAGCACGACACAATGCAAGGAATCATTCCCGGCCGTATGAAACATCAGATTTCATTTTCAAGAGCAAGGTCTTATCTTTCTTCCACTTCTCGAGGCTTTTTTCAGTTCCCTCCCTCAGTACTCAACTGATATTCGATTATATATATATATATATATATATATATATAAACTGTTCAAAATAGAATATAAAAAGGCCTTAAGTAAATGAATATGCAATGCATGAAAAATATTCATTCTTCATGATGGACCCACTTCAGATAAAATGATCAGATGATCATGGCCATTTGATTTGCTCCATTATTGAATGAGTATTAAATGCAGCTGATCTTGTATCCAGCTTCGTTATTGATTGATGATGGGGAAAAAAATTTGTAACTTAAAGATGGTGATCAGTTATCCCTTTGGGTATTTAAATAAAATATTTTAATATTTATTATGAAGTGGCGCCATTGCATTGGTTGTAAAATGAGTTATAAACTAAATGTATGAATATAAATATATAGGACCGATGGATCCCATCAGGCAACTCTAGATTTGCCATCTTTGCGATGATCTAATTATACACTATACGACCAACCCATCTCAAAAAGTCTTTAAGAGTTTTTCTTTTTCTTTTTCTATTTCAATATAGAAAGGCAAGAGCATGTGGAGAAACTTTAATTTTGGATTACTTTTCTAGATTTCAAGGTGTAGGTTGAACATGTTGGATTCTATATATATGTGGCTTTACTTTAAGAAATCTTAACTCGAACACAGAAAAAACAAAAGAGAAAGAAAAGGAAAAGGAACAACTTTGCACACAACTCCACCCTCCCTCCTTTTCCTTTCTCACACGCACACATATGCGCACACAGACACAGATACAGGAGGACACATAGAAACTCACACAAGGAGAGCAGCCATGCCTGCACATACAAAGAAGGTTCGCAATTCTAATGAAGAAGATATGGAGCTAAGGAAAGGTCCATGGACACTTGAAGAAGACAGTACGCTCATCCACCACATTGCTTGTCATGGGGAAGGTCGTTGGAATCTGTTAGCTAAGTTTGCAGGTAAACAGAACCATTCCATCACATAAACAAGATATATACTTTGTTCTTTTCTTCATTTGAATTGATTCAATTTTTTTCTTTTCCTCTCCACTTTCAGGGCTTAAAAGGACTGGAAAAAGTTGTAGATTGAGATGGCTGAATTATTTAAAACCCGATATTAAGCGCGGGAACCTTACTCCGCAAGAACAGCTTTTGATTCTTGAACTCCATTCCAAGTGGGGTAATAGGTGAAATTTCTGCTTACCTACACACACACACACGCAAGCCCAAACCCCATAGTATTCAGGACTGAAGTTTACTTCGAACTGAGAAGAGTTTTGGGTTGATTTTTCTATTGTTTTTACAAATTTTGCTCGTCACGATTAACTTGGAATTCCACACTGGAAACCCAGGTGGTCAAAGATTGCACAACATCTACCCGGAAGAACAGACAATGAAATCAAGAACTATTGGAGAACAAGGGTGCAAAAACAGGCACGCCAACTTAATATTGAGTCTAATAGCAAGAGGTTCCTTGATGCAGTTAAATGTTTCTGGATGCCAAGATTGATACAGAAGATGGAGCAAACTTCTTCCCCTACTTCTAATTCTTCATTGACGACGTCCATGAATTCCCGGAGTTCTTCGGCTCCTCTGTCACCCAATCCGACAGCTGCTTCTCTTTCATCCTCATTTCCCCCGCCAAGAAAGCTGATACACACTTCGAGTTATCCCAATGACAATTCATGTTCATTTACAAGCCCAATTATTCATGCTTCAGATTCCAAGAAAATCTCAGAAAGCACTCGAGCCCATGAACACCCGGCAGATACCTTGGATGCCTTTGGCAACACAATCTACAGTCATCCAAATTTAGCTAATTCTTACTCTGTAGAAAGCAGAAGCTATGACATGGAGACTCTCATGCTGGACCCCACGTCAGCAATGATCACCTATGAGAACTCTCTGTTGGGTTGCCATATGGAAGGCATTGATTGGCTTTCTGACGACATGGCAGATTCTTTATGGAACATGAATGAAATATAACAGTTTAAGGGTTTCAGGTGAGGGGAGCATCTTAATTGGGTGATCTTTTGATTATGTGAGGCTCGAGCCACATGTCATCATAATTTAGTTAATATAATAGGATTTGATACTTTGATGTACTCAACTACTCCAATATTGAAGTTTGAAGAATGTCTTATGTAGCTCAAAATCTAAAGCAAATATGAATTTTAATGGTGCATGGTTATGTAATGAGTGATTCTATAATGGGGTTTGTAGGAGTTGGACAAGACTGTATATAGATGAAGCAAATGTATCTTCTTTTCAGTTGGGTTGTTATACTTTATCACTGCATTTTTCAACAAGTAACTGAAATTATTTGCAACTTGACCACTGTAATACAAGCCATGGTGATATCAACTATGTAGCAGTAGCCAATCAAAGAAAGGAATAAAGGATCAAGAAGAAGTGACGTCAAAAGAGAAGAAAGGTGGAGTCACATCTAGTTGTGGGGGCACATATCATACGGACATGTTTCTTACGAAAGGGCGGTGAATTTGGTGAAGGTGCTCTAAAGCAGGCAGGGCCCCAAAAATGCTACTCTTCTTCAAATTATTCGAGTGCCAAAACTTAAACATAATGAACTGGTGCCAAAATTCACCGGAAAATTAGAAGTGGACCAAGTCATCTGCGGCCACTTTCTAAAGGTAGTTTTGAAACTTTAATTTTTTTTTTTTTCCAAGAAGGATGAAAATAGCAGAGAAAGAGAACTATATGTCTTCTGTGGAGGTGCCTGGAAATTATATGGGTCATATATACCGGTCATATATACCCACCCTCTCCCCTTATCTCGATCTCAGAAAGGTAGACAACTTGCATCAAGTCTCATGCTTCCTAAAACACAAAAGAATTAATGCATCCACGTAGATTGCATATTCTTATTCTTCAAGAATGCTTTTACCACCATATGCATGCTTCCATGCCGCCATTGAAATCCAATTAATATATACTTGACATGACATGCCTCAAGTTTCCTAGAATTCTATCCAACCACCGGCATTTCCTCTGTGATGTAGAAAAGGCATCATACTTATAAAAAAGGACTGGCTACTGCATGACTTCATAAAACAATTGTTTCCACATCCTTAATTTCTACATATCTACCACAGTTAGCACACGCTGAGCTTATAACCATTCTTAATTTAGGTTCTCAGAATATAGAACTCAAAAAAGGTTCGAGAAACTATGAATGCTGTTGATCTGTATTATGTGATGTTGATCAGCATTAGATGAGTGACTTCAATCATCAAAGTTCACATACAATGATGTGAGGGAAGTACAATAACAATAGAAAAAAGTATGATAAAGTTTTCAAACCCCCCCACTTTGTGTTACTTTTTTTTAAAAAAGAAGAAAAAAAACCTCAATATCATATGCTTTTTCACAGGGGGCCGCCCTAACAGATAGTTGATATGCATGTAGAAACTACTAGTGCCAACAGTATTGATGGCTAAATTTGACTAGTCTAGTAAGAATTAAACCATAAAGCTAGCTGCTCTGATCATCAGTCTTGGCTTAATTAACGGGATGATCGTAAGTCAACTTAACAGAAATCAAGGAAGAAAAGTATTGACATATTATTGTAAACACTGACAAATTATCTAAGGCAGATGAATCTGGGGAAGTACTACTGTGGACTTTGTTCTCTAGCAGTAAAATAAAAAGGCAATTCAAAAGATTTCCAAGGACATGACGACCATGACTAGTTGAAGCCAAAGATCTTTGAAGTTTTGTTAGTCCCATAAAATGTTCAAATGGTATATCGTTTTCAGTACCACCTATTTGATCAGCAGCCTTGTGGCTGGCTAACTACGAATGAATCGTATATTTCTTTTCTTTTTTTGTTTTTGTTTTATTATTTCCTAAGGAAACTAATAGCTAGCACTCACAAGGACATGATCATCACTTACCCGTTGCTGATAGCACTTATCCACCTTGATTTATGGCCGAAAGATGGATAAAGAAACGGACAACATGGCCCATGCATTTTAGTCACACGACAAAGTCAATTAGTTCTGCACTATGATTTCTTTCACTAAGAGCCAATTAGTTTTGCACTAAGTGAGACTTTCTTAATAAAAGTATGGATCCGTCCTCTTAAAAAAAGAAAGAATGGTCTTTACACTTCCATATCATATTAGTTTGGACCCTAGGATGATCGCAAGAGATTATTATAAGAGTGAAATGTCAAACTCTATACATATGACATGCAAGGTGTTAATCAAAGTCTGGCTCACTCACCTAAGCTTCCCTTGAGAGTAAGGATATAGCTTACAAGGCTCCCAATGCGTTAATTATGATGACGTTACCTCCTCACAAGGAAATATTCGGGGACTCATTTGCATGGATAATATTGGCATTCCATGAATTAGGCGATGAAAGATGTTTTCTTTTTTGGGATTTGTTGGCACATGAGTTTTGTTTATTTTGCAAAATCTCAGGTATTTTATTTTATTGTCACGGTATTCTTCCGCCATAAGTAAGGATTTTTTAATAAAATTGACAAGTGGTTACTATTAGATAGGTGACATCGACTCTTCTAAAAAAAAATAAATAAATAAAGGATATAGCTTACCCAATTCTCTCAATTGCATTGCATATCTGCATTGGCAAAAAGTATTAAAAGTAGCATTGCCTACCTTCCAAGATGTTCATGATATTTTTCTTAGGAGCCCCTCGGTTGGAGCTTTTGCATTGTAGAAACTGGCACCTCAACAGGTGCCAAATTGTGCCCAAGTTTACGTCAGAGTCGAAACTTTGAAAGCGAGATGGATTAGGCACTCAAAAGATTAGATGCCCATCCTTTCACATTTCCATCAAATCAACCTTTCAGTGTCACATATAAGCGTGAAGAGACTAAACTCCCCCACATAGGCTTTTTTACTTTTCTTAAATCTTACTCGAGAAGAGTCGTATGCCTCCCTTATTGGCCATCCAACCACATAACTTCCAGCACCCACCCTCAGCCATGAAACATCCCAAGTCAAAGATGTATACTACAATCAAGTTCAAAGTGTATAGAATGCGAGGCTCGCTGATGTATACTACAATCAAGTTCAAAGTGTGTGTGCATGTTGATATAGAGGACAAATAACCCACAGTGATGAGATTTGATTTACCAGAAAAATTTGATTTAAATTTACTTTTGCATATCAAATCTTGCAATGTTAATAAAGTGAAAGACATATCAACCATATTGACTTGCAAGTAAAATTACACGTTAGAGAAATGATTTTATACAATTTTTAATATTTATATTATATGAATGCCAACCTAATAGTGTTAAAGTGACTTGAAAGATAGTGGACAAACATGACTAGCACCTCATGATTGGAAGTCTAAGAGAATGAAATTATGAATTTATTGATGAAAAAGTGAACCTTTTTTTACGGGGAGGGTAGGTCCATTGAAGTGAGAGGCACTGAAATTCAAGATGATTTTTCCAAGCCAGCACCAGCACTGCAATGGCTCAAATGGGAGTAAATTAAGGATGTTTGTTTCTTACTTTTCCACTTCCAAGCTTGATAAACATTGTAAAATCAACTTGTCAAGTGCTCTTCGATGCACCACACTATGGTCAAGATTAGCACGAGACAAACATATCCAAAATTCCATTCTGAAACACAACAATTCTTGAAGGACCCTAGTCACGGATTCCGTCACTTTTCCGTTCAAAGACTATGGGACATCAGTATTCTGGTCCCAAAGAACCTTCTTTTTTTATTCCGGCCCCAAAGAACTGTCCGTGCGCCGTAAATTTGAGAATAGCTTCCCAACAAACGCCTTAATTAAGACCAATCCCTTCTGGCAATAAGAGAGGGTGGGCGGTGGAGATATAAACTCAACTCTAGTTGGAAGCAACACCACTTCTATGTTTATGTAAGTAGAGTTTGAGATCGGCTCAACAAGCCCTATCCCTAAAAAAGCAGAAACCAGTTCTATTCATAAGCCAAGGGCTCTTCTTCAAAATAAAAGAAATCTAATAGATTTTCCCCATATACAACACGTGAAATAAAGTCGAGCATACACAATTTTATAATGTAGTTGTAGTGTCCATGAAAAGTAGTGTATGAATTTGTAGATTGTAATGAATAATTCGTGTTATTTTTTTATATTAAAAAAAAAAAAAAAAAAAAACTTGCATGACCTACACAAAATACTCGCAAGTTAGTAGCTCGAACTTGCCAAATTTCATTTTACTTGCGGTTTCCATGGTCAGAAACTCACTTCCCACCCTTGCCATAGCTATCTCTTAGCGTGACTGTTCTATTGAAGACAAGCTTTTCAGGAGTGGAGTCTCTATCAACCACAAAATAACCTGGAATTGCAAGTAGAAAACACGACGTGCTGAGAGGGTGGTATGGCAAATTCAAAAAATAGAGAAGACAATTGACAGAAAAACTACATGTCATGGATATACACATGAGTGGTGTAAGTCAATAATATGCATAAACCCCAATGGGGAGATATAATCTGCCATCCTAAGACTGACCCCCCCTAGCAATAATAAACCCGTTGAAGAATGGCGCTATGTGAACTGCAGGAAACTTTCTAACTGATACAAAAACTAAAAAGGCAGTGTAATGGCTTCAGTAGGCTATCACTTCATTGATCCGGCTTTTTAAACATTTTAATGAATGAAAAAATGCCAACTTGGTGAAATGATAACCACAATCCATGATGATGTTTTCCAAAACCAAACTTTGTTGTTTGGCACTTTGAAGTAACCATCCCTCGAATTTTTGGGCAAATAAAAAATGGGATTGGCACTTGTTTAAATAATCAAGTAATCAGAGATGAAAAAAGGAGACTTGAGAGGGAGTTCATGAAATTGCATTGGCACGATTAAACCTGACCAGATTGGCAATATAGAGGACCGATTGAAAAAAAATATACGGATGGCAAGAAATAACCAGTTGAAGGAACTCAAAACCTTCTGGTTTCAATAGAGATACAAGAAAGGGTTGTGGTTGGATTTCTCCAGGGGCAATAAAATTTGGATCCATTTTATCAATGTATTCTCACAAGCCCTGACATTGAAATCCACATCGACCCTTCATGCCCATTTGGTATGAAGGATCAGAATTTTTTGTAACGCCCCAATAGAAGGCCCAAACCACATGGCCTATACTCCAAAATGATTAATCAATGATACAATTGGAACTCCATCGAAACCTTATAAAGAGCAACAACTTCTCCTTCCCAAATAATGTGGGATCCCATTCACCACCTACCTTTATCCTTATAATATGGGGTATCACATTTTTACCCAGGTGTATTAGGTTAGAACTAGATGCACAAATGGATCCTATGAAAAGAGCACCCTAGTTTAAATTCACAATTAGGCCACATATAAATATAATGGAAGGGTTCTGGAGTTTACCAAGCCTTTCAAACTGAAATCTGTCCCCAATTGCAGCATTCTGCAGGAAGGGTACAGCATATGCACTGGGAATCAACACTTTGGACTGAGGGTTCAGATCAGCAAGCCAATCATCAAGTTCAGCTGGATTCTGATTCAATCATTAGAACACAAGTAAGAATACATTATATCTTCAAAAAACAAAGCAAGCACATGCACGCACACACAGGAATAACACAGCCATAGTAGATGTTTTCCAACCTCTGAACGGAACAATTTGTCAAACAATCTGACTTCCACCCTGAGTGGATCAACCCCGGGGGAAGGTTCAGCCACCCAATGAAGAACACCCTGTATTACAATAAATGGACTGAAAATGTAGGTATTAAAATGAAAAAAATATTTTCCACCAAGCGCCAATTTTAATTCTGCAGTGCTCAAAGAAATTCAGGACAGAGAACCTTTGGCTTTGTCTTCTTGGAAGGGTCATACACTGCCCGGATCTCAAGAACAGTTTCTTTATCATCAGCTAGGATAACATCAGTGCACTTTATGGGAAATGCATATCTGCCCAACAATAAGTATACTCAGTATAAAGCCCAGACCTGCTCAATCTAAGAGACAAAGAAACTTCCAATATATACATACCTGAGCAGGACAGATTTACCAGGAGCAAGCCCATAGTAATCCTTGGAATCTTTCGTACGGAAATCAGAATGTTCAATGTACACAATATTGCAAAATGTGACCTACGGCAGAAGCAGTAAAAAGCACAACCAGAAACAGATTATAAATTAAATGCTCCGAGAAAAATATGGTTTTTAATTAAGATGAACTGAGCAACTGAAATAGAATATATGATAAATTTGTGAAGGAAGCAAAGTTGTTCTCATAATTCAAATGCGTTGGTGTTAGAAGACCCAGCATAAATTATTGAATTAAGATCAATACGGCACCAATCACAATGAAGCATATACTCGTGCCAAAACAAATTAACAACACATAAAGTTAAGTTCCCTTCCTGGTTGTTCAAATTTTATATAGAAGCAGTACTGCTCTCTAGAAATTACTATAAATAAAGACAATAGAATCCAATGTCACCTTGTAAAAAGCGGATGCGTCATCTGATTGAGCTTCAGGCCATTTCTTTGCATCAAGATCTATTATCGAGCCAGCTTCTAGGTTTGTGATAACAACCTTCAAACACAGAAAGAATCAGTGGGAATGAAAACATGTTCTAGAAAGAGTGCATAACAAGAAGCAGACCTTCAGCGGATGTAGCACGACCATTACACGAGGCGCTGTTTTGTTTAGTTCTTCTCTTATGTGATACTCAAGGCGATACAAATTTATTGTACTATTATCACTGTAGCATAAGAAAAGGCATACTTATGTTAACAAGTAGTCATAAATCCTGCACATTTTCTATTTTTCCAATGCAAGCCCAGAATACGTATATCAAACCTTCTAGTGATCCCAACTCCTCGAACAAAAGCATTGATTGAAGTTGAAGTCACACCCCTACGACGCAAACCGGCTAGTGTCATAAGGCGAGGATCATCCCAACCATCAACCCACTTTTCTGTTACCAAACGATTTAGCTGCAAAAGTATACCATATTCAACAATTATGGGGAACTCATTAAGCAGGATAAGATAACATATCTTTAAGCTTTCAACAGAATATGTTCTCACTGACCTTGCGCTTAGACATCACCGTGTTAGTAACATTAAGTCGTGAATATTCCCATACATATGGTTGGTAAAGGCCCAGTGCATGTAATAACCAATAGTATGAAGCACGGCGTGTCTCAAATTCAAGTGTACAAAGCTGCATAAAGCATCCAAAGTTGACTAGAAGAAATACTTATAAAAAAAAAAAGTTGACTAGAAGAAATCAAAATCAGAAATTATCCCTAACAATAAATCAAAATAAAATTCTATCCAAGTCACAAACTCAAAACTGCAGAGTTGATCAAATACAAAAATATCTTAAAAAATATTTATGCCACTGATTGCCAGGGATTAAAATCAGATGGTGAAGAACACTTATTGCATAAAAAAGAGTGCATCAAAATGGCTAATGGATATGAGCCAAAAAGAGTTTGACACTTGCAACAAGCAAATAAGCCCTTGTCTTATTCAAAGCAACCACACCCCTATTTTTCAAACACAAACTGCTAATAGAAGCCGCAAAAGGTGCGAGTTTCCAGAAAATTGTCTGACCATTAGGGCCGAAAGGTCAATCAATGAGGACTGACCGGGACCAAAAAGACCACCACCTAGTAGGGCTGTACAAAAAACCGAAGGACTGACCGGGACCAACTCAGACCGGCCAGCCGATCTCGAAACTGGTCGAAACCGACAGGGAACCGGTCGGCAGACGGTGGAATTTTATTAAAACCGACGTCGGCCGGTTCGGTCTCGGTTCGAACCAGTAGAAAACCGCTGAACCGGCCGACGTCTTAAACCAATTTTTTTTTTTATAAAATCCATTCTAAAATGACGCTGTTTCCAGGTGAAACGGTGTCGTTTTGCTTATGCAGTTTAAAAAAAAAAAAAAAAAAGGGAACGGCATGCCAAACGGCGCCGTTTCTGCCTAGGGTTTAAACAACCCTGCTCTTAGTCTCCTCATTTCGTCGTTTCCAACCCTCAGCACTCAGTCCTTTCACTGCTCTCAGTCTCCAGCGGCGTAGCGACTCATCCCTTCCAGCGTCTGCAGCTGCGCAGCCTTCCATGTCCCTTCATTTCAAGCCCTCGCCCTCCACTCCACTCTCCACTCTCCACTCTCCACTCTCCACTCTCCAGCGGCATCGGCAGCTTCCTCAGTCGTCCCCCTCAACTCTCCAGATAAAATTTTTTTTGTCTAGTGTTATTTCTATTTTCTTAATTGATGATTCTGTTGTTTACTATTTTCTTGAATTCTTAGATGATTCTGTTGTTTACGATTTCTTGGATTGTTAGATGATTTTGTTGTTTACGATTTCTATTTCTGGATTTTTGAATTTTGTGGTTGTCTGGTTGGATTGAATGGCTACTTTGGGCATTTTTTTTTTTTGAAGAGACGCAACTGATTTCCAACAAACCGCCAAACCGACTGTGAACCGGCCGGCAACCGTACCAACCGGTTTTACCCCTTACACGGCCGGTTTTCTTCCCCAAAATATCAAAATATCGGTCGGTTTCGGTTTGTGCACAAAACCGAATCGAGGGGTCGGTTTTTCACCCCTACCACCCAGAGGCCCAGATTTGGCCACCATCGAGTAGCTTAGTGGATTTGGCCACCCGTGTGGTGGCCAGAGCTAGGTTAGATTGGTGGTCTAGTCTCCCTGCCCCTTTTTTCTGTTTTGTAATTTTATAAAATAAAATAAATAAATTATGTTTTCAAATTTTTTTAAAAAAGAAAATACTACGCGGCAGTCATACTTTTCCGTTAACCAGGCTGGACAAAAGTTGTAATGGAGGGGGCTGATTCAAAGTTTGTCATGGCATGAGGTTATTTCTAAAAAAAGCACAAGTGCTGAATCCCAACCTGGCCAAACCACAATAGGTGATTGACCTAAAATTCCAGGAAAAAAAAAAAACTCTGCGAAAACCGAGAACTAATATTTTTTTCATAAGTGAAAAGTGAGAACTAATCTGGCAATTCTTTTCCTTTAATTATGATCAGGCAACACCAAAGGAACATAAAATTATATAATTGCCACATGGAAAGACTTATCTAAAAATCTTTCAATCCTTTGGCATCCATCAAGTGATAAGCAATCCAAGTACGATTATTGAAGCTACAGAAACTTGTGGCTATCACAAAAAATAGTTAAAAAACATACCAACCCATGCATCCATTATTCAATAACCAATACAAAAATTGAGCTTATTTGTAAGGTAATCCATCATTTCATACACAATCTCCCCTATGATGAAATCTTGAATTTATTCGGAAAATAATCAGGAAGTAATACTTTAAGGCTGAAAACATACCGAGTGTGTAATATTCTCAAGAGAATCCACAATGCAGTGAGCATAATCATAACTGGGATAGATGCACCACTTATCTCCAGCATGTGGATGAGGAGTAAACTGAAGAAAAAGAAATTTGCACCATTGAATGGGACCATTGCCATGAGTTTGAGTAATCAAAGAAGTTTTAAGAGTGGTCACTTGCCTTGATACGATAAGCAATAAGATCATACATATTATAATTATCACTCTGCATGTCTTGCTTCATCCTCAGTGTTGCTTTCCCTTCTTCAATAAGTCCTTTTCTCATGTCATCAAAAAGTTTCAATGATTCTGCAACCGGTCTGTCCCTCCAAGGACTGTTCATCTTTTTCTCTCTGTACTCCTTTATCTCATCAGGGGTCTAACACAAATATTTACAAAATAACTTTATCAACATTGGTTAAGAAAGTAATCACATGAAAAACATGAACAAATTCAGATTCTATTTTTGTACTTCTTTTGCTAATCAAATTCCATTATGGAAAACATGAACAATAGAACTCAACAGCAGCCTCAGCTACAACCCTTCATCCACCAGAGCAACGATAAATATACAAGAGAATAATGACACAAAAAGATCATAGTCAAGACCCATGTTAACATACATAACTTCATAACTCACTAACATCAAGTCATGCTATCCACATTGATATAAAACCCATAGTGGGGTTGGATAAGTTAAATGGAAGTGACAAGCAGCACTAAACCACACCCTTGAGACAGCTAATTCACAGCAAACAAAATATTTATATAAGATATTTTTTAAACAGATAATTAATATTTTCTACAATTATCAAGCAGCAACCTGATGATCAACGTATGCATGACCACGGCGTATGAGCTCCACAGCTAAATCATACAAATCTTGGAAGTAATCACTGGTGTAAGTGATCTGCAAAAATTTAATGTCAACATGTTGCAGAAACTAAGGGCAGAAGATCAAAGGATTTTCCATCAATGTAGAGCAACTGCAATACCTTTAAGGGCTCCCAGCCCATCCACCGGACAATTTCTTCGATATGATCAATATACTCTTTCTTTTCAGCTTGAGGATTTGTGTCATCATACCTAATAATTACAAAAAATCAGGGATCAAGCAAAACTTGGGCCGCAGGAAACTTTTTTTTATCTATTTTCAACAGGAGCATACCCAAAAATACAAAAGATTTTTTTTATAAGTAAAAATATAGGCATAGCCAAGTACACTAGATGTATACAAGAGAATACACCTAGGGAAGCCACCTAATAATCTCTAAGTTCCCTTGTATGAAGGTCGCACCATTCAAAGTGAAGCTTTCAATTATACAAGTGTTGATTGCTTTCGGAAGCCAAGTGTCAAAAAAGACGGTGACTTTATAGGTTTATGGATTCAGTCAGCTAAACTCCATAAAATTCCTCAATAAATATCAACAAACAACATGTCGTGACCGGTTAGGCTTGGTTTCTTTGTAATGAATGTAAATCTACTAAAGAGCAAGTAGCTTGATTGGTTTGAATCCAATTCGTGAGATGGAAGTGATCTTTAGCCGATCATGGCCATAATTTGCTGTTTTCTTCGGATTCATTAGAACCTTATTTTTCAGAGCGAGACTCTCCAGGAGAAGTCGTGTTTAAATAGTTTCAAGTCAGCAGGTCAAGCAACGGCCAAACATTGAATGAAATGTTGGTGGAGCATCCAAACAAACCAGCAGATGCTGCTGTGGCAGAGACAACAACAAAAGCACTAGTCTCCGTTGATCACCTATCAGCAAGGAAAGCAGCATAGATATCAGGAGCTAACTAGGGTTTAGGTACCAATTAGAAGAGCATTCGTTTACCTCCGCAGCAGCCAGGCATAGGTAGCTGACAGCTGCACTCAAGCATCTTTACCAGCCAGTGAACAAAGGACCAACGGCGATGAAGGAGAAGGATAAGAAGGAGTAGGAGCTAATTAGGACAGAATCAAATGATTACGAAATCGCCAATAAATGAGTATGCTTTTTTCAAGCAATTTTTTTTTTAAAAAAAAAAAAAAAAAAGCCCCCCCCCCCCCAAAAAAAAAAAATACCAGACTCGGGTGGGCGCAACATATCTACACTTTCATTCCAGTACAAGGAAGACCCAACAGACTCAGGGCAAACGTCTAATTAGTCGGATTAGTACATGATCTAGCCTCTTGGAATGGGCCTGGCAAAAAAAGGATAAACCCATCTAAGAAAATGAACCTAACAAAGCCCTAGCCCAAGCCCAAAGACGCGCCTACCCCAAACCATCACCAATGCACCAAGCCTATCCCACCAAACCAGATTTTGCCATCAAGCCTATCCCACCACCAATTCCCCAACACACTCCACAATACTTGTAAACTCCAAATGAGCCTAAAAATATACAATTGGTTTTGTCTTCCCTCTGGTCCTCCCTTGACTTGAACTACCTCCCTTATCATCATAGTTGATTGCCCAAGTTAGATGCTTTTAACTCCCTACTCTTCTTAGATCTTGATTTTGCGCCAAGTACATGACCCGCCTCTATTGCAGTGAGTAGTGCTGTGAATTGGTCCTCGAATACTTCGCAGGTAATCCCCACACACTGTTGTATCTCATTTACCTTTTCCAAAACTCAATCCGATGATGAATCAGCTATATTGTTAATCAATGGGAGAGATATCAGGGGGACAACATATTTTGCAGTCTCATCTCCAAACTGTGGATCATACCCTGGAAACTCCCCCTCGCAAGGCACCAATGACAGCCCCATCCCTTCCTCCACACTAGTTCCTAAAACTCGCATCTCCTCCATAGTGCTATTGATGTTGTCACCACCTTGGCCAAAGTTTTGTATCGACCCACAAGATGCCTAAAGAGGCACAAGGGTTACCTCCGACATGGTTGGTGGAACCATGGTCGCCATTTGAATTTTGGGGTTAGCAGAAACTCCCCCAAAACTCGGCAATACCACAGATTCCGTCGCAGGTGCCTTTGATTCAACGAAAAGAGCATTGATTGCGCAACTCGCCGGCGATTTTCGAGTCACCGTTGGTGAGGGGCAGTGTGTTTTGCTCATCTCCATGCCAATACCCGACGTAGAACCCACTTCGAATGTAGATGACCAGCTTCTCATTTTGACAGTCCACACTCGCCTAGGTCTAGATAATGAAACTGGGCCAAACCCAACTTTCTTTTTTCCTTTATCTAATTTTTTAGAATTCAGCCCATCACTTAACACGCCAAGCTCGCCCTTATTGGGCCATACAACAGCACCATTACCACCTCTTAGCGCACTTAGCCCCTCATTTTTTTGTTGATAACATAGCAACAACTGCCTTCAACTCACCAAGCTGGTGTTGCATCTCTTTTAATGTATAGTGCATACCATTGGAAAGACCCAAACCATCCAAGTCGGACCCCTTCTGACTTTGAATGTTTCCATGCATAATCTGTAGAGGCTACAGACCCCTTTCACTACTTCCCTTCTTGCCCTTATTAGCAAACTGATTCATAGAAGCAGGACTTGTATTCAGAGCTTCTACATATGATCGTCTCACCACTATGGTTGCACTCTGGTCTTTTTGTTTCAGGCCCATATTGTTGTTCTCATGAGCAGATAAATTTTGTTTACTTTTCCCCAATGACCCATCTCCATGATTGCAAGGAAAAAGATCAGCGAATTTCTGCAACCTGACAACAAATTTCTCACAACCCATGCCTTCATATCCTTCCGGAACGACTAGAACCCCCCACCGACCTCCTTCACCATATTCGGTTACAGATAAGAATCTACCGTGTACGTTGGAGCATCGTTGAGCCACGAAGGCTCTATTTCCTTCACGCATGTGTTTGATGAATTCCGATTGTCTTTCCGCCTGAAACACAGCTTCCACCATATCCACCAACCATCCTATACTGCTACATCCCATAACTAGAGACCTCCAAACCCTTCTACTCTTCTCCATAATTTCTATTGAGGACTTCCATTTCTCTAGTGAAAATTTGAAAGTCTTAGATTCCACCCAAAACCGCACAGACTAATCCATAATGAAGTGAACACTAAGTGAAACAAAGAACTATTTACGGCAATCATCACTGAAAATAGCCCTTTGTGCACTCATTCCTAGCTATTTGCTCCCAACGACTATGAGAGAGCTTCGATTAAGTGAGACTAGATCTACTCCAACGATGCAGGAAACACCAGATCTAAGCTTTTTCTCCACCAAATCTACGCCGACGATATGGAAAGGCTTTCTGATAAAATCCCTCACCGAGGTGTCCTCAAAAGGAGTCGCTGGAGCCCGTTAGCCTTGTCAGTGATGAAAGCGTAAGCGCACACCAAATCTGTGTCGACGAAGCTAAATGGAAGGCTTCTTGAGAGGATCCCGGTCGCTGGAGTGTCCTCCCGTCGGTCTTGTCTGTGGCGGTGGCGGATCCATAGGTTCGACAGCGCCTGGAAAATCTCGTTTCTCTCTCTCGTCTGTCTGTATATGTGCATTCCCAAAAAAAAAAAGATAACCTACAATATTTTGTAATAACCTATAAGCCCAAAAGTAATCTTCTAGAATATTATCAAGGAATGAACACCAATATTTTAGTTCGTTTAGGAAATAAATAGAAGTTATTTTAGTTTCACAGTATATGTTGTCAGCTATCTGTCGGTATCATGCTCTGCACATGCACAGAAAAAACCCTTCAGGGCAGGATCCTGTATTTCAACCATGACTACCTTACAAAATCATGTCTTGTGATTCCTATTCTACCAGGCATAAGGAGAACCAACCAGATTACAAGTATCAACACCTACCAGCTTTCACAAATGCTAAGGTGTAAAAAAGAACTTCAATACGTGAAATGGTGGAAAAGTTTTATACACTTTGACAGATGAAAATAGTACCAACTATAATCTATATACCAAAACATGCCATATGTGAAGCCTAACCCAAAAAGGGACCTTTTAAACCCACACTTGGGGAGTAAACCTCAGATATATGACCCAATTGTTAGAACCATGTATCAAGAATTCCAGGAAAGCACCTAGTGAGGAATCAAAACCATGGTCTATAAGCGATCACTAGGCTGTACCCAACGATCGATGCCAATACCACACAATTTAACGATCCAAAACACGTGCAAACCAAGATTATTCTCACAGCTATAAATTATAAACATTTTCTTCATAAGTATGCTATAACCATTATAAATATATCTAGCAGATTGTGCACTTGAAACTTCAATCCATGATACTGGATTGAAAACACTAAGGCCTCGTTTGGATAGTGGAAGTGTTTCATCTCATCTCATCTCATCATTACAACTTTTTTAAATTCCCACACAAAATATAATAAACAATTCAAATTTTTCAAATCGCAAAACAATAATAATATTAAAAAATAATATGCTAACAATATTTTATTAAACTTTCAACTTTCATCTCATCTCAACTCACTATCCAAACCGCACCTAAAACTCAGATTCGACCTAAACATTAGATATTCATAGCACCCTCTACCAATAAAAGAAAGAAACACGGTGACAACATCTAGAGTAAACTTCCTCCATCCCATAATAAAAGTGCGCATTACCCTTTTCTTTTTACATCCAAAAAAAAATTTGTCCATGACTTAAAAATGCAGGATATAATTTACATATTTTCCTAAAATAGCCTACTTTTTCTGCAAAGTACACGTGATGCCAACTACTTTTCCACTATTATAAATAATAGTGATAATCATGAAGATGAAGTTGGAAAACAAGTATGAAGTGAGTAGGTGAAAAGCATGGTTTTTCTTGAAGAGGTGTGCTCTTGACAAATGGACTATTTTGCAGGGCACAGGGAGTAGCAAAGTAGAGATGAGAAATTCCAACCTAAGGTAGCATCCTCCACCTCTCTCTTTTGCTAGGCCAAAGTCAATAAACATCGCCTGAGTAACCATTAAGTAACTATAATAAGGTACAGCCATGGTCTAGAAAAACATTAATCCACCTTAAATATAAAATAAAATTATTTACCTTAGCATGACCAATATGCAAATACCCATTTGGTTCAGGAGGAAAGCGGGTTAAAACTTTTCCTCCGGTTGCTTTCAAGTGTTTTTCAAGCAGTTCCTTTGTATTACAACACCTCAGGACAGAACCATCACTGAAAAATACTTCAGTATGCACCTGAAAGGCAGAAGAACTGTGAAACATCTTACAAAATTCTTCTGCAGAGCTGCAGATGTGCTGATGTATAAAGGGATATCAAAAGTCGATGAACACTAACAGCAAGTAGAGACAATCATGAAATTGTCAACTGTTTAGCTTTATACGCCTGAATCATGACAAGAAAAGAATGAGCCTGATCCCAGATTTGAAGAATGGTTTAGAGAATCATGAATCGATGGAAGGTTAGCTAACAGCATCAAATCCCAATTTATTACAAATTATAAGAATAATTTCAATCTCTGCAAGTATCAACCTTTAAGTAGTAATCTCACTAAAAATGGTTTCAAAAGGCTGTTCTCACATGGATATATAATGAAGTTAATAAATCACTATGTAATCAACCTTTTCTCTTATTTGTTGTCTTATTCTTCTTGGTGATTCACAAATCATATAATCACACCAGATGAAATCAGCCAATATTATGCAGCAGGGCAACTAAAAAGCTTAGTTTTGTGATGAGCACTACAAAAACTACTTTTTTAAACACGTATAGATGTTAAGTGACTGAAAAGTTGTACAAAAAAAAAAGCTATGTGCAATAATTATTTTTTTTGATCGATAAACAAAATTTTATTGAGCATAAAATAGACAAAGGCCCGACTATACGGGATATATACTATGTGCAGTAATTATGAATGGGGAATAGGGAATCATAAGAGATTAAAACAGAAAGAAGCAATTATGTACCTTGAAATTTTCCTCTGGTTGAGGAAATATCAAAAATGGATTAAGCTCCTCTTCAGATGGCTGTTCTGGAGTAACAACAGCAATGGCTTTAACCTACAAAAGTATAAAGGGGGCACAAAATTACCAGTAACATTACTTATCAAAATAGAATTATCAGTCACATTATAAAACTGACCAGGCAAATTGGAAAAAAAAAATCTGCAAATGCATTCACCTCTATTTTATCAGGCTTATCCTTCTTCTTCTTGGAAATCTTTTCATCATCAGCTGCCGTCCTTTCACCAAGTATGTCATACAATTTTTTATCAACGAATTGCTGCGAAGAGAAAAAAAAAAGCAAGCAAAACAATCTTAGTTAATTTTTATTTTTTTCAGTAAAAAAGAAACTTAATTAATGAGAATAGGCAGATCACAAGTACATGGGATATATAAAGGAGCAAATTAGTGGAATTTAAATTAAGTTAACTTCATAGCCTATCAAACTCCAACCATACAAATATTCCAAAATATTTAAAAGAAAAATACCTTGACAATCTTCAGATCAGCCCATGGGCGCCTCTTCCGAATGTGACCTAATAATTCACCCACTAGAGACCAAAAAAAGACATGAAGGTTATGTACAGAACAGAATGGAATGATATAGCATAAATGGGGAGGTTAAATGCTTACAAGGAATAGCAGGCATGCTCATCGATATCACAATATAGTGTATACTATATCATGATGATGGGAATAGGATGGTGTAGCCTGAACTGAAGGGCAGGGCAAACAAAAAAGGCTCACCAGTAATGCACATGCAAACAAAGAAATGCTGACCAGTAACGCATATGCACACACAATCATATGGGCAGAGACACCCCTAATGTGGCTCCATGTACAATAAAAAATTCAAACTGATTGTTCAAGCAATGATCCAGAGAAAGTGTAATATTTTTTAAGCACGTTGATAAGAATATTTTCTTTTGATAACTAATCAAAAGATTTTATTACAATACACAAAAGGCATAGCCCTGGTACAAGAATATGCCCCCGTATTAACAAACTTAAATCAAAGAACATATATAAATTATTAACAGTTTCCTGAAAACAAATCACTTACCATTTGTTCGATATCGTTGCTCCAAAATCACATTCTTATTCTCTTCAAAAACCTCACTAACAGTTTGTTCAATTTCTTCTACTGAAACCTCAACACCTAGTTGCAAAAACAATGAAGTTATGAAAGACAAAAAAAGAAGAAGGAAGAAAATTCACAAACATACAGGCACACAACACAAGAAAAAAATAACAGTACCTGCTGACAGTTGAATTAGGGAAAACAACAATGAAAGAAAATGAGACTCCGGTGAGAGCAGGAAAACTAACTCGGTGTTTAGAATTGATGCATCAAATTCAATATACAAGAAACATTAAGAACAAGGTAACCTAAACGTTATAAACATGTGCAAAAGATGTTCTCTTTCATCATACCAACACCACATGCTTCTTCAAATTCATTCAACTTAAAATCATCTGAAGCAGTAGAAGCAAAAAATGAAAGCGCCGAGTCTAACTGGGCTGTGGTTTTAATCTGTGAAACAAGAAGCGTGTAAGAATATTAGTACATCCAGAAACTTTTCTAATTCCATTCAAATTTTAGACGATATCAACCATTACAATAATAAAATTTGAACGTCATGGTTGATGTTTTAAAGACAATTTAGCTGCAAACCTTCGAGGAAACAATGTATTCCAGCAAGGTTGGGCGATGCACAAGGGCGTTTGCTGGATATTTTGTAGCAACCTGTCACACGGGAACATGGCAATAAGTCTTAGATTGGTAGTAACAGTGTTGACACCTGACGGAAAGTTGGTTTAAGGGAAAAATATCAAAGTCCAATTTTTAGAACTTTAAATAATATATTGAAACAATTGATAATTCAAGGACGAAATTGGACGTCGAAACATAGTTCATCAAGTTTAAAACTTTTCAAGGAAATGATTTTTTAACAAAACATGCAGAGCGAAAATCATTGCTTCAAGCATTTATCTTACCGTGTATAGGAGATTTCCGACGGTCCGACTGCATCCATCGGTGACATCAGCCTGGAAATCACAAACCAAACAAATAAATATTATAAAAATTAGATCATAAAATAGATACTTGACATGCATGTGCATAGAGTAAACGGGTAGCTTCCAGAACAGAAAATAATAAAAGAAAACTCAACTGGGAAGGCTCTGTTTGTTCGAGAAGAAACGCAGCGAAATTAAAAAAATTAAAAAATGAGTCCACTTTAGCCCCAAAAACCATGGTCCTATGTTCGCAGTTTTTGAGTTGAGCTTTCTCTTTAAGCTATTAAAACAAAACAAGTCGAAAGCTTCGGTCGTAATTT
Source organism: Juglans cinerea (assembly GCA_961763995.1). Classification (NCBI taxonomy): domain Eukaryota; kingdom Viridiplantae; phylum Streptophyta; class Magnoliopsida; order Fagales; family Juglandaceae; genus Juglans; species Juglans cinerea. The sequence goes on along the minus strand of CAUIVZ010000011.1, from coordinate 2,819,204 downwards.
GGTTTTCAATTCCTCGATTTTATCGGCAACCAAACAGACGGAGACGGAAACATGAACAAATCAAATGCCTCTGGTCGGACGTGAAATGAAGAATACAATACCTCATGAATCACAGAAACCAGATTGGCCGTAACCTTGTTGTTGGCGACGGTGTTTCGCGCAGTTCGCTCGTCCAATCCGATCTTCAGAAACAGCTCCAAGTGCTTCTCCTTGTCGGAGCTGTCCTCCTTCCCAGGCATTTCTCCCAGAAAGCAACGGACCTAAGGGCTCCTAAATTGGTGTCTATATCTGGAAGGGGGAACCGGCTTAGAAACTGAGAAAAACCCTAACAAAACCCGAATATAACAGAGAGAGAGAGAGAGAGAGAGTCTCGGCGGGGGGCAGAGGGGGTATTGTTGGCGTTTCGGATACGAGAGATTCTATGGATTCCTCATTCCATAGGCTGACGAATTATTTCGTCAACTCCTTCGAGATATTTATTTAATTTTAATTTATTAATACAGAGTTCCAAAGAGAGACAGACGCCCATGTAAGTAAATTGGATCTTATAATTCGTTAAATGAGATAATTTGATTTAAAATATAATATTTTTCATCATCTTCAAAGATTTCAATAAATAAATAAAAAAAAAAGATTTCAATATTTTTCTTAAAGATATTTTCAATATTTTTCATTGATATTTTGCCAATGTATAGAATATGAGGCGTCATATATACATGGCCCCATTTACATTGGAATAGAAAATGAGGCCAAATTTATGTACTATTCGTACACCGGCCCATAAATTTGCCCTTCATTTTTCCTCCGTTTTGTATTCCCGTATAAATGCCCCCATTGCCTTTAAAGGATTAAACAGTCATTTGATCCTTATATTTTATATTTGATTAATGTAAGATACTGAAAATTAGAAAACTAAAGTATTGTCCAAGTAGGAAAAGAGATTCTCGTGAAAGTTGTCCTCCAAGCAATTCCTACTTACATTATGAGAATTTTCTTGCTTCTTGATTCCATTGTGCAAAAGTTGAATAGAATGTTGAAAAATTTTTGTGGGACTATAATGATGACCACTCAAAGATTCAATGTGTAACTGGAACTAGTTGGGTGCTTCAAAAGAGTATGGTGGCTTAGGCTTCAAGGACTTCAAGAGTTTTAATTTAACTATGTTTTCAAAACAAAGCTGGAGAATTCTCAATCATCCCGACTCCTTACTTGCAAGAATTTTTAAAGCAAAGTATTTTTCTCGAGATGATTTCTTGAAGGCAAGGTTAGGATCAAGATCATCTTATGTGTGGAGAAGTATCATGGCAGGGAAAAAGTTACTAGAAGATGGCTTATACGGAGAATTGGAAATGGCAAAAAAGTAAGGATCTAGAAAGAGCCAACCCCTTATAACCATAGCATTAAATCTTCCAATTTAGCTCTTGGAGAGGAGGCAAAAGTTGCAAGATTGATTGATCCTGAGTTAAAATGGTGGAATGAACAGCTACTGAACTAGACTTTCACACCTCAGAAAGTTCATCAGATCCTTAAAATCCCCATCAGTTCAGGAGGCAAAGATGATAAACTAGTTTGGTTTTATTCTAGCAATGGCTAATTTACTGTTAAAAGTGCATACCATCTTCATAGGGAGCTTGTCAACAGGTTTAATGCAAGTACTTCAGCAGGGAGAAGTAATTCTGGTTTTTGGAAATTGAATGTTCGCAATGCTGTCAAAATATATATTTGGAAAGCATGTAGAGATGCCATTCCCACCTATTCTAATCTCTGCAAAAGGAAGATTATGGAAGATGACATATGCCTTTTTTGCAATTCTTTTGTAGAAACAATGGGGCATGCCTTATGGAATTGTGTGGCTTCATAAGATGTATGGAGTATAAGGTGTAAAAAAGTCTAGAAAATGTCTTTCCAAAGCTATAGTTTTATAGAAATCTGGAGTGAGCTAGTTCCAAAATTGAATAAGGAGGAATTGGATATGGCTGCTATGATCACAAGACTCATTTGGTTGAGGAGGAACTCATTTCTTCATGGCAAAGAGTTTCATCCTTCTAGTTATTTAATCAATAAAGAAAAAGATGACTGTAATATATTTCAAGTGGCTCAAGAGAGGAAGCCCTCATCAGGTAATTCCATTACTCAAACCTCTGTGTGATTGAAGCCCCCAGCAGACTGGTTTAAAGTGAATTGAGATGTATCATGTGATCAGATCAGAGGCAGGGTTGGTATTAGAGTGATAATAAGGGATATCATGGGCCAAGTCATAGGTTGTTGTCATGACTCTAGATCTCTGTTTGTTGAGTCCTCTATGGACGAATCAATAGCACTGCAAATGGCAGTGAATTTCTGTAGGGATCAATAGGGTTATGTTAGAAGGAGAATCTTTGCAAGTGGTCAATGTTTACAGAATGAGATGCATGATATTAGCTCAACTAGTTTGATTATGGAAGATACCAAATTGCAGCTCAACTCATTTGCTCAATGGTCTATCCATCACACGAGAAGGCTAGCAAATGAAGCAGCACATCATCTTGCTAAAGATGCTCTTAATCATAGAGAAGTTATATTAGATGTTGAACTTATTCCTGACTATACAGAAAGCTTTGTAATGTTTGGTTGAGTAATAAATCATCTTTCTTTTAAAAAAAAAATGTTAGACATACCGTGCCTAGGGGTGGCCCACCGCACCCCGTTGACCCGCCCCGCACCTTTTTTTTTTAATATAAATATATATCTATATACAAAAATTTATAAAACTTTATTATATATAAATATAGTAATATGTATTAAATAAAACTTTTACTTAATACTTTATGTAAGTTGTAATATAGTAGGGTGACCCTTTTATAGATTGTCTTGACAATACAAGTCTCACACTTAAGCAATGTGAGACTCTTGTATTATACTACAACTTACACAAAATATGTACTAGCAAATTTAAAATCTACATAATTTTTAAATTATAGTCATATTTACAAATTTAAATTTACAATTTGTGTCCAAAAATGTGTTTTTGATTACTTTTGGACCCATGAATAATTTTTGAACCTAATAGACTGTAGTCTATTATTGAAGTTGGCGGGAGGCGAGACAGATAGGGAGTCTGCCCCGCCCCTGGGATGCGGGGTTGGTGGTGAAAACCCTACCCCCCAGCCCATTGGGGGGGGGGGGGGGAGCTACGGTGCGGGTAGCACCCCTAATCGTGCCATCCCGAATTTTCTTAATTTGAATCCTTCACTTTTATATAATTATTCTCAATAAATATATTATAACTCTATCGTTACTCCTTCACAATGGAGGCAGATTTCAACTGCCCCTATTGGATGAGTCGGGATGGTTATGGATCCACCCCTTACAGGGGCAACCTCCAACCCCGCCCGCTCGGGGTGGATCCCGTACACATATCCTTTTCTTTGTTCATATATATTATTCAAAGGTTAAGTATGAGTATCCCTCAATATGCTTTTGCTCTAACCCCACATGTAGTTCTGTTGTTCAAGCCGTTACACAAAAGTCTCCATGTAGGTAGGTAGAAAGAGAACTTCACCCTCTTCAACCATTCATTCTTTGGACAACCCTTCTTTCCAACAATGAATAGACTATATTTTTAAACCCGATAACAGCAACCCGAATTCACTTTTTTTAAAAAGTAAGCTATGCTTGATCTAGATATAATTCGGATATCCATTTCATGACCCGAGTTAACCTGAACAGGTAATCGGGCTACATTACGAGCCTAAGTCCAAGTCCGGATATAGTTCGATACCCAGATCCGTACCAAGTGAACAATCTTACTATTAACATATATAAATCCATTAATGGACCCTACATCTCGTGGCCTATAATTGTTAGCCTCTCAATAATCAACCTTGTGCATCTTATGGTTCCAACGGACAAGCGACAACTTCAGTACTATCCCAATTTCAATTATATAACACAATATTTTATTTATTAATGTAAAATTTAGAGTACATTTAAATTATTCAAATTCAAAATACTCTCCTGCACTAAAATCTAAATTCTCTTTTAAGTTGCAAGTGCTTGAAGGGAGATGCCATATCACTATAATCTATATAAGATGAGTTCCCCCACCCCAACCCTTGCATAGCATAACATATTTTACAACATGATAATACATAATGTGTAATTGAGATTATTTGTAATAGTTTGATCGAACTGAATGCCGAATGGTTCAATAGTGGAGAGATATAAATACAATATTAACTGATAATGTGAGGTGCACACTATCCGAAAAGCCTATATGAGCAATATTCATGTCTATATGATACACAATCACGTCTATATCTCTCTACATTGGAGCATCTAATTCACAAACAATTTAAAAAAGCTTCTTAATTAGTCAATTTCAACCGAAAAATCACATGTAAAACAGTAACTGAGCAGGTGAAGCCATTCATATATCTCACTTTCATTCCCATTCATAAGTAAAAAGTGTCTTTGGAAACCACTCAGAGAGGGATCCTTTTGTAGCCTTTCGGTGCTTCAATCCAACTGCTTTCATTCTCTTTACTCTTTCTTTCTTTCTTTTTTCTGATGAAAACTTTGAACGATGGAATCAAACTCAATTGTCACTCTGCTTAAACATCCATAATATATGGCACCCATGATTTCTCAGTGTTTGAAAAGATGCTCATAGCTCAGACAAAAAAGAAAAGCTAAGTCTGCGATTCCTGACTTTTTCTTCTCATTTGCTTCCTTTTGACTCCAAATCTAACGACATTCTCTGCAGCTTCACTTTGAAACTTCTAGCCGCTGTTCTGAAATGAAACCCAACATTTAAACCAGCTTTCACTTCCTAATAATAGCTTTGGTTGTTGTGTTTGGGGGGCACTCGTAGTATAGCCATGGCAATCGATGTCTGCTCGGAGATTTCGAGCGCGGGAATCAGCCCAAGAATCTCGTTTTCATATGATCTGAACAGGCCAGATGTTCTGTCAAACGAGGATCACTGCCGGCGGTCGGACTTGACCCTCTTGGATTCCAGCTCCGACTTCGTCTTCTGCATTGGTAATAGATTTGCACAAGAACTGGCTCCAGCTGACGAGCTTTTCTCCAACGGCAAGATCCGTGCAAAAGAAATCAAACGAAAGGTCACTTCCCCAGATGAAACGTCAATCCAATCGGAGTCCGTCTCTTCTCGTCCACGGACTTCCTGTTCCGGGAACACAGAAAAGAAGCAGCTCAAAGAGTTATTGTCCAACAATTTTGACGCGGAAGAAAAGCCTCCATCAAAATCTTTCTGGCAGTTCAAGCGAAGCAGCAGCCTCAACTTCGACAGTGTGAGAAGCCGAAGCTTAATCCGCTCATTACAGTTCTTATCGAGAAGCAACTCAACAGGTTCGGTACCGAATAATTCCAAACAACCAACGACTTCGAAGGGAACCCAGAAGCCGCATTTGCAGAAACAACCGTCGGTGTCAAGAAGAAAGTCATCGGCATCATGTCCGACCACATACTACTCCTATAGTACTTCTTCACATAGACCTTGCACCAAGATCAAGAATTGTGGAGCTTATGGCGATGGGGTTCGAATCAGCCCTGTTCTAAACCTTCCACCACCATGCATTTCTAGAGTAACTGTAAGTTTTTTCGGGTTTGGTTCTCTCTTCTGTAATGGTAAGGCTAAAAAGAAGAAGAAATGATGTGTGTTTCCGACTTCTTTCATGGCTGGTGTTCAAGTACATTTTGTTTCATGAATCTGCATGTGTGATCAGGCTCTGTAAATTGATTATTATTATTATTTTTTTTTGCTCAAGGAAAAACAAAACAAATAATAATAGTGTTTCAGAATTTACATGGGTTATCATTTTTTTTTTTTTACCTTTTCTTTTTCATCGCATCATGTTGTTGGCTTGGGAAACAGATAAACAAGATTACCTTCTTTTGTGGCTGTCTCCAATCCCATGCTTTATCTCTTTTTATCTTTTGATTCTTTCTTTTCTTAATTATTTAATGTGGCTGTCTTTTGCTCTTTTGAAGTTTGATTGAGTTCTTATTTTGGTGTTTTCCTAATTCCTAGTATGATTAATTGTAAATATAAGTAATGCAACTTTTTATCTTATATTTTGTCAACGTGAAATATTTTAAGTGATTTCATATATCAATCACTTAAGTAGATAGTCACTAAAAATATATCGTATTAACTTATATTATTAAAAATAATAAAATTTAACGAAACACCACCTCCTCTAGTTAGAGACGATGAGATTTTTTAACGTAAATAGATGATCATTAAAAATGTATCGCATTAACATATATTATTAAAAATCATAAAATTTAAGATGAAAAATACAATTCATGCAAATATATCCTTAAATTTTGGTCCTTTTGTTTTATTGGGAATTATTGGGACAAAAAACAGTAGCTACAAAGGGATTGGGATTTTCAAAAGGAGATAATTGAGTAAGGGGGAGTGGGGGAGCTCCTCTTTTAACTTTAGCTTGCTTATATAAATGATTCCTCTAGTCTATGAGACACTTTGTGTTTCATTGTTTGTATTAGCTTAGTTGTCACAACCTCCCTAAGGCTTAAGCTTGGCCCCTTTCTTTGTACCATCCAAAATCTCCTCTAAGATGTGTTTTTTTTTTTTTTTAAAGTATAAGAGATAACAGTAGTAATAGAACAGTCAAAACATGTCTACTCCATAATACAAGTGGATTGGGAATAACAACTTTTTTTCAACCAGTCAATCAAGGTCCCTAGAAAAACCAAGCCACTAATCATTAATTATTGGCATGAATTATATGGTTAGAGCTCTATTGAGCTTGATTAGATGTCACTAATTTTCAAACCCAAAACAGGTAATCTTCATAACTATTTAAGTCAATTAAAAAATATATATATAAAGTTAAAAATAAAAAAATTTGAATATTTCTTCATTTTTTTTTATTAAGAAAAAGTGCACATTCTGACTTGGCTCATAACATCCAGGCCTATTTGGATAGAGAAACGATATCATCTCATCTCATTATTACAACTTTCACAAATTCTACACAAAATATAATAAACAATTTAACTTTTTCAAATCTCGAAATAATAATAATATCAAAAAATAATATTCTAACAATATTTTATTTAACTTATCTAAAACCATCTTATCTCATTTCACTATCCAAACGAGTCATCTATATTATTTCTCATAACAATATGAGGCAAGAAAAAGTCTCAAACAATTATTTGAATGAAAATTTGCAGTGAAGGCTAATCATATTTTCAAACACAAAGGCATTAATTTGCTGCATAGAGAGGTGAAACTTGGACTAATTGGAGTCATAACGTACAACTGATAATAGTCATTACTTCACGAATGTTAATCATTACCTATTGTCACATTTGGTGACAATATCAGCATCAATATTAAATCCTTCAAAATCTTGTTACAAATGGGTCGTTTTTATTATTTTTTATAATATTATCTTTATTTTATAACGAGAACGTTTTTAATGTTTAAAGATATTCGATGAAACCTAATACTAAGATCACTCAAAAATCGACTCGTTTACATCTTAGGTCCTGTTTGGATTATGAGATGAGGTGAGATAGTTTTAGATGAGTTAAATAAAATATTATTAGAATATTATTTTTTAATATTATTATGATTTTAAAATTTGAAAAAATTAAATTATTTATTATATTTTATATAAAAACTTGAAAAAATTATAATAATAAAATGAATTAAGATCACTTCTCAATTCAAACGGGACCTATCTTAGCACATAAATAAGCCGTGCGTGTAGAGCATACCCACAAACATAATCAGCTCAAATATTCTTAAAAACAATGGAAGCAATCCAAATTAATCCAAAACATAGACCAATCTACTTAAAATAAAAAACAAAACAAGTAAAATAGAGTGATAGTCGGAGGGAAGGAGAAAGGAGAGGAAATGGTTATAACTTATTGGTTCCGATTGTTTTCTTGGAATTAGTTTAATGCTTTTTCTATTTTTTTGATACAGGAGCCGAGGGTGAACCTGATTCTTCCATTTGAGACCAGGCCTTAATGTTTTCGAGATCAGGCAGTGTTTGGTTGGTGCGTTTTGATGTTGATATGGTCTTAAATGATTTGAATTGATTTGAAAATATTAATATTTTATGGATCTCATTGAAATGTATTTAAATATAAATAAATTGAGATATGTATAAATATATGAAATAAATTGAGATGAATTTAATTTTTTATTAGTAGAAGCGGCGGACCTATGAAATGGCAGGGGCCACGGCCCTAACAGTTTGAAAAAAAAATAATATATGTTAATTTTTTATAATTTAATAGGATTATATTAATCTTATTTTGTGTTGACCCTCTCTACAAAATTATTTTGATTTTATAAATTAATTACTTATAAGTCCAATTAGATTCAATACTTAATCATTTTGTTTCTTTAAAACAACGTTAGTTGCAATTTTAGACATTCTGTGTTTTTTTTTTTTTGATATATTTGTATGAGTGTCTTTATGTTATTTCAATGATATATTGTTCTTGACATATCATATACTTTTTTAATATATAGGTTGTATTAAACGTATTTTATTTTTATTTTAGATCTTACTATCAGATTGTTCTATACTGTAGAAAAAATTGTATAAAAATATAACAAAAAATATTTTATTATAATTTTAGCTTTCTTTGGCCTTTCTAAAACAAATTACTGGTTTTTCAGTTGATTAGTAGTTGGAAAAAATAATGGATCTCATCAATAATTGATTTGAGATGGGTTTGAACCGACCACGGACCAACCAAACAGCCCAAAACAGTCTTATCTCAATTTCCATAATAAACAGAAATCAACATAACTTTCACCAAATATAAACTCTCTCAAAATATTTTGTTCTTTCAAATCCCAATAAAAAATTTGTAAAACCCTCTCCCAGTCTAACCATATTTTTAATAGATTCCACCCCTTTCACAAAACCGCATAAAAAAATTTAAAAATGATATTGTATTTAAACATTCCGTGAGACACCAAAAATATGGTGGCGAAGACGGTCAAACTTCTGGCCCATGAGAAAGCCAAGTTGCAAGACCTCAGACAAAGATGAATTAACAGCCTGCCAGCAATGGGTTGTTGTTGTTGAAGTTGCACCAAGTTAAGTGAACGACGAACCAACCCACCACCAAAAGGCTACGAATTTACGAGGCTACCTGCTCAATTTATAGGTTTTACTAACGACCATGAAGTCCGTATAGACGGCAAGAAGAGCACTCCATACATCCACGCATGTTGACGCAGAGAACGCACCATCTTCGCTCGTTAAAACTCTATATATTTTGGGAAAAAAAATAATAATAAAGCAAAAGAAGTGCGAGATATTTCCGACAATGAAATAATGATTGCCAAGGGAGGCAATTAGAAGAAGAGGAGGAAGGATTTAATTATAAAAGCTCTGTAGACTGTAGTAAACAAAAGAATAAAGAGGTTTTTTCATTGCTTAATGATATGTGTGAAGGGGAAAAGGGAAAGAATCCCAAGGATGATGCGTTCATGGATTGCAGTTATTAGTTAGGACAAATAAAAATTGTCCCAAAAAAAAGAGATTCTTTATTTTCTTAACTATAACCAATCAACTACTTATTCTATATAGAAGATCATGAAACATAAGGTGGAGTTTGGTCTCTACCTCCAAAGCTACACCACCAAGAGATAGGGACCGACCTGGACTGTTATATAGAAGACAAAGAACTATGCATTGTCTGTGATCAATAGATGCCTTTACTTAATCTAGTATATATAGATTAGGAGAAAATAAAACAGAGAGCAAAATTTTTCAGAAATTGGTACACAATAGTAGTACCAATAGCTCTGCGTGCATTCCTCCATTGATGCTATGTCAAGCCTCTTTAAGTCAAAACAATAACCCAGAAAAGTTGGGTTGCCTGACCAAAATGCAACTTGATTTAAGTGTGCTCAGAAAATCAAACTTGTAAAAGAAAAAAAAAAGGGTTCTCTTCCATCTAATAACAGCTACAAAAGCTTTCCTTTACACAAGATTATTATGATAAGAAAGAAAGAAAGAAAAACAAATCATAATTAGCATTTAAAAGAAAGTAGAGAAGAACCACAAGTAACTGGGAAATCAACACTTTGATCAAGTTCCCAATTCAGAAAGAAGGTGTGGTATAGCCCTAGTCAGGGTCATGAAGTCACCAGTAGTCAGAAAGCAGAATCCTTGAAACTTTCCACTCAGGCCGCCATTCCCATTACAACCTCTGCAATAAAGAATGGAAGGAGTTAAGCTCACCAAAATTCAATGAAGCCGATCGAAGAAGAAAGGTAACTGAATTCAAAATCCACCGCTGAATGGAGCCCCCAGACGGGATGAAATTAGTTCAGAAGAGATGAAAATCGCTTCCCAGAAGTGAAAATACGTAAGAGATGAAATGGAAAAACTTGATTAGCAATTACCTTGCCGTTCTCGACGGATTCAGGAACCTTGTATGAATCAACTGTAATATCCGACAACCACAACCCCGGAAATAGCGACTGCGCAGAAAGCAGACATTAAGAAGAGAACACCCAATGAAATTACACCTCACAGACGCAGCGATGCAATTTCATCAAAGAAAGCGAACAAATGAAGTTTTTTGAATTCTCGTACTTACATCCAATTGCTTCTGAACGGTCCTTGGCCGTTTCTTGGGCCTCCTCGGCGGCCTCTGCCCAAGAATCTTCTTGAAATCCTCCTCGATCTCCTTCCTCGACAGGGACACCGTTAACTTGGTCCTCTCCTTCTCCTTCTTCTCCGACGTTCCTCCTCCGCATCCACCTCTCAACCTCGCGCCATTGTTCTCGCACCTCAACGGCGATGAACTCACGTTCTTCTTCTCCTCAATCCCCAATCCCTTTCCTCCGGCAATCGGAGCTTTACACGCGGCTCTCCTCGTCCTCAGATTCCACGGCCTCGCAGACTCCTCCACCGGAGGCGATTGGCCGACCTCCTCGATCTCCTCCTCGTCTTCCTCTTCTCCCACCTCCATCCTAAAAAACGCGTCTTTAATCTTGTTAGCCTCCGTTTTCAGATCAAACAAGACCTTCTTCCTCAACGCCTGGATTCCCTCGCCGCCTCCTCCTCCTCCGCTCTCGATTCCCGATTTCCAATCCCTCTTCCTCTTCCAATCCAATTCCCGACGCCGAGTGACTGGCGAGCTGTCCAGTGTCGGAGGAGGAGATCGCTGATCGACGTCTTGTGGACTCTCTTTCATGCACCGCAGGTACCTCTGGTTCCCCCACTTCAAAGGCAGCGTGAAATTATGCAGAGCCTTGGATCTCTCAGGTCCCATCGCCATGTTCGTGTTCTTAGATCGTTGCACTGTCTCTCTCTCCCCTCCCACACCGGCACACACCATCTATCGGAAACACAAATCAAATAGACTCCAAACAGAGAGCACTGAGATCAGAGCTCTCTATCTCTCTCTCCCCTTCACCGTGGTTGCTTTCCCATAATTCGTAGGAACTTCTATCACTTCTTTTTTCTCGGAAAATTATGTTCTTTCTTGGTGTTTGTTGACTCTCTCTATCTCTCTCTCTATTCACAATATCGCCGGGAAGCCCAGGTTTATATAGGAGGGAGAGAGAGGTCGGTTTTAACGTTCGGGTTAACACTCTCGAGTCTGGTCCCCAATGTGGTCGATGCTAAAATGCACCGTAGGTGCGTTTTATGCCCGCCGCTGGCCTTTTCCCGGGCGAGGCGTCGTTTTTGAGTGACGGTGGCTGTCTCTACCATTGGATTTAAACACTTTTTCTTCGTATGGCCGTAGGATTCCTTTTTTTTTTTTTTCCAATTTGATTTAAATTTTAAAGAAAAAACATAAACATACCACTTATCAAAAAATAAAAAAAATAAAAAATTAAGTAAAATTGAAATTATTTTTAAAGAAGTGGCACAACTACAAATTTTAAGTAAATAGTAAAATAATTACAAAAGAATTATAGGTTTATTAAATGACAAGAGGGTGTCGCTATTTAACCCCTTCATTTAGCTCTCTCAAAATTACAGCTAGTTCATTTTAATTTTTTTTGTAATTTTTAAATGTTAAAAAATACAGAAATGCACTAATAACATCTTTAACCATAAAAAAAAAAATCAAATACGTTAGCATTTAACTATAGTTTTGAGTGGTACACTAGAGGCTAATTAGCATTATTCAAATGCCAAAGAAACAACAATTCGAATAGGACATGGTGTTTTGAAAACAGAAAATATTAATAACTATTAACAATATTAATTAGAGAAATTAATTTTTTATTAGTGGACCCCACTATTTTTCAAAATAATTACGCGGCGTTTACGCACTTCACAGTTGTATGTAAAATTACTCCTTACTTGCATCTAAGTGGTCGCATGTGTATAAGAATTCTTTATATTAATATTCTAATTTATATATTTTCTACAATTTAAAAAGAGATTGACATATCATGTAGAACCCATTGCATTATATAATGAAATTCATATTATTTGAGTGCAGCATAAGATTGTGGAGAAATGAGTCAATCTCTCTTTGAATTGTAAGATGTATTTAGGTTTAAGATATCTCAATCACAATTGATGACAACCCTTAGCTAAGCGATGGTGATGCAACCGCACTTTGTTTCTACAATAACTTTCTTTTCTTTATTTTTAGTTTTTTTTAAGTATTTTTAAGACATATACTTGTTTTGCCATTTTCTATGCCTCCTTAGAATAGAAATGGAACTTTCATAAAATGATCAATTTTACATCTTTAGGGAATAATAAGTCCAATTGAAAAACATAGGTTCCGTTTGTAATAGTGAGATGAGATAAGATGGTTTTAGATAAAAGTTGAATAAAATATTATTAAAATATTATATTTTAATATTATTATTGTTTTAAGATTTGAAAATATTGAATTTTTTATTATATTTTGTATAAAAAATTGATAAAGTTACAATAATTAGATAAGATGAGATTAGATGAAACTATTTTTATATCCAAACGCGACATTAATGAATAATTTGACCTTGGTAAGTTAGTATTTAAACCCATTTCAAATTTAATTTTTTATCATGGATCATATAGACAAACTCTGGTCTTATGTCCCATATTTTATTCCCGTTAGAACTAGTCTCCGATTCAAAGGATTAAATTCTTATAAGAACCAAATCCAAACCATGTCCTCCCATATGATTTGGGTCCAATTCTAGTAGGACTCATTACATGGAATACACGTGTCCCATAAAAAACACAAGAATGGTGCCTCTAAAAGTGATTGATATATATATATTTTTTAACTTAATCGTTAAGGAAATATTTTTTAATGAATTTATAAATTTTTTTTTAAAAAAATATTTAAATGAATTTAAAAAATATTTTTAAAAAAAATTAAAATGTAATTTGCACTATCGATATAATGCAGGCACCTTTCTCGTGGCTCTAGCATTGTCCTATTAGCTTCCGCTGAGTTGGCTATAATTAGTTATGTCGATTAAAAAATAAATAAAAAGAGAGTTGGGGTAGTTTTAATTAATATATAAGGGGAGGGACCAACAAGATAAATTTGTTATTTATCCTTTTTGTTTGTGGCTGAAAGAAATTATATGCCAGAAATGATCAAACAAGTGAAAGACATTAATTTAGTTAATAGTGTAGCAAATTGTATCCTCCTTGTACTTATAGGAGTTAGAGCCAAAAAATAAAAAATATCGATAAAAAGTCAAAGGTGTCCTCCCAAAATATTCTGAATTGGTCAAAGGAAACATAACGATTCATTATAAATAAACTCAAATAAGCACTTATAATTGCCCCCTTTTTTTTTAAGTACGAATTAGCCTATTTCCTGTTTATCGATAAAAATAAAAATAAAAACTAATATTGCAGAGCATGAAAATAAATAAATAAATGGGGTCTGCTGGTTATAAAGGACTATACTAAAAGATAAAAAATAAATAACTAAATATAATAATAAAAAATTTGCTATCAATCCCTACGATTCTTGAATAAGTGGTAAAGGTCTTAGTCTTGGTCTTGGGGTATCACTCCATTTAAGGTCCAAGGTTCAACATCTTATGGGTGCAAACAATCCTTTGAGATCACATTTCTTGGTGAAAAGTTAGCAATTTAACCAATTCTGTGTAGAGAAACTTTCGAGAGTCTGGTGCATGAGACTGAAGTTTACTCTGCAGTGATGGGGATGAAGGACCTACCTTAAAGAGGTTTCTGACATTTAAAAAAAAAAAAAAAAAGAAGAAGAAGAAGAAGAAGAAGAAGAAGAAGAAGAAGAAGAAGAAGTTCAGAAGATTTATATTTGGAGATGTTATAGATTGGCAAATAGAAATACTCAGTTTATTTTTCTTCCTCATAATCTTTAATTAGAAGAAGCATTAATAACCTCGATGATAGCTAGCTATGATCTTCAAATGGTCTCAATGATGGCCGGAAACATTGCTTTTGGCTATAATGAAAAATGTAATTTACATAATTAATATATATGTATTGATAAGTTGAAAATTATGAAATTTAATTTTAAAAAATAAAATAATAAAATGAATTTTGTATATAAAATTAGAAGTAGATGTCACCCGAAAAAAAGTTGCAGAGGCCTATGATGCGTTAAGCGCAAACTAGGCAACGTGTGAATATCATGTGCCGATTGTTTTATGACATTTCACAATGGAATCGGTAGATTAACAGTAAGAGATCAGTTGCATATATAGAATGGTATGCATGCATGATAACAAGATCACCTAAGGGCAAAAAGCATTGGTCCATGCAAGTTGATCTGGACGAGGACGGGTGCATGGGACTTGAATTACCTGCATACACATTAAGATTTATAACATCTTTAGAAGACGGTGGAATTATGGATGTAAGGAGTTCGGTCTAGACTGGAAAAAATTGATCGAATTGGACCGAATCGAACTCCAAACTAGTCAGTCTCGATCCTATAAATTGTGGACCGAAACCATTCGGTCCGGTCCTGGGGTCTATAAATTTTGGACCAGGACCGGACCGGACCGAACTCCTATATATATTTTAAAAATATTTTTAATATATTATTTTTATATAATAATTATATGAGTTAATGATGTAATTTTTATCGTATTTATTATCATTGACCATATAAAATATTTTTTAATGAGTTAGTTACATAATCTATATTAATAATTCATTTAATTTTAATTTAATAAATTATTTGAAAAAAAAGAAGAAAAAAATAAAAAAATAATTGGACCAGACCGAACGGACCGAACTGATAACTACTGGTTCGGTCCAGTCTCTATAGATGTTCAATTCGAAAAAATTAATGAATCGAAAATTTCTATCTATCACTCCCAGACCGGACCGGACCAATTTATACCATGGGTGGAATGCCTATTTAATTGAAGAGAGAGATAGAGAATGTGTAAAGTGAAACTCATAGCAACGTATTTCCTTTTTAAACATTTAAAAAAAAACCTAATTAACGTAACTTTGAGCAATTCATTTGAGTGATATGTAGCATTTTCCATGACATATATAATGCCTTTCCATACAATCGAGGGAAAAGAGGTAAACCTTAAGGAATAAATTAAGAAACGAAAACTACGTATGGCATAATAAGCAGAAAGAAAGAGTTTTCCGGGGTGTGACGCATTGGCACGCAAGTCTTTTTGTGATTATTTTTCTTCTTGAATTTGGTCGTCTCTATTCTTATTTATTATTATTATAATATATTTTAATTAATTTTATATATCTGCCGCTTGAATATAAAGCTATTTAAAATGTACCTTATTGATAAATATTGTTTGATAATAAAATATATCTAAAAAACAACAATTCTCAAATTTTCTATTATGATTAGAGAAAAGTCTAAAATATCTATAATTTAACTAATATCTTTATGTAAAATCATCACTTATCCTAAAAGTTTAAATTTATGGGAAGGGGTAGATTCAATTATTTATTTTATATTTTAACACTCCTCCTCACGTATAAACCAGACTCTCCCTCAATGAATGACCCAACACGTGAAATATTTAATTAAATGAGATAGAGTGTAATGTTAAGGTTTGAACTCAGAACCTCAGTTCTGATACCATGTAAAATTACCACTTATCTAAAAAATTTAAGCTGATGGGAAAAGGTAGATTCAATTATTTATTTTATATATTAACATTTTATAGCATAAGTATTATTTAAGGCTTTTATTTGAATTCCATTGTTCTCAATTCTCATAATATCTATTTGAGTATTAATTTGGTGTTATTCAAGAGACTCATATGGACAATAGATCTTGATTTATATGTCTATATATCTCATTTTCAGTGCTCTATGTCTATATATCTTTGCTAATGAAAATGAAAGGAAAACGTGCTCATGTACATGTTCTCCAAGCACCATGATTTTTGTAAAGAAGTCATGTGCCTATACAGTGCAGTAAAGTTGAGATTGATTGTGTTTGGTCATGAAAAGTGATAGCCTTTCTTTCTTTCTGTAAATGAAAAAAATCATGAACAGAACAGCATGTACGTCTTAATTGTGAGATAATCTTGTTTGGTGGTTGAGTAGTTCTCCTCACCGGCCAAAGCTTGAACAATTATGTATATATCTTGCAGCCAAACAAGCCCGATCGATCGAGTTCCTAATTCTTCATTAGTGTTAGGTGCTACGAATGAAGTGACATGCTAACAATAACATTCCACTTGTGTTGAAAAAAGAAAACAAGACTTTAGACAAGAGAATGGTGAGGTATTAATGTAGAAAATTGTCTTGGAATATTGTCTAGATAATGACTGTTGAGCTATCACTTTCGAAGATTAATTCATTAAGGGGTTGTCAATCAATTAATTAAGCTGATTCAGTACGTACCAAGATTTCATCATTTGGGCTCTTTCTTGGTAAAAATTAGAGAACCATAATTTCATCATTTGGTGTCAATGAAATTACATGAATATTAGTAAAATGATTTACGAATAATAATAAAATAATTTGAATTAAGATGTTTTATTAGATTTTAAAAAATGAGAGAAAAATTAAATAAAAATATTAGAAAATTGCCTCCGATTCTCGTAACTCTCTTCCTTCACAATGCGGACTACCAATTCTCCAAAAGGTCTGAAATCTTCTGAATTTCTCCATTTTCATTGCCAAAATGAGATAACCCATAATCTCAAAACTAATCTTTCTTAAAAAAGCAAGGGTCAAGCTTCTCAAGAACAAGTCCCATCATTCATTACCGCAGAAACCATTTCAAGAACAAAAGACCTCGAGATATTTCTTCGATGTTCTTTCTATATAGATGTTGCATGGTTCAATTTGAGAGCTCAAGGAGTGGATACAAACTACACATTCAAAGCTCCGCCTGCTTTTCCTGCCATGGAAGATGACACTGCGGGGCAGTTTTTGGAGCCATCGACTTCTGGTGATGAAGACTAGAGTATAAGGTCGCGCGATCAGAGGGACGAGAGGTTTATTCAGACGTTCTACGAAGAGATGAGAATACAATAAGATTCACGCAGACATTGGGCATATGGCATGCCGTTGTAGATCAGCTCGTTGTTAATTACTGATTTTGCAGTACTTTCTTATTTTTCTGCCGTCTGTTCTCCACAGGATTTTTGGAGATTGCGGAGATCGATGGGTTTTTAACTTTTGATTTCACTATTTGTTCGTAGCGTCAAGTCTAAAATTTCGCTTCAATCTTAACTTTTAGTTATAGTATTAATTTTTAATTAAATGAGTCTACATTAGACTAGCTATCTTAAAGTTAAAATAATAATATAATATAATTTTTTAAAAAATTTTTTTTTTACAAATATAATTCATATATTTCTTAGATCTTCATGTTTTATAAAAATAATGTATCTACTCTATCAATATTCGTAATCAGTAAAATAAATAATGTGCATGCCATGCATGTTTTACCATTCAAAAAGAGAGAGAAGTGATGAAATAATAAAATATTAATTTCCATTGTGAATAGTAGCTAGTCATGTCTGGAGATGACTTAAGATTTACTGTAGCTTAAGTCTTAAGTTTTAGACTTTTGACTAGTCCAATGTGGAAGCTTTTTCTCACATCTAGCTAAAGTTTAGACTTGTATTGACATTTGACTAGTCTATTACCAATGCTCTCACATATTTAAAATATGAGACATGCTACCGCTAAAGAGTTTTACAAAATAAATTTATAAATTAACATAATTTTATATGATATATTAGATTTATTTTATTTAGTAAAATTAGTTTGAAAATTGAATCCTAATACAAACCCAAAATAAAACTAATTAATGAAAAAAAATTAAATTTTGCAAACAACCTGGCAAATATATGGGTGGATGGAAACAAGTAGTGTAGAGCACAGGGCACTGAATGGACCTACTTTTCCATTTTATATAGATGGTTTTAGGTACTATTGGGATAGTAAGATAAAATGAGATAATTTTAAATGAAAGTTAAAAGTTAAATAAAATATTATTAGAATATTATTTTTTAATTTGAAAAAATTAAATTATTTATTATATTTTATGTAAAAATTTTAAAAAATTATAATAATGAGATGAGATGAGATGAGATGAGATGAGATATTTTCACTACCCAACGAGTGTGTATATAATAGATGAGTGTCTATCTATAATCAAATGACTTTCAAATTAAAAAAATAAAAATAAAAATATTTCGCATTAACTTACTTGATAATTTTATTAAGGAAAATGATTTATACACAACACTTTATACAACTATGTTTTAAATGAGAGGTATTTTTGTAAAACACCTTATAAAAGTAACATCATTTTATAAAAATACCCTCATTTCAACATAGTGTTGTACAATACGTTGTAAAATATGTTGCGTATATATCATTAATCTTTTATTAATAACTTTCGCTTTTAATAGAAGTATCTGGCAGCAGCGAGAACAACCTATGAATCGCACTTGCTTGAGATAGTACTGATTCAACTAGGGTATAAATAATGTACGGAAAATGATACTATATCGTTTGCATTTGTCTTTTTAATTTGACTGTTTATATATTTTATTTTATTTTTAATTTTAGTTTTTATTTAATAATTAAAGAAATAACTATTAGTATATAAATAATTTTTTAAATGTTTAAAAATATTTAAAAGAAAAAGAAAAAAACAATATGAATACGCCCAAAAAGTTGCAATTTTAAAAGGATTATTCTACAGAGAGACCGATGGTTTACCGATAGAATGATTGATTGTTATATTTTTTTTTTCTTTTTAATTCAATAAATTTTTTAACATTTAAGAAAAAAAAAACAAAAAATAAAAATACACCTATCGATTCAAATGCTCGGTAGACCGATGTCTACCTAGGATTTCTCAAATTAAGAACATCCGATTTATATAACTCGTCCTAATAGCATTACGTCATCTCTTGGCCTTATGTATACTTTAATTAACGAGTAGTGACATATTTCTAATTTTTCTAAAACTTATATTTTAAATGGAAAATGGTTACTATGTAGTGACACTATCACGTCGATAATTTCTGATGCTACAGATTCCTCAATAAACATGGCACATGCTTCATCTAACCATCTTTGTTCTCCTTTTTTTTTTTTTTTCGTTGTTGACCAAATGAGTTGGTCCTTTTTTTCCTGGGCTATTTTCGACTATTGGAGCATTGGAACACAGAAAATGGGCACAAACCAACAAGGCCCAAAATATCTAACTTGGGCTGGGCATAACTAAAGCAGATGCGGGCCTTTCTGGGCCGTTGCAACTGCTTTAATTATGCCCAGCCCAAGTTAGACGAATTGAATCTTAAGTTATTGGGTGCAAATAATAACGTGTTGTTGGGTAATTTAATGGTAATTGTAAACGAAGGTAGATGTGGGCAACAGGAGTTTTAAACGAAGTGTAAATTAATCGCTTAGTTACCATTGGAGTTTCATCTACGGTGAAATCTGTAGGCTCCCAAGTGCCCATTTCTCATCGAGGCCTTATTTCTATCTGGTTGCTGTTTCATTTTTGCATCTTGTCTTCGTGGAGGGAACCAGATCTTACAAGGAGGAAACACGAAAGCAAGAAACAGAACTTGCGAGGAAGAAGGGTGAGAAGGAGAAGGAAGTTCAGAGGAGGAAGGCCGGGAACGACAAAGTGGAGGGGAGAAGGAGAAACGAACCGTTTGGACAGCTTGTCTTTGTGGAATTCAAAAACATATGAAACAGACCGTTTCATTAACCACGTAGGACACGTTTGCGGGGCGCTTCCTCCAGCCGACTGCAAGTAGAATTTTTGATACACCGCAGGACTAGTCTTCTAGAAGGTCTTCTATTTATTTGGCTTAATCCCGTTCGTCCAACTCATCTACGGCCCATTATTCATAGCCAACTTTCATCTCAGACTTCCTTCGAACCCTTCAGCCGAAACATACGACCAGACTTGTTACACAGAGGGACGGGGAGAGAGAGAGAGAGAGAGAGAGAGAGCGAGCTGTGTGTGGGAGGAATGGCGAAGGAGGAGGAATTTCGAGTGTACAATTCGTTGACTCAGCAGAAGGAGATCTTCAAGCCGCACGAGCCGGGGCGGGTTGGCATGTACGTCTGCGGCGTCACCGCCTACGATCTCAGCCACCTAGGCCACGCTCGCGCCGCTGTCAATTTCGACGTCCTCTTCAGGTTATTCTCCCTTCAGTTTCGATTCTACCTGATTGCCCACTTATCTGATAGCTAATAGGATAAGAACTAGAATATAATTCCCAACATGGATATTTGTCGTTGCTAATTTTGCTACTGATCCGACAACTTCAAGCAATTTATTGCCAAACAGTAAAAAATTTATTTTTTTAAGATTTTTCTTTAAAAGATTTATAAACAGAGAAACGGATTGGAGTTAACAATTTATAATGCTATTTCACAGCATACAAAGCTTTGCTGGACGGTAAAGCAGCAAGGCTTTCCTCCGGTATTGTAAAAACATACTTCTCATTTGTCCTTCAGGTTCCTCCATATACCATTTGAGGAATTATCACTTGCAGGATCTTTGGCTGCAAAAGCTTAAAAGATAATTTCCTTGCCCAAAAAAAGAAACCTCTTCCGCTCCGCATCTTGAGTAAAACGGTACAATGTACAGGTTCTGCCCACCCATTTAATAATCACTTCGAAAGATTGATTTAGTCTTTTGATTGGGAATTTGTGCTCATGCATGTGACCTAGGGCCATTGTATAGATGAATTTCATTTGCTCTTTTTTCCCTCTTTATTTGCTCTGACTTGGTTAACCTATCGTGGGCCTTAAAAAAACGAACTTTAGTGGACCTTAATTTGAAGCTGAAATTCCTTGGCCAATATGTGCTAATTTGAAGCTGAAATTGACGTTAACCTTAAGTTTCTCACTTCACAACTCATCCCATTGTTTAGCTCGTGCTTTTGCCTATTTTACAATGTGGCTACTGTGCCCTTCGTTTTCGTACATGAATTAGGTATAAAGCAATGATAATTAATATGTGGATGGTAGTCATGGTTTTACTTGGAATTGAACCCTGCAGATATCTTCAACACTTGGGCTATCAAGTTACTTATGTGCGGAATTTCACCGATGTTGATGACAAGGTGAGAATAATCCACTTTTGGATTGAAGAATTTTTTATTTGAAATGCTGTATCAAGACATGTTTGAAGCCGTATAAGATGTAAGAGGAAAACAGAAATTCCAACCCTCCATTGTGGATAATGGAAATTCGATTTTGATATGAGCAGTCACTTTACTCTATAAAATGTGGGAATAATAATTGATTTGATTGGGATGCATCCATCTGCTTGGCTACCTAACTGTTATTTCTTAAAATCTTCTTCAAAAGCCATCAAAACCCTATTGTTTAGGAGGAAATAATGATAGACACACCGTATGTTTCCCTTGCAATTGTAATACTTTATTGCTATGGAAGAACCCCTTCTTAGAAGGACCACTGCCCCAGTCAATATATGCTGAGAATCAATCTTTAAATAGTAGAGTTAGAACTTGCTGAGGATTTTCAAATCTCGTGCTTTCCTTGTGCCTGAGAAGTAGAAACCCCTCTATTCTCAGAGCTGGCAGTATTCTATTCTTACCATTAGAAATACTGGTTGTTAGAATGGATAACTTTTTTGAAACTTGTCTCAAATGTTTGGAAAAGGGTATCCTAGTGCCTTACCTGTAGGTCTGAGAGGCAAATTAACAAAACTGAATCTTAAAGAATCTTCTCCTTATGTCAATTTTTTTAAACAAAGATCCTCTTCTCTTATTAGGCTCCCAAATATATTTTCTTTACATTTTCCACTATGTGATGCTACATGGATAGTTAGCCAAGAAACAATGTTTCCTGATTAATGGTAAATAACCCCTTCTGAGGTAAATAGGAAGTTATTTTCAGGAACGAGCTCAAGCCTTCAAACACAGCTGTTCAACTTAGTCCATCCGCCGATCCCACCAAGATCATCCTTTACATCTGGTTAGTTGTCCATGGCCTCTGATTGGCAGCCTCTTGCAGGTTGCTTGTGATTCTGTGAACTTGAAAATTCCTGGTTCCATGGCAATCAGCACCTGTTCTGGAACTGTTTCGAGTCATTCGCTAATGCTTAGTTGTTGGTCGACACCCATGCCTCGTGATCCATCCTATTTACTGGGCTTGTCCACAAATTTCATTGGATAATTTGGATGGTATACTATGGTGGAGTTGATTTTTTTCTTTTTGTTGCAGTGTCAAGAAATTGCATGAAAACGTCCTTTGGGGGGTTAAACCATAGAGACCGATAAAAAAAATTAACCGATTAAAAGAACCAAATCATAGAGATTAGGATTCTACATAATATCAAAATAAGATTTTTAACAATCACTTTTTGGACTGAAATTTGAATCCAGAAGTTCTTATGATTACCTTAAAAAAAAATAGAAAAGTAAAAATGAAAGGATATGTTTTTTTTGATAAGTAATCAAAGATATTATATTCATAGAACTAGGCAAGGCCCAGGTACACATGAAGTATACATGAAAAAGCCTAGCTAGAGGTTACAATAGAAAGGAGAAGATCATGGACACTAGATCCGTTACAAACTATAGCCCCCGCCCATAGGAACAATGACTTAAAAAAGAAAGCTTTAAGCTCAGCCAAAGTTCTCTCATGATCATCAAAACATCTAGCATTTCTCTCACTCCAGATACACCAACACATGCATATTGGTACCAATTTCCAAATTGCCGCTACCTGAGAATCACCATGGAGGCCTCTCCAACTTGCTAGAAAGTCCACCAATCTACTAGGCATAACCCAAGACAGGCCGACTCTAAAGAAGACATCATCCCATATAGCCTTGACCACCTCGCAGTGTAGAAGTAGGTGATCAACTGACTCCCCATTCTTTTTACACATATAACACCAATCTAAGACAACAACCCGACGTTTCCTCAAATTATCAGTAGTGAGAATCTTGTCCAAAGAAGCAGTCCAGACAAAGAAAGCTGCTTTTGAAGGAGCTTTGGTCTTCCATATGCTCTTCCACGGAAACATCGACAAACCGGGGTTCGTGAGCTTATGGTAAAAAGAACTGACAGAGAAAGTACCTTTTTTAGAAAGATTCCAAAGCATCTTGTCTCCGGAACCGCCTGAAATACTTACGGAATATAAAGCCGCAAAGAACTCTGTAAAAGACTCCAGTTCCCAATCATGAGCTGCCCTAATGAAATCCACATACCACTGAGGGGCGCCATTTGAAAAGATCAAGATGTTAGCAATCGAAGCCTCCTTAACTCTAGCAAGAGCAAAGATGGCAGGGAAGGTATCTCGTAAACAGTGGTTGCCACATCATATATCAAGCCAAAAACGGACACGCGAACCATCACCTACCACAAAATGCTCATGATCCCGGAAGGTCCCCCAACAGCTTCTGATGTTTTTCCACAAACCCACTCCGTGAGAACCTCGTACCTCATTCGAGCACCAGCCTCCCCAAGCTTCCCCAAACTGAGAATCTATAACGGACTTCCAAAGTGCCTCCCTTTCATTTTGGTACCTCCACAACCACTTACCCAAAAGAGCTTGATTGAATTTCATCAAGTGGCGAATCCCCAACCCTCCCCCCGAAATTGGGTTACAAATTGTAGACCAATTAACCAGGTGGAATTTAAACTCTTCCCCCAAGCCACTCCATAAGAAATCCCTTTGAATCTTCTCAATGCGATTAGCCACCTTTACAGGAAGCGGGAACAAAGACAAAAAATAGGTGGGTAAGTTAGAGAGAGTGCTTTTAATCAAAGTCAACCTACCACCTTTCGACAAGTAAAGCCTCTTCCAAGCAGCCAATCTGCACTCCACCCTTTCGACTACATCGTTCCAAATCCTTTCAGATTTAAAAGACGCACCCAACGGTAAGCCGAGATACTTCAAAGGAAGTGAAGATATCTTACAACCCAAGGTGGAAGCTAGAGTCTCCACATCAGGGGCAGCCCCCACTGGCACTATTTCCGACTTTGCAAGGTTAATGCTCAAACCTGACACAGCAGCAAAGCAAAGGAGAAACGCCCTCAAGTCTTGGACTTGTCCAAGATGAGCACCACAAAAGATGTGCATGTCATCAGCAAATAATAAATGAGAAATGTGGAGATTGCCATTCCCCACCGAGAAACCATGGAGCAACCCACCATCCACCAGACCCTCATTGTGATACCCTATATGATGTGTAAGGGTAGATGGTGTATGAGATCTCACATTGCTTGAGAAGGAGAAGCTCTTTATAATGGTTCCAATGGGGCTCCAATTGTATCATTGACTAGTTCTTTTAGAGTATCAGAGCCTATTCCAACTAGAAATGTAGGACTTGAGCTAGGCCACCAACGACGGACTGGCCCGACAAGGACATCGGGAATTTAGGGGGCGGGGAAATCTTATACCCCATATGATGTGTAAGGGTAGATGTTGTATGGGATCCTACTATGTTTGGGAAGGAGAAGTTCTTGCTCTTTATAATGGTTCCAATGAGGCTCCAATTATATTATTGAAAAATTCTTTTGAAGTATAGGCCATGTGGTTTGGCCCTTGCATTGGGGAGTTACGGGATAAGATCCATATGCTTTTTAGTTTTGGCAACAAGTAAGATACCTATGTCGAAGGTAAACTGAGACGACCTGTAAAAACAATCTAATCGAAAAGCTTCCCACAACATGTGCAAGATGGATTAAGTGGACTTCAAATAGCTATGGTTAAATAAAAACCAGTCATGGAAGCTGCTGAAAATGTGTCTGGCAGAGAGTTGAGTTTATAGGATTCTACAATCTGGTTGGGTTTTAGTCTAATGGGAAATCCTCACCTAAATAGAAAAACTCTGCAACTATGCTTTATTTTCCAGCTATGAAGACATATATCAATTTAAGAATATTTCTTAATGATTCTTCCTGGATGCACTCTCTGTTTCTCCTATAAACCTACAGTTCGCTTTAATCCTTCTTCTAAATTGCAAGTTTAGCACTGGAGTTTAGTTCCAGAATGTCCTTGTTGACTGAACTATTGGTCTGATATGAAGGCCTTGTATTATTTTCATTGCCTCCATTTGCTTAAAAGCTCACTTGAAAATTTATGTTGGAATGAACCATAAAACGAATAAAGAAGATTTTTATGTTGAAACCTGTGATACCTCAGTTAACTCTTCATTCCTTGGGTTCTTAATGCTTTTCTAGACACTGCTAACATTTTTACATTTTTATGCAGATAATTCGTAGAGCGAATGAGCTTGGGGAGGATCCATTAAGTTTGAGTAACCGTTTTTGCCAAGAATATGTTGTCGATATGGCTGATCTTCTGTGCCTCCCTCCTACCCATGAGCCACGCGTTTCTGATCATATGGAACAGATAAAGGATATGATAACGCAGGTTGTATTCTTACTATAGTGCTCACTTTATCTGATGATGTTGAGAAATTCTGATCTCTCTAACAGCCACGCATATGCACAAAGGCAGGAAATTACTGCAAAATGGAGATTTTCTGTTGAAAGTACATACCAGAGTGGTGTGCCTTTTGTTTATAATTTTAGTTATATATATTTTCTGTTGGCATGCACTCAGTGTCACTCAGTGTTTGTCAAAATGAACTGTGTCCATGTTAATGTGCAGTAAGTATATCTACTTAGCAAAAATGTGTTGTGCAGTATATTTATATGGTAATATTAGGGTAATTTGTTTTTCAGATGTAATATGCGAAGATCTAATTTCTTTAAAAATCATGAAACTGGGATTCTTCATGAATTTCTTTAAACATCATGAACCTCGTATATGATGATACACAATGGGCATGCGGAGTTCCTAATTTCTAATCTTGAATTTCCTAAAACATTATGAAACTCGTATATGATGAAACAAAATGGGCATGAAACAGGAGTTCCTAATTGAGTAGTAATTTATAAACTTCATCATATTACGGTGTATGTGATTTTCTATTTTTTTTT
Organism: Juglans cinerea; assembly: GCA_961763995.1. NCBI lineage: Eukaryota > Viridiplantae > Streptophyta > Magnoliopsida > Fagales > Juglandaceae > Juglans > Juglans cinerea. The sequence goes on along the minus strand of CAUIVZ010000011.1, from coordinate 2,792,812 downwards.
ATTTCTAATTTTATCGTTGATATTACTTTCCTATCTCAAATATTGAGTTGGGCTTGACTTGCTAAAGCAGCTTGTCACAATATTTGACTAAGGATTAAATATGGGACTTCGAATTCCCATTGTAGCAGAAATAGACACATCCTAACTTATTTCTGATGCATTCTTTCCCCCTCTTCTTCTTGAGCCCTATATGTGGTCTTGGCACAGGCATCCAGTTCCATCTGGCTTTCTAACTAGGGATCATGACTTCCTGGATTTAAGCTAATTTATTTTGGCCTTGATGGGATGTGTTCTTTGATGTTGATAAAAGGGAAATTGCCTTTTGAAAAATTATAGACATAAGCCTCACACTCCTGCACACCACTTAAAAACATGTGATTTTACTAATTTATCCTCATATTTCATGATATATAAAATATGAAATATGAGGGTAAATGAGTAAAATCACGTGTTTTTAAAATGGTGTGCAGAGTGTGAGGCTTCTGTGTAGCACTTCTCATTGCCTTTTACTTGGGATAGTGGCTCCTTCACGATGAGGAATTCTTTATTTGTTTTTTAATATATGGCTTGCATATTTTGTAGATTATCAACAATGACTGTGCATACACAGTTGATGGAGATGTGTTCTTTGCTGTTGACAAATCCCTAAATTATGGCCAGTTATCTGGGCAGAAATTGGAAAACAACAGGGCTGGTGAACGAGTTGCTGTTGACTCGAGAAAGCGTAATCCAGCTGACTTTGCATTGTGGAAGGTGTAAAAACCTTTGCAAATGACAAGTTTAAGTCTTCTTAATATCATTCAGTATCTGATATCCTCTAATAATTACAGGCTGCAAAGCCTGGTGAGCCAAGCTGGGACAGTCCATGGGGTCCTGGAAGACCAGGTTGGCACATAGAATGCAGTGCAATGAGTGCTCAATACCTGTCCTTCCAATTTGATATTCATGGTGGTGGAATTGATCTAATCTTCCCACATCATGAAAATGAGATTGCACAGAGCTGTGCCGCTTGCCAAGAGAGCCGCGTGAGTTACTGGATGCATAATGGGCATGTCACAAATAACAACGAGAAAATGTCAAAGTCATTGGGTAACTTTTTTACAATTCGTGAGGTAAAGTGGGGCTATACATTTGTCAATGCTTCTAAGAGCTTGTCTTGTACGAGTATTTGCATTTAAAATAATATGGTATCCTCTTGCAGATTACTCAATTGTATCATCCGCTGGCTCTGAGACATTTCTTGATAAGCGCACACTATAGATCTCCTCTCAATTACACAGTCTTACAGCTGGAAAGTGCATCAGATGCTGTTTATTACATATATCAGGTTTAATGCTTGTCTTAGATTCCTCACTTTTTAGTTTTTATAGGGAATTCTACTATCTCAGTCCTTAGCAAATCAATGTGCATGCGCCTATGGGAGTTGGATTATCTTGAATTTTTCATCCATTCAAGGTTTCATGTATGTGCGTGTCATTTGTAGCTTGGATTTTTTACTGAACCGGATTTTGAATGGATGCAACCCCTTGTAGAGTTGATAGAAAACTGCTGTTATGGCAGTGTTTTTCTTCCTGATAAGTAGAGTTTGATTCCTTGTTTTTCTGAGTTGATATGCTCTGCAATATCATCTCCTCTTGTTTGATTTTATTAATTATTATTTGAATTTATTGTCACAAAAGGCAGATAAACTGTAAGAACACTCTTGAAAGGGTCCTAAGGTCGTATTTACCTTCAGAAAAATTGATACCTTATCTTGTGATTGTTAGACTTTGGAAGATTGTAGAGATGCTTTATCCCCATCACAAGAAGGAAGCCTCAAGGAAGGCTCAGAACAAAAAGGAAAAACAGTCCGTGTCTCTCCTGTTGCTCAAGAGTGCATCAGTAAGCTGCGCAGTGAGTTCAAGACTAAAATGTCAGATGACTTGAACACGGCACAGATATTGACCGGTGCTTTTCAAGAAGCCTTGAAGTTCATAAACAGTTCTTTGACCATGCTCAAGGTACATGTTAGAAACCAGTTCCAACAGTCCTATGATGTGCTCTCTTTCTCCCTTTGTTATCCGTCTTTATTTCTATTTGTTCTTTTCGCTGTGTGAAATGTGACATGATCTTGTTAATATTTTCCAGAAGAAGCAGCAGAAACAACAACAATTATCGATGATTCAATCTCTTGTTGAGGTGGAGAAAGAAGTCAAAGAAGTTCTTAATATTCTGGGGTTGCTATCCTCTTGCACTTACGTGGAGGTGATTTAATTCCTGGCTCTTGTGTAATAACTTTAAAGATGCATGATTTATTGAAGTATATAACATAGAAGTTGCTTTCCATCTTTATAGGTTTTGCAGCAATTAAAAGACAAGGCTCTGAAGAGAGCAGGGTTGGAGGAAAATGATGTGCTGCATCTGATTGACGAAAGAGCCCTAGCAAGGAAAAACAAGGATTTCTCAAAGAGTGACCAGATCAGGGCTGATTTAACTGTGAAGGGCATTGCGCTGATGGATGTGGGCAAGGAAACTATTTGGAGACCATGTGTCCCTGTTGAACTAGAGCAGCCAGCACCTCCAGTTGAACAGGAGCACAAGGCCTTGCCAGTTTAACAGAGAACCGCTATCAGCATTGTTTGAATAAGAACGAACTCGCATCCATTCAAACAATTGCAGATGTATCACCTATTGAACAAGAACAAAGTGGACCACCTGTTCAGACGAGATGTTGGAAAGCCTTGTTCCTTCCCCGACCATCGCATGCATGACTGACGAGTGATATGGTTTAAATTATTTTCAGGATCATGGTTGTAATTTTTGAATCTATTGATTAATGTTGTAACATTTGGGGGCGTCTATCACAAGCTACTACATCCCCTTTAGGCTGTGACCATGATCCATGTGTGTTAAAGCAATATTGTGCTCTTATTATGACCCGTTTCATACTTAAAACACAGCTATTAAGGAAATACAGCTACAGCTAGCGTGATTAACAACGGCATGCAGTCAGGCTTAGAGAGATCATGTTGCGTGCAGTCTTAATATATAAATCATATTAGGGTGTTAATTAGTAATGATAAGATTGTTGGATCTTGATGAAATTAATGGGAAACGTTGAATAATCCTACGTACGTACCATGCATGCAAACATGTTGGATCATTTTCTCAATCATCATCCATCCACTAACCAATTTATAAACAAAACAAAACCCTATTTATTTTTTTGGGTTTGAAAAATCAACAAAAATTAATCGTGTATTTATAGTAAGTCATATATCTGTTACGTACGTACAGCCAGGGATCAGGAAGGGAGGAAGAGGGTCGAGGGGCCATGGCCAAACAAACTTATCATGAGGAACCACATCCTATTTTCCTAAAAAGAGTTTAGAAAAATTATTTTTATCAGTCACTATTCATTATCTTACAACCTACGAAAAACACACTCATACTTTATGAAAAATATTCTTACACCCTATAAAAAAAATATTAGGTGTGGAGTGTGAAAGTGAATTGTAGCTGATGCATAAAATTCCTCAAAGAGTTACACATAGAGTTAAAATTATTCTTTTAACTTTCAGAAAAGGTAAAAATACCTCTCTAGCTTGACCTCTTCAGAATTTTTAAAAATGGAAACTTCCGAAGCTTTTAAAAAACTCCAATTTTGAAGAGGTCAAGAGAGGCATCATGTATATACTTGAATCGACCTTTATTTCTTCTGTCACCCTCGTGATAGCTCAAATTCAGTATTGCATGCATATGAAAATACAAAGTCCGAATATTTTTGTGCATACTTGGATCGACCTTTATTTCTTCTGTCACATAGCTCAAATTAAAGGTACGTACGTAGGATTTAAGGTTTGTAATTTCTTCAAATCTACGTATGGATTGAGCGCTTCAAAATCCCAAAATAAAAATCAGACAACGTACAAATTAATCATCGATCTTTGCGGTTACGGCAGGGAAAACATGATATAGCAAATAATTAATTAGATAACAGTAGTACTCCAGCAAATTAACATATATATATATATATAAAGTAAATCTGGAAACCACTCATGCATGCACGTACTAGGCTTTAATTAACTTTATGATCATGCATACATATTGTGGGTGGCTATACGTACTGTAACACGCCGCCACAAAACATTTTACCCTGAAATTAAGATCATGGATGCAGGTAGCTTTATACCTAGCTTCACAAGGAATCAAAGAGTAGTGATTATGAGGATTAATATATATATATATATATATATATATATATATGCACTTCTTTTTTAAACAATAATATATTTGTTATAATTATTTGTGCCAATTTAAACAGGAGATCAATTAAATATTGTAGGAATGTACGTAAATTAGTTTCTCATCATCATCAGGTTTTTATATATATATATATATATATATATATATATATATATATATATAGTGACAATTAGATCTAGTGATCAGTGATTGATATAACATAATTAGGTCTAAGCCCGGCCACAAGATCATGATCAATCTTTTGGATTAAGATATATAAATTTAATAATGCTGTCCCAGATAATGCTAGAGAGAAGCTACTATAACAGTGTATACTTTGCACTTTCTGCGTGACTGCTTTTAGTTGATTGTTCCCAATACTCACTTAGGGAGATGTGTGGTCTAGATGATGCCACATCATATGCACAAAATGGATGCTCCCAATAGTGACTTCTATCTATATTTATTCTATATATATATATTATTATCATTATATGTACATACAAAGACTGCGCCTAGCTAGCTCTTCCAAATACATTCATTCGTACATATCTACATGATGATCAATATATAAACAAAAGACTGCATGCAGTCTTAACAAATGAAATAATATTATAAAGAAAAAAACGAATTCACAGATTAAAAAGAAAAAGAATGAAAAGGAAAGGAAGAAAGAAAAAGGAAATCACTGTTTTGACAACATTAATTAGTTATTTATATATGGTCCCGACAACTACCTGCAGGCATTTGAGATTGCTTGCTAGCTTATACCTAGCTCCTCAATCAAAGACACAACTACTAATTAACTATATATATATATATATATATATATATATATATGACTCCTATTTGATTGGACCATTAATGCCACTAAGTCATAAAAAAATATGGCTAATTAGGATTTAATTAATGGATTGGATCACGGTGATCACTAAATAAATTAATGAAATTAAGATCATATAGTTAATTAAAGTACCCTGATCATTCCATCTTTGGCTTTATTTAATTAGTTATTCTACATATATATATATATATATATATATATATAGATTAAGCTTATTCCCGGCCACTACATATATATAAAATTAATTGATGGGTCCATGCATGTCCAACCCACAGCTATATATTATATTTATAAAGTTGTGGGAATTATTAATTAGTTTTATTTAATTCTTATTAATTAGATCCGCCTTATAGTCGAAGATTAGTTATATTCTTTTCGAATGTTTGTACCCCATAAGTCAAAAGGACCTAATTAGAAAAATAAAATAACTTTTTTCAAGGGCAAGTTTTCAAATCTACGATTAATGATTATATTTGTATCCATTGATGATCTGATCTCCTCAGATCGAACCAAAATTATTACCAAATCTTCAAGGAGAAGATCATCGATCAAAAGAATTAATTTAAAGAAAAAAAGAGCTACTATTAAATTATTACGTACTATAAAAAAAAAACGACGTTTATTTGTGATCAATTATTTGCTACGTACAACAAAAAAAAGAATGAATTTATGTTTCCTAATTTAGCTAGGTGCATGCATACATGCTTGAAAGCAGTACCAACTCGATCTAGCTAACACTTCTAAATTAACTTTACTTTCCACCGAAAGAAGGAATTACTAATATTTTTGGAGTACCCAATTGCCCTAGTTTTGACTGTTTTCATCATGATCTATCTGTTTTATATAAACTCGTAAATAATTCTTGAATTATTCATTAATTGGCGTAAAAATGATTATTTTTTGTCAAAATTAATCTGTTTTTGTTACAAATAATCTGTTATAAATGTTTGTTTTTCTTGTAGTAGCGTGTGTTTGCTTGTCATGCATTATTATGATTATCTTGTTTTCATGCTTACACTTTGTTTATTCAGTTGCAGATTAATTAATAAACACATTTAATTATTATTATTAGAAGCTAGCCATTGCTCCCAATAATATAATTAAACTCTTAATATAATATAATAGGCCAGAAACAACAAACGAATTTTGCGTTTCATGACTCAACATGCATGCATGGTATATCCATGCATTGATCAATTAACTGCTGAACTTAAAACTGTTGAGAGTATTGGGCTCCATGTGAAAGATCGGTCCCACGGTTCATCACCTCCAAGTCGATACAATACAATTAATAGGGTGGAAAGAAGGCACCAAAAACCAAGTTATATATATATATATATATATATATATATATATATATATGTGTGTGTGTGTATGATCAGCTTTTAATTTCGACTTCCAAGCGTAGAAGCTGTCAAAGTAATACCAGGGTAAATTCCAAGATCGAATTCACAGGGACAATGAGAATTTAGCAAAATTTTCATATTCGCAAGACAACATATTACAGTTTGTGGTGACAAGAAATTTTAAAATGATAAGAAAACAGTAAACTAAATGATCTAGCAATGAACAAAAAAAATAAGAAATGAGAAATAAATTTCAAAAGTTAACCACTAACTATATTGACACCTAAATGGGGCTATTTACTAAGGGAGTGTGGAATGAATTAAGAGTGAAATTGTTGGGAAGTTCAAGCACGAGTAAAGCTGAAAATAAAACTGAATCTATTTTTCTAAAATTACTAAGAATCAAGAGATTTAAAGGAAATGTATAGAAGTTGACTTAAACTTGTAAGAAGCAATAAAACAAACACTTGTGATGCAATTTTCACCTACTGATTTGGTGATGGATTTACTTCTCTTTTCATATTCTCTCAACCATTCTCTCATTCCTAGAAATCATCATAGGATAATATAGCAATGAACCACAATTTTTAATTCTAATAAAACTACTTGACAAATTATATGACAACCATAAAATAGTGAAAGAAAACCATCAAAGTCATGTTACTTGTTCAAGTATCAATTGTGCCTTTACGTCTACAACTGATCTAAACCAAGAACAAAGAACTCCAATCTTTTCTAGATGCAAATTGAAATATAATCCATCAAGTTAATCATCAAAAGTACTAAATATCAAAGAAAATCTAACCCCAAACAGTTATGGGTTACTCATTGAATCCTAAGCTAAAAATCTAGCATATCATCTCTAGATTAACAAAATGCCCAAGAAGATTAAATTCAAACATCTTTAACTACTTCTCTAAACGAAAATTGCAGAATAAAAAAATACTGTAACCCAAAATTTTGCTGAAGCCCTGAAACAAAGAAGAAAAACCAGACGAAGATAAAAAAAAGGAGAAGCAAAAAACGAGAGAGCTGGCGCACGAAAATTTCTTTTCTTTTTTTACTTTGCGTTTTACATTCCACTTCGTGCGTTTTGCTTCTCAGCCAGCACCAGTTTCCGCGTTTCACGTCTCCACTTACGCGTCTTGCCCCTTTGTTTCCCTCTGCAGTTCGTGTCTCCAGCTCCTGCTCGCATGAGTGGGTCTGCCTGTGCGAGCTGCTCGCAGTGAGGCCACGATCCAGCCTCTGCAGTGCATCTTCTTGAGCCGCTCGATCCAGCCCAGGTTCATCCCGCGTGCTGCGTCTCCTGCCATGGTTTGAAGCCACTATCCTCATGTCCTCGTCTGCCCCTCAAGCCACTAGTGTTCTGCGTGAGTTTCCAGAGCCTTCTTTGGAGTTGCCGTGTCAGTTGGGTAATTCCAAGAATACTCACGTGTTTCAACATATTTCCCATAATGCCTTGCAACATAAATAAAGTATGAGGAGTAAAATTTTGGGGTATTAATTTTGGTGTGAACTAACTGCAACACAACTCCTTTCAAGTGCAAAATATCAAAATTTAATATTGAGTCAAGAACTAAAAATTACTACATAATTAAGTGCTTCATTCATATTTTGGTTAAACAAATCATTCACTTTAGCAGTTTAATCATGTAGTTTTTGACACTTTATCAATATGTAATATATGTTCGTTGGAATTGGTGGAGACAGACCAGAAACACTGCAATATTGGTTGATACGGACATTCTTGATATATTAACAGTGCGATCATACCAGTACTAATGTATTGGATCCATACAAAATTTTTACGTTAAATTTTCACATTAAATTAACGTGCTTGGACGATGGTAATATTAGGATGGATGACTTTTTGGAAAGTATAATCCTCCCTTTAAAAAGGCGCAATCTTAGAAAAAAAAGAAAGAAAATAAACGATACTTGTAAACTTTTCTTTCCATTCTCTGTATTAATTAATTTATAGGTCCAAAAGGAAGATAAGATTTCACACAGAAATCTCCTTTGCTTTTATCTTTTCTTTCTCTTTCACTAGAACAATCAAATGGAGCATTAGAATTGCAATAATAAATGAACAAGACAAGAATGGAAATTGTTCAAATGTCCCAAACTCTCTAAAGCAAATGACATCTTTAATTTATAGAACAAAAAAGTGCAAAAATTCAAAGCTCTCACTCTCCAAATCACTTTCTTTTAAAAAAAAAAATTAAATAAATAAATAGGGAAAATATACAATATCTGGCTTGGGGAGATAAACATGGCAGAGATGAATGAAGCGACCCCTTAAGCCAGCTCTTAAACGGCATGTTGACTCTTGACTATCTAATTAAAATCGAGTCGAAATCACGATGCGGCCGGGGCAAGGCTAAGATGCAAGTCCAAGTCCATTACGTGGTCAAAAGTGGGCCCACCATCCACTTTGGAGAACCTACTCAATAACGGCCCATCAGGACTCCCATGGCCTCGGGCCTGTTCCACCTGTAAGCCCATCTTGAATGACGACGAATCCCCTACGGCACCAGAGCACAACAACATCCCTGCACCTCTCCCTCGCGTACTACTGGTCGGGCCGGTCGCCCTACTACTACTACTACCAGTACTCGTTGTGAACATGCTCCCGTGCGAGACGTGGAACGGCGGCGCCGCGCGTGGCACGTAGAACCAAGATGGGTGAGCCCCCGCTGCAGCTCCAGCCGGGACCACAACGGTCCCAGCTGGGGCCAAGAGGTGCGGTGGCGGCGCAAAGGCTGATATGATCGGGTTCCGGACGTACGATACGGCTGCGTTTCGCGAGGCTTGCAACTGGGCACGCTTGAGCTGTTGTCTCTCTTTCTTGTGAGCGTTCTGGTGGCCGCCGAGGGCTTGGGAGTTGGTAAACTCTCGGCAGCAGTACTGACACTCGTATTTCCTGTCGCCGGAGGTAGGAAAAGCACCCGAATCCGGTGGGGTACTGTTAGAGGAGTCCAAAGGTTCATCATCTTCTGGGACGTTGAAGCCAAAGAGTTTCAAGCTTAAGCCTGTGCTGCTACTAGTGTTGGTGGGAACATTATTGCTTGGTTTGGTTGGGCGGTAGAGCTCTGCCATATGCATTTGTACGTGCTTTGAACACAGAGAGAGAGAGAGAGAGAGATGGGAAATGAGGATGAGGATACAAGGGAGTTGTTGCATGTGCGGGGGGGGGGGGTTTATATACAGATCAGTAAAAAGGACTTTCTATAATGTGTAAAGAAAGAGAGAGAGAGAGAGAGAGAGAGAGAGAGAGAGAGATGGTTGCAGACATACAAAGGAGAAAGTGTGCAATTTTGGGAACACGACCAAGAACAGTACTTCCGGGACCCCAGAAGGAATATTTTACTATCCCACCGATTCTCTCTTTCCATTTTTTTTCCTCTTTTATTTATTTATGGTTAAATCGTCAGATTACCCTGATATGAGACACTTGATTTGAAATAGGGGGCCCATTTTGGTCTGTTTCTTTCAAATTTCAACTGATAACCAATTTGATGGTCAATAATTATGCATCGGAAAACGTACAGTTTAATGAAGTAGTAATGGGCATGCATGGAATATTGTGATCAGGAGAGTATGGTACAAAATATATATATATATATATACATATATACATATTAAAATGACAATGATTGGCTTTGTCTACTGTGGGAATTAAACCCTCCATCGTTTCTGTTTTGCACCTATCTATCCTTATCATACCTGCATGCATGCATGTATAACAGTCGTTGTTAGTTCAAAACTTAGGTCACTTTAACAGGTTGGCGGCAACATCAACTACTCGATCGGTCATGAATTAGCTGTTGATGACTAGTACGTACTTAGCATACCTAATCAATAAACATGGGTGAAATAACTCACATCGATCATCTAATGCTACCATGATAACATTCATCCACTCCAAAGTCTTATCATTTTTCCTACACTAACGTACAGTACTACTAGACTCTAGAGAGAGAAAAAGACCCAGATGCAAATTAATTAGTGTTTTTTTCCTTCCTTGCTCACTAAGTTGGGGATCAACTTATTACAATTAGGTGAAAAGATAATGGATGTTATGGAGCACTTGATCCTTTGCTGTTTTAAATAAATGAAAAAGAAAGGAAAAAAAAAACTGAGTTGATCATGACAATTCCTGGCCACTACATGCAGGACACATTTCCTATTAGATGAATTATTTATTGGTTGAGAACCCGGCCATGGTCTTCCTGCATTAGATGAATTAGCAAGTAGAGACGTTATTGGAAAACTCAAACGTATATATAAACGTAGTAGTGGAGTGTGGACCAAATCCCCCATTAATGATGAGAAACCGTGATGCCCATGCCCCTCCTGATCCTGACTGCAACTGCTAAAACAATTCCCAATTCCATTTATTTTTCTCGGTTACTCCTTAGCTCTTTCCAATTTGATTTTCTAATTTTAGACTTTAGTCCCCCCCCCGGCCGGCCCCCCCCCCTCTCTCTCTCTCTCTCTCTGACATAAAGTCAGAGCATCCATGCATGCAACAGTTTCACTGTCTGTAGGGTCCTAAATTGAGAGATCATGCAAAGAATTCATGAGATCTAACATTGTCAGTCCCGGCCACTAGTCACTTCCGCATGCATGGCCCACGTGTCACCATCGCATATCTAATAACAGATACGCATGTCTCAAATTCCAACCCCCGCCCCTCTCTATCTCTCTTACTGATCTCATGATGGCAGTTCTGTGTATAAATTAGTCAACAAGGGAATTAGCTGGGCTAGAAAAGAAACAGAGTTAGCTTGTCTGAAAGTGCATCGAATGAGATCAAAAGGGCATCATATGGATGAATGTTCAGGTGTGTTTACAACTTAGGGTTCAGACCCCACCATCACGCACGTGTTCATGATGATGAATGATTGTTTAGCTAGGATGTTTGCGTGATTCACGTTGAGTTTCAATCTTATTGGTTTTCTGTGATCTTTGGGAGAGATTTCTCCGAATCTTGTAAACTACGAGTGCTTTGGTTTTGTAATCTCCCACTTTAAAGAGCATAATAATTGTATGTATCAATTGACCTTGTTATTTCAAAAGCTCTTTCCAATGCATTCATCACAACCCTAAACATGACCCACTTTGTTCCCTCTTTCTCATGTTTGTTCCATTAAAAGCTAGCCTTCAATTCTCACCTAGCTAGTCAATTTTTCCCATGTATGAAAACCCTATCATTTTTCATGAATTGGATGGATGGTGGTTGGAGGTGAAATATTTCACTCTTTAATTTGGATCGTTAGATTGCACAACTTATCATGATGATGAATACCACTAAATATGAACAGAGGTTTGTATATATATACACATACATGCAGAAAAGAATGTGTACGTGTTGATCGATGCGTACATGAATTACCACATATATATAGATGAATCAAATATACTCAAATAGTCAGTACATGAGCAGATAGCCAATTACTAGCATGCAGTCCGTTAAAGGACTGGATCGATCTACTTATAATAATTAATTAGTTTCATTTTTCAATCTTTTATTTGTATCTAGTTTTTCCTGTAATAGTTTATATAATATATATCAGGGTCCTCAACCCTACTACTTTTCTTACTCTAGCTGTTTATGTGCCCAAACAGGGCGAAAAATAAAATGAGAAATCATATATACTCAAGCTTAATTGTTAACAATGGCGGCGGCCAGCACATAGTTGAGGAAAAAGTTTGGATAGAAATTGTTCCAGATTTTATGGTAAATAGTCTGGATTTTGATAGAAGATGTATGCAGGAAAGTTATATATGAAAGTTTGAGGTTTATTTAAAATAAATAAATAAATAAAAATCAATGGCGGCCAGCAGTTGATACATATCAGTTTTTAGATATATATATATATATATATATATGCGTGCTTAACTAGTAGTTATGGGATGGCATGCATTTGGATTTTTAATTTCTTACATCTTAGCTAGCTAGGGTTCCCATAATAATAGATAGAATCAATATATTGAAATGGACGAAGCACTTTTGGATCTTGATCAAGAATAATGAAGAGTGGCATGCATGGGACCAGATGGATAAGTTAACTAAGTATCTACTTACTCTTATATAGAGCAATGCTACGTATAGTCGTGAAGTGAGCAAGCGCCATGTAGTCGTTTTGAAAAAGAATTAGGTCTACTATTAAAAAATTAATTTTTTTTTCATATAGGTCCCATATATATTCACTTTTTTTAAAATAATTGTGTGACGTTTACACACTCATTACTGCAACTATCATTTCTCTAAATATATAATATATAAGGCTACAAGGTTTTATTGCAAGTTGGAGCTAATTAATTAATTATAAGGAAAGTCCCAATTTTGGAACATCTTGGTTTTTTTACCGATATAGCCTACCTAGGTTGTACCAAATCCATAGCATGCAATAGGGTTGGTACGTAGAGCTAGATGCAGTACTTTGTCGGGGAGCTATAAAAAAAAATTAATGTTAAGTACAGTCGTGAAATGTGTAAACGTCGTGCAGTCGCTTTGAAAAAGAATGGGTTCTATTATTAAAAAATTAATTTCTTTTCATGTGAGTTTCATATTATTCATTTTTTTCAAAACGACTGCAAGACGCTTGCACATTCATGATTGCAAGTATCATTTCTCTAAAAAAAAATTGATTAAGAAATACTTTAGTTATAAATAGATAAATAAATTACATAAAAATAATCTTATAAATTGATATGATTGATGTGATTTATCAGATTGTAAAATTATTATTATTATAAAATAAATATAACAGTATTCAAAATTAAATAAAAATTAATTTTTAACTAATAAACCATATTTTTTCTAAAAGAAACAACTTAAAATTATATCAAACATTATTTTTGAATGAATTCCGGTAGGGTCCTTACACAGTGATGAGGCACATATTCGTGCTTGCTTGGAATGAGGCAATATGGTCCCACATGAACACCTAACGCCCTATATATCTCTATCAATCAAATATGGAAGAATCTAATTAAGTAGAGTGTTGAGAGAATTGTCCAATCTCATGACTTTCCCAACAAGCTGCTAACAACTGTCTCCTTAACAATGGATATTTTTTTAGCTTTTTGGTAATTAGCTTTGTAACGTTTCCACCCTTAATTTCTTTGTTGTTGATTGAAGTGATCATCCCGATCGATGTTATCTTTTTAAGATAGACCGAATCGTGATTAATTATGACCAACGTCCAAGTTGTGCTTGCTTGCTCATATATCGAGGGAATTTAACCACTCATCATCAAATATAATAAATTATCACTTAAGGATGGATAGCTACTTAGATTACATTAATATTTAAGATTGAGAATGCTATACATATAAAAGATTACACAAAATAAATCTATAAATTGATGTGACTTTATGAAATCCGTTAGATCTACTTTATAATAAAAGAAACTTTATAATCTGACATACTACATCAAGTCACATCAGTTTGTGGGTTTATTTTTATAATCTTTTTGTGGCTAAAGTATTTTCCTTCAATAATATTATCCACATTTAAGTAATTAAACCATGATGGCTATGAATTCCATCAAAATTCTAAAATTCAAAAAGTACATATATATATGTTCAAATGAATCATGATGTGCTCGGACTTTGGAGTCATGGGAACTCAATTTGGTAAATCAATGAGACAAACTAAATGTGCTTAATTGGCTTGTTAATGAAGTGAGATCAGACACTCGGATGTTTCCATTAATACCCACAATATTATTTCTGTTAACCCATTATCTGACCCTCAAATGTTTTCCCTTTTCTTCTAATCTTTCCCACATTATGGCTTGTGATCATGATGATGTGTTTGGATTGTAGAAATTAACAAAGAGTAATGATGAACAAGGAGGAACAAAAGTAGTCATACGCGTACGAATGTTCAAGATCTGAATTGCTTTCGAATTTTCGTGATCAAAATATTATTTTTGTACAAATTTCTTGTTTAATTAGTTCCTCCTAATCCATAGCTAATTGTTCATGTATTATAATAAGAAAAGGTTTAAGCGTCACTTCCTAATGATCTACATATTATATGTTGTCTTATTTTAACCAAGAACATTTAGGCCTCCTTTAGATGTTGAGCTGAGTTGAGATGAATTGAGTTCTTTATGAATAGTAGTGAGTTAAGATGGTAAAGTGAGTTTTGTGGGGACCACTTAAGATGAGTTTAGATGTGTTTTGATATTAAGATGAGTTTAAATGTATTTATGAAAAATTGAAAAAAGTTGTAGGTCTCGCATTTAAAGAGGTGTTGAGTTGAAAATAATTGTGAGTCTCACGTGTAAAGAGATCTTGAGTTAAATGATGTTTAATAATTTATGAGTTGTGTGTTTAGATATTGGGTTACGCCTAAATTTTTAAACTCAACTCGGATGAATTGAGATAGTCCAATTTCTTCCAGAATCCTGGGGACATTGTCCCTTGGAAAAAGTCCAAGCAACTCATGCAATATGGCCATAATTATAAAGACATCGATCGAGATCAAGAAAACTAATGACTCCAGCACGTACGACTTGCATGAACATTACTCTATCAATACTCATGAATAGCCTCGATCTTAATGCATGCATTTGGCTATGATAGTGTTGGAACAGTTTACCGAATACTGACTCCTGAAGATCAAAACCATTAATTATCAGTCCCTGAAAAAAAAAAAAAAAAAAAAGGGGGAGAAAATAAACACGAGCTTGCGGCCTGTGATTTCATGAATGGCTGAGGAAAACTCCTATGCCTAATTTGTGGAGTTAGTCCTGGGCGGAGGACCCCTAAGGCCCTAATCTTCTTGCCTCCTTTCCTGGCACTACATGTCGTATGCCCCCTCCAATCCTTTCTATTCGATCTTCTCATATTTGGACAGTCCACTTCAACTCGACTCGATAAAACTTTGATAGCGTCCTAAGAATTCATGAACTATTCCGTCTTGTCCATGAGTTCTTGTAGGCCATGAAATTACTCCTTGCCCATATACCTCACACTAATCATGTTGCCTCTTGGTCGTCAGTGGTGAGCCACTCCGTGGAAGAAAAGTTGATACGCTTGAACAAACTGTCCATCGGTGACATGCTTGCCTTCATTATGTACTCCATCTACTCCTTGCACCTGTTTTGCAAATCTTTGAGATACATCTCAACTAAATTTGTTTCCTCTCTATGGATCAGGACTCGTATTTCCCATCGCCCCATGGTCTCGTTTGTTTCTTCATCTTCCCCCAAATTTCGGCCCACTTTTCACATATTCAAGATTCCTTAATGTAAACAAGTTTGAAAATGATATATTGAAGTGAGAACTCATTTCTTCGTGCACATTATCATTAGCAGAGGAGGATACTTCAATTCTTCGTGCACATTGTCATTAGCAGAAGATGCTTCAAGGAGTGAAGATTTCATTTTTACAAATAAAAACCAAAGAGGAATGAATCGACTCTTCCTTAGTAGCATCATGAATACAACGGCATTAATACACATACCTTTTAAATCTCAAATGTTTTTACAACCAAATTGTAAAACCAGTAACTGAAAACCTGTGTGGTGGAGCTCGGAGAAAAATCGAACATGGAATTCAATGCAAGCCTTTTGTAAGCAGCAACCTAGACGCCCAAACATATAAACGCAAGGATGGATATTCAAGCACTTGAATAATACAGAATAAGCCGAACACCTTCTCAACCAAACTTTTTATTGAACCATTTCTTTTTGGCTGATTTATCCTTGCCATCTGAGCTTCCATCTTCCCCAGGACTCTCTGCCTTTGAATCTTCACCAGTAATTTTGCTACTACTGCCATTACTTAAATTAATGCCACTCCCACTACCATTGGCTACTCTTGCTACAGAGAATGAAGAATGGATATTGTCTCGCTGTTTCAGAAGCTCATCGACCTGATTAATGTGCCAAAATGGAGATATTAGAAGACGAGTCAGCTTATTTAATTATTTGAACAAAATGATTTAAAGTTTACACATGAAAAGAAATTAAAGATTCCATGTGTATCTGAAAGTACAAATATTTTAGGTGCTAGAGTGTGCAGCACAGGTTGTTACTGAGAAACAAAAAAATAAAAAAAGAGAATGACATCAAATATGAAGTCATTCACGCTATGGCCTCCCCAATTAACCCCCAAAAGAATAAAGACGGTCCCATTAGCTTCCTATTATACTAAAATTTGCAAGTGTGACGTGTGTAAGTGTAAGGACCAGTGGACAAGAAACCGGAGACAATAGCGTATATTAAAATGCAGTTATGAAAAAGAGGAATATATAAAACTTACAGATAGCTTTTCCTGGTTGTATCTATTGGTCACTTCTTGAAAGCGTGCCAATGCCTATAAAAACATCGCAAGAAAATTGTATGAACAGGCTATTACCAAATACCAATTATAAACCATAACTAAAAGGCAGGATCTCCACCTTTCTGTATTCCGTCTCAAATTGGCGTAGCTCATTTCTCTTTCTTAAAATCTGAGCCTCGATATCCTTCAGCTTCTCTGTTGTGTCCTCAAATGACTTCGTACAAAGCGCCTCAATCGTATAGCTAGCAGTCTTAAAAAAATTGTCTCCTGAACAAAATTCAGAGTAGGTAAGCATAACAGAATAGATGAACAACTCTAATAGACATGAAGTAATAAAGCAAGATGATGAAGGGACATAATAATAAGTTCACACCATAAACAGCAAATATGTGAGTTCCGGCTTTTAGTTCTGAGACCTCACAAGGTTGAAGGCCTTCCAACCTTTTAAAGAAAGCGGCTTCAGGGTCCTTAGCCATTGCTAACTGCACCAACAGGATTCACTCATCACTTTTTCAGAAATGACAGTAAGGAAAATTTTACCCACATCCCTGCCCAAACCAATATGATGATGATGATGAGGTTGCAAAGCTTGCATACCGCATTCACAGTTGAATCCATTCTGTACACTTGAAAATGCAAAAAGTACATCCCTGCAGATGTCACCTTACCAGTCTTCTCACTATCTTCCTGTGCAAAGAGATACAGTATCTCAGGTTTACTGAAGTAACCAACCTTGAGAATCAATAAATGTCTGAAAAAATGGATGTAGTTCAATTGCGCAGATTTTCAAGTATTGTATTGGTATTGATAAAACAAAACCTGAAAAAAAAATCCTTGGACACCATTCTAGGTTGTTTAACGGAAACTCTTATGAATTCAAACATTGAAATAGCTTGCATTTCTTAAAAATTGACCCGTTTTAGGTGCATTCCTTGATTTTGATTTGAATTATGGAATTCTCTCCTAGAGCGGCAGAACCAATGACTATTAGAAATTAGAATTACCAACTTTTACACAAACGTGCAAGTGGATGAGATCGATTGAGCAGTCTTAGTTGGACACAGGATTGCATGTGTTTACAGGTTGAACCAAATTCAAGCTCGGGAAATGTTTGAACTTTCCAGTGGTGTTATGGGAAATATTTTCACGTGACGATTATCAAATGGAGAAAATGAATATAAGTTTACAGGATGCCGCTTTTCAATGAAATTGGCGGAGAGACATGCTCTAGGAGGCTCATAGTTCTAAGGTGCACCGGGAACACTCAAGCTGGGAGAGTGCATGTTTCTGTTTGTTTCATCAGAACCATACTAAATTTATGTTTGTTTCATCGGTACCCTACTAAATTGACATATAATAAGTATGTGTATTTTATAGACCACAGACTCGCATATCATATGATCGGGAATATGCTTCTTTAGATCAATTCTCAAATATGTGGAACAATGTGACAGGTGAATAAGAAGTGATACAAAATATAACACTTCACTCTCAAAATAACAAATCCCATATCAACTTTCCAAACCAGTTAGATATAAATTACGATGTATGAAAGGGCACTAGTTTTGCATTGAGACGTAGAAATACTATTGCCTTGCCTTTGCTCCAGCAAGTGATACAACTGAGAAAGATGACCAAACACTTTTCTCTAGGTCACTAAAAAAGGTCAATTCATCAAAGGAAGAATAAGAACAGACACACCGTGCACCAGTATTCCACAGGGAGTACATTTGGGGTAACCTTATTTAAGAATGAGTACATTTCGCTCCAAGAAACTACCGAAGCCAATTCTAGACACAGAGAAATAATCTCTCCAATCCTAACGTAACACTATACAACCAATGAGAAATTCAGTGATATATTACTTGGGTGATTCTTCAGTGCTGGTCTCACCTAAACAGGATCATGGAAAGGGAGACATGCATAAGGGGTGAGCTCATTACTTGGTACATTTTTTAAATTCAACAATCTCTCTCTCTCTCTCTCTCTCTCGTACAGCAACTTCACATTCATGATCTCCCTTTTCACTCCAAAATTAGAATGTGAGAAGTATGGTGAACACGATTTGCTTTGTTTCTTCAAACATCAATTTCAAACACCAGTGCTCATCTTAATTTGTTGCAATCCACAGTTCATCAAGCTAAACCTGCCCATTAAAACAAGAACCTTTGGATGGATCCCTTTGGAGAAGAATGCTGAATCTTGGAAACTTAATAAATACCATGGCTCTACAACATCCCTTTAACCAGCTTGTTTCACTTTACCTCTTCAAAGTCTCAAAGTTATTTCAAACATGTATTGCGAAAACCACAACATATAATTCCATACTCTTGGCCTATGAGCCAAAAAAACAAGCACCAATTTAGCATACATTCACAGCTCTACATGCTTCAATTCTATTTCGCAAATTTTCCACTTACACAAAGGAATAACAAGAAGCATATGAAAAATATAAGGGGAGAAGATTCAGTATTGTGTCAAACTCTATTGTTTTTTGGCATCTTGTATACCAAAATAACATGAGTTGAATGCAGGCATTTAAAGTTATATGACCGAACTCAAGTTCCAGAAAACTCAAAAGTGCTGGAAATGCCAAAGAAAACCAGGTAGTGTCAAGCGAGTACTGAGAATGCCTCTATACTATAAACTTCTGTATTAAACTAGCGGGATATCATATAACAACAGAAATCCAAACACTACATCAACATGAGATAAATTGAATGCGTCTTCTTTCTCAACTTTCCAAACAAATGGTGCATATAATTTAAAACAAACACGGTAAATAAAACAAGTAATGGGATAAATGATAGAAAACTGGGTTGAAAAAGCACCAAATAAAAATATATATACCTGTAATGCCAAGCCATAACCAGCATTTGCATCTTGTTCAAAATAGAGTAACTGGAAAATCAATTTCTTATGTTACAATTTGAAAGAATGGTACAGAGAAAGTAGATCCAAAGATAGACAGAGAGGCACACAGACACGTGACAGGTTGAGGGCTGAAGGGGGAGAGAGACAGAGAGATGTCCCACAGTCATGCAAAAGTCTACATGATCTTATTGACAAATTCTTTCAAACCTTGAATTTGCTCTGTGCAGATGAGGTAACTCTTACTACAATCCCAGCCTCAGCTTGTTGCTCATTGATTGTTACACCAAAGAAGTGGGCACATTGCTTGTCTACCTGCAGCAGCATTCGAAAATCAGCAAAGGAATTACACCTGAGAGTATGGCCCCATATAGTATAAACTGTGTAGGCACCTTTCCACTAACTGCTGTTCCAATTGGGAGGGGTCTGACTGTAACAGTGCCATTTAAGGCTTCTTCAAGAACATTTGCAGAAATTGTAGTCTTAATAGGGACACCCAGCTTGCTATAGACAAAATGAGAGGTTATTAAATCCCAATGACCCTGACAGCTCTTAGTATAACAAGTAAGATATTACCTGAATAAAGCTGCAAACATTGTATTGACAGTACCAAGATTAGACAAGTCAATTTCCATATCCATGCCATCAGCGTCAAGAGCCTGAATAATTTAATGACTAAAATGTGATAAAAGATTAAAAAGGAATTCTAGCAGAAAAAATAAAAGAGGAAATAAAAAGAAAACTTGCAAGAACAGAACCAACTGGCTCATTGCATCATTAGATCCATAAGGGCTTAGAAACATGAAGTGAAATCATATAGTCAAATGAAAACTATACATGGAATTAGTGAATCCTAATAAAATGTTGTTGATATACATGCTATACTCAAAGAAAATAGAAAAATGGAAGTGATTACTTTTATTAGCAAACATGACATTAGGATTGTTTGAGATGGTTTGTGTGTATTTTTGCGATTGAGTGCTTTTTTATGGCCCTTTGGTGTTGTTTGAAGGTTAGTGGATTCAGACCAGAGCTGGTTATGGTTTTTGCGGTCTTTTTCTAACCATATTAAAGCTAGGGTATAAGGGGGGAGATAGTCTTGGCTATGGTGGTAGCCAATGTGTACAGGTTGTGGCTGTGTGAGATTTTGGAGATGGTCCTGGCCTTGTGGTTAAGTGGCATGGTAACAATTTTCAGTATAAGTGAAAGAGCTAAAAACACTTCTCACATCATTTTTCAGAACAAATTTCTATCCCTCGTATTCATGTCAATGTCCGATACCCATGTTGGTATCCACATATTATCATCCTTTTCATAAATTTGTGGTTATTTTCTATGTATTCATTCTTTCCTTTCATAGGTAAAATGAAAATTTCATTAATATGAATGAAGTAGACGAAGCCCGTGTACACAGGAAAATTTTATTATGTATTCATTCTTAACCCTTCAATACTACAATTCTTTTTTTTTAATAAGTAGGTAAAGTATTCACTACACAGCATTGTATTCATTCCACACCAATGCGAGGGATATCCTACTAGTTCGCCAACTGTCAATTTCTATAGTTTCAGGGCCCAGCACAGAAATTTTCAATCTTTATCCTCATAGCTTTTTTTTTTATCGGTAATCAAGAAATTTTATTCAAAATAATAGGCAAAGCACAAGTACACTGGAAGTATGCATGAGAAGTACCTAACTAGAGTTTACAACTGAACGTAGAAAGTCATGGACATTTAGTCCGTTACAAACAATGGCCCCCACCCAAGGAAACAATGTTTTAAAGAAAAAAACTTTCAGCTCCTCCATTGTTCTCTCTTGATAGCTTTAACATATAACCTTTTATAAAATACTTTTATTAATGACCAAAAGGCACTGTAAAGTACACAAGATATAATTTAGAGACACGGTACCTTTTGGTTATTAAAAAAATTATCTTCTATCTAATGTATAACCTTTGTGTACTTTACAACGCCTTTTGGTCATTAATAAAATATCTTATAAAAAGGAAAAATGTTTGGTCTACACCGAGATCTTACAAAAGCAAACTTACAACTAACATGTCTCGATGTGGTACATTAGATTGTAAGGCACTTTTTAATGTAAAGTATGTCTAACAAATCACATCAAACCACATCATTATGTAATTTTACTTTTGTAAAACCTGTGTAAATCTAATACTTCTCAAAAATGTATATATTAAAGCTACCTAGGTAGAAAGAGAGACCTGACCAGGAAAAAATACATTAGCCACACCTAGGTAGAAAGATTACAAAGATTCAAAAAACAAATCCAAGAAACTAAAGATTACGGCCATCAAATGATACAGAGAACTAAAGAACACATCCTTTAGTTCCTCCATATTCTTCTCAATATTCTTGAAAGTACAATCATTCCTCTCCCTCCAAGTGCACTATGTGGCTACCAAACCAACTTTCCAGCAAAGCACACCAATTTGTCGAATACAATTGGACAAAGAACATGGAGGAATGATCGTACTTTCGAGAACACCAGTTGTTACTACCTTGTGAACACCAACTTTATAAAGAGTACTAGCTACTTCACAAGTGATCAGTTTCCCATCTCTCTTGCACATGCAACACTAATTTATCACTATTATTTGTCACTTCCTAGAGGTTTTCCAGTGGGAGAATTTTCCATGGAGCTGCGTCCCAAGCAAAGACCTTCTCAGAGGAACTCTACTCCTCCAAATGCTTTTCCATGGGAAAGAAACTGTTCATTGGGATACAACGCACAGTAAAACAATTTCAGTTCAAACATTACCCTTTTGGATAGGGCCCAATGCATTTTGTCTTCTCTCCCATGTCTTATTCACACCGAGTACGATTGGAAAAAGAAGTAGGCCAACAAGTCCAACTCCTCATCGCACGCTACTTTCATAAAATCCACTTCTCAATGATTATTCCATCCAAATTCCGCAATGTTTTTCCCACCGATGCATCTTTTCCCTAGAATATTGACTAAGACAGGGAAGGCCTTCTTCAGAGGTTGGGCTCCACATCACACATAGTGCAAAGGACTTATGTTATAAATCATCATTTCCTTCTAATTAACTAGGTACAACATTTGCTTAGGGGGAAAAAACTAAGCACAAAATTTCCATCAGTTTTTTTTATAAATAGCACAACATTTCCATCAGTTAACAAACAGAAATTTTGAATGGAAGTATAAGAAGTCATTAAAGGAATGACTAAATTTTGAAATTATTCCAGAATTTACTGTAGTTAATGTTACTACTTCCTGCCAACACTTTCACAGGCACACATGCACTTAGACCACTCACATGCATGAACGCCACTGTCGCCACATTACTTCCCAGGAAGGCGTATATAATAGAAAGAAAAGAAAAAAACGCACCTCAAACCCCGAACTGTCATATTGCCTTTTCTTCTCAGGGTCAGATAAGATGCTATAAGAATATGCAACCTCCTTGAAAAGTTCAGAAGCCTCAGGATTGGCGGCATTCTTGTCAGGATGATACCTGTCCAATATTGGAATTCACGTTCACATTGTATGCAAAAGCTCAATTGGATAAGCATCTTCATCACCGGTGAAAAAGTTATTGAACGAACTCAACTGAGCACTGAAGTCATAACACCACATTTAGGAGAGAGGTAGCATTTTAAAATTGATGTTCAACACATTTTATCAAATGGGCTTTGTTTTTCTAATCTATCCAAGAACAACAGAGTAACAAGGGTAACATTTTTTGTTTGAATCAAATGATGAATCTATCAACTTGAACGATGACGTTCATAAAAAAAGGAAGTAATAAAACATCAACAGCTTAGCAGCAGAACCGATGGTATAGGAGTGGTTGCTCCCTAAATTCATCTGCCACAAACCTCCCAAAATTCATTTCCGAATTTCTAATCGTGTTATCGTGTTCTTCAGAATAATAACCTCATTGAGCTAGAAACTAAGGTTGTAACCGAACTTAATAGCGCATATTATCAAACTCCCAATCATAAGTTCCTATACAATACCATGCTGGGCCAACCAGAATTTCCAGCACCGGAAACATATTCAAGAAAAAGAATGAAGAATTAACCATAAAAAAGAACAAATAAATAAATAAATCATAAAAATATTGAAAGAAGCGAATTTTACTTGAGAGCAAGCTTCCGATACGCCGTTTTGATTTCCTGATCGGTGGAATCCCTCGAAACGCACAGTACCTCATAGGGGTCTCTCCGATTCGCTGGGGCCGAAGGTCCTTCCATCTTCGAACCCGTCCCCATTCCCTCTCTCATTCACTCTCCGTTTCTCTCTAATCAGAAAGTCCTATATTTTCCCGTCAGTTGCTCCAATCGTAGAATATTTCCACTAAAGAAAATAGGAGATTACGACCGAGAAAACAAAAGTAAAAATTTTCCAACAAAATACACGCAATTCAAAGCATCATTGGATCGCTGAACTTTCTCGGGAGTTTGAAAAGACGGAAACTGATTATGTAACATCGAGTAGCAAAGATCTAATCGAAGCGAGATCTAATTGCACAGATTAAAAAAAAAAATGGTGGATATAAAAAACAGAGATAGCTCTAGGGTTTAGGAATTCACGGAAATATAATGGAGGGAGCAGATGTGAATATTTTCTTTCTCTACTTCTTTTTCCTTTCCTTTTCCTTTTTCTTTTATCCTTTTTCGCTCTGTTTTCTTCTTCTTTTTTTATTTTTTATTTTTTATTTATTTATTTTCCTTTCCCTCTTCGTTAGTTCGTCCTTTTGTTTTTCAATCTACTTTATTTATATATTGTCCTTTCAAACTCTCAGTGATATTACGTAATTTCAGCGAGTATTGATATTCATAAGTCACACATCAAAAAAATTTTATTTTTTTAAAATTTTTTTAAAGGTTTTTTTTGTTTTATTATTTTTAAAATAATTAAATTATTCTATTAATAATCCATATACCACATATTTAATAAGAGAATAAAATTAAAGAAATTATAAAAATGATGGTGTGTGGTGTATGAGGCTTAGGAATAGAATTTTTCATTGCCATTATATACATCACTCAGTTCTACCTTTTTTTTTTTTTTTAATCTTATGAATATCAATTTTTGTTTTTGTTTTTCTGAAAATTATCTTGTTTTCTAAAAGTGAAAATGAAGAGAATCTCTTAATTATTTTATTTTATTAGGTTGCGTTTGGATGTTAAACTGAGTTGAATTGAGATGATAAAATATTATTTTTTAATATTATTATTATTTTAAAATTTGAAAAAATTGAATTATTTATTATTATATTTTATGTTAATATTTGAAAAAATTATAATGATGAATTGAAATGAATTTAGTAAAAAAAAGAAGATGTTTGACAAAAGAGAAGATGGTATTACTTTAAGAATGCTGCAATTTACACTATTACATATAAAATTTTTTTTTTTGGAAATTCATACAAAAAAAAGGTTGACTATGACCTGTTCTGGCAAGTAACTTCCTGTTTATGGTTACAAATTTTACCAGACAAAACACATCTTTGAAACAAAATACATAAATAAATAAATAATAATAATAATAATGGGGGGGGGGGGTTGAACTTGCTTTATAAGTAGGATTCAATCAGTATCCTGATTAATGTACTATTCCATACAATCTCACCTACCATTCCTTTCGTCTTTTCTTTAGTGAAAAACTCTATACCATTGGGTCAAGATTTATATATAGAGCATTGTTGGAGAAAAGTTTTTACTTAGGAAGTAATTAGTCATAATTGTAATATGGCTATTTTGATATATATATATATATATATGGAAAAATGATTTATATAGTCTTTTATGTGTACATTCTTTGAAAAGAAAAAGTAAATGTAATATCCACATAAAAAAAATAATAACGGGCCCATTCTTTTTCAAATAAAATATGCACGACTTCCACGTCTTAAAATTATATTTAACATTACTCTTTTTTAAGAAGAGACCTACACTTTATTGAATGGTAATTATAATTTAATTATAAGTTGAGTTGGTACGTAAACATGCAATTTATTCTTAGGCTCATAATTGTAATTATCAAAAATTCAAATATATAAATAACGAGTTTTGCTATTCATTATTCTCACATAATACACACCACACTTATTTTTATTTATTTTATTTTTATTTTTTTAAAATTAATTAAATTTTTCTACTCATTATTCATACATCATATATTTGATAAAAATAAAAAATAAAAAATTATATATTGTGTATGAGGATGATAAGTACACGTTTTCATAAATAGCTTTTATACTAATTGATGCGACAAGATTCTATATTAATGGTGTATTTAGTAACCCAAAACAAAAAGGTCTTGAATCACATTCAAATGTTTGGAATCTGTGCATGCAGAGATTGTCGTGAAATGTATTCTAAATCAAAGTCGACAAAGAAAACCAAATCATCTAGACAAAACTAGCAAGAAATGTTTGTGATTAGAGAGAGAGAGAGAGAAAGAGAGAGTATTTAATATTTAAAATCCCCCTCTAAGACAATACATTTTCAATTTCTATATATAAGGAACAAAAATCCACCAACCTTCAAATATTGGGGATGAAACCAGCCGACCTTATAATGTTGGGAATGCTCACCAGTTATGGGGTACAAGTATAATTCACCATTTTATGCATGTTGCTTTACAAAACCATGTAAAAGTGGCAGCGCCACCGAAAGTATTTACATGCGGAGATAAAACCATGGGGGAAAGAGACACATGCCCTCACTAGTTTGAAGCTGAACAGTAAGAACTGGAATCAATCTTAATTACTCTGGTATTATAGGATCCACAAGAC
Organism: Juglans cinerea; assembly: GCA_961763995.1. NCBI lineage: Eukaryota > Viridiplantae > Streptophyta > Magnoliopsida > Fagales > Juglandaceae > Juglans > Juglans cinerea. Next base: position 2,766,429 of record CAUIVZ010000011.1, on the reverse strand, counting down.
CCACACTTGTGGTGTAGCCAGTGGAAGGGTGCTGTCCCCTTCTTATCACAGTCATTGCACAGTATATCCTGTAAATACCAAGATTGGTCGCCTTAACACTCAGTAAACAATGATATCTTGATAAGGTTATCAAAGATTTTGAAGGAAAAAAGAAGTCTGAATGTTTTACTTGGCAGCGATCCCTATATTCAACGGGGAGTTCCTCGGAAGCCAATAGAGCATCAAGCATGCCGAAGTAAACCTGATGATACAAAAATAAAAATGAAAACACATGTAGCCGCGCATACACATGTAATTAGGATCACATAAAAATTAAAATTTTATGTAATCTATTCTTTCTAATCTTCTATCTGCAGATGATATGGTTACTGTCAAACCTCCATACAATCCTAACAAATTAGTCTAACTCAAACTTATAATGTGCCCAGCCCAGAAAGCAGATAAGTGTAAGTTTTATATGTTTAGCTGAAAGTTGCATTATAACTACAAAAATGAAACACACACACACTTTGATGCAAAACCGTGCGTTCTTCACTTCTAACCAAGTACGAATATTGATGGTACTTGCTAATCAATCAGCTTCACTCCTACGCCCATCATATGTGTATCATCCAGACATTAGCATATAAAGTCAACACCAAGCATAGATCTTTTTGAATACTTTTTTTTATAGGTAATCAAGAATTTTATTCATGGCGGCATAGCCCAAGTATCTTTTTGAAAGCTTAAAGCATCCCCCTTAAGCTTTTGTTCTTATCCTGATGTCCATTTACAAGGCACCTGAACACTGGTCGGAAGTTAGCCCATAATCAAAAGTCATACAGTTGTGAGAGACATAAAAGACCAATAATATGAGGACTTTTTATTAAATTATATAACGAAAACTCCAAGCCTGTACGCCATTAAGATAAAATCATTCTAATTTTAAGTACAAAAAAAAAAAAAAAAAAAAAAAGGAAACAGCGAGTTGATAATGCGTTGCCCAAAAGGTCTCATCAATGAACCTTCCATTATTGGAACAATAGATTAATTAGTGTTGAAATAGTTCACTTACCGCCAGATCTCCCAAAGATTTGCTACAAATTGGGCAAACATAGTGGCTGCAAGTGTATGCCTGGCATAATGAATGAGGAAGTGGAATATAACATTAAGCACTGGAAAAATTGTTTTCTTTATATAGACACCAAAAGTAGGAGCAAAATTTCAGTACAGGAACCAAAGCTGATAATGGAATAAAATATAGACCTGGAAACAAGCTGAATGCATAAAATGGCCACATGGGAGTGCTCTGACACTCGCACTTGATGTGAACATAAAATCACAGCAAATAGGACAGTTGGTTTCCAAACCTTTCTCCCAGCACTTGTGATCCACTAAATTTCTTCCCAGGCAACAATTGCATGTCATGCAATGAAAGATGTCAATACCAAGCCCCCTCCCAAGACGGCATAAATTGCAGAAAGGGCAATGATATACTGTCCTGAAATAACAATATAGGGAAAAATAAGAAATTCACTTCAGAAAATCTTCTTTTTTGATTAAAAACAATTGAATCTGAGCACTAAACTTTTTTTTATGAGTTAAGTTTACTACACTCAAAAAAAGTTGAGTGCTTGCATTCAGTACTAAACTGAACTGAACCAACATTTATCATATTCATACGGCCTAAATGGTAGTCTGTTACCATATTTATCGAAAAAAGTAGTTCTGTTACCGTGGAAACTATAACACCAAAACTTATCAAAAAGTAAATTGACTGCATTCAGTACGTAACACGTATCCACACATATTTATCAAAAAAATACCCTCAAACCTGCAATCAATCAAAATTATGCATACACAAAGACAATGGTTTAACAAGAAGGAAAAAAATGATAAAGATGCACTCTACATTCGGACAATATATAATTTCAACTCAAAACCCACAGTTCTGCCCTACCCCACCAGCAAAAAATAACAAATAAAAACAGAATCCCTCAAAGACCTCAATTCTACTCCAAAAAATTAGCATTCTGCCAAAGCATCTAACCAACTCTACTACTCTGAAAAAACTAAAACCTGATTTCATTAATGATAATTAGGGAGGAAAAAGTTGCAACAAAAAATGACCTTTCATCATCAAAAAATTTGCAAATACTGCAATAGTACTTTGCCATCGAGAGTCCACCACAGGAAGGAGTTGAGCAAACTGGTCCAACATCCTGAATTTTCAAGCACTGCATACACATCATTTCAGCTGTAGCCTTCCTGCAAATGAATTCATATTAAAAAAATAAAACATCACATATAGGATTCCAGTGATAACCAATCAGAATATATAAGGCAAACTTACCGATCCATCGAATGGTCACTGACTTCGTCATGGCAGAACCTGCAGGTAAATAACTTGCCACAGCAAGCAGCACGAAGTTTGCAATTTCTTTTGTAATGCTCACACCCATGTAACTGTTTCTCTGGATCGCAATATGACGGAGCACAATCAAGTATATCTCTTGAATTTGAGCTTTCACCTTCTGTTTCCTGAAGTAACTTCTGCTGAGATGCTATCCACCGACTACCATAACCCAGTAATATATATCAGAACATGAAAAAGCATATTAATATAAATAGTTGGATGTAAGTTTGGGTCGCAGCATAAACTGACCTGGTCATAAGATTTTGAGTAAGATATGCTTTTCTTCTCGGATCAAGAGTTGGATCCCGAGAAACTCTTCTTATTTCAGATTCAAGCTCATTTTGATTCATCCTAAATATATCTTTCCATCCAGGCTTGAAAGTGAGATCACTGTGGTCCAAGCTTTCATAGGCATCAGTGCCTAATATAGTAAATTTTGAACTCATAAGGAATTCTAACAAAGTGAAATCTACAGCACACTTGGATTTTATAATGGCACCTCTAGAGATGATAAGACCATAAAATAAAATCACAAAAGCATAACTAACAAAAACACTGCACAAACCTAGTGAAACGCTACTCCTGGATGTTGTTGTATGTGGAAATGCAGCAGAAGTTCCTTCCCACCATTCATTAAGCCACTCACTGAACATTGTATTTTTAGTTGCATGCTTCCATGTGTCCATCATTTTACTTTGCTCCTCATGAGAAAGAGCAGAAGTAACCCACGGCAACATCGACTGAAGGACCTCTGCACCGGTAGTACCAATTATTCTACCCACAATTTTGTCCTGTTCTTCAACTGAAAAATGTCTGTCAAACAGTGGCCACAATTCAAGTTCTTCACGGAAAACATGTTGATCCAATGTCACTCTGATGGATTTGCACATGCCCTGAAGCTTAGTGGAGAGCTCATCATACTTTCTCATAATATTATTGTGATCAGAAGGGATAAAGTTTTTTCCAGCTAAATGATCCGCTAAGTTTTTACCATTCACGTGCTCATGCAGTTGAGTAAGCTCAGAAAGCGCAGAAGAAATATCCTCAAATAGTTTCTCTTCCTGTTTGTGGTCCAGAGTATATGAGTGGCTCACATTATGAAGAGCCTCTTTAGATTCTAGTGCTGGAAATACTATATCATCCTCTGCATTACTATGAGCTCTATATAAACCCCATAAAAAAAGAAATCTGCCAGTGAACTGCCTAAGAAAGGTCTCATTACAATCATTAAGCTTTCCAGATTCAACATCCAAATACTCCAAGTCTTTGCGAATGGCTTTATGAAATTTAAATATGTTATCAATGGGTCGCGTTGCAGATCCAGCATTGGCAAAGGCTACATCTATTTCCCAGTTAAAAAGACTTGAGTTTAGGGAAGGAGCAGGACTAAAAGAAAGGGAGCGTAGAGACTTTCCTGCAGCTAAAGAGATCACTCCTAGATTTTTGTCATTCACTCCTAACCCAGGGACACAGAAAGACTGATTGCTACAAGATAATTCAATGGTTGCAGTTCCTGAAAAGTGACAAGCATCACTGCCTTCCCCTGGTATTGTGTTTACACGTTTGACTGGCCTTCTATTTTCATCTTCTTCTAGAGTGATTGGAGGTTTTTGCTCGGCAGAAGACAACAAGGCACATGCACAAAGTGGTTCCTTAACATATTCTTCTATTCCTGTCACGAACCCAGCTGAGCCACAACCAATTGTACTCGAAGACAAGCACATATTTCTTGAACGACCTTTACATGCCCAGCCTGAGAAAAGTGTGACCAGCACAGAATTGGATGCCGGAGCTGCATCAGATAACAACTCTATGAGTTAGGAACCAATAACAAGGAGACTACATAATTTGTCCAGAACCCGTCCAAATCATTGAAAAAGAAAATTTTGAGAATGGATATTGAACCTGCCATATACATGTTATGAAGAAGTGACCTAGCTGCTTCATCACCAACTGATCCTACCAGCCATGGTAAGACGCACTCAATCAATTTCAAGGGCATCACACATAAGCTCTCATACAGAAGTTCTCGCTGTTTTTTGTCACTAAAATGCTTTCGAGCGAGTGGAAGAACCTGCAAAGTACTTGTTAGATGACTTTTAACACAGCTAGGACGCTTGACCATGTATTTTAAGCCTTCAATGCTGATAAAAGTGCATCAAATCATAGGCACAACGTGCATAAATATTTCAGAATATGGTTTAACTGAATGTCCCTTTCCCATGGGCTCAGCTCATAGCCATTCATGGAACAGTACTCACCTGAACTTCCTCTTCATGGAAGTGCTTCTGTATGGTGTCCATTATTTGATCAGCATGTGAGCACAGCTTTGTGCAAAATTCAGCAGAAGTTGAGTTGGCTTCTGCACTTTGGATGCTTTCAATCAGCCCCCTAAGCTTGTCAAATTGAATTTTTTGTTCTGCATGCTCCTCAGCAAAAGAGAGTTTTGCATCTACAGCAGGGAATATAACTTTTTCCTCAGCAACGCTACAGACAGAGAGCAAGAGAAGCACATTTAATGAAATGCAGGCACTCATTACATATCCAACAAGAAAGCGTATGTAATTGTTATGTGACCCTCCACTACAAATTAGTATTGCTTTCTTTATCCAAGGTTCAATGAAAAAAAAAGTTCAAAAGAACCCAAGAATCCATGAAGGCAGAAAGCTAAAACATTAAACCTCATCATATTCAGAAACTCTTGAGTACTAAATCAAGCACTTTGAGGGAGTTCTGCCCCTGCATGGTGAAAAGTAACCCAAAAGAGCTCATTTCTAAGTCTCTAACAAGAGTAATGCTATATATAGTCATGTGTTGTGCAAGTGCCGTGCACTCCTTTTGAAAAAGAGTGGGGTCCACCATTAAAAAATTAGTTTTTTAATGTGGGTCCCATATTTACTTGTTTTTTTCAAAATGAGTGCGCGGCGCTTGCGCACTATATGACTGCAAATATCATTTTTCATTTAAGAATCATTTATTCTAATTCTTCTTTCTTTCTTTTTTCTTTTTTCTTCGTTTCCTGTTGCCGTTTGGGTGGCAAATGGTGTCCCTCACTCCTTGAAGTTTTCCATACTTGGAAAAGATCTTTTAAGAATAAAAACAGGTTCAAGACTTCCACTAGGCCATGCTACCAAGGACTGCTACATCGAAATTCCTAGTCCTTGTCCACAAGGGCTCATTAAATACAGCACAATTGAAAGATTATATTCAGGCCTCGGGGACTCATATGTTCCATTAATTAAAAATAGGAGCGCCGCATAAAATCAAACCTGTGAAAGATGCAGACTTCTGCAATGAATTGCAGCCTCTTGTTGAATGCAAGCAGATCAGAAAATTTTCCAGATATTTGGATTGTCCTAGCCACCTTAGCTATATCATTCAACTCTCTTTTTATTGCATTATGCCAAAGCAATATTTCATCTATAGGACAAGACATACTTGGTTTTGTATGATCAAGATTTAGCTGCATATACTTCCTTTTACTGGTTTTTGAAGATTCACATGCACCATGCCCTTGTTCAGTTTGACTGATAAAGGTGCTAGTCCTGGAATCTTGACATCTGACCTTAAGATCATCTTTGCAACTTTTATGCATTTCAGAGACAGTTTCCCCTTCAATCCAGGCAAATACAACCTTCACTTTAGACAAGATAAAGTTAGCATACTCTTTTCATAAAAACCATTCGAAATGAAATACCACCAATAGGAGCCCTCACCTGCTGAAGAAGCTTCTCTTCTGGGATTATCTCGCACAAACACTTGCGCATATCCTGACGTTCATCAGATGATATCGAGGAAGAAAGCCATGGGAGAAATTCTGCCATCATGTTCACAGGAATGCTACAAAGAAACTGCCACACCAAATTGGCCTGCTCTTCAATTGAAAAGTTCTCAATGAGCAAGGGGAAAACCTGCCAAACAAAACAAATGGTGAGGTCCAAACTTATTTCAACACACCATCCCAAAGACTTTTGAGTAATATGCAGAGAGCTCATTATCGACTGTCAAGTCCATCGAGAGCAATACATAATCTTCACATGCAGAGAAGTTGGAAGGAGTTAACCACCACTAATTTTGAATTTTCTACAACTTACATTGCGTTTAGAGATAGAGGAAAAGAAAGGGGAAACACTTTACTCTTGGTGATTTGGATGGACATGGAAAGGAGAAGGGATCCTTAAACAACTCACTTCCCCACCATACTTTTTCATCCAAACGTAGACAGAAGTAGATGGAAACAAATGATGTTCAGATAGATTCCAAAAACTAGTGCAAAATTCTGTCTTAGCATGCAAGTAGTGATGAGTACTCAAATTTGGGCAAGAAGCCTTAAGGAAAAAGTAGGCCATAGTTCAATAGCTTGTTGTTAGGTTCCAGAATCATTCATATGTTGTAAAAGAAAAAATTGCAGCAGGCATCTGTGCTTGAAAATCACAGGTGCCTGATACACATTATAGACGTGTTTGGGATATATTACATCATGTACAGAAGAAAGAAACTGTTGAAACAAGATAAGAAGAAGCCTCTCTCTTTATATTTTTTTTATTAAGTAAGAAGATATTTTATTGATGTTGAAATAGGCATAGTCCAAGTACACAGGAAGTATACAAAGCCTCTCTCTTTATATATGTAATGAATCCAGTACACATGATTGAGTGTATATTTTCAAATTTATAGTTTAACATTCATCAAATCCAACAGAGCACATCCTAGACTACGATGATAATGAAGCAAAGCCATCATTAGAAAAATGAGATAATAAATACCTGCGCCTCTTCCTTGGACATATGCTGGCTAATTGATGTTTGAAGAGCTCCACTACAAGAGGCTAACTCCCTTCTACAGCTTTCTTCACTTTGCATATTTGACTCCAATAGAGAAAGCAACTGATCAAAAAGAACAATTTCTCCCTCATGTTCTAGGGAGTAAGTTCGGGCAATATTCTTCACACGGATATCTAGAGCTGGAAAGATGACCTACAATTTCAGATCTATAAAAGATGTAATAATATCTTAAGAGATGTAAGGCATCTGAAAATAAAAAAACATTGCAAAGGTGAACCAAGAGCTGCCCAATACAACCACATGTAAGGTGTGCCTCCACATGTATACAACAAAATGGAATTATCCAATTACAAAGCCTTAAACCATGTGAAAAAATAATCAATTGAGGTGACTGCAATTCTTAAAGCTTGGACATTCATTCCATGGTCAACAGCTAGGCCAAAGTGCGGAAATCTTTTATAATAGATGTTTATTGAGAGACCTATGGATAAATTATATAATAGAATTATATAAAATTAAGACCAGAAGCTGTTTGCCAAAACACTACGAATACCGAGACTGGGGTTCAGTGTCCACCTACATGAACCAGTTCTCAAAACCCCTCATACAATTAGTAAAAATAGCACATTTACTAAATTAGAGAAAAATTAGAAATGTGAGTCCAGAAAAAGTATCAAACCTCATTGGTGTAATCCATAATGCAAACCAAATGGCCCTGAGTCAAATAAACTCTATGTAAAATGAGAAAAAGTGTATATTTATTGTTTAACACCCATTCTCTCAAACCTTTGTCGAACCAAATTTGTGGGAGCAACATATAATTTGTTCAAAGGCAACAACTTTCTTTACTTATACTTGCAACTTGTTCTAAAGGAGCAAAATGAACCAATAAACTTTGGTAGACATGTGCACCGTTAGAAATGAGGGACAACTGATGCTCCCAAATATAAAAAGAAAGTCGAATTTAAAACCAAAAATATTTTCTTCCAAGCAAAACCCTGTAGCACGGTTAGAAATTAGTGATATCAATGGTCCTAAATATAACAAGAAAGGTGAATCTTCCATGCGATTATATGTTAATAAATGAGAGAAATACAAGAGCAAACCATATTTTCTTCCAATCAAAGTTTACTTTCTTATCCAGCAGATTGCATACCAAGAGGCAAGATTACAATTAGATAGTAGTTATTACCAAGACCATCTTTGGAAATCCAAAAATAGTAATATATTGACCCAGCCACGTAGTATGTCTGGTATCCTCTCCCTTCTTAGTGAGGAAGCTATACCCACAAATTTATTTGGAAACACGAATGAACACAAATGAACGCAACTTCTATCCTTTTACATGCAGCTCACATTCCACAAAAACGAATTAAGAAAATGAGAAGAGAATCGAGCCGCCAACAACATCAATCAAAGCCTTCAGTTCGATGATAATTTTACCACTACGAAACAAGTAAATTTTGGATACCATAGCTTTGATAGCCATCAAATTTGTAAATTAACTGAATAAATTATGCGCATAGAAAACCACAAATGAAATAAAATTGAATAATCGCAACGCCTAAACCCTCAAAACTGAGCAAACGTGAAAACAAAAATAAGCAAACATACAGAGGTGAACATTTATCTGAAAGACTTCCAATCTGAAACAATTGTAACATGCACACCTCGTCCTCCGCATTGCAGTGGTGCTTGTAAATGCCTCGGAGAAAACGGTACCGCTCCAACAACGGCTTGATATCGCCGCCGCCGGAAGCGAAAACCACGGCAGCACGATGGAGACCCTCAAGCTCAGAGCGGATGGCCTTGTGAAAGAACAAGAAGATTAGGATTGGGGGCTTGAGTTCCGGGTCGTTCTTCATCCATGCCTTGGACGTTGAAGGGTCGATGGGGTTCACCGGGCCCGACATTACAGTCACGGCTCCACCTCCGTCTCGGTGCTGGAGACCTGGAAATGGCGTCGCCATTTTTGTTTCGTTTCAGATTTCGGATTCAGGTTCTCAAAACCCTAAAGCTCATTCCGACTTAGCTAGATTTCTCGCCCCTCTCTCTCTCTCTCTAGCCATGAACCTATTGCGGCCCCTCTCGCTTTGTTTCTTTGTATTATGTACTACTCAGGCCTCAAGTTCAACGAGAACGGGGAAGGCGCAAAGGGAAGTTTCCATATTGCCATATTGGGGCAGGTAAATTACTTAAAGAAAAATTCTTCTACTTATTAATATTCATTACCTCACATCCCACATTATATCATCACTACTATTTACTACCTTACATCTTATAAAAAAAAAGATAAATATAAATTGAAAATAAATAGTAACTAATGCATAAAATTCATTTTTACTTTAATGTTATTGGCCCACATGGCATTGATGCCACTTGTACCAATTTCTTTAAAGAGAGAATAAAATAAGGCCTCGTTGGATATAGAAACGATTTCATTTCATTATTATAAATTTTTAAATTTTTACACAAAATAAAATAAACAATTCAAATTTTTCAAATCTCCAAAACAATACTAATATTAAAAAATAATATTTTATTCAAAATTTTTAATTTTTATATAAAATCATCTCATCCCATTAGAGAAAAACTCCTTTACTGCTTTCACGTTGACCACATCCACCATATAAAAGTTTACCTAGATTATAATTAAAAAATAATCTTTTATTTAACTTGATACCTTTTCAAAACACTACATTTCACAAAAATTATTATTTTTTTCTAATTTAACATATGTCCAAATTGCCAATTGGTACTGAAATCATAAAAGAGAGCAAGATAAAAGTGAAGTTTACCAATTGAATTTGGAGAGCAATGGTAGCGAAATCAAGATCAGTTCCAACTATTTTGTGGAGTGAGAAATGAATTGATTTTAGTGAATTGGAGAGGGAATTAGAATGCACTTAAAAAAATGGTACGAATACATATAAGAATCTTTTATAAAGGAATTGGCTTGGGTGGACATGTCAAACAAAGGACATTTATTATTTTGTATTGTATATAGAATACGTCTCAATGGTCATTACATGAAAAATCTTCGATGAAGTTTGGACTAATAGATGTGAAATATGTTGAAATGAAAGTTGAAAGTTAAATAAAATATTATTATAATATTATTTTTTAATATTATTATTATTTTAAAATTTAAAAAAATTAAATTATTTATTATATTTTATGTAAAAATTTAATAAAATTATATTAATAAAATAAAATAAAATAAGTTAAAGATAAACTCAAACCGATTTTGTTTCATTATTAAAATGTCTTTTGAAGGGCAATATGTCATTGTATTCGTGAAACGACTACGTGCATAAAAGTCAAAAAAGATAAATAATTAAATACTATTTTTCTCTCCTAAAAGACTGGACCTTCTCGGATGATGACACGTAAGGATGAAAACCAAGACGTTGGAGCGGCAGCAAGAGCGTGACACGTGTGTGTTTGGCACGTTCCGCATGAGCCTAATACTTCGCTACTATCGTTTTGGGAGTCGCTTTGTCCACGTAAGCATCCACTGCATGAGATGGATAAGATTCTAAGCTGATGCCTGATGGCATGTACTTCGTTCATGAAAACGACTGGAGGGTGCCTTTTTTGGTCATTTTAAATTAAAATTTTATTATATAATATGAAATTAGAATCTCAGATGGAAAAATACCGACAATGATTTATATAATTTTAAAATATATAAAACATACACATTTTATAAAATAATTAAATAAATTTAAAATAAAAATAAAAAATATACTTTTTAATACTAGGCTCAATTATTTTACGCACATTAACAATTAATTTAGCATTATTAAAAGAATTTAGTCAAATTTATTCTATGCTGACATGGCACGAATTAGAGTTTGCCATAAAACAAAATGAAAAATATTTTAATTTTAAAAATATTACATAAAAATAAATCTACAAATTAGCGTGTCTTGATGTAATATGTTAGATTGTAAAATTATTTTTAATATAAAATAAATATAATAGATCACATAAAATCACGTCATTTTATAAATTTATTTTTATGTAATCTTTTTATATTTATAATAATTTTAAATATATATATACACACTTATATTACAAATATATATATATAATACACCTATAGTTGATATTAAAATTAACGTTGTTGAGGAGAGTATAGCGTGTACAAAGAGACGCTAAGAAAACACGCGAAATGGAGGTGCAAGTGTGTGGAAAACGTTGGGTGGCAAGTGAGGGGCTCGTGGCATGACAAGTGGGATCTTTCTCCTGCGGCTTTAGACTTTAGAGAATGGAGATCACAATGCTTGACCGCTTTTTTTAGCTGTCAGTGACTCAGTGTCAGCTCATTGAATCGTGATATCTAGGTGGACGGGTTTGTCCCCACGTTAAGGGTCACATTTCAATGATTTCATGGCATTGCATACATGCTGTTCTATTATTATTGGAATTAAAATCATTTTAGTCTCCCACATATTTATCATCATATTTTATTAAATAATTTTATATCATCTAATAATAATAAATATATTACATCTTACATAATAAGATGAAAATAAAATAAGAGTGTTTTATATGATATTACTCACTTTTTTATAACTATATTTTTGAAGAGTAATGCTAAGAATAAATTTCAAATGCACAAATCTTATTTATTTTTCACATTTTTTTTTATAGTGAAATTCATTTTTTTTATAAAATGCATGTATGCGTTATGCAGTTATTTATTTTTATATATAATTACTCATTTCTGAATATGCTAAGACACTCACCTTTCACCTATATAATGTTTCAACATTTGAGATTATCACAAAGTTGGTCAATTTAAGACACATCAATTGATATGTTTCGTTGGTTTTGAGACTTAAAAATGATTAAAATATTTAATGTTAAGTAAAAAATAATGTGAACTATTTTCTTGTTTAATGTATTAGTTTGGTTATCTAGATTTAAATTAATGTAACAGTTCCGCTTAGAACCGGTCGGACTGTTATTAGAAGAAAAGTAGCCCTCATTTCATCTGCTATCACATCATAAATCACACCATAATCTCAATACTTACACTGAATAACTTCACACTGCAGAAAACCTCCACGACCAGAAATTGTCCTCCACCATCAGAATTTTTTACTTCACCAAAATCATGAAAGTTTGAACAATGGCAAACACTGTTAATATCTCAAACAAAGCAATGCGCCATTGCACAAAATCGAATCCCAACAATGCCACAAAACAGTACAATTAGAAGCTAACCTGCTAAAGCTACATTCGCTAATTGCTCGACATTTTTCATCGTTATCTTATTCTAAAATCCTACGCTTGACTTAAAATACCAACTGAACGATTCAAAAGTCTCCCAATATGGCTTCCTCAGCGATCACAAACCTAAGAAAAATAAACGAAACGCTTAACTCTTTTCCAGATTTATCTGAATTATGCAGGAAGAAATTGAATTTTGTAACAGGGATGAAAAATTCCAATATTTGATGTAAGACTATACAAAAATCATTGAAATTCAGCCGAAAACAGATATTCCTCTTTTTGCAGTAAGAAACACCATACGATTCGTCTGCGACACAAAAATAGTCAACCCTTTCGCTTCCCTCAGAGATCGGGGAGGCCGCCGAATAGAGAGAGACCAAGGTGGAGGGAGGATTCAGATTTTGATAATTTGCAGATTTTGATATTAGGGTATTAACTGTCCAAAGAAGGCAATGGAGGAGGGTTAATGAGCAGAGGTTAAAATTTAGGATTTAACGGCCAATAAAAACTTAAACTTTGTCTCATGAAAGGGATTGCTTGCTGAGAGCGTTTCTAGAGAAATCGATTTCATTGAACAAGCCCTCCTTTCATCTGCGATGCACTTCATGATAGGGCTGGTGGGAAGCCTACGTGTCAATTTATTATTGACGGGCTGTTAATTGGGTAAAACTGGATGGACTAGTTCAAAGGTATTCTATTAATGTAAATGTGCCTTGATGACTTGAACCAATGCATGCCTCTTGAGTATAGAAGTCTTAACCGCTTGCCAACCAAGTAAATGGTTGTGCCCTTTGGTAAATTAGAAATATTTTCAATATATTCTCTAATATTTGAGAAGTTGTGACTTCTCACAAGTGCTCATTCATTTTAGTTGTGACTTTTTACAAATAGTTTTGCTATGTACAAACAAGTTTGTGTACCAATCTGCGTACTAATGTTGTTGCCTTCATATTCTAAATTCAAATTAGGATTGTTTTCAATAAAATCTACTTTCTGACCAATCATATTGAATATGTGAGCATATTAGTACGCATAATCGTTTACAATTAGATTTTTTCTTTTACAAATACCATTTCATTTATACAAGTTGTGACTTTTCACAAGTACCATTTCATTTATACGTTGTGACTTTTCACAAGTACTATTTTATTTAAATAAGTTTTGACATTTCACAAGTGTCATTTCATTCTAGTTGTGACTTTTTACATGTGTCATTTTCTTATCTATAAATAAGGAACCTCACCCACAAATTTATTGACTCTAAATTCTCTACAAAATTAGAGAAACACTTCCTCTTTCTTTTGTCTATCTTTTTTTAGGTTTTGACTATTTTTTATTGGATTCGACAATCTAGCTAGCTACTCTGCTCAGTCCCATTATCCCAACATGCATGGAGTATCATGAGTTGCATCTCCAACATTTTTTAATTATTATTTAATTATTATTATTATTATTATTACATATTATATTATTATTATTATAAGTTAGTTACGACCTATGTTTTTACATATATATTTTATCCCACGAAATGAATCAAAGCATAAGTTTTTTTTCTTAAAATTATACATTAGATAATTTATTTTATAATAAAAAGAGTTTTATAATTTGGTGCACAACTACATCGATTTGTAATTATATTTTAAAAATATTTTTTTACAGATTAATTGTTTTTTAACGTGATAATCACCAGGACAAAAATAACGTTACAAGTCAAATAATCCAAATGTTATTTTTTCTTAATAAGAATACTTCAGTAAAAAAGTGGAAAAAAATAATGAAAAGATAAATTAAAAGAATTATTCTATTTTCAAGTCGGTTTTATTTGTAAAATTTAAAATTTATGTTCTAAATCCAATTATATCATGATATATATAAATACTTTAATTATAATTATAAGAGGTCTCCTACCAAAATCACATCATGTATGTATTGTGGTGGATGAGTCATCGGCCAATAATGATATCCTGATCACTGATCATGATCATCATGATCATTGTTGTTTAGCCTAGTTTGGCGTATGGTTAATTAGTTTTCTTCAACCTATTTGTTAAATCCAATCTTTTGGAGTAATGATTTGCAAAAACTTCTAATATATATATATATATCTCTTGTAATCTTTTTATAAAATAGTGGATTCCACCATAAAGAATTATAAAAAAAAAATGTTTTTTAGTGTGACCTACTTTTTTACAAAGGTTTTTCACAAAATTTACACACTTTAAACTTGTATCTAGCATTAATCTATTTTTTGTCATAAAATTTATGATTTATAGTCACAGATTAATGCATGTTAAATGGCATAATCTAATTAATTGATATATAAAATTATGTATCACATCAACAAATATATTTGAAGATGACAAGATTTAAAATGATATATATCCGGATCAGTAATAATGTTTTTTCTTTAGAAATAATCTAGCCACAAAGAAATTACACAAAAATAATATTACAAATTGATATGAATTAATGTGATTTGTCAGATTGTAAAGTAGATTTACAAGTGTGGAAGAAAGCCTTTATTAATATGCTAGTATTTTGAGTGGTGCCGGCCGTTTGCAAGAATATCGGTCGACCAAGGATTATGATCAGCAGTGATTCAGTGGTCATATGGATAGATGTAGCTTGAGTGGTGCCGGCCGTTTGCAAGAATATCGGTCGACCAAGGATTATGATCAGCAGTACTACTGATTCAGTGGTCATTATATGTATAGATGCAGGTCGCAATTTAGAATATATATGGACCAATATTATCCTTTTTTGGGTGGGAGCATGCTACATGCAGGTTCTTTTAACCAGCCATTAACGTTTTCCGAAAATGGCCTATGTTGGCATGCATTTGATGATCATCTTAAGGCAGGAATCGATCATAAGGTGGAATTTAGGAGAAAATGGCCGACTTTGCTAGCCTTATCCAATCCTATATGCATGCATTAAATGGTTCTAACACTTGAAGCACAAGCACTATAATCAACACACACACACACACACACATATATATATAATATAAAATCATTATTTATTTCAAAAGTTTAATATGATAGAAATTAAAATGTAGGTTTAATTATTTATATTATATATGTAATTAGCATGATTGGCACAAGTTAATTTCTAAATTATGAAATAAATAATTATTAATGCATGTATGATCCCATGCATGCAATAATGGATGATCATCATCTACCTCATTAGCCGCAAGTTGTTGCCACCAATTTTACTCAAATATGTAGGTCCTAGATGTCATTTTAATAACAGCATTTTGGGGAAAGTATGCATCTTTTTTCATACGCATGCATAGTATTGCGAACTAATTAACAAAGTATATATAATATTGTACGTGTGTGTGTGTGGTGTTGTCTGACCTCATGATCCCATGATGTTAGACAATATTGAATGATAAATAAATTATGGTTCTCCAAATCGATACGTTATTGCGCGTATAATTTAGCATCTGCAGACTGCAGCATGCAGATCTGAGTCTGGCTAGCTAATTGGACATTTGATATTAAAAAAAAAAACATTTTAAGAAAAAAAGGGGTTTGATCAAATAGAAAAACGACTATTAAAATGATAATAACAGGCGAGGTCGATCTATGATCCATTGTTATAATATATATTCAAAAAGAAAAATATTTTAGTCATAAAAAGATTACATATAGAAATAGACCCACAAAGTGATATATGCAGACGCTTGATATAACACGTTAGATTATAAATTAGTTACTTTTATCATAAAATAGATCTAATAGATTACATAAAATCACTTCACTTTATATATTTACTTTTCTATAATTTTTTTATTATGTGTATGTAACACTTCTAACTGAAAAATATTGGGCTATGAGTACTGGCCGAGTGGATTGCTTTGGTGAGGTTTAGATATTGAGATGAGATGAATTGAGATAAAAATTGAAAGTTGAATAAAATATTATTAGAATATTATTATTGTTTTGAGATTTGAAAAGTTGAATTGTTTATTATATTTTGTTTAAAAATTTAAGAAAATTGTAATAATTAGATTAATTAGATGAAACGAGATGAGTTGAAGACATTTCTTGTATCCAAACCAGACATTCCGTGTACCAACGTACGTTTTAACTTCGGCCAACCTATGATCTACATCGAATCTATGGCAATTAGCACCAATGTGGATACATAGGACGACCGCGTACGCATTCATCACCAACAGCTAGAGCTAGCTAGCTAGCTTTCTGGTTGTGAAGGATTCTTTAAAATCTGTACGTGTAATATTAATGCAGATTTGGACGAACGTGCTTAACCTAGCTGTTAAAAGAATGATGATCCAGTACTAGTATCACCGATTAATGCATGAATCGTTTTATGGTAATTGCAGTATATAGTACTACTCCAAATACTCGTTTAAGATCAGCATATAATATAAATTAATGCGATTAATTAATTAGTTGGGTCGTCGGCCTGATCATCATCTCAGCTATCAAAAGTTAATGTTGTATATATATGTGCAGAAGTCGTGCATCTAGCTAGCTAATTGTTTTAATGGCGGACCAGTGGAAGATTTAGAATTAATGGAACACGTACGTACGCGTGGTCTTCTAATATTTGTTGGCCACGCAGCATAATGCACATCCCCCAGCCCTCAAAGGCAGGCGTGCCTCTTTAGAGCATTGGGGAGGCGTAGTGACTTAATTAGCTTATATATCAATGCATGCATGCAGTAGTCCTAATATTTTTCTTTAATTTGCCTTTTCAATATATATATATATATGTATACATGATATATGATATTTATAATTTATAACTTTTTTCATCAGGAGACTACGTACGTACCTTTAGTTCCATGTTACTAAACAAATTGAACTTAAAAAAAAAAAAATATAAATTATAGAATACAGAATTTGGGAAAACAACTCGTGACAATATTAATGACCTTACTTTTTAATTGAGTGCATGGAACGGAAGATCGGTGCAAATAGTTGAAGCCCAGCCCAAAGCATTTTAAACGAGAAATGTCAGAAAGTTTGAAAGAGTTTATGGATTTACGATTGATGTAAAATGTGAGCACAGGGGTGGAACCGCCTGAATGTGAGGCATCATGCGGAGCATCTGGCCCAGCAAGATACTTTTGCCTTCTAAAACACCTGCATTTTCCATGAACAAGTACAACATAATATATTAGCTTTGCATCCACATGTTTTAGTTGGTTAGTTTCCTTGTATTACGTTTCAAAGGGGTAACGTTCTTGAGTTTCTCGATCTCTGATCCATGCAGTTGAAGTTTTACCTAGCTTGTGTGTTAGACCTTTCTTTTTTCAGAAGGTCCGCCCCCCGAATCATCGACATTCCTTTTGGATGAACCATAGCCTAACGTACACATGATAAATGTGATCTTCCCCGGCCCCCATATTCTCGTGTATATGAGCCCGTGAACACCAAGGCTCATCACCCATGCATCCATCCATGACGAATCAACGTTTTTAGCCTTGCTATCCACATTATTATTCCTGGCACTTCCCATGTGCCCCTGCATTATTATAACCTTTGTTCGATTCAAAAGTCTTTAGACCCTGACCCGTGCACTATCTTGGGTCATACGTTAAAAACATGAACGTATCGAGGACTTGATCTTACGTACATTAATGGATCAGATAAAGCTAGATAAAGATATGCAGCAGTGTAAGATCACTGTGTTGTTTGGAAAAGAACTCTGCCTACGTATTACGAAAGTTATAAGGGGAAGTAGTTTCCATGTTACTACCACCATAGTCTTTTGTTTGTCACTGTCATTTTTCGTGATGACATTAGGAATTTGTATCAACAATGGTGCACGAAAATTCTTGTCTTCAGATGAGTCTTACTTCCTAATGCCACCATTGCAGCCTTCATCATGTTCTTGCTGTCTTTGCAATAATTCTTCATCTGCTGCTTCCTTGCAGCCCTCCCCGTTCAAATCTTCAAGTGGAAGTAGAGGTTTAGAGGATTGGATGATAGGTCCCGAGGAGCTATGGCATGAGATGAGCGACGAGGAGCTAATGTGGAGAGCATCAATGATGCCGCGAATCAGTAAGTACCCTAACAATCGGACTCGGAAGGTGGCGTTCATGTTCTTGAGCAGGGGAAGCTTGCCGTTGGGACCATTATGGGAAATGTTCTTCAAGGGATATGCAGGGCTCTATTCGGTTTACCTCCATACTTCACCTGAATTCACCAAAGAGCCACCGGAATCCTCGGTGTTTTATAAGCGGAAGATACCAAGCAAGGTTATAATTTTATGACACACTCTTCCATTAAAAAATGAAAGAGTTTTGAGATTTTTTTTTTTTTTTTTTTTTGGGTTTCATTAGCAAAAAGTGAAGGAGAGGTCGACCAGAAGTCGGTATTTTCTGTATGGTTGTTACCATGGCAGCACCGCACTCGCTCAGAAATTGAACATTAGAGCCTAGCTGAATAGTGCAATGCATATAGGGACTAACGTACGTATAGTACTCCCTCAAGTAGGGGAACAAGAAATACTTGTTTTAGTCCTAAATTTTATTATTCCATTCATACTTGCTTTGCGTCACATGTTAAGTGATATTGACACATGAAACCACTTTATAAAATGTGTTACATCAATAAATATGAAAAAAAATAACAAGACTTGAGATGGAAAATAGCATTATACAGGAACCAATTGGCTAAGTTTTTGTCAAATTAAATTGGATTGTATTTTGTTTTGCAGCCCGTGAAATGGGGACAAGCCACAATGATGAATGCGGAGAGGCGCCTATTAGCTAATGCCCTACTTGATTTCTCCAATGAAAGATTTGTGTTGCTCTCGGAAACATGCATTCCTCTATTCAACTTTACAACAATTTACAACTACCTCATCAACTCTAACCATAGTTTTGTTGGCTCATTTGATGATCCACGACCCATGGGTCGAGGGCGGTACAATAAGCGCATGTGGCCGATGATATCATTGTCCGACTGGCGTAAAGGTAACCAATGGTTCGAAGTTCACCGGAAGCTAGCCGTAGAGATAGTATCAGATGTCACATACTACCCCATTTTTGAGGATCATTGCAAACCTCCATGTTACATGGATGAGCACTACTTGGCAACCCTCGTGACCAAAACTCACCCGGACATCAACTCAAATAGGAGCATTACATGGGTTGATTGGTCCAAAGGTGGCTCACACCCAGCAAGGTTTGTGAGGCAGGATGTGTCCGAAGAGTTTTTGAATCGGGTGAGACATGGATTTAATTGTACTTATAATGGTAGCATGACCACGGTTTGCTTTCTTTTTGCCAGGAAGTTTCAACCAAACACCCTAGAGCCTTTGCTAAAACTAGCTCCAACATTGCTTGGGTTTAATCCTTAAGATAAATCTTAGTATTGTAAAAATTGTTTGGCCAAATTACTTATTAGCAGTATCTATTTTCCAAATAATATAATCCTTATGCAAACCGATCAACTCAAATCAAGGTTTTGTCCCTCCTTGTGAAAATGCATAAATAGACCAGAGTCAGCGAAAGTTTCCAAAAAATAAGTCAGATATTAGCCCTTAGATGGGCTTGATAACCCATACATGGGATGAATAAGACATGGGATGAAGACTGATAATACCAGATAATATGATGGGATCGAGCCATCAAAACAGATAATATTGCATATTTTAGACAAGCAAAGTTAGGCAAGTCTTCAACTAAAGGTGGAACAACAAGCTAATATTTGATAAAACTAAAAAATATACACAGTTGCTTTCGAGAACTAAGATTTTATATTCAAGAAAAAGATTTTTTTAGGGCACTATAGAAGCAGAATAAGATTGAACCACTACAGTCGAAGAATCAGCTAATTCTGATCTTGATGGGGAAGACAAGAAAGGTTTAGGAGGGATTTGCAAGGAGTTAAGGCTCATTTCCAACATTTCGACAACTCTACTCATTGCTGGCCGGTTTGACGGGTCAGTCTGTATGCACCACAAGCTCACTATTATCATCTTCTTTGCATTTTGTCGATCCTCTTCAGTCATGAGACCATGCAATGTTAGTTCTTCATCGAGTTCAAGACGCCTATAAATCCAATGTGGAAAGAATATTTCACTGGTACGATCAACCTTAGCGTCAAAATTCTTTCTACCTCCAAGCATTTCCAAAACCATCATTCCTTAGCTGTAAACATCTGATTTGTGAGAGACCCTTCCGAAGTTTCTACAAAATACTTCTGGAGCTATATATCCTGCAGTTCCTCTTGCGCCCAACATTGATATGATACTCTGTTCGCTAGGGCATACTTTTGCAAGGCCAAAATCCGAGATCTTTGGACAGAAGTTCTCATCTAAAAGAATGTTGTGAGGCTTTATGTCAAAATGCAAGATTCGAGTACTATTACAACCTTTATGCAAGTACTCTAATCCTCGAGCTATGCCAACTGCAATCTTATACAATGTTTGCCACTGCAATTGATGATCAAATGGTGAGTCTTTTTTATATATGAACTTCTCCAGAGACCCATTAGGCATAAATTCATAAACGAGAGCTCTTTTGGAACCCTCAAAACAAAAGCCCCTAAGAGTGACAATGTTGACATGTGAGGTCCTACTAATGCTTGCAACCTCGTTTATGAATTCCTCTCCATTTCCTATTGATCCTTTCAAAACTTTTACTGCCACCAAAGATCCATCTTGTAACTTCCCCTTGTAGACGCTACCATTAACTCCTTGGCCTAATTTATCTCTGAAGAAGTTGGTCATTTTCTTGATATCCGAGTAATTGTATCTTCTTATTCCAGAGGGTCCATTGTTCCTTAGAAAGGTCTCGACACTCTGATGAGTTTGACTTTCATTCTTCGAAAGATTTATAACATTATTGGATCTGAACTTTTGCCTGAAGCTGAGGCCAATGACTATCAAAACTCCAATGGCAACAGATAAAGTGGCTGTAATCAAAGAAAAAGTATATATTATGAATTGGCGCATAAACCAGAGCAACTCAAACAATGTATTTAGGTAGTCATGAAATAGAGCAAAGTTGGCTTTCTTTAGGTAATAACAGAGTAAAAATGAAGAAGCAAAAATTATAAAGATGCCCTGATTCTATTATCTTAACCGGTACATGATGAGTTCTTTTGATTAACAGGTAGACAAGAAGCCTATAAAGAATACCATGGAACTGGAATAAGTTATGTACGTAAGTAGGAAGTCTCTCACTAGATTCCTTATATAATAAATGCCCTAGAATTATAGAAATGTAGAAAATTGATCGATGACCAAAGCTCATGGCAAAATTAGGAGTTGCCAATTAATTTATATGCCATGAAGACACAAATAGACCAAGAATTTATGTATTAACAGAGATTAGATTGAAGAGGCATGAGCTTAATTACGTACCCAAGGCTATCACCAACACTTTATTCTTGTGCTTCCGCCCTGCAAACAAGATATGTAACAAAGCACCCTCAGCCAGCTCATACAGATTTCTTTCATTGCCACAAACTTATTTCTAATATTTCATCTCATCATCTAAATTCAAAACTAATCACAATCAATCACCTATATACATACATATATATATATATATATATATATATATATATAGTAACAATTCATTAATTAAATAAAAGTTATTTAAAAGCAGATTCTGAACAACACCTAATTAAAAACACCTTTATTTATATAAATGGGTCAACATACAAAATCACCATTCAATTGACAAGTTCATGAGAGTTGCATATTTAAAATCACCAAGTTTATAAACACAATTTTTTACATAAATATTATCAAGTTTATAAGCAACATAATGATAATAATAATAATAATAATAATGCATGTTGAAGTTACAATCAAATATAATTTTCCAATATATGCATGGCAGCATGCGTATAATGTCGTATGGTATGTAGTAACTAAAAGTCAACGAATTCAAATTTGTTTGTTCAATAAAGGAGTCTGATAGAAATAAGATTAGTGAGTCGTGTAGTATAGGTCAAATTAATAAACCAATCGATGCTGTAAATGGCGATCTACAGGGCATGATAGAAACGATAGAAACATAAATAAGATAGAGATCAAGTAATAATGCAATATGAAATAAATAATTTGGTTTCACTCACCAATTACGTGCATGCTAGCTAGCTAGTTGCATGATTTCATCGTCACCACATGATATACATAATTATATGCTAGCTAGCTAGCTTTTTCTAATTTAATTTGGACTCTTCTCCATAAATCTATACATGATAACATAGCTAGCGTTATTCCTAACAAGACATACTATTCATTGGCTGCAATTTTTTTAAAAAAAGAGTGACTCTATAGCCACTGCTGCTTTGTTGAGGGCTCCCACTAGTGTATTTCATGTGTTTTCTATTTTTTTTCTTTTTAACTGGCTGCAATTTTTTTTTTAAAAAAATGGTTCTATAGCCACCGCTACTTTGTTGAGGACTCCCGCCAGTGTATTTCATGTGTTTTTTTTTTGCTTTTTTTCACATGCATTTTTTAACATTTTTCAATATTTTTTAAAAATAG
Source organism: Juglans cinerea (assembly GCA_961763995.1). Taxonomy (NCBI): domain Eukaryota; kingdom Viridiplantae; phylum Streptophyta; class Magnoliopsida; order Fagales; family Juglandaceae; genus Juglans; species Juglans cinerea. Next base: position 2,743,515 of record CAUIVZ010000011.1, on the reverse strand, counting down.
ACAACATCATTAAAAAATATTTCTTTAATTACCAAATAAAAATAAATATAAAAAAAATTCCAGAAGGAGGCAGCAGGAAAACAAACATTTTCCAAAAACAATTATGCTTGCCTAGTATATATATACATATGGGTATACGCGGAATAAAAAGTGTCTAAAGAAAATACTATTTATTACTGTTCATATTACTGTTTATATGAGGATAGACTCTTAAATGACTATGTCATACTGCATGCACGCCAATCCATCTAAAAAAGTCAAGCTCATTTTTTGTCAATAAACTAAAAGAGTTCAAAACCTATAGAAGATGAGAAAATATATTTACAATTGTGAATTATGCAATCATCGTATAATGTTTGTTTTAAAAAAATTGAATAAAACATAGGACCCACATGAAAAAAATTAATTTTTTAATAGTAGACTCTTTTGTTTTTCAAAGTGATTACGCGACGTTTACACATTTTATGATTGTATGTAGAATTACTCTTGAAAGATACTACATGACAAATGATTTTTAATGGCAAATTTTGTAATTATAATAAGCTATTTATGTACTTTTTTTTGTAAAACTGAAGACCTAAAAGAGCACAATTGTAATAATAGTCAATTACATAGTTACACAGGGATATATGCGGAATAAAAAGTGTAAAAAAAAAACACTGTTCATATTACTGTTTAGGCACTTTTAAGATATAGGATATATATATATATATATATATATATATATATATATATGGCATGGTACAATCACAGTACAAGCATGCACGTGTATTAGGAATAACTACAATATTAAAAATTAATAAAAAAGAAATTTTCTTTGGGGGCGTATCATGAATGGATTTGTGTATCCCATACCTTTCTTTGGACAATTGTTCTGTCGATCTGGCATTGTCCTTTCTCATGGCACTGGATACAATCATCAGACGCATTCACTTGAAGTTCGAACTCACCGGTTACGTTTTGTCGATACGGTTCACCGTCACTTGGCCCCGGCTGTATTGGGAGCTGAATAATGGAACATCCAGAAGGAATAGGAATATCATCGCTTGGATAAGTATGGTGGTAGACATGATAATTGTCTTTGCACTTAATACTGTTCAATTCTATCAGCCCAAAATCAGGGAAATCAGGGACACGTCTGTCGCATCTGACAAAGTCCCGAATGTCTGCCTTGATTTCAAAAGAGATGGATGGAGATTTGGGGATATATTTTGTACTCAAATTCTTTATGGATTCGCATCTAACGGAAGACAAGTTCTTCGAAAGCTCCTGGTCCCGGATACCCAGGACATAAGCAGCATTAGACTCAGGACTATTTCTAATGCTTGTAACTTCGTACTGTCTTTCACCGGTCATGGCCAGTTGAATCGTCTTAGTTTCGTTGTTACAACTTACGATGCCAACACCACATTTGGGGTGCTTGGTATTGGCGAATGGGAAGCCGATCCTGTCCAGATCTCCACAACGAAAGGGAGGACAGTTATGGGAACTGTATGTTTCTTCTTGTTGGGCCGAAAGAAGCAACACGAGGTAAGAGAGAAGAAAGAAAACAAAGAGGCCTGAGACAGAAGCCATATCCCAAATCACCAGCAACAACCTATTACTCTATGGATCGAGAAAACAAACAACGTGTTGGGATAATTATTTGTGTTGGTAGCTCCTGCTGCCTTCACAATATAATATAAATATGGAGTTTCTCAGTTTAACACGGCAGTTGACTCGGGAACTGGAGAAGGGGAGACCTGTTACTACTCCACACAAAAAACAAAATAACATCTTCTGATACTTGTTTGCTTCTCAGAAAGTATGTCAAGGTCTTAGCATTTGGAGTTAGGATGTTTCCTACTCATATTTCGGATTTATCAGCACTAGGAATTAGGATGTTTCCCTCTTCCACCCTTGATACTGACGGAAACCAACCAAAATTTGAGATACAGAGAATATAAAATAGACCGACAAAGAGGCGAGTCTTGGCTCTCTACTTTTCACGTCAACGTATTATCGGGGGTGGAAGAAAGATAGACCCGATTCGTTACGCAATGTAAATGAGATAAAATTAGATATTTTAAGTAGTAATAAAATTTTTAAATTAAGATGTGATGAAATAATTTATAAAAAAATATGTGTTTAGATAATGAGATGAGATGAGATGAGATGAGACGAGACATTTTTTAATTTTTATGATTTAAAAAATGTGTGGGTTCTACTATTAATTAGAGAGCTGAAAAGTATACTGTTTATCAATTGTCCACACTCTTCACGCATTATTCACCGTCAGTTTTCATTATTTATGTATTGTTCATGTCAGTTATACTATGTTCACACATTGTTTACTGTCAGTATTTATTGTTTATTATTGTTTATTTAAGTAGATATTTTTAAAATTTAAAAATAAAATATAATGTGTTTGAATAAAAAAAACTATTGTACGATACAGAGGATGATGATAATAAAAATAGCATTACGCGTCATTCTCCAAAGAAACAAATACCGTATTATATGATCATATGCATGGTCCACAATTGCGTACAAAACGATTTAACGAACAGAACTGCTTTAGCTCGTTTGATTCAAAATTTATTTTAATTTATCTCATCTTTATCATTATAATTTTTTTAAATTTTCGTATAAAATATAATAAATAATTCAATTTTTTTAAATCTCAAAACAATTTTTATTTTTACATAAAACATATTAAACGATTCAATTTTTTCAAATTCTAAAATAATAATAATATTAAAAAATAATATTTTAAAAACATTTTATTTTACTATTTACAAACCATCTCAACTCATTTCTGAATCCAAACGATTCTGTCGCAAAATAAATTCATAAAAATAAATTTATAAATTGATATAATATTAATTTTTTAATAATAAACTCATAAATTGATGTAATTTAAAGTTGTACATTAAATTATAAAATTATTTTTATTATAAAATAAATTTAACATATTATATTAAATTATGTCAATTTATAAATATATTTTTAAAAAACCTATTTATAATACACCTACGTGGTGCACCGGTGGTGGCTTACCAGAGACTGTCGGCCGCTCTATTGCTCAATAGATTGTATGCCTAAAACTTGCCCCTTTTTATATTTAAAAATTAATTAAATTAATTAAATCTTTATATTATATATTTTATTTAAAATTTCAATTGAGACATTGTCCATCCAAGTAGGATTTTATCAAATTTAATTTTGGATATAGCATATAACACTAGTAAGTGTAATTTTAAACTATGTTCCTATGAGAGAGAAGACAAGCAGCCACCGTGCAACCACCTAAGACTGGCGAGTGACCCATCACCACCGGCACAGACAAGGTCGATGGGCCTTGACGACCTCGCTAAGGGTCTTCCGACGTAGGTCCTAGCCCCGACGACTTGATTTTTTTTGCAAGTTCATTCTCGAAGATGACGTCAACCATCAGCGAGTTTCACCTCACCAGAGGCCCAGACAAGGTTGAGGGGCCCCAGCAAACTCGTTGAGGGCTGTCCGGCGTGGGTCCTGGCGCCGCAACTTGGTTTTTTTGCAAGTTTTCTCTTTGTTTCTTGGAGACGACGTCGACAACCGGCGAGTGACTTCTCACCACCGGCCCAAACAAGGTTGACAGGCTTTGAAGATTCCTGTGAGGGCCATCCGACGTCGGTCCTCCTCTGGTGTCTTTTATATCCTTGAGATGATGACTGGGTTCTGATATATTTTTATGATTTTTTCACGACTGTCGTGCCCAGTATGGGTTCTCCTATGAAGTTGGTAATAGAATTTAAATCCTTTACACTGGTAAAGGATTAGAGCATGTTGGTCATTACTAAAAGGAGTCGAAGGGTGATCTCTAGGTTGGTTCTGGGTTCAACAACAGTACAGTGGCTGTTTAAGGCCATGGATGCGTGCACAAAGGATGAGAAACAATATTTTTTCTCTACTGTTTGGGAAGGTAGTCGTAGTTTCATGACGCATTGCTGCTCGAGAACGTTATATGGTGGTGGAGGAGTATGGTGGTGGTGGGAGGAGGAATTTTATTTTTATTCCTGAGGAGGGGACAGTGGCTGGAGAAGGATGGGAGAGGTGCTGCGTGATTTTTCCTTCGGGAGTAACGGCTTGGAAGGACAAAGAGGTGCTTCCAAACAGGGCTCTATCAGGGAGTCGCATCCAACTCAGTGGCAGGGGCTGTAGCAGACATGTAGGTGGTGTGGGAGAGAGGGAGAACTTGTAGGTGAATAATAAAGACCCAAGTACATCCTCGGTGGCGAGGCAATCTTATGCGGTAGCTCTGAAGATGGGTTATGCATGGGGGGTTCAGAGTGAGGGGGGTATGCAAATCACGCCGCATGCACATTTCTTTAAAGGAGATGGAAACCCAACTTGTCAGGTTGAAGGCAGCAATAGCTTTCTTGTCTACGAAAATAGATTTGCTTTCAGCTGGAGGTAACAAGGTTGTAACAAACAAGATAGGCCCGAATCCTTTAAACTTAGATAAAGGAAAACGAAAAATTGGATTCGGCCTTGTCCCTATAACTAGATCCAGGTAGGGGTGTAACCGGTCCGGTTTTGGATAAAATCTAGGACCGAACTGGTATGATCCGGTTTTGTATTTTTCAAAACCGATTACGCACCGGTTATCCTCCTAAACCGGTACTTCCGGTTTTACCAGTTTCCGGTCCGGTTCGGTCCCTTTTTTTAAAATGTAAGTTTCACAATTTGTCATTAAAAATTTGTTTATAAAAAAAAAAAAATTGATTTAAAAAAAACCGTTTTATACTTTTGTTAATATATTAGACTATATAATAGTATTAATATTAGACTAATGGTATAGTTATAAGTTATATATTAGTATTAGTTATAAACTTTTAGTGATTTAATATTAACATTTTATGTAATAATTTATAAATTATAACAAGAAATTATTTCATATATGAATATATATATATAATTATATATATTCTATATAAAACTTTCACATAAAAATTTATAATTATACATTATATATAAAACTTATATATATTAATATTTAATATATATAAAATATTTTGTATAAAACTTATATATAAAAATATTATTTTTTATTTTTTTTAATCAACCGGTCCGGTCCGGTCCAAAAAATCCCGGAACCGGAATTGGACCGGAACCGGCCGGTTTTTAGATTTTAAAAACCGGTTCCTGGATCGGACTAGTCCAAAACCGGTCCGGACCGGTTTTCCAGTTTGCATTTACACCCCTAGATCCAGGAGAGTATGGCAGGTCAAAAGGAAATCTGGGCTATTTGAAGCGGGGTCTACATTACGTATCGACATAGAGACATCAGTAATGGAATCACCTTATGTAACACAGGATAGACTGATAGTCGGTATTACACCCTTGGTCCCCGAAGAAACTATGGCTCCCTCGTTGGAGTTGAAGGAAAATAATGTATTGCAGAGGTCTTAAGGAGATGTAGGATCCGCTATCACCCCAGAGGTGAAGGGACTTGCTGCCACCCCAGAATCTCCAATAGGGACCTTAATACTATTGGAGAGAACCAATGGAGTTGCTAGAGAACCAATGGTTTTGGCGTTGGTGCCTTATGTAGAGAAATGTCTAGAGTTGAGAGTGCAGTTGGATACTGCGTTTAGGGATAATGTTGCTCCCCTAGTCTTTCTTCCTCCAATAACGGATTAGATTCTACTTAAAGTTAACGAGATTCAGCAGTTTGTGAAAATTTCACATGGAGGATGTGAAGACCAATTTAAAGAACTAATTACTGTGATTGAGACAAGTCACGCACTTGAAACCAAATCAAGTTTCAAGAAAAGCAGGAAGTTACAACGTCTTTCTTGGACATGCTTTGACATGCTTTTCTTGGACAATCAACCAAAAAAACCCGAAAATTAGATATCTTGAGTCGAGAAATGATACTTGCAGTCGTGAGTGTGCAAGCGTCGTGCAGTCGTTTTGAAAAAAGTAAATAAATATGGGACCCACATGAAAAAAAATTAATTTTTTAATAGTAGATCCCACTCTTTTTCAAAGCGATTGCATGACGTTTGTGCATTTCCCAATTATATGTAGCATTACTCTCTTTAGCCACGTTCTATCTATACTTCTCGTGTAAACATTGTTTAATTGTGGGCCGATCTCAGAAAAAGACGAATGAGGAAAAACATCGTGTGGCCCACAAATGGAATCTTTGAAAAGTCTTGACGTGTTGGCCATGCCCAGGGGATAAGTTGATCAAACAATGAGCTTTGCATTTCATTAGCCGTTTTCTGGGCTCTCTTCATCTCTAAAATAATTAGTCTGCTTGAATAGTGTTATATTTATTTGATCTAATTAGGGGTGTAACCGGTCCGGTTCGGTCCGGTTTTGGATAAAATCTAGGACCGAACCGGTATGTACCGGTTTTATATTTTTCAAAACCGATTACGCACCGGTTATCCTCCTAAACTGGTACTTCCGGTTTTACCAGTTTCCGGTCCGGTCCGGTCCGGTTTTCCGGTTTTTTTAAAATGTAAGTTTCACAATTTGTCATTAAAAATTTGTTTATAAAAAAAAAACTGATTTAAAAAAAACTGTTTCATATTTTTATTAATATATTAGACTATATAATAGTATTAATATTAGACTATTGGTATAGTTATAAGTTATATATTAGTATTAGTTATAAACTTTTAGTGATTTAGTATTAACATTTTATGTAATAATTTATAAATTATAACAAGAAATTATTTCATATATGAATATATATAATTATATATATCATATATAAAAATTTCACATAAAAATTTATAATTATACATAAAACTTATATATATTAATATTTAATATATATAAAATATTTTGTATAAAACTTATATATAAAAATATTATTTTTTATTTTTTTTAATCAACCGGTCCGTTCCGGTCCAAAAAATCTTGAAACCGGAACCGGCCGGTTTTTAGATTTTGAAAACCGGTTCCGGTCCGGACCGGTTCAAAATCGGTCCGGTCCGGACCGATTTTCCGGTTTGCATTTACACCCCTAGATCTAATTAGAAATATGTTAGATTGAGATTATAAGTTTTTGGCCCAGGTCCTAAATTGAGCCTACCTCACCTAACTTTATACACCATTGCAATTGAGACACTGTCCATCCAAGTAGGATTTTATCAAATTTAATTTTGCAGATTGTTTTTTAGAAGCAATTATAACTATTAGTGTCCATAAAATTCTATAAACGACCACCTCCAAAATGCAGGTCTTGAGTTCGAAACTCCCTCCCAAAATGTATAAAAAAAAAATTCTATAAACGACCATGTATTTGGAAAAAAGTGAGTTCCTACCTCTTCAAAGAATTATATGATAGAAAATAAATATATTTTGCTATTTATATTTTTATATTGTGTATTAAGCTGATAATGATAGAAAATAAATGTATCCTTAGAATAATAGTATGTAAAATAATAATTATGTGAAGAAACGAGGAGAATTTAGGATCATACTTCATGTTTCAACACCGACACTAGAAATGAAAAGAAAGATGAACAAGAGAAAAAATTTCATCATCATCAAGAAAAATTATGAAAAAGAGTTCTATCAATTAGGCCTGTGCAAAATGCCCGATGGGCCGATCAACCCGAGCGAGCCGATTGACCCAACCTAAAAAAGTCGGGTGACATCAAAAGTCGGTTTCGACTTTATCAAACCCGATGAATGTCGGGTTGTCATTTGGAACCTGCTATTCAACCTTCACTTTCACTTCTACATCAAACCTTAGCCCCTGCGCCGTCTTCTTCTTCCCCGTTCATGCTCTGTTCTCCTTGCCGTTCATGCTCACTGTTGTGCATATTTGCTGCTCACTTTCTCTTCGTTCCATTTTCTGCAACAGGACTCTTTATCTCTTTATCGGGGTACCAGATTTTGCATTCTCACTGTCTTCCTCTTCTATCTTCTCAATTTCTTTATCATCAATTTCATCTTTTAGAGGTTTCCTTTCTTAGTTTTCATTATTGGGTTTCTAACTCTTCAAAAAACGGAGGTCACGAAGGTTTAGCAACGCCAGGTTTCATGGATCCTCTTTTGGTAGTTCTGGTTTCTGGGTTTTCTTGTGTGAGTGTTTTTTAGCCCGTGTCGTAAATCTCATGTCGATTCTTCTCTACGAGTCCACGGCCGCTGTAGCTATCCTTGTCTCTCCCAGTGTTCTGATGTTGCAAAAAAGGTTGATCCAAAGGCTAAAGCCTTTAAGGCTGCCAAGGCTGTGAAATCAGGCCACAATCACAATTCATCGACCAAAGACATTGAAGAAGGCGAGGAACCCCAAATATCCCCACATTAGTGCTCCACAGAGAAATAAGTTGGACCATTATCAGATTCTTAAGTATCCTTTGACCACGGAGTTTGCAATGAAGAAGATTGAGGACAATAATACCCTGGTTTTCATTGTTGACATTCGTGCTGACAAGAAGAAGATCAAAGATGCTGTGAAGAAGATGTATGACATTAAGGCCAAGAAAGTTAAACACTTTGATAAGGCCCAATGGGACAAAGAAGGCTTATGTTAAGTTGAACCAGACTATAATGCCTTGGATCTGGACTCAATATCAGTTTGTTATTTAAATTTGTATATGGACCAATGTTTTCTACACATGCAGCTTGTGTTTGGATGCCAAAAAAAATGGGCATTTTTTTTTAAAAATAAATAAAGACGGTTCGACCCCAATCGGACTATACTCGACCCGAATAGTCCGGTTCGGGTCGGTTTGGGTTGGCACCTTCATATGTATCAAGCCGGGTCGGATCGGGCCCAAACCCAGCTTGACATGATCGGGTTGCACTATTATCAATAACATATTTTTATTTGGAAACCTCATCAAAAAGCTACTCAAACAAAAAAACCTCATGATAATTTCTTTTTCTTTTTTCTTTCAAGGAAAGGAGGATCAAAACAAAGAAAAAAAAACTCACGCTAATGACTTAAAATGAGTACATTAGTACTTGATGATATGACTTAAGAGTCCAAACGAGCCCAATTGCTTCTTCAATTTCCAGAACACATCCCAAACCCAGTCCAGTTGCTTCTTAAAGCTTGTATTACTTTAATGCTAAAACTATCTTACATTATTTCTAGATATTACATATACATTTTATGCAAAATCGTAGAAAGATTCAATATATTGCCAATATGAAAAAATGAATTAAAAGGAAAGAATCGGGTAAAACAATATTAAGAGTTATGCCACTTTAACTCCACTAGGGCATTTTCCTTCCATTGCATCCTTTTTATTGCGACAATTAGCATAGAGGAAAGGGCCTTGCCAGGGCTTTGAACCGGTGGCGAAAATGGCACCGACATGAACAGAGATGCCCTCACCATACTGCACAGACGAAAAGGCCAGATGTCGATTGGCCTCTGGGCTCATCGTTTCCCAGTCTGCAAAACATTGAGAAAAATTTAGTAAAATAAAAATCTCTCATCATATGATCATTCAAATGATAAGAAACGGAGCCATCATGAGTACAAAGCACCAAACTGAAAAGGCAATCAAATTATACTAGAGTAACTAAGAACAACATTAGTTCTCGACAATACAAGGTCCTGTGACACACAAGTCCCTATCTTGGAACCTTTGGAAGGACTACAGATGATCACACAAGTTCGAATTAAAAATTACTACACAAAATAGTTCCTTTCCTCTTTTTTACTGAATAAAGATTACTACACAGAATAGTTCCTTTTGGTTACTCAAAACCTCACCATACTTGAACATTAGCCCATATTAGAATAGATTGTATTGGCCGGGGATGTTTCTCTTTGGGCAGCTATATGTCTAGATACTGAATATGCCATGAGCAGTTTCCGATTCTATTCAAGTGTGTTCCTAAAATTGCTAGCTTACCAGATACTAGCTGATTTTTAAAATTTTGAAGCCTTTCCTAAACGGATTCTCCACCATGGGCATGCCCCAAATAGTTATAGAGGCTTGTATCAATGCAAACCAAGTTAATCATGTGCTAACCTGAACCTCATGGCAAAGGTCTTCCCCAGGAAAAGAGGGGCAGGCGGAAGGGAGGTGTGCACCCCATTCTCTATGAATGTGGGAATTCAATTTCAGGATTCTGGTTCCTTATAATAAGCTAGCTAGCAATTTCAAATTTTGATACCCGACTGAATGCCAAATGCAATTTGGAGTAGCAAAACTAAGCAAAAAATCACAAGCAGTAATTGACCGCTCATATAAAATCGAATCAAAATTTTAGAGAAAAAGGTCTGGAAGCAAAAATGCAGCAATGAGTGCCGGTCACGAAACTATTCGGTCAAAATCTTCAATATGGCATACCGCATTAAGGCATCTTAGAGCATTGGCAATAGCTTAGCCGTTGCCTAGTCCAAAGTTTGGCTAGAATATCAACTTTTGGCTACAGCATCCATTTTTGGCTAGGTGAATCCATATTGGACTTGCTATCTTAAAGTCAAAATAATAATATAATATTATATTATTTTAATAATATTTGACAATCTTTTTTTGATATTTTACAAATACACTTCATATATTAATTAATAATTTTATTTTAATTAGAGAATTAATAACTTCATATATTTGATTTCTTGTACACTTCATACAAGAAATCCTAGGCAAAACCCAACATCTCCTAGAACAACAAGTATTCGAGCCCATAAACTGGAATCAAATGCTTGTAGAACAAAAGCATCCCAAGACCAACCAGTGATTTTCGATAACCACTAATAAACCGAACAATATTTACATTTAAAAAAAAAGGATGGGACCCCAAGTTTATTGATTACCCTCATTTATGGCGGATGAAAACTGTGGTTACAATGCCTGTTACCTGAGGGTTACAAATATATATAAAAAACCCCAACCCAGGCATCAAAACATGGAAACTCCAGTTAAAAAAAAAAAAGACCAAGGAAACTCTAGAAAATACACTACAAAGACATAGAAACCTAAACAACCTGCAAAACAAAGTTAGTACGCACAAACATTCAAATGAAACCAAAAGGGCAGCAAACATGTGTAAAAGGCTAGAGACGAATACGTGGAAGACCTAGTTTGTCAAGCCAAATGATACCCTTCAAAAGGCGTGGTAAATCCCGCTCATCCTCATAACAAATATTATGCCCCTCTTCACCCTGACGGGCTAGAAGATCTGCAGCTTGATTACCCTCACGAAATTGATGTAAAACTAAAACATTAAGCCCCACAAGATCTTTTAGCATTTCCTCCCAAAAATCCCATAAATACCAAATAGTGCACTTTTCGCTGTGGAGCCAATTCACGACCAACTTGGAGTCACTCTCAATAATAATGTTTACAAAGTCAAGCTTTTTACAAAGAGCAATACCTTCTCTAACTGCCCTGACTTCTGCTTCATTATTGGTGCCAATCCCAAAGCAAGCCGAAAAAGCTCCCTTAACTCTCCCCGTCTCATTCCGGATCACACCACCTCCACCACTATTCCCCAGGTTACCACGACAACTACCGTCACAGTTTAACTTAAACCACCCCTCAGGTGGTTTCTGCCAAGCCACTAGCTTATGGCTCCTAGTCGAAACTGGCACTAGCTTCAGGTCAAGAGACAATAGAAACTGCTCCTCAGCCAGAGACAAAGTCCCTGTCTTGCTAATGTCTCCTGCCAGCCTATGAAGCCAGAACTTAACTGCAACCCAAACATTTTGGGCACTTTGAGGTTTTCCTTCCATCCTAGCCTTACACCTGCTATGTCAGAGTTTCCAAGTATTTAGACATGACACCAAACCAACAAAAAACTCTTTAATCAATGATTTCTTAGCACAAGCAAACCAAGACAAAACACGAGCCCACCAAGTGACAATTTGCATACAAGAAACTCCGAAAGCTATACTAGAAATCTCCCAAACTTGTCTGGCCAGATCCCTAGAGCAAAACACATGATCTAAAGTTTCACATTATTTTCTCTTGCAATAGTCACAACTAGAAGCTAATGCAATCCCCTTGTTTTGCACTCGTACATCAACGGAAAGGCATTTTAATCTCGCTTTCCAAGTACAAACAGAAATCTTCGTAGGAATACTATTATGCCATATCCAATCTATCCAAGGAACCAACTCACCCTTAACCCGAATTGTCTCCCAAGCACTAGAAGAAGAAAAATTACCGTCAGTATTAAGCTTCCAAATAAAGATATCCTCCCCTTACTTACTAGCCACAATATTGGAAGCAATGATAGCAGCCCTGTTCTCCCCAACCAAATCAACTAGCAAATCGAAATCCTAATTATTATTCAGCCAACAATCCTAAATTTTAAGATCTTAATTATGGACAATATCCACCATATCCGTGAGAGGCCCGGAAGCTAGCCAGCGATCATACCAGAAAGAAGAATTTCCGCCTTGAACCAACACTTAGCATTATCACAAACCTTAGGTAAGACATAAATCATAGCCCTCCAGAAGTTTGATCCCTTTGGACTAGCGGTAGACACATGTTTCCTCCTAATATACTTTGCACGAAAAAAGGACGACCATAAATTTCCACCGAAAGGAGACGCCAAGCCATTTTCTTATGAAGCGCACGTTGGACCTCTTTTAAATCTCTAATGCCCAAGCCTCCCGCACTAGTGGGTTTGCAAATCTTACTCTAACCCTGCAAGAATATGGATCACCATAGAAGATAAAACATGACGAAATAAAATAAGATGCCCCCCTACAAGAGTAAATTGAACTTCCCACTAGCCACTTTCTTCCGAATTTTTTCCACAAGAGGTTCAAGAATGCGAGCCGTAACTCTACCAGAAACCAAAGGAACCCCCAAATAAGATAAAGGAAATTGACCAACCTTAAAACCTGTAGCTCTCACTAGGCTACGCACCCTCGAAACATTAATCAACTTAGAAGGAAATAAAGCTGATTTTTCTTTGCTCATAACTTGACCAGACCAATGCTCATAAGTCCCCAAAGTGTCCATAAGCCTTTTCACCGAACTCTTACTGCCATTGATAAAGACCAAAAGGTCATCAACATATAATAAGTGAGAAATAAGAGGAGCACCCGTAGGATGGTGAAAACTTTTAATATGACCCTCATCGAAATTTTTCCGCAAAAGCCTAGTCAACACCTTCTCCATTAAAATAAACAAATAAGGAGATAGAGGATCTCCTTGACGCAAACCACGAGAAGGTTTGAAAAATTAGCAGAGAAACCAAAACACTCCAAAACCCTTAAAAGGAACGCCCAATCCACCCGATCATAGGTCTTAGCCATATCAATTTTTACCATAATATTTCCCCCACAAGTCTTCCTGTGGAGAGAATGAACCATTTCTTGGGGAGGGTAATATTTTCAAAAATGCTTCTTCCAGGTACAAATGCACCTTGTTCCATAGAAATCAAATTAGGAAGAAGTCGCGTCAACCGTTTGACTATGATCTTGGAGAACATTTTATAAGCCATTGAACATATACTAATTGGGCGGAATTTATCAAAACTAGTAGGATCCTGCACTTTAGGAATTAAGACAATATAAGAGGAAGAAAAATACTTGGGCAAAGGCGCACCTTGAAAGAAATCTATTGCCGCCTCAACAATGTTAGCTTTAACAATATGCCAGCAGGCAATGAAAAAAATGAGCCGAAACCATCAGGGCCAGGACTGTTGTGTCTTGGAATAGAAATGAGAGCTTCTTTGATCTCGTCCTCCGAGGGAGCCTTACAAAGAGCGTTATTCTCTGCCATCAAAATGCATTGGACTCTTAGTAAGAAACTCCCTGAAATACTCAATAGCACCCAGATGAACCTCTTCTGGATTCCCCAAAATACGACCATCATCTAGCTTCATTTGAGAAATCACAGTTTTGGATCTTCTTTGATTAACAACTGCATAATAGAACTTGCTATTTTGATCCCCTTCAAGTAACCAATTTTTCTTGGCAATTTGAGCCAACCTTGTTTCTTCTCTACCCTCCTAGACTTCAAGTTCAATTTTGGACACAAGAAAATCCGCTTCCATCTCTTCAAAGTAACCCGCCTGAAGTTGATGTTCCAAAGTTTCCTTCTGTTCCTCCAAAGTTTCCTCCTGTTCCTCCAAAAACAAACTTATTCCAGGCCCCGCAGTGCCATTTTTGTTTTCTTTAGTTTTTCGGCAAGCTTCCAAAGAACCCTAGAGAGCACAGGAGACATCCAAACCTCTCTCACACAAGACAAGAAATCCTCCATTCTAGCAAAATTAATCACCATGGGGCAATGGTCTGAAGTTTTCCTCACCAAATACTCATAATGGGCCGAAGGAAATTTTGAGTGGAACTCAGTGTTAATCAAAGCCTTATCCAACTTTGCCCAACTGCGGGACTGACTCTTATGTCCATTGCATCAAGACATGTGTTGTCCACTGCTAGAAAGTTCGGCAATGCCACATCTATCCAAGCACCTATTAAATTCCTCCATGGAGGCCAAGGGTCTAGGATTTTCACCAATCATTTCCTCATCCTTGCGAATAGCATTAAAATCCCCCTACAAGCCAAGGCTTATCCACAACCTGCATATCTTTCAAATCCCTCCAAAGATCTCGATGCTCAATTTACATTTAGCATAAACAAAGTGAGAATAATTTTTTTATTATCCAGCACAACATGGCCAGAGATCATTTGAGATGAACTACCTACCTCCTCAAAGGTGAGTGACTCCCTCCAAAACAATCAAAACTTACCACCTTTAGCCTCATTACAACAAAACTTCGACAAGTCCAAAAAACATCCCAGACTATGCATTTTATCTTCCTGAGCAAAAGGCTCAGAGATGGCAACCATAACAGCATTATGCTTTCGAACAAAACTCTTAAGCCTTCTTTTAGAACTCCCTAACCCTTTTATATTCCAAGCTTAAAAGGTGTCAATTGTGGATTAGTTTTTGAGGACGGGTGGGCACATGCAAGGATTTTCTCACAGGCATATTGGTGAAACTGCTCGACTTATCCAGGGTCTCTTTATCAGATTCATAAGCCTTTTCTTTTGCCAAGTCCGACATCTTCTCATGCACGTTGCTTCGAGTCACACCTCTTTCCGGGTCCTCCTCCTCACATTGCACAGAGAGAGTTCCCAAATCTTGTTTCCCCTATTTGCTCCCTTACTTCTTCCACATTACTATCCTTTTTGTGCAACAGGCCTTCATCTAGATCAACAAACTCAATTGGGTTGCTTTTCTCTGCCCTTTCTCAGTGCCCATCCTCTTTTGGATTATTTGCTTATTTTCTAACTCAAACTTTCTTCTCTCTTCCTTGTTCTTCCTGCTACCAATCTTCCTTCTTCAAACCTCAATTCCATTTACAAGTAAAGCCGTTGTGGCCTTGCATTCCACATCGACAGTAGTATGCAGGGAGATTTTCATAGATTACTTCTTGCAAACGGTTGGAGGCTTGATGGGGCATGCCTATCCAAAACGACTCAAGTAGAGTTTTGGCAGCATCCATTTTGATACAAACCTATGCTCCATCTGTTCTAGTTGCACATTGTGTGCTATTGTCCCTTCGGATGAACTGACCCAGAGGCATTGTAATACTACGTAGAAAAGCCTCATGATAATAATTTGGAGGAAGACCTGGTAAAGTGATCCATACCGGTACCAAGGAGGGCTTGATTTCTTCCTCAAACTTAGGATTCCATTGAAAAATAAGATAAGACACTCCTTCAACATCACAAATCTCTCTCGAAAAGGCTTTAATGTAGTCAAATTCATTAGAGAAACGGATAAAAACATACCTGACCTTAAGCATGGTAGACATCACCGACTGTGAATCCAAGCCCCATCGACTTTGAATGAAGGCTCTAATGATATCCAGTGAAGGTCTTTGTTGCAGGAATTTCATCACAAGAGAAAACTTGAAGGGTAGGGCATATCGATATATCTCCTTTTTGGAGAAAAAAACATACGGGACCCCATCGAAGATCGTCAAGGGTCTTAAAGGAATCTTGACCTCCGGGATCGGCTGAGGAGTCTGGTTCACGATGTTTGCAAAAGATTTAAGTCTTCCCGTTGGACCGAG
Organism: Juglans cinerea; assembly: GCA_961763995.1. Taxonomy (NCBI): domain Eukaryota; kingdom Viridiplantae; phylum Streptophyta; class Magnoliopsida; order Fagales; family Juglandaceae; genus Juglans; species Juglans cinerea. Next base: position 2,727,522 of record CAUIVZ010000011.1, on the reverse strand, counting down.
ACACGGGCCTCAGCGGCCAAATTTCACACGGAGCCGAACGATCAGCCCATACGGATTCTGGCCAATCGAGAACTTTCGCCGAAGGAGCTGGTTCACCTCCCCAGCTTTCCGACGAGGACTCCCGAGGCAACGGCTGAAACCGCCGAAGACCTCTGCCAAAGCAGAGCCGTAACGGACAGATCCCAAAATGAAAGGTAGAAAAAAACAAGTCGCAAACATGCCGGAAGACTCTCGACGGAGTCGCCTGAGCCCGACGATGAAGTTTGTGCCGGCGGTGAGCAGCCACTCGCTGAACTATAGTGGCGCTGGGTCTTCTCTCTCCTCACAATTTTCTCTCTCCTCAGGTCCCTGTATTGAACACCCTAAATGAACAATATTTATATGCTTCAATGTGGCTAGCATCATAACTTCTTACTGAAATTGTTTCTCCATCAGCTGCCTTTTCTGGCCTTTCTAAGATCTTGATAGCAACATCCTCACCATTATAAGTACCTCTGTACAGTTTTCCAAAAGCCCCTCAGCAAAAGCTGATCCCATATTGAGCTTCCTTAAATCAATTTTCCAATCATCAAAATTCTCAAGCCCCAAAGTAGGGGAATTGCTATCCATTAATGCTTGGGCAAGAGCATCATTGCTCAAGGCATGCATGACACTTCCTCATTTGGTAGTTGTTGTCATTATTGTTCAGGCCTATCATTCCAGTGAATCTTGCACCACCTTCCAACATAATATAATACCTGGGCAGTAAAATCTTCAAGTCTCTTAATTCTTCAACATTAGAAATCCCAAACTCAAAACCCCCTCAGCAGCACCCTAAAAATAGAGCATCTCACAAGATTTCAGCATCAAGTCTTGATTGTAATAAACAAATGCTTATTTTGTTGCTGAGGGGCCCAACAAATAACATATTCATACTTTCATCATCAATACCAAACACAGAATCTTCGATCAAGACATAGTAGTCAATTACTTGACAAAGGCTATATAGCACTTGCAAAGGTGATAGTCCCAATAGAGAATTATAAACAAACATTAAGGATCAAAGAAGAACCTTGACTTATAGACCCAAATTTATTTTTTTGAAATTTATTTACCTCTATCCATAAAGAGTAAGTGGATTGCAACTGTAAAGGGATTTCAAATACAATTAATCAATAATAAGAAATTCCAACAAAGATGGGTAATATGCTTGAGATTTTTTTTTTCTTAAAAGGAAATCGAAATCATTCAAATAGGCAAATCCATTCAATATATAAAAAGAGGAAACCCCTAATACAGACTGACAAAATGAAAAAATATGCTCTCAACCAGATAAGATAAACTTATATAAATACAAACAAAAGTCCAACTTTATTTGATTTACAGTATTGATCATCCAAGAAGTAGGAAACTCTAGTAAATGATACCTTTTTCTCCCCCAAGAACCAAAACCAACAAATAATAAGAAGTTCAATAATTTTTCTTCGATTTATTGGCAACCAAATCGAAAGATCAAATATTTCAAGAACAATGAGAAAATAAAATGAAAAAGAAGCTAAGAATCAGGGGAAAGAAAGGGACGTAAGCGTACCTAAACCAGAACAACTCGAAATATGGTTTTGTGGGGAGAGCAGAGAGAGAGATTTTAACCAAAAATAGAGAAAAGAGGGAGAGAAGAGGGAGAGAATCGATCGAAGAAGAAAAACGGGGAGAAGAGGGAGAGAATCAGTGAAAGGAAGAAAAATGGAGGAAGAGGAGGGATGAACGAGGTATACGTGGGTCTGAAGAGAGAGAGAGAAAAAAAAAGGAGGGAACGGGTAAATCATAAAATAATATTTGGCATGTGTACAGTAACTCGCAAATATTGGCTAGTCTTCTGTTTTTACTATAGCTCAAGTCTTGAGCTTTTGAGCATTGGCTAGTCTAATGTGGATTTTTTTTTTTTTAATCACAAATAGCTAAAGTTTAGATTTGTATTGGAATTTGGCTAGTCGGAAAATGATGTATGCAAGAGATTTCGGGTAGGGAATGCGCACGAACGGTCTACGTGGAAAAGGGAACGGTGCATTTCACACAAACTTCAGTTCCGTTTCAGCATGCTTCTCCTCCATCTCAACCCTAGTTCCTCTCCGAAGCTTCCCCAGGTCTCGCACAAACCCTCCTCTCCGAAGCATTCCCAAGGTGAAATGAACCCACCATTCTCCTCCATCTTACTCTCCACCTCTCCGAAGCTCCTTCGCATCTCCTCCTCTTGGTCGAAATGGGTTTCTGAACATTGCCCAATATTTAAAATTTGGGCCAATTTCTCAGCAATTGGTGCTGGCTAAGGACTTTGTGGGTTGGTTCATCACTTCTCAGTCCATGGCTCCGTTGAGTAGTGTCTGCTTTAGGTATATCTGAGTTTTACTGTCGATTTATTTTGACATTTAAAGAGAAAATCTAGAGAGTAGTTATCAAAAGAAACATTTTATCAAAAAAATAGTACCAGGAAGAACAAGAAACATTTTATCTTAAATCAACCAGAAACAAATCAAAAGAAAGAAACATTTTATCTTTCAACTAGGAAAAAAAATAATCAAACAATCCGCATTTTATCTTAAATCAGCAAGAAAAAAATCAAAATAAACCCAAAATTTTTTGGAGTTAATTTTCAACCGTCTCCATTATTTGGAAAAAATGAACTCACATACCACATATATGCCGATGTTGTTAATGAGGGAGATGAATGGGCAGAGAATGACGAAGCACTAATTCCATTCTTGTTTTGTGGATTTCACTCTCAATTCCATTCCATTCCACTCTCAGTCTCGTTCATGTATCTACATTTTTGTTTTAGCCTATGTTCTTTATTTTCTCTTTTTATTTCTTTAATTGTAATTGTAGTTGACGTGGATCATTAAAATAAAATATTTTTTCCTGCACAACCCTACGCAAACTTCCTTGCCCGTAGAAGAACTGTTTCTCTACTCAGTCAAAAACTTCAAAAAATATTTTTCCATTCTTGGATGCCAAAACTACACTAAAATCATTATCTACCGGATTTTGAAAGAAAAATGGAGCAGAAAGGTTGCTTGACATATAGTTTCAGATTTATCCTCCGAAGTTGATCACGGTTAATGGACCCCCCCCCCCCCCCCCCCCCCCCAAAACATAAAAATCAAAACATTTTTTTTATGAGCCAGTGAACACCAAGGCTCATCACCCATGCATCCAATATCCATACAAGATCAACGTTTTTAGCCTTGCTATCCACAGTACTATTCCTGGCACTTCCCATGTGCCCATGCATTATTATAACCTTTGTTTGATTCAAAAGTTTTTAGACCCTGCCCCATGCACTATCTTGGGTCATACGTTAAAAACATGAACGTATCGAGGACTTGATCTTACATTAATGGATCAGATAAAGCTAGATAAAGATATGCAGCAGTGTAAGTCTGTAAGATCACTGTGTTGTTTGGAAAAGAACTCTGCCTACGTATTACGAAAGTTATAAGGGGAAGTAGTACTTTCCATGCTACTACCACCATAGTCTTTTGTTTGTCACTGTCATTTTTCGTGATGACATTAGGAATTTGTATCAACAATGGTGCACGAAAATTCCTGTCTTCAGATGAGTCTTACTTCCTAATGCCACTATTGCAGCCTTCATCATGTTCTTTCTGTCTTTGCAATAATTCTTCATCTGCTGCTTCCTTGCAGCCCTCCCCGTTCAAATCTTCAAGTGGAAGTAGAGGTTTAGAGGATTGGATGATAGGTCCCGAGGAGCTATGGTATGAGATGAGCGACGAGGAGCAAATGTGGAGAGCATCAATGGTGGCGCGAATCAATAAGTACTACCCTAACAATCGGACTCAGAAGGTGGCGTTCATGTTCTTGAGCAGGGGAAGCTTGCTGTTGGGACCATTATGGGAAATGTTCTTCAAGGGATATGTAGGGCTCTATTCGGTTTACCTCCATACTTCACCTGAATTCACCAAAGAGCCACCAGAATCCTCGGTGTTTTATAAGCGGAAGATACCAAGCAAGGTTATAAATTTATATTGACACACTCTTCCATTAAAAAACGAGAGAGATTTGGATTTTTTTTTTTGGTTTCATTAGCAAAAAGTGAAGGAGTGGTCAACCAGAAGTCGTTATTTTTTGTATGGTTGTTACCATGGCAGTACCACACTCACTCAGAAATTGAACATTAGAGCCTAGCTGAATAGTGCAATGCATATGGGACTAATCATGTACGTCTAGTACTCCCTCAAGTAAGGGAACAAGAAATGCTTTTTTTTGTCCAAAATTTTATTATTCCATTCATACTTGCTTTGTGTCACATGTCATGTGATATTGACACATGAAACCACTTTATAAAACGTGTTACATCAATAAATATGACAAAAAATGAAAAGATTTAAGATCGGAAATAGCATTATACATGAACCAATTGACCAAGTTTTTGGCAAATTTAATTTGGATTGTATTTGTTTGCAGCCCGTGGAATGGGGACAAGCCACAATGATGAATGCTGAGAGGCGCCTATTAGCTAATGCCCTACTCAATTTCTCCAATAAAAGATTTGTGTTGCTCTCCGAAACATACATTCCTCTATTCAACTTTACAACAATTTACAACTACCTCATCAACTCTAACCATAGTTTTGTTGGCTCATTTGATGATCCACGACCCATGGGTCAAGGGCGGTACAATAAGCGCATGTGGCCGATGATATCATTGTCCGACTGGCGTAAAGGTAACCAATGGTTCGAAGTTCACTGGAAGCTAGCCGTAGAGATAGTATCAGATGTCACATACTACCCCATTTTTGAGGATCATTGCAAGCCTCCATGTTACATGGATGAGCACTACTTGGCAACCCTCGTGACCAAAACTCACCCGGACATCAACTCAAATAGGAGCATTACATGGGTTGATTGGTCCAAAGGTGGCTCACACCCAACAAGGTTTGTGAGGCAGGATGTGTCCGAAGAGTTTTTGAATCGGGTGAGACATGGATTTAATTGTACTTATAATGGTAGCATGACCACAATTTGCTTTCTTTTCGCGAGGAAGTTTCAACCAAACACCCTAGAGACTTTGCTAAAACTAGCTCCAACATTGCTTGGGTTTAATCCTTAAGATAAATCTTAGTATTGTAAAAATTGTTTGGCCAAATTACTTATTAGCAGTATCTATTTTCCAAGTAATATAATCCTCATGCAAATAGATCAACTCAAATCAAGGTTTTATCCCTCGTGAAAATGCATAAATAGACCAGAGTCGGCGCAAGTTTCCAAAAAATAAGTTGGATATTAGCCCTTAGATGGGCTTGATAACCCATACATGGGATGAATCAGACATGGGATGAAGACTGATAATACCAGATAATATGATGGGATCGAGCCATCAAACCAGATAATATTGCATATTTTAGACAAGCAAAGTTAGGCAAGTCTTCAACTAAAGGTGCAACAACAAGCCAATATTTGATAAAACTAAAAAATATACATAGTTGCTTTCGAGAATTAAGATTTTATATTCAAGAAAAAGATTCTTTTTAGGGCACTATAGAAGCAGAATAAGATTCAACCACTATAGTCGAAGAATCAGCTTCTGATCTTGACGGGGAAGACAAGAAAGGTTTAGGAGGGATTTGCAAGGAGTTAAGGCTCATTTCCAACATTTCGACAACTCTACCCATTGCTGGCCGGTTTGACGGGTCAGTTTGTATGCACCACAAGCTCACTATTGTCATCTTCTTTGCATTTTGTCGATCCTCTTCAGTCATGAGACCATGCAATGTTAGTTCTTCATCGAGTTCAAGACGCCTATAAATCCAATGTGGAAAGAATATTTCACTGGTACGATCAACCTCAGCGTCTATATTCTTTCTACCTCCAAGCATTTCCAAAACCATCATTCCATAGCTGTAAACATCTGATTTGTGAGAGACCCCTCCGATGTTTCTACAAAATACTTCTGGAGCTATATATCCTGCAGTTCCTCTTGCGCCCAACATTGATATGATACTCTGTTCTCTAGGGCATACTTTTGCAAGGCCAAAATCCGAAATCTTTGGACAGAAGTTCTCATCTAAAAGAATGTTGTGAGGCTTTATGTCAAAATGCAAGATTCGAGTGTTACAACCTCTATGCAAGTACTCTAATCCTCGAGCTATGCCAACTGCAATCTTATACAATGTTTCCCACTGCAATTGATGATCAGACGGTGAATCTTTTTTATATATAAACTTCTCCAGAGATCCATTAGGCATAAATTCATAAACGAGAGCTCTTTTGGAACCTTCAAAACAAAAGCCCCTAAGAGTGACAATGTTGACATGTGAGGTCCTACTAATGCTTGCAACCTCGTTTATGAATTCCTCTCCATTTCCTGTTGATCCTTTCAAAAGTTTTACTGCCACCAAAGATCCATCTTGTAACTTCCCCTTGTAGACGCTACCATAACCTCCTTGGCCTAATTTATCTTTGAGGAAGTTGGTCATTTTCTTGATATCCGAGTAACTGTATCTTCTTATACCAAAGGGTCCATTATTCCTTAAAAAGGTCTCGACACTCTGATGAGTTAGACTTTCCTTCTTCAAAAGATTTATAACATTAAAGGATCTTAACTTTTGCCTGAAGCTGAGGCCAATGACTATCAAAACTCCAATGGCGACAGATAAAGTGGCTGTAATTAAAGAAAAAGTATTATGAACTGGTGCATAAACCAGAGTAACTCATACAATGTATTTGGGAATCATGAAACTAAGCAAAATTGCCTTTCTTTAGGTAATAACAGAGTAAAAATGAAGAAGCAAAAATTATAAAGATGCCCTGATTCTATTATCTTAACCGGTACATGTGTTAACTTTTGATTAACAGGTAGACAAGAAGCCTCTAAAGAATGAGCAATGCTACATAACCTCCCCAACCTCCGCACACCAAACTTTTTTTAATTTTTATTATTTTTAAATTTTTTTTTTGAGTTTAATTTTTTTTAAACTAATTCAATTTTTCTATTCATTATTCATATATTAAATATTTGATAAAAGAAAAAAATAATAAAAATTAAAAAAAGTGTGGTGTGTGGAGATTGTGTGAATAGTAGGAGGTTGTATAGATTTTTTCCCAAAGGGTATCATGGAACTGTAATAAGTTATGTATGTAAGTAGAAGTCTCTCACTAGATTCCTTATATATTAAATGCCCTAGAATTATAGAAATGGAGAAAATTGAGCTGTGACCAAAGCTCATGACAAAATTAGGAGTTACAATTAATTTATGTCTTACTACCCTTCTACTACTCTTTTACTATTCTATAGTGTATTTGAAATTTTTATTTTTTTATTATTTTATTTTAAGTATTTTTTTAACATCCTTAATTATTAAAAAAATAAAAAAAATATAAAACTTCATTAATAGTTACTTTCTTAATCATTAAGTAAAAAAAATTAAAAAATAAATAAAAAATAAAAATAGTAAATATGTAGTAGAAAATAGTAAGCCTATCATTATCTATAATTTACATGCGAGGAAGACACAAATAGATTGTATTAATCTCAAGAAATGGGGAGGTGTGGCCGGATTTAGCTCCCGGACAGGGGCAGAATTGGGTGTATTGTCGGTGTCCCCAATGTTTCAGGAACTCGGGTTTTTATTCATAAAAGAAGAAATTAACCTTGACCCCCTCAATTTGTTTTTTATCCCCTCAAAAAAATAAAATAAAAAATAAATACAACAAACACGAAATGAGCTTTCTTTCTTGTCCAGCCTCAGCTGATCTCCGGGAGATATTATGATGGAAAATTATGATTTCTATAAGGAATCAAATGGCACGTGTGAATTAATATCAATTTAACAGAAAGAAGAATTAGATTGAAGAGGCAGCTTAATTACGTACCCAAGGCTATCGGCAACACTTTATTCTTCCCTGCAAAGAAGATGCAACAAAATGGAGTTAGTAATTGGCGGAGAATTGGGCATGGATCCTTTGAAATCTTAAAAAGGGTTATTAAGTAACAAAGCACCGTCAGCCAGCTCATACAGATTTCTTCCATTGCCACAAACTTATTTCTAATATTTCATCTCCATCATCTCTATTCAAAACTAATCCCAATCAATCACCTATATATAAAGCTTACTGCTCATACTCATATATATATATATATATATATATAGAGGAGTACTTACTGAACTATATATATATATATACACACATGGCACAGTACTAGCATGCACGTGTATTAGGAACAACTACAATATTAAAAATTAATAAAGAAAGAAATTTTCTTTGGGGCCCTATCATGAATGGATTTGTGTATCCCATACCTTTCTTTGGACAATTGTTTCTGTCGATCTGGCATTGTCCTTTCTCATGGCACTGGGAACAATCATCAGACACATTCACTTGAAGTTCGAACTCACCGATTATTTGTCCATACGGTTCACCGTCACTTGGCCCCGGCTTTATTGGGAGCTGAATAATGGAACATCCAGAAGGAATAGGAATATCATCGCTTGGATAAGTATGGTGGTAGACATGATAATTGTCTTTGCACTTAATACTGTTCAATTCTATCAGCCCAAAATCAGGGAAATCAGGGACACGACTGTCGCATCTGACAAAGTCCCGAATGTCTGCCTTGATTTCAAAAAGAGATGGATGGAGATTTGGGGATATATTTTGTACTCAAATTCTTTATGGATTCGCATCTAACGGAAGACAAGTTCTTCGAAAGCTCCTGGTCCCGGATACCCAGGACATAAGCAGCATTAGACTCAGGACTATTTCTAATGCTTGTAACTTCGTACTGTCTTTCACCGGTCATGGCCAGTTGAATCGTCTTAGTTTCGTTGTTACAACTTACGATGCCAACACCACATTTTGGGTGCTTGGTATTGGCGAATGGGAAGCCGATCCTGTCCAGATCTCCACAACTCAAGGGAGGACAGTTATGGGAACTGTATGTTTCTTCTGGTTGGGCCGAAAGAAGCAACACGAGGTAAGAGAGAAGAAAGAAAACAAAGAGGGCGGAGACAGAAGCCATATCCCAAATCACCAGCAACAACCTATTACTCTATGGATCGATAAAACAAACTACGTGTTGGGATAATTATTTTTGCTGCTAGCTCCTGCTGCCTTCACAATATAATATAATATGGAGTTTCTCAGTTTAACACGGCAGTTGACTCGGGAACTGGAGAAGGGGAGACCTGTTACTACTCCACACAAAAAACAAAATAACATCTTCGGATACTTGTTTGCTTCTCAGAAAGTATGCCAAGGTCTTAGCATTTGGAGTTGGGATGTTTCCTACTCATATTTCGGATATATCTGCACTAGGAATTAGGATGTTTCCCTCTTCCACCCTTGATACTGACGGAAACCAACCAAAATTTGAGATACAGAGAATAAAATAGACCGACAAAGACGCGAGTCTTGGCTCTCTACTTTTCACGTCAACGTATTATCGGGGGTGGAAGAAAGATAGACCCCATTCGTTACGCATTTGTAAGTATTTATTGTTCATTACTATTTATTTAAATAGATATTCTTAAAATTTAGAAATAAAATATAATGTGTTTGGATAAAAAAAACTATTGTAATACAGATCAGATCAGATCATCTCATCTCATTTATATTATGTAATCAAACCGGACCCAGAGGTTGATGACAATAAAAATAGCATTACGCGTCATTCTCCAAATAAATAAATATATTTTGCTATTTATATATTTTATATTGTGTATTAGGCTGATAATGATAGAAAATAAATGTACCCTTAGAATAATAGTATGTAAAATAATTATTATGTGAAGAAACGAGGAGAATTTGGAATCATACTTCATGTTTCAACACCAACACTAGAAATGGAAAGAAAGATGAACAAGAGAAAAAATTTCATCGTCATCAAGAAAAATTGTGAAAAAGAGTTCTATCAATAATATATTTTTATTTGGAAACCTCATCATAAAAGCTACTCAAACAAAAAAACCTGATCATGATAATTTCTTTTTCTTTTTTCTTTCAGGGAAAGGAGGATCAAAACAAAGAAAAAAAATCTCACACTAACGACTTAAAATGAGTACAGTAGTACTTGATGATATGACCTAAGAGTCCAAACAAGCCCAGTTGCTTCTTTAATTTCCAGAACACATCCCAAACCCAATCCAGTTGCTTCTTAAAGCTTCTATTACTTTAATGCTAAAACTATCTTACATTATTTCTGAATATTACATATACATTTGATGCAAAATCGTAGAAAGATTCAATCAATTGCCAATCTGAAAAAATGAATTAAAACGAAAAGAATCGGGTAAAACGATATTAAGAGTTATGCCACTTTCACTCCACTGGGGCGTTTTCCTTCCATTGCATCCTTTTTATTGCGACAATCAGCACAGAGGAAAGGGCCTTGCCAGGGCTTTGAACTGGTGGAGAAAATGGCACCAGCATGAAAAGAGATGCCCTCACTTGGAGCAAGGTCAAGTTGGCATACTGCACATACGAAAAGGCCAGATGTCGATCGGCCTCTGGGCTCATCATTTCCCAGTCTGCAAAACATTGAGAAAAATTTAGTAAAATAAAAATCTCTCATCATATGATCATTCAGATGATAAGAAACGGAGCCATCATGAGTACAAAGAACCAAACTGAAAAGGCAATCAAATTATACTACAGGGTAACTAAGACCAACATTAGTTCTCGACAATACAAGGTTCCACGACACACAAGTCCCTACCTTGGAACCTTTGGAAGGACTACAGAAGATCACGCAAGTTCTAATTAAAAATTACTACACAGAATAGTTCCATTCCTCTCTCTCTCTCTCTCTATATATATATTTTTGCTGAATAAAGATTACTACACAGAATAGTTCCGTTTAGTTACTCAAAACCTCACCATTCTTGAACATTAACCCAGATTAGAATAGATTGTATTGGGGATGTTTCTCTTTGGGCAGCTATATATCAAGATAAAGAATATGCTATGAGCAGTTTCCGATTCTATTCAAGTGTGCTCCTAGAATTGCTAGCTTACCATATACAGGCAGATTTTTAAAATTTTGAAGCGTCTCCTAAAAGGATTCTCCTCCATGAGCATGCCCCAAATAGTTATAGAGGCCTGTATCAATGCAAACCAAGTTAATCACGTGCTGACCTGAACCTCATGGCAAAGGTCTTCCCCAATAGAAGAGGGGCAGGGGGAAGGGAGGGGTGCACCCCATTCTCTGTGAAGGTGGGAGTCCAATTTCAGGATTCTGGTTCCTTATAATAAGCTAGCTTGCAATTTCAAATTTTGATACCCGACTGAATGCCAAATACAATTTGGAGTAGCAAAACTAAGCAAAAAATCACAAACAGTAATAGACCGCTCATATAAAATCGAATCGAAATTTTAGAGATTTCCTTATTTCCCATTCTATCATGCTCCATCATACACATTTCACTCATGCTATCAAATTGTTTTTCTATTTTCAGATAAAAACCTACATTTACCATCATAACTATATAAATTTCTGGAAGTAATAGATTGCAATAGATGAAATAGTGGGAAAAGGAAAGCAGCAAGCAGTGCACAATTGTAAGCTTAAGAGCTCATTCAAAAATAACCACTTTCCAAAATAGGCATACTGACCTTTCAGCAAGCATTGCTGAGCCTTCTTCAAACAATTCTTCCACTATACCTACAGCCGAGTGCTTCTTGGATAGTTTATTTGCAGAACTTCGGCACTTCGTCCTGGAAAATAGAGCTCTCAGCTTGCTCTGCTTTTTAGGAGGAGCTGAAGGTTGTTCTGAATTATCAGGAGGAGTTATGTCAACAACTATGCAAGTTGTATCATCCTTTAAGCCCCTTGTCCTCAATGCTTCCTATAAAGGATTCCATCAAATACAATATGATTACGGATCAGGTTAGTGTAAGAATACAATTAGCCCTGGTTTTTGCTAAAATATTGAAGGGAATGGTAATTCAAGTAAAAGTTGTCACAAGATATAGCACAGTCACAAATTTAAATAACCTTCACAACTTGCCCAGCAGCAAGTTCGGCAGGCAACCCACGGCAAGATTTGGCAGCCATTTCTGAAGATACAGCATCCCAGATGCCATCAGATGCAATTATAAGTCTCCCACCTGCATTTGAAAGCTTTCATGCAAAAGAAGAATATTAGAATTCACGATGAAGACAGCAATGATGCATAAGCTTCACAAAAAAGATTGAAGATGAGGACATGTACCTTCACTTGTTTGACAAATGGTATTGGAACTATATATTCCCCAACATCCATGTCTCCAATTGACCTAGAAAGGCATAAACCCCCGGGCCAACTACGGAGGGGACCAATCTGCATGGGTTATAAGTCACCTATTACCCAAGGTAAAATAATAAATGATAAAGACTTGGGAGAGGAACATAAGAATATAATTCTGATTTTAAGGAAAAATAAATAATAAATAATAGCACCTTACCGCAGCACCCCCAACAATACTAAGCCGCCCCACTTCACCACCACTTGCTGAAACACGTTCCCTCCTGCAATCATGAAGAACCCCTCAGTGTATAGAAGAAAATGTAACAAATGAGGGCTTTCAAATAGATACTCACTCTTCTACATTTTCTTCGAGTCTATGATCAACGGTTAAGGTGGCAACAGTGCCACCCTGAGTATCTAAAATACATCGAGAGTCTCCTACAGATGCAATTGTCACTGTCCAACCATCAACTATTACAAATGTAGCTGTGGTTCCAGATGTTTCTCCTGGAGATAATGGGATGAAGATATGAAAGAATTAGTTCATCATCATGCCTAACAAATATGACTCAAGACTTGAAATAAACAGGAAAACAAAGTATAGTCTTTTCAAAAGGTAAAAACAAAAAAGCAAAGAAAGAGGCCAATTTCCATGCCTCTGCTCTGAAATTCCTTGTCAGTCTTCACAAACCCAGCAACCAATGCACGCGGCAGAGCTTGAAGCCACTCCTCCCGACCCAGTCCACGGGGCATTGCTCCCAACACATGATTCAACAAATGCTCCCGTGTAAAAATGGCAGCGGCATTTCCATTGTGCCCATCAAAGATCTAGAAGAAAGAATATTCATCCTGTTGGAAAATACATCTATAGCTACGTAAAATTGATATGTGTACACAACTTAACAAGACAATTAAGGACAAGAAGGTCATGCAAAGAAGAGGAGGAAAGTATAATTTTTTGAACCACAATTACCCCTAGTAATTACAGAACGTTGAAATCCATTTCACCGAAGGCATCGGTCTTACAAATTAAGAAAAAAAAAAATGCTCTCAAACTTAAAAAAGAAAGAAAGGGCGTGTATTACCGCAAATACAGAGAATGTCGATGAAGAATTTCCGGGGACTCTCTGGCAATCAGTCTTGAACAGGAAATAATCCTCCCCTTTCCTAGACTGAGCCGCATGCCCATATCTCACTGTGGGCTTCTCTATCTTCTCACTCTTCAAATCTCTGCTGATCAGTGCAGCTAGGGGCACCAGATTGTGACGATGGCGCCTCCCTTCGCATGACGCCATAACTTCCAAACGACAAAGTCTTAGGTCCACGACCTTCAAGCTACTGTATTATTTGTGTCAAAAGCATAGTAGATCCTATGATTAAAGATATTCCAACTCAACCAAAATGCAAATTACTTGGAATTAATAACCTCCCCCAAGACAAAAGAAATCCAGTTTCCCTTGTAAATGAAGTTCCCAATTCAAGAACAAAAATTCAAACTTTTCCAAATCAACCTCAAGATTTCCGACCTGACCTGCATTGGTGATTTACAGAACACTGAAGGACATAAATCTACATTCGAATGAAACATACCAATTAACAAATCTACGAATACACTAATTTGGTCCTTCAACAACAGAAAACTCGATCCAATAAAATGTCTTTGAAGAAAGGAAACTTCCACTTTTAAATTCCAAGATTAAAGTAAGAATCCTGGGTTTTACAAACATTCTCTTCTTTTTCTTTTGTTACACTCATCTCAGTTTTCTCGCAGCCAAACAGCAAACATGGATTTCAGCGCATAAGAGAATGTGAAAGAATTACCAGCAAAAATGTCAAAATGTGCGTACTACCAAAGGCAAACGCAGATCCGACATCAACACGAAGCAACAACAGCCAGACGAAGAAGCAAATTCAAGAACTTTATATATTTACAAGAAAATTAACACGGAGACGCAACGCGTATTGACGAGAAGGTATGAACCGTAAGACCGACCCAAACCCAAAAACTTCAATTAAAAAAGAAAAAAGAAATCTCTTTAGAGGCGAAGAGACAGAATAAAAAAGTATTGAATTTTTGAAGTCAGCTTGATGTTAACAAACAAACGGTTCCTATAATAATTTCCCAGGAAAATAACAAGTTTCAGACAAATTCGTGTACCAGGCGATCCTTTTTATTCAAAATTAGGAAAGAGAACGGAGAAAACGGTTTTGCTGAGTCTACTCTGTCCTCAAATCCACGTTACAGAAGGTCCGTTTTCCAACCACTTTTCCATCGAAAAAAAAAACTACAAATTTTAGCGCTTTCCAAGTAAAAGAAAATTTACGCCAAGAAAAACTTTTCAGTCTTTTCTTCAAATCTCTACAAGCAATACAAGAGTATTCTTTCGTGATACTGCTGATGTTTCGCGTGGAATTTGGTTTCGTTTAGAATAATGATATCCATATAATATATATATATATTTTTAAATGATACATATTTTTGTAAGGTAATATTATTTTTTTATAAAGTATTTTACAAAAGAAATATTCTATATTTTAAAACATAATTGTATAATTAGTTGTGGAAAATAACACGTGTTAATATTTTTTTTGTATAATCATTTTATATTTATATAACTTTTATGGAAGAAAAAGAAAAGAAAATAGAAAAAATAGAGAGGGAGAACTTCCATAAGAAGCTTTTGAACAAAAACCGAACGTTCTCAATGGATTTTATAAAATCCATTTTTATGTAAAATTTGAAAGAAAGTAGCCAAAACGTGCACCCATTGTGAACGCTCTATGTTGTCGCTACATATGACGTGGACTGTGCATAAATGTAACATTTATTTATTCTTTTTTCTTGTATTTTTTCTCCCACATTAATTTCTCTATTTTTATACTTTTTTTCTTATATGATATAAAGAAAAAATAAATAAATTAATGTATAGCATATTGTAAAAATTAATATATAAAATTAAAAAAAAAATTAAAAATATATTTTAAAAGATAAGATAAAATATTGATACAGGAGTACTGATTTTACTCTTGAAAGTACTATTGGAGTCTAGATCTCCACTTATTTTGTTACAGTCTATGATTCACTAACACGTTGCAGTACTCCATACTGATGCCAGGCGATAAGATCATTGAAACATGGAGGGTGGTAGCTAGAGATCAAGTGCATGCATCACGATGATCAAGATACAACTTACCAGCAGTACTGCCACTAGAATTAATCCCACTAGCATATAAAACACTGAACATCAAATGATGCCCGGACAGGATCAAGTGTTTTTACTGTTCTTGCACTGTTGCATGAAGGGTGTTAAAGAAACCACGTACAATATAGGGCAAGTAGTACTTACTATATGTATTCATTAATAAAGGCTACATACTGATGTTCGCACAAAATAACTTTATAACGCATTTCAAGCGACTATGACGTTCTACTAGTTTTTAAGGTCAAAATATTATCAGTGAGTTAATTAAAATCCATGCACCACAAAATGCTCAATAATAATTTGTGTCATCTTTTGATACAAAATATGTGGAGTACTAGTAAATGGTATTTTTGCATTACCGATGATTTTTATACAAATTTTACGAGTGGCCACTGACCACAAGTACTTAGTATCAAACCCCATATTATAAATCTCTTTCATGTTTTGTCATTTCCTTTACCAACCCAACCAGATCAGATCTCCAAGAATTCTCGAGAAAAGTAAGCATCCTTCATCAATCAATACAGTTGTTCTCTTCTTTTTTTTGTTTGTTTGTTTTTATTACTTTCATGTTTTGAATGCACGAGAGATACTGAAACAGGTACTGGGACAGCAATGGAGTTTTCGGGGGGCCCTCCGTGAATAGGCCGCTCCAATTACTACAAGGCAGCAAGCCAGCCAGTACCGACCACCAGCAACATTATAAATAAGGATACAAGTACATAAAAATAATATTTAAAATTATAAAATGTGTAAGCATCACATACTTATTTTAAAAAAAATATGTAAATATAAAATTTATATGAAAAATTAATTTTTAATAAACTCTCCTTATTTTAAAATAGAATGCATGGTGCTCGCAGAATCTATAAATGTACATAGTATGTATATAAATCCCAACGAAGATGCGCCAACTCCTTCCCCTCTAGATCAAAGAGACAAGTGAAATGTTACAGGAGTAGTGTAATACAGTTGTTGCCTGTTGGCCAATGCATGGAATCTAGCTACTATCTTCTTCTTTTTTTTGTTTTTGTTTTTTTTTCCAACAAGCATGCATTATATTGAAAACTAAATTAGAGAATACATAAACTTCAAGGTGGATCTTTGTCACTATCAATATTTAAGATACATCTAGAAATGTTATCAAGGGGTATGCGAACAAAAAGTAAATTGGTCGCTACCCATCGCGCCACAGAGTGCGTATACTAATTTTGAGACCGATGTATTTTGGTTACCCTCTCCAATCTTCTCAGGGGTGAAGATTTTGACAAATGTTATCTATGATTGGAGTTATTTGCCACAAAGGTGAGAGAGCTTCCTTTCTTATAGTATCTATAACAATTTGAGTGGCATCTTCAAGGACTAATGGCCTTTTATGAAGTTGTTTTGTCATTTGTGTTGCCAAAAGAGCTGCTGAAGCTTCTGCAAAAATTGGGTTAGTGGTTGGGATCCTCGGTCCATACTTCAACAATGTTTCCTTTTGAATCTCGACATATTGCTGAAGAGGTAGAGAAAGAGTGTGGCGTCAAATGAGAAGTTCCATTAATTTGAAGGCGAGGCCCAACTTAGATTTTAATGAGTTTTTGTCTTTTGTTCTCATGCTTGTTTACAAGCTTGGTACGCCATTTCTAGCTGGATTGTTGCCTTCCTGAGCGAGAGGGCTGAATGATTGTGAACAATATCATTTCTTTGTCTCCATATAAAGTCCATACTACCACTGCACAAATTTGAAATGGATGTAACTCTGATGCTATTAGACCCAGTAGAGGAATTGGGTCGATTAACAATTGTATTTAATCAATTATTTAGTTGATCGGTAGTAATGAAAGGTTTAATGGCCAACTACTTTGTTGCCATATTATGCGAGCAACAGGACATTGAACGAAGAGATGACGCAATGTTTCTTCTTACTCGTTGCACATAGGCCAATTTTCATGTTGAAAATTTGGGATGATGTTGCTCAGTCTTGTCCTCGTAGGAAGCATATCCAATATTATTTTCTTGAGTAGCAAGTTGGGTTGATCATGGATTTTCAATCTCTAGAGTTTCTTGAAGTTAGAATTTGGGAAATTTTGGGGAGAGGTCATACTTGAGTCATTTGTTGCTATGTGGTAAGCAATTTTGACTGTAAATTTCTCATTCTGATTTGGGTACTAGATCACTGAGTCATTTCTTTGGCTATTTTGAGGAAGAGAGATGTTTTGGATTTGTGCAATGATATCTTGTTCAAACAATGTTAGCATTTTCTCTATGTTTCAGGAGCGAGGATTATTTGTAATGATATCAGAAACTTTCAAAAGAGGGTGTACTCCATTCATTTCCTGAATAGGCATTGGCTTGAAAGTTTACATAGTTAAGATCCAAGATTCTGTTCATACATTTGCTATTAGTCCATTGAAGATTTTATAGTATTTGC
This sequence comes from Juglans cinerea, assembly GCA_961763995.1. Classification (NCBI taxonomy): domain Eukaryota; kingdom Viridiplantae; phylum Streptophyta; class Magnoliopsida; order Fagales; family Juglandaceae; genus Juglans; species Juglans cinerea. Next base: position 2,709,683 of record CAUIVZ010000011.1, on the reverse strand, counting down.
CTTTTGAAATCAATTTTCTTGTCTTAAGGATTCCCTTCCATATCGATGAGTTTGGAGTTGCACTCGAGAAGTCTGTTGAGATAAGGTATTTTTTTTAATAGAATCTCATGCCATAGTCCATTGCTCGCTTGACTCAATTCCCAACCTGTTTTTTCTAATAGTGCTAAATTCATGTTCTCCATGATTTCAAAGAGGTTGTGATTTTTTTCTTTAGAGATACCCCACCTGAAATTTTGTAAGCTAGTCTTTAGCGACTTGCACACTGATTTTGGTAGCATAAAAGTTTGTATTTGATATGTCGGGATCGTGCTTGCAACCTTTCTTATTAGTATTGTTCGTCTTGCTTGTGAAAGTAATTTTGATTTCCAACCTTCTAATTTGTTGTTGATTTTTTCCATTAAATCTTCAAAGCTCTTTTTTTTTGCTTTGATGAAGGAGGTTAGAAGACCTAAATACTTCATTTTGGACGAGGATGACTTGTATGGCCGTATTTGAGTAATCGATGTTTTGATCATGAAATTGGTGTTCCTCGTAATGAAAATGGATGATTTTTTGGGATTGATTTTTTGTCTTGACCATTCTATGTATTTCCCAAGATTTTCAAATATGAATTGAGCATTTTGTTCGTTTGCTCTCCCAAAAACTATGAGGTCATTTGTGAATAATAGGTGGAAGATTGGATGACTGTTTCTGCTTAATTGAATACCCTTAAACTTTCCTTGAGCTTCTGATTTGGTTATTAATTTGGGTAAAACCTCCGTCATAAAGTGAATAAGAAATGTGAGATGGAGTTGCTTTGTCCGAGTCCTTTTGAACTTTAAAGAAACCTATTGAGGTTTCGTTAATTATGATGGAGAAAGATGTTGTCATTATACATTCTCTTATAAGGTTTTTCCAAATGGTGCTGAATCCCATAACTTCCATAACTTTGAACAAAAACTCTCATTCTACATAATCAAAAGTCTTTTCCATATCAAACTTTATTGTCATTAGTCCTCTTTTCCCTGATTTCTTTTTTCAGGTAATGACATAGCTCATGGGCAATCATTGTATTTTCTTTTATGTTTCTACCAGGAACAAAAGTCGTTTGGAGTAAGATGATGCGGGGAAGGGTGGTTTTGAGACGGCTTGCCAAGATTTTGGTGATGATTTTGTGGATGACATTCGTCAAGCAGATTGGGCAATAATATTGGGGTTGACTAGGGTTGGGAATTTTTGGAATGAGTGCAATATTTGTGTGGCTCATTTGTTCAGTAGTTTACCTCTTTGAAAGAAATTATGCATTACTTTGATGACTTCACTCTTAATAAAATTCCAATAGTGTCAGTAAAAAAGAGTAGTCATTCCGTCTAGGCTTGAGGCTTTTTGATTTGAGATTTGTTTTAATGTTGTAAAAATTTCTTCTTCACTGGGTAGAGCACTAAGAAAATTATTATCTTGATCCGAGATTTGCATTTCGAAAAGATTTTCAAGATGTCTTGGGGCAGTTGGATTTGAGGTGGCATATATGGTCCAAAAATAATCAATAAAAGTAGACTCAATTAAAGATTGGTCCATCTACCAATTACCTAGGACCCAATTTAATGGAGTCGATCACATTTCTCCATCTTTTGATAGTTGTTGATAAATGAGAGAACCTGGTGTTGAGATCCGTGGTTGTCAACCATGAGATTCATGATTTTTTACGCCATAAGGCTTTTTCATTTTTCAGTTACTTCTGGAGGTTGTGTTGGAGATGTTGTTCCCTTATCTGATTTTGTAGAGATGGGGTGCGACTGTACTTCAAGGATCTCACTTTCTAATTTTTGGATGTTGACTTGGATTTTCCCAAAATGAACTTTGTTCCAATGTTTAAGAGGATTTTCCCAAAATGAACTTTGTTCCAATGTTTAAGAGCATCTTTGGTGGCCTGATTGTTTTGCATAAAATGTAAGTTGTGGTTCCTCTAAATTGCTTGCTCCATGCTTCTTGGATTATTATTTGACTGAGAGATTCATGGATTCAGAATTCTTCAAATTTAAAAGAATGAGGCCGACTTTGTTGAGCTATTGTGTTTAGTAGAGGGTGATGATCCAAAGCCGAGGAGGTCAGATGTTGGAGGGTGGCATTAGGGAATAGCGGTCTCCACTGTTGATTTACAATACACCTATTCAGTTTCTCTCGTATGAGTGCTCTACCTTGTTTGTTATTTGTTCACGTAAAAGATAGGCTTGTATGTTTTTTTGACTGGTTAAGTCATTGAAATCGCCAATGGAACACCATGGTCCCAAAAAAGCCATGATTATAGAATCCATGTGTTTCCAAAAATTTGCTTTGAAATGCCATTTAGCCAGATCATAAAAAAAAAGTACTTAGCCATGGATGATATGGAGGATCATAGTAGATTAAAATAGAAATAGCATTCATATTAATATTGACCGGTTTAATATCTACATCCGGTCGCCATACAAGAAAAAGACCTCCTTTGTTCCCTGAGGTTGAGAAATTTACAAAATAGTGGAAACCAATACTATTTACAATAACTAAGGTGCGTTCTGCAGGCACCATGGTTTCTAAAAAAAGGATAATATCCATATTATATTTCCTAATATTAGCCCTTAGATATCTGATTGCTTTGGGTTGGCCAGTGCCCTACAATCCCAAACCAATGTCTTCAAATAGCTGGTGGAGGCATTTTTAAGCCTGTCTCTTTAGCTTTTTTGGTTCTTTTAGACACGGGTGAATGTGATATGAGGTATGGGGTGACCCTTGATTGCTCTTCGTATTTCTCTTCTTTCCCCCACAAAGTCGCTTTTCAGTTCCAAAAGCATAATGGCCATATCTGAGTCGTTGAGGTTTTGTTTGAGAGACCCTTTTTTTTTTTTTTTTTTCACACAAAGGATGGCTTTTTTGTGACATTTTCTTTAGGGGTTGTTGATCATTAGAGACTTGCATGGGCTCAGCCTTTTTGTTGTTTCTGACTTTGTTAAGAGTGGGTGGGTGGACTCTATCACTTATGTTGGGCTATCTATGCTGGTGGGAGTCTCGACAGTGGATGATGTATTAATCAACATATTTGTGATTTTTGGGCCACTTGATTTAGTACTTGAGGCTAACTGGGCTTGATCACTCCTAAATGGACCTTGCAATATAAAATAAGAGAAATGGTAGTTGGCTCACTCTAAAGGGTTGAGTATTGGCGGTCCCTGCGTTTGATTTGTTGTGCATTAAAGCCTTGCACTGTCAATTGGAGTTGTCTCCACTGAGAGCGATAAGGGGCCTTCTTCGTCTAACTCTCAGCTATTGAAGAGAGGGATCCATCCAGATGCGACACTTCTGTCAAAGCCTTGAGGGCATAATTTCCCCTAGTGATAGGAGTTGCAATCTAGTCTTAGTTGATGATGGGATTGCATTAACAGTGAAATACTTTATGAAAAAAATCTTCACAGAAGCCACTATTTGGCTGCAACCATTGCACACATGATGTAACACCCCGTATTTTAATGTATTTTTAATGAATGAATTATTTTTATTGATTCAAATATTTATTCTCTTGTTTTGAAATTGTTGGATTTTTAGTTGGGTTATTTTTATGATTTTTAGTTTTACGAAAATTATTTTTGAAGTGCTTTCTCTAAATTAATTATTGTTATGCGTTTAAATTTCTTCTCAAAATAAATTAACTTATTGTTGGGTTTAATTATTTATTTTCATTTTAATCACTCCGTTTGAATTATTTTATTTTACTTGCTGTTTTAAAATCGTTTCTGTTTGATCATTTTTTTAACCCAAGATGTGGGGATTTGACCTCATTTCTTTCTCTCCATTTTCTCTTTCCTCTCTTTTTCTTTTTTTCTTTTCTTTTCTTTTCTTCTTTTTCTTCCTTCCCCCTCTGCTTCCCGCGCGACGCTCTCTCCCTTTCTCTCCAGTGAGTCGCTTCTCCTCCACCCAGCCCGCCGCCGTGTGCCACCGTCCGTCGACACCGCCCTCCGGTTTTCAGCTCCTCACTCGTCGACATTCTCCTCCACGCATGGCTTGAAGCCGCGGCGTTCTTTGTGCTCGCGCGCCGCCGTCGCGCCACCACCGGCTACCATTTCTTCACCAAATCATTCTCAACCTCCTAGCAACCCATTGCACCCATCCTCACCTCCGATCCGTCACCGGTGAAACAAATTCATCAACATTTCCGTTTTGGGCTTTTTGGTCTTCAACCGCCGCCCACGGCCACAGTGCATTTAGCACTGTTCTGTAGCTGCATTGCCACTTCTTGCACCTCCATGATCTTCCAGAAATTTCTATATAGCGCTGTAAGTATTTTTCAAAGAACTCTTGTGAATTAAATGTATTTGTGCACTAACTCATTTAACTGCATTGAACTGTTGGTTGGTTTTGCCGGACTGAGTCCGAGGAGTACAGGAGTCGGATGGATTGGTGAATGAAGTTGTTTGTGTGTTTTGATTGGGTTGGTAATTGTTGGTTGAGATTTGTGTGGTACATGTACATTTCATAATTGCACGCATGATCATATTTGTAAAGGAAAACTGGGTTTTCGTGTATTGCAATCATGTTCATGTGTTTATTAAAACTGTGTTTCATGTGTGAGAATATTTTCGGGTGCGTGTGTATCACGACCCCAAGCCGAGATGGTGCATTATCTTGGTGGAGCTCCTCTGGTCACTCGGGAGCGTAATATACTGAGTGACGTCCTCTGGATTGTCGCCGGGCGACAGTGGGATCGGACAAGATAGTCTCATGCCGACTCCGTGGTCTTTCTGCTGGCGGGGACTAGAGGATGCTTGGCCACGTACGCGCTGGGCGCGGAACTGGGCATCGCTCGTTGCGTAGTATGGATGCTTGGCCACGAACGCGCTGGGCACGGAACTGAGCATCGCTACGAAGTCAGGACGTGCGGATGGTCCCTAGGGGAGATCATGGTGCATATGGTAATAATGGAATGGACTATTTTCTGGGAAAATAGTGTGTTGGATTTTTGTGTAAACTATTTTCTGGGAAAATGTTTTACGGATTATTTGGGCTAAATGAGATTTTGGCGTGTGTTGGAAAATATTCATTTTCGGGGAAAATGATGTTTTGAGAATAATGCATATTTCATCATATGCATGCATGTTGGTTGCATTAATGCATTTTGATTCCTGAGAGTTGCTTGGTTTATACTTACCTGCGGTACCGTTTTATGGTATCGCAGATTTTGATGCAGATGAGGATGAGGGTGAGCCTGAGGAGTCGGCTCCGCCCGAGGAGTGATCTGAGATCACTCTCCCTTTTTGGGACTTGTATTTTCCTGTATTTTATTTTAATTTTGGATGACTGTAAACTACTTTTTAAACATTTACTGATGTTTAGATTGTATTTGAATTCTGGTACTTAGTTGACTTAATCCGTTGCGTTGTTTTCGACACCGTTGCATGTACACACACTTGGCACTTTCGTTTTGATGGGTGACCGTGTTGTCATCATCATAGCGTCTCGATTCTCGTGTTCCCGTACATGGGAGTCGGGGGCGCCACAGGTAGTATCAGAGCAGTTCGGCTCTAGGTAAAACTACATGTCCCTTAGGTATAGTACCATAAATTATTTTCTTATTTTTAAAATAATTTTTTTTTTAAAAAAAGGGGTTGTGAGTTAAATTATTTATTTAAAAAAAATACGATATATTATGAGTTTATGGTTATTTTACTTTATTTTAAATGATCTTATTTTATTTTATTTTATCTTATTGTATTTTTTTTTTATGTTGCTTTTGGGTTGTGTTTGATTTGTCCGGGGATTTAAGCGGGGTTAAGGATTGCTCTTGACAGGAAAATGGTGAGATCAAGGAGGCCAGCTGATGTGCTCGATGATGAATCCTTGGTGATGGGAACTACGCCATGGCCAGGGCGTTAAATAGGATGACAGAATTCCTCCAGCAGAATTTTCGACCACAGCAAGGTGATCAGAGTAGGGCGGTGCAGGCTGGATGCACCTATGAGCGCTTCTTAGTGCATAAGACCCCTACCTTTACTGGGACGAGGATCCATTAAGAGCCAGAAGGTGGATTGAAGACCTTGAGAGAATGTTTGAAGTCTGTGGGTGCACTGAAACCCAGATGGTATTGTATGGAAGTTATCTGCTGCAAGGTGAAGCAGCTAATTGGTGGCAGACGAAGCGGCAACTCCTAGAAATAGAGTTGAGATCTTTTACTGCTGTGTCTTGGCAGCGTTTTAAGAAGGAATTTGATGACCGTTTCTTCCCTGTTTCGGTGAGACAGCAAAAGGGTAGAGAGTTTAATAATTTGGTTCAAGGTGGCATGACGGTCAAACAATATGCAAGGAAATTTATGGAGCTTGGGCGGTTCGCTCCTCACCTCATTGCCATTAAAGAGTTGCGAGTTGAGCGTTTCGAGGAGGGTCTGCGCCGTGAAATACGTAGACAAGTAGCCTGTCTTCAGATTATGGAATTTCAGAAGTTGGTGGACTTGGCCAGTATAGCAGAGCGGGAAAATAGTTTTGCGGTGGGTTCCCCTCCGGATCAGAAAGGGCGGAGTTTTGTTGGTGAGGGAAGCAGTTCTGGATCTCCACAAAATTTTGTTCAGAGGACCGGAGCCCGTTCACAGACAACCTCCGATGTTCGTGCAGGAGGCCGGACTCCAGTGTGCCATAGATGCAATAGAGCTCATGAGGGCGAATGTGGTCAGAGGGAGATCCAGTGTTTTAGATGTGGCCAGCCAGTTCACTTTGCTCGTGAGTGCCCCAACCAAGCTCAAGGAAGTAGAGGAGGACGGCGTGGTAGCAGGAACAGCTAGAGGCAGTTGGTTCAAGCATAGGTCTATGCTGTGACCCCATGTGATGTGGACCATGAGGCTCCAGAGACCCACGATGCAGGGATGATTACTGGTATGCTTTTAGTTTAATTTTTGGGATTTGTTGTTTGGTGTGAGTTGCTTGTTGAATTTCACTGGTATATGTGTTTGCTTTAGGTAGAGTTCGTTTATATAATTTTTATGCATGTACCTTGTTTGCTTCTGGGGCATCTCAATCTTTTGTGTCCGCTATGTTTACACGGATGTGCAATCTAGTCACAGAACCTTTATCACAATCCTTGGTTGTGGCTCTTCCCAATGGCGAGATTGTGTGTTGCTCCAAGGTTGCTTTAGGTTGTCATTTGGTTTTTGGTGAGAGGACACTTGTGGCAGATTTAATTGTATTCAAGTTGTTGGGGTTTGATATAATCCTGGGTATGGATTGGCTGCATCGTTATTGTGCTAACATAAATTGTAGGAGTCGGGTAATCGGCTTTCAACTTCCAGAAGGAGACTATTTGAAATTTGCGGGGAGCAAGTTGAAAGCAAGACCGGCGGTTATATCGGCCATTCAAGCAAGGAAGGACATAGCTTGTGGTGCAGATGCCTATTTGGTTCAAGTGGTGTCTACACCGTCTGAGAAGAAGTCTTTAGCGGATATTCCAGTTGTGGAAGAATTTCCTGATGTGTTTGTGGACGAGTTGCCTGGGTTGCCTCCAGTTCGCGAGATGGAATTTATTATTGATCTGGAACCTGGGGCGGCTCCTGTGCATAAGGCTCCTTACCGCATGGCACCGACTGAGTTAAAGGAGTTGAAGACTCAATTGCAAGAATTGATTGATAAGGGGTTTATTCAGTCTAGTACTTCGCCGTGGGGAGCACCTGTTTTATTTGTCAAAAAGAAGGACGGTACTCTTAGAATGTGTATAGACTATCGTGAACTTAACAAGGTGACCATCAAGAACAAGTACCCACTTCCTAGAATTGATGACTTATTTGATCAGCTTTAAGGAGCAGCTATCTTCTCAAAGATTGACTTGAGATCAGGATACCATCAGTTGAGGATAAGAGACAAGGATGTACTCAAGACTGCTTTCAGAACGAGGTATGGGCATTATGAATTTAAAGTGATGTCCTTTGGGTTAGCTAATGCCCCTGCCGCTTTTATGGATTTGATGAATCGGGTGTTTCGTCCCTTTTTGGATTCTTTTGTGGTGGTGTTTCTTGATGATATTCTGATCTATTCTCGAGACTACGAAGAGCATGCTTGTCACCTTCGTTTGGCACTTGGGAAATTAAGAGAGCATCAGTTATATGCCAAACTGAGTAAGTGTGAATTTTGGTTGGAAGAAGTTAAATTTCTTAGGCATGTGATTTCCCAAGAGGGAGTGGCTGTAGATCCTAGTAAAGTGGAAGCGGTGTTGTCATGGCCTCGCCCGTCAGCAGTACGTGAGATACGGAGTTTTCTGGGACTTGCCGGTTATTATCGAAGATTTGTGGAGGAATTTTGTCGGCTATCCGGACCTCTTACTGCCTTGACTAGGAAAAATACTGAGTTTATATGGTCAGACAGATGCGAGAGAAGTTTCTTGGAGTTGAAGAAGAGGTTGACAACGGCACCTGTTTTGGCATTCCCGGAGCCACATAAGCGCTTTGTGATTTTTAGTAATGCTTCCAAGTTTGGGTTGGGATGTGTTCTTATGCAAGAGGGACGAGTTGTTGCTTATGCATCTCGTCAGTTGAAAATTCGTGAGAGAAATTATCCCACGCACGATTTGGAATTGGCGGCTATAGTTTTTGCTCTTAAGATTTGGCGGCATTATCTGTATGGTGAAATCTGTGAAGTTTGCACTGACCATAAGAGCTTGAAGCATTTGTTTACCTAGAAGAATCTCAATATGAGGCAGAGGCGGTGGTTAGAATTGATTAGCGACTACCAATGCGAGATCAAGTATCATCCAGGAAAGGCGAATCTAGTCGCTGATGCTTTGAGTAGAAAGTCTCAAAAAGTGGACGAGGCAGAGTCATCAGATTTTGACTCTCTCCTTTGTGGAATGAGAAGATTTCTTATTGAGAGCTCGCAGCAAGAGGAATTGTTATCTTTAGTATTGGATGTTCGAGTTGTTGATTTTGAAGAATTGAAGACTCTCCAAAGGAAGGATCCTAAGTTGTTAGCTATCAGAAAAAGAGTCAGGAAGTCTAGAAGACCCTTGCATTCTAGCTTGGATAAGGATGGTATTTTTCGGTTTCGGGATCGTAGAGTGATTCCCCGAGACTCAGAATATAAAGAGCGAATTTTGGCAGAAGCTCATGCGGCTCCCTATTCAGTTCATCCTGGTAGCACAAAGATGTATCGAGATTTAAAGAGAAATTTCTGGTAGGAATGGATGAAAATGAATATTGCCTTGTTTATTGAGAAATGTGACATGTGCCGTCAAGTGAAGGCTAAGTATCAAAGACCTGCTGGTAGACTGCAACCTCTCCCTATTCCCAAGTGGAAATGGGATGATATTTCTATGGACTTTGTTGTGGGCTTGCCGAGGACACCTAGTGGAAAGAACTCAGTTTGGGTGATTATTGATCGGTTGACCAAGAGTGCCCATTTCTTGCCTATCATTAATACAGACTCTTTGGGTAAGTTAACTCGGTTGTATGTCAAAGAGATAGTACGTTTGCACGGAGTACTCATGAGTATTGTATCGGATCGGGACCCGCGGTTTACGTTCCATTTTTGGAAAAGTTTGCAGGCAGCTTTAGGCACTAAGTTGAAGTTTAGTACTACATATCACCCTCAAACGGACGGTCAATCAGAGCGCACTATTCAGACTCTTGAGGATATGTTGTGGTCTTGTGTCATGGAATTTCAAGGAAGTTGGGAGAATCATCTGCCGTTAATCGAGTTTGCTTATAATAATAGCTTCCATTCCTCCATCCAAATGGCTCCGTATGAAGCTTTGTATGGAAGGAAGTGTAGATCGCCCTTGTGTTGGGATGAAGTGGGCGAGAGTAAAGTAATTGGGCCTGAGATAATTCAAGAAATGAAGGATCAAGTTCAGTTTATAAGGACAAAAATGGCAGAAGCACAAAGTCGCCAGAAGAGTTATGCAGATACAAGAAGAAGAGACTTATCCTTTGAAGTAGGTGATTGGGTTTATCTCAAAGTCTTTCCTATGAAAGGCGTTAAGCGCTTTGGTAAGAAATGAAAGCTTAGTCCAAGGTATGTTGGTCCTTTTCAGATCATAGAGAATGTTGGGCTTGTTGCTTATAGAGTTGCCTTGCACGACTATTTTGGGGATGTTCATGATGTGTTCCATGTGTCATCGTTGAAAAAGAGTTTTGGACAACAAGAGCCACGTTTTGTTGACCCTGGACGCATTCAATTTCAGCCTAACCTTACTTCTGAAGTTGCTCCGACGTAGATCATGGATTGGAAAAAGCAAAGGTTAAGGTCCAAGGTAATACCTCTGGTGAAAGTGTCATGGGGTAATCCGTTGGCACAAGATTTCTCTTGCGAGAGAGAAGCCGACATGAGGGAGCAATATCCACATTTGTTTGATTGATTATGGCGGTATGTTCCTTATGTTTTCTCAGTCGAATCTTGTTCTTGTCTTAGTTTAATATTTGACCTTGCCAATTTCGAAGACGAAATTTTATTTTAAGGGGGGAGGATGTAACACCTCGTATTTTAGTGTATTCTTAATGAATGAATTATTTTAATTGATTCAAAAACTTATTCTTTTGTTTTAAAATTGTTGGATTTTTAGTTGGATTATTTTTATGATTTTTAGTTTTACAAAAATTATTTTGGAAGTGCTTTCTCTAAATTAATTATTGTTATGCTTTTAAATTTCTTCTAAAATTAAATTAAATTATTGTTGGGTTTAATTATTTATTTTCATTTTAATCACTACGTTTGAATTATTTTATTTCACTTGCTATTTTAAAATCGTTTCCGTTGGATCATTTTTGTGACCCAAGATGTAGGGATTGTACCTCATTTCTTTCCCTCAATTTTCTCTTTCCTCTCTTTTTATTTTCTTCTTTTCTTTTATTTTCTTCTTTTTCTTCCTTCTACCCTCTGCTTCCCGCACAACGCTCTCTCCCTTTCTCTCCCGTGCGTCGCTTCTCCTCCACCCACCCCGCCACGGAATGCCACCGTCCGATGACACCGCCTAGCCCACGACCCTCCCCACCCACCGGTTACCTCCCCCTCCAGTTTTTAGCTCCTCACTCGCCGGCATTCTCCTCCACGCACGGCTTGAAGTCGCCATGTTCTTTGTGCTCGCGCGCTGTCGTCGCGCCACTACCGGTCACTATTTCTTCACCACATCATCCTCGACCTCCTAGCAACCCATTGCACCCATCCACCTCCGATTCGTCACCGGTGAAGCACATTCATCAACATTTCCGTTTTGGACTTTTTGGTCTTCAACCGCCGCCACCGCCCACGGCCAACCATCATCACCACTAGCTTCACCGACATCCCTAGGCCCTACCCTATCAATCTCGGGTTTTCGTTTGCACCCGTTCAAAAGTGGGTCTTTTGAGACCCACCGCCACAGTGCATTTGTCACTTTTCTGTAGCTGCATTGCCACTTCTTGCACCTCCGTGATCCTTCGGAAATTTCTATATAGCGCTGTAAGTATTTTCCAAATAACTCTTGTGAACTAAATGTATTTTTGCACTAACTCATTTAACTGCATTGAACTGTTGGTTGGTTTTGCCGGACTGAGTCCGAGGAATACGGGAGTCGGATGGATTGGTGAATGAAGTTGTTTGTGTGTTTTGATTGGGTTGGTAATTGTTGGTTGAGATTTGTGTGGTACATGTACATTTCATAATTGCACGCATGATCATGTTTGTAAAGGAAAACTGGATTTTCGTGTATTGCATTTATGTTCATGTGTTTATTGAAACTGGGTTTCATGTGTGAGAATATTTTCGGGTGCGTGTGTATCACGACCCCAAGCCGAGATGGTGCATTATCTTGGTGGAGCTCCTCTGGTCATTTGGGAGCGTAATATACTGAGTGACGTCCTCTGGATTGTCGCCGGGCGACAGTGGGATCGGACGAGATGGTCTCGTGCCGACTCCATGTTCCTTCTGCTAGTGGGGACTAGAGGATGCTTGGCCACGTACGCGCTGGGCACGGAACTGGACATCGCTCGTTGCGTAGTGTGGATGCTTGGCCACGAACGCACTGAGCGCGAAACTGAGCATCGCTACGAAGTCAGGACGTGCGGATGGTTCCTAGAGGAGATCATGGTGCATATGGTAATAATGGAATGGACTACTTTCTGGGAAAATAGTGTGTTTGATTTTTTTGTAAACCATTTTCTAGGAAAATGTTTTACGGATTATTTGGGCTAAATGGGATTTTGGCGTGTGTTGGAAAATATTCATTTTCGGGAAAAATGATGTTTTGAGAATAATGCATATTTCATCATATGCATGCATGTTGGTTGCATTAATGCATTTTGATTCCTGAGAGTTGCTTGGTTTATACTTACCTGCGGTATCGTTTTATGGTAATGCAGATTTGCAGAGGAGGATGAGGATGAGCCTGAGGAGTTGGCTCCGCGCGAAGAGTGATCTGAGATCACTCTCCCTTGTATTTTATTGTATTGTATTTTAATTTTAGATGACTATAAACTACTTTTTAAACATTTACTGATGTTTAGATTGTATTTGAATTCTGGCACTTAGTTGACTTAATCCGCTGCATTGTTTTTTTACACCGTTGCATGTACACACACTTGGCACTTTCATTGGGATGCGTGACCGTATTGTCATCATCCTGGTGTCTCGATTCCCATGTTCCCGTACATGGGGGTCGGGGTGCCACACATGACGTGTATACAGGGTTCACTAAGACACTGAACCGGTTTGAGGCGTTCCGTCTCTCAGCCCTCATTCCCATTTACCATTTCGCCCCAAGCCCTCAAAGCCCCCCCCCTCCCCCCCCCCACGCCTGAATCTTGGCCATCAAAGCAAGGTCGTCCTCTCGACTCGTCGGCCTGCCTCTGCCCATCGCCGCCCAACCTTTTTCCCCACGGTCCATTTCGAACAAGAGGGAGGAGTTCATGGGGACCACGCGTCGCCTAGATCCTGCGATGCCCTCCCTCCACCAACGCCACTGCTCGACGCACCTTGAGTCGTCGCTGTCCCTCTCATCACCCAGCACCTGCGACTCCTAACTCTGTTTTGCCGCCCATCTGCTCAGCAATAAGAGGTAACTCCACATTATTAAGTTATTTGTACTGAGAGAGGTAAAGTTTGGGGCAGATTTTATCTTTCGGAGATGGGTATTGGGCTTAGGGCATGAAGATATAGAACTCCATTTATGAGTATTGATGAAAATGTTAATGAGTTGCGTGCTTTCTTGAAACTAATGGTTGCTAGTGATGATCTTTGTTGGTTTGAAGTCTCGGTTAGCACATTATTTGTAAGTTGTTGATGACTCGAGTGTTTGGGTAACAATTAGTCGAGTACTTGATATTGGTGGTGCAACTAGAAATCCTAAACAACTATCTCGTTTGAGTGCTCTCTACCAATTGCATACCGTAGTTTGTTAGGTGGCTTACAGAGTACTTACACTACTTTGGATTGGTTGATCTTAGTCTCTTCTCATGGCTTAAAAATAAGAAGGGGGGAAAAGAAAGGAAATTTGTTGTACATATATAGATATAGACACATATAGGTTGTACATAACGCTTGTAACTGTCCATTTAGAATTTTTTTTCAGTTGTATGATTAATGCTTGTAAATGCACATGTAGGTTGTACATAAAAATGGCAGTGGCATGCACTGGTATCTTGCATATTTCTACATATTTATGAGTTTGGATTATTGGTGAATAATCCAAGCTATATATACATATGAGTTGCACGATAATGTATAGTAGTTGGGCTGGCTATATATATTATGAAAAACAACTTACGGCCAAGTTTGTCTTCTACTTGCCTGGAGTGAAAGTATCAATACTTTCTTTGGAAGTATAGGACTTTGAAGACATGAACATGCTTTTAGATGGAAGCTGGAAAATGAAAACCATTTGGAGAGATTATTTTTTCTTTATTTCACACCAAAATTAATTCCTTGCATAAGCTAGCTAGTTTTTACAAAATGGCTCAAATCTCTTTTTTTACAAGCATATTCTAACTATCCTAGAATTCTGGTTTAGGATGAATTAGCCAGGAAGAAAAATGAATGGAAAAAGTTGATATAGAAGAAAGTATAATTTTTCAAAAAAAAAAAAAAAAAACACTAAACAGGAAAAACCTTCTTTCCCTCACTTGAACTTGGCTGGTGTGATCTCTGTCCTAACATGCAGTTCCATATGAATAATGAAAACAGGTTAAGAAACCTCAAGCTGTAGGGTTTTTCTTCAAATCTTGTACTTTCAATATATCATTTTTTCATGTGTGAAATGATTTTGTAACTGTATTTTGATAGTCTTTCTTTTGATGGTTTTTGTTTCTCTATTGAAAGATTGTGGTTATCCGGTAGCTTGGATTGGATAATCTGCATTTGGCTGGTTGATATTTTTGCAAGAAAAGTAAAATCTCAACAATGCCTTTTGATTCTAGGGTTAAGTATTACTTGGATGTGTTGTAGTTGTCAAACATTTGATTTTATTTTTTTTATCTGCAGCTAGCAATGCCTCGTAACTTTGTAACTCAAGTGTAGCAGTCAACAATAGCAAATGAGACTGGAAGGGTAGGGCAATGCTGGAAGGGCACGACAATGAGTGGACTATAGCCATTGAATGATGTAACTCAAGTGTAGTAGTCAACAATAGCCGTGTGGACTCAAGTGTAGCAGTCATTAAATTTATTGTAACTCAAGTGTAACTGTGATACCCCATATGATATGAGTAAGGGTAGGTGGTGTATGGGATCCCACATTGCTTGGGAATGAGAAGTTCTTGCTCTTTATAAGGTTCTAATGGGGCTCCAATTGTATCATTGACTAGTCCTTTTGGAGTATAGGCCATGTAGTTTGGGCCTTCTATTGGGGCGTTACAAATGGTATCAGAGCCTATCCCAACCAGAAATGTGGGACTTGAGCCGTGCCACCTACAATGGACAGGCCCGACGAGGACGTCGGGAATTTAAGGGGGGTAGATTGTGATACCCCATATGATATGAGTAAGGGTAGGTGGTGTATGGGATCCCACATTACTTGGGAATGAGAAGTTCTTGCTTTTTATAAAGTTCTAATGGGGCTCCAATTGTATCATTGACTAGTCCTTTTGGAGTATAGGCCATGTGGTTTGGGCCTTCCATTGGGGCGTTACAAATTGTGATACCCCATATGATATGGATAAGGGTAGATGGTGTATGAGATCGCACATTGCTTGGGAAGGAGAAGTTCTTGCTCTTTATAAGGTTCTAGTGGGGCTGCAATTGTATCATTGACTAGTCCTTTTGGAGTATAGGCCATGTGGTTTGGGCCTTCCATTGGGGCGTTACAGTAACTCTCTTAAATTTATTGTAACTCAAGTGAAACTCTTTTAAATTTATTGCACACTTAATTGCACACTTCTTAAATTTATTGGTCATGCATTATTTTGTCTAGTTTACTAAATTTTAGTTTATTTTTGGTGGTTAGTGTATTTTTTGGCAGAGTTTGGTTCTAATTTTGGACAGATTAACCTATGAATTTGGAAAGATTACGATATAATTTTGGATAGATATTGTTATCATTACAATCACAATCAACAGAGTGCAATGTAAACAATTACATTATAAACACTTTTTTGTAAGTAACATTCAAAGTTACATTCCAAAATGTCTTAGAAATATTACAATATTACAACATTTCAAAAAGACATTAATTGAATGAACACTATAAATGACCTAACATCCATATCTTAGCACTAACTGACATACATTATTATTTTTCGAATATAAAATAATTATAGCACAAATCACAACAAAATAATATCCAATCCAGCTTCGTCTTGAGTTTCTTTGCCTTTCATATTGCTTGATTCCGGTGCAACTGTCCAATCATGCAAAGGAGCATAATTTGCATTGTCCTATTCCAATTTGTTTAATCTGCATCAGAACTAAAAAGGCCCTGAAAATAGTTCATCAAAATTTATTAGCATAAGCTAATAGAGCAATTTACATTCATTGTTGTCCACTCTAGGGGAAAATTACTAAAAGGACAAGATATAATCAATAGAATAGCAAAATGTAGTATTACTTGCAAGCATTCACGAACTAATTACGAATACAGAACATTTCAGATTTCAGAGTCCTTTGATTTCACAAGATTACAAAAATGTCTAACTAATTACAAGTAAGTAATTACAAGTAAATGTTTCAAGTTCGTGTAGATGAGACATTTTCTCCTTTGTCTTTCCTATAAATTCTTCCCATTTGTGGAAGCATAGTTCACTTACATGTTTCAATGTTAATTGCCAATCTGAATTGTTTACCCATATAGTTACCATAAAAAAGATAAATATTAAGTTCTCCATCATCTAGGTACAGTATCATAATCCATAGTGCAACAGTAATAAGTAAATAATTGAAATTCACCAGCAACAGATTCTGAAGTATAACATATCCTTAGGATATCTTGAATCGATAATACAGCCAACTTTTGTAAACTGAAAGCCTTCATAATGCAATTTTCAAGATCATAAGGAAAAAAATATCCATTTTAGAAGATGATGCTATAGTGGAATCTAAAAAAAACAATATGCAGTTTTAAATTGTATCTCAAATGCCAGCACTCATAATCCCTTGTCTATACTAGGAAAAACTACACACAAAATTACAAAAAAACAAAGAAGATGCAATTCAAGATCAATTGCAATAGGCATAGCCCATGTACATTGAAGCAGGCATGGTGATTATGAGTTTGTAACCCTTGGTAGCTGCCATGAATGCCAACCCTATGCTAGTGTTGCCACTGGTAGGCTCAATCAAGACACTCTAGAGCATGAATAACAAGGAAATTTTGTCACTTCAAAAGTTCACTCATTCACCTCATTGCCCACAGTTACAAAAACACTAATGGAGTATTGAGCAGCAATTAACTTACGACCATTCAATTATGTTCTTCTTGAATAACTATATTCTTCCATCCTACTATGAGGATATGTCTATATATGAGACAGAGATAATTGACATTTGATCAGAACTTTAAAGTTAAAGAATCGCATGATGGAAAATCAAAATATGGGTGAACTTGGGACTTGAAGATGTAGCCCTAGGCATAAGAAAATGCTTATAAGAGCCAGTCCAATTATGGCCTTCCTTCTCTAATTTAGTTATTTCTTCTCTATGCTTGGTTGAGTTCTCACACCAGCTGCCAAGTCTCCAGTCTTTTAGAGTTTAAGGAATTATGCTCATTTTCTTCTTCTAGCTAGATGGGTGCATCCTTTTGTATACTTTCTATGTATTTGGGCTGGCCCCTTAGCACTTTCTAATAAAACCTTTGCATTACTTCTAAAGATATTTTAGCTATTTGCAAAAAATCAATAATGATTTATATAACCTTCACAGGTTGGTACCTATATGTGTTCACAGTGTTATGGGAGTCCGATTTGCAAAGCATCACATCATACTCAAACACAATTTGTGGCATTGAAACAAACATTGCAGTGGCATTAACAGGCATGGTACAAAGAAGAAATTTTATCATCAACAATAGGCATAACCCATGTACATGGGTTGTATACAAGAGAAACACCTAAGCAATTGCAAAGATTTCACATAAAAAAAATGTTACCATAGATAAAAATATCTAATTCCAGTCATGCACATGTTTCCATCATAGGGGAAAAATTGTCACCAACAACATATGACTTTCCATGGCAAAAGCAAACACAATCTCAAACACATATTCCAACGACTATGGAGATTCCTTACCCTGCAAGGACAAGATCAATCTCTGCATATCTTCCATATAAAGAAATCTTTAAATTTACAATCATTTAAGACGACCCAACAGAAGTAGAGAACTCTACACAGCATAACTTAAAAGTTACTATTTTTTAACATCGGAAAACTGAATATTGGCTTAGAATAACAACAATAAAAAGAAAGTACCAATGGTAGGTGAAAGATCTTCAACAGAATAATAATCGTAGCTGCCACTGCTATGACCCGAAGACGAACCCATTGATACCTCAGACTCAAAATTGACAAAGTGCACATTAATGAACAGAAAAAATCTTCACATAAGTCACTCTTCAATACTTACATGATGCCTAGAGAGCAACAAAAATGCCATACGAACCCTATTTTCTGGAAAGAAATTTTTTTTCTCCATGCCCTAAGCCACAATACCCATATCAGAAAATACAAAAATCACATCTCGATGTACACATGAAGAACATAATATTATGGAAGGGAAAATGGTACAATATTTACCTACAAAGTTGAGCAAACCGTTTGGCGAAATAGAGCTGAACTTCTTGTTGGTTTGGTCTGTTCAATCACAAGTTTGAGGGGAGTGGCAGCGCTGGGGAGACGTAGGAGCGTCGCGAGGTGGCGCTGAACAGAGAGACGCCGTCGCGAGGTGGCGCTGGGAAGAGGAAGCCGATGAGGGTTCGTGGCGAGGAATGAGGGTGGGTTTCGCGGAATTCAAATATGGTTTCGGGTTTGTTCCGTTCAACGACCTTGCGAGAAGTGGTGGCGGCGTTGGGCAAACGAAGGAGCGCTGCTCGGTGGCACTGACGAGAGAGACGGTGTCGTCGAGAGGCATTGGGTAGAGGAACGTGATGCAGTTTGCTGTTGAGGGAGAACGTCTTCCGTGAGATGAATTCGAATGGGGATAGATTAAAAACCGAATTTCAAATTGAAAAAATAAAAAAGGGAAGCCACGTATTGTGTGCAACGAGTACACTGCTACAGTAGCTTCTATGTAGCAAACCTCTCCAAAAATTCCCATGGAGACCTCAATGCAGCCGGAAAGCCCACAGCACAGAAGGATACTGACACATTTTTTAGCAATATGAGGCAAAGAGCTACAGTGACAAGGCTTCAATCCTCCGAGCATTAACACATTGGCACCAACCCCACCCAAACAAAACAGAGAGGGAATAAAATATGAGGGGTATACCCAAAAATTTATGGGCTCTTTTCACATGTAAAATCGAACATTCGAGGTTCTAGGTTACTCTACCTCTAGGTTTCAATTACCTCTTCCACTAATATCCCTTTCCCCTTTTCATTTCGAGTAGAGTATTGTTGATCCATCAATTGCAGAGTTTCTTTGATAGGAGTGTGATGTTGGTGGGAGCCGAGAGATGGTGGGGGATGGGTGTACTTCTAATTCTTGGCTCGAGATTAAAGGGATTGTGGGTAGGATTGTCTGAGAATGATTTGGGTTGGGATTCCCAGCTCGTATTCATGGTCTGATGATAGATTCGTCGAAATTGATTTGAGTAATGTGCAGAATATTTGAGAGTGACCCAATCTGCCACAAGCATAGTAGAAATTTGACAATTTCTCATATTTGAAAGCCACCCACATATCTATGTTGTAGTCTCTAGGAAGAGCGAAACCTTCTGCAATGGATAGGTGATATCAATTTCCACTTTGATCCTAATGAATTTCCTGCATGTAATTCCAACTTCAGAGTTTTTTTCAACCTCAATTAGGTTACACTGGGTCTTCCCAATCTGTGTAGCGTTTTCTCGTGTCATGTGGTCTAGTGGGAGGTCGTGGATCTGTATGTAGGAAGCTTGGTGGCTCAACTGAATATTTTGCAGAGTGGAACCAGGCTGCCATGGTTTGAGAATTAACAAGTGTTTATTTCCTTTGAAATTAAATTCCAGGGGGCTTGGTTAAGGATTCATTGCTTGTCGTGAGGATTAAAAGGTGAATAAAAATAAGTTAGCTTCCAGGTCTTTGATTAGGAATTTCTGTATGAAATTTCATGCGACTTTGATGCTTGGCAAATTTATTCAATAGGCGTGCAGCAACTAGACGCCCTACCAATGCAAGCTCTGATTTTTTTTTTTTTTTTGCTTCTTCCACTAGAGATTCGAGATTGAGGTCTTTCCAAGAGAGTGCTTTGGTTTGCGAGATCAGGGAAATTCATATTCATCAGTGTAGTGGATTTTGGTGTTTGGTTAATTTTTTTTTGGTTGAAAGGAAGAACTCCATTCAGAAGTGGGTTATCGGGCGATGTGGAAAGACTAGAGTGGAATCTAGTATCTAATATTCTTTTTTATTTATTTATTTTTTTTTTTGAACAAACAAACCTCATTCATTCATATATTTGTAAACTCAATACAGTTTTTGTCTTTCTGTAAACAAGTAAATACAAAAGCTGGTGCCTCTTCAATCCACACCCTCTCTTCCTCTGTCTTTAAAGCAGCCTTAGCTAGATTGTGTGCTACTGCATTTGTGCTTCTATGAGAGTAATGAACCTTCCAGTTTTGCCATTCTAGAAGGACCATCTTCATTTCCTCGATGATAGATTCAATATAAGAAAAACCCACAACTTCTTCATTCACTGCATTAATAATAACCTGCGCATCACCTTCAAAGATAACTTTGTCAAAATTGAGATCCCTACATATATCCATTGCTTTCCTCAAAGCATAACACTCTGCTATAGCTGGTAGGTCAACATTTGGTCTCTGGTCATTGCAAGCAGCCATGACCTCTCCTTCTTCATTCCTGATAATCACACATATTCCCATTTTCTTAGCTTTTACAGCCAAGGCAGCATCCCAATTGGCCTTAACATAGCTCTGTTCAGGTGGTCTCCATCTTTTCTCACCCCTACTGCTCTGGTAAATCCCACTTGTCCCTCTGATGTGGCCTGAGCTAGATGAAACTCACTCAAGCCTTCCTTTGTTGTTCTGATAACACTACTTGGGCTGAGAAACTTCTTTTCAAAAATAAAGGTATTCCTTCTATGCCATAAACTTCTCATAATAGCTACCAACTCTTCCATCTCAGGCTTTGAAAGCTTAAGTGACAGTTTATCCCACAAACTCAGTAGGTCTTCTTCTGCTATACTCCATTTCTGCAGAATTTTCAGATGCATGGTCCAAACATCATTTGCAGCAGGACAATGCCATAAAACATGCATAACAGATTCAGCCTCTTGAAAACATATAGGACACTTTGGTTCTTCAATTACTTTTCTTACAAATAAATTCCACCTTGTAGCAAGCAACTCATTACCTGCCTTCCACATGAACATTTTTAACTTTCCAGGTAGATTCAACCTCCATAAAAACTCCCATCTACTGTCTGAAGCTGCCCCTCCTGAGGATTCCCCTTGAATAACTTTTGTTCTTTCTTGTTCCAAAAAGTAAGCACTTTTGACACTAAATAGTCCTTTTTTTGAAGGGCCCCATATCAACTTGTCCTCGACATCTCTTCTGCTTAAAGGAATGCAGCATATTTGATCAGCTTCATCTTTTATGAAAATTGTTCTGATTAGGACCTCATTCCATTCCTTTTTATTCTCCACCATGAGTTCACTGACCTTAGCATCCTTATTCAGTATAGCTATTGGAGACTGAACACAAAAAGAAGATGGAGTGGATAACCATTTTTGACCCCAAATTTTGATCCTATTACCATTTCCCACCCTCCACCTTAGTCCCTCTTTAAGCAACCCCAAAGAACTCCACACACTTCTCCATATCAAAGAGGGTGTATGACCCAATTTTGCCTCAAGCAAAGAGGAATTTTTAAAATACTTTTCCTTATAGATCTGAGCAGTTAAGGAGGATGGATTCTGCAAAATCCTCTATCCTTGTTTAGCCAACAATGCCGAGTTGAACATCTCCAAATCTCTGAAACCCAAACCTCCCTTACCTTTGAATTGCCCCAATTTTTTCCAGCTCCTCCAATGAATACATTTTTCTCTTTGTTGGTTACCCCACCAGAACTTAGCAAGCATACCATTAAGCTCTTTACAAAGCTTCTTTGGTAGTCTGAAAACACTCATAGTATAAGATGGCACAGCTTGTAAAACAGCCTTTATCATTATTTCTTTCCCAGCACTAGAGATAAAAGAGTTCTTCCAATTATTAATCTTTTGCCAAACTCTTTCTTTTAAACACCTAAAAGTATTATACTTAGACTTACCCACCATAGGAGGAAGTCCCAAGTATCTCTCATAATCCCCTTTCACCATATCCCCTCCCTCCCTTAGTAAACTCCTTCTGGTTTCTGATTTAGTGTTTGAACTGAAAAACATAGCTGTCTTATCCTTATTTAAAAACTGTCCAGAAGCTTTTTCATAAATGTTAAGAATCCCTTTCAGTTTTCTCCATTCCAAAACACTCGCCCTTCCAAAAAGAACACAATCATCTGCAAATAACAGATGGTTGATTCTTAGCCCCCTCCTCACAACTTAAATCCCTTTTGTTTCCCCTTGCTGGTCAGCTTTGTTAAGCAGTGCACTAAGGCCTTCTGCACACATGATAAAAAGGTAAGGGGAAAGAGGATCCCCTTGCCTTAATCCCCTCGATGGATAAAATTTTTCTCCTGGTTCACCATTGAGCAGAACTGAATATGAGACAGAAGTAACACATTGCATAATCAACTTTGTCCACTCATTGCAAAACCCTATTTTCTTCATGATGGCTTCCAAAAAATCCCACTCAATTCTGTCATATGCCTTTGACATGTCAAGCTTGATGGCCATGCTTCCTTCTTTTCCTTTTTTTCTCACCTTCATTGAATGAAGGACCTCATAAGCTACCATTATGTTGTCAGTAATCATCCTCCCAGGTATGAAGGCACTTTGATTGGGAGATATGATGTTTGGCAAAACACCTTTTAGCCTATTTACAAGCACTTTTGAGACAACTTTGTAAATGACATTACACAGGCTAATAAGCCTAAAATCATAAACACTCAAAGGATTATTAGATTTGGGAATTAAGGTTATGTAAGTAGAGTTAACAAGAGAAATCAGAGAGTTACCATTAAGGAAATCCAGCACTGCACTACACACTTCCTCACCTATTGTATCCCAATGGTTTTGGTAGAAACAAGCACCAAAGCCATCTGGACCAGGTGACTTTAGTGGCCCCAATGTTTAATAGCTTCCTCGATTTCCAGTATACAGAAAGGCCTGGTCAATCTCTCATTCATTTCACTGGTGACTCGAGTCTCCACCTGTTGCACACAACCTTCAATATCTTCAAAGCTTGGTCTTGTGGAAGAGAACAAATTCTCAAAGTATTTGTTAAAAACCCCTTTGATATCTTCTTGATTAGTAAACAAATTTTTTTGCTCATCCATAACCTGCTTAACTACATTTTTCCTCCTTCTTTGAGATGCACAAGCATGAAAAAATTTAGTGTTTTTGTCCCCCATAGCATACCAATTCCTTTTTGCTCTTTGTTTCCATTTAAGATCCTCTTGCTCAAGCATTGCCCCCAACTCCATCTGCACTCTTTTGATTTCTTCAGAATTGAATCTGCTCTCATCATCTTGAAGCTTTTTTAACAATTTAGTCTTCTCTTTTATATCTTGGAGCCTATCTAAATTGGTCAGCTTACTCCACCTCAATAGGGCATCTCTGCATCTGTCCAGTTTAAAATGAAACCTTTGAGCATGCATTTCCCTCTGCAAATCTTGCCAAGCCCCTTTTATAACATCCTCACATCCCTCTTCTTTTGCCCAGCTTGCTTCATATCTAAAGATTTTCTTCCTTTTCCAAGCCTTTTCTCCTCTCTTCTTCATTGTCAACAGGATTGGCCTGTGGTCTGAACTTCTCCCAATCAGCACTTCCATCCAATAATCATTGGATTTTTGTACCCACATTGGATTAGCCACTGCCCTATCTAGCCTTTCTTTTGTGAAAGTTTCATCTTCATGCTTATTGGTCCATGTAAATTTGTTCCCCCTCCACCCGAGATCAAACAAATTACCTTCTTCTAAAACTGCTCTAAAACTTTCCATTTGTCTCTCTGATCTTGGCTTACCTCCCCTTTTTTCATCATTAGAAGTAATCTCATTAAAGTCTCCTAAGACACACCACCCTTGGTTAACCCTAGGCTTCAAAGACTTCAACAGATTCCAAGCTTCCTCCCTTTTACAAGTTTTAGGCTGGCCATAAAATCCTGTCATTAACCACTTATCATCTCCATTCTCATCTGAAATCCAGGCACTAATGTGCCTCTGAGTATAGTTTAGTAACTCAACCTTAACTCTACGATTCCACCAAAGAGCTAAACCACCCTTCTTTCCCAAAGGCTCCACCACAAAACATCCCTCACAGTTAAGTCTCTTCTTCAATCTCACACACTTCTCAGTTTTCAACTTGGTTTCCATCAGAAATATTAAATCTGGGTCCTTTTCCTTCACCATAAGGCAAAGGTCTTGAACTGTCTGAGGGTTCCCAAGCCCTCGGCAGTTCCAACTTAAAATTTTCATTGAGGAAGGTGGGGCTGATTGACAGCCACCACCATGCTTTCTTTTTGGTTGTATTCCTCACCACAAATCTCCACATTAATCTTCTTTCCCTTCAATCTCTTTTTTTCTATTCCTTCCTCATTCTCATTCTTTCTTTTTTTAGAGTAACACTCATCCAAACTAAATGTTTTATGCCCTTTCTCTCTAGCCCTCCTCCTCCACCCACCCTTTAAATGAGCCCTTTTGGAAATGAACTCTTTAATGGTATCATACAGATCTTCCCTCTGCTCCTCCACCTCAATAATGGTTTCTATTTCATTCCTTGGACCTTCCTTCTCTACCACCTTTTCTACTACCTCCTCTGCTTCCTTCTCCTCCACCTCAGTAATTAATTCCCTAAACCCTTCTGTTTGCATATTAGTCACCCCTTCCTCCTCCACCCCAACTAGTTTCTCCTCCTTCTCATTAGAACCCTCAGACTCAGCCTCCCTATACCTCCCTTCCTTCTCAGAGCATGTATTTTTGCTAATTACCTCTTTTCCCCTCCTACTATTTGACCCCTCTTCTCCCTCTTCTTGTAAAACCCATCTCCTCTCTCCCTCATAACTCTTTTTTGAATGAACTGGTTCCCTATCTTTTTTCTTTTTTATTTCTACTTTTGATTCTGCTCTCATCCATACTCCATATTGATCAACCTCTTCACTCTTCCTTTTACAACCATCCTTACCATGAGTTAGACAGCCACAAGAAAAGCAAAGTTTGGGCAGCTTTTCGTACCTTATAGGGATCCAATGCTTTTCCTCCTTCACGATAATAGTTCTACCTCTGGCAAGGGGTTTTGATAAACTTATAGAGATCAGAACCCTTAAAAATCTACCCCAGCCACTTCCATCCTCCCCCACATCCACCTCCTCCACCCTACCTATGGTATTACCTATCTGTTTTCCTCTGTCCTCATTCATGCAAGACAGTGGCATGTTATGCAACTGTATCCAAAAGCTTTCCTCCTCAAATCTCAGATTCTGTGGTGGTGTATCTTCATCAAACGGTTTTAGAACAAAAGGATGAAAATCGAATAGCCATGGTCTACCATTCCACACACGTTGTTTATCAGCTGGATTGGCAAAAGTTATTGTAAATACATTCGTATCTACTTCAAGAAACTTTGCAGGTCTGCTTATTCTCCAAACTCTCTTCATCATATTTTCCATCACCTCCTTGCTTATAGACCTATCCATGCACACTTTCCCCACCAAACTACAAGTTCCTTTGTAAGAAATCTCCTCTCCCACGCCTTCAACAAATTCTATTGCAGCTTCTTCATCCTCCATTAAATGCAGCCTCTCCCATTTCTCCTGTATATCCTCCATGTGACTCTCGTTATTCTCTGAAACTTTTTCTTTTCTCCCTCACTTCTCCTATCTGCAGGAACCTCCTGCAAGACCTTTCACCACCGTAAACCACCGTACCTCACTCACTTTCTGACTCTCACTCTCTGTCAAACCCCCCCACGGACCACCCAAATTCTGTTAGAATCTAGTGGACCCCACCACTCCACCTCTGCCTCCCATTCCGAAGGAGAGAGGAGAATTTTTAAGCATACATAATTGGTGGGTCTTTTGATGGTTGTAGTATCTAATATTCTTAGTAGTAGAGAGAGAGATAACTTGGGTTGGAGGTTTATATTTTAAATCTTACATATATGGTGACGAAGGTTTTTTTTTTTTTTGGCGGGGGGGGGGGGGGGGGGGGGGGTTGGTGAAGTTTAACCTAAAAAAAAATTAGGCCCATTTAAATAGTGAAAGTATTGAATTTCATCTGATCATTACAATTTTTTTAAATTTATATACAAAATATAATAAACAATTCAATTTTTTCAAATTTAAAAATAATAATAATATTAAAAAATAATATTCTAACAATATTTTATTCAACTTTTAATTTTTATCTAAAAGCATCTCATTTTATCTCATTATCCAAACCGTACTTAAATAACCCAAGTCGGCTTCGTTTGGAAGTTGAGCTCATCTCAACTCATCATTACAACTTTTTCAAATCCCAATATAAAATATAATAAATAATTGAACTTTTTCAAATTCTAAAATAATAATAATAATAAACAATAATATTCTAACAATATTTTATCATCACAACTCAACTCAACTCAACTCACTTCAACATCCAAACCCACTAAACACGGTGAAGCTTCCTCCTCTGATCCTCTCTCAGCTAGCTCAAGTACTCTCCCTCTCATCTTCTACCTTCTCCTTGTCCTTTGTGTATCTCTTTTCTCCATTTTTCTTTGACACTTGGGGATAGATCTACTGCTTTCTGCCAGTCAAAAATCAAAATACCTCGCATCCACTACCATCAGAATTGTCATTCTCTCCTCCATTGACCCAAAACCACTCAAGCTCTGCCGTTATGTGCGATAGTTTTTGGATTCCATTTGATCGGTTTTGTCTTTGAGTACTCTCTAGTCTCTAACCCATTTTCTAGTCTTTTTTATTTCATTTTTCCCTTTTCTTTTATTTTCCTCCCACTTTATGTAAGGATGCTAAAACCGGCCCACTGCTGCCATGCGTCCCTCCTTCGATCTAACACTTGCCAATCCATCACCCTCCATTGCCAAATTGTTCAACATCAAAGTGGGTTCCATGTGCCTCCACCTCGAGCAATATCTTAGCGGTTTTGCATCTTCTTTCAAAGGATAGTTCACTATCTCCTCTTTGCAAAAAGCAAGAGTTAATTCTTGCTTTCTTTTCTAAAGTTACGAAGGACTAAAGTTTAGAAAGCTCCATTACATTTATGGAACCAATAAGTTCCATGCATCATTATCTATTACAACTTTTATGAAACAGGCTTTAATGAAAGTCATTTTCTCTCAAGAGAAGAGCTACTAGAATCGTCACCTGACTATAATAGTAGAAGTACGCGGTACATGCATTTGATGATTTTTGTTGATATTGGTATTTTTTTTCAAGCTACAACCACACCAAATTTTATTTTATTTCTATCGCTTCCGTTGGACACTACCACAAGCATTAGTACTTGGTAGAACACAAATTAAAAATATTAACATTACTCGATCATTCCATTCAATATGTACATTCCCCAAATTTTAAATTATCCACAGATGCCTTTTATGAACAACAAAACAAGTAGATGTGATGATAGATAATGAAATCTCAACATGACTCATTATCTTATCATATACTTGAAAAACTTAACAGAATGGAGAAGAAATTTAACTACTGATATTGGGTGTAGAAGATCTAGTACTACTAGTCCAGTTATCAGTCACAGCATTTGGTGAAGGTGGCAGCTGTTTCTTCTTCAATAATCCAACCTCATTACAATCCGGTGAAGTTGGTGGGTGTACATTTAAAGTTCCGGCATCCTTACCACTTTGAATACCCTTTAATGCCTCCAAAACCTCTTCCATGGAAGGCCTCAGTTCCTTGCCCTCTTGTATACATTGGAAAGCCAAGCTTGCAACTGAAATGGTCATCCTTTTAACTTCGTCGTCTGACTGAAAGCCAAGATGTGGGTCGATCAACTCATGGATTGCGCGCTGTTCAATCTTGTTTACAGCTAAGTTAGCCAAGTTTATTTCATGCCGATGCCTAGTTATATCAACAGCCGGGAGAGATGATATGAGCTCAATGAGGACAACCCCAAAACTGTAGACATCACTCTTTTTCGTAAGCTGGTAACACTGATGATATTCGGGGTCAACATAGCCTGGTGTCCCTTGAGGTCCTGTCGAGACATGGGAGACATCATTGGGGAAGAGTCGAGAAAGCCCAAAATCTGCAACTTTGACGCCAAAGTTGTTGTCAAGGAGAATGTTATTGGTTTTCACATCACGATGTATGATCTTAGAAGCATGGAGGTAAGCCAATGCACTAGCTGTTTCTATGGCGATGCTCATACGCGTAGGCCATGGGAGTGAACCAGCTGTTGCTCGTTCTCCATGAATATGATCTGCAACAGTGCCATTGGGAATGTATTCATACACGAGAAGAAGTTCACGGCTGCGGCGTGAAGTACACCCATAAAGGGACACTAGATTTTTGTGGCGCATGCGCGTGAGAATTTCAACTTCATTGATAAACTGTTGTACTTGTCTGCAGTTGCGCTCGTATAGGCGCTTGACTGCAACTTCCCGCCCATCATGGAGTTTCCCTAATTGAGAAAAATAGCCATTGTAAGTTTGTAAATTACTAGATGCATGGCAAGTCTTTTGTTTTTCTATGCATTTGTTCTACCCTTGTGCTTGGAAAGTTTATGCCGTGATTCAGTGAGTGAAGCAATCTTACCATAATATACAGTCCCAAATCCACCATCTCCAAGTTCTTTTTCATCATCAAAGTTATTGGTTGCTTCTTGAAGTTCGCTGTATGGGAAAAGATGCACTCCAAAGTAGACACTTCCCCCTTCCAGGTCTGATCTTGAGGATTGAACAGCATTAGTATTCCTCGCCAAAAAGTTTGTGGAAGCATTTTTTTTCTTGTAAATAATTATAATGATAATGATAATGACAATCGCAGAGCATCCAACAGTACCTAAAAGTGAGAAAAGGAAGAAGTTAAGTTTTAACTGACGGGCAGCAATGGAGGAAATAAACAGAGTCGATGAATAAATTTCTAGTGAAGGCCAGTCACAAGGGAACTTGTGCGCGACAGAAATTTGAACGGTTGAGTAAATCTTTATTATTCGTGTTATCTCTGTTGTAATTGAAAGGAGAGGCCACATCTTCCAGGATTTGGCTCCCGGACAGGGGCAAAATTTGGTGTATTGTTGGTGCCCCCAAAATTTCAGGAACTCGGGTTAATATTTTCATATAACAGAAATACTATAGAAATTAACTTTGACCCCCTCAATATATATTTTTTTTAATAGCCTCACCCCTCCCCCCTCAAAAAAATAAAATAAAAAATAAATACAACAAACACGAAATGAGCTTTCTTTCTTGTCCAGCCTCAGCTGATCTCCGGGAGATATTATGATGGAAAATTATGATTTCTATAAGGAATCAAATGGCACGTGTGAATTAATATCAATTTAACAGAAAGAAGAATTAGATTGAAGAGGCAGCTTAATTACGTACCCAAGGCTATCGGCAACACTTTATTCTTCCCTGCAAAGAAGATGCAACAAAATGGAGTTAGTAATTGGCGGAGAATTGGGCATGGATCCTTTGAAATCTTAAAAAGGGTTATTAAGTAACAAAGCACCGTCAGCCAGCTCATACAGATTTCTTCCATTGCCACAAACTTATTTCTAATATTTCATCTCCATCATCTCTATTCAAAACTAATCCCAATCAATCACCTATATATAAAGCTTACTGCTCATACTCATATATATATATATATATATATATAGAGGAGTACTTACTGAACTATATATATATATATACACACATGGCACAGTACTAGCATGCACGTGTATTAGGAATAACTACAATATTAAAAATTAATAAAGAAAGAAATTTTCTTTGGGGCCCTATCATGAATGGATTTGTGTATCCCATACCTTTCTTTAGACAATTGTTTCTGTCGATCTGGCATTGTCCTTTCTCATGGCACTGGGAACAATCATCAGACACATTCACTTGAAGTTCGAACTCACCGATTATTTGTCCATACGGTTCACCGTCACTTGGCCCCGGCTTTATTGGGAGCTGAATAATGGAACATCCAGAAGGAATAGGAATATCATCGCTTGGATAAGTATGGTGGTAGACATGATAATTGTCTTTGCACTTAATACTGTTCAATTCTATCAGCCCAAAATCAGGGACACGACTGTCGCATCTGACAAAGTCCCGAATGTCTGCCTTGATTTCAAAAGAGATGGATGGAGATTTGGGGATATATTTTGTACTCAAATTCGTTATGGATTCGCATCTACCGGAATCCCAGTTCTCCCAAAGCTCCTGGTCCCGGATACCCAGGACATAAGAATTATTACGCTCAGGAATACTTCTAATGCTTGTAACTTCGTACCGTCTTTCACCGGTCACGGCCAGTTGAATCGTCTTTGTTTTGTTGTTACAACTTACGATGCCAACACCACAGACGGTATTGGCGAATGGGAAGCCGATCTTGTCGAAAGACTCCAGATCTCCACAAGGAAAGGGAGGACAGTTCTGGGAACTGTATGTTTCTTCTTGTTGGGCCGAAAGAAGCAACACGAGGTATGAGAGAAGAAAGAAAACAAAGAGGCCGGAGACAGAAGCCATATCCCAATTAAACTCCCAATTCACCAGCAACAACCTATTACTCTATGGATCGATAAAACAAACTACGTGTTGGGATAATTATTTTTGCTGCTAGCTCCTGCTGCCTTCACAATATAATATAATATGGAGTTTCTCAGTTTAACACGGCAGTTGACTCGGGAACTGGAGAAGGGGGAGACTTGGGAAAGCAGGCCGAGGTCTGTGCATTTGGGAAATCCCTTCATACTCACTACACGGCCGAAGAGTCCGAGGAGGTGAGGAAGTATCCTACTCATTTCCTGAATTGACTCGGGACTAGAAAGACTCCACTCCTTGACTCTGTCAAAAGCTTTGAACTTTAAACCATTTCTCATGGAAACCAAGCCGGCAGGTATCGAAATTTCCACTCTTGAAATGATAAAAATCAACCAAAAAAACCCGAAATTTAGATATCCTGATTCCTGAGCCACGTTCTGGTCTATACTTCGTGTAAACATTAATTAATGGTGGGCCGATCTCATAAAAAGACGAATGAGGAAAAACATCGTGTGGCCCACAAATGGCATCTTTGAAAAATCTTGACGTGTTGGCCTGGTCCGGGGGATAAGTTTTCTCTAAAGTTGATAAATTGTACAAGTAAAGTTGATCAAACAATGAGCTTTGCATTTTATTAGCCGTTTTGTGAGGGAAGTAGGAGACGGGGGGTTTAACGAGAGAACGTATTGACGAGGGAAAACGATTATGGAAAAAAGTCATGGATGGATGAGGAGTTGCAGTTGCAGGTCAAGAATCAAGATTACTTCCATAAAATTCTTTTCTGGGCTCTCTTCATCTCTTTCACATGCTTCGTTGCCTTTTCCTTTCCTTGACATATGTGGGGGTGACAATCAAAATTTCAATCTTCGGTCTACGGTTATTTGCTCTAATTGATTGGGCTTTCTCTGCTAATTGAAGTTAGAGAAATATTCAAGAATTTTATTTTAATCATTTTAAATTAATTTCACACCTCACTTAAAGCTTGACTGGAAGATAAGATTTTAAATGAAAAGCAGCATTCTCTTGAAAGCTAGCTGTAAGTAAAAACAATGAAATAGGAAAGTTCGCTCTATCTTTCGTATGCATAATGCAAAAAAGTTTCGCTACCATTGAGAACCTGATCATGATTGATGATGCAACACACTTACCTAATATTATTGACGTGGGGAGTCCATGCTCTCAAAAAAAAAAATTGTTAAATGTGAAATCATCTCGGGTCAAGAGAAAAACTTTCTATACGTCAAAGTTTCTCTAACCAATATTAATTTTTATGTACCCGAATGTGGATCACTAATATGGCCCACTATCATCTCAATATGAATAATATTAATGACGTAATATTATTTTTTATTAAAAAATATGGTTGTCATTAAAATTATTTTTAGTATTTATTGACAAGTCATAATATTAACATTTTTTTTTTATATGTCGAGAAATCTCTTTAAGGCATCCCTTCATAATAAACCGTAGTTCCGTGCATCGCATTTTCAAAATTTTTTTATACACGAAACTGGTTAAATCAATGTGCTGTAAAATAACTTAATAATTAGTCTGCTTGAATAGTGTTATATGCAGCTGATCTAATTAGAAATATGTTAGATTGGGATTACAAGTTTTTGGACCAGGTCCTAAATTGAACCAACCTCACCTAACTTTATCTGCCACGTGTCATTGCATCTTGCCCCCAGAGGGAAGTTTCATCATTCTTTTTTCAATAAAAGTTCATTTCTGATTTATTTAAAATAAAATTTTAATTGTAAGCGATTCTGTGAACTAATACGTACACTCATTCAATATGATTGGTTAAAAAGTAGATTTTATTAAAAATAGTACTAATTTGAATTTAAAATATGTATGCAACAACATTAATACACAGATTGATACGTAAACTTGCTTGTACATAGCAAAACTCTTATTTAAAATCAGCATCACAGTTTTCAAGTTTTGTTTTGACAATTAGAGATCTTAGTTTTTAACTTTTTAAAAACTGATAACTAAAAATTAACATGATTGACATGTGGCATCAATATGCCACGCTTCAATCTTTCATTGGCTAACATCGATACTGATATTGCATGTTAACCAATTGAAGACTGACACGTGGCATCGCGTTAAATTAACAAAGGTACCTAATTGGAAGTTTTTTGTATCAATTTTGCAAAATTGGAAAACTCAGGCCTTCGAAATCGAATTGCAAAAACTTGATAACTTAGCTACTGACTTCGCAATTCATCCTTTAATTTTTTTTTAAATAATTTTTTTAGATAGTTTTATTCATGAAAAATTCCAGTTTTCGTTTTGAAACTTTCTATTAAAACAATGCTTTCGTTTTTTAAAATATAAATAGGAATTTTTAAGATAATAATTGGATGTGCTCGATTTTTTTTTTCTTTAACTAGCCAATGTGTCGATATATGATTCAGAGTATGTAAAGACCTACTAGATACTTATTGAAATTGCTTTTCATAAGAAATTGTGTGACAATATGTACATCTCACAAACATGAACAACTGTTTTGGGAGAAAAATTTTGTAAGTTAGTTGATTTTGAAGAAAAGGCTTTTCAAAGTTTCTTGAGTCCTTCACGTTTTCCTGCGAATTCTGTTCTTCTAACAAGAACGATTTTAAGGGGTACATGCTACAGAAACAGAGAAGTAAAGAAAGAAAAGCTTAAGCAGAGCAATCTCAAGCAAGGCCCTTAATTTTCATGATGGCTGTTTCTGTAATGGGTTATCTCATTTGATTAGAAGGCACTTCTTGCTGAAGAAGTACTAAAAATTGGTCTATCTTGTAGTTTTAAATATGGAAATGATAAATATACTACAAAGTTTACGACAAAAGTCGTACAAACAGAGTTGCTAAATCATGCTATTGGTACTGTTAAAGGATATAAATGATTAAATCTACTTCTTATTGCTTCTTGTATTCATTCCTACACAAACCTACCTCGTCTACAATTTTCGAACTGATCCTTATATTCCTCTCCTGATCCCTCTCCCACCTGGGAGTACTTTTGCTAAGCTGACTTCCATTTCTGTTGAACTCTTTCCTCAAGAAAACATCATCCCCAATACTTCCCTTATCATTACCCAACTCATACCTGCCTGATTTATAATGATTGTACTCATCCCTTGGTGATTCCCGTTTATACCATCTATCTGGAATGAACACTCACTTTTCAATCTCAACTTTTGCGCCTCTCCACAACCCAAAATCCACTCTCTCTGCTTCTCCTCTCCTAGTCTTCTCCGGCACTATCTCACCAATATAATAAATATTGATGAAAATTAAGTGTAGTATTGGTTTTATGAGTTTCACACGAGGGAATATGGTCTCATGGTTTGGTGCAAAACGGAGGGAAAAAGAGGATTTGAAACAAGTGCACAATGGTCCTATTTATAGAGGCAAACTCACCAGTTTACACTAGAACAGAAGAGCCTAGGAGGTGTCACTTCGTTCATGTCAAAGCGGCACCCCTAGGGGAAACCATCACCATGGGGGAGTTGCAAATGGAACGGGGTGACTGTTGTCGTGTGGTCAGTGGTCACCCCATGCATCCATAAATATAGCTATGATTTACCTTTTGATTTTAACTTCTGATTTGTGATATATCAGTTAATAAAACTTGTACTATAAGTCTATATCTAATGTCACTCTTAAAATATACATGTAAAGTTATCACATTAAAATTATAAGCCCCTAGTCTGACATTCTCTGTTCTTTACCAATTTGGAAATAGAAATGAAAACTTGTATCCGGTTACTGACTTTGAAAGCCTACTCTTCACGCATCAATATACTTAGAATTAAGCCTGGCAACATGCTTTCAACTTCGTACGGTGGGAAAATATGTATATACAAGCAATAGAGAGATGATCATGAAGTGGTATAAGTTTTTCTCAGGTTTCAAATCTTAAGATAATGTTATCTGCATAATTTCTGTATATATCTCTTAAGCACGCCTCAAGTTTATCACTCTCTATATTATAATAATTTCCTCGCTTGTTACAAAATTGAGTCAGTGTTAATTAATATTGGCCCTAGTGTTTGTGCTCATTAATTATATATCCACTGTAATACTGTGGTAATGAAACATTAGATGAGGATATTTTGTTCATTCAAGTCATCATCTACTGTGAATTAACTTTGAGTGGGATCTACCTAAATTAATGCATGGTTAATATTGAAACGCAGAGAAAGCATCTACTATGGGCACTAGATCAGTATCCTCATACCACTTCGCAGACAAGTGGAAAATGCTTATCCTAGCATGCATCCAACGCATTATCAAGTTCCATTGTACTTTTCTAAATCCGTGGAAGAGGAGAAAAAAAGAATTCTTGGAGAGAGAGAGAGAGAGAGAGAGAGAGACCTGCTGGACGACAGTGCAAGGCATGAGGCCTATCTGGGCAGAAGCACTTGAAAAGGTACGTCATTCTATCAAATCCACACCGTCCTCCACTTTCCTTGCAAATGCTGCAATCGCTCGCCTTCCATTTCACCAAGAACCCACTTCTGAGTGACTCTCTAATGTCACCCTCATGAGCTTCAACGGGTGCTACCACCCTAGTCGTGCATCTTTCTGATACGTACCTCAGCTTCGGGTCCCGTTCATGCAGAGCCAGAACCGAAACGTTTTTGTTTTCGCCATCACAACCAGGATAAAAAACTAAAGCACTCCTCCCAAGGTGCAACGAAGAGTTGCAACCATAAAGCAGATGTACATGGGATTGGTATGGAGCTAGCTCGAAACGGATACCATGAAGGGATATATTTTCTGCTAAAGGAATACAATCGTTGGTGGAATTGGAAAAGGCGGCATTTGAGAAGCGAAGGATATGACTTTCATAGGAAATATTGTGGATGGTGTAGATGCTGTTAGATATGTTGATGGTGGGTTGGCCATTGTTGTTGCAAGAGAGCTGGAATCCGGGGTAGCCGCATAAGAATCTTGGTTTGTCTTGGATGTAGAATGGAAAACTAATGTTTTGCCCGTCACCACAGGTACTGTGAACACCACATGCTTGAAAGTATGGGTTGTCCACGCCGAAGGATTTTCTTGGTAGGAAGGAAAAGAAGAGGATGCACAGGTTTATCAGTAGAGAAATGGGTGATCGCAGGGTGGGCAGGAGGTGTGTTCGTTTCATTTGGGGATCCAGAAGTAGTCGTTTGTGGTAGCTAAAGATCTGCAGAAATGGATGATCATCATAATTAATCTGGTGAGAAAGAGAGGAGAGTGCAGAGTTGTCAGGTGGAAAATTGGGGCGTGGAATTGAAATGATGGAGTTTTGGGGACGCATCGACTTTGTTAAGAGCATTAGTATATTAGTATTAGTCTATGCATATATATATATATATATATATATGTAAAATTATATTTGTATAATATGGCCTTAAAATCTTCTATATTGACTTATGCATATCTAAATATTTAGCTACCTATGAACAGTACTTATCCAAATTTGGATAACCACTATTCACCCTACAAATTATATTTTAATCATTATTTCTTTCCCCTCCCACTCTCTTTTTCACAATCCTTTCATTTTCTCTCCTTCAAGAACACAACAAACATTCACTTACACATTCATTTTATTATTATAATATATTATATATATTTTTCATTTTATTATATTTTTAATATATTATTATTAAAAAATTATATTTTTTTATTATTATATTTGTATTATTAATGTCAAATGTATGTAGTGGATGTTAATTGTAAAATATATATAAAAAAATTGATTTTAGCAAAAAAATAATAATAATACAATAATTATTATTTTATTATTAATGTTAATTGATTTTATTATTATTTTACCTCAAATATGCATAAGTCAATATGAAAATTTTGTTTGAATGACAAAGTGACTATGCAAAAGAGGTAATTTTACTTATGCATATGTATAAGAGAAAATATACTTACAACCGTGAATTGTGTAACCACCGCGTAATCGTTTTGAAAAAAATGAATAAAACATGGGACCCACATGAAAAAAATTAATTTTTTAATAGTGGATCTCACTCTTTTTCAAAGCGATTACGCGACGATTACGCACTTCACCGTTGTATGTAGAATTACTCCATGCATAAACCATTGTTGTGGTCTCAATAGAGTCCTTATCGGCCTTTTGCCACTGCAAGTTGGCATAGAAGAAGCCAAGGGATTGTCGGTTTCTGCCCCCATAACTTCCTATGGCTCTTGTCACTGTAAATTTAGATCAATACTATATTGAATTGCCAACAAATAATCTTACAAAATTCAACTCATCAAATAATAATAATGATTTGATTTTATATAATATATTAGATTATAAAATAATTTTTACTTTAAAATAAATAAATTATATTACATCAAGTTACGTCAATTTATAACTCTATTTTTATGAAATTTTTTTCGTACATCTATTCAATTTTAAAAAGAGATAAATATAATTTTAAAATGTTTTGTGTAGTTTATGTTGCTTGAAAATCATATACAAACCGAATTTAATGATTTAAATTTCTTTTAGAATTAAACTATCCAATTTGACCCAACAATTAAAAAAGATTTGCACTTTTGAATTTAAGCTACGGTCCCGTGATCATATGACATTTTTTAGCGCATCACTCCGTAGTTCTTCGCACTCAACTTTTACCATAATGCTTTTTTTTTTTTTTTGGAAAATTACTATATTGGTGTTTGAAATTTGAATATATGGTTTACGCGACAAAATCTTAAATTATTTTTTAAAAAAACAATATCATGGAGAACTCAGAATATTAACATGTTGTTCGGAAAAATAATACATTTTCTTTACAAAAGAAAAATTATAACCTAAAATACGACATCATGCAATATCACTTTAGAAGGTAATTTTTGTGAAGGGCTAGTTATTTTTCTTTAATTATTTATTAATCAGTACGTGCTAAGGTAGAAAGTAGATGTTTTTCATGTATCGTTAACAGACTAAGGATTTGCTCAATACTCGGTGCATTTCATTGATGATTTATCAGGTATTTATACAAGGCAAAAGGGAATAAAAGTGGTTACAAGTACAGCAGAGAAACAATAACAATTGTCTACAGTTCATTCTAGAAGGTTATTTTTCTGTACATGTGCCGTAGCACTATCATCTATTCTAATATACCCCCTCAAGTCCAATTGGGTAGACAGCACTTTGAGACTTGTCCGACATCCGAAGAAGTGTTATGAAACCAATGGTTTTGTAAAGACGTCTGCTAGCTGATCTTGTGAACTGATGTAGGAAACATGGAAACATGGAGTGTGTTGGTAGCAACTCGATCACGGACAAAGTGGAAGTCAATGTCCATGTGTTTGATATTTAAGTGGTAAACTGGATTTGCAACCAAATAGGTGGCCTCAATATTGTCACACCATAAGGTTGGGGCCTTGAATAAAGGAATACCAAGCTCACAAATTATAGTTTGAAGCCAGATCAACTCGGCAGCAGTTGAAGCAAGAGACTTGTACTCAGCTTCCGTGCTTGATCGCGCAACTGTCCTCTATTTTTTTTTAGCCTCAGGAGATGAGTTTTTTTGCCAAGGAAAATACAAAAGCCTCAATAGAACGACGATCATCTGGGTATCATGCCCAGTCTGCATCAGAGTATGCATGCAAAGTAAAGGCAGAAGTGTTCGAGAAGAACAGGCCAAAATTGATGGTGGCCTTGAGATATCAAAGTATTCTCTTGACTGCAGTCCAGTGGGGTTGTTTTGGTAAGTGCATGAACTGACATACTTTGTTCACGGCAAAGGAGATGTCGGGTCTTGTGAAGGAGAGATACTGCCAACCTCCTACTATGCTACGGAAGTGATGATTATCTTCATAGCTTGGAGAGTCAAACTTGGACAGTTTAAGGGAAGTAGCCATGGGAGATGGCATAGGCTTCGCATGAAGCATTTTGCTTTTGGCGAGAAGGTCTTTGATGCATTTATGTTGAGACAATAGGAGACCATTCTTCAAGTAGTCAACTTCTAATCCAAGAAAAAAAGACAATGGGCCAAGATCTTTTAATGGAAAGGCCACTCCCAAAGCAGAGATAAAGGAGTTAAGGGTAGAAGAAGTGGAGGATATGATTACTATATCGTCTACGTAAATTAATAGGTAGATGCATGTATCACCATGGTTAAAGATAAAAAGGGATGGATCGGCTTTGGAGGTAGTAAAGCCATAACCTACTAACCATGAACTCAATTGGGCAAGCCAAGCCCTTGGGGACTGTTTAAGGCCATAAATTGATTTATGAAGTTGACATACATAAGTGGGGTGAATAGGGTCAATACTGAGGTTGTTGCATAAAGACAACATCAGTTAATAAGCCATGAAGGAAAGCGTTGTCGATATCAACCTGTCGTAGGTGCCATCCTCGAGCTACAGCGATGGCAAGGATCAAATGGATGGTGGGCGACTTGGCAACAGGCTGAATGTTTCATCATAGTCAATCACAGCCTGTTGATGGTAGCCTTTGGCAACCAATCTGGCTTTCCTTCGTTCAATGGAACTGTCTGCCTTCAATTTTGTGCGGTAGACCCATCTGCATCCAAGAATGTTAGAAGAGGGATTGGGTGGAACTAAAGTCCAGGTATGGTTCTAGGTTAGGGCAGAAAACTCTTTGGACATGGCATCATCACACTAGTCAGGAAATTTAGAGGCCATGGAGAAGCTTGTTGGGTTGTCCGGTGTAGTAATAGTGGTGGTGAAACAATTTCGTGACGGGTACAGCACAGTACCATCCGTGGCAATTCGAGGATGGGAAAAGTGTGTGTGAGCACGTGTAATGATAGGGTGGGGAGGAGTAGCACGAATCAGAGAGGAAGCACGAATAACAGGGGATGAAGAAGACGTGAAGGGAGTTGAGTGTGTTGAAGAAAACGAGTTGGATGGACTGGGCCCTGGGCCAAGAATGGATGATGAGAAGAGAGGAAGGTGGGCCTGACGTATGGTCTGAGAGGATAAAGGAGGGATGGGCCGTGACTTAGAGAAAGGGAATGAGAGCTCCATCAAATTTAACATCACATGAGATATAAAGTTTGTGGGTTGTAAGGTCCAGACATTTATATCCTTTGTGATTAGCACTGTAGCCCAAGAATAAACAGGATTTGGACCGAAACTGCATTTTGTTTTTATTATATGGCCTCATCACTCGCATCTGAATATTTTTAAGAAATTGTAATCGGGAATACGATGATGAACCATAAAATGAGGGGATTTATTTTGAAGAGTCGAACTGGGTAAAAGATTAATTAAATAGACTGCGGTTTGAAATGCGTCATCCCAAAAGGTGAAAGGAAGTGATGCATGGGCCAAAAGTGCAAGCCCAGTTTCTACAAGGTGCCTGTGTTTATGTTCGATGAGTCCATTTTGTTGGTGGGTATGAGGGCATGAAAATCGATGAGTAATCCCCAGTTTTTGACACATAGGAGTGAGAGGTCCATCAGTTTGAAGTGTAATGAGCTTTGTATTGAAGAGATGTTCAACATAAGGCAAGAACGAAGTAAAAAAATGAAAGACATCCGATTTCAATTTTAAAGGGAAAAATCATGTATAACGTGTATATTGGTCCACAATAGATAGATAATAGTGAAACCCATTACAAGAAATAAAAGGGGTTGGGCCCCAAAGATCTGCT
This sequence comes from Juglans cinerea, assembly GCA_961763995.1. NCBI lineage: Eukaryota > Viridiplantae > Streptophyta > Magnoliopsida > Fagales > Juglandaceae > Juglans > Juglans cinerea. The sequence goes on along the minus strand of CAUIVZ010000011.1, from coordinate 2,669,649 downwards.
ACAATTAATTGTAAAGGTCTTGTGTAAGAGGCCTGACTTGAACTAAAGGGAAGTTGGTGACTCTTTGCAAGAGGACACGCAGAGCACAGAAAAGAGGGGTCTCTATGCGAAAATCTCAAATGGTTGGTGTGCAAGATAGTTGAAACAAGCTGAAGTGAAGGGTGGCCTAATTTGTGATGCCACTGAGCTACTGATGTGCATTCGCCGAGATGAGTGGATGGAAACGAAGCAAAGGACGTTGTAGAAGGGAAGACATAAAGGCCATCACAGGTTGGACCCGTGAGCAGGATCTTCTCGGTCGTTTTGTCTTTCACAGAAAAATGGGAAGCATGAAATTCAAAGAAGCAACAATTATCAACACATAATTGACAAACAGAAACTAAGTTTTTTATGATGGAAGGTACGTGAAAAATATTATGAAGAATAAAGGAGGAGGAGTTTGAGTTGAGAGAGAAGTCATCAAAATGCTCGAGGGGAAGATTCGAGCCATTACCCATGCGGATTTGTTCACCACTATGATACTGTTCGGATGAGAGGTTGAGGTTGCTGAGGTCATTGGTAATATGGTGGGTTGCAGCAGAATCGAGATACCAAGTGGAGTCTGAGAAGGAGCTTGGTGTTGTATAGTTGGTAGAAAATGAAGTTGGTGCCTCAAGTTGATATGCATGGTCAAACCGATAGAGACACTGCAGAGCTACGTGACCGGTTTTGTTACAGACCTAGCAAGTGGGACAGGTAGATACAAAGGGTAGGGGAAAAGGAACGACCGCCACGAGAGAGCAAGGCAGATCGACCTCTGCCACTATGACCTTGGCATCCACCTCGAAAGGAAGCACACCCTTGCTGATTATGACCACCAGCAGCAAAGAAGTGAGCAGTGGGCTCAATAAATAAAGGGGAGTTTCTGGTGGAGTGGGACATGCGACTCTCATGGACTAGAAGCAGTTGGTAGAGTTCAAGAGAGGAGATGGGTTCAGCACGAGTAGTGACTGATGTAACAAAGGATTCATAAGCTGATCCAAGGCTAGTTAGCAAGTAGGTCACGAATTCCTTATCAGGAAGGGAATGACCAGTAGGTGCTAAGATGTCTGCAAGAGAATGAACTTTGGCAAAATAATTAGTGATTGATTGGGTACCTTGAGTGAGATTGGTTAATTGAAAACGAACATGAAATTCTTTGGCCTGAGAATGGGAAGCAAACATGGTAATAGGGACTAAATTGACTGGGTCAAGCCCTCTGGAAATCTATCACTAAGCCAAGAGATAAGGTAAGAAAGATATAAGGCAAAGAAGTTGGCTCAGACTCCTAAAAGGAAAATGTATCACAAGTCAAGTTAGACTCTATCACTCCAAGGAAATAACGTCTATATAAGGAGCAGCTCCCCCACAAATCTAACAGGCTCTCTCCAGGCTCATTTCATGCACTCTCCACCAACGATAACCAGAGTTCTCGAGAGGTTGTAGAGGAGAGGACATGACCAATGATAGAGTCAGAAAGAGAAGAAAAAAGGATACTAAGAACAAGTTGATCAGTACGTTTCCATGATAAAAAACTGGATTTGGGTAAGTTGAATAGGATAAAAACTCAGAGGGAGAGGAACGAGAGCCATCAATAAATTGATAAAGATCTTGACCTCGAAGATAGGCACTGATCTGAACCTTCCATAAGGTATGATTTTCAGTAATTAACTTGGTGGTGATAATGTGGGAGGAGGAAGCAATGGAGGTGTTTGGGGAAGGAAGGGGTGGGTTGGACAGGGCAATGGAATCGTGCAACAGCTAGTCTTGCTGCTCTGATACCATAACAGACTAAGGATTTGCTCAATACTCAATGCATTTCATTGATGATTTTTTTAGGTATTTGTACAAGGCAAAAGGGAATAAAAGTGGTACAACAAAGAAACAATAACAGTTGTCTACAGTTTTTTCTAGAAGGTTATTTTTCTGTATATGTGTCGTATCACTATCATCTATTCTAATAATCGTGACACTTGAAGCATATGATATTTATGTTTTTAAATAAATTTATTCAAAAATATATGTAAGAGCATGAAGACTAAAATAGAAATAATTGGTCTATAAATAGATTTTATATATAAAAAAAATTAATATAACTGAATATGACACAAATTTTTTTATTATAAAGTAAATCTTTTGTATTATATTAAATTATATCAGTTTGAATTTATAAAAATAACACTTCAATCTGTAGTCCTCCATCTCAAATTACATCATCGTCCCAGCTTTTAACTCATAATAGCACTGGGGTTGAATTATGTATATTTCTAGCAAATTTTAACCAAGGAAGGCATAATAGTTATTTAACCTATTTCAAATACATTCTACAATGGATTAGCTATATAAGTCTTGACTAAACTATTATTTTACTTCTCCGAAGGCATTGTCTGTCGTCGGCTTGGGGTCGGCAATAGCAAGGAGGAGACAAAAGGTAAAAGTGAGTAAAAATGCTTTCGGCAGTATGATGATGTCTCGAGGCTTTAATGTCTAGAATAAACCAAGATGAGAAAACTAATAAATATATATATATATTTTATTATAATAAATTACTATCTAACTATAAATAATAATTTTTTTTATTTTTCCCTTAAATCTTATTTTAGCAAAAATTCTTAAAACTCTTGACCTGTAGTTTCATTGTAGAATTTAATGAATGATCTTATTTTATCAAAAGGTCTTTAAGACTTTTGACTATTTGACGTGTAGCTTCCTTGTAGAATTGTAGAATTTAATGAAAGATCATGTTTTATCAAAAATTTCTTAATAATTTTACAGTTAGATATTTTTCTGAAGTTTAAATTTTTTTTTAATCTTGAACTTTTATCTTCTTTTTTTTTTAATTTTATATTTTTTTCTTAACAAATAAGTTATTGATTTTTTTATTTTTATTTATTTATGTATCTTTATACTAACGCACATGGACCGTTTCCCATTGTATATGAACGCCAGTGCTCAACTTGTTTGTAAATCATCTGGCTTCTTTAATGTTTTGAAGGCTTGACAGTTGACATGCCATCTTCTTGAAAGAGACTTGGGATTTGAATATAAATTTAGCATTTTACCAATTTATTGGACATGAATTGGTTGGTCCTCATTGTCATGCTACCTAACAAAATTTAATGGATCACTCCGTAGTTCTTCGCACTCAACCACAGGGATTCAGCCGCCAAAGTATAGTCGACAAGCCTACTGATTTCAAATTATTTGAATTCATTCGTGAATAATAATATTTTATGGATCGAAATATATTTAAGTGTATGAAATATGTTAAATTATATATTTAAATATATAAAATAAGTTGAGATGAACTTAATTTTTTATAAAAAGTTAAAAAAATAGTCAGTCAAATCTATAATTAATTTGAAAATGAGTTGAAGTGATCTTTATATTCAAACATTAAGGGTGGCCAAACCCATGCCAATTCATACAAGTTAGTAGGGTTCGGATTCATGTCAAACATTAGTCGAGCAATGAAAGGCATAGTACCTAAGCCCAATTTTAAGGTGTAGTTTAGATAGTGAGTTGAGATGAGTTGAGATAAAAGTTAAAAGTTGAATAAAATATTATTTTTTAATATTATTTATATTATAAAATTTAAAAATGTTGAATTGTTTATTATATTTTACCTTTCTTATATCTAATTCAATTATTAAAATTTTGACACAGACAACTCAAGTGAATCGATTGATCATTGAGGGTCTTGCAGTTGCCGACACAGACACCAATATGCATAAACAACAAAATGAAAATTAAAACAAAAAAGAAAAAGAAAGGCAAATAAGGATCAGGACAGGAGCCCAAATGAGAGACGACTAATCAGCTGCCATATCAATTTTCAACCATCTCAACTTGCAATGATTCCCGATCCTTTCCATAAAAGAAAGTGACCCATCTTTTCTTCCGCTATATTTGACTGCCAGTTGGTTTTTAATTTTTATTAATTTTTATTTATATTTTTTAATATTTTTAAAAAATAAAAAAAATAAATTAGTATATTTATAATCACTTCTTTAATCACTAAATAAAAATAAAAAATAAAAAATAAAAAAATATCTTACCGAGCAGTCAAATAGATTGATACAATTTGAGAGGCAAAATAATTTTTACCTTTTTCTAATCAACAAATCTGACTTTGAAAAGGATAAGATATGGACATCTTCCTTCTCCACCAAATTGCATTCTCGCATATGAATATAGATCTTGCATATGAGAAATTACTACATAGAGTAAGTTATACAAATGTCATGAACTTCAGGGAGGATTAATCAATCATCAATCTTTAAACTTTTTATACCTCATGAGATGAGATTAGATGAGATTAAATAAAATATAATTTTTTTAATATTAATTTTATTTAAAAATTTAAAAAAATTGAATTATTTATTATATTTTATTTAAAAGTTTAAAAGAATAATAATAATTAAATGAGATAAAATAAGATGGTTGAAAACAAACGTTTGGAATTCAAAATTGAAATCGTGTTTAGACTTTTAAGATTCCCAATGTTATGAGTCGATGAAATTTCGTATTTAATCATGAATCCAAAGAAAATAAAGGGCACGTGATCAGTACAACTGCTACGTGGTGAACGGCTTGGCCAGAAAGATCAAGTTATTTGATAAAAATTATAATTATAATCGCTCGTAAACGGAGTAAAGCCTCCTCGTATATATTAGTCTGCATCTCCTGCAAGGAACCATAGAAATTGCAAGCCATTTCAACAGAGACAGAAAGAGATAAGAGAGACATAAAGCTGTTAGAACATATATATATACATAGATGGTCAGGGAATGGAAAGCAGCAGTGCGAGGGGATGGAAGCAGCAACATTAATGAAAGCTTAAGCAGTGCAGTTTTAATGATCTTTTGGGTTGTGCTGGCCATGCTCTCTCTTATTACAGCAGTCATCTTTGGCTGTGCAGATGGAGCATCCAAAGACAAAGCCTCGGCCACCCAAAATGATACCTATGGAACAGCTTGTACTGCAGCCGGGTGTGGTGCAGGTTGCGGTGGTTAAATTTAAACTGTACCAAAGGACTGCTTAATTCCTTTCTGCTTTAAAGTAATGTCAAAGCTATTGTTTGTTCTAAACATTCTGGTACATAGCAATCCAGAAATGTTTAGAGGTAAAGATATGAGGATGTTGATGTAAGAATAACAAGCCAATGAAAGCAGATTTTCAGTTTCTTGATTCAATGATGATTGCCTTGCAATATAGTACTTTCTCTTTCTCCCTACTTTTTTCATTCATATACAAATGTACATATTTGGGTTGTGTTGTAATGGAGTTACCCAATATGATTGTGATCATTCAATGTTCAAAAAACCAGTAAGAGTGTGAGGCGTTCAGCATTGTTTGACTCTGACAATTGGAATGATAAGTGTCCCCAAAAAAGCCAAGAATCATACAAAAATGGGCTAATTTTGATGAACTATATCATGAGGTGAAACTCGTGAGAGAAGGAAGCGCGATGTTAGGTAAACTCACACAGGACATGGAGGTTGTGAGAAACATTGAGAAGAATGTTGACCACTTCCAATATTAGCAGAAGCTCAAGCTCCTTGTATGTTATCTTGCAGAGAAAGGTAAAGATAGTTCTTTGACAGCAATGTTGAATACAAAGATGAAAGATGGATGAAGAAGGGAGCAATTAATGCAGAAGATGATGGTACTTAACGTGTTGAACTAAAACAGTAGCTGACATGGGTAAACAAGAAATTGGTGCAAGAGAGGAGCAGCTAGAGATTGAACTACAGAACTGTAATAGAGCAGGGGGTGCCCTTAGTGGGCGTGCCCCTGCCACTTCCCTTATGGCCGTAACGTTGGCTTGGCTACCATGCGAGGTCCATCCTGGCAGATATCATCTTGTCATTTGGGAGTCTATGCTATGCGAGTGAAAATACTTAGACGGTAGGCATATTGAGTGTGTCTCTAGATTTATCTACATAGCACACAGGCGAAATCAGAGATTTGAACATTGGATTTACTTGTAGAACAACTACATAGATTATCCTTTGAGGTATATTTCTTTTGTTTTGTATATTTACATCAACTCTAACAAAAAACAATATTTAATTTCCTACCTATCAAACAAAGAAAAAGAAAAAAAAAAGAACTTTTCTATAGATTTCAACGAGATTCTTATCTGCTTTCTTTTTATATCAACTGGCTAATAATTTGCCACATATGCGTATCTTTCCTATACTATAATATTAAACCACAAACGTTACTTTTCTCCATCCCCATCTCCAAATGTCTTTTAGTACTTTGCCGTGACAAGTGACAACGCTGGCTTCTTTATGAACAAGAAAAATAGGTATAAATAGTTATATTCTTTTTTCAACTAATTTTAAGATAAGCAAAGCATCGTATGATCATCACGTACTCAAATCTTTGCAAACTTTTCCCAGCTTGCCTATAATCTACGGTATTCTGGTGCGGGGCCCAGAACCTGATTTGCAGATATCCGTTTCCCTTTTTCTTAGATTTGAAAATATCCATGAAAATCTTAGTCTTTAATAGTATTGGTTTATGCATATGCATATGTAAAATTACCTCTTTTGCATAGCTATTTTACCATTCAAGCAAAATTTCCACATTAGCTTATGCATATTTGAGGCAAAATAATAATAAAATATTATTATATTATTATTATTACTTTTTTGCTAAAATCAATTTTTTAATATATATTTTACAATTAACATCCACTACATATATTTGATATTAATAATACAAATGTAATAATAAAAAATATAATTTTTTAATAATAATATATTAAAAATATAATAAAATGAAATATATATATAATATATTATAATAATAAAATGAATGTGCAAGTGAATGTTTGTTGTGTTGTTGAAGGAGGGAGAAAATGAAAAGATTGTGAGAGAGAGTGGGAAGAGAGAGAAATAATGATTAAAATATGATTTGTAGGGTGAATAGTGGTTATCCAAATTTGGATAAACACTGTTCATAGGTAGCTAAATATTTAGATATGCATAAGCCAATGTAGAGGATTTTAAAGCCAAATTATGCAAATATAACTTTACATATACATATGCATAGACCAATGCTAATGCTCGAATATATAGACCTGGCTCGGTTTCTATGGGCCTGAAAGTGAAAACAGAGACGCAGAAAATCTTGTGCTTTGGAGTATGGAGAATGTCAAATCATGATAAAAATGAAATGAAAATATAATATATAGTATATGCAGATTGCAAGCTATAGATCAGTCTCCGGGACAAAGTTAAATGGGGTAAGGATCGTGCTACAGCTCCCGCTGGGGGCTCCCGCTGGAGCTGTAGTATATATTATATGTGTTTTTTTTAAAGTTTTTTTTTATATAATATTTTTTAATATCTTTTAAAAAATAAAATAAATTTAGAACATCAAGAAGTAAAAAAAAAATTATTAAAAAAATACTTTCTTAATCACGAAGTAAAATAAAAAATCATAAAAAAATATTTTATATTTTACTTCGTGATTAAGCAAGTATTATTTAATAACATTATAAATTTTTTTATTTTTTAAAAATATTTAAAATTATTAAAAACATCTATATAAAAAAAGAATTAAAAAATACACATGATAAAATACACTGAAACTCCAGCGGGAGCCCCCAGCGGGAGCTCCAGCATTATCCAATGGGGTAATTTACTTGCACAAGATGCTAATTGCTGAGGCTTGGATGACACTTTCAATCAGTCATTGGATCATTCTTTCTATTCATACAGATCAGATCAATAAAATTCAAACTTGGTAGAGGAAAAATGTATTGGATTTGTGGGTTTGGTTCTTCAACGAAAGTCATGAGGTTAATGTACTTACAGTTACAGACTCATCTGTTTGTATATATACCTAAATTATAAAGGAAGTGCACCATTAACATAGGACGGGCAAAACAGTATAGTCTCCCTTAACATAAAATATTAATTTGAAGTACCTCAAAAAACGATTCGATTTCCTTTTAATACACCAAGAATTAACATATCAGTCTCAAACAAAAGCCTATTAATGTGGGGTTCACACCCACTCACAAACGGCTACTTGTAAAGTTTGCCATCGTGGCTTGGAGCTCTGTTTTCTCGACACGCGGCACATACACAATGGTGCCGTACTATGGACCCACTCACTAGGCAAAGAAAGATAATGACCATTGATACATAGTAATGTTAGGTATAATTCCTATTTCGAGATTGCAATATAATCTTTGATAATTTTATTTTTAAAATTTTTTGAAATTATAAAAATATCTCTTTTAAAATAATATTTTTTTTCATTTAATAAAGGACTTGCACATATAATTCTCACTTAGAGACTGTAAATAGAATTTCTTATTCATATATAAGTAATACTACGTACAATCCCCATTTAGAGACTGCAATGTAACTTTAAATAATTTTATCTTTAAAATTTTTTAAAATTATAAAAATATCCCTCGATATATTTTTTCAATTAATAAAACATGTAAATTCAATCCTCAAGTGGTAACTGTAACTATAATTTCTCTTTCGGCCAACTGGGTTTCTAATGAATAAAATTATGATCATTGGGGGCACAAAGTGACCATAATCATAGCATGTCTCCCAAACGGTTTATAAGCATCAGAGGTTAATCATGGCTGCCCAACGCATTGACTCTGGCTATCTCTTCCGTTCTGAACCGTCCAATCATCATTTTCCCTTCATTAGAGAGAGGAGAGGGAGAGGGAGAGGGAGAGGGAGAGGGAGTCTACCCTCTTTTTCCAAACAGAAGAAAAGCAAATGATTTTTCTTCTGTTTTCTTGGAGCTAATTTGCACATGCAGCAAGGGATATTAACCCATATATAATTCCTAATAGATTCTTCTTCATTAATAATTATCACTTCTATAAAATATTATTTTTTAATATTATTATTATTTTAAGATTTTAAAAAATTAAATTATTTATTATATTTTGTGTGAAGATTTTAAAAAATTATTATGATTAGATGAGATGAGAAGAGATGAGTTAATATCAATTCTAAATCCAAACTGGCCTTTATATACTCAAACCTCTTTAATTCTAATTAGATGGTCTAATTTACAAATGATGAATATATGATGTAATTTTTTTTATATTTTTAATAATTTTTTAACAAAATAATCTTGTATAATGTCCTTTTAGTATAATGTCCAATCTTGGTTTCCACAGCAAATGGATCAACTGGATCAAATAATGGATCACTACTGTTTCATAGTCTGTGATCATAAATGGAAGCCCTTGCGGCTACTCTCAACCATCCAGAGGTTTTAGGCAAGGGATCTTTTATCCCCCTTCCTCTTCATTCTTGGAATTAACGTCCTCACTCGTATTATCACAAAAGAAGAAAACCTTGTTCACCTCAAAGGCATCTCCATTAGCAAGAATGGACCCACTATATCACATCTGCTTTTTACAGATGATTTAATCATCTTTGGAAAAGCCTCCAAGAATAATGCACAAAGATTCCGTAACTGTCTTGAAAAATACTCTATTTGGTCAGGTAGTTCATGCTGATAAGTCCTTCATACACAACACCTTACCCCAAATTAGAAGAGAAGTAAAAGAGATCCTTGGTTTCAAAAATGTCACCTCAAATATCAAATATCTTGGTCTGTCCCTTCACTTCAAAGCTTCAAAAAAAGCTAATTTCGAAGAAATGCAAGAGAGGATCACTCAGAAACTGGTAGGGTGGAAAGCCAAGTTCCTCTCCCAGGCTGGCAAGACCACCTTAATAAGATCAGTAGTCAGTTCCATTCCTTCTTATCAAATGCCCACCCTCTTAATTCGAAAAGCTGTTACTAGCTTCATTGACAAATCCTTCATGAAATTTTGGTGGGATTTCTCAATTGTAAAATCTCACAACTTCACTCCTAAATCGTAGAAATCTATTTGCAAACCTAAATCAATAAGTAGCCTTGGTGTAAGGCTAACTTCTGATTTCAACAGAGCACTCATTAGCAAAATAGGTTGGCAAATGATTAATGGAGGTGAAGCAACCTGGAAGAAAATGCTCATCAGAAAGTACTTGAAAACCCTTTCTTTCTTTGCAATCAGTCCAAAGAACACTGACTCATGGATATAGAAAGGGATCTCAAAACAAAAAGATTTTCTGAAGAGCATTGTGTGCTTTCAGATTAACAATGGTGTAAGCACAAGGGTCTGGACTGATCCTTGGATCCCCACTTTCCCCACCTTTCAATCCAGTCCAAAATCTCCATCTGCACAAAATGACCTAGCATTAACTGTTTCTAAATTAACAATGGAAGAGCCCAGAGGATAGGACATAATTCTACTTCAAGCCCTCTTCCATCAAGATACAGTGAATGAGATTAGAAAAATACCTCTTGCCCAATATGATTTTCATAACCAAGAAGACAAACTCATGTGGATACATCATAACTCTGAGAAATTTTCAGTCAAGTCTGCTTATGCAACTATCTCCATGAACAAAGATCACACTAACTCTACTGACCAATTCAGTAAATGGAAAAAACTTTGGAAGATTAGGATCCAAGATCGTCTAAAATTCTTTTGCTGGAAAGTCATACACACCATCACTCCCATAAAAAACAATCTGAAAATGTTTCTCCCTCTGAGTGAAGAGGATATCAAATGCCCCATATGCAACACTGAGGAAGAAACACAGAAACATCTCTTTTTGACTTGTCATTTCACAAAAATTCTCTAGAGGCACTCGCCCTAGCCCTTAGATATCACTAACTTTGCCAATAGGGACATCAAACAATGGATGGATTGTATAATTACCCCTTCAAGGAATCTCAACATTCCCAACAGTGAAGAATATCACTTCCAAATCTTTGCCATCATAACTATAGACAGCATCTGGTTTTTTAGAAACAAGATAATACATGAGGCCATCCAACTGAATATTGAGAATTTTGTTACTGGCACCATCAAAGTTTTTAAAGAGCACTGTCAAGCTTAATAAACAGGTTAATGATAGTCACAAGTGGAGAGCCATACCTAGAGAACACCGCACCTTAACATTTGATGTGGCAGTTAGAAGCTCAGGTAGCACAACAACATCCATATGTAGATTAGAAGAGGTATTCCCAATTTTTGTTCAGACCAGATTTATCCCCAGCTTGAATCCAAACCATGGAGAAGCTATAGATATACTCATAGGAGTCAGTGAAGCCAGTGAAAAACATATTGAGAAAATTGGTAATTGCATGTGATTCACTGACAACATTACAAATAGTAAATGACCCAGAAAGTATTTTAGACTGGACTGTCCCGCCTATCATAAAAGATATCAAGAATTCATTGAAAACTTCTCTAAGCTGGCAAATCAGGAAATTGTGCAATGTGCAACCTCCAATTATCATATGGAAGCATACCTCTCATCTCAATTTCTTCATGTCTTCTAGATTTTCACAGCGGTACAAACCCACCGGGCTTGTAATTATTCCATTGCAATGGTTAAATTATACTGGAACGAAGCCCTATTTATCCCCCGCCCGGGGGGGGGGGGGGAATCTCGTATACTATTTAATATTATATTTGTTTTTCTAGATTATCAGAGTGAAGAAATTCCTCTGCGTTAGCAGCGAATGTGGTTGTCCTCAATTCCTCGTCGAGAGTAAACTGCCAACAAAGTCGCGGGATTCTCTCTCCAACTTTCTTCTTTCCCCACTTTGTTCACTTTTTCTTTCTCTATTCTTTTTGTATCTTCCCGAGGTCCTTGTCTCCTGAACCTTTACCATTCTTCAACACTCCCTCTTTTCCATCCCCGTCAAAGCTTTCATATTTTCGTGGTCTCTCTTTCACACTCACACCCCTCCATTCTATCTGACCAACCTTTCTCGTCGCTTGGTTCTCTGCTACAGACTTGTAAGTCCTGTTAATTCCATCTTTTATTTAGATTTCCTCAAACCGTCATTATTTTTATTTTCCTGGATATGTGTCCATTGGTTTTGTTTCTTCTTCTTCTCTGCAACTCCCATTGTCTAGTGGGTTCTTTGAATGATGAAGGCTATGCACTTTTGTCGTTCAAAGGGCGCATTACAGTAGACCCGGAAGGGTCTCTGAGTAACTGGAACTCTTCTGATGAGAGCCCTTGTTTATGGAACGGGATTACATGCAAAGAACAAAGGGTTGTTTCTATTAGCATTCCAAAGAAGAAACTTTATGGGTTTCTTCCTTCTACTCTTGGAGCTCTCTCTCAGCTCCGCCATGTAAATTTGAGGAACAATAAGTTGTTTGGAAGCTTGCCTGTTGAGCTCTTTGAAGTTCAGGGGCTACAAAGTCTGGTACTGTATGGGAATCTCTTATCTGGGTCCGTGCCTAGTGAGATTGGGAAGCTCACATACCTCCAAACCTTAGATTTATCCCAGAATTTCTTTAATGGGTCTTTACCGAGTTCAATTGTTCAATGCAAGAGACTCAGAATCCTTGATCTCAGTCAAAATAATCTCACCGGTTCTCTGCCAGATGGATTTGGAACTGGTTTGGTTTCTCTGGAAAAACTTGATCTTTCATTCAATATATTCAATGGTTCAATTCCTAGTGATATGGGAAATTTGTCCAGCTTGCAAGGTACGGTTGATTTATCTCACAATCGTTTCTCTGGATCAATCCCAGCCAGCCTTGGAAACCTTCCTGAGAAGGTATATATTGATCTCACTTATAACAATTTGAGCGGGCCTGTACCCCAAAATGGTGCACTAATGAACAGAGGACCAACAGCTTTTATTGGGAATTCTTGGCTCTGTGGCCCTCCACTGAAGAACCCATGTTCTTCAGATACAAACAGTGCGAGTTCACCTTCCTCCATTCCATTTTTGCCAGATAATTACCCACCTGAGAATCCTGATGACAGTGCTGGAAAGAAAGCAAGAGGCTTAAGTAAGAGCGCTGTAACTGCGATTGTAGTGGGCGATGTAATTGGCATTTGCCTCATCGGATTGCTGTTCTCGTCTTGTTATGCAAGGATTTGTGCTTGTGGTAAGGGTAAGGAAGAAAATGATTATGGTTTTGAGAAGGGGGGTAAGGGAAGGAAGGATTGTTTGTGCTTTAGGAAGGATGAATCAGAGACTTTATCAGAAAATGTTGAGCAGTATGACCTTGTGCCATTGGATACGCAGGTGGCTTTTGATTTGGATGAGCTTCTTAAGGCATCGGCTTTTGTTCTAGGAAAGAGTGGAATTGGAATTGTGTACAAAGTTGTACTTGAAGATGGGTTTACCTTAGCTGTAAGAAGGTTGGGTGAGGGAGGTTCTCAGAGATTTAAAGAGTTTCAGACAGAAGTAGAAGCAATTGGAAAAGTAAGGCATCCTAATATTGTAACAGTAAGAGCCTATTATTGGTCTGTTGAAGAGAAACTGCTCATCTATGATTATCTGCCCAGTGGAAACCTTGCTACTGCAATTCATGGTAAGTCTTACGCAGCCCTCTTTCTTGAACTAGGTTCCTTTTTTTTTATGTATTCTCTTTTGTGCTGGTTACTTACCTTATTTTGATTTATTAAATGCTTTTATTAATGTAATTTTTTTGGAATTGATTTTGTTTCTTTAATGTCATCAGGGAAACCTGGAATGATATCATTTACACCACTATCGTGGTCTGTTCGATTGAACATTATGAAAGGAATTGCAAAAGGGTTGGTTTATTTGCATGAGTTTAGCCCCAAAAAATATGTACATGGAGACCTGAAGCCGAGTAATATATTGCTTGGAGAGAATATGGAACCGCACATCTCTGATTTTGGACTTGGCGCCTTGCTAATATTGCTGGAGGGTCCCCAACCCTGCAATCTAATCGAATGGCCACTGAGAGACCACAAGAAAGACAACATAAGAGTGCAACCTCAGAAGTTACTACGATTAGCTCAGGTACTAGTATAGGATCTAATTATCAAGCTCCTGAGGCACTTAAAGTGGTCAAACCCTCACAGAAATGGGATGTTTATTCATTTGGGGTGATCCTACTGGAAATGATTACCGGAAGATTGCCCATTGTTCATGTGGGTACCTTAGAGATGGATATTGTACAATGGATTCAGCTCTGCATTGAAGAAAAGAAGCCACTTTCAGATGTTTTGGAACCATATTTGGCTCTAGATGCAGATAATGAAGAGCAGATGATTGCAGTTCTAAAGATTGCGATGGCTTGTGTTCATAGCAGCCCTGAAAGCAGACCAGCAATGAGACATGTGTATGATGCTTTAGACAGACTTACCTTGTCCACTGATTGAGAAGCCCCATACAATTATGAATTTGATCATTGATGTAGCTTGTCATTTCACTGAGATATACAGGGTAGCTGAATTTTCCTGAATTCAGAAAAAAAAAAAAAAAAGAGAGAGAGAGAGAGAGAAAAAAATTAAGATAGAACCGATATCAGAATTGAAGTGTTGGAAGAGAGAAAATGGTCAATTTGTGTTGGGGACTTTATTCTCTGTAAGGTTCTCTTTGTCAATTGTCATTGCATAGGGGCTAGGTGAAGGTAGGTCTGCTAGAGGAGCATGCGATGAGACTTCATATCCTATCTTCAATGAGCTGGCTGTTGGAATATATGTAAAGCATGTCTTTTTTTTCTTTTAGTTCTTGAAGTAGACCCTTTTTGTCTTCTTGTTTCATGTTAATTATTTTATTGTTGTTTCTTCCACTCTACTCTGTCAAATGAATCCTGAAACAATTGATCAAAAAAGAAAAGTGTATACTGATCGCATGTATGCAAAACTGAGATTGTGACGACCATATTACTTGGGGGTATGGAATCCATCCAGCTGAACTCCTTTGGTCTGTTTCCTGTTAATATACTATCATGAACTTTCCCAGCAAAAGATGTACTTCAAGACAAGATTATCTGGGATCATGCCCTCGTTGGCCTCTTTCACATTAGTGAAAGCATGAAGTAAACGTGGTCTAGCATTCTAAGATCAAGTTTAACTTGATTTTGGCCCCTTATTTGAATTTTATATATTGTTTATGGTAGTTAGCGAATGCGGCTTAGTCCGGATTTATTTCTACCTGTAGTGCATGTCTGAATTGGCATCTTCTTCTTCTTCCTCTTTTTTAACAGAGGTTGCCTCTTTATTAAAAAACCTCGAGGAATACCTTTACAAAACCTCAACCAAAGCAAAACATACCAACAACACTAATATATCTCAATGCAAAAAAACCTCACAATCTCAGATATGGCAAACCCAAATAATCCAATCTCAACAAACCTCTCACTTCCCTCGGTAGGTCTCTTAAGCTATCCCACGAACTCTCTCTTAAGCTATCCCACGAACTTTAGATGTCATCCGCACCCATACGTGCCAAGTAATCTGCCGGACTATTTCCTTGGCATCTTTCTTTTTTGGATGCTACCCTTCTTTATGCACGTCAACTTTGTGCGATCTTCACATATATTTTGTAATCCATCTTTATTCTCAAACCTATTTTCACTTTTCATATATCCATTTCAATGTTAAGGTGTTCTTTTCTCTCATGTAAAATAGCATTTTCTTCTTACCCAACAATGTGGCTTGTAGAAGTCTTTGGTGTCCCTGGATTTATTTTTTGTTCAATCTGCATTTTTTTTTTTTAACTATAAGAGAGCTTCTTGCTGGAATGTAAATAACTTTTGGGGCAGACATACCTTAGTAATAGTATTTATTTGAAAAAAATTATTACTTTATGAAGTGGTTGGTTAGAAAATTGTAGATAGGTTGGTGTTTTGTCATTTCTGTTTATTTTAACATTCAGTCATCAATTGAATTTTACCAGTGTTGAAGTGTGGATTGTATCATGTTCACGCATGGATGCAGATCACGATAAAGAAAAAGCAATGTTTCTCTGATGATTTTATCATTATCAATCAGTGTGATTGATATGGTACATTTTAAGTATTTTACAAGTCAATCATTTAAATAAAAACTTAATTAAAATATGTTAAATCATGCGATTAGAGATAACAAAATTAATGGAAATATTAGAATTAACACGAGATAGTGCGAACAATATCTAAAAACACATTGTTTTGATCATCTGACCATCCACCAACTAAAAGTTGATACTGATCAGCCTGCTTATCCGGTCTTTCATTAAGATGCTAGCTCCTTCACATTTTAGGATTACCAAAGTTGCAGTGGACATTGCGATTTTGAAAGACATTTTCTTGTGAAGTTTTCCATCTTAACTTTACTTCTAATTAGTCAGATACGCTTAAAAAACATGAGAGAGGGGGCAGGGAATGAAGAAAATTCAGGTGAATTTTGATGATAACCAGGAACAGGATCTGCATTCTTTCGTGCAATCCTCAGCCGCTTCACACATTGCACAAACACCCTGTTGCAAGAGAAACAAAACAGTCAAACACAATGCTAGCTGCTTCCAATACTTTTTCCTGTACTTTAGGCCCGGTTTGGTTAGTCAATAAGATGAAAACATCTCATCTGGAGTTATACCATACAGTAGTTTTGACTATCTAAACACTATTTCATCTCTTAAGTTTTGAAAACATCCACTTAAATGAATAGTAAATAAATAGTATAAAACAGTAAAAACTGACATTTGGGGTAAAAGAGAACAAGAAAAATGTCAATTCTTAAAAGCAAGCAGGAGATTATGACTATTTATAAAGAACCTACTTCCATGGCACATCACCAACAGCCCTCCAATTCTCCTCTGATCTGTCCTTATACAACAGTGTGAATTCGGATCCATCCTGGAACAACCTTAACCCAGATACCACTTGTGTCCCTGAAATATTGAGGGAATTAATCATTAATTGGTTATTATTTAACTAAAAAAAATTATCATTTTTAAATTTCTAGCAAGATAGCTTTTACTTACCAAACATGTCCTCCAGATGATATGCGAGGCCAGAGTAATCGCCATGATCAGGGATGCAAATTTTCCGGCCAACGATAATCCCATCCATGTTAACCTTCACATAACCCCAACCCTCTTTGCTTTGGTCCGATTCTTCATCACAACCTTCTGGGATATTTCTTCGGTGCATACTGTTTAAACTGTTCAAGTTCAGGTTAGCCTGAGGCCAATCATCATATCCCTCAAGGCTTAAGACTGATCCAAATGATGCAACACTCCGGTCAGTACATTGCAACTAATGTTACTAAACCGAAAGGCCTAAAAAATTTTCCGTTTAAGCAATTATCATGAAAGTGTTATGATAAAAAAATATTAAAACTTTAACCAAATCAATATCCAATAATTTTTTAGGATTTTTGAATTAATGATTAGATTTTTAACGATTCATACGAAGAACTGGAGCAAAACCTATACGGTGAGATGCGATGATTTTAAAGCCAGAAGTTAAAGATTTAACTAAATTAGTATCTAACAATCCTAGAACTTTTAGATCATGAATGAGTAAACCTTTAACAAAAAGCATAACCATCATGCAATATATTTTGAATTTTATTTGTTCTTGGGTCAAATTAGTACAATATACCCCAAATGTGTCATGCACCATGATCGATGGCGAGGCATTTTGCCCATAATTAATTGAAAGCCGCAAGAAAGCCTTAATCTCAACTTGAAAGCATTCAAAGCTAGCTAGACAGTAACTTAGATAAACAACAGATGCCAACATGCAACAAAAACCAAGGCACAAAGCAAGGGCATACGACTGCTGCTGCCGGAGGGATGATAATCTTCAGGTTGCAGAGTTCTCAGACTAAGACCCAGGTCAATGCTACCATCATCATCCTGCTTGGCTTCGAAATGAGCTGACTGAAGAGTTGAGGAGTTGAGAAGAAATCCCGATGTGTTTGAATCCATGATCGGAATATTGCAGTCAACCGTACTTAGCTAGGCTGTGTCGGTTGCAATGGTGTGCGGATTTGCATTCAAAGGAGGTACCTATTTATAGAACTTTTGGGCAAAAAACAACTGAAAATGTGAAGCAGATCAAAAGCGAACTGTGCCAGTGGGAGGGGGGGGCAGCTGAGTAGACACTGAAGACAAGAAAGCGTCCTTGCCATTATGTATTATTGAAAGAAGGTTTATCCTCTTCTGCTGCTGTCAAACATGCAAAAAACATAAGGGATTCGGTAACAGTAGCAGAAGAACAAAAAGATGGCCAGACTGATGCAAAATAAAAGTAGTTGCGGATCCTGCTACCTAACATTGCTACAAAGGTTCAGCCTTCTCAGGTTGGTCTCCCTGGTTGGCCTGGGTCCAGTCCGGGCAACTAACCGATGCCGGATATATAAGAGTATGAACTGCTTAGACCAACATGTTCAATTCTACTGCATTGTGCGTTCATGTCTGCGCTCCAGTGGGGGGGTCAGGTTATTAAGGCTCTGGCACGTATCTTTTAAGTTTTAACGGTTTAATATATATCTTTGAGGACATGGAATAATTACTACTGCCTATAGATAATTGATGTAGCGTACAGACCTAATCTGACGCTACGAATGCAGCCAAACAGATCAAATACAGATCTAATTTACGAAAATGGAGCAATTTTTTTTTTTTTTTTTTAAATCTCAAAGTTCACTCTAAGATCACAAGGAATAGAAATAAACCCTCTCAAATGAGTTGTCAAATTGAGTAAAATCAAATGATATCAATGAATATTGTTCTCCCTAGTCTAAACATAGTAATTATTCTGTTTCATTCTGTCTTATCTTCCTTATTTTTCTAGGAAGGGTTTGGTTAGTGGATTGCTCTCTCTGTTTGATAAGTTGTTTCTATCTAAACACTTTTTTGTCTCTCTTTTAAAAATCCAAAATGAAAGTAAAAAAAGTATAAATCGTAAAAAGAAAGCCATCAAGAAAAATGTCAAGCATAAAAGCAACTTAAATTATAAAGGAATCACCAAAGGCATTCTCCCTAATGTCTACAGTGTAACATCCATCCTGGAACAACCAACCCAGATAACTTTGTCCCTAATATTGAGGGAATTAATATATTGGTTATTATTTAACTAAAAAAAATTATCATTTTTAAATCTAGCAAGATAGCTTTTATTACCAAACATGTTCATATATCAGAGAGTAATCGCCATGATCAAGATAAAATCCGGCCAACTAATCCCTCATGTTAACTTCACATAACCCCAACCCTCTTTGCTTTGGTCTCCATAAACCTTCTTTCTTCGGTGCATACTGTTTAAAATAAGTTCATGCCTGAGCAATAGTACCCCAAGGCTTAAGACTATCCTGAGCAAAGTACATGCACTAATGTTACTAAACCGAAACTGAACCGTTAAAATTATCTGAAATGTTATGAAAAAAAATATTAAAACTTTAACAAATCAATATCCAATAATTTTTTAGGATTTTTGTAATGATTAGATTTTTAACGATTCATACGAAGAATGTTTAAAGCCAGAAGTTAAAGATTTAACTAAATTAGTATCTAACAATCCAGAACCTTTAACAAAGCATAAACATGAGCTTGATTTATATTGGCATAACATTTTTATGTTCTTGGGTCGAAGTCATCACCATATCGTGGCGAGGCCACCATGCAAAGCTAGCTAGACAGTAACTTAGATAAACAACAGATGCCAACATGCAACAAAAACCAAGGCACAAAGCAAGGGCATACGACTGCTGCTGCCGGAGGGATGATAATCTTCAGGTTGCAGAGTTCTCAGACTAAGACCCAGGTCAATGCTACCATCATCATCCTGCTTGGCTTCGAAATGAGCTGACTGAAGAGTTGAGGAGTTGAGAAGAAATCCCGATGTGTTTGAATCCATGATCGGAATATTGCAGTCAACCGTACTTAGCTAGGCTGTGTCGGTTGCAATGGTGTGCGGATTTGCATTCAAAGGAGGTACCTATTTATAGAACTTTTGGGCAAAAAACAACTGAAAATGTGAAGCAGATCAAAAGCGAACTGTGCCAGTGGGAGGGGGGGGCAGCTGAGTAGACACTGAAGACAAGAAAGCGTCCTTGCCATTATGTATTATTGAAAGAAGGTTTATCCTCTTCTGCTGCTGTCAAACATGCAAAAAACATAAGGGATTCGGTAACAGTAGCAGAAGAACAAAAAGATGGCCAGACTGATGCAAAATAAAAGTAGTTGCGGATCCTGCTACCTAACATTGCTACAAAGGTTCAGCCTTCTCAGGTTGGTCTCCCTGGTTGGCCTGGGTCCAGTCCGGGCAACTAACCGATGCCGGATATATAAGAGTATGAACTGCTTAGACCAACATGTTCAATTCTACTGCATTGTGCGTTCATGTCTGCGCTCCAGTGGGGGGGTCAGGTTATTAAGGCTCTGGCACGTATCTTTTAAGTTTTAACGGTTTAATATATATCTTTGAGGACATGGAATAATTACTACTGCCTATAGATAATTGATGTAGCGTACAGACCTAATCTGACGCTACGAATGCAGCCAAACAGATCAAATACAGATCTAATTTACGAAAATGGAGCAATTTTTTTTTTTTTTTTTTAAATCTCAAAGTTCACTCTAAGATCACAAGGAATAGAAATAAACCCTCTCAAATGAGTTGTCAAATTGAGTAAAATCAAATGATATCAATGAATATTGTTCTCCCTAGTCTAAACATAGTAATTATTCTGTTTCATTCATTTTGTCTTATCCTCCTTATCTTTCGAAAATAGAGAAGGGATTCTTTAGTGGATTGCTCTCTCTGTTTGAGAAGTTGTTTCTATTTCTACATCTTTTTTTGTCTCTCTTTCTAACTAGAATCCAAAAAGAAACCTAAAACAAGTACAAATCGTATAAAAGAAAGTGTGCCATTTGCTCAACCAAAGGGTCGCAAGCATATCGAGCGAACTTAAATTGTAAGTCTCGAGCAAAATCTCAAACGAATTCTTTGAAAGGAATTCATTCAACCTAATGTCAAGGGAGTACTTGTAACACCCATTCTCGAAGGTCCAGAAAGTTAACTCTTGTCACCTAATACTTCAACAATGTTAATATATTTTTCAAATCCAAATATATATACTTCCAAATGCTCCAAATCAAACATAAATATCTCTAATTTATTAACCATACATATTCATATATCAGATCCTCAATACAATAAACAAGATAAAATAGGTCAACTGTCCCTCATATCTCAACTAACAAAATAAAATGAAACAAAGTTTGCATAAGTCTCCATAAACCATCTAAACATACTGAAGTCCAACTACTAAATAAAATAAATCATGCAACAGCAATAGTACCCCAAGGTACTCAACTACTATCCTCAGCTAATCTTGTCCATGCACTCTATTATTGATCATCAACTGAACCGTCAAAATCATCTGAAATATTGTGAAGATAAAGAGGTGAGTTATCAACAACTCAGTAAGCAGAGAACATATACTAGTATGTAAACATGAGTATTTACAGAACTCAGAATGCATAACAAAATATTTACTTTCAAAATGTAGAATCAAAACATGTAATCAGAATATCAGAGCGAAACTTTCAGAAAACTTTCTTATTCAAAAACCTTTTGGCAAATCATAAACTGAGACATCATCTTGATATCATATCAGAGCATCACATCGGGACAGGTACTATGTTTAACCTCAGTGGTAGGGTTATAAGTCATCACTATACTCGTGGCGGGGCCGTATACCATGTTTAACCCCCGTGGTGGGTTATAAACTACCATTATACTTGTGACGGGGCCGTATGCCACTATTATACTCGTGGCGGGGTCGATTACCACTATTATTTCCGTAGCATGGTCATATACCATATTTAACATTTAACCCCTATAATAGGGTTATAAACCACCATTATACTCATAGCGGAACCATATACCACTATTATACCCGTAGCATGGCCTTAACAAGAACATAACATAAACAACATCGGAATCAGATTATAATCAGATACAGAATCAGAAATTCATGCCAAGGTTTTCATATGACATATCGTATCAAAACAGAGTACTGAATAGTTTAAGATCATTTCACATATTCAAAATAAGCAAAACGTTTTAGATCTCATATTTGCTCTTTTTCGCAGTTCGGAAATAGAATGCTAAAATAAGCTCATGTCTACATCAGTCATGACAGAAAATACTTCATTCTTATACAGATTTCATGAGTATGCAAAAACACATATCTAAGGTTGTTTTCAGGTTTCTTTTTAAAGCAAGCTTGCCTATTTTCAAAATCAACCTCATTTTGTTTCTTTTATGCAAAGTTTAGTATAGGAACCCCGCTTACCTCAACTTTTGTAGCCTGTTATCTTAGTCTTGAGTTCGACCTCTAAATGTTTCACCACCTAAAATAGAAAAAATATTCATTGAGTTTTAATAATCGAAACTCGTCATAACTAACTCTATCAACTATTTCCGTATAAGAACAGGTCAACCAAAAGCAGTCATGTAACTCAACTCCCGCATCCATACTTACATCAAGTGTATATTCATACTTCTTAGTTAATCTACTTACTCCCAAAGTCAAATACTCAAAGGCAAGCATATTAACCCAATCAACCAATCCAATAGCCACTTATAAGTTCCCAAAAGCAACTCATCAATCCATCTTAACCAACGTCAAACTCAAACTATCAGCCTATATAAACCCCTAACACAGCCCACATATAGCTCAAAACAACCCACCAATAACTCCGAAAAGCCACATAACTCCATAACCCACATAACCTACCACAACTTCTAACTCATCCAATCTTACACCAAGAGAATTTCCACAAATCAAGAGACCCTCCACAACGACTCAACCAGGAATAACTCAATTCACCATTTCTAACACGCCAAAGAGACAACATAACTTCGAAAATATACCATATATATACAATGTGTAGTTAACAGAAAATTTGCGTTGCTAGTACTTGAATACTTACTAAACTCTTGTGTAATTGATACAACTAGGACGATGGCAAGAAGGTGTTGTTAAGGACTGGTCTGTTATAGTTCTAACAAATGTATATGATGCGTGAGTGAGAAAATCTAGGGGTTAGTGAGGGAATATTGTGTGACAAAGAGAAAATAAATAAATCAATCAATCAAGGAGGGCAACGAACTACAATTCGAGATAGCAAAGGGGCTTACCAACATTGGAGTTCGTGTACAGAGGAAAGGGGAAAATATAGGGGTGTTGGTAGCAACTGATTACACACGGACGGAAAGGTGTCGCACAACTCTACAATTGGTAAAGTAGAAATAATGAAATAAAATAATTAAAGTAAATAAAAGTAAAATCAAATACCACTATTTCAGGTAATTTGATGAACATAGAGGGAGAGATCTGAATCTTAATGAGGGTGTGAACGAAGAGTGGCTTCCTGGCGTGGAGAACATTCGACGACAGTGCTAACCATGGTGGGTGGCACTGTTCGATGGAAGAACAATCTGCGGAAAAAGATTGTGAGTGAGGGTCGAGGTGTATGTGCGAGTGGAATGAGTGAGTGAGAGTGAGATCGAGATCAGAGAGTGAGAATGAGAGGGGGAGAGTGTGGGTGAGATCCTTACCAGCATGTGCGGGGTATGGCAGTAGACCGAACGGAGATGCGAGAAAAGAGAGTACTTGCAGGGAAATGAGCTCAACGGATGAAAAGATCAGTTATGGAAATAGGGGCTCGAGTGGGGTGTTTGAATGAGATCTGGGTGGAGATTACAGAGACGTGGGAGAGGAAATCGAAGGTCGGGGAAAACTGAAAATCAAAAAGGGGAAGGGGAAGGGAAAACCATCGGAAGGGAGAGAAGGGAGGAAGAAGAGTGTAGAGGCTTATCTAAACGGCGTCGTTCCATGGTGTGGGTTGCCATTCTTGCAGGCCTAGGCCTGGGCTTGCTGCTAGGCCTAGGTATTATAGTACTTGTCATGTCAACTCTCGAATTAATCTATGTCGAGAGCCTTAAATTAGTTTTCACCCAAGCTAGTCTCAAGCAAGTATTGAGCGAACTCACTCTCAGCTAGTACATTTCCTCATATCTTACGAGCTATTCTTCTAAGGTGTCAATTTAAATGAGGGCCAGACGATCTACATCAATAATAAATAATAAGTATTATTAAGTTAAACTCATTAAATGAATAATATTAATATATATCTAATTGAATTCTTAATTTTTATTTAAATATAATAGTTTTCTCTTTCCTAATATATGCTTTTTTATCTGTCTCAACTTTATTTTAATTTCATAACGAATGAATTCGCAAATATTATTAAATTTTGAAAGAATTATTGATCTTAACAAACGGCAGGCAATACTGTTCAGCTAAATTTTTGTTTCTGATCATTCTAACTGGAATCTCTCTTCGATGACAGTAGTGCTAAACTGCCACTTGGGAAGGAAACAGCAATCTGATCAAAGCCCCACTTCCCATGAACCTCCACCCCAAGAGCCTAGAGAAGGATGCTATTCACCTACGACAATAAATGACACTTCAGAACACCATTTGTTCTCTCCAATTCAGCCTATTCTTACAACAAGAAACACAATCACCCACCATCTGTGAATATCAGATCCACCCTCCAACACAAAACCACATTTGTAACCTCTGTGATCTCTGCCTTTTTTTTAACCACAAAAACAGGTTTGGCCCCATAATGGGGCACGGATTTCCAGTTCAGACAGGTCTGAAAACAAAGACAGTCCGAGCTCGCACTGTCTGCAGAAAATGTTCCTAAACCATATAACATGCTGCAACATTATGCATAAAAGGGCCATAAATTATTACGACTACAGAAATATATGTGCAACGACTTTAACCTTTAACCTTATGTTCCGTGTTCCACTTCTCGAAATTGACGGCAAGGAAATTTGTTTTTGTTTTTACCTACTGCCAAGTGTGCCAACACAAGCTTTGTATTACTTTTGTTGATGCTTCGTGTGGAAACGTGTACGGAGGATGCCATGAGGAAATTCTTCTCAGTTTATTTGTTGGACTGTAAGGAGATTAATTTAATTTAGTCTAATTTTAACTTGAATCTAACATTCAAACACCCAACTCTCAAATCACTCAACTCAACTCAACTCAAAACATTTTTACACATGAAATCCATAACATTTTTCAATTCAATACTTCTTTACACATGAGACTCATAACCTTTTTTTCAAATTCCCATAAATAAATATCAATTCATTTTAACATCTAAACACATCTAAATTCATCTTAAGTGAGTCCCACAAAACTTATTCCATCATCTCAACTCACTACTATTCATAAAGAACTCAATTCATCTCAACTCAGCTCAATATATAAATGCAGCCTAATCTTCAGTGTCTTGCTTAGGGGTGTAAGCTGGTCGGTCCGGACTGGAAAAACCGACCGGTTCGGTTAGGACCGGACCGGACCGAAAAAACGTAGGGTCGGTCTCGGTCCAGAAAGTAGTGAGATTTCGGTCTTCGGTCTGGTCCCAGGATGGAGATTTCTCGGACCGGACCGACCGAAATTTTTTTTTTTAATAAATATAATAATTGTAAAATAAATTATGTAGTTTTCATCTAACCTATCCTTAAATATATTATTTTATATAATAATTGTATAATAAATTATGTAATTTTCATCTAACCTTTCCCCATTTAGAATATAAAATTTTAAATATTTAATTACAAATTAATATTATATTAATCATATATTATAAATTAACCTATCAATTCATAATTAACTAATGTGTGACCAGTGACCACTGACATGATGACATCTATGAAACTATGACCTAAGTTGCAACTTGCAAGTAAATATAAAGCATGTATGGAAGTATGAAATCATGGATAATTAAATTATTTATGTTTATTAGTTATTGCTTAATAATGTAATTTTTATTTAATTTATTGTCATTGACTATATAAAATATTTTTTTATTGAATTTGTTATATAATCCACATTAATAAATCACTTAATTTAATTTAGTATTTTAAATAAATTTTTTTATTAATTGACTTTAAAAAAAAAAAGCGGACCGAATGGACCGACCGGACCGGACCGGACCGGACCGGACCGGACCGATAACTACCGGTTCGGTCCGGTCCGGTCCCTATGGGATGTTCGGTCTGGTCCGGTCCGGTGATGGAATGGACCGGACCGGACCGACCGGTTTACACCCCTAGGACTCTTGCTACTACTACGAGCGTCTCTAAAAACAGACCACTCTTAGGTTGGCTCCAAAAACAGGCATTTTGGCAAATCTTTTTCTTGACCTGTTGGCCTCAAAGCCATTAGACCCAATTATTTTGTCCATCTCTAATTTTATATTTTTATGTTTCTATTGGCACTGTATTGATTTTATGCCTCCACCCTCCTTTCTGTATCTTGGTTAGTATATAATCAATAAAACCTTTTTTGTCCAGAAGAAGAAAAAGCTTTGAATCAACTACGCTCCACATTGTGCCTTAAGTCTTGCCTTAAGAGTAATTATGGGAAGGGCGAAATAAAGATTTAGAGATTGTATGTCTGTGTCAATTGCATTTCCAATCAAATAAATACTGTAATTAAAACTTGGCCTTGAAGAGAACAGTCAATAAACAAAAGGTTCATCAGAGCAAATGATCCCTGTTATGCTATAGGACACCTCAAAAAGTCGAGAAATTTGGGCTGTTACAGCTTCTTTACACAAGCAAGAAATAATCTCCTTCGATATCCATATTTATCCACATGCCATATATATATAAATATATATATATGATGAAGCATGCGTTTTTGCGCCTTTGTTCCTCGGTTTTGATTTTCCTATTACCAATTGTAATGCTAATCTACGACACAGAAGTGAAGCATCGCAACTTCTGCTAAAAATCTGGATGCTAGCTTTTTATCTGCACATCCTCCCTGCATCAATCAAAGTGGCAAACAATTACACTTATCACGAGGCACGAAAAGTCCAAGCATGTTTCAAGCTGCCAAGATTCTACGGGGATGTGTAATAAGCGAAACCATAGATACAGATTTCATGCCTGCTTGGAAATCAAAATCGTTCGGTGACGCGAAATTCCATTGCCAAGGTAATCATGTTGAGTCATGACGAGCAAGAAATTGTATTACACAAGGATAAACCTGCTCCACTGCCTGCATTTTAGATCATTGAACAATAAGCCTTGCAGATTAATGATAGACAGAATTGTTATTTTATGCTATCACAGTTCCAAGAAAACAAAGAACAAAATAGGTACTACCAATCGTCCTCCCACCAAATCATAGTGGGCATAATGTGGACCTCCAGGCTCTCCAAATACTTTATAGGTAACCAGGTGCTCGGGAATCAGCTTGACAGTGTCTGGTCCATCCAAATCATCGTAAGCAAGAAGCACAGACTGTCAATATCAAATGGATATAGATAGATAAATGATTTTAATTAAAGCATACCCTCTACAGCTTCAGGTGGGCATATAAGGTCCCGGTCTCCTGCAAGTGCTAAGATAGGGACATTGCTTTTGTGTATGTGATCCTTGTAGGAAAAGCTACCACTCCTGTCACACAACCCACCCTCTCGAAAAGCTGTTGTTAGCTGCAAGAGAAGTTTGGCCGGTATGGTACCTGCAAGTTGTAATCGTAGGTTATGTCTGCCAGTAGTGAATGCAATTTATGGTAAGATATCATGCATATGCTGGAACCATTTAATTGATGAAGTGACATGGCGCACTGATTGGTAAGTTCTTGTATGCTCCACCCCATATTACAGGATATAAGGCAAGGAAAAAAGTATTTGACTTTAATTAGAACTAGAGGAGAATGTGCATTGACTCTACTTCTTGGTGTGTCCCCCCATCGGTTCATATTGACCCTTTTGGCTCATTATTTTATTTGCAAAAAATCAGTAATCTAATTCAAATAATGAAATCACCTATCTTCTTGGTGTGTCCTCCCACTTTGTCCATGTCAAAAGAGCAAATTCGGGATATAATGATTAGGACTTCACCAATAAAGCGTTTGGACAAAGGGTGCTTAAATAAGTACAGAAGTCAAGGATTGAGAAAATTATGCATGTGCTGAAACCAACTACCAAGGCATTAACTGCTTACATATACAACTCCAACTGAAAGAATCCGTTGATCCCTTGAGCCAAACTATTCAACCGAAAGCCATCATACTTCCCTTATATGGCAACACCCTCAACCTTACATTCTCATACCTAAGCAATCTAGGCTCAGCCAAAATATCTCATGGTTCTTACGGTGGAAGTGAATGAACAATTTTTCTCAGGTGCCAAATAACCCTAATAACTTCCCCTCATCCTTTTTTTTTTTTTATAAGTTAATAACTTCCCCTCATCCTGCCTGCTAGTGGACTATATTCACATAGCTACATTTGTGCTCCATAGATGGATACTTCTGGCAACTTCTCAGAATCCTACACCGAACTAGTCTGTCGCATGTGGCTTAATAAAGTTATATTCCATTGGCATAAATTACATAATCTTTTAATATCACTAATACACCTTTTTTCCATTATCATGGGGATAACCATCCCTGGATATCACTAATCGTAATATTTCTTTAAAAATAATCTTTTAAACTATCACTACTAAAAGTTATTTTACTTGTAAAAAAAAAAAAATCTTCTAAACCATTTTGTTAGCTACCAAAGGAAAAACAGTCTCCATGATCAACCCCCACAAATGAAGCCAAAGGAAAGTAAGTTCTCCTATTCATGATGCAAAATGAATATCAGCTTAACTTTTATCTAAAGACGTGACATTGTTTGTTTCTCTTTGTTTTCCAAAACAATTCATGTCCACTTTAAGGGTATCAGGGATGAGTACACCTCAACAAGAACAAGGTGTCCTCACAAACTGTGATGAATACAAAATCTTTCTCCTAGGAATATCCATGCCCATGTGTCAATGGACAGCTTTGCTGTCCATATTTGTTTCCTTGATTTACTCTTCAGAATAATTAGCTTAATATTTGACAGATTGTATAGGGATAGAATTAGCATATACATAGTTCTTTCCATGTATAGAATCCTTTGTACAGTTTATATATAAGAGAGAAACCACAAGGCCAACGATTCGGCTATTTTTCACACAATATTTCGACTTATCTTGACATGGTATCAAGAGCCGTCTCCTAGTTTCTTGCCGCCTTCAATTTTTTTTTTGAGACTTTCGGCAATCTCGTTTCGGGTCTGGTGGTTTCGGCACTTTCTGTTGTTGGGTGGCTGTCGACACAGCCTTCTCTAAGTCTTTCGGCAATTTCTGTGGTTTGGGTGACTATCAGAGCAGCCCTCTGGTGGTGCTTCCGGTGTCTGTGTCTTCGTAGTTGACGTCGCAGCTCTCTGGTGACTTTCGGCTCTGGTTTTCTCGTAGTTGTGACTTTCAGCAAGTCTGGTTTTCCCGTGGGCTTCTCGACTTGGTCTGGGTGCAGCAACCCTCACGTGGGATTTTTTTTCTCTCGGCTTGGTCAGTACTTTTTGTGGCTTTCGGCTTCTTTGTTGATTTTTTTGGTGACTTCCGAAACTTCCAGTTTATTTTTTGGTCTCGGTTGATTTCCATTGTTGTTTCTGTTTTTGCTTTGTCTTGGATTCATTTATTTGTGATGGACTCTGCACCTGTATGTGTCAAGTTTACGGGCACAAACTACTCTACTTGGGCATTTCAGTTTGAACTTTTCCTTAAGGGAAAAGATCTTTGGGGTCATATTGATGGCACGGATGTCGCCCAAACATCCAATCCTGACAAATCTAAAGATCTCAAGGCTTCTCCTTCATGGGCTATACTTGCTGCTCGGATTATGTCTTGGCTTCTTGGTTCGGTGGAACCACATATTGTTATCAACTTACGGGCTCATCGCTCCGCTCGATCCATGTGGAATTACTTGAAGAAGGTTTATCATCAAGCTAATGATGCTTGTCGCTTTCAGTTAGAACATGCGATTGCCATGTTTCAACATGGTAGCCTTTCCATCCAAGACTACTACTCGGCATTTCTAACTCTTTGGCATGAATATACTGACTTGGTTACAGCGGATGTTCCTGTTGCCGCTCTTTCGACTATTCAGACTCTTCACGAGACTAGCCGGCGTGATCATTTTCTTATGAAACTATGCTCGGAATATGAATCTGTTCGCTCCCCTCTACTGAACAGATCGCCTGTTCCTTCTCTTGATATTTGTTTTGGTGAGTTACTTCGCGAAGAACGTCTTAGTACTCAAGCTATTCTGGAGCAATCTCATGGCAGTTCTGGGACGGCAACTGTGGCTTATGCTGCCCAAGGACGAGGATCACCTATGACTTCTAAAAATTTGTAGTGCTTTTGTTGCAAGGAATATGTGCATATTGCTGCCAATTGTCCTAAGAAATATTGTTCTTATTGCAAGAAAAATGGTCATATTATCAAAGAATGTCGCATCCACCCATAGAATCGTCAGGCTCAAGCATTCCAGACTTCTGTTACTGTTCCTCCCGCAGCGACTTCTGTAGCACATGGTTCTTCCTCAGGTGCTTCCTTTGATCTTGCACCTCCTGCAGCAAATTACTGCACACGAGAAATGGTGCAACAAATGCTAATTTCGGCATTATCTGCGATGGGAGTTCAAGGTAAAAATTCTACTAAACTCTGGTACGTAGACTCGGGTGCTTCTAATCACATGACGAATACTCCCACAACTCTATGTCATGTTCGACCCTATGCTGGTCAATCTGCCATTCAAACTGCCAATGGCAGTTCTTTGCCAATAGCTATTGCCGGAGATGCCTCTTCTACATTTACTGATGTGTTTCTTGCTCCTCAGCTTTCCACGAATCTTATTTCTATTGGTCAATTAGTTGATAACAATTGTGCTGTTAATTTTTCTGGTGATAGTTGTGTTGTGCAGGACCAGGTCACGGGGGAGCCGATCGCGAAGGGACCTAAAGTGGGGCGCTTGTTTCAACTATTTTTACCTGTTCCAGCACTTTCTCCAGTTTCTTCTATTAAGTCTTTTGCTTGTAATAATGTTCCTAATCTAAGTATGGTGTGGTATCGTCGTTTAGGCCATCCCAATACTCAGATCTTATCTCATGTATTGCACTCTGACTTCCTTGGTAATAAAGAACGTTCTTCTTCTTTATCTCTTGAGTGTGATTCTTGTAAACTTGGTAAAAGCAAAACTCTTCCATTTCCTTTGGATGCTAGTAGAGCTTCTCACTGGTTTGATTTTATCCATAGTGATGTTTGGGGACCTTCCCCGGTTAGTTCACATGAAAAATTTAAATACTATGTGACTTTCATTGATGATCATAGCAGATTCACTTGGGTTTATTTTCTTCGCTCTAAATCTGAGGTTTTTCATACTTTCACTGAGTTTTTAGCGTATGTCAACAATCAATTTTCTACGACTATTAAGACATTACACAGATTCTGGTGGTGAATATTTGTCTATTGAGTTTCAGGCATTATTGGCTTCTAAAGGTATTATCCATCAACGTTTATGTCCCACTACTCCCCAACAAAATGGAGTAGCCGAACGCAAAAATCGTCATCTTCTTGATGTGGTACGTACTCTCTTGTTAGAATCATCTGTTCCATCCATGTTCTGGGTCAAGGCTTTGAAAACTGCTACTCACTTGATTAATCGTTTACCTTCCCAAGTCTTACACATGGAGTCTCCCTATTTCCGCTTGTTTGCTAAGCAACCTAGTTATGATAATCTCCGTATCTTTGGTTGTGTATGTTTTGTTCATTTACCTCCGCATGAGCGACATAAATTATCTGTTCAATCTGTTAAATGTGCATTCTTGGGATATAATGTGTCAAAAGGGATTTGTTTGCTATGATCCTACATTACATCGCACACGCATTTTTAAGAATGTTATTTTATTTGAAAATCAACATTTCTTTCTTGTGTCTTATGTGTCCTCTTCTTCTACTGTGGTCTTCCTCTCCTTTGAGCAGCAGTTCTCAGATCTTCATCAAGTCAGTTCTCGCTTTAAACCAGGTATGGTGTATACGAGATGTTCCCACCCACAGTCTCTTCCAGTGACTCACTCGATATCTGATCCTAACATGCACCAGAATCAGTCAGTTGCAGCGCCTCCAGAGCCTTTGGTACGTCGCTCTCCTCGAGTGTCTATACCCCCGGATAGGTATAGGTTCTCTTCTGGCAATTCTATTTTAGCTCTTACTGCTGCATTGTCCAATTTTGATATTCCCACATGCTACTCGCATGCTGTCAAGCATGACTATTGGCGACAAACTATGCAGGAAGAGATTGCCGCTCTAGAGGCCAATCACACCTAGGACATTGAGCCTTGTCCTTCCACTATAGTTCCGCTGGGTTGCAAATGGGTTTACTCAGTCAAGGTTCGCTCTTATGGCAGTTTGGATCGTTATAAAGCTCGACTTGTTGCCCTTGGGAATAATCAGGAATATGGTGTCAATTATGAGGAGACCTTTGCTCCTGTGGCTAAAATGACCACTATTTGTACGATCCTAGCTCTTGCTGCTTCCAATGATTGGCCACTACATCAGATGGATGTCAAGAATGTTTTTCTTCACGGGGACCTTAAAGATTGTATTTATATGAAGCCACCCCCGGGATTGTTTCCCTCTCCGACCTCCAATGTGTGTAAACTTCGTCGCTCTCTTTATGGTCTCAAACAAGCTCCAAGGGCCTGGTTTGATAAATTTCGAACCACTTTATTACAACTTTCCTTCAAGGAGAGCAAGTATGACACTTCATTGTTTCTTCGGAAATCAGACATGGGTATTTTTGTTCTTTTGGTTTATGTTGATGATATTGTGATCACTGGTTCCAATTCTGCTTTACTTGTCTAGCTCAAGACTCATCTCTCAGAATCCTTTCATATGAAAGATCTTGAGTCTCTTACATATTTTCTTGGTCTTGAGGTGCATCGTAGTCCCTCTGGTATTTCACTCAATCAACATAAGTATGCTAGTGATTCGGTGGCTACAGCTGGACTACAGGAAGCTACCTCTGTTGATGCTCCCATGGAATTAAATGTCAAGCTTCGCAAAGAGGAGGGTAACTTACTTGTTGATCCCAGTTTATATCGGAAGTTGGTGGGTAGCCTTGTCTATCTCACTATCACTAGACCAAATATTTCTTTTGTTGTACAGCAAGTCAGCCAGTTTCTTTAGACTCCTTGTCATCTACATTTGGCTGATGTCCGTAGGATCATACGCTATGTTCAGGGCACTTCTGCCCGTGGCTTATTCTTTCCTGCAGGCAATTCTCCTCGTCTTGCTACTTATAGCGATGCTGATTGGGCTGGTTGTGCTGATACACGTCGCTCTATCACAGGTTGGTGTGTGTTCTTAGGTGATGCGTTGATCTCCTGGAAGAGTAAGAAGCAAGACAGAGTTTCTAAGTCATCTACAGAATCTGAATACCAAGCGATGTATCTTGCTTGTTCCGAAATTATTTGGCTTCGAGGTTTGCTTGCTGAGTTAGACTTCTCTGAGACCGATCCTACACTTTTACACGCCGATAATACAAGTGTTATTTAGATCACGGTCAATCCTGTCTATCATGAGCGCACAAAGCATATTGAAGTAGATTGTCACTCTATCCGTGAAGCCTTTGAAGCTCGTGTTATCACTCTTCCGCACATTTCCACTAAACTACAAATTGCTAATATCTTTACCAAGGCTCTCACTCGTCATCGACATTGCTTCCTAAGTAGCAAAATTGATGCTGGTTGATCAACCCGCATCAATTTGAGGGGGGCTGTCAATGGACAGCTTTGCTGTCCATATTTGTTTCCATACTTGTTTCCATATTTGTTTCCTTGATTTACTCTTCAGAATAATTAGCTTAATATTTGACAGATTGTATAGGGATAGAATTAGCATATACATAGTTCTTTCCATGTATAGAATCCTTTGTACAGTTTATATATTAGAGAGAAACCACAAGGCCAACGATTCGGCTATTTTTCACACAATATTTCGACTTATCTTGACACCATGTTCACACTTTTATATGTGCACAAGCAAAGCGTGACTGGGGAACGCGTACAAGTGTATTATTACGTATCACATTTATGGGAAGACTTACAAAAGTTGTTCATGACAAGCTTTTCAAACAACTCTGGATGCATCATGTCTTCTGCTGAAATTAGATCATTAAGCCAAGACAAGACATAAGGAGGTCGCGATGAAAGAGGATAAGCCGCTGCCAGTAATGCCCCTAAAGGAACAACAGGTACACTAAGAGCCTGTGCAGGATCCGCCTGTATGACAACTGCCTTGATATTAGTTTCTCAACAAAGGGCATAATACAAACATTTTTAGTAGACAGTCATTAGAGCTACCACAGAGATGATCCAACAACAGTATTATACACCTACTTACAAGTGGTAGGAGCAATTTGAGAGTCGATTCTGAAGAAGTGTAGTCAAGGGATGATGCCAATGTAACAATAGCTGCCAATCTGGAGTCTCTTCCTTCAAAAGCTTACAATATAAAATACCCATCTTAATTGGCATGAAACTTAACAAACATAGCATAAAGAGAACTAAAAGAAATGACTTTGTAAAAATCAAAGGAATGACATTTCTAGGAATTTTCTTTCTATTCGAAATAAAACAAAGGAAGAAAAATAAAGAGAGGTCATAGAAATGACATTATAAAAACACCCATCTCAAATAACATATGAAAACTTAAAACATTCAACTCTCGGCACAAGAACCAGGATTGGACACAACTAGAACCATCACTTTTGAGACGTCCTCATGAGAACAGACTAATTGAGATTTTATAGTGTCATCAATCTTCCCCAATGCGACCAGCATAACCATTACTGAACACGATTTAACATAAAAATCAACAACTACTCCTTAAAAAGAAAAGTACATTACACAAAAGCTGGACGACCATCTGATATAAATGTGTGCATAAAATGTCGAGAAGAAATGAAAAAAAGTGTAAAATCTCAAGAAGAAAAAGATAATTTCAGAGAGAGAGAGAGAGAGGAACGACACATTCCCTCTTGTTGTTTGCTGATTCCCATGACTTTGGTTATTTTCCCACATCTCAGTGGAGGTCAGGATACTAATTAAATATAGAGTGTAGGCTTTCATTATTTTGAAATTGAAGATTTTTCTATTATTTTTTGTTCACACGATTTAAAGGGCTTGTTTTATTGTTGTAATATTACCTAACCAGATTTTCCTTTAGAAACCTTGGCTGGGCTACTATTAGGATTTTCTACCTTCCTTTCCTAACATTTTCGAACACAGGGAGAGAAGTCTCATTGGTCAAGCAGATACACTCAAACAGAGTTCATACATAATCGAAACTATGGACTTTTAATTCAGTTCAATTTTAAAGCATCCACCTTTGCTTGCAAATCTTAATCTTCAACAGAATGCAGTAAAAGAAAAGGAGGGAGGGAGAGAGAGAGAGAGAGAGAGAGAGAGAGAGAGAGAGAGAGAGAGAGAGAGAGATTGACAACTGTACAGGCAAAAAAGAGGCAAGGATCTTGGATGTAAATAGTCAAGATAATGACAAACTAGAACTGAAAGAAAGATTGCAAACGGCAACAAGCCTCCAGTCCAACTTAGTATAAGGTCAAGCCCATTAGAGCAAGCCACAGTATACAATGAAAAGCTTACTTACTGGTGCAATAAAATAAAAATATTTATGCTGATATAATACTTGTCAAAAAATATTTATGCTGATATAATGATAAGATGACAAACTACAAGGGATTGAGCCATACCACATCGTGACAGAGTCGCATAAAGCAAAATACCACCCATGGAGTGTCCAATTGCCAGCAACTTACCATCCTTTGGCCTGCTTTTGCTTCTTATATATTCCATCTATATTGACACAAATGGATACTATCAGTTCATCATGTCAAGGGCAGGCATCTTCGGTTTATTGATTGTAGCTATGCAGAAAGATCAAATGTCACCTCACCGCAGCTGGCACATCCTCTTCCAAGTAATTATCAAAATCCCAATCGTACTTCACTATTAAGTCAAGTTGTTTCTGAAAATCTTCTATTGTTGATGCAAAACGCTCTTGCAAGTCAAACAATGGAGGTGAGACAGATCGTTGACCCTCTTCGATTATATATACTATCCTTTGACTCAGATCCCTAATTTGGCTAGCAATACTGGAATTTTGCCTTGTTTCCAACAAACTTGATAGCTTTTCTCTTATCTCATTAAATCGTTCAGACAATGGGGAATCCGCCAAAAGTTTGGAAATCTGGTCAGATAATTTGGCAAACATGATCTTGGACTGGCCTTCACTGAGAAAACCAGATAGTCTTTCTGACAAACGCATGAAGGTTTCTGTCAACTTCATCACCAGTCTTGATTCGTCCCACACTGTTGCTATCCGCATCATGTCTCCTTTTACAGCTATGTTCTCAGATTCTTTTCCTTTGACAGAAAAAGTCTCAGGTTTTGCCAAGGCACCAGGACCATTAGTTGACTGAAGCCCCACAGGTAAAGCTCCATTGGTTGCACTCCTTGAAGCAGCTTCCATCTGCTCAGATATTTTATTGGCAGACTGCTTAATTTCTTTGGTATTCGCTCCCTGCACACTCAACCCAGCACCGCGAACTTCAAGGATCCATGTGTCAAACCCTTGGCTTGACATGTACCGAGCATATGAAGACTGAAAAAAATACCTCATATATTAGTAAGCTGGAATAGCATGGTATAGAGACATAGAAGATGTAGCAGAAAGCAAAAGGACAGCTATAAGACTGATTATGGCAACTCACAGTCACAGGGTTGACCAACAAATGGCATAACAAAGAATTCTTCAGGGAAGCAGACCAACAAATAGCATAACAAAGAATCATGTTACCAGAAGAATTAAATTTCAAAAAGAACGTAGGTATGGGTGATTAGAAAATACTTAATTTCTGTTGTCTTATCAGAGGACACAACTCTTAATGGAGCTAAATCCTAAAGGATTCATATGCCGACTACAATTGGGATTGCAGCTCATATTGAGTTGGGTAAGCCATGCTAGCATTGTAGTGTCATTTTGTAAAGCTCTCTCTTATGCTCCCAACAAGGAGACAATAAACTGAATGTGGTTGTATGCTTCATATTCCACCACAACATGATAAGCAATGACATTTTAGTCTCTCATTCTTAATGAACGATCATTAAAACTACGATAAAGAGTTAATCTGGGTCTCCCCCTTAACCAAAAATCAATTTTTACCATCCCTGGTCCTATTTCAGATTTTTTAAAATTTTATTTTCATAATTTGTTAAGCCCAGTGTCCTAAATACACTACAACATTCTAGATTCTAAAGAATATTATTATAGTTTAGTTCAGAAGTTTACAAGTCGTGCACTCTCAACACAACTGATTGGGATCAGCTCTGTAAATCGTCATCAAAATGATTGGGGATCAATCACAG
The DNA here is from genome assembly GCA_961763995.1 of Juglans cinerea. NCBI lineage: Eukaryota > Viridiplantae > Streptophyta > Magnoliopsida > Fagales > Juglandaceae > Juglans > Juglans cinerea. The sequence continues at coordinate 2,632,423 of CAUIVZ010000011.1, read as the reverse complement.
GTATTCTCTTCTGCCATTCTATCCTCAAATGCGTCACTATGTCAACATTCTTTCCTTAGTTGACATACCCATTCCAGAGAAATGCAATATTGGAATGTCCCATCAAATTTTATCCCGCAAAAGAACGGTCATAGGGCTTATGCACCAAAATATCATAGATTTTTCCCTTCAAATGGATGAAGGCTTCTATAAACACAAAAATCTCGGCACCAGAAGCTTTTTTGCTAATCCTTCGCTGTCAATTGTCAAATTTTCACATGAAGTCATTAACAACATTGTCGATCACCAAAAGTTAAATGTCATTATAAGCCATCACATAAATTAAATAAATGCATTGATATCGAAACTTTTTTTTTCTTTTTTGAGCATGCATTGATATTGAAAACACATTACAATTTACAATAATTACGCTGAGATACATAAATTTAGTAAGATGAGGGTTAAAAATGAAAAAAAAAAGAAAAAAAGAAGAAAAACCTCAGGGGAGAGATCGTATCCAATGGCGTTAGTCCCCACCCCAGACAATAGCAGCAGCGGGTGATTCCTCTGAGGTGCCTATTTATACATATAATTAACAGAAAGATATTAATTATATTAATCTTTTGGATAATTGAAATGAATGACTAAAGACGCTATCTGAAAAAAACTAAGGAAAAAAAAAAAAGATAAATAAAATATTGTATTTCCTGGAACCTGAGGAGAAGGATGGTAGCGCCAAAGGGCGAGTTTCCAATCAGAGCTTGATACGGAGACATAATGGAGCTCATCGGCCGTACATATGGACGGCAATTCCGGAGCCTTCAGGACGGCGTCGCTCACGGAGTCGGTGGAGTAGAAATCTCTCAGGCTGAGCGACGTGGTTGTAGCCGCCGTAAAGGAGGATGAGATGGACGAAGAAAACGGTAGAGCACGACGCGCGGCGGCGCATGAAGGAATAAGGACCTTGGGGCTGAGAGAGCGGAAGGTCGAAGTCGCCATATGCATAGCCGAACGAATATCGGATCGAATCGTCGTCGCCATTTCTGTAGTCAAACGTTCCTTTTCTTATTTTCGGGGGTGCTCTGGATTAGGAGGAAGAAACTTGATTGTTTTCTGGTATGACCCGGTTTGGAGTGGGAGATGCTGACTATTATTTATTATTATTTATAAATTGTTTCAATTTATCACATCTCATTTTTAATTTAAACAGTACCTATAAAAACGTCTCGAAATTAAACTTAGAAGTTAGAAAAAAAAACCGAAATTATATGGATTCTTAGCTTTTAAAAATTGGTATATTACATCTTCAAATTATTAAAAAAAAATTAACATAGTCTATCATGTTGAAATTTAATTGTTGGATAATAATATGGGCTTTTTATTTTTATTTTTATTTTTCGTTTGTAGCATTGCTGCACCTATGGTACTCTCCTCTGACTTTTTTAGCACTCATAAATATTTAAAACAAGTTATTAAATAAAAAAAAATTATATTTATAATTATGGAGTGTATAAGTACCGTGTAATTTAAAATAAATAAATAAATGACCTATATAAAAAATTAATTTTTAATAATAAATTTCACTTTTTTTTAAAATAATTGTGAGGCGCATACGCACTTCACGACTATATATAGCATTATGAATTTTTTTATTTTACATCTTACATCTGTTAGTAGAAAAAAATTAAAAAAAAAATAAGAAAAGTAGACATATGATGTAAGAGTATTGAATGAAAATAAATATTACTAAAAAAATAAGTTTTTTTACATTATTTAAAAATAGAATCTAATGTTTTACAAAATAATTACGCGGTTGTCTGTGCAAAAAACATGAAGGAGGCATAACTATCAAGTGATGGGCCTCGATAGTCAAAGCCTATTTTGGCTAGATTATGGACTAAAGTTTGCATTGCCATTATGACCTTTACACCTTCCACTCGTGTATATTGAAAGGAAGAGATTCCAATGTACGATAGCATTGATTGCTCAATCATAAATCAATTTAAAAGTAAATATTTAATTATTATCGGAGCATTTATAGCACTAGCATTGACTCATCAAATTCATTTTTAAATTTGGAGGAAAAGTATATATTTTTCATATATCTAAAACTTCCTTATCTATAATTCTATATTGAATTAGCTATTAAATTCATCAAAATAATAATATTATATTATTTTTTAAAAAATAATTTTTTTTTATATTTTATAATTACACTAATCATATGTTAATTAATAATTTAATTTGATTATTACATTATTATTACAAGACGGTTGGAGATTAAACGTGAATAAAAAAGATCATTGGAGATTAAAAGTAAATAAAAAAATAGATTTGATGAGTGAATAGTAACCCTTCAAATTTGAAGAAACATATCAATTTACTATAGCTCAAAGTTTTACACTTATCTCTTTGGCTAAACCAATGTAGCTCTTTTTTTATGAAATTCATCATATTTTACATTTGGCTAGGCTTTTGATGAAGCCAATGCCAATGCTCGGGTGAGTTTTGAATCTTGATACACAAAAATTCTCATCTTATTTTATTTGATCTCATCTCATTTCATCATTACAACCTTTTCAAATTCTCATACAAAAATATAATAGACAATTCAATTTTTTCAAATCATAAAATAAAAACAATACTAAAAAATTATATTTAACAATATTTTATTCAACTTTCAACAAAACATATAATCTCATCTCATCTGAACTATGTATCCAAACACACCCTAAGCCGTTTGAATAATGAGTTGAGATGAGATAAGTTAAGATGAAAGTTGAAAGTTAAATAAAATATTTTTAAAATATTATTTTTTAATATTATTATTGTTTTAGAATTTGAAAACGTTGAATTGTTTATTATATTTTGTGTGAAAATTTAAAAAAATTATAATGATGAGATGAAACATTTCTTGTATCCAAATGGGGTCATGTATCCATAAATAAGTTTGTTAATATAAATTTTGTTATTATGCAATTAACCAAATATAATCAAAGTATGATCATCTATTTTACAATAAAATTAGTTTTATAATTTAACTAATTACATTGAATTGCATGAATTTATAGATTTATTTTTTTTGAATTTGTTTTCTAGTTAAACATATTTTTTTAATCGCTCTTTTTTGTAGCTTATAACAGTGTGTAGTGTAACAAAGATATTGAACTTCTTTTATGCCATTCGTCTAGCTTTTGGATAAGTGTATTCATTTTTCTTAATTGAAACTCTCATATCTTAGTTTGGATAGTAAGTTGAGATATGATGATATTTAAATGGTAGTAAAATAGTTTATGAATTGTAGTAAAATGATTTGAGTTAAGATATCTTGAAATTTGGAGAAAAGAGAAAAAAAAAAGTTGAATAAAAATATTATAAAATTAAAATATTGTTAGAATATAATTTTTAATATAATTTGTATTTTAGTAGTTGAAAAAGTTGAATTATTTTTTATGTTTTGTTTGGAATTTTGAAAAATTTGTAATGATTAGGTGACGATTAAATAAAAAAAGTTGAAAATTTGAAATTGAAAAGTGTTTGTATTTGTAGAGCCTGTTTGGGATTGAGTTTGAAAGCTTAAAAAATGCTTTTAACTGTTTAAAAGCTCTTTTAAAAAAAATGATATGTTTGGTAAATTTATCAAAAATGTTTTAATCACTTAAAAAAATTGAAAATCTACTTTTTTTAAAAGCACCAAATTGAAGCTTTTATCGAAAAGCTCCTAAAGATAATTGTATATTTTAAAAAAGTTAATGTAACTAACTTTAAAAATACTTTAGATACATGTTTATCAAACAGTAAACAACTTTTGAAGTATAAAGCTTATTATTTAAGTTATAAGCTATAAGCCCTAAAGTTATAAATTATATTTTTCACTGCAATTCCAAACATGAACGTAGTGATTGAATATTGAGATGATTCAATTCTATAATTCTATCCAAATCATGCCTTTTAGGTTGAATTTTTTCCTTTTTTAAATAATTTTTATTGAAATGATTAGGGGGTTTTACTAGTGGGCTGAAATAATTAGTTGTTGAAAGTAAGTAAGAAAATTCAGCAGCTAAATGATCAAATATTGAAGCTTATAGTTGAACTGTACGTTAATATAATATGGTGAATAGAATTATAGATTAGTAGGTAATAGAGCCTCGTTTGTTTTCATAAAATTTTTTAACTCATTTCATTTCATCTAATAATTATAATTTTCATAAATTCTCATATAAAATAAAATAAACAATTTAATATTTTGAACTCTCAAATTCTAAAATAAAAATTTTATTAAAAAAATATATTCTAATAATATTTTATTTAATTTTTAATTTTATTTTAATTTATCTTTTCTGAAAAGTTGAAAACAAACAATGTGGGACCAAACCTAAAGTCCCAATCGACAGCTTGGAATTATCTTAAAACAAAACAAATGGTTGTCCAAACCCAACATGATCTGGCTGCAACTGCAAGTGGGGGTGGGTATTCAAGATTTCAAGTCTCACTCCGCTCCCAAATGTAGCAGGTCCACTATTTTTATTGTTTTTTTTTTCTAATCGGGTCCACTATTTAAGTAATCTATAAAAATATAGCCCAAGGAAACAGAAAAAGAGAAAAATAAATGTGTAGAGAGTGAATAAATCAAAGACTAGCGTGTTATTTGAAGTCTACGGTCTGCAGTGAATAAAAAATGAATCATAGAAATGGAATAAAAAAAATCCAACTACAGTTTATAAATGATTAACTAATTTTAGAGCGTGGAAGTGATCACTCGCATACATTTAAAAAAAAAAAAGATCTACCATAAAAAATATTTTGATTTTTTCTTGTATATCACAAATTTATTCTATTTGTTTCAATGAAAATACGTAAGATTTGTATCCTTTAAAATTATAAAATCATTTTTTTATAATTATTATTATTAATAATAAATAAATGTTTGATGTCACAAATATAAATTCATTACCTAACTTGATTTGACAAATATAAATTCACAAGTATAAAAAATGAATCATAGAAATGGAATAAAAAAAAATCCAACTACAGTTTATAATTGATTAATTAAATTTAGAACGTATAAGTCTCACGTATTTTTTTAAAAAAATTAGAATTTATCATAAAAATCTAAATTTTTTATTGTGTGTCACAAATTTTATTTATTTTTTTAAATAAGAATAGAAAGATTTAATTCGATTAAAATTATATAAATAATTTCTCTTTATAATTATTATTAATAATAATTAATATGGTTGATACCTAACCCAAATGGCCCAATGGCACATGCATGAGCTCAGCAATGTCGTGTGTACATGCTCAATGGTGGTGGTTACAGGGTAGCTGCATGCCGTGTTTAACTTGTTGGGGGCCCCCGACCCCTCATACACCGCGGCAGAAGACTTCAAAAGAAGTCGTTAACTCGATATTCACGCCTATTTTTTTAAAATCTAACCCGATAAATACGGAGATTGTTAACCGGCGATCCAATGCGGTAACCGTCCGGCGGCAAATCGTATAGTTCAAACCTCGCACTGTCTCTCCCACTCGCTCTTTTTTTCTGAGAACTGTTCGGTTCGAAAAAGCTACTAGTATCCTGAGGGAACAGAGATGCACCTTTTTTTTTTTTGTATTAAAACTTCCTAACTTTTTCACTAATCTTCTTCAGTGCCTTATCTTATCTCTGTGAATCTCGTCTCTTTGTAATCACTATTTTTTTTTGCCTTTTCCATTCCTGTAGAAGATAAGATTCTCTTCTTATTGTGTCTTTCCTCCTTTTTTTGGTAATTATTAAATCGATTCGCCATCGTATTAGATCTGGGGTTAAAAATTTGACAAGTGTGCTTTTAAATATTTCTGCGTTTGTTCGTCCCATGGCGTGGAGGGATATGGCATCGTTTCTTTCCTTTTGGAAATTCCGGAATACCTCTCAGGTTAGTGAGTTGCTGCTTTTTTTCCCCTACTTTCACTTTTGCATATGTATATATATACGCTGCGACTTCCTATCTAGATTAGATTAGCAGTCACTTTATTAAAGTTTTGATTATCATCTAATAAAAAATTAATTTACTCTTTCGTTATTTCCGAATATAATTCAGAGGTGCGTAAAGCAGGTTTATTTAGTACTGACGGTAATTCAGTTTTGGTTTAATTTTTTTGCGTATATTGCTTGCAACAAGCTGTAAATGGACCTTTTTCCGGCACACTATAGTTTGATTTAAGCCAGATTTTAGCTTTCATCTCATCGTTTGAGCGATGCAGTCAGCTGCTGTGCACTTTTTCTACGTCTTTTGTTTTAGAATATAACTGAGTCGTGTAGCGACGTGGAAAGTGCTGTGCGTTGCAGAAGTGGGTTAGGCTTCGGTTATTCCTTGGTTATTTGGTTCACTTGGGAGTTCATATTTTATTGGACTTGTCTATTGAGATTGTCGTTGTGTTTTGGTTGTGATTAGCAAGAGTCTATTGTTCGTATTATTCTTTTTTGAACAAAAACCAAGGAACTCGAGTAATGAAGACAGATTTGTGGTTCATTTGGAATCTCGAAATTCGATGCAGGAGAGTGATTCTTTTGCATCTTTGGTTGGTGCGACACTAACTATTTCTTTGATTGCTGTACACCATCTGTTTGTCCGATCATTTGTGAAGTTAGAACAGTAATTTTCTTCCTCCTGTAGGAGAACAGAGTGTAAAGAAAGCAAGGTGATCCAATCACCGAAAGACTATGAACCAAGTGCAGTTCTGTACATCAGGATGATAAATATATATAGACATACAAGATTGAATCTGCACTAATTAACTCTAATATTTACACATGGTAGTAACTAACTTGAATGCTGATTAGGCTAACCAACTAATGATTGAATCTGTCAGCGGATGGTAGAATACTCTAATACCCTCGTTGTCCTGCATCATGGAATTTAGGTTCATTGTGCTATCTCTCTAGATCTTAGAGCAGTAAATGATTGAATGGTCCAGCATGAGTGAATCATGAAAAGGAATCATCATTCCTTTGGTGTTATGTGCATGTTACAGCAGCGAAGAACAGGAGAGGTGGAGCTTGGAACGCACACTATTCAATCTCATGGTGCGACTCTTGCATGGAATCACAGTTATGATTGGCTTATATTGCTGCTTCTTGCCGTGATAGAAGTAGTTGTATATATCATTGGCCCATTTCACCGCTTTGTGGGAAAGGATATGATGACAGACCTCAAGTATCCCATGAAAGATAACACAGTTCCTCTATGGTCTGTTCCGGTAAGTTCTTTGTCACTGGTTTTTATTTCTTTAATAAAAAACTTTTAGCTTAATTTTCATTAAATTGAACTGGCTAGATTCTGTTTAGTCACTAAAAGCAACAATAAGTATTCTGTTTTAATCAACTTTGCAATGCAAGTTTCTGTAAGATTTATTTTAAAAATCTCCATTATTGACAGTGTGCTATATGGAAAAGGACAATTTTGATGCAAATACATGACTATTTCCACCATGGAATTTTTTTTCTTTTCTTCAAAAAATCTAAATTTTTGGTCTTAAGGTGCTATGACTATACAAACTGGAATGATTTTAACATAGCTGTATTAATTTGCTGGAGGCAAACATTGATAACAGGATTCTTTTTCCTTTTTGTGGTCAGATGTACGCAGTTTTGTTGCCTATTGCCATTTTCCTTCTCTTCTATATTCATAGGAAAGATGTCTACGATCTGCACCACAGCATTCTTGGTAATCTTAGTTCGCAGTCATTATTCAGCTAGAACCTTTTTTTAAGTTTTTAACAGCTTATATGTTCTTATCTAAGGAAATGGCTTACATCTCCTTTGCTGAATCCCTATCTCGATCTTATTCTGTGATACCTTATGTAAGCCCCTAGAATAATAGTAGTAATCATATTTATTCTTTTAGAGTGAAGTTGCATAGAAAGAAAAGAAAGTACTTACGTCTCTTTTGAAGATCAGGTCTCTTATTTGCTGTTCTGATTACTGCGGTTATTACGGATTCAATAAAGAATGCAGTTGGTAGGCCTCGACCAGACTTCTTTTATCGCTGCTTCCCTGATGGAAAGGATGTAGGCTCCCACTTTCCTCCAAATTCTTTACCTCTTTGTTTTAGTTATATGTGCCAGTGTTTTTCTCTTAAAATTTCCATATGGTTTCATGACATTGTTAGCATTGTATGTCACATCCTCATCAACCACTTTAATGTAACTTTTTCAACGAATTGAATGAGGCATATGCCAATTTTTTCCTCTTCTTCATACATATACCCACTTTTTATTTAGTTAATTATACCTTAGATGGGTTCTCTATTTTCCTTGACAAAAAAGATGATAAAGAGTTTTTTTTTGGAGGGGGTGGGGGGGATGGGTCTGACCTGCTGGTTAGGTGTGCAGAGCTATCAATGAACCCTCCATCCCCTCCCCCCTTTCCCTGAAAAAAAAAATCCAATGGTTGCCAAATTTTGGCACTCAATTAATTCTCCAAATTTGGCAGAAAATCCTATTCAGGAATCAAGAATCATTTGGATAAATGTGTAAATTTAAACTTCTTTTTCTTTTCTGTTAGTTCAACTTTACAGGTCTGAGTTTCTCCCAAACTAATTGCTTTTCTTGGGGGCGTGGGGGTCATTGCTGGACCTTTTTTTCTGGCCTGAATATCCAATATATCATTTAAAGAATTATGAATATCTGCTCCAAAGTACTTTTATTGTTGATCTTGTGTGATTTTTTCTTTTGTTAGCTTTATGATGAATGGGGAGGCGTAATATGTCATGGTGAACATAGTGTAATAAAGGAAGGACACAAGAGTTTCCCAAGCGGTCATACTTCATGTAAGCAACACTTCCTGCTACTGGCTCTAATGTATTTTGGTGAATTGAAATGGAAAAAATTACTCATCAAATCACATTAGCGAATCCATAATCTATTACACCTGGGAAAACTTATACCAAATGTAAGTTGGTTGATGGTGGTCTCATGCTTCCCTTTCCTATTTTGAACGAAGCAGACAGTTTTCTAAATAGATTGTCGAATTACAAAAGAATGCAAATATATTCTACCTTCTTAGTTCACCAAAATCAAAGCAGTGTATGAAATACTCGTTGGATATGATTTAGGATTTTTCTCTGCAGGGTCCTTTGCAGGTTTAGGTTTTCTGTCATTATACTTGTCTGGAAAACTCAAAGTATTTGATCGCAGAGGGCATGTGGCAAAACTATGCGTTGTTTTCTTTCCGCTGCTCGTTGCATCCCTCATTGGCGTCTCACGGGTTAATGACTATTGGCACCATTGGCAAGACGTATTTGCTGGAGGTGTTCTAGGTATGTTTTTGTATCATCACCTAGAAAATGAAATCAGAATCAGATTTTCAGTATATAAATTTAGCAGCTTTACATGGTTCATCGTTTGCAGGGCTAGCTGCGGCAGCATTTTGCTATCGGCAATTTTTCCCACCTCCATATGATGATGAAGGTTTCCATCCATTTATCTTTTGTTCTTTCAAGAAGTGATTCATTCTCATTGGAATTTCAATTTTTTTTCTAAAGAATACTCTTGCTACCTTTGTCTCGAAACATCAGTAAAAGTTTTATGGTATCACTTTTTTAATCGGATAAGTAAAGTTTGTTGAATCATAATGAAAAGGTTGCCCAAGTACACAAAAAGTATATACAAGAACATACCTAATTATAACAAGAGTAATTCTACATACAACCGTGAATTGTGCAACCGCCGCGTAATCGTTTTGAAAAAAGTGAATATGGGACCCACATGAAAAAAATATTTTTTTTCAAAACGATTACGCGGCGGTTGCACAATTCACGGTTGCAAATATATTTTCTCTTATAAACAAAGGAACTAGAAAGTACACAGGAAGTTATATAGTATCATTACATTCAATTAAAGGTATTGAATGTCTTCAGTGACATTCACCTTTGAATGCTTCTCCAGAAAAAATAAATGCATGCATGCTTGTGTAAAATAATAAAATATTAGAAAATGAGGAATCGATGTATGGAGAAAAAATCTGCTTTTGTGTTGGGAATGAAAATAAAGAATGAATGTATGGGAACTCATGCATCCTGAATAGTGAGTGGATTGCTTTATCTTGAATTGCAATTTTGAGTATGCTAATGCTCCACGGATTGCCACATAGTAACCATAAGGGGGGGAGAAAGTTTGGAATCATATAATATGATTGCAAGTGTTAATCTTCTTTTAAGTATCTACTATACTAACAATGCTTCAATCAGAAGGGTAGAGCTTGGAATCTTTGAAAAGAAATAGAATTAGAAAACCAAGTAACTCTAGCTATCTAGTCACTGGTGTTTGAAACCTGAAAATATCAACGGTGAATTGCTTCCTCTCTTGTTCGTTATGATCCGCTATTTCTAAAACTGAAGTACTGTTGTTACTTTCCGAAAATCAATTAGGTTAATTGAGTTTTCCTTAATGATATTCTGGTTTCAGGATGGGGCCCTTATGCATATTTCCAAGCTTTGAAGGAGTCATCTGCCAATACAGACACGTTCCATGAAACGAATGCCCAGAATGTGCGGGCTGCAGAGATTGAGATTGTGAATCAACAAGCAGGGCAACATGATGTTACGGCATTCTCTTTGAACAGCGTTCTTAGCCCCACACTTGATGAAATGGAATTAGGGAAGAGGTGATCTTGTATATCTTGTGTTTTAAGTAAATCCCACGCCCCTTGAATTTTTTCTTCATATGTAAATGATAACTTCCTGAATCGACTGAATTTTAGTTTTAGCAAATCTAGAATGCAACCTGTAAGGTGATAGATCATAGATGACCTGAAAATGGTACTCTAATAATGGTAAAAGAAAATCTGCTTTTCTGTTTAAATCAGTCTATACACATACCACAGTCTGCAGCCCCAATACGTAATTGACACCATCCAATTCAAAAGCTTAAGCCCATCAGTTTGGGCATAATTATGCTAATATAAAGCTCTTCACGCGTGAAAATTCGAGAATACCACGAAACGTTCATTAAAAACGACGTTATGGGATTTATATCCTAATGTAGTCAGCCTTACGGATGATGCGTGTAAAAAGCATTCCTGGAAATACCACTTTATCTGTTCTGTTTGAGTGATGAGAAGTGATCACGAAATGTAAGGAGTGAAAAGAATAATGTTAACGGTTCCCCAGCTTTGAAACAAAGCTAGCTAGCCATGAGAATGTTCCATCTCTTTTAGATCGCACGCCATTAATGATGACTCTCATGCTATCATGATCTCTAGACTCTTGCAATTGTTCCAAGTAGAGTAATTATTAAGTAGTTTTAAAATACTCATCGTACTACTAAAATGTCGTGTTATTAAAAATTAATGTTTATATAAGAAATTTTAATAACATTAAAATTAAATTTTGCGATAGGATAGAAATGATTTCTCGTATATCTTGTATATATGAGTTTGAGAGTATAGAGTGTGAGAAATAGATACATGAAATGAGTTTAATTCATTTATTATTGTTCGTATAAATATTCTTGACAACAAGTAATAAATATTGTATAACCTATTTTATATATTTATTTTTTGGTAAATTTGAAGCCTCTAAACTTTTAAAAATGGAAGAGGCCTATAATTATTTTAACCGAAACTTTGGTAGTATAAACTATTAGGTTTTTAAGGAAAATGTCATATGTATTAATGTAATAAGCATTTTGCCTAGGTTTATGTCTATTTTCATATACCAAATTCTCCGTGTCAATTGCATTAAAAACTAAAAAGAAATAAAACAATAATATTGATAATGATTTTTCCATTCCTTGTCAAATTTTATTAACATGTCTTTCAATCTAGTGCCTGAGTAGTACCGCTCAAATTAATCGCTAGTCAGTTTTGTAAGTTTTTTTTTTAATTTTTCTATTCACATTTTTTTAATATATTTAAATATTTTTAAAAAATAAAAAAATATATCAATACATTTAAAATCACTCTTTTTAAAAAAAAAAAATTATCCAAGCAGTATATTTGAGCGGCGTACTTGGAGAGGTAAAATAGCTTTTCTCTTCTATTTATGCTTGTTTCTCTTATAATCCACGTATAATCTTCCGCCACCTACTCCTTTGTCTTAAAGACATGAAATTGTAAAAGGCAAGTGTAAGAAGAACAAGCAAAGAATATAAAGAGTTTTGACAAATGGTCATGATCCATGTAGGCTTAGGTTACAGAATATGATCATTTCAGCTCGATTTTGATGAAATTATGGAATAAAGTAATAAAGTAATTCTCGATTTTAAAAAAAGGACATGTAGCTTTTGAAATTTTGAATTCCCTTCATACACTTTATTTTGACTCAAATATACTTAAGATATATGATAGTCTTGGATTAATAGTATTCTCATGTTGTATGATAGTCCCCGGTAATTTGACTCTGTGGTTTATTTTAAAAAAAAATTAATAAAGACTTTATTATGAAAAATAAGTTATCGTACAAAAATTGGAATGAGCTAAAGTTTCACATTTCTTTGTTTTTATTTTTTAATCAATACTTAACTTTGGACTTGATTTATTATTATTTGTATTATTGGTTATTTCAGAGAGAAGCAAGTGCAACCAACCACCAAGTTAAGCTCCGACAGTGGCTACTTCCCCCAACGACTCGTAGGGATGTAACGGGTCCGATTTGGTCTAATTTGAGACAAAATTTGAGACTGAATCGATAGGGACCGATTTTATATTTCTGAAACAAATTACGCGTAACTTCCTAAAATCATCACAAATCTCTGTTTCTCTCTCTCTCTCTCTGAAAACGCTCCCAGTCCCCTCACTTTCGTTATTTTTCAGGTAAAATTTATGTTTCAGAAACCTGTGAGAATCTCTCTCTCTCTCTCTCTCTGAATCTATTCATTATTCGCTTTCTTGTGCACTTTGCGATGCTATATTTCTCTCGCTTGTTACTGTTGTGGTGTTCGCATGCTTTTGTTATGGATAACTTTCTTCCATGTGTCAACAAACCTGAGTGTGGATTCTCCTGGTTGCCTTTTCGTTTCGTTCACCGGAAAACGAAGTAAATATGAAGGAAGTATAATTATGAGTAATTTATAACGTTTTTTTCTTTTGATTTTTCTGATGATTTTTGAATTATTTCTGAGTTGAGTTGAGTTGAGTTGCGTTTCTTTTTCTTTTTCTTTGCTCTCCTAGTATAATATCTGGATATTTGATTTCTTCTCTTTTCATTCACTTTCTTAGCTTCCAAACAGGGCCTTTTTTTAATAAGAAATTGTGCTTCCCTAGCCTTTTGCTTTTGGTAAGTTTGAGTACGTTATACTTGTTTAGGATTATTGAAATTAGATATTTAAAAATTATAACAATTCAATACTTTTTCTGATCCTCTGTTTGCGCCTTATGCCCGAAGTATATCTATATTATGCTCATTTTTTTGGCAGTTTTGGTTACAGTGTCAGTACCTGCGCAAATCGATAACTTGTTTTACTTTTTCTTATCCGCATTTAAACTGACCACTGGAGAATAGTTACTTTATGTTTTATTTATTTTCAGTTCTACTGGAACATTTTTTAAAACTCAGTAATGCAGAGCTATACGGTTTTATTTCGATGCTATTACTAAATTAAAGCATTATTATAACTTAATTTTAATGGATGCTGGCAAGATCCATGATTATGTGCAAATAATCAATATATGTTCCTTTGATCCCTAACAGCGTAGTCTGGGAAAAACTGTATTTGGGGAGCCAGCAACTTACTCAAAATAGTTCTGGTGATGTATAATGTTTAAAAGTGGTGCTTCATCCATTAAGCGCTTTCAAATTCAAAGAGAAGGTCGTCTTAGGGGGACTGCATGGTTATCAAAACATTTCTCAGCTAGTTCCTATAACGCTCAGGCTATACTGAGATATTATGATAGATGATTATAAGTGCCTTTGAAATTAGAATGACTTTTAAGTTTCTTCTTCGGTTCTTTGGCAAGTGGATTATTATATCTTATCATAACTGTGGTTATCCATCAATTAGCTTAAATTTTACGAACTTCGATGCAAAATTCATTTTAGCTTAGGAAAGGGTGGTGGTGTTTGTTGTGATTTATGTACTTCGAAATGGAAAGGTTTTTTATACTTTTTAAGTGTGCTAGGCAAAAGCAAGGCAGGCATCCTGAGCGGATTGCCTGTTCAGACCTCCTAGTTCCCTTTTGGAATAAGTTGACCTGGATTACCGTTTGACTCTTTGTTATGCAATCATCTTTGGCAGATGATAGTCCTTAATTCTTACTTTGATGAACAAATGCCACCCTGCTATCATTGTACTTGTTCATATTCTGGTGTTTTGTGAGTACCATGATGGGCCTTCAAATCTGTACAACTTCCATGAAATAAAAATATAAAAAATCTGTACAAAGAAATATTATATCATTCAAATGGGAACTTGAGGGTATCAATCGTGGATTGGATCCAGAAACTTTGAAGTTGACCTTTTTGTCTTTTTGTGCTCCTATTATGTATTTTTGTCTGATCATCATATTTTTCATGGTTTTATAGGTGTTTTATCATCAATTGTCTCAAAAGTTTAAACCGATTTAAAGGAGTGTAGTTATTTAATGAATTAATTTCCCTTCTTTCTTTCGTATTTTGCCCCTCCCTTTACAAAAGCTTGAAGTCTTCACATTTATTCCTGTGACATTATTTTTAATTTTTTTTTCTTTGTATATTTGCTCAGTTATAGTTCTTCAACCTTTTTTAATTTCATATTCATATACTAACCTTTTAATTTGCCTCAGATCAGTGAAAGATGCCAGAAATTCATTTGGGTGTACACACTATAAGATCACATGGAGTTACAGTGGCAAGAATGCATGTGCATGACTGGCTAATTCTTGGCCTTCTTGTGGTGCTAGACATCATTTTGAACCTTATAGAACCATTTCACCGTTATGTTGGAGAGGGAATGATGACTGACCTCAGATACCCTTTGAAAGACAATACTGTTCCTTTTTGGGCTGTTCCAGTAAGTTTTGGCCCCTTGAACTGATAAATTCAAAGGGAATCTTCTTGCATGAGGTAATTGCACATTAGTTGCAACGTCAAAAATAATCTTTTTGTGTACATTATTTTGACAGATTATCGGGATATTGTTGCCTTCTGCTGTCATTCTCATTTACTACTTCATCAGAAGGGATGTTTTTGATCTGCACCAAGCCATATTGGGTAGCTCTTCCTCCCTTCTAAAATTTTTGCCATGCAGGTTTTTGTTTGCATGTTATTGTTGTATAATGATAACGTCAAATTGATACTGTGTGCATGTCCAGGTCTTCTATTTTCTATACTGATCACTGCAGTTATAACGGATGCGATCAAAGATGGTGTTGGTCGTCCACGTCCAGACTTCTTTTGGCGTTGTTTCCCTGACGGCAAAGCGGTTGGTTTTCAAGTTCATGAATTCCCCTGGTTTTACTTTTCTCCGTGTTTATTTTAAGATTTTATGATAGAAGAAGTCTTTGCCCTTCCCCAGTTCGTTACAGTCAACATGCTGCTGGTGCATCACATGTGCAGGTATTTGAGCAGGTCACAAGGAATGTTATGTGTACCGGAGATAAGAGTGTCATTAAGGAAGGACACAAAAGTTTCCCAAGTGGGCATACATCTTGTAAGCTATCTAATCTCTTTCAGGACTAGGGTTATGCTGCTAGCTTAGTGGTTGTGTTCTTCTCCATTTTGCCTTTTGTTTGATGCGTTGTTTTCATCCCTGGAGATTGCAATCATATGTATTTCAAACTCATGCTGGAAATATAACATGTTGACAGAAATGAAGGGTTTTTTTAACAAGTAATTAGGATTGCTGTGTTAGTCGCAATATAACTTTTTTATATGAAGAAAAAACCCAAGATTTCATTCTCTGTCTCTACACATGGTTGTGTTGAGAGAGGGATTTGGATATTAATATCAGTTCATTTTTTCTTTTTTATCTTTTTAGTATTATCTGAGCACCTTGTTCAATGAAAACCTCAGCTTAACAAATCATGGATTTTGGTTTCAGGTTCCTTTGCTGGTCTTGGCTTTCTTGCATGGTATCTGTCCGGGAAAATCAGGGTATTTGATCATGGGGGCCACGTTGCAAAGCTATGTATTGTTTTCTTGCCAATACTAGCTGCTTCTCTAGTTGGTATTTCTCGAGTTGATGACTATTGGCATCACTGGCAAGATGTATTTGCTGGAGGTCTTATAGGTCTGTTTGTCGATTTATTTATTTATTTTTTTTTGTTTCTCCACTTTTTGGTCATGTGCTGTACTGTCTGTTGGTACATGACATGCTCCCTGTAGCTTCTTAGAATGAAATATTTTCCCTTCTTCTCATTTAAACTTTTTATGCAGGGATGACAGTTGCTTCATTTTGTTACTTACAATTCTTTCCACCCCCATATGACATAGATGGTAAGCACCTAATCTTTTTTTTAATCAATTGGTTGTGTAATATGCTCTAATTTCTTTCATATATTATATAATTATATATATTAGCCTATGTTGATGCTATGATCTAAACTTTTGGTGACCTGCGTCTAAGCACTTCTTCAATATGCACAGAACAAATGGCCAGAGTCCAGTGCACTATGTCTGTTTCTGGTGTTTAACTAAATTTCTATTGCCGTCATTTAGCTGGACTAAGAAATTTGTGGATATAAGAATTTTGTTACTTGTGTGGGCTTTGAAATGTTTGTGTAGATGGTTTCTTATAAAATAAAGAAAGATATTACGAGTATTTACTATTCATTGACATAAACATTCTAGAGCATACTAAACATAATACCAGCTTGCTAAGAGCATCGATAGGGTACCTGATTAACAATCTTGAGAATGATTTTTTCATTGTACTGTTGAAATGAATTAGCTAGATTAGACAAAAGGTGTTAAAGGACTCTCTTCTTCCATGATGAAACTACAAATATCTCTATGTATTATGGAGGACAGTTCTCACTCCTTGGATTTCAGCTTGTCGGCATGAATTTCACATAATCCCCGTCTATGCTACAGCTCCCTGTAATTCATTCACGAGTTTCCATTGTCTTTATGTAACATGTGCAGGCTGGGGACCTCATGCGTATTTCCACATGTTGGCAGACTCTCGAAATGACATTCACTCTGCAACAACCAACACAAATACTCTCAATGTGCAGCAATCAGAGCTTGGAAGTGTATACATGCGACCTCAACACATCGTTGAAATATCAGGAGTCAATACCGCGGACTCAAGCCCCATGCTTGATGCATTGGAAAGTGGGAGGAGATTCTGATCACTTTTAGGCTTGGATCCAAATAGCTTGACGCTACCAGACGTGTCCACTTCTTCAAGATAATATTAGGATGTAAATTTCATCTGCAGATACTGACCTCGAACTTTTAACATGGAACCAACAAAGAACATCATCCCTCATTAGATCGATTGATTTCATGGACTGCTCAGCTGTTTTCTGTGGTTCTTGTTTTGACGACGTACAGATGATTGATCTTAGCAAATTTCCTGGCATCCCACTGGAACAAAATCGTATTCTTACCCATGAAATTAGGGTTTTGGGAGTTGATTAAACTGGATTTCCAATCATGATTTCGAAACTGATGATGTTATCGGTTTAACATTGCTTTTTTCCATGAGATTCTGTTGACACGGATACATGTTTATGGTATGTATGACTAGCTCTGATAACATCATGCCCTTGATCAATATAAAGAATATAACAATCTCAGCAAACGTCGGCCCCTCCCTTCTCCTTTCTCTCTTCTTCCTCAATATAAATACGATATCATTTCAATTTTTGAGTGCTGACTATTGGCCTTATCGAAGGACAAAAAAAAAAAAAAAAAAAAAAAATTTCTAAAACAAACCCATTCGTTCCAATACGAAGACTTAGGCCTAGTTTGGATAGAGATGCTTCTATTTCATAACATCTTATCTTAATATCTAAATATTATAAATATAAATTCTTTTTAATTTCAAATCTTCAATTTTTTTTCATCTAATCATTATTTAATTATTACAACTTTTTCAAACTTTTAAACAAAATCCAAAGAATAATTTAACTTTTTCAAATCACAAAATAAAAATAATATTTTAACAATATTAATAATATTTTTATTTAATTTTTTTCTCTCATTTTTTAAAACCATATAAAATATTTTAACTCAAACAATTTTTAACTCATTTCAACTCAAATATCTTACTACTATTCATAAATTATCTCAACTCACTATCCAAATCAGGCATGATGGTATATACAACAAATTAATTCCATGACAAAAAAAAAAAAAATCCATCTAGGTCAAATTACAAGCTAGTACATTAGATCCTTATTTGGGACCTGTGATCGAATCTAACAATGTATTAGAATATAAAAGCCTTTGATTTATTCAAATTAGAAGTCGGACTATATTGACCAAGTAAAGCATGACTTTCTCCTTGGCCCTTTATATCCTATATATGTCCTTTATTTTCCCGAATATCGATAACAACATTACTATATTCAAACCCCACATCAGAATTGGCACCAAGTCTTGGCTTCCATCTTCTATATTAATCCTCTAGCACTTACCCTTTTTCCTCATCTCTCAGACAAACACCTACTTGCACATAAAAGTAGTTGAAAAATGGAAATTGTTCCTTCTGCATATTATGAAAACTTGAAGAGGTATTGGAGGAGGAGAAGATACCAAAGGCTGATTAATGGTGCAAGCTGTTATACTAATCCAAGGAAGCTCAGGATTGCAAGGCTTGGGGGTAATAGTAGTAGCAGGAGTAGTAGTGCTAGTGGTCGCCGGCTTTGGAGGGTAAAATCACCCCTAAAGCTGAGATTTGACATTATTCTAGTTTCACCCATAAGGGTTTTGACCAAGTTCCATGATGCATATGTTGACATGATGATTCGTTTGGCTGGCAACGTTGGGAACCCCAACAGTGTTAATTTGTTTGGAGGAAAGAGAGTTCCTAAAGGCCGACAGATTTCGATTGTCTCTTGTGGTGAGGAAGTTGATCAAACCAGGTTGGTTTTGGAAATCTATCAAAGGATAGCGTCCACTCGGGAACTTTAATCATGCCTTTTAACATCATGTCATGTGTATAGTATTCATGTTTTTAATGATCATGTTTAAGGTTCATTTACATTCCAGCTGTTTGATTGTGTTTATTTTCTTCGAAGTGAGCAATTTGCGGGGAAAATAAAAACTCGCAGCTCGTTGTCATTAATTAAATCGAAGGTTAATTTCTCCACTTTTTATTTTCTTTTTCATATTACTAATTTCTCCATTTTAATTAAATTGAACTTGATTTTGCTGAAAAGCTTAATATATAATTTTCTAACATGAAGAACATATACAAACTACAGAGCATTAATTTCATCGTGACAATCGAACGATGGATATATGGAATCTCTCTCGATCATAAGTATATAGAAGAAACAAGAATATTAGCGAATGATCATGGAGTCATTGATGAGTATAACGAATTAGGACTGATTAATCCTGTGTGTGGTTATTATAATATCCTACAAATTAAGGAGACTAGATGATCTTTCTTTGGTAGTAATTAACAAAATGTTACGGCCTGATCTATATATTATATATGTAATTCAATGAATAATTAATAATAAATTATTTATTTAGTTTGGATTATATATTAATTATTCAGAGCTATTTATAAAATTATTAGTATATATGTTTGATCTCATACGGAACTTTTGGCATGCATGCATATCCTCAACGACTTATAACGTGTTACGGGAATCAGACGAATATTCCCAGAGTTTATTTGGTCAACATAGCTAAGCATTGGAAATATTAATTGTAACTTGGATTTGATTTGGATTCACTACTACGTAAGATCAGGCCAATTTCTTACAATTCTCTCAAAACTACAATTAATAATTAATATATATAAGAGTAATGTTAGATACAGTCTTAGAGTATGCATGCGCAAGTCCATAATATTTAATATGGAAATTCACAGTAATATCTATGAATAAAATTAAATATTATAGAGTTTACATATAGTGTATTTAATTCTCTTCTAATTATGATAATTTGGTGATCATCACTACAACAGGAAATTAATGCTTAATTTTGCAAGGAAAATATATCGTTGCAAACAGCCTTTTTTCGTTGCAAATAATGACTTTTAACAACGAAATTATTGAAATCGTTACTAATTTATCTTTGCAAGGAAATTATATCATTGCTAACATGTTTTTGCAAGAAAATCATATCGTTGGAAATGAAGATAGATGTTTTTGCAATGAAAAGATATCGTTGGTAATAAGGTTTTTATAATTCTACTATTCTATTTGCAAGGAAATTGAAATAGTTGCTAACATGTTTTTGCAAAGAAATTATATCGTTGCTAATAAAGATAGATGTTTTTGCAAGAAAAATATATAGTTGCTAATGAGGTTTTTATAATTTTGCTAACATGTATTTGCAAGGAAATTGAAATCGTTGTTAACATGTTTTTGCAAGGAAATCATATCGTTGGTAATGAGGTAGATGTTTTTGCAAAGAAGATACATCATTGATAATGAGGTTTTTATAATTCAATTTGTTTTTGCAAGGAAATTATATCGTTGCTAGTATGTTTTTGCAAGGAAAATTTGTTGTTAGTAATAAGCTTTTTATTATTCTACTCTTCTATTTACAAGGAGATGTAATCGTTGCTAAGATATTTTTGCAAGAAAATTATATCGTTGCTCATATATTTTTGCAAGGAAATCATATCGATGCTAATTTATTTTTATAATTATGATATTGTTTTATAAGAAAATTGAAATCGTTGCTAACATTTTTTTGCAACAAAATCATACCATTGCTAATGATGATACCAACGAAATTATATCGTTGATAATGAGGTTTTTACAATGACTAAATTTAGTTAGTAATGATATATCAATTAGTCGCCGGGTACATGTTTTTGCTAATGACAATTTGGTTCATTGCTAATGACGAATGTGGTTTTGCAACAAATTTTATCTGTTACTAATAAGCATACATGTTTTATATCGCTGCTAATGAGTATACATGTTTTTGCAACAATTAAATCGTCGCTAATGGGTAGAAACTTTTTGCAATGCAAAAATGTCGTTATTATTGTCTCAAAATTGTTGCTAACTGAATTGACATTTTAGACTCGAGGTTTTTTGCAAAGAAATTTTTTCATTGCAACTGTATCCATTTGCAAAGAAAAATAGACTTTCGTTGCAAAAATGGTATACATTAGCAAAGAAAAGAACTTCGTTGCAAATAATAGTTGCAAATAGCCTGTCCTGTTGTTGTGTGCATGTTGATGATAAGACACAAATTTCCCGACAAAAGCACCAACTTTTGAAGTACCTTATGTCTAAGCTAGAGAAATGGAGTTTGGAGAGGTAAATTAATATTGGCTCTATCAATCAATACATTAACAGAAAGCTCAATCAATTAATTTATTAATCAAGGCCCATCCCTACCTTTTAATATCGAAAGTAATCATGTCGTACGTTATGCATAAATTAAGAAGTGATCATCCATTCAGTTCAAATTATTTATGATGATCAATACAAGCTAGACCTGTAGTCTTTATCGAGACTAAAGTTACGTTTGGACAGTGAGATTCAACTTCAGATACTGTTCACAGGGCTTATGTTTCCAACGCACTACAAGTAACCAAACTGTTTGCGGGTATAAAATATTAGATCGGGACCGTTACATTATGATATATAAATAATGAATAGTAATAAGGTATCCTCAGTAACCAAACATGACCTAATTGTTAATTAAACCGTGCATTGTATATGTGTATTAGAATTAATATATCAAAACTTATACTTTAATCAACTATATATATATATATATATATATATATATATATATAACCCGTGCCTGGTCAGAAAGGCGATATTGACCAAATTATAAGCAATGTAGTTTTCTTCTTGTCTCTTATTCACCATGTTCTTTCCTGGAATATCGATGACAACACTCCTACATACCAAACCCATTTGAACATGTACGTACCACGCACGTCCTCTCTTCCCGTCTATATAAAGCCTCTCTCACTTGACCTAATTTCTCCACATTTCTCAGCCATACATGATCTTGTAGAATTGTAGTTAAATCAGTTTCTCATAATATATAGAATTGATGGAGATCTTTTCTTCTGCAGATCACGGAAACTTGAAACAGTATTGGAGAAGGAGATCAAGATACCAAAGGCTGGATGGTGCAAATTGTAGCAATAAAAGGAAGCTCAAAATTACAAGGCTGGGGGCTACTGCCCGGCGGCTTTGGAGGATAAGATCGCACCCAAAGTTGAGACGACTTAACGCTATTCTTTCCCCAATTAAGCTTTTGGCAAAGTTGCATGATGCATAACTAGTGGTGAGGAAAGAGGGTTCCTAAAGGTAGAGGTGACAACATGTGACACGACCCGTAAACTCAACACAAACACGACACTAAATTAGCAGGTTTGGGTTTGATGTTAGTGGGTTTTGGTCAAAACAGGTTGATCAGTTAAGACAATACTTATAAACGGGTCAACATGCTTTATACGAAATCAACCTGTTTTGACCCGTTTATAATTTATTTCAAAATTAAAATTTTATTATTGTTAAGTTGTAATATTGGTATTTCTCAGTATTCTTATGTTTTTATTGTTGGGATTGTAATTTTAGACCTATACTCATATTTGTTATTGTATGTTTGTAATATTGGTTTTATTATATGTTAAAATTTGAAAAATATTGATATATATTTTTAATATATTGTAGTTATTAATAAATATATATTTTAACTTTTATGTAAAATTATGTTAATCAGGTTAAATCAGTTATGCATTTTACCTCAACCCATTTACAAGAAATAAATGGGTTTAAATGAGTCGTATTGTGTTAACATATTTCTAATTAATTATTAAACGGGTCAAAACGGATGACACGACACAACCCGTTATCTAAACGGGTTGGGTTAGGGTTTGGAACCAATTCTTTGTGTGGCTTGGAGGTTCTGAGGAACGCCTCCGATGCCTAAGTCAGTGATCACAATAAGAATCTCTTTTTCTAAACAAATGAATCAGATGATCTTCACATACCTGAGTGATATGTATATATAGAGCCCATGAGATTTCTGTTGCCATGCGATAGCGAGCTTATTTGTTATTTGAAATTCAAGTCTCGGGATGGAGAGTTTAGCCAAATCCAAATGATCAGATAGCTCTCATTGTCCAGGACTCTCAGTCGATTAGTCTTTCAATGGTTGTGATGGATTGGGCTTTCAGGGGATTAGGTTATTGGCCTGATTTGTAGCCTAGGCTGGTGAAGCGGCCCAATAGGCCTCGAAGTGGTGCTAAGCCCCTTCCAGTTACCCCATGAAATCTCATCACGCACAGTGTGATGAGACTTGCAATCATAGCGTCACTTCCTTATCTGGGTTTTCTGTCATTTGTGCCCCTTTGTCAGAACGTCGTTTCGCCTTCGCTCCCTTTCACATATTTCCCTTTAATTGTCGCAAGTATTTATAGTCTTCAGACACTCTCTTTCCTACTTCTCCTCTTTCGATTCTCTCATTTCTTCTTTCGAGCACTTTGTTTTCTTCGCACTCTCTCTCTCTCAGCTTTCACTGCGAACCTATGGCTTCCTCTTGTTGGGTTGGTTCTTCATGACCGCGCGATTCCCCTATTCGTCCTAAAGGGGTTGCTGCTAACCCTATCAGGGAAGGGAAAAATGCTCGTCGCTCAATGTTTTTAGGTCATCGATGGTCCTCAACCATTTCCCGTCACAAACTGGACGCCGCGAGGGACAACTTCAACATCCCAGATTTGGTGGCTTTAGGATTACCTGACTAGCACCGTAGAGCTGTCGACGCGAGAGGTATGGCCTTTTCTGTTGCCTTGTATATGGCCATGTTTGTGATGTGGCCTGGTTTGCCCTTTGTACGACCTGTCTGTGATGTGTTAGACGTCTTGGGACTTGCCCCGGCCCAGCAAAATAGACATCTTGGGAACCTTTGTAATTTTAGGTCTCACAACAAAATAGTTTAGTTAGAGCGTAAGTATTCCCAAGCCAAGGATTGGCAGAGGAAATTTTTCTTCGTCTCGGATGATGGTTGGGAATTCCCTGCGGATGAGGTCTCGAATCAGAAATTCCCCATTAGGGCTTTGTGGTCTCCGACTCCTGAGGAGCGTGGATTTGAGATTCTTCTTTCTACCCGAGAGGAAGCTCGTATTCAATTGGTACAGGCTTGGTCAGAACAGAATGTTAGCTCTACCTGGTCGGATGTCATTTTGACTTTCTCTAATATTGATAGATTTTTAATGGTGCCTAGTCGAGCGCACGTTTTTGGGAGCGAATTTATGGGTGCCATATCGTTGGTGAGTGGCTTAAAAAAGGGGGTCACAACCCATTGCAGGGGGAGGAAGAAAAAGAAAGCTTGTATGATTATTGCACCTTTAAATGAATCCAGTTCCACAAAGGGTGGACCCTCGCCACCACCTTTGGCAAGTGAAATCCTCTTCGAGTACCTCCAACCAATTCCCTTGATGAGATTATGGCTTAAGCGGAGGTCGATCTCGAGTCGGTGATAGCGCGGTTGAAGCTGTCTTGTCGCCTAATATACCATCTGTAGTTACTCAGCAGACAGGCGACTGCATCAACTTAGATGAGGGCGACAACATTGTAACTCTGAACCCGGAGTTCCTTAATGCACCTCCGAATGTACCGAATAGCTTTCCTTCTTTCAACTCTTCTGGGGGATCCCCTTGAGTCGAGGATGTTGAAGACCTGTTGGCGGGAGCTGCCACTCTTGCATCTAACTCGCCCCTTGCCTCGACTATCTCGGGTATGGTTACCCCTGAGTTGCCTTTTATCTTTCCAACAATATCTCCTACTAGCAGAAGTAGGGTATCGATCCCCTCTTCGCATTTCAGGATTTCTCCCGCTGGGGGTGGTGAGCCTTCTTTGACTTTTCTAGAAGAGAATCCTTTCGCCGGTCCTTCTCGAGCATCACTTGCTCAGGAGGATGACGTAGAGCTACTCCTCGATCAACAGGCGAAAGCGAATACGAGCATTCCTCCAAGCGTTCCATCAAAGTTTATTCAAGATACTCCTGCTTCGGCGGGTTTCACTAGTGTTTCCTTTAAGGTTCCTGATCCTCGAGGTTCATCTAGTTCTCACCCAGCTAGTTCCTCTCAGCACTCGCGTGCCCACTATGAAATGACCTTTCACTCCACCGTTTGTAACCTTTAGAGTATCCTCTCACTAGTGAGTTCCTTTTCCTTAAGATTTTTATTTTTTCTTTCCTGTCGTTTTTTACTCTATTTGTTTTAGGGAGTTGATCGTCTGGCGGCCACTTTGGTTGAGGATCATTTGGAATTAGAGGAAGAAAACCAATCCATGTGATCCTTTATCAGTCAAGCACATAATGCCGTTCGTGCTGCTCGCGCCGAGAAGGAGGAGATGGCTGGCGAATTATCCTAAGCTGAATCCCCATTCCTTTAAGCTTGAAGGTGGGTTGGCTTCCTTACGCGCCCAAGCTGATTCGCTTAGAATGGAGTTGGCGAGCTCTTTGGAAGAATTCGTCCGTCATCGTCATGAAGCATAAGCTAACGGGAAGGAGTGGGATGATCTACCTACTCGCCTTAACCAAATGAAGACAAAAAATGAGGAGCTGAAGAAGGCGAAGGTTGATTATGTCGCTCGCCTTCTAACCTTTGAAGACAGCCACTAAGAAGCCAATACTAGATTGAGAATAGTAGAGGGTGAGAAGGTAGGGCCGAATGAGATTAAGCGGTGGTGAAAAAAGAACTTAAAGAGCATGACTGCCATTATTTAAAGCTGAATTAGGTTCTGGAGACTTGCAGAAAGCAGCTGTAGGACTCGAAAGTTCAGGTGACCGAATTGAACGCCGAGTTGGGCCGCTCTTAGAGTGAGGTTGCTCGCATTCTTCCTCAATTAACGGCTGCCTACCTCGTTCGAGGCCGAGCTTAGGGTCTTGGGTTCAAGCTCGGGATTAAACAGTCACGTGAGTTCTTGCTCAACCACCCTGAGACAGATCTTCGCACCCTAGACTAGAAGTCAATCCGAGCTAGCTCTTCTGCTTACCTTTTTTTTTTGGAAGGGATAATATGACAAATGTCTTTCCCCCTCCTCATACTTCCTGAAGTTTCTCTTTTAAGACTTTGTATTAGGGACAAGATACTAAGATTTTTTTTAAAGGACTATGTTTTGCTTGCAATTTGGTTCCTGACTTTAATGACATAAATGTTACTTCAATATTGTTGTATTGTTGGCCTTGTTATCTTGCGCTATATTACGTTATTTTCTTAAAGGAATTCAACTGAAATATCAAATATATGGCTCTACCCTGCGATTTTCTCCTCGCGAAGGAGGTGGCTGATCATTGGGCTATGCATGTCTACATTTTTAGGGTATTTTGGTTAGAGTTAAATTGCTCCGACCAAGCAACTTTGGCGATAAGAGTATGGCGGGAGGGAGTCTCGATCGTGCAACTCTGGCGAGTGGTGTAGCGGGAGGACGCCTTGACCACGTAACCTTGACGATAAAAGTGTGGTCGGAGGGAGGCTCGACCGCACAACTCTGGCGAGTGGTGTAGCTGGAGGATGCCTCGACCGCGTAACCTTGGCGATAAGAGTGTGGCAGGAGGGAGCCTCGACCGCACAACTCTAGCATGTAGTGACAGTGTAGAAGGAGGATGCCTTGACCGCGTAACATTGGCGATAAGAGTGTGGCGGGAGGGAGCCTCAACTGCGCAACTCTGGCGAGTGGTGTAGCAGGAGGATGCCTCGACTACGTAATCTTGGCAATAAGAGTATGGTAGGAGGGAGCCTCTACTGTGTAACTCTAGCGAGTTGTGTAGCGGGAGGATGTCTCGATCGCGTAACCTTGGCGATAAGAGTTAGATGCAAAAAAATATTTGCAACTAAATTAACTGACATAAATACGCAAAATAATGACAAAATGCTCACATGGTTTCAAACTTAATGAACTAAATGTAATACATCCTAGGTTAAATGTAGTATCTTCTTAAGTGCTCGGCGTTCCAAGGGTGAGGTAGTTCACAGCCGGTAGCATCTTTTAGAAGAAATGCTCCTGGGTGATAGCTGGCTACCATGACATATGGCCCTTCCCATCAGGGTCCTAACTTTCCCTCCTCTTTTGTAGTTACTCCGATTTCTTTTAGGACCAGGTCACCCACTTTAAACGACCTTGGTCCTACTCTTTTGTTGAAGCACTGCTCCGTCTTTCTTTTATGGGTTGTCACTTTTATTTCGGCATCCGTCCTCACTTCTTCCAACAGGTCTAGATTCTCTTCCAGTTTCTTGTTATTTCCGTCGACCTCGAAGCTTTCCCTTTGGTGGCTTGGCAACCCCACCTCAACCGGTGTCATTGCTTCGCTCCCGTATGATAAGGCAAAAGGTGTTTCGCTTGTCGAAGTTTTTTCCGTTGTCTTGTATGCCCACAAAATCACAAGGAGCTCATCTGCCCATGCCCCTTTTCTCTCGTTTACTTTCTTCTTCAGTAGTCCAACAATGGTTTTGTTGGTTGTTTCAACTTGCCCATTTGCTTGCGAACGTCTTGGGGAGGAATATTTGATCTTAATCCCGAGTTCGGCACACCATTTGCGATAATGCTCTGAGTCAAACTGTTTATCGTTGTTTGAGATAATACTTTGTGGCATCCCGAACCTGCATATTACAGTCTTCCATAAAAACCTCGTCACATTTTGGGCGTTCATTGTTGCCATTGCCTCAGCTTCTATCCATTTGGTAAAGTAATCGACAACGACAATGATGAATTTGGTTCCGCCTTTACTCAGGGGCATAGGGTCGACCAGGTCTATACCCCATTGAGCGAATGGCCAAGGGAAGATTATCGAGCTTAGTTCTTCAGGAGGAATTTTCGAGACTGATGCATGTAGTTGACATTGAACGCATCTTTTCACAAACTCTTTTGCTTTTCTTAGGACGTTTGGCCAATAGTACCCTGTCATCATGATCTTCGCAGCGAGGGATCTCCCTCATGGGTGATCTTTGCACACTCCTTCATGCACCTCTTTCATGACGTATTCGACCTCTTCTTTCAATATGCACCTTAACAATGAGGCTGAAAAACCTCGCTTGTATAACTTCCCGTCTACAATGGTGAATCGGGCCGCCCTGTTTCTAACTTTCTTCGTTTCTTCGCGAGAGGTAGGAAGGTATCCTATTCGTAGGGATTTGATTATATTATCTGCCCATTCCAGCATGCTACCTCCTATCTCCAACACTTTATTTCCCACGGTCGGCATGTCAACAGCTCGCATAGTGACCTCCCATGGTAAAGTTTCTTCTTGCTTTGCTGAGGCTGCTCATGCTAATTGATCGGCTTTCCAGTTGTCAACTCGAAGGATTCACTCAATTCAAAAGTACTGAAGACGACCACACCCTTCCTGGACCTGATGGAGGTACTTGATCTGTTTTGGTCCTTTTGCCAAATACTCTCATGTGATTTGGCCGACCACGACTTGCGAATACGCTTTCATCTCAATTTCCTCCCCGCTTGAAGCCTCCACTATGACCAACCCCTCAAGCACTACTTCGTATTTAGCCTCATTATTTGTTATCTTGAAATTTAGCCATATTTCATGATTCAACTCGGTTCTATCATTTGTCATTATGTGCACGCCCACGCCGCCTCCTGTTCTACAAGATGACTCGTCAACATACACATGCCACAACGTTTTCCCTGGTGTCTTAGGCATCTCATCTTGGAAATTTGCAAATTTCGCTACAAAGTTAGTGAGGGCTTGTCCTTTGATGGACTTTGGGAATATAACCGATGTCGTACTCGCTCAATTCAATGGACCACTTAACCAATCGGCCCGAGGTGTCGAGCCTTTGCAACACCTTCATAAGGGCGACGAGATAACGACTTTTATCGGATGGTCCTAAAAATAGGGGCACAAATGTCGCGAAAGCAATTAATTCTATCTTCGAATACTTTGCCTTAGCTCCTCTTAAGGCTTGGCTTACATAGTACACATGTCTTTGTTCTTTCCCTTCTTCCCTTACCAACGCGCATATACGGCATCTGAGGTTACGACTAAGTATAGAGACAATGATTCTCCTTGCTTAGTCTGGCTAAGCAGTGGTGGGTGCGCCAAGTATTTCTTGAGTTTTGCAAACGCCCCCTCGCATTTAGAATCCCAGCCTTGTACTTTTTTTAGGACTCGAAAGAAAGTGAGATACCTATTTGTTGATCTAGACACCAACCTGTTAGGCGCTGCTATTTTTCCCGCCAGCTTTTAAATTTCGTTTAGGTTCGTGGGTGATTTCATCCCAATGATTGCCCTCAATTTCTCAGGATTTTCCTCGATGCCCCTTTCCTAGACTATGAACCTAGGAATTTGCCTGATTGTACTCCAAATGTGCACTTAGTTGGGTTAAGTTTCATCCTATATCGGCACAACACAATAAAGGCTTCTCTTAGATCCTCCATATGTTGTATAAACTTCATGTTCTTCACTAGTAGATCGTCCATATATACTTCCATATTTCAACCTATTTGATGTTTGAACATCTTGTTTACCAATATTTGGTATGTTGCCCCCGCATTCTTCAAGTCGAAAGACATGACCTGGTAGTAGTATAATCCTTGATCAGTTATGAAAGTCATCTTTTCTTGGTCGACCTGACTCATCCGAATTTCATTATATCCTGAGTAGGCGTCCATGAAACTCAACACCTTGTGTGCTGTTGTGGCATCGACTATCAAGTTTATGCACGAAAGAGGAAAACTATCATTTGGGCAGGCCTTGTTAAGATCCATGAAGTCCACTTACATCCACCATTTTTTGTTGAGATTTTTTCACCAACACTACATTTGACAACCACTCGGGGTATTGAGTTTCTCTAATGAGTCCATCCAACTGCTAGTAACCAATCTACCTCTTTTGCAATCGCCTTGTACTTCTTGAAACTAAAACTCCTTTTCTTCTTTCTGACTGCTCGAGCACCTGGACTGACATTAATTTTGTGTTCTATCACCTCCATATTGATTCCCAACATGTCTTTATTAAGGGTGTAACCAGTTCGGTCTTGTCCGGTCTGGTTTTAGACAAAATTTAGGACCGAACCGGTATGTACCGGTTTTGCATTTTTCAAAACCGATTACACACCGGTTACCCTCCTAAACCGGTATTTCTGATTTTACCAGTTTTCGGTTTCTTAAAATGTAACTTTGTCATTAAAAAATAAAAAACGGTTAATAATAATAATTAAAAAAAAAACTGCTTCAAAAATTCTGTTCCTATTACAAAATCTGCACTACTAAAATCTGTAATACATTTAATAGACTATAGTGATTTAGTTATAGTGATTAATAGTAGTTATATATTAGTATACTATAACTATAATGTATATTAGACTAATAGTATTAGATATAAACTTATATATTAGTATAGTTATATAATATATTAGACTATATAATAGTATTAATATTATACTATTAGTATAGATATATATTAGTATTAGTTATAAACTTAAATATCAGTATAATTATATAATATAATATAATTTAATATATATATATTATGTTTAAAGCATATGATCAATTAAATTTTCATCTTTAAGATTAAAATTTTATTTTATAAATTATAATAACATTATCTTATATATAATTATATTAATAAGATATGTTCAAACAAATTACAAATGTTCATATTTAATATTAATATTTTATGTTATAATTTATAAATTATAATATGAAATTATTTCATATATGATATATAATTATATATATTATATATAAAAATTTCACATATAATTATATATAAAACTTATATATATATAAAATATTTTGTATAATATTAATTTTGTATAAAACTTATATAGAAAATATTAATTTTTATATTTTTTTCCCCAACCGGTCCGGTCTGGTCCTAGAAATCGTAGAATTGGACCGGTTCCGGCCGGTTTGCATAATTCAAGAACCGGGCCCGGACTGGATCGGTTCAAGACCGATCCAACGGGTCCGAACCGGTTTTCCGGTTTAAATTTACACCCCTAGTATTTATGAATCCATGCGTAGACATCTTTGTGCTCGAGGAAGAGTTGTTTAAGTAGCCACCTTTCATCACTCGTCATTTTGGTTTCAATCTTCACGCAGCTCTCCGGTTGGGCTGAATCAAAGTTGATAAGCTCTAAGGGTTCGTCTGCCTCCCCTTGTCTCTTGTTTCTACTTCTGTCATGAAAATTTCTTTGTCTCTTGTTTCTACTTCTTCATGAAAATTTCAAATGGTAATGGGATGGTCGTGACAACATCGTCTCATGTCTTGACCACTTTTGCTTCTCGTTCCCCTTTTCCTGAGCTCCTGGACGTAGCATTCTCGAGCAAGCACATGTTCACCACGTACCTCACAAATCCTCATTCTAGTGGAAAACTTCATCTTCAAATGGTAGGTGGAGGTGATTGCCCTTAAACCATTCAACGTGGGTTGGCCAATGATAGCGTTATACGCTGATCGAGTTTTTATCACCAAAAATTTTGTCATGGTAGTGGTAAGGTGGGGATATGTCCCTACTGACACCGATAACTTAATAAGGGGGGGTTGTACTGCTTCCCCAGTAAACCTTTCAAAGTAGTTTGTGCTGAGCGCAGTTGGTTTACATTGATTCTTATTCTTGTGAATGCATCCCAAAATAAGACGTCCGCGGAACTCCCGTTGTCGATCAATATTCTCCGTGTGATGTAATTTGCTACTAGCATTGTTACTACTAATGCATCATCATGTAGGTAGACTACTCCTTGACAATCATCATCGTCAAAAGAGATCATGGGTGAAACTTGCACTCGGGGCTGCTTGGTAGGTCTCCCTATGTTGTATACTTCTTCGTACCTGGCCCACCTAGCATATGCTTTCCTTCTGGAGGAAGTAGGGCCACCCCCGACATATCCTCCTGCGATTGTCCGTATCTCACCTACGGGTGGGTTCCTTCGATCTCAGTCTTGCCTAGGGTGCCGCTCTTGTGGTTCCTGTGATCTCCTCTCTCTTCTTGGCAAGCTTCTCCTTCTGTTGCCTAGACGCCGGGGGGAGTAGCGTTCCGGGCGACAATGCTTTCTAGCTCATCGTTTCCCCTCATCTCCTCAATCTTTTGTTTCAATGTATAGCAATCTTCAGTTCTATGGCCGCTCATATTGCGGTAGGTGCAGTACTTCTGGGTCTGTCGCCCCTGCCCTTGTTCCTCACCATACCTGGCCTCTTTGACTTTGTCTTGCATGTGTACACTAGAGTAATGCATGTGATTACTTGTGCGGGTGTCTCATCTTCCTTCATGTGGGTTTCTCCTCGATCTCGACCCTCCATCTCGCTCATTTTTTGAATTTCCTTTGGGCGCTTGTTCTTCCTTCTTTTCCTGTCTGGCTGTCAAGGCGATCCATGTATCTTCAGTGTTAACGAAATCATCTGCCTTGTCTATAAATTCTCACAAGGTGGAGGGGGTTTTCCTCGCTAACTCGACCATAAAGGAACTTCTTGGCCAAATTCCCTTGAGCAGAGCAGCCAACATAATTTTTTCAGCTTGATCGTTGGATGTCATTCTCTCCTTATTGAACCGTGCGAGATATGCCTTCAAGCTCTCCTCTTCCCTCTTTTTCACTGTAAGTAGGTATGCTGCTGGCCTTCTCCGCCTCTGACTAGCCATAAACTGGGTTAAAAATTGCCTGCCCAATTCTTCAAAGTTGTCGATGGATCTCGGTTGCAACGCTCTGAAGCACCCTCGACATTCCCTTCAAAGTTAAAGGGAATGCCCTACATGCGATTTCTCCAGGGAATCCATGGAGTGTCATGTGGGCTTTGAAGGTTTCTAAGTGCTCCACTGGATCTTTAGATTCGTTGTACATGTCTATTGCTAGGACTTTGAATTTTGGTGGCAGGGGTACTGCCATGATTTCTGCGTTGTACGACAGATTAGTGCTGGTCAACAATTGATCCACTGAAGAAGCTGTCCCTATTTTCTTGGCCATCTCTTCGTATTTGTCTATCAAATTGCGCAGGTCATAGTGCAGCTTTCTCATTTTCTCATTTTCTTGAGGAGGTCAGCCAGCTCTAGCACTATGTGCTTCCATATCGATCCTGTCGGCTTGGCTAGGCGTTGTGTCTCCCCTGATGGCCCATTTTTCGCCTTGAGGGTCTCATTCTCCTTTTGCAATGAGTCTACTTCAGTAGTGAATTTTTTTACAATTTCCTCCATTTCCATGAGCCTTCCCTCCATGTTTCACAACGTCACTTCCTGGTCTCTGGTTGCCTGAGATTGAGCAGTGATGGGCATGTGAAAAGCATGTTGGTTGTAGGACAAATAGAGAAATCTCACAGATGGCGTCAACTGTTATGGACGTGTTTCACAGCTTCACACACACGATCACTTGCAACCAAAGAGTTGTGTGGCTTGGAGGTTCTGGGAAACGCATCCGATGCCTAAGTCAATGATCATAATAAGAATATATTTTTCTAAACAAATGAATCAGATGATCTTCACATACCTGAGTGATATGTATATATAGAGCCCATGAGATTTGCCATGCGATAGCGAGCTTATTTGTTATTTGAAATTCAAGTCTCGGAATGGAGAGTTTAGCCAAATCTAAATGATCGGATAGCTCTCATTGTCCAAAACTCTCAGTCGGTTATTCTTTCAATGGTTGAGATGGATTGGGCTTTATGGAGATTGAGTTATTGGCTTGAGTTGTAACCTAGGCCCGTGAAGCGGCCCAATAGGCCCCAGAGTGGTGTTAAGCCCCTTTCAGGAAGCGAGGAGGCTTGTCAGGCCAAGTACTACTAGTAAAGATAGTTTTTAATATATATAAAATCCCTCATGATTGAATAATAGAGAGAAGTGCTGCATGCCTAATTCAAAAGTAGGCATGCATGCATTGAACTTGGACCTGTGGTTCGTGTACTACAGCTTACTCCTTTTGCTGCTTTGGAAGTTTGGTCTTCTTCTGATGATCTGCAGTACCTTTGCTTTGCTGCTATGACGTTGTAATTGCATTCTGGTTGCTCTTAATTAGCTTTGCTATATTGTGGTACTGTTTTTGTGTACGTACCTGTTCTAGTAGTGCTTGCCATTGTTGTGGCTAAAGGTGGCTGTTTGCTCTGGAATTCAGCTTGTTGCTGCTGATCACAGTAGTTTTTCATATTTTATCTTATATTTGCTGGAGGCTGGAGCTTGATTTTTCGTTGGTAATGGTGCTTTAGCCTTTGCGCTACGTTGTTGGTGCTGGTTTGTTTGAGTCGAAGCTTGTACTTGATGTTTAGGAGTTGTTCGGTTGAACTTGTTATGTTGCTGCTGTGTTCTTTTTTTTAATGTACCTCTATCTGTATTGTTAAAAGAAAGGAGCTCTTTAAACTTGCGTAATGGAAGAAAGCTAGCATACTGTTAGATAGCATACTGCTCAGTGTATTACATTTAAATTTTTGATAATTTTAAGGAAAAAAATCTATTTGCAAAGCTCTTTATTAACACACCAAACACATTACTAATGTAAAAACTCTCAACATAAATTATCATTAAAAGAATTATTATTGTTCTTATTTTTTAAAAAAATTATAATGGGTCCTAGTGATTTGTTTATCCACCAACTTGTATTTTAGAAACTCAATTTCAAGACCAGAACTCGGATTTTAAAAATAAAAAATTGAAAATTGAAGTTTTAGAGCCGGTTTGGATTGAAAGATTCATCTCATTACTATTCACAAATTTTAACTCACAAATCTTATTATTATTCACAAATTATCTCAATTTGTCTTATCTTATCTTTCAATCCGGAACCTTAATGTTAAAATGAGGGGGAAAAAGCGTATGGGCTTTGGTATGCATACCGGGCCTATATTTTGTTTCCGTTGCTTATCTGATCAGATGACGGGCTTTTAATAAGATCAGCCCATGAGATTTAATATGGGCTTTGGTTGAGTATCGGGCCTAGATTTGTTCCCTAGGCTTATCCGTTCATGTTCGATGGGCTTTAAATAAGATAAAGCCCATAACTCGGATGAGCTTCATGATTCAACTTCTTATGAAAATGAAAAAATCTTAAGTTGCTCGGCGGGACACATTTGAAAAGAATAGAATATCGGGGAGCCATAGCTGCTTCTACCACAACTCTACAATGGTGAGCCTCCCTCTCTTACGCTTCTAGTGGCTTTCAGTTGTAATCTCTAATCTTCATTAACCTAGGGTTTATCTCTCTCTCCCTCTCGTAACTCTGCGTTTTGATTTTCAGCCGGATTCCACTGAAGAATTTGAGCCCTTGTTCGATTATAGCCGCGTTCAGCCTCTCAATTTCGTGTGCCTCGAAGGTGGGTTCCTACTCCTTTCAGATTATTTTTTTTTTCACGCAATCCTTTTCGGCTCTCATCTTTTTATCATTTGTTTGGTTGCCGAGGCAGCTTAGGAATTGGTGGGATCATTAAAAGTCTTGAATTTTACGTGCTTAATTGTTTAATACCTGTCGTTAAAATGGGATTTTAGCTCAGCTGAGCCTTAGTTGACTGTGTTTTATGGTGATGGAAGCAATTGAACCGTGAAATTTGAAATTTTATTCTCTTTCTATCACCGTTTTCACCCTTTTTCCGCAGATGATGATGATGCGGATGCATCTCCAGCTTTCTTCCCAAAACGGAGGAAGATTTCCGAACCTGTTGTAAGATTTTCTTTTTGTTTCTGTTTTTCATCTACCTACATGTGCGTGTACGTGGTGATAGTGTGAGTATTGAATTGGTTAGAGAGAATCGTACGCTTTAGTTTATTTGATGATTGTAATGGTTTTTTTTTTTTTTTTTTTTGGGGGGGGGGGGGGGGGGTTAGGTTGTTGAGGATGTGGAGAAAAATGCGAAGGTCATACAAATCGGGGACGGTGACAAAAAGGACGATTTGGATTGGCTAGCACCTCCACCAAAGGTTACGAGGGATATTCAGAAGATTGTTGGAGAGGATTCTACCATAACGAAGTTAAGGTATACACATAAGTCCATATAGGGTTTCAATTAACTCGATATACTTCAGCTACAAGAAGAAATTGCACGGGAAGATCTCCCAAACCTAATATCTCATTTGTTGTTTATTTCCTCCATTCTCATTGTTCTCTTCCACATCGAATGGGGGTTCCAAAGGAGAAATGATTATCGCGCCCTTTTTTATAAGTAGATTCTCTCATCTTCTAAAATGCTACTTCATTTAAACATTGCATCCGTGCACCATAGGCCAAATATCTATGCCATTTAGAATTTAATTCCAGTCCATGCCTCATGAAGAGAATGGGGATTTGAATTAGCTTTGTTTATAATGTCAATGAAATCTGGATGTTTTTCGTGAAGTCACAATGTCTCCATCGAAAAGTAAAGCTTAAATTTTAATGCTGTGAAGTAACATTCTGTTAATTACCTGCATCTGTATTCCATGTAGTTTTTGGAATCTAGATGATGTTGAAAGTTGTTAACACGTAACGTGAAGTGCTTTTGGGATGATGTCAAGCATCCTATGGTTGTGAGAATTGTACCCATTGTAGACATTCAAGTCATGAACATTGATCAAGCCATACTTTATATATTATCTGGTAGCAATATTATAAATTCTACGCTATTTAATCAAGCACTTTGTCAAGAAAAAAGTCATTAGGACTTTTTTTTTTTTTTTTTTCTGGTTTTATTAACACTCACTCCTTCCCATTTTTGCCATTTAAAGTTTATCCTTGGATATAGGTTAAAAAAGCAAGAGCTCGTGTCATTTGCACAATCAGCTGAAGATTTGTTGCGAGCTGTGGAGGAGTCTGCAAAAAGAGAACTCGGGAATTCAAGGCAGTCCTCTCTGGAGGCTGTCTCTGACCAACCATCAAAGCCTTCCTGTGAAAGAGTTAAGATAGTTATTTCTATTCAGGACAAGGATGGGCTGAAACAATTTCGCATATACATGGTATATCTTCATGCTAGGATTTTCGAATTATTGTCTCAATCATTATTGCCTCATTTATTATCAATACTATGTAAGGAAAGTTCAGCTTTTTTCAATGCACTTACATCTCTGCTATTTTCCTGGATTATTGCCCAAATCTGTCAATCAGTTTCCAATAGAAAAAACTATAAATATTTCAATTTCAATAAGGTAAATTAACTATAATGTTCGTAATACTTTCCAATACTTACTGGTGGAAAATGTTTGGGTTGACGAGTCATAGGGCTGAAGTCAGTGTGATATGAAGCTTAATTCTGATTTTATTAAATCATACAGTGGTTTAAAATCAAATTCTTATTTTATCGGTAATAAAGAACCTTACTGCCAATGAGCCATTGAACTGCTTTGGTGGTTTAAAATCAATATAATTGCTTTAGTTAGCGAAGTCCCTCTTCTGTATTCAATTTTTTCTTTAGTTATTTAGTTTTGGTGCTAAATGTTTATATTTCTTCATTCTGGATATTCATACAAGAATATACGAATTTATTTTGTGTTTAAATGTTACCTTTTTCCATTCCTTTTTTGGCTGTACGTTTTATGTATTATATGGTCAAGGAATTCAACAATTACGCATTGTGAGTGGATTTCTTTTAATCCCACAGGATGACACCTTTGGGCGGCTCTTCAAAATGTATGCAGATAGAGTTAAGCTCGACATAGAGAAATTAGCATTTAGTTTTGATGGGGATAAAATAAACCCAGCAGCAACCCCTGATGGCCTTGGAATGGAGGATAATGACATTATCGAGGTGCATGTTAAGTCGAGCTGATTGAGGTAACATGTAACTGTATAGTTTCTATTCTCCCTTTTGATCCTTCAGTTTTGTGTGCCATTCTACTTTCAAATATTTCAGCCGTATCATTCCCAAGATCAGCTTTTGGACATGCTTATGAAAATTGGCTGCTTTGAATTTTTATGGGAAGTAATCATACTTACAAGAGAAAAAATATTTGCAACTGTGAATTGTGCAACCGTAAAAAGATATTCTACATGCAACTATGAAGTGTACAACCGCCGCGTAATCACTTTGAAAAAAGTGAATAAAACATGGGACCTACATGAAAAAAATTAATTTTTTAATAGTGGACCCCACTCTTTTTCAAAGCGATTACGCTGTATTTACGCACTTCATGGTTGTATGTAGAATTACTCGTTCAAGACTCTTTGAATATGACATCTCTTAGAAGATCATTTTTTGATTTATGATTACAAATATTTTTCAAACAAATAGAATTGATTAAGGCCTCATTTGGATGTTGAGATGAAATGAGTTGAGAAATTTGTAAATAGTAGTGAAATAGTTTGAGTTAAGATATTTTATGGAGTTTTCAGAAAAGAGAGAAAAAGTTGAATAAAAATATTATAAAGTGAAAATATTATTAGAATATTATTTTTGTTTTCAGATTTGAAAATTTTGAATTATTTTTTGTGTTTTGTTTGAAAGTTTGGGAAATTTTTAATGATTAGGTAATGATTAGATGAAAAAGTTGAATATTTTTAATTGAAAAGTGTTTGTGTTTGTAGTATTTGGATGTTGAGATGAGACCATTTTACAATCCAAACGGGACCTAAATTTATGCGATGGAGCTGTTGCCAGGCTTTATTTAGTGTCATTGGGAGTTCATTTCATGTCTTTTTTTTTACCTTTTTTTAAAGTATTTTGTCATCTCTTTTAGAACCAGATTGATCAGTAGGAAAGGATATATTGATTAATTGAACAAGAGGGTCTAGGATGCTTACATTAAATATTTGGAGTTTGTTAGTCTCTTTGAACTGTTATATAGTTCTTGGAGTTCGGGAACTCCTAAATTTCATGGTATTAATGTTATTCTCTCTGAAATTTTATTTTATTTTTTAGGTTGATATATAACTTTACTTATAAAAAAAAAAACAAGAGGGTCTAGGAGGATGACACCCATTTTGGTTTGGAAGTGATGAGTTGGTTTGGGGGTAGGGGAGTTTCCTCCATCAGCCATGAACATTTCTATACCTGGTTCACTTGCTTTGTCATTCTTGCTGTCAGCAATTCTTCTGTTTCTGTGTGCATTGCTGTGCAATCTCCTATTTATTCTGGTTCCAACTCGGATGTTTGCTTTGACTATGTCACTTAGTGTTGTGGGTTTATTTTGAGCTTATCAACCTGAAACAAACCTTCCAAATTTCTTACATCTGCTTTGTTTCAGGTTTATGCTTCAACCATGGCAATAGTTCTTTTCTGTTTGTCGGTTGTGCAATATTTGGCCCTGAATCTTTGGGGCCATGGATATTTCTGAAATCGCTTGGAACAACAGTTTTTGCAACGAGCTGAAACGGCTCAGTCATGAACAATAATTGAGAAAAGAGTGCCAATTTTCTTATTTGGCCCTTGTATTTATTGAAACTTTTTTTTTTTCGGATAACTCGCTTAAGCTTTTTTGTTATGGATTCATGCAACAATTGCCTGTGCAGATGTTCTAGTGCAATAAATTCCCATATTGTTTCTTGCATTTGTCTAAAAGAAAGAATCTATATTGGGACGGGAAGTCAAAGTACTAGCAATAGTTAATTTTTTAGCAAATTTGAGTCTATTATGAATAATGTATTTGTATGTCTAAAACGGATATTGCTATAAAGTTTGAAGGGAGTTGTCCCCTTTTTTTTTTTTCTAATTACTGTGCCGTTTGTATAGTGAGTTGAGATGAAAGTTAAAAGTTGAATAAAATATTACTAAAATATTATTTTTTTAATATTATTATTGTTTTGAAATTTGAAAAAATTAAATTGTTTATTATATTTTGTGTGAGAATTTGGAAAAAATTGTAATGATGAGATGAGATAGAACAATTTCACTATCCAAATGGAACCTTATATAACATGATTTTGATGTCATAATGATTCCTATTCTTGTTGGTTGATCAGTAACATAACATGTTTTGATTTTGTAATGGTGGTGGGCGTGGAGAATCATGAGAAATTTAGTAGGCATCAATGTATGCAATATCAAGTATGCGGTTTCTTCTAAATTGATATGTTCTAGTTAATTTTTAATCATTTGCTTGGGCACACAGATGGAGCTATTCATATTTTTTAACCATCAGTCTATATGATATTAATTAATAATATATAAATAGTAAATAATTTTTTAATTATAAAATAGAGATAAATACTATATTCAGGCTCACATTCCTTAATTTAATGTTACACATGTTGACCTAAACAATAAATATTATGACATTTTAATATATTGGCATTTTTTTCCTCGAGCCTTAGTTATTTATAACTTCATTTGTGAAAGTTATTTCGGAGAATTAGGGAATGTTTGGATGGTGAGTTGAGATTAAATGAGATAAAAATTGAAAGTTAAATAAAATATGGTTAAAATATTATTTTTGTTTTGTGATTTGAAAATAGTTGAATTGTTTATTGTATTTTATGTGAAAATTTAAAAAAATTGTATTGATTAAATGAGATAAAATGAGATGAGTTGAGAGGCTCTCTCAATCCAAACAATCTCTTATAATATCTATAGTTAAAAACTTAAATCTATTTTATAATGAAAATATTTTACAATTTCATATGCAATAACAAGTCATATAAGTTTGTTAACATATTTTTATAAGATGAACTAAATTTTTCTTTAATATTTACAAAGAGAAGTGGTAAATTTATAAATAAATAAATAAATAAAATAAAAAAAAAAAAAAAAAACTCACCAAAATAAATATAATTTAGTCAATATTTTTTTACAATAAAACCTATTTATAATCGATACATAAAAACAAGTCATGTTAATGGTACGAGCTTGCCTTTAAAATAAAACTATGTGCAAAGTTTGTCGGTTTAAAAAATTATATTTGAAAATTAGTGTGCAAAATACACATTCTACTTTATTGAATTTCAAATTTTTTTTAAAATCAAATCTTCCTGTATCAATAAAATAAAATAAAAAATTATTTTACATACCAACTTTCAATTTTCAAGTAGATTAAACAACTCACGGACAACGTGGCGAAGGCAGGTTGGCTATTTGATCAAAGAGAAAAGCTAATAGCACTATTAGTTAAAAGTTAAATTCATTAAAAATTTAATTATTAAATCATAAAATGTAATCACATTGAAATAGTAACTACAGTTACTTCTAAAATGATTTCTAAATTTGAAAGGAACTATTCATTCCTCAAAGACATTTTATATTAATTATTTCTCTCTCATTTTTATATCAATTATTAATCTCCCTTTTATATCAATTATTTATCTCTCCCTTTTAAATGACAATTGAATAATATAATTAGAATATGATTGCTAATTAATATATAATATTATGAATAGTAAAATATGATAAAATAAAATAAATTTATAATTAAAAAAATTAAAATATTTTTGAAATTATTAATAACTCATTACTATATAATGAATAAATGAATAATTTAATGTGGAGATTTAATATGAACAGTCAAAGTCAAATTCATCTTATATTATTTTATTGTCATATAATGAAAAAATATCCAATGTAGAAACTTATGTGAATGAAATAGTTAAAAGTTAAATTAATCTTACATTCATAAAAAATGTACTTTAACTTTAGCTAATCCAATGAGAGTGTTATAATCTGCTGTCTCGGTACCGCTAAGTATCGCTCGGAATTTATTTAATAATTAAGAAAGTAATTTTAAGTGTATTAATATATTTTTTTAATTTTTAAAAATATTTAAATATATTGAAAAAATGTGAATAGAAAATTAAAAAAAAAATGTGAATAGTAATAAAGTAGAGCACTATTCTGAGCAGCAAAGCCTTGATCAAATCACATTCACATGTATCTCAAAAAAAGAAAAAAAAATCATATTCACATGCAAAACTCACGGATGACGTCAGCGGTTCCTACGTTACACAACGCCACGTGCCCCTCCACGATGGAAAGTTCATCTCAATAACGCACGAGAGATATACTCATCTCTTCTACAGGCGCTACGCTAGAATTTATTATTAAAAAAATTAATTTTATATAAATAAAAATTCTATTTACTCATTTTTGCGTATTTTATATATTTGATTGAATTATTTTTTTAATATAAAATAATTTTAACATTTATAGCACAAAAAATATGAAAAAGTTAGATACATTTAATTATTTTATCTCATCTTATTATTATAATTTTATTAAATTTTTATATAAAATATAATAAATAATTTAATTTTTTTAGATTTTAATTTAATTATTTCTAATTTTAAAATAACAATAAAATAAAAAAATAATATTTTAATAATATATTTTTTGATTTTTATCTCTTATCGAAGACTAAGGAGAGGTTTGGATTTAGAAATGAGTTGAAATGGGTTGAGATGGTTTGTGAATAGTAGAATAAAAATTGAATTATTTATTATATTTGGTATGAGAATTTGAAAAAGTTGTTTTGAGATTTAAAAAAGTTGAATTATTTATTATATTTTACGTGAAAATTTAATAAAGTTGTAATGATAAAATGAGATGAGTTGAGATAAGTTGAGGTGGGTTTTGAATCCAAACCTCTCCTAACTCATCTTTCCATCAAACCAGCCGTTAATGTCACACTAACTCAAAGTCGTCTGTACGTAGCATTGTTGCAGACCAAAATATCCTAAAAATAGATAGAGGAAGAAAGAAGCTAGAGCAAAGCTCCGCGACTCCGACGACCGGAAAAAAAGGAATAGGTTCCATGAATTCCAACAAATATAAAGGCTGATCTATTTCTCTTGATGCTTCTAGTTTGTTGTGCACATCCACAGGTTCTTCTATTTTTTTTCTCTTTTTTGAAGGGCATGCCATCCTGGTAATTTCAACTCGTTCAAACTTACTTCGAAGCTTGATTTCTTTTGCATACAAGTTCGAAAAAGTTTTGATCGGTGAAATTAAACGGGATTTGGGCTTGAGTTTGAGGTTTTTCACTTTGTTTTTAGTTTAGATCTCCCTTTTAGTTTAGTTCTGAATAATTAAGTGGTTAAATTC
Organism: Juglans cinerea; assembly: GCA_961763995.1. Lineage (NCBI taxonomy): Eukaryota > Viridiplantae > Streptophyta > Magnoliopsida > Fagales > Juglandaceae > Juglans > Juglans cinerea. Next base: position 2,589,512 of record CAUIVZ010000011.1, on the reverse strand, counting down.
CCAATTTTCCATCTGTTTCCATTTTGTTGAACAATTAGTTATCATTTTATGAGTGTAGGGATCATGAATTGAACCCCGACTCCATCCAATGCCATAAAAGGACCCTGCATTGAAAATTTACAATTAGCTGTTTATTAAGAAGGCTAGCTACATCCGACTCTTCCAATCGAAGGGTTGTGAGAGTCAGATAGGCTTCTATTGTTGTAATTATGGCGATTCCTTCGCCTTAGTGAGGTTTTCTAATAAAATATGGAGGTGCTGTCTCCTTTCTTTCTTTGTTTTTTTTTTTTTTTAAAAAAAAAAGAAGAAGAAGAAGAAGAAGAAGAAAGATAGGCTTCTATTGTAACCATCCTTGAAGAAGTTTATATAATCTAGGGAAATTTAATAATAGATAAATATCTGTTGAAAGACACATCTTAAATGTCTAAATTCAGCTCCACACACACACACACACACACACACACACACGTATATATATGTATAAGATCTGTTCATCAACACAACCTTAATTTTTCGACAGAAGGTTTTAGATGTGGAACTTAATAAGGTGTATGAGTTATTTTTTTACTCTCTTTTTTCCCTTGTTTTAACGTATCGATACTCCATTTTGTGACGCTGGTTCTGTTCTAAGAATTTTGAAGTATGGGGGTATAATACTGGTGATATTAATTGACATCAACTTATTTAATGCTAAAGGTATCAGAGCTCATAAAAAGGTTAGCAAGTTGATATCCTTATTCATTGAAACTCAATCGGGAAACTTCAACTTATAAGGTTTTGGAGTCTGGTAGTTCTGTATGACTGCAGAGTAAATGATGGAGAAAATTTGTGAATTCTGCACAGAACTGAGGCCAGTGGTTTACTGTAAGGCTGACACAGCACATCTTTGCCTTTCTTGTGATGCCAAAGTCCATTCGGCCAATGCACTTTCCAGCCGACATCTGCGAAAAGTCCTGTGTGACTTGTGCAGATACCGCCCAGCTTATGTTTGGTGTACAGATCACCAAATGTTCATGTGTCACAGCTGTGACCGAAGCCTGCATGACAGCTCTTCCCAGCATCAGAAAAAGGGAACCAGGAGTTACATGGGATGCCCTTCTGCTAAAGATTTTGCAGCATTGTGGGGTTTTGAACTGAATGAATTCAACGATAGTACTCTTTGCGATCAGCTTGTGTCCACTTCTTGTGGTTCTGGGGATTCCAGTGTTGTTGTAGATTTTGACATTCCAAGACAACCTTTCTCACAAATTGGAGGCTCTTCAGTGTCATCTAGAGTGAATTGTGCAACTCCAGTCTCCAATGCTGGATCTGAAGTGGGATCAAGCAATCAACAAAGTAAGGTAGGCAGGATTTACACTCACAAGTATATTTATAGTTTTCCTTGACGACTCCAATGATAACAGGCCCTTTTTTATGTCTAAATTCTCCTATCCTTTCATCACTTCTAAGAACTTGGGGCCCAGATAGGAGGTAAAACTACCAGTCAAGTTGGAAGAAGTTTATGTGAATTCCTGAGTCCCGGATTTGGGATGGTGCTGGATTGCAGGAGGTTTATACCATTTCACCTTACCTTGTCCATAAACTAGAAGGCAAAACAAAGTTTTTGCAACTCTATATTGATGAATTTCACCATCATCCTGACTATTGAATTGACGCAAGAGATGTAATATAAAAAGGAGGATAAAGTTATTTGTTCATCTGATGGTGATTAACTAAACTTATGCGAAACTTTTATGTTTGTATATAAGAACTCTGTATAAAAAAACCTCTATAATTCTTCTTGGTATTGTGCTTCACTTGCAGATTAAACAGCACCCCACCAGCCATCTTCTCCAACAGATTCTTGACTTGAAAAGGCTTCAGCTCAGTTCTGACCATTTACCTCTGGTACGTGGTCAAGAACAAATGGAAACATCTTCTTCAATACATTATCCTTCAGTGAAGTTTGATGAAAATCTTGATCAGCATTTACAGCAGTCCCAGGATCTTAGTAGTGATATTCAGCAAAGGATCAATTCACAGCAGGATCTGAAAGAGAACGTTTTATCATTCACATTTCCTCAACAGGAGCATTTATCTTCATTGTCGATTACCAGCCTTCCTTTGAACGGAGAATCCTTCTGGCAATGGAAAAGTCCAGTTCAAACTAGTCAGGTTTGATTATTATCATTGGAACATTGTGGGATGAAACACTTGTAGATTAGCTGCATAATGATGCATTCTTTCTTAGGGGCGCAAGAGCATAGATGTTTCTGTTGCCATCTGCCTACGCACATAGAATAACTGAAACTCCTGCTTCTCAATGAAGGGGCAGTGTACAGTATTAATTCATTTTTCACTTCCATTTCATTTTTACTCTGTCCAAAATTTTGATTCTAAATTCCATGAATGGCATAGTTAATGACTAAGAATATATACTAAACACTGTTTCAGTTGTCCATTGTAGCAATTAGGCCCTCAACAACATAAGGTCTACAAGTTTGGCCCTAAAAAAAATGCCACATATTTCTGAATATTAAGCTGTGATTCACAGTTAATAACTCCTTTCAAGTGTAATAGGACTTATTGCATGGTAAATGTGGAATGGAAGATTAGGATCTCTACTCAAATCCAAAAATGTGGAACAAAGTTATGTTGAGTTTAGTTTTTCTTGTTTCACAGTAAAACGTTTTGTTGACTTTAGTTTTTCTTGTCGCAGTGTAGAACTGCATCTCATAGATGACTACTTGTTTCATATTCATGATGCTCTTGTCTTACCCTTCTTCTTCTACCCTATCATCATAACAAAAGTGAGATTATCACATTGCGTGCTGCAATAGCTTGTATGATTGATGAGTGACCATATGTATGACTTGAACAAGATCCTGATCTCAATCTTCAAACATATATCTGCTTGGAAACCAGAAAGTCATAGTTAGCTGCTTGGCAGTAAATGGTTGTCATTTCATTTGTGGTCATATTTACATATGTCTACAAAAGCAATTAATTATTCCAAATTGATTTTTGCAGTTGTGGTCTCAAAATATGCAAGACCTAGGGGTTTGTGAAGAACTACTTTGCGATGATGATTTCAACATACCTGATGTTGATTTAACATTTCAAGGTTTTGAAGAACTATTTGGAGGCGATCAAGATCCAATCAATGCTCTGCTTCATGATAACGTCTCATGCTCCTCCATAGAGAAGGATGTGTCCCATGATACATCAGATAATGGTCATAGGAGAACCATGGAGGTGAATCACAACTCATTTTTTTAAACTTCTGTGTAAGCTTAATCTTGTGTTTTTAAAGAGGTCACAATTAGGTTTTTTTTTTTTTTTTTTTTTTTTTTTTTTAAATCAGAAAAGCTCCCTTTGTTAAAATAGCATCCTCGCGTTTTGTGGTGGAGGGAAACATAGGTACAGCAAATGAAACATTAGAAGAAAAAAACTATGTCATTCACAGGTATGGGAAAAAAAGAAACAAAAACTAGTTTCTGAAGCTAGGTTAGTTCCTGCTTTATTCAAAGTGTAGGTTCCAATAGGATTCTTTGACAATTCATAGCAAGTGAGAAAAGAGCCTGCACATCAGCGCCCTGGAAAATTCAAGTTTAGATTAGTCGAAAGTCTATCGCTGAGGTTAAAATTTTCAATGTGATGACATGCATCGCCAACTCCCCCAATAAATCGGAGGAAGAAATGATAAATGGGAGAAACACTTTGGGATAGAAAAAGAGGCGTCAGAAAACTTTAAATGTAGGTCTGGAACTGAGAAGAACATCTAGAACATTTAAATATCATTTTGTAGATCATGTGTATCTTTTGAGTTGCTACAATTGCTATCAATATCTTGCATTGGAGGGCTGCATTGTTGCTCCACCAGTCAGTACTATATTGTTCGAACTTTGGAGCATGGTACCAGTCTTGCTGGGACTCATTTGGCACTGGGTAGCTTGGTGCAATTATGCAGGTAGCTAGGTCAAGTGACGGAGCTATGTCTTAGTCATGATAACTTTGATAAGCATAAGAGTTCTTGTAATTATTGGTCATTGATTGTTTCACACGATGTTTATTAGTGAACCTGTCATACAATTAGATGAGATTTTATTACTTCTAGCACATTTTGGAAGTTAGCATGAGTTATGCATCTAGTTTTGCTATAAAACTTTTACGCTCCTCTGCTCCTTTTCTATCATGACAGGATGCCTCAGTAGGTTCTTCCATTTACATCACTCCCTCAGCTCAGATGGGCAAGGACATAGGTCCTTCTGACCAAGTTTTTAACCTTCCAGGAAGCGCTGATTGTCCTCGCCCGATTCGATCATCTTATTCAACTTTGTCATTTTCTGTCTCAAGGTTCAGTGCCGAGAGCAGTGGTACTGATTGTCTCGATAGTGGACTTTCTCCTTATATTATAGGAGAACCTTCTCACAATTCACCCAACCTTGAGGGGGCACATTTGGACGCCAGAGAGATTGCCAAGATGAGGTACAAGGAGAAGAAGAAGTCTCGACTGTGAGTATTATGTTTCTCTTCAACCAGATTTTTCAGACCAAAATCTTTTAGAGTTTGAGAACTTTGCAACCTCAAATCCTACCTGTTGTTTGCAAATTAATAAGTTTAAATCCTATACGTTTAGTAAAATCTGGATCCTTGACTTTGGAAACAATGGTTGAGATAGTATGAAATTTACCATAACTTGCTGGTGAGTATTGTAACATGCTTTGAGATATCAATCAATGGTTTAGGATCACAGTTGTCATTTTCCTGTTTTTGCGTAGTAGGCTTAGATAAGTTAACCGTGTCTCACAGTTTGGACCACACTATTAATTGCAAAATTAAATTAAAGCCAAAACCAATTCACTCTCCACGAATATGTGAGAAGCTAATCGTTAAATTAAACTTATTTTGATTTTAGCTTGATTTGGATTAAGTCAACTAGCGGTTTACCCTTTCGGATTTAGGTGACAAATAAAACAGTATGGAAGAATCTGCAATGAAAAGTAAATAAAATGGTGGTAATTTTTTCTATCAAAGCTCTTGAATGGGACTTAATTGTGACTGAAACTGCATCATCTATTCTTCACGAACTTTTCTGTCATCTGTAACTTTATTACGGTTGTGGAACTGCAGCTCAAGGTTGTGGTAAGGAATGTGAATTATGTTTCATTTGGTTATGCTCCCTATGGTAAATGTAGTTTTCTTCTTCTTCTTCCATTGTTTTTTCAAGGCATGAAAGCAAAATTCGATATCCCTCTCGGAAAGCTAGAGCTGATATTCGGAAGCGGGTAAAAGGAAGATTTGTAAGGACGGAGAACTATGACTCCGATACCGTTGACGTGACACGAAGCTATTAGCTTTGCATCTTGGTCTTGTACATATATTTCAATTCTAGCAGAGGTAAAAATTTTGAGGCTTTGTATTTATATAAGTAGTTTATGAGGCTTAGAGAAGAAATAATGGGTTTGTGAATTTGTTATTCCTTAAATTAAGAATCTCTAATCTTGTATTGTTTTCTAGCAACCAAGTGGGAAACTTTCCAACCAAATTATTGTGCGAGAGATCAATTGCTTGTAACTTATATTGGTAATGAAGGAATTTGGGAAGTCTTCTAGCAAGGCTACTTGACAACGACAGAACCTTCAACTGAAAGTATGAAGTCCAACTTTGAGACTATGTTTCATCAACAAGTGTGTTGTTATTACTCATGAATATCTTAATCTTCGAGAGATTAAAAAAGGAGGAAATTGTAATTGGGTTGAAGTGGTTATACGACAGAGAAAGGTACTCGAGTGACTGCAAACTAGGTATGAGAGAGTGAGAAATGCTTCCGTTGAAGTTATTGAATGCGAGATTCAATACTCGAAGTGTAGTCATGTTTGCCAAACAAGAAGGCAATCTCCCTTCAAAATCATTATAACCAAGGCCTAACTGCTGTAGATTTTTGAGTTCACACCAGTCTGTAAAATAAGTAGATTTTTAATTATGCTACTAAGATAAGCTTGTTTATGATCAGCAACATATTTGGAAAAAAGCGGTTCTACCTTGGTTGGGTAAGCTGTCATTGAGTCCACAAGTACTCATTGATAATACATTAAGAGAAGTCATCACTGCAATTTATGAAGAAAACTTTTGTCGATGGATGAATCATCCAAATACAACTCCTGTAGGTTCTTTAGTTTTCCAAGCTCTAAAAAAAACAATAACACATGCTTTAGATATTTATCATGTGCATTGAAATTACTTATCACGTGCATTGATAAGTAATTGAACTTTGAGACTTACCCTGGATATTAATTCCTGCATTCAAGTAAGCATATCTCAAATATAGTTTCTTGAGCGATGCAATCTTACAAATGAATCTCATGTCTGTGAGCTATAGTACAGCAGTTAGGCCTTGGTTATAATGATTTTGAAGGGAGATTGCCTTCTTGTTTGGCAAACATGACTACACTTCGAGTATTGAATCTCGCATTCAATAACTTCAACGGAAGCATTTCTCACTCTCCCATACCTAGTTTGCAGTCACTCGAGTACCTTTCTCTGTCGTATAACCACTTCAGCCCAATTACAATTTCCTCCTTTTTTAATCTCTCAAAGATTAAGATATTCATGAGTAATAACAACACACTTGTTGATGAAACAGAGTCTCAAAGTTGGACTTCATACTTTCAGTTGAAGGTTCTGTCGTTGTCAAGTAGCCTTGCTAGAAGACCCACTAGAACGATTCCCAGATTCCTTCATTACCAATATAAGTTACAAGCAATTGATCTCTCGCACAATAATTTGGTTGGAAAGTTTCCCACTTGGTTGCTAGAAAACAATACAAGATTGGAGATTCTTAATTTAAGGAATAACAAATTCACAAACCCTCTCCCCCCATTCCCCCCCCCCATAGATTCTTAGTTTATGAGGCTTTGTATTATGCGAAGGAAAATGAAGGTCTTCATCTGAGATGTTGTCATTACATAGTAGGTGTAACCGGTATGTGACATATTTTAAGTTGTTGACATATGAAACCACTTAAAATGTATCGCATCGTATCGGCAAGTGTGATTAAGGATGACAAGATTTAGGAAATTTTTATGCATGCTTAGAAACCCCCCCCCCCCCCCCCGCCAATTCACACAAAATGCATATCTGTCGGTTTTACTGTAGGAAAAATATTTTTGCAAGTGAGTTTGCACATCAAATCGCATACCGATGTTGATATGTAAGGCATCCGTTTAATGAAATAGTGTGAATTAAAGATAGAAATAATTTTCGTGACACAGATGACTTCTTCTCAATTTTTTTTTTAATAAAAAAAAAGCCATGTAATCGTGCAGTTTGGGCTCTTTACTATAATAGCCTAAGCATCACTCAAATTTAAATTGCAAAGCTCCCAACCAACTGTCCTCGTGATGACCAAGCACAATTTGATCTCATCGTCGCCCTTCCTCCAACCTGTAGGAAGGAAGCCATTCTCTATTCTAGATTTGTACCGACTGATATTTTCTTAGCTCTTACTTTCAACCTCCTCCAGTAGCATTGGGCCTGTCTTTGACAAACTGGCATTGGGCTTTACACCCACCCTTTTAGTTTTATTCAACGAGTATTTGGGTCTATTTTATACCTTCTGTGATTTATCCAGTGAAATAACCCAACCCCTGCAGTGCTTAGGGAAAGACTTCTTTTTTTGTTAGGAGATTTCGACATACAATCGTGAAGTACGTAAACTGCGTAATCACTTTAAAAAAGAGGGGTCTACTATTAAAAAATTAATTTTTTTATGTGGATCCCATGTTTTACTCACTTTTTTCAAAACGATTACACGGCGGTTATACAATTCACGGTTGCAAATATATTTTCTCAAATAGATATAGAAAAATTATATTCTCAAGTCGGTGTATAGATCACACCGAATAAAATGCTTACATGTCATAATTTGATTCGGAATATAAATTTTAAAATTTGAGTCTTACAAATCAAATCTTACCATTTAAGTGATGTTGATGGTGTACTCTACAGTCTATACACCGACTTAAGAATAGAATAACTCATAAATAAATAAATGACCAATTTCAATGAAAATGAAAGATAAACAATATATAACAGTTTACACTTAAGATATAAATGTGTGCCCTCCTTAACCACCATCACTTTTATTTATATATGGGGGCTTTTTAGTGTAGGAGGGAATATGAACATGATGGGGCTAATATTCACCAAACATTTTATAATAGAATTTGACCAAAAAAAAAAAAAAAAAGAGGTGGTTGTTATAGTTGTGATAAAGAAGCAAGCTAAAAAGGAGTGTTGATGGCACTTCTCTTCCTAAATGATACAAATGTCTTTAGTATTGGTTGCATGACTTTGAAAACTTCATTGAAACCCCAAACCCACCGGTAAGCTTCTAAACCAAGCAACTCTTATAATCAATTAATGCGTCTCTAACCGCAGTGGGACCTTCAGGATCCACACACACACACCCTTGGAGCTTTGTCAATGTCACCACCTCCTTATCTTAATTTCAGTTCAAATGTTCGAAAAATTAAAGAGTATATATGGTGTATTTAACATAAGATATGTAATTTAATAAAAAGGGCCCCTTGTGTGGGGATTATGATCACTTATTTGACCCTATTGCATAAAATAGGGGATGTATTGGTCCTTTTACTTAATTCGTGAATCGATAATTGTGATCGGAAATGACAAAATTTATAATTAAGGAAATTACTTCTTTGTCACTTAATCTGTAAATCGTTTGCTATCATATTAGAAGATGATGAAAGTATGATAATTAAAAAGCTTACAAATATTCATATATATATATATATATATAAAACAACGAAATGAAAGCATGAAAAAATGTCTTAGTTATCGAAAATGAAGGTTTTAATTTGTTATACCAAAACCATTCTCGTCTATAAAAAGACCCATAAAACCCAACCACACACTACCTTAATTCCTGCTACTTGAAGAAAATCGAAAAGATAGGTTCTAACTCACAATGAATCGATAAAAGCAGAACTCAGAAAAGATGCTTATGACCATCATACACACATAAATAATTTATATTTGATAGGCCAAACAAAAAAAAAAAACTTGAAATTTGATTTTTTCCAATGATCTTACCTTCATTTGATTGATCTAATTTTGTTTTTAATGTTCCAAGTATATACAACAGGCACGTAGGACAGGGTAATGATACAATCTTATAAAGTAATGATATATATATATATATATATATATATATATATATGCTTATAATTATTTTTAGCTATTTTATAACTCATTTTATAATCAACCAACATAATCACGCCATTCGTTATAACTACTCTCAATTTTAATTAGAGTGAAAAAATAGTAATAAAAGAGTTGTAAGTTAATTATTTTTCTTACTGAAATGTCGTGATAGCACGCATGCCATGCATTTGAGCTGATTAAAGACTATATATAAACAAGCTGTGGGATTTGAGTACGTAATGGATGATCAAATTCAGACTGTTTAATTTTTATTCAAATACAAGTCGATTTCGAACTTATTATTGAGTTAGATTTTATATTTACAAACAGCTCAACTTATTTTGAGTTACTTAATTTTGATTTTTTATATTATGTTTTATAACTATATATAGCAACAAAATCTGAAAAATTAATTTCAAGCTGTTATAAATGTCTATATATTATTTATCTATACATATATCAATAATTATAATTATAAGTATTTTTTATATCCAGAATTATATACTTTTTTTCAGAGCAACAGAATTATATACTTTAATTGTTTTAATAATCAATGATAGTCTTAGACTTTGTTTGGATAGTGAGATGAAATGAGATGGGTTTTAATATTTTTAATATTATTATTGTTTTAGAATTTGAGAAAATTGAATTTTTTATTATATTCAGTGTGAAAATTTGTAAAAATATGAAATGAGATGAAACTGTTTCTATATCCAAACGGGGCCTTATTTGTTTAGAGCATTCTCATTGGATTGGCCAAATGCATATTCAAATTTTAGCTAATATCACATGAATTTACATTTGCCTATTTCATTTAAATTCAATCTCCACATTAGATTATCCATTTACTCTCTATCTAATAATAAAATATTATTAATATAATAATTTATTTATTTTTATCACATTTTGTAGTTCCACAAATTAAATGTTAATAATAATTATATTCTAAATGTTAAATGTTAATTATATTTTAATTAGTTTAATTTATTTGTTTGGAATGAGAAACTAGTATTTTAATGTTTGATGAAATAACTATAGTTAGCTATATTTGGTGAAGTACTGTAGCTGAAATCCAAATTATTTTAAAGATGTCCAATCTAATGTAGGGTCTTTATGGTACAAATTATCTAAATTTTACCCATCTTTCAACTTTGTCCAAGCTAACGAAGATGTTTTCGAAATATAACTCGAGGGTAAATATTTGGTAGAAAATTTATCAAAAAATAAATAAATATTGGGTAGTAAAACGAGCTACCAATATCCGGGGATTGCTTATTAAGCGCTGTCGCAGTAGTACGCCCCAAAATCAAAACGGTTTTCAGTTTCATTTGGTTCTTTTACTTCCCTCGCACCAAACCCTCCTCTCTCTCACTCTCTCGCTCTCTCTCTCCAAATCCTCTGGAGTCTGAATATAAAAGCACCCCTACCCTACATTCCCTCACATTCCAGAGTGAGTGATCAGACAGAGAAGGAGGAGGTTCTCCCTGTCCTTAATTCGCTGTTTGTTTCGGGTGAGCATTTTGTTTCTCTCTATTTTCTACAATATTTGTTTGATCAATACGATTTCTGTCTATGTTTGATACTTGTGTTCTTCGGTTCATGAATTCGAAGGCGAACTACTCTACTCTCTTTTTTCTATTTATAGATAAATTGATTGTTTCCAATCTCTGCCTTTCCTCCTTTCCATTTTCCTCTACATTTTGTGCTTGTGATCCATCGCTTTCTTACTGAAAGAGTCATAGCTATGTTTCATCTTTACTGCGTAATTAGTTATAACCTCGTTGATCGATCGGAAATCTCTGTACGTATCGTCGGCTTTTTTTTTTGTGAAATTCTAGAAAGAAAAAAATGTTTATTGAATGCAATAGAGACTTGGAAGAGAAAAGTTTCCAAGGAAGCAAAGAATAATCACAAAAATTGTGTTGATTATAGACGGAAAAATAACTGAACTATCGTTTTCCTCTGATTCTCTGTGCAGCAATACTCCAAGAGCTTAAAATGCAAAAGGACCCCTCCTCCGCCCGTTGCGGACCCACCGCCACAGCCGCAATCAACATATCCTCCCCATTCAAGTCTCAACTCCATCCAGACGGCGCCCTATACACCTCCCCCTACTCCCCAGTCTTCCCTACCAATACTTCCATTTCCGAGTCGGACTCAGGCTTCTCTGATGCAACCTCAAGCGTCGTCTCCAATCACCTCCACCACTCCCGCTCCATAAAGGAGCACCAGGAGATCGTGAACCGCCATTCTCTTTGCCTCACTCACCTCCGCGAGGCCACCAGAGAAGCCGAGGCCCTCCGCCAAGAGAACACACACCTCCAAGCCTTGAACCGCGAGCTCAACAAGCAGCTCAGCCTCCTCTTCCACGCCTCGGCCCAAAACCATCTCGCCTCATCCTCCACCGATTACACAGCGTCTCTTGAGGTTCTGGACGCCTTTCGCGGCTTGAGTATCGAGGACGAGGGGAGTGCTTGGGATGACGTGGCGGAGGGGAGCCCGACGAGCGTGATCGAGAGCGGAAGGGTCCAGAATGTTGATGTGGAGCGGTTCTCGCTGCCGAAAAGTATCTCAGTGAGATCCAATGGTTACTTGAAGGTGGCTACTCAGGCTAATGCCAGTGGTGGCGGTCGGACTCGGAGCGCGACTGGGCTTCGCAGTACAAACCCACTCAATGTGACGGTAAGACTAATTGCATATATCATCTGACTGACGAACATGATATTGTTATTTTTTTTGGCATGAGATGTTATTTTTGGGTTCAAATGAAGAATGCGATCACTTCTCTACTCATCGACGGTAGAGATTTAAAACAAAGGAAAACATGGTTTGAAACTAACGGAGCAAAGAGTCATCAGCCTCCTCACCTTAATTTCCTTGCCATCCTTTCTTCATCGAACGCCACGGCCTAAAGTCAGCCCCCTTGAGTCTTTCTTGATAGAAAGCCCAATTTGAAATTCTAGGATAACTTCTCACAAAAAATCTTTGAAGTCAACCTGTATCAACCTGCATACCCGGCAAGAAATATAGTACAACCCGATTACAAACAATCGACTCAAATTGAAATCTTGATCTCTTGTTTTTTTGGTTTTGCATTGAGATTAAATTATTCTCTCCAATCTGCCGACAACAGAAAAAGCTGAACCGTTGCGTCTTGTGTACTTCTCTACCTCCACATCTGTCTCAACCTCATCATGTTAACACTGTTTGCTCCGTTAGTTTTATACTTTTATGAGAGTTCCTTTGCGTGTGTGTATGCGTGTGTGTGTGTATATATATGATAAGTGACGACATCTTGTATTTATCCATGCTTGTTCTTTTCGGTGATTGTGCGCCATCGAGTATTGGGAGAAGAACGATTTTAATGTGCTCCACGGTGTCTCGGCTGTGTATTGATTAAGCTGCAAGCCTGCAATGAAAGAAAAGGGCCAACGTGCTCTTTGTGAATAGTTTCTATAATTTGTTTATATAAGGGGGTGGGGATGCTGAAATTGGTAAAAACAGGTAAACTATGATAATTGTTATAGCAGAGATTAGAAAAAAAAAAAAAAATCATACCTTGACTTTTTCCTGCTTTCATATGGGAAAAGCTTGGGTTCCGAGATTGGATCTCGAGAGTGTCTATCGACATTTTTTTTATATTTTATTTAGTGATTTATTAAATATTTTTTAATGATATTGTGAATTTTTCTTAAATATTTAAAAATATGAAAAAAGTGTATGAAAAAAAAATAAAATAAAACATTTTAATTTTATTGGGAGAATTTGTCGGACTACGAGGGTGTAGCACGACTCTTTTCATATACTGCTAATAAGTTCAAATATACATGTAATTTCTTTCTTTGGCATTAGAGGGAAAGAATTTCTACTTTTAAATATTGAATTCGGCTGCATATTGGGCCCGAACAAGGAAGGGGTCCATTGGCCCCAGTCTAGACTCTAGAGCATCATTGGTCCCAAACTATACAGCTTTTCGTAAAAGAGAATTGGCCTTTCCAAAGCATCAAGGGCGTTTTAGGGAGATTATAATTTTCTTCCTTAATGCTGATTGTATTTGTTGAGATGATTCTATAAGTTGTCCTGCATGTTTATAATCACACAGCAAAAGGTGTACGTGCCGGGAGGGAAGCAAGAGGAGGAGCCACTTGAACTAGAAGTGTACAACCAAGGCATGTTCAAGACAGAGCTATGCAACAAGTGGCAGGAGACTGGTGCATGCCCTTACGCAAACCACTGCCAGTTTGCTCATGGCGTTGAGGAGCTCCGCCCAGTCCTCCGCCACCCACGCTACAAGACCGAGGTTTGCAGGATGGTCCTTGCTGGTGTTTCCTGCCCCTACGGCCATAGGTGCCACTTCCGTCATGCACTCACTGACCAGGAGAAAGCCATATTTGGGCACGGTTTATAAACACCATCAACACTAAAAAAAAAATGGTACAGTACATAATAATACACATTGATGTAACAAGCACAAATATAGACATACAAAAGACAAAAAATAAATAGTATCATGTGGCAGAGAGTGAGGAAACTCTTCTTTTATATCTGCCCCGTTTTGGTTCCATTTAAACGACATACTGAAACATTGATCATGTTCAGCTTATATGTGATCATTTTTGGTGGTTTGAATATCAACCAGAAAGAAACTCTTTTCTATTCATGGTGCGATATTGTCACCCCGGTTTGCTCAAGTCTTCAACCCAAAAGGTTGGGGGAGTAGATTTTCTTGGGCTGACATGTCCAACAAAAACCACGACCCTCTCCTTTAATGGGCCTGAATCTCCCCCACCTAATTTAAGGGATCCTCCAAATTAAGCTGGGCCCAAGATTTAGCAACTTTATATGTTAGTTACTTATTGGTGGATTTATCATTTATTTGTTTGTTGTGACTCGGAAATTATTTGAGCTTCAGATGTGTTTCAATGTTTATTTTGTATCATGTTTATGTTGGACTTATGGATCTTGTCAAAAATTATAAGCCCTAATTAGCTTTTAAGACTTATATAGTATCATTCATCTAGTCATCTAGCCCAGTAAAAATGGAAACTGGACGAGTCCTCTACTAAAAACTTGGATCAGATTTCACCTTTTACCAGAGAAGTTCTTATACAACATTCTATATATCCATCAAAATAAGTATCCCATATTGCTTTGGTGCGTATAGTTTTAGATTTCAGATCATAATATTGCTCCGGCGGGAAAAAAAAAAAAAAAAAACCTTATAGTTCATTCTATTGACATTGGATAAGCTTCCTGTGAATAAGGGCACATCACATGTATTGAATATATCAATATATTCCATACCGATTTCATTATATTTTCTTTAAGTTCATTTGGATGCTTAGAATATCTCTATTATATATTAGAATAATAGCGAAATAGTTTGAATTAATATGTTTTATTAGATTTTAAAAAATGAAAGAAAAAAAAGTTAAATAAAAATATTATAAAATTTAAAATTTATTTGAATCTAATTTTTAATATAATTTTTAGTATTAAAATTTTAAAAAATTAGTCTTATTTTTTATGTTTTGTTTGTGAGTTTAAGAAAGTTATAATGATTAAGAAATGATTATATAAAAAATTTGAAAATTTAAATGTAAAAGTGTTGTGTTTAAAAAAATTATAATATTATAATATAATATTATATGTTTGAATAATCGTTCTCTCCCTATAAAAGAGAACACGATTATTCATCTTGGAAAATGGAAAAAAAAGGAAAGCTAAAAATATGGGGTATGCATTACTGATTAGAAAATAGTAATTAATTAAGACTTCGTTTGTTTTTTCAGATAAGATCAGATGAGTTGAGATTAAAATTAAAAAATTAAATAAAAAATAGAACGACGAAATCGACTTTGTAATGAGCATATTCAGACAAAAAGCAAGGCGCGTTGGTGATTCGAAAGCCATAAAGGATTAAAAGATGCCCATAAACAGTAACTAAACAGTACAAAATTATTTTGTGTGTGTCCGTTTTCTCCTTGGTGTTTGATTCCTTGCGGTTATCATTTTCCCTTTACATGTTAACATTGAGTTTCCCTTTAAAAAATGGTGACTTGGTTTTGCAAAGCTACAATTTGACTCTTTACGATTTGTTTGAAAAACAACTGTTTTCAGATATTTTTAGATTATTTTATTATTATTTACAAATAATTAACTATTATTTATAAAATATTTCATCATTAATATTTCGAAATAACCTGAAATACTCTTAATATCTAAATAGAATCTTAAGCTGGGGGTTAAAAAAACAGCTCTATAACCATTTACTTGCAAGTTTACACCAATAAGCAAACGGACTGTGCCAACAACTAACAACTGGCTCATCGCCCCGCTTGACACATCATGCCTACAAATATTTATGTGGCTCGCTGTATATCGAACAACATATATGAAAGAGTTGATAAATATATAATCATTTTTACAATTTTTTTATAACTATATTTTAAAATAAGAGTATTTATATAAAATGATATTATTTTTATAAATTATTTTATAAAAATGTCTCTCATTTAAAATATAATTATAGAAAAGATTGTAAAAAGGGTTATATATCAATCATTTTCCTATATGAAATCTGAGAATAATAATAACTAGTGTGTTGACACATCAATTTATACGTAGCAAAACTCATATAAAATTAACAGTAAAATAAATCAAAATAAGAATTCTCAATTATGTGGAGAATATCCACATTTTATATTTTTAAATAATAAATTTAAAGTCCGATTAGTAATATCAGATCAACATCATAAAATATGAGTAGAATAAAAATATAAAATTTATCTTTTCCTTCATATAATTATGAATATTTATTAAATTTGAGGCAATGGAGTGAAATGTTGAAATTCGGTTTGACAAATACAATTTTGATAGTTGGGTAAAACTAAACTCTTGTGTTTAGTCTTGTTATAATTATTTGTTGTCATTCTTTCTAGAGCAATGCTACATCCACCGACGATGTAGCATGAGACCCATCCTGATAAGAGCAAAAATATTTTTTTATTTTTTAGTTTTTTTTCATTCATTTTTTTTATATTCTTAATTACTAAATAAAAAAAATATTTCTTTAATAAGTAAAAAACAATAAAAAAAATTTGTCGGGATAGACGACTCTAGCAAATTACTTCTTCCTATGCTGAAGTGTACTCTGATTAATATTTTAATACTATTTCTTATCTTTTATTTGTACCAGTAAGTATTAAAATATAATAAAAAGTACTAGGTTTATGCACATCTTGCGCCATACAAGAAAAAAATAAAGATGGAAGGTTTTAATTACGAAAAAATATAATTATTTAAGCTAGACAAAAAGATAAAAATAGTTGTCATTGCTGTTAAGCTTTTACTTTCTAGCCAACTAGACTCTAGTTGCATCATGCAAATGTAAATTAAATGGGAGATTTTGATTAATAGAATCTCAAAATATGTAGCATTAGATTATATAAATATACAATTATATAACTTTTTACTACAATAAATTAGTTCTTTGGATCAATTTGATAGTCAATGTGATCAAAAGTAATAAAAAAATATTTTCTTTTCTTGTGGGGGTGTTTTGTGCAGCTTGTGTACGTTATATGTTTTTTTTTAATTAATGGTAGAACATTAATATTTTCCTTTAGTTCTTAATTTAAAAAAGAAATTAATCGCACAAATAATTTAGAAAAAAAATTATTATTAAATTAATAATAATATTATTATTATTTTGACTTCACAAGTTTTTGGCAGAAGATATACTTGATTTGGGAAGAGTGATGCTGAGTTTTATATAATGTTGTTATAATGTTGGCTTGGGTTTTTTTGGTGCTGGAAGTTTTTTTAGAGCTATAATATTATAATTATTATTTAATATATGATTAGTAGAATGGTAAAATATAATAAATTAAATTAAATTAAAAAATAAAAATAAATTTTATTATTATTATATAAATAATAAATAGATAATCTCTAATATAGAGATTAAATATAAATGAAACAGACAAAAATAAAATTTATGCTATATTAGCTAAAACTTAAATTTAACTTTGACCATTAGTGGTCTAGACTCTAGATTCTAAACAAAACAACTTTCGGCAAATATCATTCAAATTTAAGATGGGTAAATTATTTTATGTAAGATTTATGTATAAAAATTTTAAATATAATATATAACTTAGAAATGATATTTGTAATCGTGAGTGTACAAATAACGTGCAGTCGTTTTAAAAAAATAATAAATAATAAATATGAGATTCATATCGAAAAAAATAAATTTTTAATAATAAATTTTTTTTTTTTTAAAATATATTTACATACTTTATAATTATATATAATATTATTTTATATAATTTAGATATGCAGACAGCAGATCCACGTGAAAGATCCTTTTTCACCTAACGTGAATGCAACGTGTACTGTCCACTAGTACTACTACGTGTCTGTATCCTCGTGACCCTGTTTCACTTTCAGCGGTATACTACTACTTTTGAGGTGGTTTCACTTTGTTTTTAGTGTGACATCGACGTTTTTTTTTTTTTTTTTTTTGTTTAAATAGTAATCGTAGCGTAGCGGTGAGTGTGTAAATATTATATAATTATTTAAAAAATATAAATATATTCAGAATTTATATAAAAAAAATTTAATTTTTTAATAATATATTCTATTTTTTTTAATGACTGTATAATATTTACCTAATATATAACTATATAATATTACTCTTTTTTCTTTTCACGGGAGGTTGGGAACCGAAATTATCAAGATTTTCTGAAGGAAAAAGCTGGTTTGTCGGAGTAGTTAGATTTAGAAATGAGTTGAGATAGTTTGGGAATAGTAAAATAAAAATTAAATTATTTATTATATTTTATGTAAAAATTTGAGAAAGTTATTTTAGAATTTAAAAAAGTTGAATTGTTTATTATATTTTATATAAAAATTTTAAAAAATTATAATGACGAGATGAGATGAATTGTGATAGATTTTGAATGCAAACGAGGTTAATGGTTGAAGAAGTAATTTTAAATAAAGAAACGATATTTACAGTCGTGAGTATGCCGTCGCCTTGCAGTCGCTTTGAAAAAAGTGAATAAATATGAGATTCACATGAAAAGAAATTAGTTTTTTAATAGTAGATTCCACTCTTTTTCAAAGCGACTGCACGACGTTTGCGCATTCAACGACTGTACGTAGCATTAGTCTTTTAAATATATTAAAAAAATGTGAATGAAAAAATAAAAAAAAATCAAAATAACTAGCGGTAAAGAATGAGCCCTGAGTGGCACCGCTCTTTTTTGAACACATGTAGCCACCTAATTCCACAAATTTCCTGTGGTTCCTCTTTTTCCTCTTTATTCACGTGAGATTGGATGTCCCAAAATCGAATCTTGTTTCCGATGTCTTTATATAAAGAGTGCTTGATCTGTAAAGATGGAAGTAGGTGAGAAAGATGGAGGAGTATGGGCGATGGGGAAAGTGAGTTGTGGAAGTTCTTCGGAATGGGAAGATAGGAAAGAACCAAAGTGTTGTCAGAAACATCTTTGTTTTCTTTCTTTCTTTCCTACTCCTCCCATTCCATTGGTTTCCTGCTATTCCTCCCTTTCGCTAGCTTTTCTTGCTTCGATCGATTATTCTAGCTGTTTTCTGCATCATCGGGCGGTTTATTCGAGTATTTCTGTGAATCCAGATCGGCTGCACATGATAATGTCTTCACTATTTTTCTTCCTTTAGTTTGTTTGCAGTTTCTTTTGTTGTTCTGTGTGAGTAAGTTATAAATATGTATGCGGGGAGAGAGGGTGAAGAGGGAAGGGGAGAGAGAAGTGCAGGAAGTTTTGGGTTTGGGAAGCTAGAAAGAAGGATTTCTTCTGAGAAAGTTCTTTCCTAGACCACCCATTCCACTGATTTCCTGCCATTCCTCCTTTTCCCTACCTTTTCCTGCATTGATATTTCATCTGCTCCGATGGTTTGGTAAGATTATCTTGTTCCTCTTTATAAATCTCCTTCGTTACTTTCTCTGTTTTCACTATTTTGGCTTTTGCAGGTTTTGGGATCATTTATTCCTACTGGCAAGTGAGAATAAATTTTGGGGGAATTAAAATCATTAAATTGGAAGGTTAGGGTTTCAGTTGATTCAAAATGACCCAAAAAAAAAACTGTTAATTTAGAATTAAGATTTTGATTTTTAGATGAAATAAATAATTTTATGTTCTAATTTCTCCCAATTTTATTTGTATTATTTTTGTGGACAATCAGTCGATTTGTTTCTAGTGATGGGAACTGAGGAAGACCTTTCTGGTAAAGGTCTCTGGCTTGAAGGATCTGGATCCTCTGTTTTGAAATGGTTGAAAAGAAGCCATGGGTACGAGTTATCCTTCATTGTAATTTGAATTGAAAAGCAAATACCCGATTAGCAACCAATACAAATTACAGGCTTTGAGTTTAGGGTTGGCCATGTTGAGAAGTAAATGTCTTCAATATTTTTCTTCTTGTTTAGAATTGTATTTGGGTTCACCCAGGATGTCTATATATTTGTGAAGGAACAAAGATGTACTTATTTGGGTGCGTGGTTTATTTTGTTGGTAATATCGACATTTGATTGCATTGAAGATGGAAATCACTGCTTTGGCTGAAAATTCCAAACAAGTTCTTGAAATATGAAAGTTATATAGACATATAACATATGACAGTTTGATATCAGATATCAAACATACACAACATATGACATATAACATATACATACATATGACAGTTACAATTTGACAGTTCAACAAAGTTAACAGTGTTTAACCTGCAATACTAGGATTAGAGATATCAGATACCCCTATTTCTGTTCTCACAGTTTGATTTTGTCAAGCTTGACAATCACATCTTTGATATGATCTTTTCATCCGGCAACTCTTCAGAACACCTTAAGCCTAATTCCATGATGGAGGAAAGAATACTCTGCAAAGCAATCGGGTCTCTTCCCTCTTCTATCATTAACAAACCAGCATCCACAATTTCCATCATTTCGTTTTGAAATGAAGCATTTATCCACTGTCTCAACTTCAATTCTCCAGCAAACATGTCATCACTGGTGCACACACTTTTCCTTCCGATCCATATTCTATCAATGCTCACAAATTTCAAGGAGATCTTAAGTTAGTAAACCGATAGCTGTTAGCGAAAAACAATTCATATATGCTGGTGCACATGCATTGAACCAATACCGACACCAGATTGCTTGAAAATAGTTTCAGTTATCTTGTGGGAACCTTTGATGAGTATCTTTAGGTTGATAAATACAGCTACAAATGTGTTGCATTTGTATTTATATTTAAACTTGATTTTTAATTAATTTGTATTGGTTTGGAGCAGTTGTTTATTGTGTATGTTTTCCTACTTGGTGTAGAAGTGGACATGGAGTAGCGATAAGCTAAGCCAAATCAAAACTATGTTTACATTTTCAATCAATATTTTACAACACGCTATTTTTGATAACGCAATTCCCAAAGACGGAACTAGGAAGAAAGATGCTACACACTACACAATTATCCTTCATACAAGTGTGTTTTTCCTAGTTTCTATTTGATGTTTTGTAAACTAATTCACAATCAACACAACATGCTATAATCCAATGGCCAAGCAACCACGATTGGCGTAAATCCTAGTTCTAGTGCATATTCATGAGTCTAATGCCTATAAGATTGATATCTCTAAAGTTAGTCATTGTTGTTATTTATCGAATTATTTATTATTAGATTGCCTTAATTAATAGTGAAATATTCACGTACCTGGTGCAATATGGCCAAGTGTTCCAAGAGTTTTGGTTTGTGTTTGCCTCTTTGATATCCTCATCCAAAAGGATATTACTAGGCTTCACATCACAATGCACCACAAGTTCTGATTGTCCATGGTGGAGGTAGGCCAATGCCCATGCCACATCGAGCATAACGCTTAGGATAGGTTTGGGGGTGAGATGAGAATTTTGTGTTTTGCTTTAGTGTTTAAAATATTATGTTTTAGTATTATTATTATATTGGGATTTGAAAAAGTTGAATTGGGATTTGAAAAAGTTAAATTGTTTATTATATTTTGTATGGGAATTTGAAAAAGGTGTAATGATGAGATGAGATGAGAATTTTGTGTTTTGTTTTGGTTACCAAACCTGCCCTTATTCTTTGAAAAATACTCAAGCAGTAGTTGTGAAGAGCATAACCATCTTTCAAGGCGGCCTTTCGACATGTATTGCAACACCAAAGCTCTGAACTCAGGGTTAGAGCATGTACTCACGACTTTAACTAGATTCTTATGTTGGATATTTCGTAACACCTTGCATTCTGTATCGAAACTTTTGAAAGCATTGAAGAATACAACAATTGTCCCGTCAGATAATGCTCTTTTGTATACGGAACCAAAACCTCCAGTTCCAAACAAGATCGTTCCAATTGGATCATGCATAAGTGGGCTACTAAAAATTCCAAGAGCTAGAGATTGGACGGCTTCTCTATAATTAACATGACTGTCCATGAGATGAGACAGAGAGAGAGAAAGAGATAGATTTCCAATTTATAAAATAAAAAATATTTACAACTTCCTAACACTTCACAATTCACATTATTTTTAATTTTTATTATTTTTTTTTATTAAATATTTATTATATGAATAATGAATTAAAAATTTGAAATAATTTAAAAATAATATATTCAAATTTTTTTTTTAAATATTAAAAATTTAAAAAAGTGTGCAGTGGAGAGCGTGGTGGAGATTGTGTAGCAAAACTCTTTATAAAAAGAAGGCATGGGGAATAATTGGGTGTGTAATGTGTGTTATGCTTGTTTATTTAGTGCAAATCAGTAACTAATGGCTAAATGGAAAATAATCATGTCAGGGGGAAATTGGAGATGCAATAACTTCTCATACTTTTAACCAGACTCTTGCTCTTAGGTGTACCCTACAAGCCCCAATAAGTCAACTTTTTTTTTCTTTTGTCAACATTTCCCCTTCTACTACAACTTGCTGGGATGCATCTTTTTTCTTCCTCATTTTTCGTGGAAATGATCTTTTATTTTCTCAGCAATTTGTAACATGCATGACTTAGACCCCCATCGCGTACGTACGTACGTAGGGTCTAATTCCTAAGCCAATCGCCTAAGATGAGTTCCTTAATTTGGATGCGAGGCACTCTTACCACCGAGTCACCGTAATAATTAATATGGAATATTAAGAGAAGATGCGAAATATCTCACGGAAGAAGACAACTATTGCAACGGATTACTACTGAGTAGTTTGAATTCAGAGATGAGTTGAGATGGTTTGTAAATAGTAAAATAAAAGTTAAATTATTTATTATATTTTGTGTGAGAATTTAGAAAAGTTATATAATCTCTTATTTTAGAATTTGAAAAAGTTGAATTGTTTATTATATCATCTCTTGTCTTGTTTTTCTTTTTTTTTCTTCCCTTTCTTTTAGCCCAACACATGGACCACTTAAACATGAGAACAAACCCTATGTGCCCTTGTTATGACAAATAGATGATATCTAATTAGCGTAAAACAATGAATATTTTAATTAATTCACTTGTTAATATTCTAAGTATCAAAACGGGGTCATAGAATATAAAAGAGTATTTGTGAATAGTAGTGAAATTGTTTGAATTAAGATATTTTATTGAGTTTTGAAAAAAAGAGAGAAAAAGTAAAATAAAATATTATAAAGTTAAAAAATTGTTTGAATATAATTTTTTAATATTATTTTTGTTTTGAATTTTGAAAAAGTTGTATTATTTTTTATGTTTTGTTTAGAGTTTGAAAAAGTTATAATAATTAGATAATGATTAAATAAAAAATTTGAAAATCTAAAATTAAAAAATATTTTATATTTAATTGATGATATCTGGAAAAAAAAAATGAGAATATATGAAAATACTTTAGAACACTTGTATTTCGAAATTAGCCTTAGCGAGGCACTAACCCACACCTGCACTTGGGGCCGATGGGATACCCGCCCGTTCCCTAGCAAAAACGAGCGGATTGGGCGGGCGAGCTAGGTTTCATGCAAAGGGAGGCATTTGTTAACACGAATAAATAGTAATCAACGTCTATGTGTTTAGATCGAGGATGATAAACTGGATTGGATGCAAGGGCAAGGCACTTAGATTGTCCCACCATATTAATGTTGGAGAAGTAAGTAAAGGCCCATGGAGGTCTTTTTAAAAGCATACGTATACGGTAAATTTCAGCTACTGTCATAGATAAAAGCTGGGTATTTAGCCTCTTTATTGGATCTAGAAACAACCTGTTATTTCTTTGAGCACCAACAGATGAGTGAGGGGCCTAGGAAGATGCCAAAACTAGTTGTAGACTACCTGTCATCTAGATCCTTTGGTGTAGTAGAGGCCATGATCAATTGAAGCTTCGAGATAATGCAAAATCCGCTTGACAAAGCGCCAGTGGGCAGTGGTAGAGGCATGGAGATGTTGGCATAGTTGACAGAATAGACAATTTCTAGGTGTCAAAGAGTGCAATATGGCAATGCCCCTACGAATCGTCTACACTGTGTCCACTGCAGATAATTTTCCACTAGAAACATAGGGTGCAATATAAGGCTTTGCACCCACCATCTGAGCTCTATGTAAGACATCAATGATATACTCGCTCTGGCGCAAGTGAGGACCATGGCATCTCGAGTGGCCTCAATGCCAAGGAAACAATGCAGAGGACCTAGATCTTTGAGAGCAAACTCCAACTGCAACTTCTTTATAGATGAAAAAAAATAAAAGAATCATTTACCTATTACTAATATCTCATCCACATAGATTAGAATGAATACTAGAACATCATATTGGTGACATATAAAGAGAAAAGTGTCCGCTTAAGAAGCATGTCCTTGTGACTTTAACAAGATTCTTATGTCAAATAGTCCATAACACCTTGTATTTGTTAAGACAAATATAAATGATTAAATCTACTCTTTCAATCAGTTTAAGTTTTTGGATAAGTGGTGATTTTACATAGTATCAGAGCAGAGGTCTAAGTTCGAATCCTAACTCTACAGTTCACCTATTGAATTAAATATTACATGTGTTGGGCTCACACATGAGGGAGTGTTAAGAAAAATATAAATGATTAAATGTACATCTTTCTATCAGTTTAAACTTTTGGGATAAGTGGTAATTCCATAGTATTCTTGCATCGAAACTTTTGAAAGCGTTTGCCAATTATAATTTTGAACTTTGACTATAGTGATTGTCCCATAAGATAGTTGGCGTTGGCCTCACTCCTTGATACCACAAACAAGGTAAGACAGTACGAAATTTTGTAATTCTCCCCTTAACCAAGGGAGTCTTGCCTGAGTATTCTTATATGGAATTACAAGAGGTAATACTTTTTGTACATCTAAAAGGAAAGATTACAAGAGAGTCCCCTTCTCTCAGTGCCTAGAAGTTCTCGTATCAAGTTGCCTAGAAATCTCATTCTCTCAACCAGTTTGATCTCTTTTATTGGCCTCTGTCAACGGTAGGTGAAGAACTCGGCTTTATGTCACTTCGTTGTCCTCTTTTGTGTGTCTGACTCCATTTCTCTCCAATTTCTACATATTTTCCATTACTTCTCTCTTTCCCATTGACTTTCCCCTGATTTTTCCGTCTCTTGTCCTATCATTGTCCCCTTATTCCCCTCTCTCACTTCCTTTATGACGAAACCCCTCCAAAATTTGGGCCAGGGATATTTTATCCTTCATTCCAAAATTTGGATTGGAATTTAAGATAACTAATGAGAGTGCTAAGCTGACAACCTGCGAATATATATTTTATAAGTAACATTTTCGTTGCAGCTTTGACAGTTTCTAGATTGCAAGGAATAAAGATAAAATTCAAAAACTTTGGTGCAGTCTTAGTTATGTTATTGCTCAATTATTTTTGTACTCTTATATTTTATGTTCTTTTTTCCTTTGCTCCAAGGGAATTTTAAGGACCGATCGAGTCAGCTTATTATTATTATTTTCTCGGCCCAGGACTAAGTCTACAAATAATGTTTAATTTTGATGATTATTTGAAGTATGGCAATGCATTGCTACCAACTTACCAAGTAATTGGAATGGTTCAACATTTTGACTTTCTATACATATGGCCGATCGAGCAGGGGCAAGAGGAAACGGAAAGGGTAGTGCCGATCGAAGAAATGGTGGGGTTCACGAGTTCCTTTAAACGGCCATCAATCCTACTACTAATCTTGATTGCCTCCGTCCTACTAATAATCTTGATTGCCTCCATCTATGATCTTATGCCAATGGTTTTGATTGATTCAGCTGGTTAGTTCTTCATCATTTTATTTATATATTTAATGGGTTTCCTGCATCGATCGATCTTTAATTAATTTCTTTCTGTTAATTGTTTCTTTGGACAACATCGCGCGATCATACCCATGCATAAGCAGATAAGCTGGCGGCCAGGGAAATTAATTGCTTGTTTTTTGCGTTTTTCTTTTCTTCCAAATTA
This sequence comes from Juglans cinerea, assembly GCA_961763995.1. Lineage (NCBI taxonomy): Eukaryota > Viridiplantae > Streptophyta > Magnoliopsida > Fagales > Juglandaceae > Juglans > Juglans cinerea. Next base: position 2,563,851 of record CAUIVZ010000011.1, on the reverse strand, counting down.
ATGAATCATTAAATTAATTTCTCAATATTTAAGAAATTTATGTAAATGTAGTAAAATAGTTTGTAAATAGTAGTGAAATAGTTTGAGTTAAGATGTTTTATAGGATTTTAGAAAATAAGAGAAAAAATTGAATAAAAATATTATAAAATTAAAAATATTGTTAGAATATAATTTTTTAATATTATTTTGTATTGATATTTGAAAATTTTGAATTGTTCAATTTTGAGTTTGGTTTGTAAGTTTAGAAAAGTTTTAATGATTAGATAAAAAATTTAAAAATTTAAAATTAAAAAATTTTTATATTTGAATGGTGAGATGAGATGATTTGTAAAACAAAATGGGGCTTTCTAATAATTAAGCTGATACAAGGACGGGTAGCGATGCATGCAGGTTCATATAATATATTTTATATACTACTAGAGATGATCAGATTGGTATATATATATATATATATATATATATATATATATATATTGATATGGTATATGTATCTGAGATTTCCTCCTAATAATTAACATGATTTTCTGCAGATCAAAAAGTGATCAGGAATGTTATGCGGAGAGTTAATCCTAGCCCCCCTCCTCCTCCGGCAATAGCCGTGGGTAAAACTGTCAAAGGCCTAGCTCCAGCACTAGCTCCCATCTAGCTAGTTCAGCATTTGTACCATAATCTGAAACCACATTATTCATATTTCAATATAGCTGGTTGATTTATTATTTCTAAGGTCATTGTAGCTAGTTTTGTATTATTAAGCTTAATGCTGAATGGTAATGCCATTAATGGAATACCTTGGAAGGTAGGCCTATAATTAAAAAAGGCGCCCTTGATGTGGGTTAGTGGATAGCTCATGAAGAACTTTGTACTATTCATTGGAGTGATAAAGTAATATATAAATCGATTGAACTAGCTAGAATCTCTAGAAAAAAAGATGATCTTATTGAGAAGTAGCACTATGAGGTACTAACTTGAAGTGGCTTGAAGATTATCTACCTTCGAAAATCCAAGATCATTTTCTGGGTACAAAATGACAGTAAAAATAGACCATTACTGTCCTTGGACCATGCAAAATTCGTGTGTACAAAATCTTAATGTAGAATTTGGTGCTTAATAATATTGAAAAAAAAATGCACTAAATTTAGTCATTAGCGCTAGAAGGAGGGCTTGAACCTCCGACCTTGTGGTTAACAGCCACACGCTCTAACCAACTGAGCTATTCCAGCCGCTGTTGGTTTAATCTCTTATTATATAATCCTTGTATTATTCATTTGTTGATATAGTTATAAATAGATGAAGATATGTAGAGTAATGCTTTATACAATTTTAGGGTGTACAAACTTCATATACTCTCTTTAGAAAAAGTAGTGAATAAATATATGATTCATATAAAATAAATAAATATTTAATGATAAACTCTATTCTTTTTTAAAGGAAGTACGCGAGATTTATCCTCTTAAGATTGTATCTATAATTACTCTATCCAAAATGACATATTTATCAATTTTCTCTAATCAATTATAAAAAAGTAATTTTATTCAAAAGTAACTGTAAATGACACATTCTCGATCTATGTCAGTAATATAACAAAGGCTGGTTTAAAAAAAATTAAAAAATTGAAATTTTAAAATTTTATTTTCAGTTTCATCATATGTCAACACTCAACATTATAAACGATGTGTGCTCACTATTGGCTAGGGCTGGTTTAGTTATACAAAATTAAACTATCTCATCTCATTTTTTCACATAAAATATAATAAATAATTCAATTTTTTCAAATCTTAAAATAAAAATAATATTTTATTTTATTTTTAATAAAATATCTCATCTCATCTCATCTCATCTCATCTCTCTAAACTACGTAATCAAACCAGGTCTTTAATAGGAGGGACCAAAAGTTCCCTCTTGTCAATGAGCCAAACTCGCACACTACAAAGGCCTAGGGACCTAATAGAACAAGCCCATAACGATTGGCCTCACCTAGCCAACTTAGGTTGACAATCGTAAGCCCCTAATCATCCGGCATAATCAACATATAGGATAATCATACAACCACTCCCGAAATATCATGGAACTCAAATATTCCCCCCCAGATAAACAAACTCGAACCCAATTTAAATGAGAGAAATTACTTACATCATCCTACATCCTCAACACACTCACTATTGTTGAGTTAAAAAAAATAATAATAATAATCACAGTGTGCAACAGAGTGCGGCTGATGCGTAGCATGTCTCTTTAAATGAAGAGATTGGGTTGTTATACGAGCCTGAGCAAGCCCTCCCCTACTCTATATATGCGGGATGAGTAATTTTACATACAACCGTGAAGTGCATAAACGCCGCGTAATCGCTTTGAAAAAAAGTGGGGTCCACTATTAAAAAATTAATTTTTTTATGTGGGTCCCATGTTTTATTCACCTTTTTCAAAGCGATTACGCGGCGGTTGTACAATTCACAATTATAAATATCTTTTCTCATGCGGGGAGGAAATTCACGATCGAGGTAACTGGATTTTGAGTCTTCAATTCACAAAGAGATCATACAAGTAATTTGACTTAGACAATGGAGGCATTTAATACCTTTCAGGCCTTCTCTGATTCTTCTGGTGTGGTTCACTAAGGGTGTTATAGGGGTGCGAAACATGTCAACAACAGTTGGTGCCATCTGGGAGATCTCTGCAATTCAATGTACCTTCTACATGCCTCCGACAACACGCTATCACACTTTCACAAGACTATGAATATGGAGGGAAGACTAGCAGAAATTGAAGAAAGACTGAGAAGAATGACAACAAAAATGGAGACTCTCCAACACGAGAACAAGCCCTAAACATAGGAACGACACCTCGGGGGAAAACGTCGCACCAAGCCATGTTGATAGGGCGAAGACAGAGTCGTAGAGCACAGGCAAGCCCCTCAGCGACAATGATGAGAAGAGAAAAATGCACCACAATTTACGAAGCCTCATGGACAAGTACGAGGAAATGGCCTGGAAGATAGGTGCATCCTCGTTCATCGACCAACTACTCACTAGCACTTACCTACCATGTAGTGCGGAGTTTGTGGCAATACCACTCTCGCCGAAGTTCAATGTTCCACTAGTCGAGATGTACAACGAATCCAAGTATCCCGTCGAACATCTAGAAACGTTCAAAACCCAAATGACACTCCACCGTTTTTTCAAGTTGATCGCATGCTGGACATTCTCAGTAATCTTCTTGCATGACGATGCATTGGTAATAACTATGTTGGTAGCCAACTACATCACACAAAGAATACTGGTCGATAATGATAGTTTGACTGACATCCTCTTTTGGGATGCTTTCATGAAGATGGGGATCAACCAAAACAGACTGTGTCTGATGCCCACCCCTTGAAAGGGTTCTCGGGAGAAGCGGTGCAACCTATTGGATCCATCTCCTTGCCAGTGTCAGCAGGGCTAAGCCCATATATTGCCACCACAATGGCAGATTTTTTGGTAGTCAAAACCCATTCGTCATACAACGCCATTATTGGGGATCGATCCGACGATCCTAAACGCCCTCAAGGCCATTACCTTTATGTATCATCTGAAGATGAAATTCCCAACAAAAGCAAGCGTTGGGGAGGTGCACGACAAGCAAATGCTCATCAAAGAATGTTATGTACAGGAGCTCAAAGATAGAGAAAGGGATGTCAGAATGACTGAGTCTCCCGCTTTGGGTGACCAAAACCCACCCCTCCCCCTGAGATCTTTGTACACGAGGTAGATACACAGGATGAAGGCGCCCTAAAACAGGGCGAAGTCAATGGGCCTCTTGAACTAATTACTCTAAACCCAAAGCACCCGGAAGTGAGGATTGAGACCAAAAAGGGAGGCGGCAAGAGGCAGCGGCTCAAGCAGCTATTGAACTACAAACTATTAAGAGTTTTGCACTTTGTATATCAAATTATCAAAATTAACACATTATGTACAGGATATACAAACAGATTATCAAAATATGAACTAAGTCCTAAGTAAATGGACAAAGCAATATATATACCAGAATATTCATTGGAGTGATCATATAAAGTTAGAAAAATATCTTATTGAGAAGTAACAGCACTATTAGGTAATGAATTGAAGTGGCTTGAACATTATCTACCTTCGAAAATCTAAGGTCATTTCCTGGGTACAAAATGACAGTAGTGTGAAAAAAAGAGCCCATTACTGTCCTTTGACCATGCAAAATTCGTGGGTACAAAATCTTGTTTCTGGAATTAGAATTTAGAAATGAATTCAGTGTTTAAGAATATTGAAAAACAGTACTCAGGCTCACATTATCTAGAAAGCGCTAGAAGGAGGGCTTGAACCTCCGACCTTGTGGTTAACAGCCACACGCTCTAACCAACTGAGCTATTCCAGCCTCTGTTGGATGCAAGTCTTATTCTATACACTTGTATTATTTGTCGTTGATCTCTCCGTACTTTAATAGCTAATTAGCTATAAATAGATGAAGATATATAAAATAATGCTATGTATAATTTTATGATGTCCAAACTTCATGTATCTTCTTTAGAAAAAATAGATATATATGGGATCTACGTAAAAATTTAATTTTTTAATTATGAATCTCACTCTTTTTCAAATGAGATATGCGGGATTTACACACTCTAAAATTATATCTAATATTATTCTATAAAAGATAACATTTAGCTGTTATTCTAATCAATTATAAAAAAGTAGTTTTTGGCAAGTCACTTTCGTTTGGAAATTAAACACATCTCAACTCATCATTATAACTTTTTTAAATCCCAACACAAAATATAATAAATAATTCAACTTTTTCAAATTCCAAAATAATAATAATAATAAACAATAATATTCTAACAATAATTTATCGAGTTTTGCTACACAACCTCCACCACACTCCACACTCCACATTCTTTTTAATTTTTAATATTTTTTTAAAATTTTGTTTTGAGTTTATTCTTTTTAAATTATTTCAATTTTTTATTCATTATTTATATAATAAATATTTGATAAAAAAAATAATAAAAATTAAAAAAAAATATGGAGTGTGGAGTGTTAGGAGGTTGTGAAATTTTTTTGTATTTTATCATCTCAACTTAACTCAACTCAATTCAACTCAGTTCAACATCCAAGCGCACCCTTATGACACATTCTCCATCTATGTCACTCAAAATTAACAGAATTGATGATATATCAACGGTATAAATGATGTGTATTCACTATTGACTTATAAATAATTTATATGAGTACTACTACGGGTCTCGAATTCGGGATCCAAAAAATGTCCCGAACAATGTGTTTCTTTTTCATCTTTTTTTCATGTATTTTTTTAATCATCATAAACTTTTTTAAAAAAAATAAAAAATTCACAACATTATTAAAAAATATTTTTTTAATCATCGGTATTAAAAAAAAAAAAAAAAAAAAAAAAAAGAAGTCCCATTTGGGACATTTTTGACGAAAAACCAGAGTTAGCAATGCCTGAAAATGACAACGCAGCAGTATCATCATATCAAATAAATATGGATGGGTATATCACTTTGAGTATGATGCGCCAAATCAAAGATGACAAAATCACTCAAAGACAAGAAAAGAAGCAACAGGGTGTCCCACCAAAAGCAGCTCTAATCTCTAGACACTCCTTGAAAAGAGAATTTCATGACCATATCACTCTGATATTTTGGCAATGTATGACTATTGAGGCCGATAGTTAAAAAAAAAAAAAAAAAAAAGTTGCATATATGTTAATGTTAAATCGAATAAGGTCAGCATTAATTCATTCAAATGTGTCACTAATATGGATATCCAAATAAAAATAAATTGAAAAATAAATAACTTGGATAAATATCTAAATAGTAAAGATACCTAATATAAATTACCATAAAATAGAATTTTTTTATTTGCGAGCTAACTAATTAATACATTAAGTGTATTATTAATGTGAAAGCATCAATAAATTGAAAAGAAAATGTGTTCACATGCGAGTTTTATATCTAAAATATTAAGGCCACGTTTAGTTACGATGAGATGAATAAAATATTTTGGTAATGTATGACTATTAAATTTCTCTTATCATCTAATTATTATAATTTTTTTAAATTTTTACATAAAATAAAATAAATAATTTAATTTTTTAAAATCTTATAATAAAAATATTATTAAAAAATATATTTTAATAATATTTTTTTTAATTTTTAATTTTAATCTTAACTTATTTTATCTAAAAAACAAACTAGACTTAAAAGTGTTAGAAAAACAAAGGGAGGAAATCGAAATTAGCACCCAAACGGGATCCAATGTGAAGGAGTGGCCGTGTGCAATTGGGGTTACGTGGAAGGGAGGCGGGGGGACAACCGGACAAAGGCATGCAGTACTGGAACTACTTTTGGTGCAAGCTGGAGACACACTTTGGAGTCTTCACGCGCCGCTCTTTGTCTGGCCATCCTGGGACACCAAGAAAATTAAAAATTAAAAAATTAAAAATTAAAAATTAAAAATTAAAAATTAAAAAATAAAAATTTACATTCTTCATGTCTAGGATTTGATCCCCCACCATACAAGTGATTATCTGTATAAAAGATTTTATATTTCTAAAGATTTAAACATCATCTATCAGTAGAAACATTAATATTCGTTTTTATCTTATTTAAGATAATTAATCTCATTATAAAATTAAAACAATATTATAAAAAATAAATAAATAAATATACGAGTTTATAAGAGCTCATGATGTAATAAGTACATATAGTTATGTCTAGACTCTATACGAGTTTTGGTTCCTAATTTTTTTGTTCAACCGTATTTATTTCCTAAACTAACTAAACTATTTCAAAAAAAAAAAAAAAAAAAAGGGGATACTGCATGTCCTAGAGATGAATATGTTAAGAATATAATATAAATAATTAAATCTACATATTCCCATCAGTTTTAACTTTTGGAATAAGTAGTGATTTCATATGGTATCAAAGTAAGGTACCGAGTTCAAATCTTGACTATACACTTTACTATATTTAATTAAATATTCCACATGTTGAGTTACTCATTAATGGGGAGTTTAGCACACACGTGAGGAGAAATGTTAAGAATATAATACAAATAATTAAATAACTTTTAAGATAAGTGATAATTTGACAGAATATTTTACCATAATGTTAGATAATTAAGAAGTGCCAACTGCCTAGTTTTTTCCCACCTCTTTACTCGTATAAACAAAAAATTTTGATGGGTAATAATGTTTCGTTTAAGTTGTTAAACGCCAATTTAAAAAAAAAAATGGAAAAAGAAGAAGAAGAAGATATGATCCATCCCATTTATAATATGATATAGCTATCTTTTTAACCCGATAAAAGAATTGGGATTTTATATCGATCCTATATCTATTAATAGTGTAGTTCAAAACTTCAAATTAGTTCAAATTATTTAAAAGAAAATAGTTGAGACTATTATATTCCGTTATAAAGACGACCCACCGACTTTTGGTGGTAATATATATTAATAGAAGGATGTAAATATAATAATAAAAAAAAATCTACATCTTTCTGTCGGTTTAAAGTTTTACGATAAGTGATGATTTCACATGAGTTCGAATGTGAAGAAGAGTGTTAAAAATACAACTCAAATAATAAAATCTACTTTTTTCCATCGATTTAGACTTTTAAAAATTAAGACAAGTAGTGATCACTATAAGAAATACGGCCTATTGCGGATATTTGAAAATTATTGCAAAAAAAAAATTGCAGCAATAAGCTGTTTTTTGCAACGATTTTCCACTCGCCGCGGGCTTTTAATGTCATGCTGGGATTTTTCAACAAATCTTCCATTGAGTTGTTTTTTGCAGCAATTTTTCGACAAATCTTCCATTAGACCGTGTGAAATCATGATTTCATACAGATTAAATTATCTTAATGAAAATAATAATATTATTTTTCATCTTAAATTTTATATTTTTTAATCACAATAATTGATATGTCACATTAGTCAATATATATGATAGATAGATAGATAAAATCTAATTATATGAAAAATAGTATTATTCAAATAATAATAATAAATATAAATATATATATATATAAATAAAATAAAGAAGGGACGAAATGAAAATATAGAGGGTCATGACTTGAACATGATCAGCAAAAGAAGAAAGAGAGAATCTGAACGCTGACTTATGCATAGGCTTTATATCTTTGCTTTCTACACTTGTCGTGGACAAAACTCCACGATAAAGTAGTGATAATGCATACAGCTGCATTTTTATTTGTTAGTTAGCTTCGTGGATCGATCCTCTACCAATTAAGCTGCCTGCCCTTGCTTGCTAAAAGGATGTACGTTTCTATGTCTCATACAATTATTTCTTCATATTCAAGGCTGTACGTGTCTACCCCACAGCTAGCCCCATTTTCACCAACTTTTCCTTTTATTTATTTTTTTATTTATTTTTTTCTTGTTCGCAATTATATTTTGGTAATAGTAGTAAAGTAAAATCCTTTATAAATTTCTCAAAAGAAGAGAGAATTAAAGAGGAGATTTCATTAAGTAATCTCTGCTTCATGAAATATAATCCTGACCAAATATTCTGTTATTTAATACGTACTTTTGTATCTATATATATATATAATTTCACTCAAACCAATTAAATGTTTGTTTTTTTTTTTTTTTTTTCAAGAGAAGATGGACCGTACCTCCAATTTTAATCAAATGTACACGGAGTTTTTGGGTTTTTAAAATCACATGAATCTTAATATATATATATATGACATATGAAAATTAAATTTAATATCTTATATTATTTTTTCTCTTTCAAATCTAGATCAGCAACTATTGGTTAATTAATTAGCATGAGTTATCATACTTTTTATTATATTAATTAAATATTCTATAAAATTGTAATGGTCCTTAATTTATAGTATAACGAGCTTTATTCAGACCGATTTATATATATATATATGTATGTATATATATATATTTGTCATATTGCATAACATCTAAGAGTGATCGGTTCAAACGGCCTGAAATTGCAAGTAATTTACCCAACTTGAAATACTTTGCATTGCCATTATGAATATCTTTTTCTAAATGTAAAGCAAAAATCGAAAGAAATATTGGTATTTGCAAATTAGGTTTCGTTACACGTGGTATATATAATAAAGTTTATCAATTCGTAAGTACACACTAATGCCTTTATATATATATATATATATATAATTTATATGGAATTGGTTTTGTAGGTCAAAATATATATTAATACACAGTTGTCGTGTAATGCATGTAATTGAAATGATCATATTAAAACATACTCGTCCTAAATTCTCCAAATAGAATTGATATCTAGAAAATAAAGGATAAGGGAATTGATATAATTAAATCACTTATTATATATATATATATATATATTTATATATATATATATATATGCTGTCTGAGTAATACTAGATATAGTTCTAGGGTGTATATGAAGTCTTGTATACTTCTTTTCAATAATAGTATGACCCACCCTTATAAAATATATATTTTTTCATATAGGTACGTCTTAGATTTATTCACTTTTTTCAAAGAGTGCACGGGTCTTGCACACTACTGATCTATATATGACTATACAAATCATTTTTCATGCTATCTACTCCAACTCATTTTCCCAACATATGGTTTAAGAAGTGACCCTTTACCTACATAAGGTTACCACCAAATTATGCCATAATTAAAAAGCTCCGTTTATGTGTTTTGTGAGAGAAAGTGAAATTATACAAATATATCTTTCACGATTTAATTAGAAGGATTGACATTTGATCCGTTTGTGATTTGATTGAACAATAAAAACGACATTTTGCTTAACTATATATATTGGTTTGTGATTGTTAATCACATCGTGATCATATTCGAATTAACAGATTGGAAGTCGGTCGCTTTCTAAAAAGCAGTAGTAGTAGCTACTACTACTACTCAGTCGATAAATTAATTTAATTAATATTCCTAGCTAGGAAGCCACATGTGTTCATGCCGGACTGCATATTATATAATGTTTCCAAACAAAAATATAATTGGCTGAAATCGAATTCTATATAAATAAGAAAAATAAATAAAGCTCATGTACTACTCATGATGATCAGTGGTCATGATCAGAAGGTGGATTATAATACGTACATATATATATAGCTCGATCGTATATATATACTCCAATGTAGTGAAGCATTTCTGTATTTTCTAAAAAATTTTTGTATGTTTTAGAGTAAAGCTGATAGATAGATACATATATATATATATCACTACAAGAAAAATGACATTTTGCAACCAGTTATTTCCAGCGAAATGACTATTTTCAACTAAAATGAGTATGTTTTCGTCCAAATAGTCCATTTCGTCGCAAAACAATAGTCACAAATATCTGTTTTTCTTGTAGTATATATATATATATATATATATATATATATATATATATATATGAGAAAATCGGATCCAATATATGGATACTTTGACTGCCTCACTTCTACCTATTTAAATGTCAAATTTCTTTCATATATGTATATCCAACAACATGATGAACAGCCAGTTCTTGGTGCATGTATTTTTCCTTTTTTAAACTCTTTTCCGGGGTGCTAGTAGATAATCATGAAAAACGCCCCAACATCCATGCATGCATATCGCATTTTGCACATATAATTATTACTCAATCATCCATGCATACATATTGCACATATATATAGGCAATTACTAGGCCGGGTCAGCTGAAATCTGGTCCAATATGCAGGCCAGTCTGCTTTCTAAATTCCATGCACACCATTCTATGTAAATGCCCCCACCATATCCTACATATATATCTTTCCAAGCCTCAATAATAGGGTAATTAAATCTAAAAGTTTTCCCATGAAAACTTGTGTCTTGCGCAAAGTGAGAAATTTGTAACACCACGTAATTCACATGATCATGCATATACTGACGAGCCAAACCCACTGGCCAAGAGCATGGCATCTCTACTATATACGAGAACTCTCTCATATATAGTAGCATTGATGTACTCTTTCTTAATTCCTCCTTTCTCCCCACCTTCAAGACCACAAAAAGTTGACACATTTAGCTTGGATCGAGAGTTCATCGCAACTACGTACAATGAGAATGCTCACATCGTAGCCATCTCGGCCTCCCCCGGCCATCGGTGCCCGGCCTCTTTTCTCACCCAAATGAGAATAGTATGAAAACTCCAAGATCCTTGAAAATCGAGTTAGTGGAGTTGTTTGCATTTCCCCACAAACATGCCCCTAACGAGCTTGGACCAAGAATTTCAACCACACTTTAAGATATACACATGTATATACACAAAACAAATATATTACCAAATTGAAAAAGGAAAGACAAAAAATAAAATACAAAATAAATCCCACTCACGTTGAACCAAAAGCTACAATCTCGCCTTTATATACGACCCATGATGTCCCCTCAGCCCTATACTCAAAACACTCTTTCTAGTCTCTCTTTCTTGGTACTTAGCTAGCTCTAGTACTAGCAGTAGTTCGAAGTTTCAGCTCATTTTAACATGGCTTTAGAAAACATCACGATGGGTACAGAGTTGGTGGAGTTGGGTGGTGGGGTTGAAGGAAGCAGTGGTCTGCAGCCGCGGCGACATGGCAGAGAAGGGTTCTTTTGCAAATATGGGTGAGAAGTGATAGCAGAAGAACAAACTAAACCAGGCTTTGCAATTGCGCTCTCCTGAGTTTCTAGCCTACTATAAGGAGCAGAATCGGGAGAGCGATTATTAATTGCATCGCGGGGAATTGAGGGTAATGGTCCGAATTTACCTTTAAATTTAGGTCTAATTGTATTATCTTCCATGTTTAACATGTGCATGCATGTTATTGTATTTTTTAAGTTTTTTCCTGCTCTTGTTTTCTTTTCTTTGGGATTAATGCTGGAAACATGGGATGTAAGAGATGCATACGAGGTAGCTAGCTAGCTAGTTTAGTAAGTGTTTGATGATGGTGTTCTTCAGTTTGTTTAAGCTTTTGGAGGAATGTAATAGTTTGTAATGCTGCTGGGCATGCATCACTTACATGTTTCATGTATTTGCTCTGTTATGAAGGGAAGTTAAGATGGAATAGCTTCAGTTTCCTTGTCTATTTTTCTTATTCTTTAGCTTTTAGTTCAGATTCAGAAAAATCCTACATGGTAGAGCTCCTGAGAAATTCCAGTGTGATTCTCGTTCCTGTTTGTCAACGAAAAAAGTGCACTCTAATTTGGTAAAGTTTGGTAGCATGGAAATTATTCGGCCCTTTCTTTCAACCACTTTTGGACTTTCTTCCCCGGCCATTCCAATCTTGAGTTGGTTAGAAAGAGAAAAACGAGTGATATCAATTTCAAAACAAGTTTGCAAAAGGAAAAAAAAAAAACAAAAAAACAAAACAAGAAGAAGAAGAAGAAGAAGAAAACGTGGTAGTAAACTGACTGCAGCAATGATTTATGAGCACATGAGCATAAAAAGTGGATGGAGAGGGTCGTTTTTCTGCATGAGAGAGAATTCTGATGAATGATGATCATCCATTAATCGAGCCATAAAAGTGAAAATTTTCTCTTTTCCAAAAGCAGAAAAAGGTAGACTTTTTTTTTTTTTGCTCTTAAATGAAAGGCACTAACGTCAGATAATATATAACTCATGACCTTCCTAAATTTTATAATGATATGCTTAATCATGATCACTGTATGATAATTTATAAGTAATCGATAAAGCTTATTTGTTTAGAATTAGGTGTATGATCACTGTATGATCACTCATGACTTTCCTCGTGAGTTTGCAGGGAGGATCCGCCTCAAATTCATGCCCCTTCTCCCCTATCCCATTGTCTCCTGCATTTCCTTTTTGCATCCCATCAAAGCCATCCTCACCCTGTCATAGGGTTGCGGGGTGGGTACCCACATCCAACCCACCTGGCACTCCTGCCGGCCGGGACTCGCAGTGAACAGGCGGGGGAGCCCGCCCACACCAAGCGGACGCATGGATGGTTCAAAAGAGAGAAAAAATACGGGCAGGTGCCCGGTGTGGATTCCCGCCCGCATATTTATTATAATATTATATTATCTTATTAATATATATACTAAACGGCATCGCTTTTGCAACGTATTACCACCCCAGAGATTTTCCTATACTCTGCCTTGACTCTCTCTTCGTCTCTTGTCTCACTCTTCCCTTGCCATTGTCGCGCTCTCTCAAGTGTCGTCCTCCACTCTTCACTCTCAACTAGCCTTGTTTGTTTTTAAAAAACATCTCATTTCATCTCATCTAATCGTTACAATTTTTTCAACTTTCAATACAAAATAAAATAAACAATTCAACTTTTTCAAATTCTAAAACAAAAATAATATTAAAAAATATATTCTAACATCTCAACTCATCTCATCTCATCTCATTTTCGAAAATAAACTAGCCATTATCTCAAACCTTTTTTTTATGTTGGAACAAAAATGCTGAATGCAATCGGCTGGAGTAATCGCCGTGCAACCGTGTCCTATGTGGCTTTATTAAACGATTCGTTTCATTTGGGATATGTATCCCACGAAGACGCTCTGCCTTCATCTCCTCTGATCTTCTCCGTCTACCATTCCTCCTCGAGTTTCCCGCTTCCTCCTTCCTCCTCAAGATTGGTTTTCGTCTCCTCAAGATTACTTCCCTTGTTTATGTTTTTGTGCTAATCGGCTTTCGACTTCCTGCATCAACTAGTTTGAGCCCACGTATGTCCTGTGTCAAAGTGATGACTTGCTGGATATCTTGAGTGTTTACGAATATTTTCTGGATTTGGGTAGTCATTGAGTTGACGATTACAAAGAAATAAAGCGTACCCATGTGAGATTTGGTGTTTTTTCTCATTTGGGTATGCTTGATTAGGTCGATATCTCGTGGAATCAGTCAAGTTTGATAAACTGATGTTAGTGTTATGAAGGTCTTGGGGTTGTCTATTGCAATGGATTGAAGCACCAACAAGATGAGCTAGGTAACCCACCCCTCTGAGTCCAGAGCCCCCAAATCAAATCTAATGCCGAGTTCTCCGACAACATAAATTTGGGTGGCGGAGACCAAGCACCAACTCGAACCTACAATATTCCCCATGAAGCGCAAACCCGATCTCTGCTCCAAAGACAACCCACAAAAAACTCCGAAGCTTTAACCACCTCTCGATAACAGCACTATTGTTTCCCAAGAGAAAAATCCAATCCTAGAAGCTCCTGAACGCGATTCTTCAGCACTTGATGATAAAGACATCAAATTTGAGGCCGATTCACTCCCAAAGCCGAAGACGACAACGAAGATGATTTTGAAGACCCAGACGAACGCGATCTCTTTCTGAAATCTGAAATCTCAACTTTCCCTTCTTTGCTTTCATCTGTTCTGTTTTTATTTTTTTAATATATTGGCCACGTCAGCCACGGTTTTCCCACGGTTTCGTGGCTCGGTTGTATGTAGCACTGCTAATGTTGGAAACGGGAGATTTGGACGAAGCATTTTTGAAATCGATGAAGGTTTGAATTGTTTTCAATGAAGGATGGGATTAGTTAACGTTGTGATTATCTGAAGTTGGATTTATGTGATTGGAAGTGTCTGTTCTGTCTATGTTAGGTAGGGTTGTATGATGAGTTCCCCCGCATTCAATGTGTTTAATAGCGAAATTTCACCATCTACTGCACCACCTCTTACTAAAGTCGGTAAGCCAAAAAAGTGTAAATGAAGTATGAGGTTTGTCGATACCCACGAGCTAAAGAAGAGTTTAGACGGCCAATCGATCTTGAAAAGATACTTGTCAATCGAGTTACAGGTATATATAAAGGAATTTGACATTTTAAATTGGTAGAAAGTAAATTGCTGTCAAATATCCTATTCTCATATAGATAATTCATAGTATTTTGGTCATCCATATTTCTACCATAGCCTCAAAGTCTGCATTTAACACCATAGGCACATATTGGACCCATTTAGGAGTTCGATATCTCCTAGCACCATGGAGACTTCGATTTGTAATTAGAATTAGATTAAATTAAGAAAAACTAATTCAAATTTGAGAGGTGATAAGACTTTGCATAGAGTTACGAGAGTGAGAATCACATTGGAAGCGATAATTGCTCTTAATTCATTCTTTAATCTACATTGTTTTATATTTTTTAATAAAAGTTAATTTTGATTTTAATTGTTGTAGGGATGAATTGGGGAAAAGTGGCTCAATCTCAATTTACTTCGGCCACATACTGATAGTTTGACATACCAATGGTTTGTTCTCATTTGCATCCTTGTTTTTTTTTCTTTTTCTTTTTTCTAGTTTTATTGAACACTTGGAGTTGGAGGGACTAAGTTGGATATGTTACTTTGATTTTCTACATATTTTTTGTGATGTAAGTTTGTTATTCTTAAATTATTCAAATTATTTGTAATAGTTTTAGATTAATTTGAATCTAACTTGTAATAGTTTTAGATTAATTTGTAATTTTGGCTGCAGATCAAGTTATGGGCCCAAAAATGGCCAAAAAGCCCTTAAAAATAGTTTATGTGCTGAAGGCCCATTGAGGCCCACAGTGGGTAGACGAACTGTAGGCCAATGAGCTCACCCACCAGCCGAGCAGAGGGCCACTCGCATGTACGAGACAGACTAGGGGCGAGTTCAACTGAAGCCCCCCCTGGGGGCACCCAAGTGGTGGGCGATGGGCAGTCGACTAGTCGCTCGCATAAGGCAAGTTGCAGGCCTACCCATCCAGCCACCACGTGGTGGCTAGCTATCCGTCCATATGGGGCGGGTAGCAGGCCTACCCTGCCATCAGTTGCCTCTCTCTACAACCCAATTCTCCATAGCACATAAGCCTACTACTTATGGGGGAATCATAAATCTAGATCCCTTCTAGGCAAGCCGCTAGACATGCAGTTTCCACTAAACACTATATAGTTCTCCTTCAACGACCTCATACAATGGTAGTACCACCTTTATTATTGTTGTTGCAGCTTTGCAGGTATTCCTCAAAGCAACCTATCATTGAATGTGCTTCCAACCATAATTTTGAATTCCAATTCATTCCATTCCAGTCAGGATTTTTTTGTTCCGGTGCAATATCCAGTCCACTATATATCCTCATTCCGTTTCGTTCCAAATTCCAGCCCGTTCTTGTCTGTTTTGGCACCACAAAGTTGTTCAATGCAATCTTTCAAAGAAAATCTCAATAAGAAACTTTATTTAAGACAGTGTATCTTTGAACGACTCATGCAAAGCACAACATTTGTATGCAGACAAATGTAGATCTGGTATCCAAAACTAACAAAATTTACCATGACAAATAAATGGCAATCTGAAACATTCTCTTATTAAACAAGATACAGCAATAGCACTCGTTCATCTCTGGGGAGGGTAATGCCGGAGGATCTTATCCCTACTACACTGTTCCATATGCTGAATCCCAATTCTTTGGATGGAACTAACTGCGATACTCACATGAAATCATAGTCATCGAGAGCTTCATAGGCATTAAGAGCCAACTCATCGTCTGGCTTGTCAACATTGATCTGCTTTTTCTTCAAGCCTGCGGGCAAGGAAAACAAGTTGACGTACGCCTATTGTTAAGTAGTTCAAAAACTCCCATTAAAGAACAATCGAGAGCATTAACTAAAACAAGTGGGAGACCAATCCAATAAATTTCATATAAGTGAAAGTCCATCCATTACAGGGGATTAACTCATTTAATACAAGTCCGTGTGTGATGATGCTCTGAAGTGTCTAGCACAGGTTTGACAACACAAAAAAAAAAAAAAAAAAAAAAAAAACCTGATTTCTTTTTTCCAGCATTCGCTTCCTTCTCTGCTTTTAGCTTTTCATTTGCAATTGCTGAAACAGAAGATGAGACTTCTTTTGCATCTGCTGCTTTCAAAGCAGTCATTGATAGTCTCATTACAGCCTTGAGTAAACCAATATAATGGAAACTTTTCTGCAGTAAGGAAATATATGTAATTTAGCAAAGTCTCAAATTCTCTTCATCTTTTTGTCTAAACAAGGCAGAGACAATTTACAACACCTCATGTGAGCGCAGCTTATGTGAAATAAGCTCCGCATATTCCAAGAAGTCACTTTCTGATTTGGGAATAAAATTATCAAGGGTCTTCTCATCACCTCTCTTACTGAACAGTTCCTTAGTGGAGCTATAATCTGCTTCTTCCACCAGCCTGTAATGGAGAAAATAATTGCACTGAAGGCCTCAAAGCATACCAGAAACGAAAAAGAAAATAATCAACTTTTTACGAGCCTTAAATATTAAAGTCAATAGAAATCGGTTCAAGTTCCTAGTCAAGTGGGATTAAAGCATGATGACAAGTTGTATTTGAATATTTTGAGTTGATTTCACATCTAAATAAAAACCATATTTAGTAGGAACATAGGAAATAAGCATCAAGGCACAATTTGTGGGCCAAATAGGCAAAAACTTATCAAGCCACCCTTCAGATCTGTGCGCCAAATCCACCTTCAATTATGCACCATGAACAGAATAACGGGTAGACAAGGTTGATAGGCGACTTCTAGATTCCAAAAACTGAAAATTTGAGTTTACGAAGGATGCACTCAAGTTGAAGGATATTAGTTCTTTTGGGTTCACCTTGTATCCTTTTGTTCAGAGTTATTTTAAGAAATTCTCTCGACATGCAGCTGGTACAGTACTGGGTTTCACATTTTAATCATGTCTAAATCAGGAACAAGTAACTTGATCATAAAAAGTCAAATTAACTTTCAACTAACTGTACTGTTCATCATACTTACTGCAATGCAATATGCCTTTTGTATTTTTTTTTTTAATGAATATATATGCCCTTTGTATTTCAAATTAGAGAAGAAAAGTCTAGCAAAAGAAACTTGGTTTCTTATTAAATATTTTTTGACTTGGTGAACCAAAATGATTTATTTCTTGTACTTCAACGGTAAGTAGCATTTCATGAGTAAAAAATTAATCCACTTGTAAATAGCAAAACTGCATTTGATTTGAATTCTTCACTTTGTACAACGTTCTCTTATAGGTAACCTCTTTTACAAAAATTCTAAACCTATTAACTGTCGGAAACTGTCATAAGAATGCAACAATGTAAATTATAATGGGCACCCCACCATAGATAGCTTAGCCATATCTAAATCTAACATTTAGACATGTCAAACATTAACACGTTTTGATGATGTGGAACCTAGGGCCCTTTGGACCCACCCTTGGGGAGTAACCCTATATACACTGCCCCCACCGACCAGAACTATCAGATCCGAGGAAAGTCCTAGCGCAGAATCAAACCCTCGATGCCTGAGTTTAAAGTTCATACCAATCCCATCCTTTGACCACTAAGCTGCATCCCGATCGATCACAACATTAACATTTCAATGCTATTTGTGCACATAAAGATCTAGCAAACGTCAATTGAGCCGGGTTGAACACAGCCCACATCAGGAGATCTGTATCCTAGATAATAGGATATAAGTTCTAAGCTGTTAGTTCATAAGAATAGCGGCATACTGAGAGAAACTAACTTGCAAGACCAGTTATACCCCAAGTTAGGCCTGAGCTCCTGAAGAACCAGTATAAGTAAAAAAATAAAACCTAATCCATAACAGTATAATACACTCATAGTAGCTGCAAGTTCATAATCAGTGCAGATGTGTAAAACAAATAATATATATATATTTTATAAGTAAACGATTATATTGATATAAACCCAAGTACAGAAGATGGTATACAAAAAGTAACACCTATTTAGGAAGAGGAAATAGAAACTAGAAAATCATGAAAATTGAGTCCACGAAAATCCACAGCTGTGGCCCATAGAAACAAAGTGTTGACAAAAAATAATCTAAGTTCTTCCAAAGAACGTTCATTGTCTTCAAACGTCCGGTCATATCACAGAATACATATCGGAACCATTTTCCACACTGCTGAGATTTGTGGGCGACCTCGTAAATTAGTCCAGCTGGCCAAGAGCTCAATCACTGTGGCAGACATCACCCAAGCAAGACCTAACCTGTTGAACACTTCATTCCATAACGTTCTAGCGACCTCACAATGCAACAGCAAGTGATCCACAGTTTCACCATTTTTCCACACATGCAACCCCACTCTACTATGATCACCCTTCATTTCCGTAAATTGTCCAAAGTCAAGATCTTACCCAATCTTGCTGCCCATACAAAAAATGCCGCTTTAGGAGACGCCTTATTTTGCCAAATCCTTCTCCATGGGAACTCAGTGTTCTGTGGTTGTGTGAGGGTCTTATAAAAAGAGCAAACTGAAAATATACCTCTACCGGTGGGTATCCACCATATCGTGTCAGTGCCTTGTGTTCTCGGTATCACTATGTAAGACCAAAAAACTCATCAATGCTGCCAACTTCCCAATCTTGGGCCGCCTTGGTGAAATTCACGTTCCATTGGACTAGGTCCCCAAAGAACTCCACACAATCAGCCACTGATGCATCTTTCTCACGTGCAATTCTAAAAATTGAAGGGAAAGAATCACTTAAAGCATGATCTCCACACCACCGGTCAGTCCAAAATTTTATTCTAGACCCATTACCCAACACTAGCCGAGTGTGCCTAACAAAAATCCCCCACCCTCTAATGTGTTTCCAAATTCCAACTCCATAAGCCCCATAAACTTCTATAGTGCACCAACCCCCCGACATACCTCCATATTTAAGATCAATCACCGACTTCCATAAAGCCTTCGGTTCCATGATGTATCTCCACATCCACTTCCCAAGTAAGGCTCAATTGAAGGTCTTCAACTTTCTGATACCCAACCCACCGGAGGAGACTAGAGAGCAAACCTTATCCCACTTGACTAGGTGAAACTTGAATTCATCTTCTAACCCACTCCACAAAAAATCACAATAAAGTTTCTCAATGCATTTCGCCACACTTGTTGGGATTGGGAATACAGATAAAAAGTAAGTTGGCAGATTAGAAGAGTACTTTTGATTACAGTGATCCTGCCACCTTTCGAAAGATACAATATTTTCCAATCTGCCAGTGTGCGTTCAATCTTCTCAATCATTGTATCCGAAAACGATAAAAACCTTGCAGCTGCCCCCAAGGGAAGACCAAGGTAATTCATGGGGAGAGAGGAAACCTTACATCCAAGGGTATTAGCCAACTGCTGGATATTGCAAACATTACCCGCTGGTACCAACTCTGATTTATGACAATTCACTTTCAACCCTGATATCGCTTCAAAACAGAGTAATAATGCCTTAAATGCTTGAATTTGGTTTTAATCTGCCTCACAAAAGATCAGTGTATCATCTGCAAACAATAAATGAGATATACTAATGGAGCCCCTAGTAGGATTACCAACCAAGAAACCATCAATAAATCCACTGTTCACCAAGGCTAGAATCATTCCGTTAAGCACCTCCATAACAATGACAAATATAAGTGGGGATAAAGGATCTCCTTGTCTTAGACCTTGGGAGCTGGTAAAGAAACCTTTTGGGCTGCCATTCACCAAGACTGAAAACTTCGCCGTTGAGATACACCATCTAATCCACGAGCACCATTTCTCCCCAAACCCACACCTCCCAAGCAAATAAAGTAGGAACTCTCAATTAACATGATCATACGCCTTATCCATATCTAATTTACATAGAATCACCGACTGTTCAGATTTTAGTCTATTGTCCAGAATTCGTTGGCAATGAGAACTAAATCCAGAATTTGTCTACCTTTCACAAATGCATTTTGGGGTTTTGTAATGATTCTCCCCAGAGCCTCCCCTAGGCGATTTGTGGGCACCTTCGATAAGATTTTATACACCCCATTCACAAGGCTAATGGGCCAATAATCCTTCACCTCCGATGCCCCAAGCTTCTTGGGAATAAGTGCGATAAATGTGGCGTTGAGGCTTTCTCAAACTTCCCAACCGAAAAGAATTCATGGAACACTCTCATTAAATCCTCCCTCACCACATCCCAACAAGCCTGAACAAATCCCATGGAAAAACCATCTGGGCCAGATGCTTGATCTTTGACCATTCTCCTTACCACGTTGTGGACCTCGTCTCCTCAAAGGGCCTCTCCAACCACGAGGCTTGTTGTGTATCAATGGACTCAAAAGCTAGTCCATCAAGTTTTGGCTGCCATCCCACCTGCTCACAAAGTAATTGTTCAAAAGTCAGTAACATGCTCTCTAATCACAGGAGCCTCCACACAGTCCCTGCCATCTGTTTTCAACATCTCAATGTTATTAGTTCTCCTATGAGAGCTGGCCACTCTATTAAAGGACTTTGTACTTCGGTCTACTTTCAGCCACAATGCTCTTGATTTTTGGGCGCCAAGAGATCTCCTCCAATAACATAACCCTATCTAGCTCTGTCACTAATTCAGCCTTCCGAAAAACTTCCTCCAGGGAGAGAGCCCGACCCTCTTGTGTCCTCTCTACCTCCTGAAGCTCCTCCAACATAGACTTTTTACGGTCACCTACATTAGCAAATGATTGAGTGTTCCATAATTTTAAATCATGTTTTAGAGCTTTCAGTTTACCTGCGAAAATAAAACTTGGGGTACCATGGATCTAATACGAAGACCACCATTGTCGTACCCATTCCGCAAAACCTTCAGTTTTCAACCACATATTCTCAAATTTAAAATACCGACGCCCTTGTTGAATGCCCCCACAATCTAGTAATAGTGGAAAATGATCCAAACAAAGGCAAGGCAACCTCTTTTGGCAAAGGTCTAGATAGTGTGTTTCCCACTCCGATGAGACTAAGAATCTGTCCAATCTAGACCACGTGTGATTATTGGACCATGTATAAGCACCTCCCATGAGGGGGATATCCACCAAACCCAAGTCAAAAATACACTGAGAATTATGTCATTGCCAATCGCATCCTGCTGTCTCCTGAACGTTCGCTTGGGAAACATATAACATTGAAATGACCACCTATGCACCGTGTTAAATTCCACCAGCTATGGATTCCGGCAAGTTCTTCCCACAATAATCTTCTACTGCTGTCCAGGTTTGGCACGTAAATGCCAGCAAAGGCTCATACAAAATTATCATCTATACTCTCAAAAGAACATGTCACTGTATACTCCCCAATAAACTCCTCCAACTTCACCACCCTTTTATCCCACATCACCAAAACACCTCACAATGCCCCCATCAGAAGCAAGATAGGCCCGATCCACATATGTACAGCTCCATAAACTCTAGATTTCTTTTACCTTATGCAACACCCAATCGGAAACACTGAACAATCCTCCTTGTGATAAATTTCAGTTTAGTTTCTTGTAAACACACAGTGTCCGCCTTCCACTCATGAAGCAGGTTTTTCACCCAAAGGCACTTACTTGCCGAGTTAAGCCCTCGGACATTCCAAGATACAATTTTGGGCTTCATAAATGTGGAGCTTGTCCCCTCCCCTTAGCTCTTTCTCCACTGGAGCTTGAGCTACCTTCATAATTTAGAGACCATGTTAGCCTCTTTAGTTCCCACTATTTTTTGGAATCTGATTTTTTTAACTGACCATGTCCCACTTCAATGGTTGTTAGTAAAGCCATAAATTGTTCCTCAAAACCTTCACTCAATTCCTACACAATGTTGGATTTCCTTTACCTTATGCAACACCCAGTCGGAAACACTGGACTGATATGGCAGCAAGTATTGTAGCGGAATCGGGTCCCCCCTCTTGTCAATCGCATCCCTGGGTGCCCACTGTGTCTTCGTTGGCACTTCTAGATTTTTCTTTATACAAATAGGCCTTTCCCCCCACTTAGAGGAGTCCCTTGTAACAACTAGCATCCTTGAATGCCCCGTGGACTCTGAAAATGGCACACGGGCTACATCTAGTGGGTAAAAGTCACTCGCCAGCGAAGCTGCCGGTTGTATCTCGAGAGGTTGCTCCACCTCTGTCCGTCGGCCTTGTCTGTCCTTGTTGGGACTAAGTATCGACACTCATATGTGCTACATCACCAGACTCTGAAAATAGCACACGGGCTACATCCAGTGGGTAAAAGTCACTCGTCGGCAAAGCTGCCGGCTGAATCTCGAGAGGGGGCTCTCCACCTCTGTTCATTGGCCTTGTCTGTCCTTGTTGGGACCGAGTATCAACAATCAACTGTGCAACAGCCGTAGGAATAGATTCGACCTCTTCCAGCACCGTCGTCTCCACCTAGTTACTCACCGTTGACAACTTCTCGGCAAGAGACGAACCTATTGGGATCTTCTCCGTTGGCGCACCCTGCATCCTCCCACTGGTAGATGGGCCAGCCTCTCCTCCCTCCCTGATTCTCCAAACGGGTTGAGCCCCGTGGGCTGTGGCCCACAAAACTAGCCCTTAGGCCCTTCAATTCGGCCCTTTCCACTCGATAAGCCCACAGCTTCAAATTATCCACATCCCTGTGCCCCCAAGCCCAAGCCCACCTCCTCATCTTCCTGCACGCATCGTATCAATAAACTGATTTGCTCCTGCAGTGCCTCCACCTCTCTTTGCATTTTTTGTAAGGTAGTGTGCACGCCTCTCTTCAACAAACCATCAGAGGACCTGCCAACACCTCCTTCCCTTTGCATACATACTGTACCCGAGGGCTTAGGAATCATTACTGACTTCTGGTCATTACCAAGAGTTACCCTACCGCCAGTGCCTCCACCCCTAAGTTGTTCCTTGGACTGCACCAACGCCTCCACCCCTAATGTTTCACACCTTTTTCCTCCGAGATAAGGTCCTTCATCACATCTGCCAAACTCCTCTAGCCCCTCCCTTCCACATCTTCTGGAATGAAGATAAAGTTATGCCTTCCACCCCCACCATATTCCACCAGTGCCATATATCTACCGCGAGTATTTGAGCACCTCTATGCTATGAAGCTTCTGTCACCTTCCCTTGTCATAGCGTACATCTCCTTCATCCAACCCCTCGAGACATTCCTCCAATACTCTAATAAACCAATGTACCATTGCTTTCCCCAGACGTATCTCCTTCAAAACCTTCCAACTCCTCTCAACAATGATCAAGGAGCCTCCCTCCCGAATCAAAACAAAGTCTTTTGATTCAATAACTAACTTTTTTGGGACTCCCATTATACTTGAACTCACCTAAACTCACTAACCACACATAAAACTCATCGGAGAGAAAAGTTGTACAGAGAGGAGGGGAAAAACAAAAAGAAGTCGTTATCCAGTGTCTAATTGCTTACTATCCAGGAAATAAAAATAATAATATATATAGTTGCTCCATACTTGTATATGGTTTTTCGGGTAACATTTGCAAGTCATCAGAGGAATATCTATACATACAATTAATCCCACGAAGAATGTATCCATTATTAGCAGAAACAAGTCTTTGAAATTTACCTTTGTTGGCGAAGTTTCTCAGCCACAGGATCAAGTGGCTCTTCATTTACTACTTCAACTGTTTTCCCCTTCTTTTCAGTAGCTTTTACCGTGGGTTTCTTTGGGGCCTTTTCAGCTGGAGGTTTTACTTCAGGTGCCTGATCCAATCAAATACAAGGGTTTTTTTTAGAAGTTGAAAAAAAAAAAAAAAAGATTGGCATGTCAAGCAAACCATCACAAACATGAAGAATTGGCATGTCACTCCATGTCACAATGCCCCAACACCATGGCTGCATTATAGAAATTTTAATACGTGGTCCAATAACATCTATGAATCGAACAAGTTGAAAGTTAAAGACGAGTTCCTTAGGAAATTTTCAGAGCTAAGATAATTTTTTTTAAACCAAAGGGAACAACATACGAAATATGCAGTGAAGCATCCATGCTAAAAAAACATCCATGCAATCACCTGACTGGACTACTAACAAGAAAAAATTAATTTGCACTTTCCTACATATCTTTCTTTTTTTTATAAGCGCACTTGCCTACATATCATATGGCTGTAGTCACTAGTTTACCACAGGGACAGGCAACTTTTGTCGAAGTTACTTGGTGCTGGGAGACAGGTACAGCTGTACAGGCAACCCAAACATCATTTGGCAGTAGTCACATTGGGGATCTCCGTCAAATGGCCCCATAACAAACAGGAATTTTCTTTCCAAAAGTGAACTAAGTATGATATATAGCAGATATAATAACAAAATGAGC
Source organism: Juglans cinerea (assembly GCA_961763995.1). Lineage (NCBI taxonomy): Eukaryota > Viridiplantae > Streptophyta > Magnoliopsida > Fagales > Juglandaceae > Juglans > Juglans cinerea. Next base: position 2,538,791 of record CAUIVZ010000011.1, on the reverse strand, counting down.
ACAAAAGTTTCCAGCTAACAATGGCATTCTAGTGGCTTAATAATTGCAAAAATGAGAGCCATTGCTCCACATTATAGAGTTGTTTCAGTTTAGTCCTAAGAAGTCCGATAAATGAACCAGACAGAAACAACCGGGTACCCATTTCACAATCAGGCAGTTTGGCATAGTCCTAGTTTAAAATGTAAGAATATAATAAACTAGTTAAGAGACAGACTCACGGTTATTAACCAGTAGAAAATGAAGCGGAGAAAACAAAAAGAATGCAGACATGTCTCATGGTATGGAAGTTTCTTTCAATTCAAAAGGCAAGACCAGAGCCAAATTCCTTCTTCAAAGGATGACATATGACCAGTAAACTTAACTAAAGTAGTTTTCTATCAATTATTGTACACTGTCCCAAATGGAGAGCCATTTCTCACATCTTTTTTCTATAGGTTGAATCATTCCTAACATGTTCATTTGATTATGTATCCCAAACCACCAACCAAAGCACTCTCTGCGCCCACCCCCCCACCCCAAAAAAATAAAATAATAATAAAAAATAGCCTTTTAATTATCAATGAGAGTATTTGTCTAGTTGCAGATAATCTCTTTACCTTTTTTGCAAGAAAAATGACCATGCTATATGAGAAACTCACGTTATTATATTCACAATAATAGTCGTCATTACTATACTCTCTTTCCTTTCTTTTTCCCCTTTTTTATAATTCACAAGGCATCAATCAATTACATAAACCAATCATCATTTGTACACATAAAACTCCTCTAACCATCGTTTAAAATTTTGTAATTCACAGTCATGATCACTTTGCGCCTGCCTGCTAATACTTTAAAGATACGCATCATGCACCCAAAATCGAGTTATACTCAGGTCCTGTGCAACATAGATTTTCAGAGAGATTTTTTTAATTTCAAATGTTTTAGTAGCATTCTGGACTATCTTGTACGACAAATACCATCCACCAGCAGATATCATAGTCAAAAGAATATAGACTCAACCCCTCAGAAGAAGACAATCCTAACAATTTCATGACTTTGCCTTCTCTATTCCTTTAAAAACCAGGCCTTGTGTAATGCAAATATACCAGCATCAATCAAATTACGAATCCATTGTGAATCTATGCTACACTAAGTACCTAACTCCAAAATTAGCAAACACTTCAAGAAAAACTTGTATTCTTTCCAACTGAGCAGATCAGATAAAGATGTAATGAAATAAGCTCGACCTGTTTTACCAATGACTCAACCAATTTTTTTTTATGATAAGGAAACCTTGACACTTGCAAACACAACATGTCTTTTACCCAGTTAAACTCCGGACCCTTGTAACATCCACATCACACAGATTAAGTAAATCATCAAATTTTCACCTATGGGATGTGGCCCCTAGAAATTGTTTGCACCCAAAGGTTTGAACTTTTTAAACCTAGGGAGAGCATAACCCAAGACCAAGGCCAATACCAATTGAGCCAACCCCTAGGGGTTTACAAACCCAACCATCACCTCAATATCTAGCAAATGAATACTGATAAAAAATATATCTAGCAAATGAAGCATTCAAGGATATAATCAATAAATTGATACTCAATCCTTTATTCCAATCCACGAGCTGGGAAAACAAATTCTAAGAGATCATAGTTTCTGATTCATAACACAAATTCAAAATTACCTCAATATCTAGCATGAGTCGTTCAAGGATATAATCAATCAAACAATACACAATCCTTTATTCCAATGTGAAAGTTGGGAAAAAAATGCTAATAGATAATTGTTCAATTATTAATCATACTGATGCAGATTCATCTTCATCTTCCCATGATTCCTTCACATCATTGTCATCCACATCTTCATCATCCCATTTGTAGTTAGGTTGCTCCTTTGCCAGGACAGGTGGAATTTGCTCTTCCTCTGAATATAAAAGCATATGCCTTGAGAAACTAAATAGCAAGCTCCAACAAAACAAAATACAATATAATTCATGACAGTTTTTTTTATAAGTAAAAATTTATTAATATCAATAGGCGTGCCAAGTACACTGAATGTATACAAGAGAAAACACCTAGCTAGAAAGCATATATGGATACTAATTCGCGAAAAACTTATAACGGAAAGAAATTAGAAATAATCCTGACTAGTAATACTACGTCCCTCAAATTCTACAAAGTAACACTAACCAATTAATGCGAACTTCTTTAAATCCCTACCATACAAGTACAAGTCAATAGAAACAACTGGCTAACAAAAAGTTAAATATTGACCAACATAGCATAAGAAATGACATTCTTTTATGTTATAACAAATCAAGTTGAAAGGAAGCTGTAACAACCCGATCCTAAAATATTGCCATAAGATAAGTTTTATTTATTTTCATATAACTATAAACATTCTATTATTATTATTATTATTATTATTATTATTATTATTATTATTATTATTATTATTATTATAATAATTATTATATTATTATAATTTTATCAGATTTTATATTATTAATACATTGTTAATTTTAATACGGATTATTATCATACTGTTATTATTATTACTATTACTATTGATATTTTTATTTGATATTAGGATGACTTATACTTTAACTTCCATGTTTTCCCTCCTCTCAACTCCACCTTCTCCCTCTCCTCTCGATGTTACTCATTTCTGTAACCGATGAATTAAAACTAGCATTTTCTTTTAAACTCTTCCTCTCCTTCAGAAATCCTCCCAAAAACCGTAGCAATTATCCTCACAGAAACACTCTCCATCATCACGCAGCAACGTCCTTCCTCGGCAAACAAAACAACAAGCCTTCCCCCATGTCTCAGCCCTTGCTTTGCCATAAACCACAGTGGAGACACCGTCAAACACAAGCAAACAAACTAAAACCATGGAGACCACCATAAACAGCCAAAAAAAAAGTCATCTGTTTTCCCATTCCAAAACAAAGCACCCTTCTCTCCCTCGCCAGAAGCCACCACCATAGGGAATCACCACCCTTAAGCACCATAGTACGTTGCAGCGTCCACAGTGAAGCAACCGTAAAGACCGATAGATAGCCAGCTGACACTAGCGTTGAACAATGACGTGAACCACCCCACTACAACCACCTCGCTGGAAAACACCTAGAAAATCCACGGAAACTCTCGTCTGCGTCACCTCCCATCGTCTCGCGCCACTCTAGTAAGCCATGCCCGATCTCTCTCTGATTTATCTTCTCTGTCTCTCTCTCTCCACAATTAGTAACAAATCTCTCTCAAGACCCCCATCACCACACAGAGAAATTGTTGCCAATCACTTTCCGTCACCCCAGGTCCACCGTCGCACGATTTCGTCTCTCCTTTGGTGAGTCTGAAACTCCCCTGTGTTGCACGGCTCATTTGCTTTCTTGTTGGTAACATCAAGTAGGTTCCTTTTATTCTTGCCTTCCGTAAAGTACATTCAGATTTACTGTTTTACCAAATTGCCCTTAAGACCCTTGACCGCCTGAGTGCAGCTGCCCTGTAGGATATAATGAAGGATTATTTTGGTATTATTGCATATATACCCCTTAGTGTTTAAGACATGGCTGAATTGTTTTTGGACTGATATTTTATGTGGGCTTGATCTCTTTGATGGGCTTAAGTCTTATTTGTTACAAAATTAATAAGTTATTTTACGTTGGGCTGGGCTGGATTTTTAAACAGACTTACATTCTATGTTGGACTTAACAATTAAGTTAGGCTTAATTTTAAGCTAAATATGTTTGCGTAGAAATTCTATTATGTTATTAAGTATTAAATTAAGATTGAATTATAGTAATAGCCTACAATAATTTTAATATTAAATATTATTAAGTCTATCTTTATGAATCGAATGTTTCCACCAATTATTTTTATTAACTTAGATAAAAATATATATATATATATATATTAAATGATATTATATTAGTATTTAAATTCTAGCAGTAAATAGTAAGTGTTTAATCTTTATTTCAAACGCTTTTAAGTTCAATGTCTATCGTATGAAGAGAATTTCTACTGTTTATTGCAATAGATTTGATATAATTATGCTATTAAAGTTGTAGATTGAAAATATAAAAATATATTAAGAATATTTAATTGACATTAGTATTTATTAGATTTCTTGTAAGATTGAATAATTATGTTAATTATAAGAAAGTAAGCCTATTTTAAGAACTTAGGTTCTCGTGACTTATTTTAACAGAATGAATATAGCCCAAGTATTCTATCAAATTATATTTTAAAAGTAAAAATATGTTATTAGTATTTTAAATAATTTAAGATATTAGCATTCATTGATTTTCGTATTAAACATAATATTTATTTGATTATTTCCTATAGTATGAATTTAATTAAGTGGGATATTAGGACACGTTTTCCTAGACAGATTTAGTGACGTTTAATACTTCGTATAGGTAACGAGCTACAAAGTGAGATTCAGAAAGCAGCGCAGTGAGGTAAGTAATTTGATCACAAATTAGGATCATCACAGTTCAACTTATATAAATTATGATTAGAACCAGTTCTTTGACATCCATTTTTATGTACCACTCATGCAAGCATGTCACCCAGTACAACACACGATCATGTCATTCAGCATCATGTTCAGATTCAGAAATTTATAGTTATTTATACCAGTATATATATCATGCATCTCATGTCGTATAAGACACGTAAGCTATCTTAAGTTCAAGTGTAAGATAAGATAAGATCAATTAATTAGATGGCCTTTCAGTTCGGTTTTAGGGTGGATGTACAAGTCACGGACTCAAGCGTGGTCCACCGTAGTATGCCAGAATACTACTCAGCGGCTCCACTTGTTACAGCGGGATGTGGGGTTGGTGCACAACCTTGCACACAGGGCTAAGTGTGTGGGCCAATCAGATCAGTCAGTTAAATCAAACCAGTCAGTTAATTCAGATAAATTAAGACAGTCATGTATAGCATGAGCATCAACATGATATAACATGAATTTTATTCTTTCAACATGAAAATTTTATGTAAGCCTTTCATGTATTATGTTTACATTGCGAGTCTTCGACTCATTTTACTTTTTATTTCATGATTTTTAAATCACCCAGGTGAGAAGAATGAGGATTACGAACAGGCGGGCCAAGTTTAGGAGCGGACTGATGAATCCTAGATCTCATTTGTGATTACTTTTTCATTTAGTTGGTTTGGGAACTTAGATATGATTGTGATTTTAGACATGGTTTATTCTTAAGTCTTTTTATGGGATAAACAATGTTTACATTTAATTATGCAAGTCTCTTGCCTAGCTTTAGTTACGTATGTACGTGATATTCCTAACCCTAAGAAGGGGATGTTACAGAAGCCGAGATAAATTGCGCCCCCATCTAAACCTCAAAGAACTTTTGAAATCATCTATAACGACGTCACAACGTCAAAGAGGGAATTCTACAGTCAACCCATTTGACAAGTATGAACCATTGATCTATTCCAAGTGCTCTATTAAATGTTGGAGTACGTTAAATGAACCCTATGACAATTGCAGTATGATACCCCCTATGATAAGGATAAGGGTAAGTGGTGTATGAGATCTCACATTGCTTGGGAATGAGAAATCCTCTCTTTATAAGGTTTCAATGGGGCTCCAATTGTATCATTGATTAGTCTTTTTGGAGTATAGGCCATGTGGCTTGGCCTTCCATTTAGGCGTTACAAATGGTATCAGAGCTAGGTTCCTAACCAGAAATGTGGGACTTGAACCGTGCCACCTACAACGGACAAACCTGACAAGAACGTCGAGAATTTAAGGGAGGTAGATTGTGATACCCTATATGATAAGGATAAGAGTAGATAGTGTAAGAATACCACATTACTTGGTAAGGAGAAGTTTTGGCTCTTTATAATGTTCCAATGGGGCTCCAATTGTATCATTGACCAGTCCTTTTGGAGTAAAGGTCATGTGGCTTGGGTCTTCCATTGGGGCGTTACAAATGGTATCAGAACCTATCCCAACCAGAAATATGGGACTTGAGCTGTGTCATCTACGACAGACTGGCCCGACGAGGACGTCAAAAATTTAAGAGATAGATTGTGATACCCCATATGATAAGGATAATGGTAGGTGGTATATGAGATCCCACATTGCTTGGGAAGAAAAAGTTATTGCTCTTTATAAGGTTCCAATGGGGCTCCAATTGTACAATTGACTAGTCCTTTTGGAGTAAAGGCCATGTGGTTTGGCCTTCCATTGGGGCGTTACAAGCAGAACTCAAGGGCAGTACAAGATCAAAAAGTTGCATAATGGGATCCTAGCCAGCTAATCAGCTATTATACCATAAAATCAGCTTATAGATTGCCAAGTCATTATTCTTAGCAACCAACACTTTCCTACAACTATGAATTTACATAATCAACAAAAAAGAGATGGACAAAAAGATCATTACTAGCCTCATTGATGGACTGTCATGGCCATGGACTCTGTAGGGGGTCTTTGACCAAATGGGGTTAAATGGTAGAAGATCAAAACTAATTGTTGTCAATAACAAGCGAAACTGACTTGCATAAAATAGTATCAGGCACTTGTGAAACAATCAAGTCTCAGAGTGGAGAAACTCTAAAGAAAAATCAGTTTATTCTCAAGGATTTATAGAGGTGAAAACCAGAAAGCACTGGAAAGGTTTCTCTAAGCTAAAGCATGATAAAATGATACAAAGTAGTTAAGTATCAATTTTGCACTACCATTGTGAATGAAGTTTGCATGTCAAAGCTAGAATGGAAGAATGGGAAAATTAGGCCACTGCAGAATTATATAGCACAGCAGTAGCTTTAAATGTCTGCTTTTTGGAATGGTGTGGTTGGAAAGGTGGAGCATAGATTGGCTTCTTGGAAGAGGTTGTATTTGTCTAAATGTGGTAGGTTCACTTTGATTAAAAGTATTCTTTCTAACTTACCCACATATTCTATGTTCTTGCTCCCACTCCCCACAAAGGTTGCCAAACGTATAGAGAAGCTACAACGGGACTTCTTGTGGAGTTGATTGGGAGAAAAGTTCAAATTTCAATTGGTTAATTGGTCACTGGTATGTACCCCAATTTTTTTTTTTTTTTTTTTTTTTTTGATAATTAAAAAAAAAATTGGGTACATACTAGTGACTAATTTCTTGGGGTGGATTGGGGATTCGTAACTTGATGAAATTCAACCAAGACCTGTTGGGTAAATGGTTGTGGAAGTACCAACACAAAAGGGGGGCCCTATGGAATTTTGTTATAGATTCATAGTTTGAGGAGGCTTGGGGAGGATAGTGCTCGAATGAGGTACGTGGCACATATGGGATGGGTTTGTGGAAATACATTAGGAGACATTGGGAGATCTTCCGAAGACATGAACATATTGTGGTAGGCGAAGGCTCTCGTGTCAGAATTCGGTATGACAAATGGTGGGGTGAACAAAGCCTCCAAGACAGCTTCCCTGCCATTTTTGAGCTCACGCAAGAAAAGGATGCAGGGATAGCCGATCTCTAGGTCTTTTCTAGCGGCTCCCCTCAAAGGAATGTATAATTCATTAGGGCAGCCCAAGACTAGGAGTTGGAAACTATCACAAAGTTCTATGAGGCATTGTATTCTGTAAGCATGACAGAGGATCCCATAGATAAGATGAACTAAAGCCCCTCCAATAAAGGTAAATTCACTGTCAGATCGTTTTACCAAGTTCTAGCGAGCCCTGGAATGACCATGTTCCCATTGAAGAGTATATGGTAGATGAAAGCTCCTTCAAAAGCAGCTTTTTTCGTATGGACAGCATCTCTGGACAAGATCCTCAACACAGATAATTTAAGGAAACGCCGAGTACTGGTGTTGGATTGGTATTGTATGTGTAAGAAGAATGGTGAATCAGTAGATCATTTTTTTTTTTTTTGCTGCGAGGTGGCCAAGACCATGGGGATGATCTTTTCGCGAGAATTGGATTGTCATAGGTCATGCCTCTTGGACTGGTGGATTTCCTCGCAAGCTGGAGAAGCCTCCGAGGAAACTCACAAGTGGCAACAATTTGGAGAATGATTCATATATGTATGTGTTGGTGTATTTGGAAGGAAAGAAATTATAGAAGCTTTGAAGACCACGAGAGAACAATGGATGAGCTTAAAGGTTTCTTTTTTAAGACTTTGTTCTTATGGGCGGGGGCTATTGTTTGTAATGGGCTGAATGGCCATGATCTTCTACTTTTGATTGTAAACTTTAATTAGGTTATTCTCGTGTATACTCCCTGTGTACTTGGGCTTTGCCTAATTCTATGAATAAAACTTCTTGATTACCTATAAAAAAAAGCTGCTTTTTAGACCTTCCTTGGGGGCTCGGTTGAAAACACTGTGAATACTATCTAAATGAGTCATCTATCTATCGGCTCAAATCACACACTTGTGGCAAAACCCTAGAAGTTATAGCAAGCTAAACTCCACTGACATTGCTGGAATGACAGCATGCACATACACAAACACTTAAACTTTTGAGGCCCTAAAGCCCACCATTGGAGCCCAAGTCTAGACCAAAATGTAGATTTAAATTTTAAAGTGACTTTAACCCTAAGAAAATGCACACAAACCCCTGCATTAGAGGGCTTTAAGAATCATTTTAAATCAATTGAATGTTTGCTGGACAATTCCTACACATGCATCTTATATGGCCTCGTTCAACTAAGAGTTGAATATAAAGGCAAAGGCATAGACCAGTGAGTCATTAGGAACCATCAGTGGACTAAAATGGGTCCTATGGCAAAGGCAAAGGTATGTAGTCCTCTCTCTAATGGTGGTTTGGGCATTAGAAATTTGAGAGTTTTTTTTTTATAAGTAGAAATTTGAGAGTTTTTAACCGAGCGTTACTTGGAAAATGGTTGTGGAGATACTAAAAAGAACCAGAAGCTCTATGGAAGTTGGTGATTGAGAGTAAATATGGTGGCTTATGGGGGGATGGTGTACCAACGAAGTGAGAGGGGCATATGGAGTGGGGTTGTGGAAACATATAAGAAGAGAATGGGGGGTCTTTTCTCACCACACAATATTTCGGCTAGGAGATGGGGCCAGGATCAAATTCTGGTATGATACTTGGTGTGGTAATTGTGCTCTAAAGGATCTATTTCCTACACTTTTCAGGGTTTGCAAGTGCCAATGATGTTTCAGTGGAGGAAGTCATGGTGATAGCCGGGAGGCACATGATTGGGAAATGGACAGTTTTGCAGCTTTTTCAGCCTCTTGTACTCACTCAAACCAAGTAACCAACATGTTGATTTATTGTGGTGGATACCTACAGATAAAGGTTTGTTCTCGGTTCGTGAGTTTTAAAAGTCTCTTTCACAAGAGCTTCCAACTCAGTTTCCCTGAAAAGGGATTTGGAGACATAAGGCGCCTCTCAAAGCAGCGTTTTTTGTGTGGCCGGTTCCTTGTGTAAGATCCTCACAACGGATAATTTGAGAAAACGAAGGGTGATCATCGCAGATTGGTGTTGCATGTGTAGGAATGGGGGTGAATCTGTAGACCATCTTCTACTACATTGTGAGGTAGCTTGAGGGTTATTGAACGAGGTATTTAATAGACTAGACTTGGGTTGGGTTATGCCTAAGACAGTAGTGGTGATGCTGGCTAGTTGGACAGATCTAAGAGGTAATCAACAGATCAAGGCTGTATGGAAGATGCTTCCTATTTGCATCATGTAGTGTGTGTGGCAAGAGCGCAATGAACGGACGTTTGAGGACAAAGAGAGATCGATGAAGGAACTAAAAGCTTTCTTTTTTATAACTCTTTGTACTTGGGCCATTGCCGTTAATTTTAATGGCCAAGATTTCCTTGTATCTATTGCTCCTACGTAGTTAGGGCATTCTTTGTACTGAACATGGCTTTGCCTATTCTTTAATTAATATACTTTTACTTATAAAAAAAAAAAAGGGTCCCATGGAGACTCGACAATCATCGAATAGTTAGGATTAGGTAAATTCAGGTTTAGCACACAATAAAGCATAAACGAAAACATATTGCATGTTAGATGAAAGGCAATTCAAGTTAAATATGCAACGAATCGTGAATCAAAAGAGTTACCTTTTTAAAGAAAACACGTGTCAAGCAATGTTTTAAGCAAGCTAGGGTATCAAGTAATCCAACAGAACTCCTAGTGTAGAATCAAACCTAGATTAGCCCATCCCAACCCCCCCCCCCCCCCCGCGGGGGGACCACTACTAGATTACAATTCTCATGGATCAAAAAGCTTCCAAAACCTTTTTTTCATAGCTAAAGAGCTTCAAACAGCTATGAACCACAATGGTATAAAAAATTGATGGCATGCATAATCACTAAGAAGAGCAGAAAATATTACCCCAGTCCTCCATCAAGTTGGTCGCTGTCTTTTTAGAAGAAAATTATCAACTATCTTGCAAAGTGTGATACTGCATACAAAAATATGTAAATAGTAAGGAACAATAATAATAAAAGAAAATAAATAATACAATTCACTTACCAAAAATAAATAATACAATTCATTAATGTTCATTCTTAACAATAGCATACTGTCTGGATTCTTATACGAGTAAATTTACACTCTCAACATAACCAGCTCCTTTAAAGGACATAAATCACTTTCTCCCTCATGAAAATAACTCCAATACATCCTCCCTCATCATAACTCAGCCACTAGCATCCCCATTCATTTAAATGAGCATCCCGAATTTAAATCAGGAAAATTCAGATTTGGCATGATCCTTGGCACTCAAATCTCCAAAAACAACGAAACCCCAATCTAAAGCACTCAGGCCCATGAATTTACAGCGCGGACATTGTTTTTGTATCTCAATAAAGGTAAGGAGCTAGGAACCCGTCTTGTGAGGCTCAGCCTTGGAGATCCATTCTTCACGGCCAGCCTTCAAGTCGTAAAACCTAATCACCTATTCGACAAGCTCACTTCCACTTCCCCCTGAAAAAATCAAATAAATGTTCTATAACGCCAAACTTAGCAAGAATATTCAAACAATCACAAGCAACTCAGCATTTGATCCTCCCCTCCAATCACCCCAAACGGTCATGCCCATCCCCAAAATCCAATATAAACCCTAAAATTATATTAAAGAAACCAATTCCATAGCATCAATAATAGACATACAGAAATACTTATTTGAAAAATATATGCAGGAATATCTCGAGACAAATTGCAGGAATGAAGCAGTAGGTGATAGAATTTACCCTGAATCTCACGATAATCCGAAAATATAGCAGGGTTTAACTCGCCAGAACGCAGTGGGCGCCCACTAGAGTTGGTTGTGGCAAGCAGTTGAGTGCAGTAGCCGTGCGTGTTCGGCAGAAGTTAGAGAACGGAAAGGGGGTGCTAGGGTTCCGACAGGTTCCGGCAGGTTTCTAACAGGGGGCAACCAACGAAGAGTGTGTCGGGTACGGGTTTCAAACAACCAAAACTGAGTTGGGTTGATTTCCCGGCGATACCCCCCGTTTTCCGGTGACGGTACACGTAGACTGCTCGGCTATGGAGAGGGAGAGAGGAAGGAGGACGGCGGCAGACAAAGGAACGGGGAGAGAACGGGAGTCGGCTCAGAAAGCTGAAGAGTGAAAAGAAGGTAAGCTGGTGCTTGGCCGCTTTTAGGGGATTGTTCACTCGCAAGTGGGCCGGGCCTTTGTTTTGATTGATAAAGCAGATCTTAAAAAAGTTCAACATCCGTCGTCCTCATCATTATTTCATTAATTTTTAATTTTTCTGTTCATTATTTCTATACTATATATTACATTTTATTTTTTTTATTTTTTAAATTAAAAGAATTATTCTATTTATATTTATATACCACATATTTTATATAAAAAATATATAAAATAAAATAAAATAAATCATGTGTGGCCTTATGATATATAGCATAAAAATAATTAGTAAAATTTTTTTTTATTATTATTACTACTGAATGTCTAAAATAGCGTCCCGACTAATCTAAAAAATACACAACCTCTTGACAAGAAGTTACTTCTTCCGCAAGTGCACCTCAGCCAATCATCTCTCATCATTCATGATTCAGGTTTTCTCTATTTCGTTTATTTTGTTATGAATTTGAAATAATTTTTCATCCAGTTCATAACTTTACAGGTAAAAGATATCATTCTCACGTTCTTTTTTTCACGGTATATAGACTAAATTTATTTCATTATTATTCCTTTTTTTTTAAAGAGGATTGGGAATAAACAAGGATTCAGTTTTCAGACATCTTTTACGAGGAATGAGAACAATATTATTAGACTACAAAAGTAATTGATTTATTTTTTTTTTTTTTTTTTCAAGAAAACGAGAAAAGAGAAAAGAAGTAGCTAATTGATGCCATCTTCTAAAGCAAGTATATAAAATATCTGATTGGTTCCATCGATCCAATTATAAACCATTGGACCAATCATGGGGTGAATCTGTATATATAGATAATTAGATAAAGATTGTATTTGTACATAATATACAATCTTAATTCTAGATCTGTTAAGGTTAATGCGTGCTGGCTGGCGGGCTAAGCAAGCAAGCAAAGCATAAAGTGATAAGTATCTGTTAGATATGCTGCATGTCACAAACATTTAATGGCATTATTATATGTTTTGATAAATGAAAAATGGTTTGAGGTATTTACATCTGTGGATCTCTTATTTTACCTGGTGCCATGTGAATTTGTAGCATTCCTGACCCAACGGGAAACGGGTGCTACAGAACTACTTTCAACAAAGTCAAGAGCAAATCAAGCTGTTCAAGCACACAAAGGCAATGATCGCATTAGCAGTGTCTCAGCATTGCAATTGACCTGATCTGAATGCACAGCTACCCTTCAAATATTGCCAACAAAGGCCTACCCAAAATGTATTTTAGCAACAGAGCACAGAAAGACATCCCATTACCAACATAAACCTATGCAAATTTTATATATGACCAACAAAAAATGCTCCCCTCATTCTGCTCATTTACAACTTCAAAGGTAATATATAACTTGCACGTGAAACAAGCTCATGAAGTGGATTTTTGTAACCTCTTGAATAATTCCTGCAAAATCAACACCCACTAGATCAAGCAACAGTAAAAAAAAATTGAATCACCCAAATAACTTTGTTCCTTCTATTTCAAGGGTACCATACCAGTTTTGTAGCACCAACTGCATTACGCTGCCTCTCTTTCTTTTCACGTTGGCACTCTCCACACCAGCTAGAGAATTCTTTTTTATATTTTTTCAGCTCTCTGAAGACCGAACTGCAAAAAGATTGAACATACAAATTGAACAAATTATAAACAGCACTTCATGACCAAGATACAAAAAGATTTGTTGAGTAAGGGGATTGTGGCAAGTCCATAGAGGTTGAGTAAATTGTGGACCATATGGTGGGAGATATGTTTCCTTTCTCTTCCACTTTAAAAATTTATTTTTTCTTATCCTCCTAGCAGTCCCACACTGTAATTTTTAAGAAAATCAAGGCTTTAATTGAAGCGATCAGAAATTGAGGGTTTAAACCAAAATACTAAATTCAAATTCATTTATCATATAGATTATCCCAATGTAATGCTAATATTAGACCAAGAAAAAAATGGAAAGCCCTCTTTGAAATAGTCTTCTTATTACACATATAGAAGTGATGAAGCTAATCCCACACTATCAGGTGTCTTTAAAAACCTTAGCCTTGGTTTCAGACAGAGAGAGAGAGAGAGAGAGAGAGAGAGACCTTCTGCACCACAAAAGTAAGTTGACCCGTTGCCCAGATGTTGTGGCTCTGGCACCATGCCGATGGCGACCACGATGAAGAACAGCACGCCCCGGAACATGGGAGTAATCAAAGATCTCCTACAAATATACCATTTTATACTGAAAAAAGATTCACCATAGACGACTAACAAAATAACTAAAAATAAGACTACTAGAAATAAAAATCGATCCTTCAAAAATAACTAACAAAATATCCAGAGGGTGTATAATACCCAAAAAATCCAAGTTGGACACAATCAAGGATTGGAATAAAAAGGAAAAGTTCTTAGCTCACCAATCATTATATCATCCTCCTTTTCTTTAATGTCCTCATGTAGAATAAAGTGTAGAGGAGGACCAACCACTGGGTCTATTTTGGGATCACTACACTTGAAATCTTTCTTAAGGAATGTGTGATGATAATATCAATGAATTGTCGAAGAATATGGGGTTTTTTAGAAACTAGGATAATCAATAAAAATAGGACTCTTTGCTTGGTGTACGAAAGTAAAGCATGGCTTGATGACAGCTATTGCACTAAAAAATAATTGTTCTTAAGCTTAATATACCTCTGGTTGGGTTGCTGAGTGCACGTGTTTATCGCATCGAACACCTCGAAAAAATAAATCTCCACCAGAAAATTGCTCGCCCAAGCAAACATTCAATGTGACTTCGGAGTCATCCACATGGAAACCTACATAAATAAGCAACCCAGATTTCATAAAAGCTTATGAAGTCATAGCTTAATGCCCAGAATTTTGAGACTGATGAAAAAATACACAAAAATGGAACTATGAAAGACATTGTAATGAAATAGGAATCTCCGATAATCCTAAATTCAGCATTTTGCAGATGTTATAAGAATTGCGTCAAATCTGTGCAAGCAAAACCTTATGACAAGTGGCACTAATAGTGAGTCTACACATTATGATGCAAGTTGGTGTGTGTGTGTGTGTGTGTGTGTGTGTGTGTGAGTGAGAGAGAGAGAGAGAGAGAGAGAGAGAGTTTTCATTATAATGTTTTTTCCAACCATATCACAAGGTGCACATGTAATGAGCAAGACAATTTTCTAGCTGAGAAAAAGTAGTTCGAAATAAAGAAGATGGGGCTAAGAACCTACCAAGCTCAACATCTCTATCCATTCCATATTCGACCACAAAACCATGATGCGAATCCAGAGTGGATCCACCAACTTCAGGAAAGAAAACTACATCAAACACACCACATAAAAATGAGTATAAACTATAATTCTAAAACATTCAAGTTTCTAACCAGAATCTCATGACAGAGGAAAAATACCACCTCCAGATATAGGACATATAAAGTCCTCCATCAACTTGTCAAGCATGGTTTCCAGTCCAAAGTCATCAAGAACAGCACCATAATTGTTCATTGTGTTAGGTCGCATGATTCTGAATTTTGTCTCATGGACCCATCTTTCAAAATTGTCTACCTAAGCAATCAGAACCTGATAAGAAAGCATAAAAACTATATAAAAGAAGAACTTGAAATCCTAGATGTCAGATGAAATAAGAAAGACTGATGATACCTCAGACAGCAACAATTCACAAAAATGTGGCTGAAGCATTTCAAATGTATAAACTCCTGGAGAGGATTCGGTCATTATGCTTCTAAAACTCTCCTCTGTATTGTCATTGATCGCTTTGAGAAATGAGGGGACAAAGAATTTTGCAGCATCCATAGTATACAGTTCAATGTGAAGAGGCTGCAGAAAGAAACTCCAAAAGGTTAAAAAGGATCAAGATTTAGTAGTTCAAAAATCCTAAATTATAAGTATCAACTGAAAGCAGTTTAAATTGGTTGAAGTTTCCTACTCCGATAGCATTATTAAAAAGCGGAAATGTCAAGGATATCCCAGTCAAAAAGTCACCATAAAACATACCGTATAATTTAACATTATCATCTTCTTGTATTCTCTATGCCTTTGAACCTGTCATAGTTTGCCAAGACAAAACAAAATTAGGAAAATCAAAAGCAAAAACACAGAGAGAGGTCAAGTTTATCGGTCCTTTTAACCATTTCCCAACTCTATCCATTTAGAGGTTAAGGAGATGTTCCCAACACTAGCACATTTCATCCATTTTATCAGACATCAAGAAACGTAAAACAGGAGAGGCAAAGTAATCAGGTATAAATCCTCAGTATTTGGAGAATAATGAAATTTGTGGCATCAATTCATCTTGACTGAATAGGAAGATTTTCTTTTTGTAAGTAAAAAATCTTCATTAAAAAGCGCAAAAGGCACAACAAAGTAAACATGATGTATACAAGAGAGACACCTATCTAGGAGGAGAAAAGGATACAAGAAAATTGTGAAATTCTACCCCCATTAGATTATATTGGGGCTGTCCAAAGGAAAAGAGTATTGATAAAGAAAGTTTTGAGCTCCTCCAGCATAGGTTCAGAGTCCTCAAAGAGTACCATTCCTACCTTCCAAATACGCCAAACGAAGCAAGTAGAAACCCGACACAATGTAAACATAGAAAATCTATTTGAGAAGTGATGAGGAGAGTGAGGAGACTACCCTAGAACGACATCTTTTGTTATAAGTAATGAGAACTTTATTAAAGAAGTGCACTGGGACACAACTCTGATACACAAGAAGTATGCAAGAGAGAGTGCCCGCTTAGGGATGAAAGGAGAACGTACAAAATCTTGGAAGGAAGAAACATGATAGATGGTGCGAGTTGTTGTCCACGAATAGAATGATTTGAGCAAAGTAGTTTCTAACTCTAGCACTGTCCTTTCCTGATAGTCGAAATTGCAAGCAGTACATTCCTCCGAAAACCACATTATACATAAAGGGTCATCAGTCAAACTTCTGATCTAAAGGGTTATCCAAGGAAAAGGAGGAGCATCGTGGGATCAAAGAGCTTCAAAGTAGGTTTTATTTTCAAACACCTGCCTTTCTGGATGGGACGCCATATTTCATCCCCACCACCTCCAATTCAGTCTAAGAGAGTACAAATTGAAGAACGAAGAGAAAAATTTGATTTCCCGATCTAATGAAGGTGAAATTCCAATGTCATTCTTGTTGGAGAATTGCCAAAGGCATTCCGCCGATGCCTCCTTTTTCTCTCTCTTGCCTTTTTTCTCCCTTTTTCCTCAGCAACCAAACAACAACTGACTAAAAAAAGCATTTTCGGTTTCCCATATGTCCATCACACATTTAAGCTAATGTGAAACACCCACTCTCACAAAGAAATCGTTTTCTATGTAGCAAAATGAAAAGCACAAAGTATGTTTTTCAAAAATTCCACCGTTTCCTCGACTCTCTAAACAACCAATCAAAACTTAAGGAAAACAAAAGAACCATCAAAGTGTGAAAATTAGATCTTACACGAGTGCGTTCGCCCTCGGGCGAGTAACGGAGCAGAATGTGGCGCATGTACTGAAGCTTGAGCTCACGTGGCAGGTTGAGCATGTTGAATGGCAAGTACTGCTCAAGCGAGCTGAAGAGGAGCGGGCTGAAATCCAATTGCAAGTCCGCGTAGTTCTCCGGCTGGTGATTCTCGTTTGGGCGCAGCCTCAGCCTAAGCTCATCGTCCTCTACGACGCCGTTTGCATATCCGTTCCCGTTCCTGTTTCCGTCAGCGTTTCCAGAGATTGGCGCTTGGGTCCGTTTTCTTCGGTCCACAGAAGCATCTTGAGACATGGTTACGAGAGGGAGAGTCAGGAATTTAGGGTTTTGAGACTGAGACACGAGGAAGAAAGAGGAAGAAGTCGAAGATCTGTGAAGCCTCGGCTGCCTCTAGTGGACCGATATGCCATTGGGCTGGAGCGGAACTCAGGTGGGACCCACTGAGGGAGGGGGTCTGCTGATGACGTGGAAACCAATTCTCGATAACGACCTTTTTAAAAAAAAATTAAAATCTAATTGTAATCGATTCTACGTATTAATACGTACACTCATTTAATATGATTGGTTAGAAAATAAATTTTATTAAAAATAATATTAATTTAAATTTAAAATATGAAGACACAAACTTATTTATATATAGCAAAACTCCTTTTTAAAATACTGGAGCCTCTACAATATTTCTAATTTAAAGAAAAAAAAATAATAGTTTCGAAAATATCTTGAGATAATTGCTCGTACACTACAACAATTAATATTGAATTTGAAGAGAGAGAAAGTTTGGTGAGGTGCACTAATAAAACAAGAAAAATGCTAGTCTGCTGCCCCAAAGGTATTGCTCGGTTTAACCGCTCGGTGAATTTTTTTTTTTTTTACCGAATGATGAAGGAAGTGATTTTAAATGTATTGATATATTTTTTTATTTTTTAAAAATATTTAAATATATTAAAAAATATATGAAAAAAAAACTCAAAAGTACCGTGCAGTACACTTAAGCAAGCTACTCTGGACGGCAAAGTAGCCCGACTCATAAAACAAATTGATCGATCACGTGAGAGTTCAAATCTTAAACATGTGATCCGACCCTTGATCAAATAGATCAGATCACATGCGAGCACCCAAGCATGTCAAGCGTTGTGTTAATTGGTCAAATCACTTAAAAGCTCAGCTCCTGAGCATGTGATTCAACCCACGATCAAATAGGTTGGATCGCATAGGACTCGGTTCCTAAGCATGTGATACCATAATAGATCAAATTGACTGGATCATGTGGCTCATCTCTCGAGTATGTAATCCAACCCCCGATCCAATTGATCAGATCACATGAGAGTTTGGCTTCCAAGCATGTAAAGTGTACTCAATCTCCATAAGTATCCAACCCCTTATCAAAGTGATTGGATCACATAGGAGATAAGCTACCAAACACTTATCCAAGCCCTTGATCAAGTTGTTGGGATCACATGGGAGCTCCTTTCCCGCGATGCGAGCAAAGAGATCTCGAGCCCTGTGCAGCAATAATGATCAAACCCAGGGGTAAAGAGCAACAGTACTCCCACTTAACCAAATGAAAAGTGTCTGCACCCCAAACAAAGTACTCCTTGCGAAGGGCAAGCAACAACAGCGAGCATTTTGCTTGAATAATGCTAAATTCCTCGCATCTAGAAGGGCGAGTGACAGCACTAAAAGAATGTTGTCACCTCGAGGCAAGCAAAAATTGATCGCAACTCGAAGAGCAACCAAAAGTATCAAATATGATGCCAGCAAAAGTGCTCATACTCGGGGCCAGCAAATAGTGCTAGAACCTACTGGATGAGAAACAACAACTCGCACATTGGGGTGTCCCACCCATGCGAGCAACACATCTCGTACTTGGACAAAAGGATGTTCGGCTAGGGCGCGCAAATAATGCTCCTCTCAAATGGCCACTAAAATATCTTGCCTTGAGAAATGCTCAGATCACATAGCAACTCTTTTCCAACAGAGTGAGCAAAGAGATCTCAAACCCTGGCTAGGAACAAAGCTCGTCCCTTGAAGATTTAGCCGCAAATACCACTTTTTCTTGTAGTAAATTGCATGCTCATGTAATTATAGTTGTGGTTGTCGTTGGTTGTAAAAGTTACATGCACACTGTGCTCAGAGGATTCAGCATGTCCACCAACATCCCACTAGCATTGCTGGATGATTACAAATTGTTAAATAAAGGTTAATTCAAATTACCTCAATAAGTAGAATTCCCACAAACCCAGATCTTTGCTCGACTTATAGCTCACGTCACTTTATTGTTTGCACATCTACATCGCTTAAGAGACTACTAGAGTCTCCTAAAAAATTTCATGCTTCAAAATCAAAAGATCTAGATGGTTTCTTTAGGAAATTGTAGAGAGATATGAGAGTTTTTCTTTTGTACGCTCACTTTTTCACACTTCTTAATTTAAAGAGTTTTCTCATTGGAGGTTAATTAACTTCCCTGAAGTTAAGTGGTAATGGTGGGGAGTTAATTAATAACCTCTCACCCATGTGAACACAACATAGATCATGGGGTTACCCACTACCTATATCTCCCACTTGTTCATAATTGGTGACATGTCCATTAATAATCTTTTTCTGATCTCTCAACCAATTATCTCTCGTACAGAAAATGAAGCGTGTGACCTGACGAGAAGACAATGGATAGGAGTACTATATTAAGTCACCATCATACTAACATAGTACATCACTCATAAAATATCGTCTATGCCCCAGACTATTTGATCTCACTAGGTCAAGTGTCCTTAATCCCTCACGAGTTATAACTCAAAAAAATTATAGATCTCACATTAAATAATATGATCATGATTATATCGAGTCAAAACAACATAATTGCTCGAACTATGAGACATAAAATAACAAGTAAGAATCCAAACAATCTTCCCTAGACACTCATGTCAATTTAATTAGACTTAATTGATTTCATAGACATGCTCTACGAGACAGAATCATTCATGACCCTAAGAAAACATGCTAAAGTAACAATATCAAGTTTTCATCTCATAACATAGTTCAAGGTTCAAGGGTATAGGAATAGATCATTTATTAATTCATTAGGGCTCACATTGCGATGGAGCAAGGACCCATCTAATTACTCCATCATATGGTTGTCTATATCACATACAGTATTAAATATATGTTACGTCGAAACTCCCACTTAATTGGGTTTGTCAAGTTCAAACGCAGTAGGAATCTTAGTCTAGTCGCCACAAAGGCACTCTAATTTGAGTTTCTTAGCCAAGTCACTCATATAGCGCCTGTCTAAGATCTCACATTCCACTTTAATCAAATTTTATGAAACTGTGCAAATACTTCATATGCGATTCTTGTAAGTCTCATCTTAGCCAAGCTAAAGTAATATTATTTAAATTTATCTTAAATGCTCCAAAACCATAAAGATATTTACTAGCTCACTTTCCAAGCTCCGAAATAATCAATTTGTCTCATCTTGCTCGTTGTTCAAGCGCCAAGGTGATCATCCATGTGAGTGGACTGATATTTTTCTGATAACATCTTTAAAATGTGCGTTTTTCACTTAGTATCAATTAATTAATAATATGAGATAAACACAATAATCTCACTGCAATAGATACTAACAGTGTCAAATGTACAATAAAGTCTAAGGTATTATCTATACAACATATATCAAATCCGATGAAATCTTAAACTCCTAACATGAGTTTGGAAAACATTTATATTAGTAACCTTAGTAAGAGGATCAGTTACCATCTTGCTAGTAGATATATGTTGTAGTCACATTGTACAACAATATCTCGAATATAGTGAAAACGAATATCTATATGTTTGATTTTGCCATGGTATTTGGGATCCTTGATATATGCCAAACTTGTCATATTATTTATGTATATCTTAATTGTTTCATCTACAAGAGTCATAATTTCTATGCGCTGAAAAAATCTTCTCAACCAAATAACCTCTTGTACAGTTGTTGAATAAGCAACGTACTCTAACTCCATCGTGGACAGAGCAATGCATGATTGTTTCTTACTATACCAAAATATAACTCCCCAACTAAGCAAAAAAGCGTAACTCATCATAGTTTTCGTTTATCTTTGTCACTAGCCCAATCAATATCACTATAAGCTTTCAGTCTCATATATCCACCTTAATAGCAAAGAATAAAGTCTGCTGTCCCACGAAGATATCGAAAAATCCTCTTAACTGTTTGCCAATGAACATGTCCTAGGTTACTCTGATAACAGTTAACCAATCCAACTGCAATGCAAATGTCAGGTCGTGTACACAACATAGCGTATATCAGGCTTCCAATTGCACTTGCATAAGGAACTCTAGTAATTTTTTTTCTTTTTCTCATTCTTTTTCTTTTTCTTTTTCTCCCCCTGCTTCCCGCGTGCCGCAACCCCCCTCTCTCTCCGTCCGTTCCTTCGTCCACCCAGCCCTGTCGCCTCGCGCCGCAGTGCGCGACACCGCCCGGCCCACCGTCCTCCCCAGCCACTGGCGACCACCCCCTGTAATCTCAGCCCCAACCGCGCCGCTGTTAGCTCCCACGCGCACCACCAAGCCGCGGCACTCCTTGCGCCATCGTCGCGCTACCTCCGGCCACCATTTTCTCACCACATTATCATCGACCTCCTAGCAACCCAATGGACCCAACCCCACCTCCGATCTGTCACCGGTGAAGCCACACCATCAATATTTCTGTTTTGGGTATTTTAGATTTCGACCGCCCTCTGCGCCGCCACCCACGGCCAACCACCACCACCACTAGCTTCACCGACATCCCTAAACCCTACCCTATCAATCTCGGGTCTTCGTTTATACCCGTTCAAAAGTAGGTTTTTGAGACCCACGGCCACAGTGCATTTGACACTGTTTTGTTGCTGCGTTGCCGCTTCTAGCACCTTCGCGATCTTTCAAAAATTATATTATAGCATTGTAAGTATTTTTCCCAAAGAACTTTTGAGATTTAAATGTATTTCTGCGCTAATTCATATTTACTGTGAATTTATTGATTGTGCCGAACTGAGTCTGAGGAGTAAGGGGATCGGTTGGATTGGATGATGGAGTTGTTTGTATGAGATTGGTTTATGCTATGAAATTTGTTGGTTGTTTCGGGTTTAAATATTGATATTTTGAGTTTGACGTTGGTCATGGTGAATATTGGTGATTTTTAGGAAGTGATGATACATTTTTGGATTATTGGTTTGGTGTTTTGGAAATATTTAGAAGGGTTTGTTGGGGCCTTTTAACATCTAGAAGTGTTGAGATATTTTTTTCCTGTTATGGAGTTGTGAACGGAGAGAGAGTAGTGTGTAGTGTCGTCTTGGTTAAATTGTTGACGATTGCTTGGGAGTATGAGCTGCTGAAATAAGTGTGAGTTAGTGATAATCGGAGTTGACATTGGTTTTGATGCTTGTATTGGACAATACTGAGATTGGTATAGAATATTTTGGGTCGAAGTGTAGGCTGTCCAGATTGTTATTTGGTTGTTTGAGTTGGATTAAACTTGCTGAATTATGGTCTAGAAATTGAGTTTTAAGTTGTCTAAGACCAATTTTGTGTTGTTGGACTTTAATATTTAGTTTATATTATTTTTATGAATAGGTGACGAGACGGATAGAGACCGTATTCAAGTCATAGATAATACGCTGCAGGAATCAGGTAAGCGGGGTTCCTATACTAGGCCTTACACGAATTATTGAGACTAAGGTTGATTTTTTGAAAACTTTGCATATTTTTGTGGTGAAATGAGAACTTGGGAAAAACAAAACCAACCTCGGTCGTTTATTTGCATACTCATGAAATCTGTACGAAAAAGAGAAAAATATGTTCTGACATGCATTGTGTAGACATGAGCTAAATTATGTCATGTGGTTTCTGAAATCTGAAAAATGAGCGATATTGAGAATATGAAAAGTTGTGCATTTATTTGGAAAGATGTTCTGACTTTTGTGTTCGTTGTGTGTAAACTGGCTGATTCTGTTTTGGTACTCTGTATTATTTTGATATAACATCTAAAAACCTTTGGCATGGTGTACTAGTATTTGTATCTAACTTTGTCTCTGCTTTGCTCTGCTCTACTCTGTTATGATCTGCTCTGTTTGAGTTGGTACCAACTTCTCTGTCTCTGAGTGCACCCACTTTGGAAACAAAATGGTTTTGTTGTGGTCTTTCCTGTGTGCACACTCAGGGCTCCAAGAAGAATAAAGGAAAGATTTCACCTCTGTCTCTACCTGGTTTGGCCACCGGGGTTAGCACAACCCTACCACGGGGGTGAAACATGGTCTCTGCTATGTTTGATGCTCTGTTTTGATCTAATGATGATACTCAGTTTATGTTATATCAAAGTACTATGGGTTTTTACTTGTCTTAAAACCATCACTTTGTTACTTTTGAAAATATGTTCTGTTCTGCTTAATAACTCTGGAAAATATTTTGTTCTGCATGCTATACTTTGTAAATGCTCATGTTTGCACGCTAGCATATGTCCTCTGCTTACTGAGTTGTTGATAACTCACCTCCTATCTTCATAATATTTTTCAGATGATGTGGAAAGTCCAACTGAGGACCTGGATTAGATTGGTGAGCATGATTATGAGGAGAGGATGTTAGAAGAAGGAATTCTGTTGTCCTTTAGTTTTAATGTCTTTTAGATTTAATTATATCTTGGGCTTGGGTTTAGTAAGACTTATGAAAGTACTAGTTTGGTTTGTTATGACTATCGGGAGATTTTGGACTCCTTAGTTTATTTTGCTGCAGTAATGACTTTATAGAGTTTTCAATGTGGTTATTTAGAGTACATGAGATTGAGTTTTGCCAATAAAGCTTTGGAGTTTTATTTTAGTTGTGTTGGGAAACATGTTCTTAAGTGACAGGTAGTAATTCTCCAGGCCAACCGGGTTTGGGGCGTTACAATTCTTAAGGCAAAATATAACCATTCTCAATTGGAGTGTCTATAAGTTTAGAGTTGTGCATACGAAATCGTTATATAATTTTCATAATGTAAGTCTCTTGAGACAAACCAAGAAACTTCCTAGATTGATCTCTTGAAATTTTAACATTCAACACATAATTTGTTTCACCTATGTCCTTCATCTCAAAAGTAGAGGACAATCACTCTTTTGTGACGACAATTATCTCCATATCATTTTCAGCTAATAAGATGTCATCCATGTACAAGACAAATTTAGAAAACTCTTCCATGTAAGTAATGGCCTCATGAAATATGAAGTACTATTATCTAGACGATTGTTTAAGGCCATAAATGGAACGTTTCAGCTGGCATAGCTTGCGCTCGTCCCTCAACCTAAAATCCAACAGGTTGATTCATATAGATTTCCTCGTCTAGTTCTCTATTGAGAAATGCAGCTTTCACATCCATTTAGAAAAGTTTCAAATCTACATGTGCAACTATAGCCAGAATGAGGTGAATGGAAGCAAATCTCACCACAGGGGAGAATGTTTCTTCATAATCTATACCCTCTTTTTGGGTATAGCCATTCGCCATGAGTCGGGTCTTATATTTGTCAATTAATCCATCTGTTTGGTGCTTAATTTTTAAAATCCATTTGTTTCCAATATATTTGCGCCCAAGTGGAAGATCAACTAACTCACAAACTTAGTTCTTTGCCATATAACTCATCTCTCATAGTAGCCAACCATTTATTTGAAGCAAGTGAACTTAGTGCTTCATCATAAGAAGAAAGTTCATCAAAGGCACATGGAACACACTTCAAAGATTTCCCTTCAGTCTCAAAAGGACGACGAGGAATGATTCCACATTTGCTTTTATGTAATTGAGACTCTAGTGAGTCACTTTATAAGGGTAAACTCTCACTCTGAGGCAAATCACTCCCACTATCTTTTGCAATTCTAAGATGTGATAATTCTTCACCCTCGCCAAAAGATGGTGTAACTCCCTCAAGTTCTTACAATTTTAAAAGTTCAATGTCATTTTTTATTTCACCAGTATTGAGAAAATCATTCTCGATAAATGTGACATCACATGATTATTTCTGTCATCTCTTTGCTAGGATGTTCACCAAACATTACATAGTCATTTGAGCTTTATGAATATTTTATGAAGATATACTTATTTTCTCTAAAGTCAAGTTTTTCATATTTATGGAAAGTGGTGTGAACATAACCCACAGAACCCCAATGCTGCAAATGTTCCAAATCTGGTTTTGAGTCATTCCATAGTTCATATGGGGTTGAAGAAAAGTACTTAAAATGCACACGACTCAAAATGTAGGCAACAACTAGAAGAGCATCCTCCAAAATGATATTGGCAGGTTAGCTTTTGCCATAACTGATCGAACCATTTCCAATAAGGTACGATTCCTCTTTTTCGCCATATCATTTTATTGTGATGTGCCAGGAATCGTTAATTGTCTGCATATCCCTTTCTGCTCACATAATCCCTAAAACTCTTTAGACAAGTACTCTTGACCCCAATCAGTTCGTAGAAATTTTAAATTCTTTTCTTTTTTATTCTCAACCTTAGTTACAAAGCGTTTAAAGTAGTCTAATACTTCAAAGAGATGGGAGATCAGATAGACATAACTGAAACGTGGGTAATCGTCTAAAAATGTGAGAAAATAAGAGGTGTCATGGCATGCCTTCACATTTATAAGTCCACAAATATCAGAATGGACTAGTTTTAAATAATAAGATGTCCTAGGAGTCTTTCCAAAAAGCTTCATTCAGGCCTTACCAGCTAAACAAGGCTCACACACAGATAGGCTTACATTAGCGAGAGACCCCAATAGGTCTTCTCTAGCTAGTCTAGCCATTATATATTTTCTTATGTAGCCTAGTCTAACATGTCATTTCAATAAATTATAAACATCATCATTATCATTTGAAGCCATAAAAGAAAATGGAGAATTATCTAAATCCAATATAAAAAAACCATTCGAAAGAAAATCATGTCTATTCAAAACCCTATCCAAATAAAAGTTCAGCTGAGGGCCATCAAAGTGAAAAGTAAAACCAAGTTCCAACATATAAATAACTGAAAATATATTACATTAAACACCAGGTGCATATAGAACATCATGAAGAAGTAACAAGCGTCACAGATGAATCTTGAGTTGGTAGGTGTTAACTCCAAGCACTTCCTCCTAAGTTTTATTACCCAATATAACTTATTGTCTGCTGGCTAGTATTCTTCTGTAATTTATGAACCCAACTCGATCTCAAGCTACATGTTTCGTTGCTCCTGTGTCTACAATCCATTAATGGATTGATTGAGCAACAAAAATATGATAACAAACATAAATAATGAGAGAGTTGTGTTTAGTGAATACATTCTTTGCTACAGTACACTCACGAGCAAAGTGTCACACTTTTTTATAGTTATAGCACTTTAATTTAGACTTTTCATTGCCAGCACACTTGCCTCTACGACGCTTTGCTACTTTTACATCCCTTAGCCTAAAACTATTTGCCGCTCCAATAGATCTCTTATGTTGCTTGCGCTTAGACCTGAATGTCATGCGCTTCCCAGTTTGGGCAACAAGATGAGTATTATGGTGCGCATCTATATGCTCCACCTCTAGCTCCAAATGGCAAGATATATAAGTAAAAGTCGTAAAATTCTCACTGTGCGTTAAAATTAGCTTCATTTGCCCCCATGTTGACTCGGACAAATATCGTATCACAATAGTAACTTGCTATTCATCAGTGAGATTATTGTCAGCAGCCTTTAGATCGCAAATCAAGGTAGACATCGACATCAAATGCACAGTCATGGTATGTTTATAGTCGGTCCATAACAAACTGCTCAAACCTCAAAGTGAGAGCACGGAGCCTAATAGCTGATATCCCTCATAGACAATTTTCAGTTGGTTCCATATATCTTGAGCTGTTGTACAGTTCTCAAACTCTCCAATAAGATCATTGTGCATGCTGCTAAACATGGTAAAGAGCGCGCACCAATCTTTCTTTGCCCAAACCTGATAGGCTTCCATATCATGACGATGTTGAGAAATATTTCATTCATCATGTTGTACCATAAGGGGGGATAGATTTTCTAAGACCTTTTGTTCATTAAGCAGACATTGGATTTTCTTATGCCACATGTCATAGTTGGTCTCATCCAGTTTCTCTCCTTTAGTAATGTCAACAATTACATTCTTAGTGGTCATTATCACTACATCCATTGCGCAAGATTGACATTAACACACATTTAATTTTTTTTTCAAAATCTAAGTAGGCCATGGAATTCTTTCCCACAAAGTGAGATCGAAAATTTCACAAAAAACTAGTAATCATCTCCCACTATATAAGTTCAAATATCATATCTAAATAATTTTGAATAAAATTTATAGAGAATTTTTTAAAAAATACTCAAAACTATGCACATATAATCCATTTATTAAATATGAAAAATCTATAATCATTGTGCTAAACACATTGTGCATAGGCTCCACCCAAAATCTTATTGGTAATTTGGTGTATTATGTTAAGGTGACCTTAAAGTATACAGATAGACGTGAAATACATCCATTGACATGGTTTCAATAATAAAATTACATTCTAAATATTACATTTTCAAATAAAATCCTACTACAAAACTTCTAGAAAATAATAAATAAATAGGGATACCACGTCATCGATATACTTATAAGTTACACTTTATCTATTCACATAAAAATAAATGCATACATTACACATGAGCCCAACAAATTACAAATGTTTACTTTAACCATTTTAATAAAAGAAAAAAGATATCAAACCTTATTGGTAATTTGGTGTATTATGTTATGGTTAAAGTATACAGATAGACGTTAAATACATTCATTGACATGGTCTCAATAATAAAATTACATTCTAAATATTACATTTTCAAATAAAATCATACTACAAAACTTCTAGAAAATACTAAATAAATAGGGATACCACTTCATCGATATACTTATAAGTTACACCTTATCTATTCACATAAAAATAAATACATACATTACACATGAGCCCAACAAATTACAAATGTTTACTTTAACCATTTTAATAAAAGAAAAAATATATCAAACATCCAATCATAGTGGTATGCATGATGGTTCAATGGATAGAGAACCCACATTCTCAACTAATGAGGAGGGTTTAAAGCTTATGAACCCAACTTTCTAACCACATAAAATTTATTTCCAGAAAATAAGATTTGGTTAGTAAAAAGTTGGTTCAAAATCATGGTCCAAACATGATTTTTAAAATTAGTATTTCGGATTTCTTCTTCTATATGTAACGAAATTTCACCAAATTTAGGAGAAATGTTTCTGACATTATAAGAAATGTTTTCATGTAGAGAATTCAACCTTAAACAAGTCACACCGTAGCCTTTAATGAAAAATATTAAACACAAACAATCCTGGCATATTATCAATTACATGCTTTTAAACTCATTCCAAAGCATCAAACAACATGTAATCATATTCATATAGGCGAAAACAAGCAATATAGGCTCTGATACCAATATTAAATAAGGTTAATTCGAATTACTTCAAGGATTGGAATTCCCACAAGTCCAGATCTTTGCTCGTTTTACTACCTATATCACTTTGTTGCTTGCACCTCTACGTCGCTTAGGAGGCTACTAGAGTCTCTTAAAAAATTTCACGCTTCAAAATAAAGTGATTTAGATGGTTTCTCTAGGAAATTGTAGAGAGAGATGATAGTTTTTCTTTTGTACGTTCATTTATTCACACTTACTAATTTAATATACGTAAAAATCTTATTTAAAAAGTTTTCTCATGAGAGGTTAATTAACTTCTCTAAAGTTAAGTAGTAGTAGTGGGGAGTTAATTAATAATATCTCCACTCATGTGAACACAACATAGATCATGGAGTTCCCCACTACCAATACAAATCAAATCAAGAAATTGCTTCCTTTGATCACTAGAACTTGATAATTGCTGCCAAGATTGTTATATCGATTGTCACTGCCAATCCAAGGCCTACATGATGCATCCCTCCATTACTGGAGGAGCCAATAAAATATTTGCAAGCACCTGGAAAATGGAATCTAACACTTGGTTGGATCATTCCAACTCCACCTACAGCCACTCACAATCCTTCTGCTAACACCTTTCACTAGAACTTGATGTTTTTGCCATTGCAGCATTTGTAACTGTAAATGGACTCATTTATTTGAATATCATCTATCATTGAGTGGCATGTTTGGGGTTAGATATATTCGATTGCTAATGAAATATAAAAAGATTAACTCAACTTATTTCCATTTGGACATCAAAATTGAGGAAATGGAAAAAAAATCACGTCAAGTTACTAAAAAGAGTAGTTTCCTTTTGCTATCATTTTAAGAGTGTTCCTATCCTTTGCTCATTTTGCAATGATCCAAAAGTTAAATTAATGAAATACTGCCAATTTGGTCAATTTTAGGTGGTTCTCATTACCTTGAAAGCTCTTCATTCATGTCAACAGAAGCAATTAGATAAAAGGATTACATTTAAGGTGATGCATTATTGATATCTACTGACTCTAGTCTCGTTTCCAACAACAATCAGTGACGTATTGCCTCCAAAAAATAGCATTCAATTAGCGTCATATAGTTGTCTGCGCAAATCGAAACAAGTGCAGAGACATAATAAACTAAGATAAAGGTAAACTATCCAAAACTCCAAACATCTACAATAGACAAAATCTCGGGACATGTTTGGATAATGAGATAAGATGAAAATTATATGAATAGTAATGAAATAATTTTAGTTAAGATGTTTTATTGGGTTTTAGAAAAATAGAGAAAAAACTGAATAACATATTATAAAGTTAAAATATTGTTAAATATAATGTTTAATATTATTTTTGTTTTAGAATTTGAAAAAGTTGTATAGTTTTCTTGTATTTTGTTTGGAAGTTTAGGAAGATTATAATGATTAGATGAAAAAGTTAAAAATTTTAAATTAAAAATTATTTGTGTTTAAGTGATATTTAGGAATGAGATTATGAGAAATTTTGAAATGAGATGAGATTCACTTTCCAAACAAACCCTTAATCACATAAACAAAGTCGGCCCATTTCACAAAGAACCCCCCCCCCCCAACCCGCACAAAACCAAAATGTCGGCTAAAAACTCAAAGTCCTACAAAAGTAAGAAATGCTAGCACAAAATAGATGGGACAGATTAATACATTTCTTTCAGGAATAAATCCACATTCTTTTAGCCTCTTTGACACAATTCAAACTCCATTACACCTTCAGGCTTAACTCGCCATCTCTCAAGTCTCAACCCAATCCTCCCACAATTAGGATCCAATCTTAGAATTTATTCTATGGTGACAATAACTATATATATTGATTAATCTTAAAGGAGGTAATATAATAGTCTCGGAGCGAGCAGTATATATATGACATCCTAAATTTGAGATTGACATTCATACTGTTAGGATTATCGAATTAAAGTAATTTATTCTTAAATTATCCGAAATGCATTTGCGAAAAATGTAAACTGAGATGATATCCCGAACGCTCAATGCCAATAGAAAAATTACTACATCTTCGACATGTAAGAGTTTTATTTAAACTTTATGTCTCACACATCCATTTTGATAGAGTTTGGAATAGCTAAAAACTTATCAATTAATAAATGAGTTATAATGGGATAAAAAAACTCCTAAGAGATAAGAGTAAGTCTATATCTCTAATCATAGTCAAACACAAAGTTTTAGATTTCTTGATAGCCAGAAGTCTATAAATAGTATTGAGGGGTTAAATGGTTCTCACCTACAATATCATTGTGCCTCTAGCCATCGGGAGACATTCGGAGGTAAAGTTGTTAGAGTAATCATTCTCTCATAGTCAAGTCAGATTCTTTATCAAATTGGAATAAAGGAATGTATGTTTTATAACTGTTATTATTTTGTTATTGTGGATCATAGAAAATCAAAATTTTAATTATTAATGTTCATGTTAAAATATTTAACATGTGGTATCAGAGCTTTAGGTTGTAGATTTTTTATGATCTCGACAAAATATACAGTGAATAAATATTTGGTTTTATATGTACTTTCGCATCTATGATTTTATCATGCTATGAAAGAATAAAAGATTGCATTGTTTATCCAAAAGGGAAATTACGTTATACTCTCTTTTATTGTTTATTTTTTCTAAAATCCATGCAGCGATATACATTCATTAATGTATTCGATTTCTTGTCTATCTATCTCCCTTTGTCGTACTGTGCATCAACTTTTAGTTTTGTTTAATATTTTTATTTCATGCTTTCCTCTGTGTATTGTTTATATTGATTGCGTGTTGATGAACCATGAGTCAATGACTGCTATGTTGTATGTGTTGCAACTGAAAGGAAGTTGAGGAACTTGTGAGCCGCTATGTATGGTGTAGTCATTGGGTGTGGGGCAGAGAGCCGTGTGTGGTGCTTGGTGGCTCAACATGACGCCGGCATAAAGGGACTGAGGAGACCAATCATAAAAAACACGGTGCAATCATAAAAGGGGTTGAGAAGCCCAAAACCCATGCCTATTTATGATTCTCATCGGATGTTTTAGTGAGGTCGACGTTGAGAGGAGGAGTGGAACTCCTCACCGGCATCTCTGTGATGGTAGTAGAGAGCTCTAAAGCAAACTGCCGCGGTGGTTTTAAGGTAACAAAAAAAAAGGGACAACTATGAATGGAGGTGGACATCAATGGCGGGAGGAGGTTGGGGACGTCATACCGTCTCTTCCTCACCAGTGACATCCACCGTTATGCCAAACCGAAGGAGGTTTTACATGAGGTGCGGCGCTGCGTGTTGACTGCTGAGACAAGAAGAAAAGAAAACCTCTAGGGTTTCTTTCTAAAAGACTAAGGGCCTTGGGCCGTGGGCTCTGGCAAGCCCGAGAGAAAGGTAACGAGCCCTTGTTGTGGCCCAGCCCAGAGGAGAATTAAAAAAAAAATTGAAATTTTATTTTTCTTATTAAATACATGTATTAAATTTTCTATACATGTTATTATTGGTATATATATTACATTAAATTTTATGCATGTTATTATTATTAAATACATGTATTAAATTTTATTTTTTATACATGTTATTATTGGTATATACATATATTAAAATTTTATGTCCAAGTTATTATTATTAAATACATGTATGAAATGTTTATTTTGGTTCTTATTATTATGTCATATATAATTGTTTATCCAATATGGGGGCAAATGATTTACACCAAAATTAAGGAAAAGTTTGGTTGCCCAAAAATACAATATTTTCTTAAGTTTTGGTAAAAAATTATTAAACACCATAGTAAGATAGATATTGTAACACCCTGTATTTTAGTGTATTTTTATTGAAGGATTTATTATTATTAATTCAAAATTTTATTCTCTTGTTTTAAAATTGTTGGATTTTTAGTTAGGTTATTTTTATGATTTTTAATTTTGCGAAAATTATTTTTGATGTGCTTTCTTAAAATTAATTATCGTTATGCATTTAAATTTCTTCTCAAATTAAATTAACTTATTGTTGGGTTTAATTATTTATTTTCATTTTAATCATTACGTTTGAATTATTTTATTTCACTTGCTGTTTTAAAACCGTTTCCAATGGATCATTTTTGTGACCCAAGATGTGAAGATTGAACCTCATTTCTTTCCCTCCATTTTCTCTTTCCTCTCTTTTTCTTTCTTCTTTTCTTTTCTTTTTCTTCTTTTTTTTCCTTCTCCCTCTGCTTCCCGCGCGACACCCCCTTCCCTCTCTCTCCCCGTGCGTTTTTCTCCTCCACCCAGCCCGTCATCGTGAGCCGCTCGTGACTGACACAAGTTCCCCTCCCGCCGGCCATCATCCCCCACCAATCTCAGCCCCTAACTCGTCGGCGTTCTCCTCCATCACGGCTTGAAGCCGCGGCCTTCTCTTCGCTCCAGAGCCACCGTCGCACCACCTCCGGCCACCATTTCTTCACCACTTCATCCCCCACCTCCTAGCAACCCAATGGACCCAACCTCAGCTCCGATCCGTCACCGGTGAAGCACATCCAACCCCATTTCCGATTTGGGTATTTTTGGTCTTCAACCACTCTTTACGCCGCCACCCACGGCCAACCACCACCACCACTAACTTCACCGACATCCCTAGGCCCTACCCTATCAATCTCATGTCTTCGTTTGCACCAGTTCAAAAGTGAGTCTTTGGAGACCCATGGCCACAGTGCATTTGACATTGTTATGTAGTTGTGTTGCCACTTCTTCCAGCTCCGTGATCCTTCAGAAATTATATTATTGCACTGTAAGTATTTTCCAACGAACTCTTGTGATTTAAATGTATTTTGGTACTAACTCATTACACTGTGATTTGATTGGTTTTGCCGGACTGAGTCCGAGGAGTACGGGGGTCGGATGGATTAGTAGAGAAAGTTTGTTTGTGTGATTGGATTGTGTTGACATTTGTTGGTTGTTGGATATTGTTGTCGTGTCGTGTTCATTGCATTTGCACGCATGTTCATGTTTGTAACTGAAAACGGGATTTTCGCATGATTGCATGCATGTTCATGTGTTTATCTGAAAACTGGGTTTTCATGTGAGAAATGATTTTGAGTATGCTTGAAATGTTTGGATTGACTGGTTTGAGAAATAGGAAAAGAGACTGTATGGATGGTAGTAAGCAGGGATAGTGGTAGAGTCCCGCCTGCGATTCCCGCCTACGGTGCACGCGGTAGGGATGGTGGTTATGTCCCGCCTGTGATTCCCGTCTACGGTGCATGCGATAGGGATGGTGGTAAGTAGGTATGGTAGTAGAGTCCCGCCTGTGATTCCCGCCTACAGTGCACACGGTAGGGATGGTGGTTGTGTCCCGCTTGTGATTCCCGCCTACGGTACATGCGGTAGGGATGGTGGTAAGCAGGGATGGTGGTATAGCCCCGCCTGTGATTCCCACCTATAGTGTCCGATAAATGGTTGGGTTTTGTGTAAATCATTTTCTGGGAAAATGTCAGATTTTATGTGTTGCGGATATCTTGGGCCAAATGGGATTTTTAGCGTGTGTTGGAAAATGAGGTTTTGGGATCTGTTAGTTGGTTACTTTAATGCATTTTTATCTCGAGGGTTGTTTGGATTATTACTTACCTGCGGTACCGTTTTACGGTATCGCAGATTTTGATGCAGATGAGGATGACGAATCTTAGGTTTGGGTTCCGTTGGAGGAGCGATCTGGGGTTGCTCTCGTGTATCAATATTTGTTTTATTACATGTTTATGTATTTGCCTTTGTATTATATTTTGTGATAACTGTATAACTTTTTAAAGGTAATTTATTTTGGATACTTGTATTTAAATTTTTGGTACTTAGTTGACTTATTTATATTATCCGCTGCTACTTTTGTTGTGCACTTTTGCATGTTGCACACACTTGAGCACGTTTTGTTGGGATGCGTGACCCGTATTGTCATCATATTGACGTCACGATTCTCGCATTCATGTACATGGGAGTCGGGGCGTCACAGATATGATGGAGGAAACAATTTTGTGTGTCAAGATCTACTCCCAAATGAGGGTCTTCATGACACAGCTAGTTCATCCATCAAATTAAGGTTAGAGTGAACAATTTATGTGTCAAGATCTACTCCCAAATGAGGGTCTTGATGATATTACTAGTTCATCCATCAAAGTAAGGTTGGAGTGAACACTTTGTATGTCAAAATTTACTCTCAAATGAAAATTCTGATGATACAACTAGTTCATCCACAAAATTTAATACTGGTGAGAACACTTTGTGTATCAAGATCTACTCCCAAATAATATTTTGATGACACTGTTAGTTCATTTATTAAAATAAAGTCGAAGTGGACTATTTGTATGGCAGAGTTTACTCCCAAAGGAGAATCTTGGTAATACAGCTAATTCATTCACATAATTTAAGGTTAGAGGAAACACTTTGTATATCAGAGTTTACTCCCAAATGATAATTCAGATGATACAACTAATTCATCCACAGAATTTAAAATTGGAGGGAACATTTTATGTGTTGGGATTCAATCCCAAAGGAAGGATCTCGATGACACTATTAGTTCATCCATAATGGTTTAAATTCTTTTATTGTTTAGGAGTGTCGAACTCAAAGCATTAATGTGATTACAATATTTTTCTTGTAGTAAGTATACAAATATATTTACAAGGTATTCTATACAGAATGAATTCTAGTTTAGAGAAATACGAGCATATCAGATTTTCACTAAGGTCTCGTTTGGGAATGACTATAGTTCTAGACCCTCTTTCACTTATTTTAAGCCTAAAATCAATGATTATTGAGAATAGTGGTAAGGCTCAGAAATGTATAATATTTAAGAAAATGAAATTAATTATTGCATATCAAACTTTGAACTTTAGGAATGGAAATGATGAAATCTTCTTATTTGTACATATGGTTTACTCCAAATGCATTATTATTTCATTAAAGTAATAAGATATGAACGAGTTGGTAGCATGGTTGTTAGATTGGTTTTGTTGATTTGCATTGAAAATCAATTGTACCTTTTGGGAAAGAAAGGAAATGATTGTGATAAAAATATAAGAATCGTATCAATTAAATTTTGAAAGAAATAATTATACATGAAGGTTTAGGTGCCCTAAGCATAAGAAATGAGTTGAAGGGAAGGGTAAACATTTTTTCTGTATAAGTTTCAAATCAGATCTTATACATGTTTCTACAATTTTTTTAGATTGAACTCGATTGCAAATGTTTATATATATTCTGTCTGTATAAATTTCAAATCAAACTCTATAAATATTGATATTTATCTTAGTGGTTGAACTTGAGTGCAAATGTTCATATTTATTTTGTCTAAGTTTCAAATCAAACTCTATAAATATTGATACTTAGTTTAGTGGTTGAACTCGAGCACAAATGTTCAAATTTTTAAATTGTTTCAAAATGTAATTTATGTTTGTTCCATTTTTCCTTCCAATAAAATTTTTATTGGCCTTCA
The DNA here is from genome assembly GCA_961763995.1 of Juglans cinerea. Classification (NCBI taxonomy): domain Eukaryota; kingdom Viridiplantae; phylum Streptophyta; class Magnoliopsida; order Fagales; family Juglandaceae; genus Juglans; species Juglans cinerea. Next base: position 2,502,769 of record CAUIVZ010000011.1, on the reverse strand, counting down.
TAATAGTGCTTTTGTTAAAAGTTTTTCCTTTTCACTCATGAGGTATGTATTGGAACCAAATGAAAAATGATTTATGAATTTTTTTTACGATTTGTGGCATAGAATTTGAAACATAATTTGTGACATAAAAGTTTGGAGAATATCTCCAAGAAAAGTTGTAGAGGTTAATATATAAAATATTTTCTACATTTAGATTTTCTAATCTCAGAATGTGTGTTGATTTGTATAAAAGGAAAATAAATCAAACATCTCAAGAAAAGATGGTACAAGGAGTAGAGAGTTTCTTGAGATAATGCATATAGATATATGTAAACATTTTTTCTATAATGTTTGATAGATATAAGTATTTCATTATTTTTATAGATGATTTTCATGGTATAGATGTATCTATCTACTACATGAGAAGTCTCAAACCATTAGAAATTATTAAAGTACTTTTCATGGGGAGGAAATGCAACTAGGTAGAAAGGTGAAAATCATCGAATTGGATTGAAGCAGTGAGTGCCAGAAAAAAAGTATTATGAGTTAGGTCATAACCCTAACCTATTTTGTTAACTTCTTGAAAGATGTGTAGTAAAATTATTAAAGACAGTGATAATTGGAGACAAAATCCTGACTTTGAAGGCAATGTTGAACGATATAAAGTTAGACTTGCAATTAAGGATTTCACTCAGAAATGAGCAATGATCAGAGAAATTTTCTATTAAACCTGAAAGAACTTATTAAGGATCAATATGACATTAGTAACTCATTATGGTCTAGAGTTACATCTAATAAATGTGAAAATAATTTTAAAGTGAAAGTCTGAAGTCTATAAGAAACGAATAAAATGATTACTTAAAAGAGGTAACAATTTTTTTGAAAATTTGTTATATGAAATTTGATAATACCAATACTGTTTTTGAATTAAGAAAAATATTATTAATGTTTATACCCGTAAGTCAATGAGAGTATATTTATATTTATGGTCATGCATGTATATGACTTTTTGGCCGGTATGAACTATGGTTTGTAGTATGATATCAAAAGTTATGTCTTTAAATAATTTTAAAAAAGAAATTTATGAATGAGACATCATTTGTAATTGTGATTGAATTTTAATATCAAGACGATGACTGTTAGGATTGTCTCAGTATAATTGCATAGAGTTTTGAAAGATTTTACATGTAGAATTGTTATTCAATAGATGCTTTAAAAATAAATGTGACATGCTCAATATTTTACAGTATTCGCGAATTGATTAGGTTGTTAAGAAAATTATGTATATGATTGTTATAATAAATCTGATAATTGCACAAACTTGTATAAGGTTGAATATCAGTTTTTCAATTGGCATTCTTGGTTGTTGTCAAAGTAACCCAATGATGTTTGACTCAAAAGCTGTGAAAAGAGTGTTTGGGTAGTGAAAATACATGAGAAGTGTTGAGAATGTTTGTAAATAGTTATGAGTAGAGATTGAAGTGAGTTTGTGGGTCCTATTGAGAGTATTTTGAGTTGTTTAGACGTATGAAGTATGTTGAGTTGTTGACTTTTGGATAGATAATTGAAAAAAGTATGGGTTCTATCAATTATTGATTTTTTTTAATATTAATAAATGTTATAGTGATTTTACTTTTTATTTATATATAATAATGATAAATATTTTAGTGATTTTATTTTATTTATATATAATAGTTATAAATATTATAGTGATTTTATTTTTTATTTATATATATTAGTGATAAATATAATGGCATAATAAATAATCTCCAAGACAAATTAAAAATAGAGTAGTGCTACATCCTGTAGCCCGAGAACCCACCAAAAAGGCAAAAAGTAACTATTTACAAAATCATTTTATTTTTATTTTTATTAAAAATATCATTTGATTTAAAAAGAAACATTTTAATATTTTATTTTTATGTTTAGAAAAAGAAAGATGATAAGGTCGGCCAGTCGACTACGGAGTGATGCCATCTGACATTGAAGAGTATTTTCCTCATGCGCCCTTACTCCCTCCTACCAAGACATTCTCTGACATGTGCGAAGGATGACAGGGTGCAGAGAAGTGTTGCGTATTCATCCTTCATTCGAAAGTAGAGTTTGCAACGTAGCCTTTCACATTTGGATGGAAAACTATTTTCATCCGTACAAAAGTTACTCATAGTATCTCAGAGTAGTTGGACACCCAAACATAGCCTTAAGGTAACTGGATATTCAAACCTTATTTTGTGGGATTACTCTAATTATGGAAAATGCATTTATGGTTATGTATTTTGCTATCTAGTAGAGTTATTTTATGAAAAAATATGAGACAAATCTCTAACTGCTTCAGTGTAATAGGGACTGAGTCTGTGGTATATTTTGAGGCCATAATGTATGGTATCTGACTGAGAAAACTTATCTTAGAAATTGGAATTGTCGACTTATAGCCAAGCTGCTAAGACAGTATTGCAAGAATTCCTCAGAATATTTTTTTTCGAATAATAAGTATTTAATGAAAATTTAAATACTTCAATGTTAAGGAGGAAGTACAGAAACAAATTTATCCATAACAATAGTGTGTTAATGATTATACTTTAAAGGACATATTGAAAATATGGGTTATATGTTTATATCCATAATATGAACATGTTAAAGAAATCATTGATATGCTGAGTATTTGTTGCTGAAAATTGAAAGATATATATTATGGTTGTTTCTGTTTTATTGTCTTTCCACTTATATGTACATTAAATGGAGTGGATGAATGATGACAAGATAATGTCTACAATAGACATGAATTGGAACCTAAGGTATTATAGTATTAGTCTTAATTGTCTCAATTAAATATAATGTTGAATTAAGGTACTGGTATTGTGGTATATGGAAGGGAATTTGTTGATCATATAACAGAGGACCGCTATGACTCGCATTGGTAGTTAGTTTGACATTGATATTACGGAACTTATGTAATATATTCTGAGCTATGAAAGTTTTCTGGAAATGAATTTGCGCAGTATGGTTAATTTCCTTTAATAAACCCATGAACGGAAAATAGTATTTTATGAGCGTATGGGTCAAGTGGAAGAATGTAAGAGTTTTATTTAAACTCTATGTCTCATACACCCATCTTGATAGAGTTTTGAATAGTTCAAAACTTATTAGTTAATAAATGAGTTATAATGGGATAAAAAAATTCTTAAAAGATAAGATTAACTATATATCTCTAATCACAGTCAAACACAAAGTCTTAGATTTATTGATGACCAGAAGTCTATAAATAGTATTGAGGGGTTAAAAGGTTCTCACCTACAATATTATTGTACTTCTAATCATCAGGAGACACTCGGAAGTAAAGTTGGTAGGATGATTATTCTCTCATAGTCAGGTCAGATTTTTTATCAAACTTGAATTGAGGGAGTTGCGTTTTCTGACTGTTATTATTTTGTTATTGTGGATCATAGAAAATCAAAGATCTAATTGTTAATATTCATGTTAAAATATTTAACAACACTCTATATTGGTGTTATGACTTAAAAAAATGAAAAATTATATTTATAATACAAATTGGGGTGGAGGACATATATTCTACATTGTTAACATGTTAATTTTAAAATTTGTTCATTTATCTTAGAAATGAACTCTTACCATATAATTGTCATTTATACCAATTTGCAAGTTGAATAACTCGTGTGCACGTGTATATGGGCAAAGTATCCAAAGGGAAATGGGTAAGTTGGCCACAACGTTTGTTTGTTATGCACGAGTCCAAAGCAAGAATATGGACGGGGAAATCATAAAGAGATTTGTCTTTTTTATAGTAGACATAACCAACTATGGAGATTGTCAATTGTTAGGTGTGAGAGCTTGTCCAACTTCCCCATGCTTCTTTCTTCTTTGGCATCTTTGATTGCATCACCACCCCTCTAATATTTTCATAGATATATTTGTTTTAATTCTAATTTTATTTTTGCTTTAAAAATGAGAATATTCAATTACACTACAATTACTGAAACATTACATTTAAAAAAATAGGATAAAATCAATTGTATTTTTCAATTTTTTGATAATTATGAGACTTTAAAGTTTAATATTAAAAATTTAAAAATTATCTTAAAAAATTGTATTTAAATTTATGTTGAACTCTACCTATCTAGTATCTAATTTAGACTCAAATAAAAACATATTTTTATTTCAATAAACGATATATATTAAAAACTTTTAAAATTTATCATGACCAAATATATCTCTAATGTCTCTAAAAAAAATAATATTAGATATAATTATATAAATATTAAATATAATCATAAATTATACAATTATGGCTTGAATACTCTATAATTATAAATATTATTTGTTTTAAAAAAAAAAGTTCAACAAGGTAATAGGGACAGGGTGGTCATTTGTCAGGACAACTTGATAATCACAACGTAAGCCGGTAAGGACTGTTTGGTAAAGCTACATGTCCCCTTGTCGCATTGCCAGTTGCCACAGCAACTCCCCCGGGCTGCAACTGCGGACTCTCCGAGAAAAGCATGCTCTTCTATCTCGCACCCTATTATAACCCACGCTCCCACCCACCAACCCAAACTGAGAGTTCTCGCAAACAGCTGCCTTTATTCGGAAACCAATCAGACCCCAACTCGGTTTTTCACTCTTGATCAATCCATGGCCTGCGCGAGCCTTGCGAAGCTGAATGCGTCGTCGTCTCAGTGGATAGGACAGCAGTCCTTCACCCAACGCCACGGATCGTCAACTCGCCGAGTCTCCGTCACGATCCGCGCCAAGGCTTACGCAGACGAACTCGTCCAAACTGCTGTAAGTCATATAATTTCTTTGATCCGCCTTCCCAACCCTTGGGGTTTTGACCTTGAACCCTTGCCTTTCTGACATCTGTTTCTGATTTGCATACTTAGCGTTTGGATCAGTCGACTGTGATGCTTGTGAATATATCTCCGTTGTTGAATTCTTTCATCATCTAATTTACAAACACGTACGAGGCTATTATTAGTGTTCTTTTTATGTGTATTTGTTCATTTGACTTGGAGACGTTCTTATTCACCATCTTTTTGAATAACACACATATACGTAAATTCTAACTGGATTATATTCTTTACCTTGTTCTCTACCCCTTTAAGAGTTGCTTATGGGTTTATAATCTCAGTTCAAGCCCGTACATGGGATGCTGAGATGATTTTTGCATATGTATGTATGTCACGTATGTGTATATATATGTATTACTTTAAACCATTTCGTCCTCTGTCAAACTGGAGGAAGTTATACTTAATTGGTCAAACTTGGTTTTGCGACCTTTGTTTAGGACGCAGACAGTATAAGATTTTCCATACAAGTCCTATTGTTCTCTTATTGACTGTGCCACTGATTTCTAAGTTTTATTTTCTATATGGTATACTTCTTGTCATCCTTGATCGCTTTTACCAGAATTATCTATGTTAGAAAGCTTTGAAACAATTTGGATATTTAAATTATTTTCTGAAGATGCTATTCCTGCTTTAACTCGGTTGCATACTCAAGCTCAAGAATAACAATTGATTAACAAAGAATGAGATTAATGGTAGTTTATTATGTTTGACTTCATTTGGTTTCTTTCTTGATGGTGTAGAAATCAATTGCCTCTCCTGGTCGTGGGATCCTTGCCATTGATGAATCTAACGCAACCTGTGGGAAAAGGCTAGCCTCTATCGGCTTGGATAATACCGAGGTCAACCGACAGGCATACAGACAACTTTTGCTCACCACTCCTGGCCTGGGTGAATTCATTTCCGGGGCCATTCTTTTTGAGGAAACACTGTACCAGTCAACTACAGATGGGAAGAAATTTGTCGATTGCTTGCGTGATGAGAAAATTGTTCCAGGCATTAAAGTTGATAAGGTTTTATGTCAATAGAATGCCATACACATTTATTACATGCTTTATTTAACATTGTGTTATCGGTAATGTGCTTGTTGGTTCCCATTTTTTAACTTATTGGGTATCAGGGTTTGGTTCCCTTACCAGGATCAAACAATGAGTCATGGTGCCAAGGTTTAGATGGATTGGCTTCAAGATCTGCTGAATACTACAAGCAAGGTGCTCGTTTTGCTAAGTGGTAAGTCTATTAATTTTCTTGGTCAATATTTGTTTAATGAGCCATATGTGAAGCTTTCTATTCGGTTCAGTTTGGCTAAGAAGTTTATCTCAATATTGTCTTGTTGAAATATCCAGGCGGACAGTTGTTAGCATTCCTTGTGGCCCCTCTGCTTTAGCTGTTAAGGAAGCTGCATGGGGACTTGCACGTTATGCTGCCATTTCTCAGGTATGTCCTAATTTTTAAAGAGCTATTTTTTTGTGGGTTCATATAAATGTTTGTACTGGAGTTAGTAATGGAGGAATTTGTTAGCACAGTGTGGGTGATTGGGGTATAGCCTCATCGTACTAATCACAAATAAAACCATTTTTCACTGTGTCTGTCTCTATATGTCATGCTTGCAAGGCTTTGGAAATAAGATATGGTGTGTGTGTGTGTGTGTGTGTGACCTTTTCTATCATCATGGGCCTTACATGTGATTTTCAGCGATTACGAGATTCCAAATTGTAACCTTTTTTTCTTTTATTAACTTGTTTACCCTTTCTTTGTTTCATTATTCTTTTATAATGTGAAGGACAATGGTCTTGTGCCAATTGTGGAACCCGAGATTCTTCTTGATGGGGACCACCCAATTGAGAGGACACTTGAAGTGGCGGAAAAGGTCTGGGCGGAAGTCTTCTACTACTTGGCTGAAAACAATGTAGTTTTCGAGGGAATCCTACTTAAGCCCAGCATGGTAACCCCAGGGGCTGAACACAAGGCAAAGGCTTCTCCAGAGACCATTGCCAAACATACACTCACAGTGCTTAAAAGGAGAGTTCCTCCAGCAGTTCCTGGAATCATGGTAAGAAGGCCTTTACCCCTTTTGATGATTTCAGAGTTATACACCTTCCCTCACAATAGTGTTTAAAATATTCTTAAAATTGACTTGGAACTAGGACTTTTCATGGTTTATGTGGTTTTGCAAAATTCAAATTAGCCTCGTGTCCTACCTATTGAGGCAAGAAAGTTGTCTTTTTAAACTAAGATTGCAAGTGTTTTTTGTGTTGTTGACATTATATGTTGTTATTGAGTCATTGACTTCTAGTTGCAAACCTACATGCATTTGATTTCCTCACCAAACTAGTTGATTTTTTTGCCATGTTTACTTCTCAGTTTTTGTCAGGAGGGCAATCTGAAGTGGAAGCGACCCTGAACCTCAATGCAATGAACCAAAGCCCCAACCCGTGGCATGTTTCCTTCTCATATGCTCGTGCACTGCAGAACACTGTGCTTAAGACATGGCAAGGACGTCCTGAGAATGTCACAGCTGCACAAAAAGCACTTTTGGTACGTGCAAAGGCAAACTCCCTGGCTCAGCTAGGAAAATACTCTGCCGAGGGTGAAAATGAGGAAGCCAACAAAGGAATGTTTGTCAAGGGCTACACCTACTGAGCCAAAGCCTATAGTAACTCATGCATCTTGGCCATGGAGCATGTACTTTCTGTTTTTGCAATTTTTTCCTTCTTAGCTATGTATGCTGAGAAGAATTACGAGTATATCAACTTTTGCGTTTCTTAGACCCCCTCAGTTAAGACTTGAGAACTGAATAATACTTGTGAGAAAGAACTGATTTTTGAACTTTAAGTAGGAAGTTGGGATTAGTGAAAGCAATACATGAGTCTGTCTGTCTAAAGTTATGGTCATGAAATTCCATGTATCTTCAGATTTTTTTTCTTGTTGATACCGTTTTGTCTTAGAACGTTTTCTGTTTTCACCCTTTTGAAAGTTGGGGGGTACATTTCATGATAAAGGTTGAATTCGAATCGAGTTTGTCTTGTGTGGAATGAGAAAGTATAAAGTTATGAAGTTTGTGCATTTCCTTTTTTCGCTGGTTCTTTGGTTTTCTTTTAGTTAAGTAGATGAATTCCATCAAAATATATATCGAATTCAACCTTTATGGTTTTCTGATGATAGAAGAAAAGCCGTGCTCATGTTATTGCTCTATACAATGTGTAGTAATCCAGAGCTTCGGCATTAACTGACAGCTCTCTCTTTCTCCCTTGCATCATGGGTCTTCAATTCTATATGGGCTCTTGGTTGGTTTACAGTTTATACTCTCCCAAACCCCTTCAACAGCCTTGGTTACTCTCCCAACTCTGAATAAACCATAGGATCCCGGCCTTTAGAACCAGTTTTTGCCTAAAATATCATGCCACTTGGTTTACCTCTCGGTAGACATGCCTTACCTGCAAGATAAAAAATTTGCTAACATGCAAAATTCCCTCTCAAGAATCAAAACTCTACAACAAACCAGTGCACGCTTCCACCCACAATAAGCCAATTCACAGACAATATGTAAATCAGATTCAGACCCAACATTAACATAATTCGATTCAAACGCATTTGTATCCATCCAAGCTAGCCTTGCCCGTACGTATCTTGACAGAAGTATCTGTTCCAACCCCAAACTGATGAGACAAAACTGCATATATAAGTAATTCCTTTTCTAAATGGTGAATTTTGTTCGGGCAAGGCTCGAGTTTTTCTTAGAACTAGACTTTTTGAGGGTGGGGCGTGTCCCAAACACATGGGATAAACACGTATCCCTTGTGTTTGGGACTCGTGTTCCACACTAATGGGTCTAAATTCTAGAAATAGAACCAAGCCAAACCCAAGTCTATGAAGAATTGAAGCCCTCTGCCTTTTGAATTGACATCCTTGGTCACTATGCATCCTCTCCCATGGTTTGCCGAGGGGGCCAATTTCTTACCCTGACCACAATCAACGCTGCTCAACCTGTCTCCACAATATTGTATTCCTTGTAACTTTATGACTGAACCTCGAAATGCGACATTGATTTGGCTGTACTCGGTCATGTATGCCTGTGCCTGATGGATTTGGTAAATAATGTTGGAACCAAGGGAAAGGAACCTGACCCATAAGAGATATTAGACAGGCCAGCTGGGAAATTTAGCCCTCCATGTCCACGAATCCTAACCCATAAATTTTGGACCTCATTAAATTAAGCATTTGCTGGGTATTAGAAATGAAAATTGCAAGTCAGAACTGACTGCAAAAGGTGTTTTTATGTCTCAAAACTTTATGTTCCTCACGAGTGCTTTTATTCTGGTTTTGTGATCTGTTGGATTCATGACCCAAAATGTGACCCCAAAACATGTGACACTGCATCCTAATTTAAGAGGTAACGAGTTGAGATAGATAAGAAAAAAGCTGGAGGGGTCATATCTGTCGTGATCAGATAATTTAAGTTAAAGGGGAAAGTGTGGAGCTTGTCAGCTGGGAAATATACAGTATTTGACTAAACAGGTTTGGTCTATATGCGTGTAAGTTTGTGATTTGCCCATCTTTTAGCTGAAAGATCATGAATATATAAATGATTGCATGAGGTGAGTCTTCTTATCCTCAGCACAAAGAGAAGATAATAAAATAAAATGATTGCATCCGGATTGATTCCTGACACTACATGCCAGTCTTATGGGATACTAAGGGCTGTTTGGGTACATGACAACTATCTCATTTATTTCATCTCATTTTAATTAATAATTTTATTATTATTTATAAATTATTTTAACTTATGTCATTTCATCTTACTATCTAAATGAGCCTAAATTTCTAATTAGAGAACACATACAGCCAGCATATATATATATATATATATATATATATATATGATAGCAACAAGATTGCTAAAGTAACTTGTTATAACCTATGATCACATGCAAAGGGAATATTTTATCTATTAATGGGTTATAAACCAAAAAAAAAGTTATCTCAATCGCAACTATACTTTTGACTTTGATAGTAGCTAGGCTTGAGGATCAATCATCACATGCAATGAGAAATTTAATTGACTGGACAATTAATAATTAATAAGCCTATCCATAAGTTGGGGGGGGGGGTAAATGCATGAGTGATATTCATGATTTGACCACTTCATTGGACATATATGCATGCTTAAAGACCTGCAGATCACGACGTTCCATGCTTATTAATTCAATGATGAAGTTGTGCGTGCGCGCGCGCCATTGATCATGTGGGGGCGCACCCCCAACAACGTCTCAAAAGTAATATATATTCCCATAATTATCTCTTTCGTCATGAAAATCGTGTTTCGGGATCTCAGAACCATATGCTCAGGGGGAAAAAATTGCAAGAACATATCCATGCACGCACATGATCAAACATGAGAACCCCATATATATGACACTATATGAATGAATGAATTATTTTCTTTAAGTCAAATGATATTATTACAGGGAATGTTTAGTACCGATTCTTATAGTACTGTTCGGAGAGTCGATAAGCTAATTTCTGTAGATATCTATTTGCCAGGCTAATCACCTAAATCGGAAGCAGTTATAGATACTATAACAAAATTTCATAAAAAGAAGTGAATTATACAATCTCTTTAAAAGAAATGAATAAATATATAATTTATATAAAAAATAATAATTTTTTAATTATAAATCTCACTATTTTTTAAAAGAATTATGCAATACTTATTATACATACTCCACTGATAAATGGTATCTTACCTGATCTCAACAATCATCATATGTAATAACAAAATGTTACACGTACCGCTTGCAATCTTTTGAAAATACTGGTCCCACCAAACTACAAGACATGATCATTAATAATATTCGTACCCAAAAACAAAATGAATTAAACACGTGTTGCTTGACTGACTAGTGATCGTGCAAGGCGGCTCCTTCCACCTTATTCATATCCTATAAATATTATTAGTAATTTTTGTTGTTAATGGTTTTGATCTCTGTTGTTTTATTCGTTTGTGGGTAGGTTTTAAAGTCACCATATATTTTATTCAACACGTCGCTTTTGGGCCTTTGATTTCGTACCTGTTCAAATGTACGCGAATCATCTTGACCTTCCATTTATATATAAATTCTCTATAATTATATGTAATTTCTATCTATATGCATACGAATCATAAACTACTGTTTCTTATATAATAATCTATTTTATTATAAAAATAATTTTATAATTCAAAATATTTATCCACAAACTAAACAAAAAACAACCATCAAGATAACCTCTTTCTTAATCCTGGGTTGAGATAAATATGGAAACAAACCGTTAGTTTATATTACCAATTTATTTATATATTATATGATAAATGATACTTGCGGTTATGAGTATGTAAGTGTCGCGCAATTACTTAAAAAAAATACATAAATACAGAATTTACATGAAAAATAAAATTAATTTTTTAGTAATAAACCTTACTATTTTTCAATGTATGTTTCATTTCATGTTGTATTTAAGAAAAAAAATTAGTTTTAAAGTAGCTTTCTATTTTAAGAATAATAATATCTATACAATACATTTAATAGTATATTTCATAATATATATTTTAAAGTGAGTGTTTTTTTTATAAAGTAACGTTATTTTTATAAAATATTTAATAAATAATTTTTTATTTTAAAATATAGTTATGTAATATATTGCGAAAGTGATAAGAATTTATATTTTTGTTTAAGGAGGGGATTAGGAATCTTGGATACAAATTCCATAATAATTGCAGAATTGACACCTAAGTGTTTGGTGGAATCAGAAACGGTATTTATGAAAGCGGCCGACCATTACTGCTTTCGTAGTTCGTACAATAACAATGATTCATCACAATGGCGGGTGCTTACTGCTTTCAGCCTTTGCCCAACAAGCAAAAAAGATAATAATAACAATAAATATTAAATAAATATATTGGGTCGTAGACTCGTAGGTTCAAAGCCTACAAAAAGCATTCCATCGGCCATCATTCATCCCCTTTGAAAAAGCACATCAGAATCACAGAAAGAAAAAAAAAGAGGATTCCCAAATCATGCTAAAGCCAATTGGAAAATCTGTTTGATTTTTTTACTTATTTTGTTTGCATGTAAAAAAAATAAAATTTACCACCTATGATTTCTACGAAGATAACTGTTCATTTAGTGTTTCGCTGCACGAACAACTCTATAGAGGCTTAGTTCGTCCACTTACAATTATAAAAAAAATGAAAATTTCGGAGTAGTGGGAAACATCTTCGATACCAAGATCAGAATGTGATTTCTTTGCAAGAATTATAAAATCTTAAGTATCAAAGTGTCTGAACCTCCCTCGCTGAATGAAGGGATATATATACCTAATCGAAGGCAATTCTTGGAAATGAGATTGTGGATGTGTCGCTCTGTATTCAGATTATGTGTCCCTGCTAGCTCCTTGATGTGCAACAGACTTACCATACTTGATCGTGGCGATCACTAACAACCCAGGAGGCACGTCGTGGCGTGCCTAGCCTCGTACTTCATTAAATGTGGTATGGCTTCTTGTCGTGGTGTGTCCGTTTTCGCCCTTCATTAAATGCGACGTGGCCCCGGTCAAATGCGTTCACTCTTTAGGCTTGTCCAGACATCGGGGTTCAAGGATAGTGACTATCCTTGACCTCGCACGCTGGGGCTGTCGACCAGTAATGGCGTCAGACAAATCTGTCTTCCAACCCCTAGCCAGCGCATGTTGCCTGACTGCTTCTACTCTCGAGCTTCCTAGGCCGACCTGGCCCAGCCCACCCCTTAACCTCCGGCCCTAGAATTGCTCAAGCCTTGTGGGTCAAACTTGTTTGGCCCGGCCCGATCCTAGCATACTCCCCTCACAATAACTTTTATAGTACGGAGGAATATGAGACATTAGGAAGTCATTTTCCACAAGTTATATACAATTTTTTTTATATAATTTAATAATAAAAATTGGTTTTTAAGAATTTTGTTAGACTTTTGATTTAATTTTGTTATGTTTGAATTTTAAAAAGTATTATTTTATTATAAAGTGGTAAAATAAGTGTGAACCAGTTGTCATAGAAAATACTCTTTTCTATTATTTGGATGTAATAATAACATTAGCATTGAATTATGCATTTGCATATACATCTATATATTTACATAATATGACTTTAAATTAGGCTGCATTAGATTATGCATATCCAAAAATTTACATAGTTATGATCAGTATTTCTACAAATTTGAAGATATTGTTCACTCTCTAAATATTATTTTATTACTTTTTTCTCTCTCCTCCCCTATCTGTCTCTCTCCACCGATGGATAGAATTTTAGAGAAAATATTCTAGTGGGTACTAAATGAAAGAATTTGCAGTGGTGCTAATTGCAAAATATAAAAAATAGATAATAATAAAATAATAATATTTTTTATTATTTGTCTTAAAAATACATAATCCAATTTGAGAGTTTTTCTAGATATACAAAATCAATTTCCAAGAGATCTGATTTTGCATATGAATATATAAGAGAAATCAATGCTAGTGCTCTGATGGTCTGAAATTTACCTTGAGTTTATTTATTTAAAAAGAAAAAACTTTCATGATTTAGAGATTGCAAGTAATCTATTTTTCAATTATTTTCACATATATAATATCTAGAAAATCTGCTCAACAAAATAACCTCCATTTTCAACTCTTTCGCGTAAATGCTACTAGCAAGCAAACAAACAAACAACTCCACTACGAATAAATTAAGAACTCACTAATTATGACTTGGTTAGAAAAAAGAATTCATTGACAAAAGTTTTCACACTATCAATCATAACTCTATAAGAAATCAAAGTTGAGTAATCATTACGTAGTAGGGCTAGATAGAAACCGATGAGACTGGCTGTTGCCGATGCGGACCGACTGAAACTAGCAGAGAATCGGTCTGCCGACAGTATAAAATAAGAAAAAAAGATGAAATGACACCGTTTGGCATTTTATCCAAACATCGCTATTTCATCCTGGGATTAATAACCTCCAATTTTCTTCTTCCCCCGTCTTATTCTTCCCTCTGGTTTTCTCCTTTATAGGTTCGCTTCTTTCCACCGATGGCACAATCCGTCGCTCCCCCTTCCTTCACAAAGATGCCGACGGCAGATCGACGAACCGCACCGATTCACGCCGAGATCGAGGCTACTGGTTTTCTCTCTCCCAATCGGCCAGTTCGGCCGATTCTAAGCCTCTCCAAAACTCGTCGGTTTTGCACCGAAACCGCATCGACCACGTCGGTTTTCAACCCTATTACGTAGTTTTGAAGGATAGATATATAGTTATCTCATCTTTTATAGAATTTTATGGCATTACAAATTATAAGTGTTTACGCAAATAATTTTAATTACATGATATTTTTTAATAGGATGAAAACATTTGGTCATTCATATTTCATAAAATTTTAATAATCTTCAATCAAAATTAAGGTTAAAAGAGCACAAATATAGTGAAACATTTCAAAAGATGTTATCCTTGATCAAATTAAGATCTCCTGAAGTCTATGTTCGTATTTTATAAGATCTTTTAAAAATGTGAGATACAAGAACTATCATCTATCTCTCTCTAATTATAGATCTTTAACTTCCAACATAATCAAATTAAATATCCCTGAAGGCATGGATGAATGATCTACAAGGGGTTCTGCCCTCCCAAAGGTTTTGTAAAAAGCTTTTAAAATATTTGAAATATTTTTTTTTTCTATATTTTAGATTTTATGGATTAAACAATTGAAATGTAAAGGACTTTCATTTGATTTTCATTTTTTTTTATCTAGATTTCTATAAATTGAAATATAAATGATAAAGAATGAAATCTTATATCCTTATTTTATATATATATATATATATATATATATATATATATATATATGTATTTGCTCGAACTTGATGTCGTTATATATAAATTAAAAGCATATTTATAAATTTTCTAATATACTATTTTTCTTGAGATTAACTTTTATTTGTACATGATGTATACTCGGGTTGGCTTTTAAACGTCGCTGAATATCTTTAATTAAGTAGTCATGGATTATTTTTTTTAATAGAATTTAATCACGAGATTATTATCTGATCTTAAAATTTAAAACTATGATTTTTACATCTGTTTTGGATCATATAATAATTTTTTAACACAAATAGTATTAAACAAAACATACAAACTTTTATACTAATAACTTAAAAATATTTACTCATAAATTAATTAATCACTAAAACTTATTTTCTAAATTTATTTAAAAGTATATCTTTAATTTTGTCGATATTTTCAGATAAATTAATTTTTATTAAGAGAAGTGCTATATACACAAAGAGATTACATAAAAATAAATCTACAAACTGACATTGTTTGTGTGATCCGTTATAATAAAAATAATTTTACAATTTAATATATTGCATCAAGATATGCACATTAGTTTATGAATTTACTTTTATATAATCACTTTATGACTAAAGCCCGTTTGGATATAGAAAAACGGTTCATCTCATCTCATAATTACAATTTGTCCAAATTTTTACACAAAATTTAATAAACAATTCAACTTTTTTCAAATTTCAAAACAATAATAATATTAAAAAAATTTATTATAATAAAATTTTATTCAACTTTCAACTTTAATCTAAAATCATTTTATCTCATTTCATTATCCAAATAGGGCCAAAATATTTCTCTTTGGCTAATATAATTTTTTTTTAGAGACATACTCTAGTCACAAAAAAATTATTTAAAAATAATTTTATAAATTAATATAATTTGATATAATTTATTAAATTATTTTTATTATAAAATATATCGTAAATTCACAAGATTAGATGAGCATTTCAATTTACGAGATTAGATGAGCATGGAATCCGGTTCCAGCAGCCAGCACTCGTCGTTTTTTTTACGCAATTAAGGAAGACCGCAGGGTGTGGGATAAGATGGGGGTAATATGGGAAGAAGGAAAGGAGCGTGCTCTGTTTTTTGACCGTCGTACTTTTTTTTTCAATCTCATCATTTTATTATATAATAACCAATGACTCTGATTCATCATTATAATCTGATTCATCATTATAATGATCATCATAATCTAATCAAAATCCATCGTTACCTTTTCGCCGCTGTTGCAGAGATTGTCTCTCTCTCTCTCAGATACACTGTGAGTCTTTCTTCCTCTTTCTTTCTCGCCACTGACACAAAAAGTCTATTATTAGTTCTTCTTTCTTCTTATATCATGGTATCCTCCTCCTCCTTTTGCCTCTCCGATTTCGAGAACTCCCTCCCTCGTTTTTCAACTATTCCTCTCTCCCTCCCTGCTTTCTACCTGATCCGACGGTCATCATCGCCTTCTTCTCCAATCTCACGTCTGGGGTCGGGGATTCCTCACCAGCTTTTCTACGTAAGTAACACCCCCCACCCACCCCCTCGCTTTTTTCTGCTCACTTTTTTCTCTGTAGCATTCTCCTTTCCTCCCCCTTTCTTCTTAATCATTTTTCCTTTATGTCTCTCTGTCTCTCAATTCTTATATATAGATATATGTATACATATATATATATATATATATATGTATAGATGTATATACAAACCCACTTGTGTACGTATGTATCTTTATCGTATTAAACACCGTGCTTTCCTAGTTCCGACCCTTCATTTCCGAGTCTGTATTCGTATTTGCTGTATATATATATATATGTATAAATGTATATTTAAATGCTTTTAATTTTGTTTTCATTTGCTTTTTCTTATTACTATGCAAATCATTCATCAGGATTGATTTTAAATAAATTTGTTTTTTTTTTCAATTTTTTTAGGACAATCTTTGAGATGTGTATTTTGCTTTATTGTTTTCCTTTTGAATTTATAATGCTTGTCTCAGATCATATGCAATGGTTCGATTCTTTGATTTATATGATATCCAAATCTCGGCATTAATATTGTGTAAAGCGCCTCACGTTGTTCTTGATGGGGATCTGCGTGGGGTATACCAGAGATAGCGAAGTACTTCATGAAAACCATTGCTTTCTTATCCGAGTTCATAAAACTTTAAACAGTGTTTTTACTTGATTATATTAAAATACTATATATTATGAGCACGTCCATTAATCAGTCTGTTAAATTAACAACATGTTGTTAATTAACAGCTCGGCTCTTTTTTTTTTTTTTTTTTTCCATTTTCTAAAGAATGATATTTTTCATATTGATTCCGATATTGTCATGGGTTAATCTTAGTATAATGAAATAAGTTGTAATTCTCTTTTATTCAATGATTTCTGTAGCGTAATTAGTTTATGGTTAATACTGATATATTAAGTTTGCAAATTTTACTGTTCAGATATTGATTAATTTGACTTTTGAACCGTAATCCCAAAATGTTTAAGCTGGAGTAAATATGTGGTCTACTTGGAGGTTTGAGTACGTTTAAATATTCCACCTTTAATCAAGTTCATGTAATGAAGATGGTTGAAATGTTCTATCTGAAGGTGGCTACTAGATCTCGATGTACTTAATAATTTACTGTCCATTTCGATTGTCAAAAATTCCGCCAAATTAACTTACCCTAAAATTTGGATCAGATACGGTCTAAATTGATATCTTTAGCGAAACGTGGATTGGTTGTTGTTGTTGTTATTAGAGTTTGGATCCTTCTTCTTTATTTTTTGTTTTTGAAATATTTTACTGGCCTTAGATAGCAGTTTGTAGAATATAAAATCACTTTAATACCAAGTTTTTACAATAATGGGGGAAGTGGATCGTAAATTATCTAGACTTTATGTACGTAATTAGGTTTTGCTGGAGATATTTTATAGCTACGAGATTTTAGTAGTTGAATGGTAATATTGTGATATCTTTGGAAGCTGTATGGAGATTACCTTTTATGTAGGGTTATCTGGGTTAGTTTTGTGAGTCCAGATTTCTATATTATTTTCTTAAAATGTCAGTACAGAAGTTATCAGCCAGCTTACATTCCTTAAAGTAAGGTTGCGTTTTGTATTGAGTTTTGTGAAAGTAGGTAGATCAAGATTAGTTAATGATCTTTCTAAATTAATTGAGTTCTTCTATTCATTATCTATACACCACACGTTTGATAAGAGAAAAAAATAAAAAATAAAAAATAAAAAAATTATGTGTGGTATATGGTGTGACGATGATGAGTAGAATTTTTCATAGAAATTTTTTGGCGTCCAAAATATGTTTAGATTAAATTAAAGAAAATTTTTAAAAAAGAATCTAGAAATTTGTGGAAACATAAGATCATACCATATGCATCCATCTCTTAATTCAATATCGCGGGAATTGATCAGTGTCTCCCGGGTAATGATGAAATGAATTTTCAATTATAATAGGGCCACGGAAGCTGTTGACCAACCTGATTGTATGACTTTTGCAGTTTTCAGATCTATATGAACTTTTCAACTTCAAAATTTTTTGCTATCATTGTCTTTAATGGCTCCTTTTGTGATGGATTTTATACACAAAATTACATATATATAAAAAAGACACCTAGCATTTATAACTCGAGTGATATATATTTCTTGTATGTTATGTATATGACTATTGACGTTGGGTAAATATTGTTAGTCATTTACTTCCTAGTATAAAGCTTAATATTAAAGTTTTATATATGATTTACCTTAATTTTCAGTTAATGTTCTTGTAATCTTAGATTTGTATGAATTTCTGCAATAATGCATGCACGGTGTTCATGAGATTCTTCTCGAATTCATGTTAGGATCATTTATATATGTAAGGAACTCCAGGCGAGCAATTTGACCTTGTGACCTTATTGAAAGGCTTTTGCATGCTCGAAGTTGGCAAGTTGCCTTTTATTTAAAATTCCGGTATAGTCTAGTTTAATGACATGTAAGATTTTCTGATATGTACCTCATGTTTTATTGCTTAGTGATATATTCAATATATATCTGCCATCCACTCTCATGGCAGTACTGGGACATTCAATATTGCATGGTGAACTACTGGCCTTTCTCATGGCTTTGCTTCTTGTTTTCATTTATTTTTATGTTTCACTTTTGGGTTTGGACATTCAACCACATACTATGGCAACACTCTCCTATAGATATGGAGTCTTTCATTTTAATCTGGTTTGGTGTTGATCAGGCTGACTTATATATAAACATCGATTTTATGGGTTTAGTGATATATATGCGTATGTGTGTGTGGTTTCTTGAATAACCTGTACATGTGTATCCATGATATAAATATCTCATTATTCTAGAGTAGTTGTAGCCTATGTGCTCACATACATGTACTGAAATTATATATATTAGATTTATATTAGCTTTTATCGTCTCTTTTTTTTTTTAATTTTTTTTTATCAAGGAGTACTACTGGCAAGTTTGAAATTTATTAATTTCTTGCCTCAAATACCCGCCTTATTTTCTTTTCTATTTTATGATTTGTGGGCAGTAAGTAAGTTGCATCTGTACGTTGAACATATATGGAGCCTAATGGGCATAGGAGATCAGTAAGGAGAAAGGATCATCATACACAGGAAAATGGCGGTGTCAGCTGTCTAATGAGTGTTGGTGAAGAATTTGATCCATGGACTGCATGGGCATACAAACCTCGTACTGTGTCCTTGCTACTTATTGGTGCCTGTTTTCTTATGTGAGTGCTCCACTCAACAAGGGTTTCTCGTGATCTATATATAATGTTCTGACTCATTCTCCAAAGTATCGATCAATCATTTTCAAGTTGATTCTGTGGTTCAACAATTATATATTCCCTTTTTATGTTATTTTCCCCCCTGGATACAATCTTATCTGATAAAGCCTGTGGCATATGCTGGCTGTTGTGGATGATCCCTTTATATTGTGAGCCTAATTTTTGCACTATTACTGTTAGTAGCCTGCAGTACCAGATAGATTTTACCGTGATAGATCGATCTTGCTGCTCTGATTGTCGTAGCTTATCTAATCATGAGTTTCATTTACACTGGGAGATGCATCAAATGCTGGTTGGTGTCTCTAATATTTCAGAATAGGACTCACATGAATAGGTTTGTGGAAATAGTGAACATGCTTTTTCCTCGTTAGAAGAGAAAGTTTTGGCTTTTTATTCTCTGTTTCGGCTTGTCTAATGCAATATTTCTAGCCGAAATAAGCCTCCAATCTTCTCTCCCTTCAATTTAATATATTTACCAGTGAATGAGATATATAGACTCGAGCATCCTTAGTATTACAAATTGGACTCTTTATCGCTCCATATATACTTTTGACAAGGAGAGAAGCAAAGAAGGATCTCTAGACCCTCGTTTGTGAGCTTTTGCATCCATCTTAATGGATTTATTTTTTAGAGGAGTTTGTGTTTTGATTAAGCGGTTTTTGTGCTTTCTTCTTCTACGTCTTTCGCCTGCATGTGGGTTCTAATAAAACAGCAGAGATCAGAAAAGGTTCTCGGTCGAATTTTCCTACAAGCGGAGGGGTTGGTATTCATTAAAAAGTAGCATGCATGCCTTGGGGTGTGTTTTTTTGTTGCTGCTGCACTTTCAACACAATGCAGTAGTGTTTGTATCATATGTAACATCTTCGTTGTGGATCTTTTATTGGATGCAATTTAACTGTTATTGTTTCTTTTTGTTTGAATGCTTGTTTGATGTACAAACAGTTGGGCAAGCGGAGCCCTTGATCCTGAAGGTGGTGCACTTGGTGATCTTGTTACGTCTGTGAAAAGGTTTGTGTTCATGTACTTATTTCTTAATTTAGGGAAGTCTATATAAAATTTTCTTTCTTTTGCAATTAAGATTTCCTAATGGTTTGTACTTTGTAGGGGTGTATGGGCTATGATTGCAGTTTTTCTTGCTTACTGCTTGCTACAAGCTCCTTCTACGTAAGTTCAGACTTCGATCTGATATCTTGTAATTTATTAATGAACCTGTCACATGACAGTCAGAATCCTTATTACAGGGTCCTAATAAGGCCACATCCTGCACTTTGGCGCCTAGTACATGGAATGGCTGTTGTGTACCTTGTCGCCCTCACATTTTTGCTTTTTCAGGTTGATTTCTTTTCTGAACCAAGCTTTTCTTATAGTTTGTGTAAAACGAACCTGATTTTCCCATGTGCGTATACATGTTACGAGGGCAAATTATGGGGGGCATTCTTGATGCAAACTCATCTCATATGTACTGTTTTTTGTCGGTGTTAGAAAATTTTTCTCCGTAAAAATACCTCGCCCTTGATGATCAATTGAATAAACTGATGCGTGTCTTAAACAGACTTCGGTCTTGCCTACTCAATTTTCTGTTTTTTTTTATCTTTTTTTCCTTCTCTCTCAGTCAATTTCCTTCATTTTCTATGGCTGTATTCTCTGGAACTCCTGTGAGTGGCCACTGATGTTAAATCTTCACCTTCTCATTTTCCAGAAGCGTGATGATTCTCGGCAATTTATGAAGTTTCTCCATCCTGATCTCGGTGTTGGTAATCCACAGCTTTGCAACTTTTAATTTTGATAGTCATTAGGAGGATTTGCTCATCATTGGATTTGTGGTGTATTATGATATTTCCAAAGTATTTAACAAATCTTTTTTGGTGGTTTTAGTAACTCTAATTTTATTTGCATGACTTCATGCAGAACTTCCAGAAAGATCATATGGTGCTGACTGTCGCATATATGTACCTGAGAATCCCACAAGCAGGTTTAAAAATGTTTATGTATGATTTCTTCTTTCACTGTATCTTTAGTCTAGTTGATTCCCCTAAATCTTTTTTTGCTGTTCTTGTACATCAGTATAATATCACGGTGCTGCAGGATTCTGATTTCTTTTTTCTTGACCTTTTTTAGGAAACACTTTTCGATGAATTTGTGCTAGCTCATATTATTGGATGGTGGGGTAAAGCTATATTGATTCGTAATCAACCCCTTCTGTGGGTGTTATCAATAGGATTTGAGATGATGGAGGTTTGTTCCTTTATCTATGACATGCCGCTTTTGTGGTTCGCATTTTCAGTTTGGATTCATCGTCTGCATTTATGTGCCTGAAGTTTAATCATCCTTGTATGCTCAAGCTGGCTATTTGATTATAGTCTTATTTTTATGTTGGAATTTTCAGTTTACATTCCGCCACATGTTGCCAAATTTCAACGAGTGCTGGTGGGACAGTATAATTCTTGACGTTTTGATCTGCAATTGGTTTGGTGAGATTCTCAACCATTTTTTCTACCCTGGTTTATTATCGCTTTGGTTTGTGTACCTTTAATATATCTTTGATGATGTGATTTTAAGTCATTTTGTCTTACATACTTGCCTATAGTTTTTCTTATTTATAAACTAGTTTTCCATTTATGAACATATGAATTTTTGCGATGTCACGATACCCTTAAATAGTTATGAAAACAGCAGGGTCAAGCCACTTCTAGATCTTTTTGCTATCTTGGATGTATGGTTCCGTTTAAAGGAGCTAGTAAGAAGTATAAATATTAATTAGTTCTTCGAGAATTTGAGACCATGATTATGAACCTTATACTATTTTGTATATCAACCCTGTGAAACTCTTTCTGCTATATTTTCCTTCTGTGTTTTTCCCTTCCAACCCATTTCTAGTTGAGCTTACCTTCTGAAATTCTGACTATAAAATTTGAATATATCCCTCATATCACATTTACTTCTAAATTTGCACTTAGTTTTTCATGGCGAGCACAAGCCATGATATTATCTAGATTGATGCAGCAAGTCTTTCATTTTTGACAACTTAAATTTTCTTTTACGAAAATCTTTTATATCTAGATTGGTATTTTTCGGAAATAACTCCATTATGACAAGTTCTGTTTGGTTTACATTGCACTACTGCAGGCATCTGGGCAGGGATGCATACCGTCAGGTACTTCGATGGAAAAACATACAACTGGGTTGGCCTAAGCCGTCAGCCTAATATAATTGAAAAAGTATATTTAAGAACTATATTTCATCTTACTTCTCTTGTTTGCATACTCATTATAATACATCATTATTGATAGATACAAATTTTTCTTTCCTTATGGAAAGATTCTAATGAGACATTGGGTACTTGTATCTAAATTTCTGGAGAGATTAAACTGATTCTGATGCTTGATATTACACATTAGATTGATGGGACAAAGATTGTGTATAGGTTGATCTTGTGGTGGGTAATTGCAATGCCAACGATTCGTGAATACAATTCTGGAGAGATTAAAGTGATTCTGATGCTTGATATTACACATTAGATCTTCCATGTTCTTTCTGAGTGTATATTCTTGTTTTCTACTAGTTTTGTTTATAGACGTGTGTCCTTCACATTTTTTCAGTTCAAGCGAACATTAGGACAGTTTACCCCAGCACAGTGGGACAAAGATGAGTGGCACCCTCTGCTTGGTCCATGGCGGTTCATTCAAGTTCTCACTCTTTGCGTTGTGTTTTTGACTGTGGAGTTGAACACATTCTTTTTGAAGTTTTGTCTTTGGATTCCTCCGCGGAACCCGATGATTGTGTATAGGTTGATCTTGTGGTGGGTAATTGCAATACCAACGATTCGTGAATACAATTCGTATCTTCAAGACCGGTACAGACACTCTCTCTGCCCCAGCATATTCACATGAAAAAAAATGCTATATTTTCAAAGAATAATTTACTAAGAAAGAATTTTCATTTAATCCTGCTTAATTACTATGTTATTTTTCCAGAAAACCGGTGAAAAAAGTTGGAGCATTTTGTTGGCTCTCACTTGCTATCTGCATTGTTGAGCTTCTCATTTGCATCAAGTTTGGTCATGGTATGTCAGTCTAGATCAATCATCTTGAAGCATTTATAAATTTTTGGCTGTTTATTGATTTTAATTACCTTTTTCTCGACTTCCACCAGGATTATATCCTAATCCAATGCCTTCATGGTTGGCCATTTTCTGGATGTCTGTTGGAGGGGCCCTCCTCATGTTCCTCCTTGTTTGGTCTTGGCAACTGCATCAGAGTTTAGGTAGGAAGAGGCGATGATATTGCTATTGAGATACATTATTCTTTGACTGCTTCCTTTCTTTGAGGATATGCATCCATTGCTGTAAATATCCAACAGCTTCACAACTGTAAATGCCATTCTCTTAGGTTAGTGGATCACTTGTTTGAGAAGAGAGAGATTTTTCTTACATTATAGGTACTGGGAAATGCTTCTAATCCAAGGCTCCTGAGTTACTGGTGTGCTGCTGTAACAAACACTTTTTTTTTTTTTTTTTGGTTGTTGAGCCTTTATGGACATCCCAAGTTTTCGTGTTGTAGTTCAGTTTTTTTGTGTCATTTGCAATTGAATAAGTTTTTTTGTGACATCTGCAAATGGATTAATTTTTTATTCATCCAGAGCATTTTTGTCATCTGCAATTGGATAATGTAGCAAAAAGTGAACGGGCCTATGCTCCAGTCATCTAATCCAGGGGTTATTCTCTTAGCAGACCCTTATCCTTTTCATTTCTTTAAGAAATTAGGTACACCATATGTGAAATGAAAGGAACTAAACAGAATAATGTGAGCAGCTTAGCCTGGAAGAAGAGGGAGAGCAGAGGAGAGCTGGCTGGATTCCCCTACCAATCCTCCCATTTATATAAGTTTTTCTTCTTGATGACGTTATAAATTTTGAGTCAGATGGATTAGATTCTATGTCAAGGAGGCTCGTTGAAGGAAAATGGTCCGATTTGAATGTATGAAGAAGAGATAAATAAATTATAAAATGAAAGCTTGTAAACTAACTAGACATGATGTGATACATCAGATTTACTTTACAGTAGAAAAAAGCTTTACAATCTGACATATCAAAATTAAGTAGGTTTATAAAGTTGATTTTGTATTTTTTTTTTCAAATAATATTAACAAAGGGGATGCACCTAAGACTGTTCTCGTTTGTTTTTCTTCACAATAATCACCACACAACTTAAATCACTTATTTCACTCAGCTCGATCTGTGATTTGACGTACTCTGGTGGCACCCTTGAATTACTCTGCATCAAACTTCGGGCACGATTATTAGGATCTTCATTCAGCTTCCCCCAAAGCATATTCATGCATAGAAAGAAATCTTTGGGACACTTCGAATCTGCACACTACCTGACAAGCTCTTTTTGAGCTGAGATATCTGAATTTATGTTCACAGGGGATAAGTTTCTTAAACCCTTTCAGTTGCCTAGTTTATTTTACTAGGTGGAGAAAGGCATAGTACTGGACATCTTTCTCTTCCATGTGGTTCTTCCTCTGACAATCTCTTCACTTCGTCTCTCACCTTGAGTTT
The DNA here is from genome assembly GCA_961763995.1 of Juglans cinerea. Classification (NCBI taxonomy): domain Eukaryota; kingdom Viridiplantae; phylum Streptophyta; class Magnoliopsida; order Fagales; family Juglandaceae; genus Juglans; species Juglans cinerea. The sequence continues at coordinate 2,477,690 of CAUIVZ010000011.1, read as the reverse complement.
GTAGAAGGTGTGTATACCTTAATGGTGCCTTTTCATAGGAACCCAGGAGTCCACCACCTTCAAGAATTTCTGATGCAAGAGAGAACCCATTGAGCAGACTAATATCATTGTTTTGTTTCAATCCATCTTTCAGAATTCCATCTTCGTCTGGATGGCAAAGTGACTGAACTATGTCTGAACTCCCACACTCCCTTCTATATTCTAGTATGATACTGGATAGTTGGCGAGACTCCAAAATCTCATCTGGGATGGTCTGTGGAAAAAGAAATGAAATAACTCAAAAGAGTTAAGAAATGGGTAAAGAATGATGGGCCATAGATTGACTGCAGATTGGTGCTTTACCTCAAGCATCCATCTTACGTACTTCACATTGTTTACATGTTGGTTCATATCCAAATCGCTTCTCTTTGGCTACCAATTAGAAAAATTGCAATAGTCAGCGTATGCTTCTTTTTTAGCTGTTGGAATGAGTAGAATGAGGCACTGAAGCTGTGTTGTCTTTTACCTTCAAATTGGAGTTCATATATCTTGCTTTACTGTCCAACTTAATGATTTTCTCGGGAGAATCTTCCTTGATTGCTTGGTTCTCTATGAACCAGGGTGAAATCTCATCCCTCACCTCTTCTGGCATTTTGGAGAGGCGCCTTGTTTGCTGGTTCATCATCACCCAGGTGCTGTTTCATGTTTTTAAGGTAAGCATATGTGGTAGAGGAGCCGACTCCAATTAGTCACTCTTGGGATTAAGGCATTACCTGGTGGCACGTGCAAAAACATGGCCTGTGGCTTGACTTTGGATTAGCCAATCTCGCCGCATTCCGTTTTTCCCTGATGCTCCAACCCATGTGTCAATCTCCATTACCTCTCCCCTGTATGCAGAGAAGTGCCAGTGAATAAGCCTACTTTAAAAGTTGAAACGGTTCGTTTGGTTTCTTGACGGCACTCAACTCAGCTAAGTTCGGTTCAGATTTAAATCTCTTCTAATATCCAAACACTCAACTCTCAAATCACTAAACTTATCTCAACTCAAAACCTCTTTATACGTGGAATCCACAACCTTTTTCAACTCAACACCTCTTTGCACGTGGGACCCACAACCTTTTTCAACTTTTCATAAATACATCTAAACTCATCTTAACATCTAAACTCATCTTAGTTAGACTTCACAAAACTTACTTCACCATCTCAACTCACTATCATTCATAGAGAGCTCAACTCAACTCAACATCCAAACGCAGCCTAAGATCAAGTTCGAGTGAACATCAATCACTTGCACAACTGTTCCATGAGTAGAAGTCTATAAGCAAGTTATCATCTTAAACAAGTGCACAACTTTTAACTGGCTTTCTGACTTGGGAGATCAGGTTTTATTGGTTATGGGCAGTTATAACTTACAGAGATTATTATATTGATTGCTTTACTATTTCTCCGGCTGCAAAACCTTGGAAGTAGAGTAAATATATACATCATAAAGAAAAGAAAAATAGTTTGGTGCTTCCAATGGATGGAGGGCAAATGGAGTTGAATATGGAGAGAAATCCTATGAACGGCCTTTTCCTAATTTGGACTGATTTTCTGTCTTAGCTCAGGACAACTTATCTTATATTTTTATTTAAAGTCCAACGAAGACGTCTTTATCAGAAAGCTCTAAGCTTGTCGAGGGCCACGAGGCGGGTGAGATATACATAATTGGAACTATTTGAATGTTTAGGCCATCAAACATGAGGAGGAAGATGATGGAGCTAACCAGATTGGGTAGTGATCGACTTGAACCTGCATCCTTGAGACAACCCATATGAGATTATTCCTTACCATTCCATGTGTGGCACCAAAACCATTGCTCAGAAGACCAGACATCCATACATGATTCAATGCTGTTTCCTGCATGAAAACGAAATAATTCTAAGAAGACAATCATAATGTATAAAGCTCTTTATTTATGAGCTTCTACTACATTTTCATGCACATGTTTTTATTCACCTGAAGAAGATTCAGGATGCTCTCAAGAGTTGCAGTTTTGTCAGGACCAACTTCATAGGACCTAATGACAACAGTCTGCCTGTACCCAACACCTCCTTGACTGATGAGCCCTTGACGATGGGGATCCACCAACTGCTTCCTCGTCGGAATATTTTGGCGAACCTCTTCTTTGGGGATGTAGCCATTTTCCGGGATCGAAGTGATTGAATTGAATGTGTTAGCCACACCAGCCGTTTGGCTCAGTATATCAGCCTTATTGGAGGACCTACTTGATGTACTAATAATTCTGAGATTATTCATCTTTTGCTTATTTTGGTCATGATTATCTCTATTCGAAGAACATCTAATAGAATAGGAAGCTGAATATGATGAGAAAAGAGCCATTGCTTCCTGATATACAAAGGAGAAGATTGGAACGGAGAAAAGGAAATAAAATGGTTTTATAGTTAGAAGGGGGGCGGATCTGCCAAAGGAAAAGATACAAGCAGAGGGGGAAATTTGAGGGAAATTTGTCATAAAGCTGAATGCATGGAATAAGGCATTTTGTTTGTTGGAGGGAGGAGGTTTTGATGCCAAAAAGATTTAGCTATTAATCTTAGGAGTGATCGACAGCCGAGGTTAGAAAGAAGGGCTTAGTTTTTTATTTCACACGTTCTTGTAGTGTGAAATGGACGAGGGGAGGGAATGGTAGTGGTTTTCTATTGGAGCATTGGTGTAAGATCCTGATGCTACTTCCTAAAAACCAACATTCTGCTGTTTGTATTTTCCTAGAACCTGGCTTGGACTTTTCCTACAGGCCAACCAAACAAACAACCAAAAAATGGAATGCTTTTTTGACTAAGCTAGAGAAGTTAGGACATCTTCCTTTTGAATTATCGACTATTTTCTAATGATACATCCAAGCAATGGATTTTTGTATTCAGTACCCTAATTTGATATGTTTATGTCAATTTACATCATCTCCTCTCAGATTTTTGGTGTTAAGGTGATGAAAGTACGTCACCTGACTTCTCCCACCATTAGCAATGATATTTTTTTTGCTCTCTCTCTCTGAATTTGCCATTTATTTTACTTAAATAATATAAATATCCTCTGCCACCATCAGCAATGATACCAGCTTCCTGTCCATTTCAGCAATTTAAAAAAGATAAAAAATCAAAGATTATCATTAAGAACTTTTAGTCTTTCTGAAGATGCTTGTAAAACAACTAATAACAAGACTAAATGCACCAGATCGAGTTGCTGGTGCATTGTATAGCGCTGTGTGGAATAACATATCAGGCATTGGTTTCTTGAATCTGAGCTTATATTCTCAGTCATAATATATCTCCCTCCACATCTATATATGCATGAATGTGTCTTTGTCATGTCATGTTGGCTTTCTCATGCAGAGTTGCATACATTTAGTTCTACAGGATATTTTCAGCTTGTAGTTGGATGGTAAGCATCTTGGTTATCTAAGTTGGTCGGAATTGAACACGGGGTATTCATCCGCTATAAATGAGATTATTCATAAATTTCGGGTACCGTCCTCATACCTCAAAAACAATCTAGGGACTGAGGAATCTAAAAATTAGGCATGAAAAGACAAACAGGTAAAGCCAGAGGTATGCACTAAAGTATTAAAAGAAACAGAATTAGAACCTTGGAGACATAGGAATTATGAAGACAAGCAAAGCACTTTCTTACCTTTTAGTCTTTTTTTTTTTTAATTTGGGAGGTGGGGACTGAATAACACTTAGTTTGAACTCAATAAGTCAATTTGATACCGTAACCTAATATGTGCCGATAGTTTTCAGGCATGAAGTAGAAACATAGTTATCCACGGTTTCGTGGTTTGGAATTATGCACTCGAATTTTTCATAATCAAGATATCCTCAGACTGACAAATTCCTAATTCTGGAAATCTTTGATCCTTGGTCAGAACCGTGTGTTTTCCTGGTTCCTCACCTATGTTTGGATTACACTCTATCCCACAAAACTGTCACCTTTTTTTTCTTCATTATGATTATCAAACTATCAAAAATATCATCTTATCCTCATGACAGTCCACCGTTTGTAGTTTTTCTCGTCCTTTTCAACCATTAAAATCGTGTTACTCTGCAATCTTTTTTTGTTTTATATGTGTCATCAACGGTAAAAGAATAACATTCTTAATTTCGTCTATTTTAAGAGCTCATGTGGTAGCTTAATAAACATGTACATCTTAACTTATATTTCAAGTTGGGGACTAGATGTCAACTTTGATACTTTTTTTTTTTTTTTGAAAAGATGACGGAACCCCAATTTTATTGATTGCCCTCACTTTTGGCGGAGGAAAACCGTGGTTACAATCATGACACCTGGAAGGTACAAAAAACTAAATCTAGAAAAAGAGCACCCAGGCATCAAAACCAGTGTAACCATATAGAGTACAAGCCTTAAGAAAGATACATAACCTACTTCCGTGAAAGCCAAAGAGGGGAACCTGCAAAAAAGTCAAGTACACAAGAACAAAGAGACGCAAATACCAAGATAGCAAAATTAGACAAGCAAATAACGCAAAACAAACCTGGCAAGAGGCTTATGATATCCTCAGGTAGGGCATACCCAATTTGTCCATGCGGAGAAGACCCCTCAATAGGCTAGGCAGCATGTGAATATCAGACCAATCAGAGTTCAAACCTTCAGCCCCACACTGAGCTAGAAAGTCAGCCACAACATTGCCTTCACGAAAAATGTGATTTACTGTATACTCCAGGCTATTAAGATGTTCTTGTAAATCCTCCCAAAAGTCTTCTGAATACCAAATGGGGCACTTATTCTTTACAATCCAATTGACCACCAGTTGAGAGTCAGTCTCTATTTGAACACGATAAAATCCAAGCGCGTGACATCTGCGAACACCTTCCAATAAGCTGCGGAGTTCTGCAAAATTATTGGTACCCAAATCCAAGGGAACAGAGTAAGCCAGAAGTAATCTCCCATCCTCATCCCGAATAACACCCCCAGCGCCAGAGGTTCCAGGGTTCCCGAAACTACTACCATCAGTATTGAGTTTTACCCAGCCCTCAAGGGGCCGGTGCCATTTTACCACCCGGACCCTCTTGGGCTTAGGGAATAAGACTGGGATATCCAGTCTATTCAAAATATCCATGTCCTGGGTGGAAAGAGAACTCACTTTCATGATCCGGTCCATGATGCGCCAGAGCCAAAGTTTAATAGCGTGCCAAACCGATTCTTTTGAGTGAGCCTTATCTTCATACCGGGCTTTACAGCGCCTCTCCCAAAGTTTCCAGGAAATAATGGAGGGCAGAAGGCCAAAGATGGTTCTAACCTGTGAAGACTTACCCGCACGACGAAACTAAAAATTAATTTGATCCTTCCAAGTGCAGAGAGGGGCCATATGAACCCCTAGATGAGTGGCCGCTAGACGCCAAATGTGTCTAGCGAAATCCCCCGTGCAGAGCACATGGTTCAAGTCCTCAATATGACCCTTTTGACAGCAATTACATTTAGAGGCCATTGATACACCCACCATACTAATATTCTCGTCAACACTAAGGCAATTATTAGTAGCCTTCCACATCATGATGGAAATCTTCTTGGGTAGATTAGTATGCCATATCCACTGAGCCCAAGGTAAAGGGGGCGCCCGAACCCTTATACAGTCCCAGGCGCTCTTAGTAGTAAACTTGCCCTCATTATCCTTCAGCCAAACAAGCGCATCTTCACCCTCTTTTCGTCTAGCCAAAAACTCATACAGTTCATTGACTTTCTGATGGCCCACTAATCTGTTCAGAAGGGAAATATCCCACTCATTCTCAATGCGACACTCCTTTATCTTAATCAATGGGTGCTCAGCCACAGGAAATTGAGCATAGAGAGGACCTTCGTCGTCCCAATTGTCATACCAGAAGGAGATATTACCTTCTTTCACAATCCATTTGGAACTATTTATCATGTCTGGGATACTACGGACAATAGATTTCCAAAAGCGGGTCCCTTTAGTAAGCGTTAGGAGGGATAAGTGATTTCCTTTAACATATTTACCTCTGAAAAAGTCCGCCCAAAGAGAGTTGCCCTTTATAAGATTCCAGGCAAGTTTCATGTGTAAAGCTCTTTGAACATCCCCAAAGTCCCTAATACCCAAACCACCTTCGTCCGTAGGCGTACATATATGCTTCCAGGAGATCCATTTCCTCCGACTCTTGCCTCCAGATTCACCCCAAAAGAAAGAGCTTAGTAGCTTATTCAAGCTACGTATCACCGCTTTGGGGACATCTAAAACAGCAAGAAGGTGGGTGGCCATCCTAGATAAGACGTGACGTAAAAGAATAGTTCTTCCACCAGCAGAGAGAATCTTCATCTTCCATCCTGCAATCTTCTTATTCACTTTGCCCAATAAATCACCAAAATCACAAGTCTTCAGCCTACCATCCACAATAGGCACCCTCAGGTACTTAAAAGGAAACGAGCCCTCGGTAAACCCAGTAGAGCAGAGAAGAGCATGTTTCCTAGAGACTGAAATTTTCCTAGAGAAGAAAATGGCACTCTTCTCTTTACTAAGGACTTGACCAGTCCACTCCTCATATTTGTTCAGAACTTCCATCAAACCTCTCATACTTCTTTTTCCACCATTTGCAAAGATAACTATATCGTCAGCATACATAAGATGAGAGATAATCGGGGTCCCTCTAGCTTGGGTAAATTGACCAATTTTACATTTTCCAAAGGACTTCTTAAGGAGACGAGAGAATACCTCTTGCATTAAAGCGATAAGGGGTCACCTTGCCGTAGGCCTCGCTCTCCTTTAAAGAAACCCATGGGGGTCCCATTCATCATGACAGAATACCACGGCGAAGATATACAAGAGTTAATCAGGTCACAAACATTAGGAGAGAACCCAAAACTAACCAGAACATGTAATAAGAAATTTCAATCCACTCGATCATAAGCCTTAGACATGTCAATCTTAACCAAAACATTGCCTCCACTGGACTTCCTATGAATAGAATGGACCATTTCCTGAGTTAAACTGATATTCTCAAAAATACTGCGGCCAGGAATAAAAGCCCCCTGCTCCTGTGATATCATTTTAGGGAGCAAACTAGTCATACGAGCCACAATAATTTTTGAGCAAATCTTATAGACCACGGAACAAAGGCTAATAGGCAGAAATTTATCAAAACCAGAGGGTTTGTCCACCTTCGGAATTAAAACAATATAAGAAGCAGTGAAGTTTTTTGGGAGCATATGGCTATGGAAAAAATCAACAATGGCTAAGAGGAGATCATCTTTAACCAAGTCCCAACAAGCTTTGAAGAATCCTGAATCAAAGTTGACATGTGTAACGAGGAGAGAGAAAACGCTCTGTATTTAAAAATAGATCGTTGAGGAGAGAGAAAACTCTTGAGGAGAGAGAAACCCGATCGCCGATCCTGCACGGCGAGTGGCCGCTCACCGCCGACACAGATCGACTCGCCGGGCTCAGGCGACCTCGCCGAGGGTCTTCCGGCTCTGATCGGCCCCAAGCCTCTCTTTGGGATATGGCCAGCTGCGAGTCCGTCTATCCTCGACAGAATTGGCCGCTGCTCGTGTGAGAGGCTCATGGCGGACGTAGACCCAGTTGCGGCAAGTCGCCGCACCTTTGCTGAGGTCTCCGCAGCACCTCAACCGCTGCCTGAAGTGGAGATTCTGCTCAGGCCACCGAAAATCATAGAAGTTGAAATATGTTTTATATTCTCTGCAGAGGAAACAGAGGCCACTGCAAGGCCATTTCGATTTTCCATTGTCTTAAAATTCCTCCGTCAGAGACCTTCACTTGATTCTATAAGGTCTTTCATCCGTAGTCGATGGGGTTTATCCTGTTGTCCTGTGGTCTCGGCGATGCAAAGCCCAAGAAATGTTTTCATTAGGATGTCGAAAGAAGAAGATTTTAACAAAGCGTTGTCCAGAGAATCTTGTGAAATCAATGGTGTCTGCTATAGGCCATTTGCATGGTCCCCAGATTACACAGAGGAATACGAGTCACCTTGCGTGCCTGTGTGGGTTTTCTTGCCTGGACTTCCCCCGCATTTTTACCATGCTTCGGTATTGAAAATGATTACGGCGCCGATTGGAAAGTTCATTCGGAGAGACAATCCGACTACATGCGCTACAAGAACTGATGGAGCAAGGATTTGTTTAGAGGTCGATGCCTCCCGAGATCCGATCACTCACTTCTGGCTTGGATGTCCAAGGCTGCCTCACAGTAGGAGACAAGAGGTGGTCAATGAAACATTACCTGCTTACTGCTGCAACTGTCATCAACCGGGCCATAATTCTAAAACATGCCGTAATGGTAAAGACCATACCAGGAAAGGGACTGGGAACCAAGTTAGGGTCAAGAAAGGGTCTTCAGCAGAACCCAAGCCAGAATTAGAAGCTGGAAAGAATCAGACGGATGAGAATGAAGTAGGAGGGTCTTCGAAACAGGAGAATAATACAGACAAGGAAACAGGGGGCCAACTAGTTTTCCAGGTGAAGGGAGTCAAACAAGAAGAAGTGCAGCATGCCGCGCCCACAACCTGCATGAAGTAGAAGAAGAAGAAGAATGCACAGAGCCTAAAGGACAGGACAACACCAGTATTGTGGCCCAGCTGAATGATGATCAACCAGAGAAGTTTCCTGCCCCCTCCACGCAATCAATTGAAGAGCTAGTTGTTGAGGACACAGGGAAAGTTTTATTTCAGCAAGAGAGCCTGCAAATCGTTAAATCTACCTATCCCCTACCAGACCCACAAGAGGTTAGCACAGAAGACATGAATCCAGTTGTGAACAGAGTAACTGGTTTGGGTGAAGAATGGGAGAATCCTCTGATAAGCCTAAAGAGGAAATCGAATAAGAAAAAGGCAATGTCCCTAGCAGTCAGTGTTAATGAGAAGTTTATGGTTGAAGATGAAGAGGAAAGAACGGATGAGATACTCTTTTCCCATTCAGATCACGAGAGTGAGAGAGACAAAATAAAGGATGATATGCGTAAGGAATACTGCACAGATTCTGAGGGCTCCAACAACCCCAGGAAAACAGGCCAGAAAAGGGGCTCTACCAGGGTGGTAATTCGTCCTTCCAAATTTAAATTATGATCAGTCCTATTATTTTTTGGAATATTAGGGGAGTAGGCACTTCTTATAGGAGGTTGAGGAAAATTATTAAACAATTTAGTTCTAATATCATAGCTTTGGCTGAGCCATTTTTGTTAGAGGATAGAATACCGTCCTTCTTGGGAAGATTCAGCTGCAATTGTTTTGTCACAAATGAGGTGCATGGTGATAAAATTTGGTTGATGTGGAATTCATTGGTCTCGATACAATGGGTGGCAGGGTCTAATCAGTTTATTACTGTGAAAGTAGAGGAGAATGGTCATATGTTTCTCCTATCTATTATATATGCGAAGTGCAATCGAAATGAAAGAAGAGAGCTTTGGGCGGATTTGGAGAATATGGGGACTGTCAGTATTCCATGGGTTCTCTGCGGGGACTTTAATATCATTAAGGATGACTCAGAAAGAAGAGGTGGTCGTCCTCGTCCTTTTGTAGCCATGGAAGAGTTCAACCAATGTATTCAAACCTGTGGTCTGATAGAGATGTGTTCAAAAGGTCCGAATATGACCTGGTGTAATGGACAAGGCGGACAAGCGCGCAGCTGGGCCAGGTTAGACAGATGTTTTATTGATACTAATTTCCTTAATTCTTTTTGTAATGTTTATTACCAGGTGTTGGCGCGTTCTACTTCGGATCATTCCCCTTTGGTTGTTCAGATTGGGGAGAATTTATTCAGGTATGGTCCTAGTCCCTTCCGCTTTCAATATATGTGGACTGATCACTTGGATTTCTATAGTTTTGTGGAGGGGGTGTGGAAAAGTGACGGCCTAGGTCATGGATTAATCAACTTGTCCTCTAAATTACAAAGGGTTAAGGTGGCTTTAAAAGAGTGGAATAAAAGTGTCTTTGGTAAAACTAACGTCATAATCAAAGGTCTAGAGGTTCATATTGATAATTTGGAAAGCCGTCTTCAAGTCTCCTTTAATGCCGAGGACGATGTTGACCTCTTAGCAACCAAGCTGGAACTTGTAACATGGCTAGGTAGAGAGGATACTAGGCTTGCTCATATGGCCAAGAAAAGCTGGCTGAAAGATGGGGACCAGAACTCTAAATTCTTTCATGCTTACCTAAAGGCCAAATTGCATAAAAGAGTTCAAGAAATGAGTATGCCAGATGGTAGGGTCTTACAGTCCCCTCTCGACATTCATAAAGCCGCTGTTGATCATTTTCAGGAATTTCTGGGTCAAAGTGGTCCCCGGGCTCTCCCGAATTTGAGTGACCTGATTTCTCCCATTATTACTAATGAGGATAACTTGACTATTGGTAAAGATCCTTCCATAGAGGAAGTAAAGGATGCCCTATTCTCTATTCCCATCGATAGCAGTCCAGGGCTAGTGTGAACTTCTCATTTGAAAGAAAACATTGAAATATGTGATTGATCATTTTCATTTTCTATGCTGGGTCATTTTACACTCTTTAAGGGTCGGCTACCCAAAAGAAAATAGGTATTATACCGGGCATATACTCCATATTGTTGCGAAAAGGGATGACAATAAAACAAAAGTAAACAATCAATTATCAAACAATCAATCATATGACACAAATTTACGTGATTCAGTAACGTGCCTACGTCCACGGAGCTGCAGAGAATTTTATTCTATTAAGGAATCACAAGATACACTTTTGGGACACTTTTTCACTGTTCGAAACAGTCATACTGTACAAAATAAGCATATTTACATGGTGGAAACCCTAATTTCTACTTTTCTGCGATATTTGCTCGAGCTGAATGCCAAGCGCACATCGAGCAAACTCTCTGTCTGGTTTTTGCTCGAGCGCCGAGTTGAGCGACTGTCAAGCGAAATCTCTACCTAGACTTCGCTCGAGCCCACTATCGAGCAAGACTCGAGCAAACTTTCTATCTGATCTTCGCTCAAGCTGAAGTTCAAGCTGAAAGTTGAGCAAACGTCGAGCGAACTTTCTATCTTGGTGCTTCTTGAGTCAAAAACAGTGCCAAAATTTTTTTCATTGAAGGTCCACTCAAAAACCATAACGAATCATTGTCGGGCCGGATCATCAAGTCGGGCCGCCACAACAATAAACCAGGCTTCACAAACCCTACACATACATGGATGGAAAAAATCCAAATCAACTCCTCATGTGAAGCACAAGGTAGAGTAGCAGTCCTAGATTGTAAGCTGACAGAAAAAAACAGGGTTTGATCAACTGCAGATTGAAGGAGACTCCAAGTAAGTGCACCAAATATTGAATACAATGGTGAAGACTGAAGAGAACAGATGGAGATTGAGAGACTGGATAGAAGACATCAAGGGACATTTGCATAACCACGTGGAATGGAGCTTTAGTTGGATCCTCAGACTTGCTAATCAACAAGCACACTTGCTAGCAAAATAAGCTGCTGATACGAATACTTTTGGGTTCTTTATGGGTGATATTATCCCAAACTTATACGTAAAATGGGAGGAAGTTTTCGACCCCCCATAGTTGTGCGTTCGTAATCTTGGTTCTTCAATAGAAGTATCTTATTCAGCAAGTAAAGACTACACAAAAGAAAACGTATGGTTGTAGATTCCTCAATTCACCACTTTCAACTACATGATCTATATTACTCTTGATGGAAAACCCAACTACGACTTGCTTTTTCTAAATGTAGCATTTTTCTATGACTAATTGTAAAAAGAAAAATGCTAGAGTCGCCGACGTTTGGGTCCCGATAATTTTTTTTTTTTTATTTAATGATTAAGAAAATATTTTTTAGTGATGTTATGAAAAATTAAGAATATAAAAAAAAATCACAAAAAAAAAAATTGTTCTTCTCGGGACCGGTCTCATGCTACATCCTCGTGGATGTAGCACTGCTATTGTAAAAACATTAGTGTAGACTCTTAAAATTCTAAATATTTTTATATTTGTTAATATGACCCTTTTGAACTAACAAATAACTTTTGTCTTAATCCATGACGTAGCTTAACCAGAGCAACATTAAAATTATATAAGTTATAGATGTTGAGCTTCTATACTGCATTTAGATTGACATAGGAAGATGAACATGGAAACTATAACCTTGCCTAATGCCGATTTTAGAGGCCGCCCTAGTCTTTTACAAAAACCAAAAACATCAAGTTTTGCCTCCTCCCAGGCTTCTCTGCCAGCTTGGGTTGAAGGAAGGCTGTTCCTCTCAAGTCTCTCCTAATGTCCTTTAGAATCTAAACCAAGTTCATGTAGGTTACAAAGTTGCTGGGTTGTACTGATTTGGGGTATTCCACCAAAAAACTGAAGAAACAAAAACAAAAAGAAGACAATTAGACAAAGATGAAAAAGAGATTGTAAGCTCATTAAAATAAATGATGTGTCCTTACAACTTCAAGAGTATGAAACTTTAGCTCCACCAAAATTTTCTGCTGATTTATGTCATTATCTATTGGAAATCTCCAGCAAATATCCTCTCCCTTGCCTTGCTGGCCTGCAATATCAAGAATCCAATGGAGCTTTAACAAGAATTAGAGACTACAACGGTTTTTAAAACAATCCCAAATTCTCCTCTTTTCCTCCAAGCATCTTGGCAACAAACCAGAACAAAAGGGACTCTTGGACTAGACTTGGATCAAAATCATCACAAGATAAGAAGTGGAGGACAGACCTGTTTTTCCCAGTTTGTGCAACTTGTTATAATAGAGAGCAGAACTGTCTGGACAAAAGAACCGGTTTGTATAAAAATCCAAAGCCCCCTTCCTCTGAACTGTACCCAGAAACCCAGAAATGCAGAAACTGGAAGTCCACAAAGATAGAATGCCCCCAGGTTGACACAAGCCCCTATATGCTGCCACCCAGATCCTCTAGCAATACCTGAGTCAAACAAAGTCTTTATAGAACAGTGCAAAACTTGAATTCTTATTTGAAGTTAATGACAAAAAAGAGAGATTTTCAACCTGAGAGTACCCCTCGTAAGCTGTCCGGAATAATTGACAGAGAAATTAGGGGAGCCATGGCTGTTACATAGTCTACAATTTCCCTGTTATTGCAAAAATTGTAACCCAAAAAAGGGCGGCTGGCAAGAATGGTTGTGCTTACCATACTTGTCTCTATGACTGCAAGAAACAACGCAGCATAGAGAGCAACACGAGCAGCTTCTGGGTTCCCCGCTCCTAATTCATTTGAAATTCTAGTACTAAACCAAAAACAAGAGAAAAACTCTTAGAGAGGTGCACTTTCAGTCTTTCAACTACAATAGACACCAGTAGTATTCATAAATAAATGTCTTATGTGTGATTGATCAAACCTTGCTGCAGCACCAAGTCCATATGGTATCGCATACAGTATTGATATGGTTGCGAGACTGCATGTCCAGAGAAGTTGACAATAAGGATCAATACCCGGTGTTGAAGAGTGGGATTAGAATCCTCAGATTGTTAAGAGGAACAGATGTTATCGGTGCGTAAATATTAGAAATTCTTAGAAGATCCAAAGTGCTCTTTATCTAAAATACTACTAGAAAACTTACCATACAGAAAGCAAAGAAGTTTCAAGCTGTGGATTTGGTAGAAGTCCAGAAAGTAATATAAAAAGCCCAAAAGACCACCACTCAAGGCTGCAATTTTCAAAAACGATTAATTACATAAAAGAATAATGGAATTTTGCACAGAATATACAAGCTCCTTTCAACTGAAGCAAGTGAATAAGTTTACCAAAACATTGCTGCAGAAGGGACGGCAAAGTGAAAGAACTCCCCAATTCCTTGGAACAGCTCCATAGAAATTGGAACGCTTGTGTTTGCGCAGGCAGGAGAGTACTTCATGTATAATCCGAGTAAAATCACATTTAACCAATATGAAATGCCAATAGCTAAGGCTGCTCCAAGGTTTCCCAGTCCAGACTTGAACACTAAAGCCCAACATAGGGGTATGTGAAAAGAAAGAGTAGCACCAGAGCAGATAAGCATTGGCATGGCCAGACTCTGTGCCTGAAAGAATCTAAGGAGTGGTTGAAGCGTCGAGTATCCAAAGAGTGCAGGAACAAGCCAAATTGTGAATTTTCCAGCTTCATGTGAAATTTGAGGGTCTTGGCCTATCAAGATTAGTAACTTTCCAATGTGTGTCCATAACAAAGTCAGAGGAAGACAAACTAGGATCATAGAAAATATAGCAGTGTAAGTTTGAACTCCAAGTTCTCGATATTGCTCAGCTCCATAAGCTTGTCCACATAAAGTTTCAAGTGCACTTGCCATTCCTGACTGTCCGAGAATACAAAGTATAGATCAGTTCAAACTTCACTCATATAACTATGTCCCAAAATTCAATTTGATTAGAACCACTGCAGTTTGACATAGTTCGCTGAAAAACAGCTTGGTGAACCACCAGAATTCAGTTGAGCAGTAGTGCTCACTGCTCAATTTGTATGTCCTCCTCCATATACAATAACAAAAGGAAGGGTCAAGTTGTCGATTCTAATCTCTACAGGCGTATCTCTCTTTGCATGCCACCTTAGCAAAATGTTGTACATTGTCAAGCTACGTGAAACAGATTTCCGAAAGTCTACAGAAAAGTTACTGATAATTGTGAGAATGTTCTTCAGTGCTATTATCATGACTTTGAAAGTCATGTACGGTAGCATTACCAAACCAAAACGAGGAGTAGTAGGTTTCTGAGTTAAGCCTTGTTTGATTTCTATTGTAAATATGCAAACCAAATGGGGAAAAAAACAGCATGGTGAACCGAGAAGAATTAGGAGTACTGTATCGTAAGAATAGGCTACAATTTGCATCTTACATATGATACTGACGCCCTAATACTATTGAAAAGGCATGCATTTATTGGTCACTCTTAATGATTGGAAGTGAAAAGTCTTTACGTACGCTTTTCACGTCTGCTTTCTTCTTTTGAAAGATGAAAGCATCTTAAACAATTTGGGGGGGGGGGGGGGGGGGGAAGAAAATAAATACAATCTAAGAAATGAGAGACATGCCAAAAATAAATTATATATAGATAATGACATGATCAAAGGCTTACAAGAAGACTGAAACCGGTGACCCCAGAAACAAAGATGGCAATTGCAGTGCTATAGAGAGCAAGTTCATCACCCAGATGGCCCACCATCACCATTGAAATGACCTGCAACAGGGACTGTGATAGAGTCACAGCCACCATAGGACCTGCCAAGAAACCCAACCTCTTGAGCTCCTCAATAAGAGCACCCCATGTTAAAGGTAGAGTTTCTGATCTTTTATCTTGATCTCTTTCTTTTTGTAGCAGCCTCTCTTCCAAGTCCTTCTCTACGCCTCCCATTGAAGTCTGTACTGGTCTTGGCCTCTGATCACTCGCTCAACTTTGGAATCTCAGGAAAGAGAAGAGTGCTGTAAAGGAGCTTTTTTTGGTTTTTTCGACTTATATGCTGAGGATTTTACTTCATTAGTAGGCCAGCAAAGGGTCACCCATTGAAGTTTGGCAAATCGAGAAGTTATCAGACCACACGGTAATAAAATATATATATAGTTTCCTCTTCTTTACTTGCTCTACTTGAATCTACTAATAATTTCACATTTTATTCAATTTCTTAATAACTTATAAATCCTTCCATTTACAAACAAATAAAAGCCATCACCACTCACCAATTGGAGTTTGCTCAAATTACGGATGGTTTGATTTAAGGAGATAAACCAAGCAAGTAATCAGCCAAATAAATGCGTTTAAGTTGAAAACTCCAAAGGAACAGCCCCACAGTACCACACATGATACCATACCATATATATATATATATATATATATATATATATGCATAAGAACGTTTTATATGCGAAGCATTAAAAAAAAGGCTCAAAGGCATATTCAAATGATAGCCAAAAGTACTATTCTTGCGTTGTATCAAATGCTATCCATCCTTAGAACAGCCACCTGTTCCCCCCACTCACCCCAAATGATAACCCCATATCTTATCTTTGCATAGGTAACTATAAAATTATCAGTCATATTTGATGATGTGGTACATTTTAAGTGGTTGTTATTTAAATAGTTCATGATATATATTTTGATTGCTTCATCAATAGTTGTTTCATAAATATTTTTGTGAATAATAATGAAATAGTTGTGAATTAGTATGAGAATATACGAAAACAATTGTATTCTCAATCAGGCCCAAAACTTAAGATAGACCTATTTACGAGCTCTATTTTTCAACTATTTATGGGCTGTAGCAATCATAATATGGTATTTGTAAGCATCTCAACCTTTCCTTTTATACCATTCACATTGTCACTACAGTACATTGATGTAAATATAAAATAATCTTACTATGTCTCATAATTTATATCATTCACTTTATCCCTTGTGATGTCATGTGACTTATTAAAAAAATCTTTAAAATATAGATTCAAAACAAAATGGCGCCCAAAAATACAAAAAAAGAAAGACTAAAATCCTAAATTTCTACCACCCATTTCATGTTTGTGTTCTTTATTTTTTTTAATAAGCAACATGACACAATATTGTAGTGGCATATCAAGAAAATAATGTGACTTATAAATTAGGATGCATAATAAATTTATATATATATATATATGTAAATGTATATACATATAATTACAGAGTGTGTACTTTTTAGCGTCCGTGCATATTAAAGAGGGAAAAGTCTTTTTGCAAGCGATTTTGCTCAACAAACTGCACACCAATGTTAAATGTAAGACCTTATTTTTTTCTCAAAAAACTTTTTTTTTTTATTATTATAAAAAAATTATGTAAATTTTAATACGCAATTTGGTATGCTTTCGACTAACAAGTCCCATTAAAGAGAGCCGATTGCATGTACATCCAAAGGAATTCCTTTGACCCCGAGGCTCCACAACTCAAGCCCAAAATAGCCTTGATTGGCAGCCTCATCTTCTGTCTCATCACTTGTCTCATTACATGTTTATAATTCAAAAGATGCCCGCCGATTTCCTTATTTAAGCACATTTAATAACAAGAAAATAGGCGGTTGCTATTGGGACGTCAAATCATATATATTTTTTATAAGTCATTAATTGTACTACTCTAAAACATTAAATTATATTATGCCGTCTATATATATTATAATTTCTATTAATATAAGCAATGGGTAACAATCATTACCCATCATGCTTCCTCTATAGCATCATCCCACAAATTTTAAAGAAGGATCGGTAATTTTAATTTTATTAATTTAATGAGAAATAGAGTCATTCAGTCTAAATGTTATATAAAAATCATAAACTTGATGAAGGAACGAGAAGACTTACCGTTTAGATTGAGATGAGATGAGTTGAGATGGTTTGTGAATAGTAGTATGAATTGTGAGTTGAAATTTGTGAATTGTAGTAAAATGAGTCAATCCAAACCGGCTCTTAGGATGTAGAAGATCATAATATTACTGATTTGGCAGATTTGGATTCCTATATATCACTCATATGATACTTCATTATACGATAGGACTTGGGGTCTTCCACCAAAAAATTAAAGAAATAAAAACAGAAAGAAGACAGATGAAAAAGAGATAGTAAGCTCATTAGTATTAATAATGTTTCTCCTTGCAACTTTTAAGGGTTCGAAACTTTAGCTCACAAAAATTCTCTGCTGATTTATCTCATTATCTATTGGATGTCTCTACCAGCAAATAACCTCTCCCTTGCCTTGCTAGCCTGCAATATCAAAAACCCAATAGAGCTTTAAGTTGGGATTGACTATTATTAAAATGGGGTTCACAGTTCAAATGTCTTCAGTTAATTGACAAGAATATAAAGGAACAGATCCTACCAATAGATGGAAGAAAGTGTAAAAATTTTGTATTTAATAAGCATTTAGAAACTATAAAGGTTTTCAAAACAATCCAAAACTTTCTACTATTTTCCCCCAAGTATCTTGGCAACAGAGCAGAACAAATAGCAATCTTGGACTAGACTAAGATCAAAAGCAAGATAAAAAGTGGAGAACAGACCTGTTTTTCCCAGTTAGTGCTAATTGTTACTGTAAAGAGCAGAAGTGTCTGAACAAAAGAACCGGTTTGTATTCCAATCCAAAGGCCCCTTCCTCTCAACTGTACCCAGAAACCAAGAACTGCAGCAACTGGAATTCCACAAAGATAGAATGCCCCCAGGTTGATATAAGCCCCTATGTGCTGCCACCCAGATCCTCTAGCAACACCTGAGTTAACAACTCTTGATCAACAGTGTAAAGCATATATTCTCAGTAGAAGTTAAATAACAAAAAAGAGAGATTTTCAACCTGAGAGTACCCCTTGTATGCTGTCCAGTATAATTGACAGAGAAATTAAAGGAGCCATGGTTGTTACATAGTCTACAACTTCCTTCACATTGCTGAAAGTGTAACCGAAAACATGTCGGCTGGCAAGAATGGTTGTGCTTACTATACTTGTCTCTATGATTGCAAGAAACAACACAGCAAAGAGAGCAACACGAGCAGCTTGTGGGTTCCCTGCTCCTAATTCATTTGAAACTCTAGTACTAAAGCAAAAACAAGAAAAAATTATTATTTGTGCAATTTAAACTACAATAGACACCTATAACATGCATTAATAAATGGCTTATGTGTCATTGATCATACCTTGCCGCAGCACCAAGTCCATATGGTATTGCATACAGAGTCGAGATGGTTGTGAGACTATCCAGAGAAGTTGACAATAAGGATCATTTCCAAGCATTGAAGCGAGGGTTTATGAGGAACAGGTATTAGTTGCACATAAAGATTAGAAATTCTCAGAAAATCAAAAGTGCTTTTGATCTGAAATACTGCAAGAAAACTCACCATACTGAAAGCACAGAAGTTTCAAGCTGTGGATTTGGTAGAAGTCCAGAAAGTAATATAAGAAGCTCAAAAGACCACCACTCAAGGCTGCAATTATCAAAATGAATATATATATCAGACAAGAATAGTATATTACAACAGGACATACAAGCTCTTCTTTCAACTGAAGACAAATAAAAGATTTACCAAATCATTACTGCAGAAGGGATTGCAAAGTGAAAGAACTCCCCAATTCCTTGGAACAGCTCCATAGAAATTGGAATGCGAGTTTTGGCACAGGCAGGTGAGTACTTCATGTATAATCCGAGCAAAATCACATTTAACCAATATGAAATGCCAATAGCTAATGCTGCTCCAAGGTTTCCCAGACCAGACTTGAATACTAAAGCCCAACATAGGGGTATGTGAAAAGAAAGAGTAACACAAGAGCAGATAAGCATTGGCATGACCAGACTCTGAGTCTGAAAGTATCTAACCAGTGGTTGAAGTGTCGCATATCCAAAGAGTGCAGGAACAAGCCAAACTGTAAATTTACCAGCTTCATGTGAAATTAGAGGGTCTTGGCCTATCAAGATTAGTAGCTTTCCAATGTTGATCCATATCAAAGACACAGGAATACAGACTAATATCATAGAAAATATAGCACTGTAAGTTTGAACTCCAAGTTTTCGATATTGCTTAGCTCCATAAGCTTGCCCACATAAGGTTTCCAGGGCACTTGCCATTCCTAACTGTCCATGGCACACAAAGTACAAATCCACTTAGTTATATGAAATGGATAAGTTCAACCTCTATTATTATAAATAGGTCCCTAAATTTAATTTGAATTCTTCTTTAGAACATTTTACTTGCTCGTATTGTCTACGAGCTCTGATTTAATAAAACCCATATATATTGGTAGCAATTCAAAGTAACTGTCATTGTTAAATTTCATCCATCCTAAGCAAATGTTTTTCAGCATGCACTAGCATTCATAAAGGTAAGCCATATCACAATTCAAGTAATATTATGGAACTGTATCAGCATATTGCTAGTTCCATCCCTCCATGTATATGATCAACCTAATAAACTAGGTGGTTACTCCTAAAAGATTATTAGGAAAAAAGCAGTGCTTTTGAACAATGTCTCAGTTGTATTAACTGATTACTGATCTTAAGCAGACTGAAGCTTATTACCTTACCTCATCGCCTCTGAATCCTTCCTTCAAGGATCATACTCATGAGTACCAAACAATTTGTTCAAGAACAAAAGAAAGGAGTACTTGAGGACAAGTTATTTTCTTAGAGAATGTGCAGAGTTTTCCTGTAGTATATTTTTCCTGAGAGATGCTATAAAGAGCACATGATTTCCTCTTTTCAGAGCTTTATAAGAATTAGTAAGCTCTTTAGTGACCGACAGGCTTCCCTTCGTGTTTAAGTTTTTTTGTGTTTTCTGGAACATTTTTCATGCTCTTATAACATCTTTTTCTAGTTTTGTGAACTTTTTTCTTTTAAGACCGTCCGAATATTGTGTAAGGTGGCAAATCCAGCTAAATTACCACAGTAATTGAGCGTTATCTGCTCAAAGACAGCTTGTTGAACCGAGAAGAATTAGGAGTGTATCGTAAAAAGTAGGCTACATTTATCTTACGAAGAGATTTATTATACATCAGTCACTATTCATTCTCGCACCTCATATCTATAGCTTTTTTATAAAGTGTGGGGTATTTTTTATAGGATATGGAGATATTTTTTATAGAATGTGGAGTGTTGGGCGGTGAATAGTAACTGATGAAAAGAATTTTTCTCCTATGAAACTGACACCCTACTGTTGAAAAGTCATGCATCTATCCGTGACTCCCAATGCACCAAATTTCTACGCAACCAAGGCAATAGAAAAGTTTTTTCTTGTCCTCTTGTTTTTCTTTTTTTTTTCTTTTTGGAAAGGTAAGATTAGAATCTATAACAAATTTTTCAACAAAACGAAGATTGAACAACAATCTAAGATATGTACGTGATCAAGACAGAAAACAAATTTAGAAAAAAGAACAGTGATAAGAAAGGCTTACAAGAAGACTGAAGCCAGTGACCCCAGAAAAAGAGATGGCTATAGCGGTGCTAGAGAGAGCAAGTTCACCCAGATGACCCACCATCATCATTGAAATCACCTGCAACAGGTACTGTGATAGGGTCACCGCCACCATAGGACCTGCCAAGAAACCCAACCTTTTAAGCTCCTCTTTGAGCACACCCCATGTTAGAGGTGAAGCCTCTGATCTTTTCTCTTCTCTTCCTTTTTGTAATAAACTCTCTTCCATCATGTCCTTCTCTTTGTCTCCCATGGAAGTCAGCGCTCTTAGCCCCACTCTCAACTTTGGGATCTCAGAAAGAGAGAGCTGTGAAGAGGTTTATTCTGAACTTAATTTAGGTACTTCACGGGATACATACATACATATATATATATACACACACATATATATATATATAGAATAGAGTTATTCTATATGTGTGTGTGTAATATGTATGCTGAGGATCGATACAGTATTGGTGGGCCAGAAAGGGGTCAACTTTTGAAGTTTGGAAAATCATAAGCTTATCAACGTACAAACTACACGGTGATATAATATATTGATCATTGAATATAGTGATCGTTTTCACATATCTTCAATTACTTAATAACTCAAATTTCTTCCGTTTACAAACAAATAAATGTTCCATAATGGGAATTTACTCAAATATCAGATGGTTTGATCCAAGTAGATCAACCAAACAAGTCTCTATGGCAACAAAAGTAAATCATCCAAGAAGAAGGTCCATCGATCGTATAATGCCAGTCAAGGTTCTGTTCTCCCAGACAGCTGTTATAAATGCATGCATGAGATTTGCAGACAACTGACTGCACAATCTGCACGAGGAGCTAGCATGGCATGGCGTGTCTTTCCTTAATCCCCTCGCTGCACCCCGTATACATTAGTCACTCCGACTAGGTGTTGATTAGCTTTCTTTTCTTTTCTAGATCTTTTTCTTATTCTGTTTGATCTGAGACTTCGGTAAAAGATTGAAAACGATATGTGACAAGACTTGCGTGCATATATTGCAAGGAGCCCCACCGATGAGGAGCCATATATGATCCATCAGCCAAATCCACTTGAAAGAAAAGTTTGTCTCTTTTATCTCCCATAAAAAGTCCAAAAACGTTATATAATTGAAAACGATATGGGACAAATTAACACGTGAATACAGTACATAGAAGAGAATCTATATATGTCCTTGCATGTGATATGGGGCTTCAACACATCGCCTCTCTTAAAAAAATTAATCATAGGAAGTGCGCCTGGGAATGGAGAAAAATCATGTGGGTTTCAATCAAACAGCATGCCACCTACCATTAGCCTTATTATTTTAACGAGAACGTCCAAGCCCTTGATCAGCGATTAACGCACCTCCTGTTAGAGCCTAGAGGTGGAGTTTCTGACTTTTATCTTGAGATCAACCTCCTTTAAATAGCCTCTTTTCCACGTCTTTCTCTTTGTCTCCTGTATGAGTGGGTAGTCTTTGCTTCTTACTCGCTCAACATTGAGAATAATTACCTGACTTCGTTAAATATTTAAAAAACAAAAATCAAATACTAGCTACAAGTATTTTTGAAAAATAGAATGAGACCCAACACTAAAAAATAGGTTTTTCGAATGAATCCACTTTTTTTTAAAGGAAGAACTCAATACATTTTCAACTCATCTTATCTCATCTCATCTTATCATTATAATTTTTACAATTCTAACATAAAATATAATAAAAAATTCAACTTTTTCAAATCTCAAAATAATGATAATATTAAAAAATAATATTCTGACAATATTTTATGAAAAATGCTACTTTACCTCCCCATTTTGCCCACTCAATTTGACCGTTGGTCAAAAATTTTTTTTTTTTTTTACTTAGTGATTAAGGAAGTATTTTTAAATGTATTGGTGTATTTTTTTATTTTTTAAAAATATTTAAATGTATTAAAAAAATGTGAAAAAAAAAACACTGGGCGGTACGCCCAGCACTCATATTTTATTCAACTTTTAACTTTTATCTCAATTCATCTCATCTCAACTCAACTCACTATACAAACCTAACCTTACCCAACTTGCACGTGCTGAACCATATTATATATTTATATGTATATGCCTGATATAGATTTTGTATAAAAGACTCCAGAAACAGCAAAGTCTTTAAGATTTGTTGTAATTCTCTTTAATTGGTTATGTAATCCATTAATTCACTCAAGCTAATTCAATATTTCCAGAAGCAAATTTCAATAGAAAATCTTAAATTTTTATAGTGAAAACTACTTTGGCGTGCATGACCTAATGGAAAGGGACTAGGGGTGTAAAAAAAATCGGTGAACTGGTAAACCGGACCGGTGGGTTTGGTCTGGTACCTAGTTTGGTTCAGTCCGGTACTAGTTTTATTTTTATTTTTATTTTTCTTAAAACCAGTCAAAATCGGTCCGATTTCAATTTTTCTTTTTCTAAAACCGGACTGGACCGAACTTGACCGGTTCATATATATATTATAATTTTTTATATTGTATATAATTTTTATATATAATATATAATTATATATAAAATAGTTTTGTATTATATGATAAATTACTCATTAATATAATATTAAATTTTAAAATCTTATACCACTATAGTATATTGTATTAATAGTTACACTAATACTATATCACTATATATTTTAACATACTATAATATATCACTATAGTCTATAATACAATTATAATATATATTATAATATACTACAATATATTATCACTATAGTATTATATGTTATAATATATTATTATTTATATTATATAATATAGTATATGGTATATTAAAATCGAAAAATCAGACCGAACTGGATTGGAACTGATAAAACTAGAAGTACCGGTTTAAGGGATAACCGGTACGGAATCGATTCTTGAAAATACAAAATCGATGCATACCAATTTAATTTCAAATTTTATCCAAAATCAGACTAAAAGGGACACATGCACGCCCAAGCACACCCAATGATCTCTTCGTCCCTAATCTTTTCTTCCCGGTTCCACAGCAAAAAAATCCCCCTCTCCCATGTGCGCCGGCCTAGTCCATATTTGCATAAACACAGACATAAATTCCCGTATAGCAGATTGTCGTGGAGTCCCTAAACGAGTACGTGACAAGACTTGCTTGCGTTGCAAGGCCCATTCGACATGCGAGGAGCTAGGCTACTTCACTTTACAGAAAAATTTTAAAAAGTCTCTTTCATCTCCCAAAAAAAAGGTCCAAGATCTTTAACAGGTATGAAAACAATACAATATATAAAAGAGAGAATCTATTTCCTTGGCGTGCACGTAATTGCATCCATCTCAACATTGGTGCCTCCTTGTTTGCGGTACTATAATATAATCAAGGCGCATAAAGTAGTTGATGGACAAGAAAAAAGTGTAGATCTCCATTGCCTATATTTGTGTTTCTAATTCAGGCAGCCTCTCCATTCAAGACATGATCTGTTTTGGTTTTTTTTTTCCTTTTGAAATGGTTTATAGAACTAGCTAGCTGATCAATGGAGTTCTTCTAGGATGATTCGTTGTCCGAATTGGTTGTTGGATGTGGATAGATGGTCAAGGTTAAAATATTGGGCACTACATTTCCAACGACGTTTGAGACGTGTGTCACACGTTGTCTCAAACATCATTGAAAAAATTATCCATCGGGGTTTGACATATTTACTTTCTTATTCAAGAAATAGGAAGTGAAGTTTTCAGACCAAAGCCTCACATCAATCTCTAACAGACACGTCCTCTCCTGTCACAATGCCTCATATATATATATATATATATATATATAGTCAAACCCTAAAACAGAGCTGATTATCACACGTTTTATTGCATGTTTGTAATATGAGCATATTGAATAACAAGATCTCCAGATTGCTATATATTGGGGTTTCCAATAAAAAAAAAAAAAGGGGGGGGGGGGGGGGGAAAGGAGTTGATAAATGTCGAGAAGAGAGAAGAAAGAAGAAAGAAAGAAAGAAAATTAATGGGATAGCAGAGTTAACAGCTAGCTTTCTCCGTGAGGGCATACAAATACGTACAATTGGCCATGATCCTTGTGTACCTGTGGATCAAGCGAATTAATTAGTAACCTTTTCACAGCTATAAAAGGCCATAGTAACGTGATTTTATTAAGGAGTAGTGCTACAGCCACAAAAGAATTACATAAAAGTAATCTCACAAACTGACGTAACTTCATATGATCTAATCTATTTTATAATAAAAGTAATTTTCCAATCTGACAAACTACATCAAGTCACATCAATTTGTGAGAATATTTTTATAAAATCATTTTGTGGCTAGAGTATTTCTCTTTACTAAGAGAGAGAATCATGTTCAAATCCTCCATCTCCTGTATATAAAAAAATAAAAAATAAAACAATTAAGATGTGCTATATTATGTACATAACCAGATGAGATTGATTATAACAAATAAAGGCATAGATGTCACTACTTAACAGAATACATCTAATAATTCATGCCTGCCTACGATGGAACCGTCTTAAACCTGCCAATGCCAATATTAAACATGCTAGAGTATAGAATTGGGTCTGCACGTCTGTCTTGACATGATTTCATAATCCCAAAGGGCTCGTAAATTCTGGATTAAAATTGAGTAGGCCTGCCTAATGCTTTTTACTCGCTTCCGAAGTCCATTATGTATGGTCTTTAGATGAATCGAAGACTTTTAGATATATGCAAATATGCCCGTACACTTTTAGACCAAGATGCAGGTGTTTTAGTGTTTTATAACTTTTATGCGCATAGAAGATTAACATAAACATAGGTGCACCGGTTTTGGTCCGAATTTTGTCTCAAGAGTTTATGACCCAGATAAAGCATTGCCTTTTACATGCATCATCTCCATTCTTCATAGTCCGTCATAAAGCAAGCATGTTGGTGCAAGATTGCCATCTCCATCACATTAGCTTCAAAGATAAAAACTTTCTACACACAAAAAACAGCTTTACAGACTGACTGGTCTTTTGAAGTGATACTTCTATTTCCAAAATGTCTTATGAATATCTATGGGAAGCGCATAAGAGCTATCAATTGTAGGCGTTACTACAATCTTGGTGTGCGGCGTATGAGGAAAGCTCTATATAGCAAATGAAGAAGTGATATGTACGATTCTTTCAAGTAATGTCTCTTATTTCTTTCTTCAGGCAACGAAAGCTGTGCGTCGTGTTCATAAAATTGGCAAAAGTTTTATTGTGCATGACCACATATTGGATTTTCACACTAAACCAAGAAAACATGCAGAACCATATATTGGATTTTAACAGCAAACCAAGAAAACAAACGGAACCTACAGTATGAAACCAATGCCAAGAAAAGGTAAGCAAATTGTTGATATCTAGTTCTCGGGAGAAAAGGCTTTCAGTGTTTGACACAAGGTTTCCAAATGGTGCAGCTGAATGACTTGGAAACATGGACATACCCAAACCTATAGCAAGAAGCCGTGTGAGTATGTTGAAACAAATCATTCAAAGATCTATTTTATCCTCATTGTGCGAACTTTTTTTTTATTGGCACCTGGCATCCAGAACTTAGTCCCGACTAATCCCGAGCTTCACAGGCTCTGGCAAGGAAATCAATGTGCCAGCTGTGAAGAGAGGAAGATTTGTAGATTGTCACAACACTAGCATACAAAAAATGGTACAACACATTCCAACTGGCACTTCACAACACATCAGTTTGCAACATTATATCAAGGATGGAGATCTTCAATATTTGGAAGATCAAGCTCACCCAAAATGATCAGTTCGTCAAAATTGGAAGCGGGGATGTCCGAAAATGTCCAGCAGCAACTTCAATGTACAACTACTGCTCCCCGGGTGGTTGATCAGGTGAAGGGTGCGGCTCCTCTCCATTCTCATTGGTTTCAATAGCATGCTCAGGCAAAGGAGGGGGTTTTTCACCTTGCTCGTTGTTCTCAGGATGGAAATTGATTGGGAACTTTGTGACCCTGGGTTTGTCAGCCAAAATATTTCTTTGAACCCTATCAATCAACACCTTAGTGGGAGGTTCCTCCCGTAGCTGTTCATCATCGTAATCATTGTTCACATAGTATCCAACTCGAACGAATTCTTGTCCCAGATAAGAACATGTCAAGAGCAGTACCGTGACCCCAATGATATCTTCTTCACGGATTTTTGATGGGTCTGGAGGGTCTGCCTGCCAGCCAGGGTTCGAAAAAGAAACAGTTGAATATTATTCTCATACAAGCAAATTAGCACTTATATGTGAGTTCTGGGCAAAATGCAGCAATAAAAACTAACCTGAAGGACAAATCGATAGTTGCCAACGTTGACGGGCCCAACAAGCACGCTTTCGAGAAGTTGGTCATAAGTCTCGTCCTCGGCAGACCCCACGTATGTGAGTTTCCATTCCAAATCTGCAAAGTTATCTTGAGTTACAACATGGAAATGGGGAAAAACTGAACTCGAAAGGGGAAAAAAAAGTCAACTTTGTAGATGCCTCACAACACACAAAGAACAAATTAGAACTTCATGCACTTTTCAAATACCAAAACAGGTTTCTGGCTCTATGATTCAACACCAGAAAGGCGATATAAAGTTCTTAATTTCAGAAACCCTAGACGAAGCTCAAGAGCAAGAATCACAACATACGACTCGGAAATGAAGGTTCCGTAAATAATACCGTCTGTAAGTGGGGCCAAGCACTCGTAGGAGATCTCGAACTGAAAGGGATTGAGGAACGCAGCGGGGTTGTCCAAAACGGCGACGTTGGTGAGGTTGACAGCGCTCATCGTCTCGAATTGGAACCGGACGACTCTGCTGCTTTCGGATTAGAATCAATTCTAAGACTGTATTGGATGACCCACATCGAGGAGATGAAGAGACTGCAGCAGCTTCGGACGGAGAACCTGCGACAGAGAAATAGGCAGACGACGTTGGCGAGGAGGAGGAGGAGATATTGACTTGGGCGGCGTTGGGTTTATATGCGGCTCTGTGGTAGCTTTGTTTCGACTTCGATTGGGCAGCGCGGGATTACCGGCTGTAGCCGGTAGTGAATGTGGAGGGAAAGGAAATTTACGTTTTGGCGGGAGCTTTTAACCATTTTCTTTATTATTTAAATTTTTTATCCTCAACTAAAATATTAGTGTTTCATCTCATCTCATCTCATCTAATCATTACAAATTTTTCAAATTCTTACACAGAATATAATTAACAATTCTATTTTTCTAAATTTCAAAATAATAATAATATTAAAAAATTTATTCTAATAATATTTTCTTTAACTTTCATCTAAAACCATCACATCTCATCTCACTATCCAAACCGTACCTAAATTATTTAAGAGAAATTCTATTTGCAATCCTCATTTGGAAACTGCATGTGCAAACCATTCATTAAATGGAAAAACGTACCATTTTGACAAATATATCATTGTAATTTTTAAAAAATTTAAAAATAAAATTGACTAGACTTGCACATGTAGTCCCCAAATGGGGAATTATACGTAACATTGCTCATTATCTAATCATGTTTATGTAACGCCTTTTATTCTACCTTCATAGTTGACAATAGGATAAGAGTAAGGTCTCGTTTAGATTTTGGCTCCGTTTGGATACAGTTTCATCTTATCTCATCGTTATAATTTTTTTAAATTTTCACACAAAATATAATAAACAATTCAATTTTTCAAATCTCAAAACAACAATAATATTAAAAAATAATATTCTAACAATTTTAATCTAAAATCATCTCATCTCATCTCACTATTCAAACGGGGCCAAAATGATCTCATCTCATCTCAACATTCAAATATCAGACTAGGAATTTAATGGCTTGATTGCATATAGCTCGGTTTTCCAAATGAAAAATCTGGGTTCGAACCCCCCACCTGCTTATAAAAAAAAAACATCACAAACATGTTTTTAATTTTAATTTTTTCATTTAATCATTACTTCATCGTTACAACTTTTTAAAATTTTTAAACAAAACCCAAAAAACAATTCCACTTTTTCAAATCATGAAATAAAAATAATATTAAAAAATAATATTTTAACAATATTTCAATTTTATAATATTTTTATTTATTTTTTTCTATTTCTTTTTTCAAACTCTCATAAAACCGATTAACTCAAACTATTTCAATACTATTCAAAAACTATTTCACCATTATTTACAAAAATTATCATCTCATCTCAACATCCAAACAACTCTTAAGCCTAATTTGGATAGCAAAAGCCTTACATCTCATTCCATCGCATATCATCCTATCTCATCTCAATATCCAAACACCAACACAAAAACTTTTAAATTTCAGATTTTTTCAACTTTTTCATCCAATTATTATCTAATAATTACAAATTTCTCAAACTTTAAAAACAAAATACAAAAACCAATTCAACTTTTTCAAATCGGAAATCAGAAATTATATTCTAATAATATTTTTTAACTTTATAATATTTTTATTCAACTATTTCTCTCTCACTTCTCAGAACTCTATAAACTATCTTAACTCAAATTATTTCATTATTATTCACAATTTATTTTACTATTATTTATAGATTATCTCATCTCATTTCACAATCCAAACGAGGCCTAGTCTCTAAATGATAAAGAAAATTGAGAAAATATTGAGAGAAAAAAATATAAAGAAAAAAGAAGGAAGGAAGGGTAAGGGAGGATTGGATGATTTTTTTTTTTTACTTCGAGGATCGGATGAATTTGGGAGAAAGGAATGACATCCTAATAGTAGGGCTTGTTTAGAAATAAATTTCATCTCAAAATTCTTATCTCATCTTCTTCTCAAACATAATTTAAATACAAATATTTTCAAATTGATCATTATAACTTTTTCAAACTAATCATTACAAATTTTCCAAGCTTTTAAACAAAACAAAAAAAAAATCAACTTTTTTAAATCCTCAACCAAAAATAATATTATAAAACTATATTATAACAATATATCAACTTTATAATAACTTTTATTTAACTTTTTATCTCTCTTTTCCCAAAATCTAAAAAATACTCAATTTAGACTATCTTACTATTATCCACAAATTATTTTACTACTATTTACAAAATTCTCATCTCAAACCCCAAATGAGCCTTAATAGCTTCATTTATTGACATTTGCCACGTTGGAGATTATTAGTGGACATGTGGGCTTTGAACATTTGATTTAGGGCTGAGCAAAAATTCAAAACTTCAATTTTGTATTTGATTCCACGTCGATTTTGACAAAATGGAGTTAGAGTTAGATTTTTTTTTTTTTTTTGTTGGAGTCAGAGTCGGCAGTGTCAATGGGCCGACTCTGACTTCGACTTTATGCTTTGAGTCCGACTTTGCCTTTTGAATCCGACTTCGATATTATATATACTAGTATATTTATATATCTATATAATTAGAAATTAGATAGTTAAATTCTCAATAATATACTAGTATGAGTTAATTATTATAAAATAATGTATGCATACTATAATAGAAATAAACTAATAATAGTCTAGTGTGTGTGCGTGTGTGTATATATATATATATATATATATATATATATATATAAGTATCATATTATTACTACTATATATAATAAAGTATAGAAATAAGTTATACACTAATATTGAAATAAGCCTAGTATAATAAATTAGTAACACATAATACTAATTTACTAAAGTATAATAATATATACTTAGACAATATAAATTCTTGTATATAATTAAGTTATAAATAAGTTAGGCATTAGTATAATAACATATAATACTAATGTATAATAACGTGTAATTAGACACTATAATATAAATTTTATATATAAATAAATTAGATATTAGTATATAATTAACTGATAAGTTTAGTATAATAAGTTAATAACACATCATATTAATTTATTAAAATATAATAACATGTAATTAAACACTATAAATAAATCTAGTGCATAAATAAGTTAAACACTAGTATAATATAATAACATGTAAGAGTATAGTATAATAATATGTAATTAGACCCTATAACATAAGTTTAGTATATAAATAAGTTAGATAATAGTATAAAAATAAGTCTAATATAATAAGTTAATAACATATAATACTATAGTATAGTAATATGTAATTAGATATTAGAAATAATATGTAATATTATAGTACGATAACATATAATTAGACAATGTAGTATAAGTATAGTATAAAAGTAAGTTAGATATTAGTATAGAAGTAAATCAACAAAAAGTAAGTTAGATATTAGTATAGAATTAAATCAACAATGAATAATTTAGTTTTAGTTTTTCATTTTTGGAAAAACTAAAATTTGAAAGCTCACAAAAAATTAATTTTTAAAAATTGGCTAAACATGAAGCTAAAAAAAAACCTAAATCCTACTCCGATCCAACAAGTTGGAGTTAGAGTCGGAGTCAAATCGGAACCTATACAAGTTGAAGCTGAAATTTGATTCAAGGGAATCCAACTCTAACTATGTTGGTGCTCACCTCTAATTCCGATTGTGAGCAAGGGCTACTTTACTAAGAGGGAGGGATTTCTAAGGGTGGCAATTTGTGTTTACATTTTTTGTTTGTATGGTGTCAAGTTGAGAACATTAGACTACATAAGTCAACTCGAACATGACTCGTTAAGCTAAGCGGATAAATTATTCAAACCCTAAAACGGCCCGTTTAAATAATAGGTGATACGACACGATCTATTTTGACCCGTTTAATATTAATTATAAATGGCAGGGGTGAAAATCGACGTCGTCGATGCAATTTCGGTCCAAAACTGACGCTAGACTGATATATTTCTCATATGTTTAGAACTGGCCGAACCAGTCGTTTAGGGGGGAGCAAATTGACAATCTCGGTGCCAGCGTGGTTTCGATCGGTTATGCGATTTCCCATCAGTGACGTTATGAAGGAGGAGGTGAGTGGATGTGTGTGGCACTGCGAGAGTGCATGTGAGAGAGGAGAGAGATTTAAGAGAAAATAGAAGAATAAGAGAAGAAAATGGAGGGTAAGGGGCGGGGTTATTAAGCCCTAAGTCCAAACGACATCATTTCATATAATTTTTTTATTAACATTAGAATTAAAACGATGTTGTTTAACTTATTTAAGTAAAATGATGTCGTTTTCTATACATATAATATAATATATATATATATATATAATCGGTCGGTTTCGGACTCTAGAAGTTGATTCGTGTCGGTGACGGCTGGTGTGGTTTGTTTTTGTATATCTCTATAAATGGGTCACGATCAATTTCAACCCGTTTTATATAAATGGACTAAATTGTCCCACACGATCCATTTGGCTTGATAATCTCACATAAAAGTTAAAATTTATATTTATTAGTAGCCACAATATTTAAAAAAAAACAATAAGACTACCTATTAACAAAAAATATTAACATTTTTCAGCTTTTAACATATAATAAAACCAATATTACAAACCCAATAATAACAAATATGAGTATAAATCTAAAATTACAATCCCAACAATAAAAACATTAGCATATTTAAAAAGAAAAAATCTAGTCAATATCCCAACACCACACTTGATTTTTTACCTTTATTTTTTTTTCTTAACAAATATGTGGTGTATAGATAATGAGTAGAAGAATTCTTTTAGTAGAAAAAAAAATCAAATGTGGTGTGTAGTGTAAGAATGATGTGTAGAAGGGCTAATTGAGAAATGCTAATATTACAACCAAACAATAATAAAGTTATAATTTTGAAATAAAACTTAAACGTGTTATTGCAAGTTGATTTTGAGTTAAACGAGTTAACCCATTATTGACTAATTTATTATCATGTCTTACCAGGTTAGTCTATTTTAACCCAAATCTATTTATATCAAAGTCAAAATCACTATTTGATAAAAAAAAAAAAGTCAAAATCACTAATTTTATGTCGTGTTGGTTCACTCATATCAAATATTGTCATCCTTAAATCTTATAGTATTGCCGTTGCCCATCTTCGTGAAAGGTTTATAAAATGATGATGAATATATTTTTTTTTTTATAAAATGTGCTTATTGGGAAAAAATGTTCTTCATGAAGCTTTTGAGTTTTGACCATTTGTAGCGATCAATCTTTCACAACCGATCAAAAAACTTTTGATGATTTAAATATAATATTTAGAAATTCTATTTATCATTCTTATATCATACAATAATATGTAATTTACCATTTTTATCATTTTATTTAAACATACACATTTACACGTGTTGGTATAGGTGTAGGGATAATAAGTAGAAAGACAAAAATGATAAATAACATATTGGTATTATATGAATGATAAGTAGCATTTAGGCAGTATTAATAGTCATTTTCTTAACTATTAAATAAAAAAATTAAAAAATAAAATACATAAATGATCAAATTGAGAGAACAAACTTAGACGGCATAGTATCATTTTCCATAAGTTTTATATATTAGTAACTAGACTTACATATGAAAAATTTTATTCATAATCCTTACAGCACACATCACATATAATTTTTTAATTTTTTTCCTTACTAAATATGTAGTGTATGAATGATGAGTATAATAAATAAATTAATTTAAGAAGAATAAAACTAATTTAAAAAAATAAAAAAAATAAAAAAATAAATATAATATGTGAGGGGGTAAAAATGATGAATAACAAACTTTACATATATCGGAAAAGAGATACTGGAGTGCAGCCGGAAGCCGCAGCACACCACAGGTATTTTTTTTTTTTTTTTTCACCCAATACATTGGATGTACAGTAAGCTGCTATTTATATTTTCTCTTCCGAAAAAGAAAACCGAGAATATTCCCATTTGGCTACTGTAGCTGTGGTTTATTGAACCACCCAAAAGTTCACAAACCCTAGCCTTTCTTTCTCTCCCTGACTGAAGCTCCTACGCCATGGCTTCCCGAAGAATTTTATCCTCTCTGCTCCGATCGTCCACTCGGCGATCGTCTTCCAGATCGGCCCTCTCGAGCCCTAGCCCTAGACTTGCGTCCCCAGCACCCCCAAGCCGCGCGTCTCCGTACGGCTATCTCCTCTCGCGCGTGGCGGAATACTCGACCTCGGCCGCTGCGGCCGCTCCGCCTTCCCCACCGGCTCCACCGAAGGACGCCGGTAAGGGAGGGAAGATCACCGACGAGTTCACCGGAGCCGGCGCGATCGGGCAGGTGTGCCAGGTGATCGGTGCTGTTGTGGACGTGAGGTTCCAGGAGGGGCTGCCGCCGATCCTAACAGCGCTGGAGGTTCTCGACAACTCGATCCGGCTGGTGCTGGAAGTGGCGCAGCACTTGGGGGAGAATATGGTTCGTACTATCGCTATGGACGGTACCGAAGGATTGGTTCGAGGGCAGCGAGTGCTCAACACCGGTTCTCCTATTACTGTGAGCTCTATCTCTTTGGTTTCTTTAGCTGATTGTTTTTGATTGACGAGATTTGATTATAAAAGATGGGGATTTTGATGTTTATAATGTGGGAATAACAGAGCTTTGGTTGCTCTTGTGATTTATAGATCTGGGTGTTGTTTCTCATTGTGTGCTGAGAAAATGTGGGAAGGTAAAATATTATCTTTTCGATTGTTTCACTTATAAAAAAGTATCTTTTCAATTGTTTGAGACTTTCCAAATTGAAACCCTCTGGTCAACGAGTCCTAAACGAGCTTTGTTTTTTCGAAATTGGTTGCACCCTTTTCCCTGTAACAGAAATCAATGTAGTAACTTTTTATGGTTTTTCTCATCTGTTTTCTCTGCGCAACCAGGGAGAGTGTTTTTCGTTGTCATAATGGGAGATCTCCTCTATAGTGTTCGAGTCATTGTTTTGATAGGGATCAAGAAGATGCCTTAGTTTTGTTCTGACATGGGTCGAGGGGTTAAGAAGATGGATGAATGTTTGAAATGGTAATCATGATGCTGATTGATGTGAAAAATGGACATGTTTTTTACTTACTCCGTTTGACACGTTGCTAGTGTGTTACGAATCAATATTCTGTTTCTATAATTAGGGTCAGCCGCTGAATTCCACCAAAGCTCAGTCCTACGATGTTGCATTTTCTCAATATTTTGCAATTCATATTTTTTGAGTTTTATAATTTATTGTAGAAGACTTCTCTTTATTTTTTCTTCGATTTTGGCAATCTGTGATTCTGTTCTCCGTTTATCAGCCTGCTTGTTTTTTTTTGCTCTCAAGTGTGTTGTCATTGATAACTTTTTATTTCTTTTTGCTGTGGTACTTTTTGTGTTTCCTTTAGGTGCCTGTTGGTAGAGCTACTCTTGGCCGTATCATGAATGTTATTGGGGAGCCCATTGACGAGAGGGGTGAAATCAGTAAGAAATATAAACCTTGACTGTCTAGTTGTAAATGGATCACCGTTTTTGGTCATTATTCACATGATGTAAGTTTCCTGACGATTTTACTGGTGATATGCCAACAGAAACCGATCACTATTTGCCAATCCATAGAGAAGCTCCATCATTTGTTGAGCAGGCAACTGAACAAGAAATCCTTGTTACGGGAATTAAGGTACTTTTGCCCGACCCTACTACTGTAGAACCTGGATTCTCATGTAATCTAGAGAAGTGTGGGGTAATAGCTGTTACAAAATTTGTTTTTTATTTTTTTGTCTACAGGTTGTTGATCTTCTTGCACCATACCAAAGGGGCGGTAAGATTGGTCTGTTTGGTGGAGCTGGTGTAGGAAAAACTGTGCTTATCATGGAACTTATCAACAATGTTGCAAAAGCTCATGGTTTGTTTACTCAAATACGTGCTGTAGGCACTGTTTGCTATCATTTTTTAGCTGAATTTATTTATTAATTAATTTATTTTTCAGGTGGTTTCTCTGTGTTTGCGGGAGTTGGAGAACGCACTCGAGAGGGTAATGACTTGTACAGGGAAATGATGGAGAGTGGTGTCATTAAGCTGGGTGAAAAGCAGGTTAGTAGAATGCAGTTCACATTTTTTGGATTTTATTTTTTATTGGTATATTGATTGTTTTAGTAAATGAAGATTTAGTAATAAACGGAAAGGATGTAAAAACACCTAGTTGGAATTTTATTGCATCGTTTCCTTCTTGCAGGCTGAAAGCAAATGTGCTCTTGTATATGGTCAAATGAATGAGCCCCCTGGTGCTCGTGCTCGTGTTGGTCTCACTGGTCTGACTGTGGCTGAACACTTCCGTGATGCTGAGGGTCAGGATGTGCTCCTCTTTATTGACAACATTTTCCGCTTTACCCAAGTAAGCGTACTTGCCAAGGAGCCTTTTCTGTCCCTGAAGATTTCCTTGTATCTTTTGATTCATCTTCCTAAATGTTGCGCCATCCTCTCTGTTCTTTCTGGGGCATCCTGCAGGCTAACTCTGAGGTGTCTGCTTTGCTTGGACGTATTCCATCTGCTGTTGGTTACCAGCCAACTCTGGCAACTGATCTTGGAGGCCTTCAAGAGCGTATTACAACTACCAAGAAAGGTTCCATTACCTCTGTGCAAGCTATTTATGTGCCTGCTGATGACTTGACAGATCCTGCTCCTGCCACAACCTTTGCTCACTTGGATGCGACAACTGTGTTGTCTCGACAGGTTTCTCCATGTTTCATGATGTACTAGTGGTTTTTTGAATAATTGCCATCTTATCATCTACTTATATCTCTGTTGCTTTAATTTAAACAGATTTCTGAGCTTGGTATCTATCCTGCTGTCGATCCTTTAGATTCTACATCTCGAATGCTTTCCCCTCACATTTTGGGTGAGGAACACTACAATACTGCTCGTGGGGTACAAAAGGTTCTCCAGAACTACAAAAATCTGCAAGATATTATTGCTATTTTGGGAATGGATGAGCTCAGTGAAGATGACAAGCTGACCGTTGCTCGTGCACGTAAAATTCAGAGGTTTTTGAGCCAGCCTTTCCATGTTGCGGAAGTGTTCACTGGTGCTCCTGGCAAGTACGTGGAATTAAAAGAGAGTATTACTAGCTTCCAGGTACCTACTTTGTCTGTCTTTCTTGGTTAAATTGATGGCGAATAAGCTTGGAATTCTGTTCTTGATAAAGTAATCTTAGAGCTCCAATGACACCTTGCATATTTGATCATTAAGTTTGGGCAAATTTATCATGACTGCTGTGCCTAGACCATTTGTCGGAAAATATCTATATCTTTCTTTGGATATTTGTGCCCATTGAGCTTATAGGATCTGAATGTATGGAGGAATTTTAAATAAGTGAACTAGTTTGTCCTAAACTGGTTTTATAGGTCTTGTTTATATATTGAAGAAGGCTTTTTTTTTTTCCTTTTCTTTTCTGGAGAAGCTCATATATTTTATATTGCAGAACTTTTTTTTTTTTTTTTTTTCCTTTTCTGGAGAAGCTCATATATTGAAAAAATAACTGTCCTACTTGTGGTTCTGAGGCACATTGCTCACTATATTTCATGGCCATGTCATTTGGTTAGTATGGCTGTGGTGATTGTATTTGCTCCTGTTGAAGTATTATGGGTTCGTTTGTGTGTTTTTTGTTATGCAAAATTGTGCAAACATACACAAGGCATTAGGCTTCCACTGGCAAATACTATGTGGATACCGGCAGACATACGAATGTGCATGGACACAATGATGGCATAGGAATTTTGGTGTTTGGCTTTTATGGAAGTATGGGAGTTTTGCTCATTGATGTTCTGTTTTGGTTGGCAGGGAGTATTGGATGGAAAATACGACGACCTTTCAGAACAGTCGTTTTACATGGTTGGAGGTATTGATGAAGTCATTGCTAAGGCAGAGAAGATTGCCAAGGAATCTGCATCTTAGACAAATCTCTTCCCTTCCCTCAAGTCTCCTTGTTGCCTTGTCTTGATAATTGCGAAATCCAATAATTTAGGAGGTGCTGGCAGTGCCAGGCAATGGGATTGTTCAATTTTTGAGATCGAATGTATCAGGATTTTTCCATTTCTGTTTTTAATCATATTATTGTAGAGTGTGAAAGAGAAATGGAGCCGACAGTCTGCCCCTTTTTTCTTGGTGTTTAAAATAAGGGGGAAAAGAAAGCGGACATGTAAATTTTTACCTTTTTGTGTGTTGGAAACATTGAAATCTGTTGATTATATCTTTTCTCGCCTTGCCTTATGTTTAAGGACTTGCTAACACTAAAATGTTGCTCGTTTCCTCCAAACTTTGGCCTCAAAAGTAGCTGTAGCATGACTGTTTAATTGGCAAATCGACAGAGTCAGAGTGGATGATTGTAATCCTTGAACTGATGCATGCCCTATTTACATGGCATTGATACACTAGTAGACTAGTAGTATTATAGCAATGATACCGACTTTTAGCCACATTTACCTCATTTTTGGCGGCTGTTCTAAGCCACTTTATCCTCTAGAAGACACGTGTGGTCACCTGGATCAACCAATCCATCCAAATAAGCACCCGTCGGCGTTTATATAACAGTCCAACTACGTACCTTACCGCCGGCAGTCCCTCCCACCCTCCCTCCCCGCCCCCCGGTCACGAAGACCTCAAAGTAATCATCTTACCCTACTCCTTTGACTAGTTCTTTTAAAAAAAACCAAAGGAAAACGATGTCTGTTACTCTTTCTCCCAGCCGCCTCTCCCTAACTCCTCTTCCCCATGCCCACCTTAGCCCTCCCATGTCAGTCCTACGCCGCCTCTCTCTCCCCCAATTGAGGCCCCACCCCCACCGCCGCTTCTCCATCGCTGCTGCTGTACGTCAGGACACCACCGTTTGGACGCCGGCGCCTCTCTCCCTAGTCGAGCCCGCCGCCGAGTCCCTTTTCCACGTCTCCATCGACATCTCCGACTCACCCGACCTAGTCACCTCCCACACCTGCGCCGGCCAGTACCTCCAGCTCCGAGTTCCTGTCTCCGACAAGCCCTCCTTCCTTGCCATCGCGTCCCCGCCCTCTTTTGCCGCTGCAAGTGGCACCTTCGAGTTCCTGGTGAAGAGCATCGCCGGCTCCACCGCCGAGCTTCTTTGTGGCTTGAGGAAAGGAGATGTGGTTGAGCTCAGCCAGGTCATGGGGAGAGGCTTCGGGATCGACCGGATTGATCCGCCCGATGCTTATCCTACGGTTCTTATTTTCGCCACCGGATCGGGGATCAGGTCAGATTTCTGATTGATTTTTAAGCTTATTGTCCTGTTCTGTCCCTGGAAAGAACTTAATGGTCGAAAGGACCGTATACGAAATGAAATTGAAGTTGTAGTCTTTTCCATTTGAAGAATAGAAGCCCTTTTACCATTATTATTATTATTATTATTTTCAGCAAAGTAGTCTTCCTTTCGCTTGGGATTCCGCTTTATACTTTATCGTCTAGCCTCATTTCTATAATGTAATGCGTTGATAGTCTGAGATTTTTGAATATTTTCGCCAGAATGAAAGGGGAAAATTTGATCAAATGTATTTCGTTCTCTTAACTTCTCTTGTCCATTTTATTGTAATTTGTTGTAGTTTGCTTAACTCCAGTCCGTAACTGATAATTAGGCTTACTGCTTAAAAAGAACAAATAAATCTTCGTTTAAAAATCTGTGAAGGCAAGTGTTTGCTGCACCCATGTGTTCACAATGTAACATTTCTCAACGGATCGTTCAGCTAGCAAATTAAAGTTTTATTGTTCCTTGTTCTCTGCTCACATGTTATTGCTTGTGGTGATTCTTCCATCTGCATTTCCACATCAGTTA
Source organism: Juglans cinerea (assembly GCA_961763995.1). Taxonomy (NCBI): domain Eukaryota; kingdom Viridiplantae; phylum Streptophyta; class Magnoliopsida; order Fagales; family Juglandaceae; genus Juglans; species Juglans cinerea. Next base: position 2,438,186 of record CAUIVZ010000011.1, on the reverse strand, counting down.
CTAATGCTCTTGATTTTCTCATCTGCAGCCCAATCCGGTCTCTCATTGAGTCAGGTTTTGGTGCTTCTAAGAGATCTGATGTGAGGCTTTATTATGGGGCTAGAAACCTTAAGCGAATGGCTTATCAGGTTTGCCCAATGCTTTTGTTTTTCAGTGTTACATACCTTTTCTGTAGAATCAGCACAGCTAGTCCACCATTTGGAAGCTGATTTTAAATTTGTGCTGCTTCCTTCTATAGGATAGATTTAGAGATTGGGAATCTTCTGGGGTTAAGATTGTGCCTGTGTTATCCCAACCTGATGACAGTTGGACAGGCGAAAGTGGCTATGTACAGGTAGAGTGTGTCTGTAAGCAATTGGGCTTTTGATCTTTTTTGTCCCTAGAATCAAATCAGCATTTCCACACATGATTGCTTTTGCAGGCTGCTTTCAGTAGAGCGAAGCAAATTTACAGCCCTCAGTCTGTTGGTGCTGTACTCTGTGGGCAGAAACAGATGACTGAGGTTTGCCACTTTTCTAGTCTAATTATTTTATGTTTTACTTCTTGCTTCTCAAAATAGAAGATGGCCCATCATTTTGAGTTGCATCAAATGTATGGAAACTTTTTAGAAGGTCATACTTCTCCAGTTTCCTATATTAAATTCATTTTTTTTCCAACTACCAGACAAGATTCTTGTCAAAAGTTGTGCCACCTCGATAAGATAAAAGGTATTTTAGGAAGATCTCTATAAATTCTAGCTTTCCACATAATCGTGTCACTGCAAAATCACGTCATCTATTTTGAGATGAAGTACCTGTTACTGCTTCTTTCTTCTTTGTGTGTGGGGAGGTTTGGGGTGGGGGGGGGGGGGTGTTGCGGAGGGACAGTAAGGCCCCGTTTGGGTTTAGAAAGTATTTTATCTCATCTCATCATTACAACTTTCCCAAATTCCCACACAAAATATAATAAAACAATTCAACTTTTTCAAATCACAAAACAAAAAAATAATATTGTAACAATATTTTTTTAAACTTTCATCTTTCATCTAAAACCATCTCATCTCATCTCAGAATCCAAACCAACCCTAAGTGGAGTTCCTGTTGGTATTCATGTTGTTACTTATAAAAAAAGGTTCGGTTTGGAAATATGGATGCAGTTTCCCATCATCTTTGCAAGAAACTCAGTAATTAGTTGTGTTTTTTTTAGATTGATTTCAACAATTAGCTCAGGAGAAGTCTTGAATACCAGCAATCTTGTGTTAGCTACATAATTTGTTGTTCTACTGTTTGTATCTGCCACTGTTCTGGGTCCTTTCCTTGTGACTAATGTTATGACTTAGAAAAAAGCTATTTGCACTCGGGAGGGGTACCTCCCGCGTACACGTCTAACCACGTGTAAAAATAAAACGGTGCGTTTTGTTCAAATCCAGCAACCTCTCATCTTCTTCTTTGCATCTTTTTCGCATTTTCTTCTCGCGGAACGCAGCACTTCGGCTTCTGGAGCAAGCTTCCCCACAGAAGACCACGAAGACGAAACACGAAGACAGGTTCTTCGTGGGTACTGGTTGCATGAAGCATCCACTTCTGTTCAAATTTATGCAGGAATTTGCATACACGGGAATAAATGGGGGCATAATGGTCCCTATTTGGTTTCCAGGGTGGTTGAGAGAGTAAGGAGGAGACCTGGTTACAACTTCACAATTGCCATTAATGGCCTTCTATCCGGTGGATTGGCTTAGGATCAGCAGGCTTTTCCAGGCACCGAAAAACCAGGCCAATTCCAAATGGGTAAAAGCCAAGCTGCTTCAGCTAGGTGGGGAGACTTATGGGGTTCACCTATGGAACATGCAAACAAACAGAGTCCTTCATCTTTGTAGCTTCGAGTTCGCAGCTTCTTCGCATCTTCCAACCAGAGTCCTTCATCTTCGCAGCGTCGTCTTCGCATCGTCTTCTACCATGTGAGCAAGCTCTGGTTTTCCACTTCATATTCTCCTTTGTGTTCAAGATATGCGATTTCATCTCCCTTTGTGGTCTCCTTCCTAGCCTTCCTCACCTTCCTACCCCAGACGCCTCCACGAGCCTACAAACGCCTCCTACCCCCTGAGTATAAGAAAGAACAAGGCAACCACTCCTATACGAAGCTGAATCTGTAAAAATGAAAGGACCTTTGATTCCTTCCTTTCGTAAACCCCAACAGCTTATCTGAGATGGGTTTGATTTGCTTCAGACCGATTTGGGTGCTGGCTTGGATGGGGTTTTCTTCTTCCTCTCTCTCTTCTCTTTTTTTTTTTTTAATTATATTATTTAAATAATATCGGCTGATGTGGAATTAACCACGTCAGCCGATTCCGCAACAGGTACCCAACGCCGGGTACCTGTTGCAGAATTGTATAACTTATTTTCTTTGCTCATGGCCGTACTGTGTTATTCACTGGTTCTTGTTGGTCCATATTTTGTAAGCAAAGAAGTGATGTGCTCATCTTTTTATTGATATTGGTGCATGAATGTATCGGCATATTATTTATAAAAAAGAAGAAGAATGGCATATTAAAGAGAGCATAGTATTTTCGATGCTTTTGGACATCCTAGTGAAATAGCAAGAACAATGGCACATGATAATTATGAAACCATTTTTAATTGTAGAAAGATTACAGCAGCATGTTATCTGATCTTAATGTTTATATAAATCTCGTTTTTATACGTGATAGCCCCATGGCAGAAGGCGTTTCCCCCCCACATTCAAACATCATGTCAAGTTCAATTGTTTGATGGTAAGATAATTTATGTCTATTTTTTTGCAGGAGATTACCTCAATTCTTGTAGCAGATGGGGTGTCAAGTGAGAAGATACTAAAGAACTTTTGACAAACCAGATGGAGCCTGTTCTTGTAATATTGTTGAGCAACCGTTAGTGATTTATTTGTTCCAATCGCTGAAGATATTCTCAGCTTGGCATAGAAAATAAAATAATTTTAGGGTTTTTGAGCATCCTTTTAATTCGATACAGAATGAAAACTGCCTCTCAAGCAAGCTAAGTTGCAGGATTCATACTAGAGTTTTGACAAGGAGTGAACGAACTCGCTGGATTCATACCATTCCACTTTGTGCCTAATACTTCGTTGTAGCATACAAAAATCGGAGGTAACGCTATCCCGAATAATGAAATTGAGCCATTGTGTCAAGTGACCAAAGTGGTTGCTCTTTATTGAATAAGAGAGAGAACTCTTTATCTCGTTAGGCAGGAATCAGCTATACGGGTTAGGCTTGTTATCCCATGGATTTGTATTTGGGTTTATACCTCTATTTAAGCATGTTATTACCATTATCTATTTAAGGATTTTAAGGATTTCTATCAAAAATCTGAAGAGGTCCACGTTTAACGACACTTCGATGTTCAGAGTAAAACTGAACCCCCTAATTTGGAGAACCATGCTTCGACGTTCACATAAACCATAATTTAGAATCCTAGTCCACTCACTGAAGAACAAGTAGCAAGCATGTCGTCCTCGCCCCACAGTTCAAACCAACGTACAATACTTGACAAAGCGGCTACAGATTGCAACACGAAGAAAATGGGGGAGGAGAGGTCAGTCAAGACGTAGGAGATCATGCTCAACCAATTTGGAAGCTGAACTTAACATCAAGTATCCGTATCAACTCTATAAACCAAGCAAAAAGAGAATCATAGAGAAATACAAAGATCAAATACCAACAGACTGGTTTAACAATAGGTTAGGGATCTTGAATTACTAAAGTTGTACTAACCAAGTCCGAATAAGAGCCTTATTTCGAGCACAAATCAAACCCGATTTGTCCGCATTAACGTTTCAAGAACTCAACCGCATGAACCACAAAATAAGGCGAATAAGAATTAAATATATTAATCAAACCGATACACCAAAAGTCACCCAACTTGTCACCATCGTGAGCAGCATTTTGTTCACAATGTTGCTCCGCATCCTCTGTACCCTTCCAATCATGTTCTGCTTTGAGCTAACCGTTTCTGTCATCATAATTGAGTGATGGTGTCAATGCTTGTGGTGGTGATAGCCAGAAATCTTGTCCGTTGATCGTTTAGCTTCTTCATGATTGTCATCTGATGACTTTCCTATAGATTCACTCCTTTGATGGTGTCTGTGGCCATCTGAATCAGATGACTTAGACCCCACCCTATGCGATCGTCTATGATGTTTATGGTGCTTCACATGAATTTTCCTCCTAACTGCACCATTTTCCTCATCACTTGAAGAATCTGAAGCACTACACTCCAACCGGTGATGGCGATTGTGGAGCTTTGGATGACTTCTCCTTTGAATTGTTCCATCATCTGTCTCACTAGGAAAATCTGAACCACTAGATTCCGGTACCTTATGGTGTTTGTGATGCTTAGCATGGCCTCTCCTCTTTATTGGATCATCATCATCATCACTTGAAGAGCCATCAGCACTAGAATCAGATGTCGAATTGTGATGCCGGTGCCTTCTGTGGTTTCGCTTCTTTCTCTTCCTATATTCATCAGAGTCACTCTCATACTCATCATCGCTGTTATCATTTGAGCTATAGGATTGTCTCCTAGACTTTTTCTTGGATTTCTTCTCCTTGCTCTTTTCATTGTCACCACCCCAGTCGGAGTGGGCATGCTTTCTGTGCTTCTTGTGGGCTCTTTTATTTGATTTTCTTCCCCCATCACTGCTGTCACCATCACTGTCACTATCAGAATGGGACAGAGATTTTCTTTTATGCTTTGCAGCTTTCAGCTTCCGCTCTTTGGCTTCAGCATCAGCCTTTGCCTTGGCAGCAGATTCAAGCTTCTGTTCCCATTTTAAAGGGGCTTCTTTCTTTTCCAAAGCTCTCTTCTTTTTCTCCTCGACCAATTGGATGAACCTCTTGGCGTCCATTGAAATATAAAAACCAGCTCAATACCTGCATGTTGGTATGATGATGACCAGAAGTACATCTCACAGAAGAGAAAAAACAATGTTAGCCCTTCTATCTTCAAATCATAGCTGTAGAAAATAATAAAGAGCATTTAATGAAATAATAAAACATCCTTTTTATAATTATTCTAAATTAGGTCCACAACTAATATATTTTTTCTTGACGAGTAATCCTGGAGAACATGCAAATGCAACATGTCTTTTATCTAGTTAAACCCCAGACTTCTGTAATGTGTCCCCATCACACTGACCAAGTAAATCATCAGCTTTTCACTGATAGGATGTGACCCCCTAGAATTTTTTTTGCACCCAAAAGTATTTCACAACTAATATATTAATTATTAAACCATGCAACTATTCTTATGATCAATAAAATTTTGTTTACCGATCAAAACAAAAATATATTTTTTACAGGTAAAAATAAATTTATTAAACCAAGTAATTAGGCATAGCCCAAGTACACAAGGAGTATGCAATATAAGGAATTTGCAATAATATGACTAACATCTATTAAACAGGTTGTGACAAGTGCCTGTAATGAATAATACAATGTATAACATTCTTTATATCAGCTTGACAAATTATCAACGTTTTGAATACCGTTTCGGTCGAAGCATTGAAACGAGATATTTCGGTACGGTATTGTTTCGGATACCGTTTCGGAATAGTCTATATATGAATAAATTATATATAAATGTATATAAATTATAAATAGTCTGGTCAGAATTGAGGGGTCAAAAAACAAGCCTGCAGTTTGAAGAAATGAAAAAAAAAAACCAAGTGTAAAAGCCGAAATATGTATATCGGCTGAAATCTGATATATTGGCCGGTACATACCGATATATCGGCCGTTACAGGCCGATACGGCCAAAATTCTGATCGGTACGAAACAATATACCTGTTTGTACCGGCTACCTGGCCGGTACGGCATATTTCAGCTGTACCAGCTGGTATGAAACGGATTTCAAAACACCGCAAATTATACTTCCAAGTAGTATGTCATGCAATCCACCCATATAAGAAGGAACAAGACGACATGAAATGATATAACTTCAGCATATAACACTAATTTAAATGAATTGATCTAAATCAGATGTCACCAGAGACAGTTCAACAACTCACACAATGCATTGTTACACATCACATACTCCAACGAGAAAGTTAGGATGAGCTGGTATGGGCAACCTTGATAATTGAAATTTGGGGGAGTCTATGCTTTCGCCAAATTCCTTTGATGATAAAAATGGTAGATCAACAATTTCAGCTAAACAAACACTTCAATTTATACTCATAATGGTCTTGGCTATTTATAAAAGGCTCAGGACTCCCTTGCTTATCATATATAAGGCCATACAGAATCTATCTCAGGTAAACTTCTTGACATATAAGAAATGTATTCCTAAAGGTTTTATAAACCCAAATCCCCCCCCCCCCCCCCCCCCCGGGCCAAAAAAAAACTGTTTGAATTCCCTGATCTTCGTTTTGTTTTCCTTCTTTCAAAACTATTTCTTGTTTTGTTTTCGTTCTTTCAAAAACTATTTCTTTCACATAGGAAATTCTTAGGGAACCATATACTGAATAACATAGAAAAGCACATAATTCTTGAGTGCAACTTCCAATTTTGTATTTCCAATAACAGGCTACTTCATTCCCCATAATTTTTTAGGAAATCAGAGCACAAGATTTTTTTTTTTTTTTTGCAAGCAAAGAGCACAAAATATATTATTTGATATGCAAAATTTATGTGCATATAACATAATATAACGTTAAACAAAGAAAGAACATCTTTGTCCACCAAAGAACACCAAAAGCAAACAAACTTGATCCGGCTTTCTTACCTTATGTGTAGAAACAGAACTATCTTATTATCAAATATGCAATCTGAACTTTGAAGTCCAAACTGCAAGGCTTACACTGCAAGAGAACTAAAGCCTGTAGAAAGAAGACAATAAAGAAAAAAATAGTCAGAAAACACTCTCACAATCATAATCATAAATCGTATACTCCTAAATCTTATATCATTTACTTTATATCATTTTTTCTTATGGGTGGGGGCCATTGTTTGTAACGGACTAAGGGTCTGTTTGGGGTTGCGGTAGGAGTCTTAAAAAATGCTTAAATAGTCTTAAAAGCTCTTTAATGAAAAAATTAGGTTGTTTGGGTATTACATATTAAAGCATTTTTAATCTCAAATAAGCTAAAAAGTACGTTTGAGGACCTCAAACGTGCTTTTCCGGATAATGCGGAATGTAATTCGAATTTTAAAAAGACTATTAATGGACGAAAATACCCATACAATTATCAAATAATTACAACTTTCAAACTTTCAGAGATATGATCATAATTTTCAAATAATCGTAATTTTTACATCAGAAAGTACTTTTTTAATTTGTTTCCAAACAAACGTAACATGTTTGAAAGTGCTTTAAACATATAGGTACCAAACAGTAAATACTTTTTTAATAGTAGAACTTATTACTTAAGTTATAAGCTATAAGTCCTAAAACTATAAGCTATATTTCCCACCGCAATCTCAAACATACACTAAATGTCCATGACTTTTTATTGTTGGCTAGTTAGGTACTTCTCATCTATACTCCCTATGTACTTGGGCTTTGCCTATTCTTATGAATAAAACTTCTTGATTACCGATAAAAAAAAAAACTCATATCATTGCTCATAATGGGAAAAAAAAACAATTCATAACCTTTTCTGATACTAAGAAAATTTACAAGTAAAATAGCCAGCTCAATCATGTGCAGCGTTCACTTCCATAAACGGACAAAAACCCAATGAACCTAACCAAGCAGACAGATCTTTTGCAAGTGCAGAAGTTAACATCTTCTGTTTCCTCGAGTCCCGACCATAGAAAAAGATAAACATTTTATCATTTTTTTCTCGTTTCCTTCAACGTATCTTTCTCAGCAACCGAACATACAGGGAAAGAAAGATAGTTTATCATTTTTTTCTTGTTTGCTTCAACTTATCTTTCTCAACAAAAAAACATATTGGGGAAACAAGATATATCAATTTATATTTTGAATAATGTTTTTCCAATAAGCTACAATCCCTGAAAGAAATAAAAAAAAAACAGAAAAAAACAAATCTACGCAAACCAATAATGTCAAGAAGAAAATAAGAAATTTAACAACTAAACTATAAACTACAAATAAAAAATACAGGTTTTGAAGCCAAAGATTGAGTTCAACAAAAGCCCCTCACACAAAGAAATACTTGGACCTTCCAGATCATGAACCTTCGGAAAAATCAATGAAGTAAATAAAACCAGACAAAGCCCTAGGCAAACTCAGCAGATCGATAAAACGCAAAACCAAGGATCGAAAATCTCGTACCTAAATCCAAGAGTAAGCGAAGGAGGCGCAGATCGGAGAGAGGTGATGGAGCCGAGTTGGTGCTTGTGCTAGGGCTTGACGTTCTCAGGGTCTTATACCCTTTACTTCTCTGCATAAACTCTCTCTCTCCAGGATATCCGATGGTTGCGTGTATATATATACACATATACTACTACGATTGGGTAGCGAAGATATTTTAATACTTTTGAAGTATTCTCGATGAAAATAATAAGCTTCGGTGTTCCTAACGAATTTTGAATGTATAAAATATGTTAAAGTTGTTAATTTTGAATAAATAATTAAAAAAAATATAAATTTGAATTGAAGTCAATTTTGAATTAAAATGAAACTTACAAACATCGAAGCTTATTATTTTTCAAGTTCTTTTGCAGTAAATGATCGGTGAAATTTTTTGTTTTTTATTTTTTAGAATATATACACGAGTAATTTTAGTCATTAGAACTCATTTGTTTTCAGAAATAAGATAATATGAATTGAGATTAAAATTATTATTATAATATTATTTTTATTTTAAAATTTAAAAAAGTTGAATTATTTATTTTATTTTATATTAAAAATTAAAAAAATTGTAATAATAATATGAGATGAGATGAAATGAAATAAGACGAGATATTTTTTAAAAATAAATTAGGCCTAATTTTTATTATTATTATTTATTTATGACCTAATATTAAATAATTAAAAATTATTTATTATATTTTGGTTATAAACCTATTATCTAATACTAAAAAGAAAATAAAGGAGGAATAAATTTTTTGACAACGTTTGCGGTACGCGGACTCCACGTGTCTCGAGAAAGAGTGCAATAACGTGTTATTTGAAGCGCGGCGTAGTGGACACACTTGGTGGGCCTGGGCTATTCTTAACCATGCAGTGGGTAACGCTTTACTAATTAGGCCCACCGATCCATAATCGGACGACTCTGCTCTGCTTTGCATCACCCCGAAAAAGAAAAACAGTCTCGGATTGACTCACCCAATTCTTCTTCCTTCGATCCAAGTCCGATTCCTCTGCTATGGCTGGATCGGCGACTACCACCAATATAATGCTCGCGATCTTCGAGAAGAGGACCAATTCCGTCGACCTCTACCGCCCGCTCCGCAACTTCATCGCCTTCAATTACTCGGACCGCGAGGCCCAGAACCTCGAGGACGACCTCCAAACTCTTAACCAACTCCGCTCCGATATCGAGCGCCTATCCGACCCTACCCCAACCGCCCGTCGAGATATCCTTCAGAATTACTTCAAGGCCCTCTGCCTCGTCGAGACTCGCTTCCCCATCTCCCCTGACAAGGACCACATAAACACTGTCACCTTCATCTGGCACGATGCTTTTAAGCAGAAGCATAAGGCCTCGCAGCAGAACATTCATTTGGAGAAGGCCGCCGTGCTCTTCAATTTGGGCGCCGTGTACAGCCAGATTGGGCTCTCCTACGATCGGGCCACGGTCGATGGAAGGAGGCAGGCATCACACGCATTCATGGGGGCGGCTGGGGCGTTCGCGTTTCTGAGAGATAATGCGTCTACAAAAGCGTCTATCGGGAGCTCCTCGACCGTGGACATATCCATCGAGTGTGCCGGCATGCTCGAGCGCCTGATGCTGGCGCAGGCGCAGGAATGCGTGTTCGAGAATACCATAGCCAAAGGGAGCACCCCGGGAGTCTGCGGCAAGATCTCCAGGCAGGTCTGTGTACAAAAAATTGTTAGGTAACAACTAAATGAATTAGATAAGTGATCAAATTTGGTCAAATAGATAGGATAGTTAATTTGGCTCATTCGTAAAAAAAACCTGAAACTGGGATTTTTGCAACAGCGATAACGTGCTGCTATAGTGAACTGTAGTTGCATTTAATAAAATTGTAATTTGGGACTCTCTAGTACATATTTGTAACCCACATGTAGAATAAAATTTGATTTATCATTATGTCGGGTTTGTTCGGTCATCGATATTCTTTCTGTCTCAAGTTTCTTAGAGATATGGACGTCATTACAGGTGGGGGTTTACTATGAGGAGGCTTTGGCAGCCCTGAACGTTTCACCTTTGAACCAGCATTTTGAAAAGGGCTGGATATCTCACGTGCAACTGAAGACAGCTCTGTTTTATGCAGAAGCATGCTATAGGTACAGTTTAGAGCTTCACGAGAAAGAAGAGATTGCGGAGGAAATCGCACGGTTGAGGAGTGGGGTTAGTGCTTTAACCGAGGTAAAGAAATCCTCAAAGGGTGCTGCAGCACAACTTCTGGATGCAATTAACAAGTTGGAGGCTAATCTAAACCGAAACCTAGAGAGGGCCATCAAAGAGAATGATAGGGTTTACCTCATGAGGGTTCCTTCCCCCAGTTCTTTACCACCTCTTCCCGCATTCTCCTTGGTTAAGTCAATGGTAATGAATGACGTATTGGATGCAAGCAAGGAGAAGATGTTTGCAAGTCTTGTTCCGGACAGCAGCGCTAAGGCTCTTTCCAGGTACACTGAAATGGTGGATGACATTATCCGAACACAAGCTGAAAAATTACAACAAGCCAGTGAGTTGACACGAGTAAGGCTCAAGGAGATGGACCAACCGGAATCTATATTTGCATTAGAAGGCAATTTTACTCTCCCTACTGATCTTAAAGAAGATGTGGAGGCAGTGCAGATAAGTGGGGGTCCAGCTGGTTTGGAAGCAGAGTTAGAGCAGCTTAGGGATCTGAGGAGGGTAAACCAGGAAATGCTGGTCCAGATAGAGGAGCTCTTGCAGAAAGAGGAAGGAGAAGATGCTCAATTTAGAAGCCAATTTGGAACACGGTGGACCAGACCTCAATCCAGCACTCTAACAAAGAATTTACTGGATAGGTTGAATAGATTTGCGGCTAACTTGAAGCAAGCGGCTGAAAGTGATGGCCGTATTGAGCGTTCAGTCAGGGAACATTCAGCACTGATGTCAATCCTTGATCACCGTCCGGTATGTTTGTCCAATAGTTTTTATTGTTTATATTTAATAGTTAACTCTGGTTACTATAATTATCACCTGGGCTATGCCTCCCATTCCTATGAATAAAAGAAAAACCTCTGGTTTCTATAATATAGTTCTCGTGGGATCCATCAGTCATGCGCTTAAGCAAAGAGACTATATGGAAAATGCATTAATAAGAGTTTCAAAGGCATTCATTCCTTTATTCATTGTTTTGTCTTTCGCGTATGTAGATTTTTTGGGACAAAATTTGTAGCCCTTTAAGTTTAGTCTGTTTTTGTTTTAGTGGAAAGTTTATTTTATTTGGTAATAATATCCTGAAAAACATGTTGTTTTCAATTTTCAACTTGTTTAGGATTGAGTTATTTTTATTAGAATGGAGAAATGGAAAGAGCCTCAGACAATGAAGGTATTGATACTTTCAATTTTTGAGAACTTTCCTTTCTGAAATATCTCTAAAATAAACTCAGCACCTCAAAAGTTAAGTTTTTTCTAGAAAGAAAAAATACTTTCTGCAATAGAATTTTGGATGCATTTTCCTACCATATAAGACTTTATTTTTTCAACTTTTTTAGAAGTTGTTAGGATTTTATTTCTTTGTTCTTCATTTTTAGTGAACACAAATATGGCCCAAGTTTTCGTTCGCCTTTTCTCACACCAATAATAAAAGCATTTTGCAGTGCCCACTTCTAATATTTTTTTGGGATAATCAGAATTCACAAACTACTGACAAACTATTTCATTTAGTTGCTTCATTTTGTTTTTATCCTGTATTTTTCCTCATTTAGATTTAGCAATCTGGGTATAGCTTTTGATGCTATGGATTGGCCAGCATTGTTTACCTTAGCAGGTTTTTAAATAATATACTGCTGTCTATTGGTTCAACATGCTATGAAATCCTATATGTGGATTTTCGTTTTTCAGATTGAATCGGCCCTCCCAACTTTGGCAAGACCCATAATGTCCCTAGATTCCAATGAAGATGCTGTCGTCGGTGCCCTGAAGCAGAGCTTGGTAAATATTTTCTTTAATAGTTTTTGATGAGTAAATGTTAATTTTATTGATGACAATAGGCATACCTCAAGAACACAGATCAGATTTTCCTCTTCTTTAAATTATGAGCCAAAGACGTCTTTTCTACATTTTCCCCAATATATAATGCTTGATTATGCTCTTTTTTTTATTTTTTATTTTTTATCATTCACTCCTCCCCTTCCCCTTCTCCCCCCCACCCCCAAAAAAAAAAAAAATCAGCTTTTTTCAGCGAATTATGTACATGTCATAAGGGACATTTCTTTTAGATGTAAACAATCTAGGCAAATAATACTGGTTGTTTCACATAACTTACCGTGTAGATATCATGCTGTTTTAATAGTTAAAAATGGCATGATATCATTCTATTTTTATTGAATATATATGATTTTAACATTTTTACTTAAATATAATTGGTATCATGTATTTATATTGACTTGTTTTTTGTGGTTGGACTTTACTTTTGGCATCGTTATTCTAGGTTTGTAAAGTCTGAATTTTAATGCTTAGAATTTGTAGAAGGATAGGTTTCCCATGAACTCCTAGCTATTCGTAGAAAGATTGGAGAATAAGTGTTTCTGCACTGCATGCGGCACATAAGTTATTAAGAGGTGCAAATACAAGTTGCATGTGGCACATGAATTTTTTGCTTTCCGCTTTTTGGGCCATGGTTATTGTTTTGAATGGGGCTAATTTCCATGATTTCCTTGTATCCATCTCTAGCTCCTAATCGTAACTAGGTGTTCTTAGTTGTATACTTCCTATGTACTTGGGCTATGCCTAGTTCTTGCTTTAATAAAATTCACTTTTACTTATCAGAAGTTAAGTATTAACCAGTTGCACTGATGTTTTGGACTTGTGCTTAATGACTGGCATGTGGTACATTGGCATGCTATGTATCTATATATCTATATAAATACATACATACATGCATGCGTGCACGTGTGTGTCTCCAACTTATCCGCTTCCTGTGTCAACATATTCCCGAAACCTACATTTTGGGGTTTATTCTTTAAACTGACTAGATATCTGGAGTGGTGGTACACAAAACAAACAAACTACTATAAAAGTTGAAACTGTATATGATTTTCTGTTGTCGCTTTCTGTTTCTTAGAATGCATCTAGGTGTTTTCTTTTATATACTTCCTGTATACAAGGGCTTCACCTATACATTCATTTTAATAAAATTACTTTTTACTTATGAAAGAGAAAAAAAGAGTTGAAACTGTACATCTATTGGGAGCTGGAAACATTGGTGTAAACTGGAATACATCTATTTTCTTACTTTCAAGGACTCTTAGGCAAAGTGTCCCAGAAATAAGATCCGTCCACTAAGTATTTTACTTTGGAGATTAGATCAAAAGGTCCCATTCCTAATCTCAAAGGTGTTTTAAGATTTGTATGTGCTACTTTTATGTTTGACTATTTTTAACTTTGCATGCTACTTATAAAAAAAAAACTATTTTTAACTTTGCATGCTCAATGATACAGAGGCAATTGGAAACTCTTGGTGCACAGCGGGCTGGTCTTGAAGACATGCTTAAAGAGATGAAAAGGAAGGTGTGTTTTATTATCAATAATTGATAATTTTTCATTGAAAGAAAAGAGTGCACCCTTGTACAGAAGAAGTGCAGAGTTATGCCTTGTTTGGCTTCTTTATTGCATGCATATGATTATTTAGTGGTCAGGTCTTATGTCTTTATTTATTTATTTTTTGAGGTGACATTGATATTTCCCCTCAATCCAACCAAAAATGCCAATAAAGTCAAATGACATTTTCTCCCATAAAAGTAAAGTGGAGGTGAGGTCTTGAGTTCATGACTCATTGGGTGCATAACTTACCAATAAAGGAAAAAGAGGCAATCTGACTCAGAAGAAAATCGTGGACTGATATGTTCTCTGGTTTCAATTAGGGGTTTTTTTTGTTCAACTTGTATGCTTGTTTGGGCTGTGTCTTGAGCTAAACGTGGAACTAATGGTTATTCTTCACTTGTTTCTTAACCATAAGTCACTTCTAATAAAATGACTCTTAACCATTAGATGCTGACATCATTTTGGATTGTCTTGAGGTCCTTATTATTGCATGTATTTTCATTAATATGAAAAAGATTAAATGGGTTAAAGATATGTATAATTGTTGCAAAAATTATATAATGGTTGCAAAACGATCGTCAAGCATTAGTTGTTTGCTGCATTTGCCTAATTAGAAGCAAATGTCTCAAATCTGTGTTGTTAAGGTTATATCTTGTGCTTTTGGTCATTCATTATATCAAAAAATGTTTTATCTTTGATAGCTGCATTATGATAATGTCCAGTGAATATTAGAAGCTATAAACTCCAGCTGAATAATTTTGGTTTTGAATATTCCATACAAGTAAGAACAGAGTTAAAATTTGAAATTGCCACTCTTGTTTTTTTACGTTATCCTTGTTTTGCACTTATCTTTGTTTTTGGCATTTTTTGCGCAAGCAAGTAATCTGATGTGTGTTTTCCAAAGAGCATGTTTTATTATAGTTCGTGTCTTTTGCATATAGAAACCAATCAGTTGGATTGCTTTATTCAAATGTGGCTGCCTGTTACGGTGATCAAATTGTATAATGATCAAGTGTTCCTTTTATGCAGTTTGTTGTTCCTGTAATTGGTAGTTTTACTGTGATACATTATGACATACTCGATTGTGCTTATGCTCTCTCTCTCTCTCTCTCTCTCTCTCTCTCTCTCTCTCTCTCTCTCTATATATATATATATATATATGTATGTATGTATATATGTATATATATTTAGCAAGTGTTTATGCTCTGCATATGGCTTCAGGATGATATACTACCTAAGCTGATGACATCAACTGGCTCCTACGAGGATCTTTTCAGGAAGGAGATATCAAAGTATGATCACATTTGTGAAGAAATTGCCCGAAATATTGAGGCGCAAGAAAAATTATTGCTGCAAATCCAGGTCTAATTCTTTAGTGAAAAATACAAAGCCCCACTCAAACTGTAACTTAATTTGCAATTACCCCCATGTTATCAGTTTCGGCAATGACAACTCCACACTAGCAAAAACTTTCAGTACCCTATTTTTCGCTTAAAAAGACAGTCACCTCTGAAAGTTCTCCAAAAGACAAAGTATCCTGTTAATTAAAAAAGAGAAAAGATATTTGCAACCGTGAATTGTGCAACCGTCACGTAATCGCTTTGGAAAAAGTGAATAAAACATGGGACCCACATGAAAAAAATTAATTTTTTAATAGTGGATTCCACTCTTTTTCAAAGCGATTACGCGGCGTTTACGCACTTCAAGGTTGTATGTAGAATTACTCATTAAAAACTTTATAGAAAATATTTAAAAATATAAATGTTTTCTAATTTTTTTTTAAAAAATAAAATGATTAAACTTTAATTAAGGAAACAATGATTATTTTATTTTTCGTGCTTTTTCTTGTTTGAATAAAATTACTTATGCCTTTTCCTTTATGCTTTTTTCTTCTTTTAAAAAAATTGTTCTTAAAAAAATAAATTTCAATTTTTATGTTTTTAATTATTTGAATATTTTTAAAAATTATTTTTTCCCTGTTTTAACTTTTTATTTTTGATTTTTCAAATTTTTATTAAGTTTATTAAAGTCAAATTTTTCATGGAGGGTGTGGATTACCATATTTGGTAGTTTAGGATGGTAATTGTTAAAATTGAGGGTTTGAGAGTGATTGCAAATTGGGCGTTTCACAATTTTTTATTTTCCCACAGACATTTCATTTTTTTTTTCTCTGAATAGCATCTTTTTTTTTTTTTTTTTTTTTCCTGCAATGCATTAACTTGACATTTTTACCCATATAACTGTTAGTTTTGATTTTCATAAGGTTAAGGATGAAGCATTTTTACCATCTTAATAACATTGTTATTTTTGTGTACAGGCTCAAAATGATGAGTTTTCAGCGATCTTTAACCTTGAAGATTATAAAGGTTGGTGTTTTGTTTGGGTCATTTCTTTTTTAAGGACACATTCAATTTTTTCTTTTCTTTACTGTCTTTATTGTTAAATGCGTGAAAGATCTTCATGCATTCTATGCATTTTACAGCCTAATGCCGTTTAAAACTTTTCACATATACATTATGCTGCAGGCATATCAGTTTCTATTGGTTACTCTGACTTAAGGTGTCTTTTCAAAGCATACATTTGAGAGTAGGGTGTTGAAAATCTGATTTGGTGATGGATTGAAGTGTTAACCTCATTAACACAGGGAATACTAATCAATATGACCATGATTTAGTAGTCCATCTATGACACGGTGTATGAGATCTTCCTGTTTCTCAAGTATGTTAATCAACTCATGGGTACCTTGGTTTCTGAAAACTTTTAGGAGCAAGGATCCGTGTCTGTTCTATCCACCTGTTTCTAAAAAATATACCTGAATCCCAGGGCTTGCATGTGTAGGGGTCTGTTTCTGTGCTGGTCTATTAAAGACTATACCATTCGTGATTCTCCAGGGTTATCATTCTGGTGGTCAAATGACATCACATTCTCGGATTATCTTATTGTTCTTTTTTTTTTTATAGAAAAAAAATCTGGTTATGCCTTTCCTCTATTGTCTGCCTTTTTTCCCCTCCTTTCTAAAGATGCTACTATTTTCCCCTTCTTGCACTAATATAACGTGGGGCAAAAAATAATAATAATAAAAAAAAGTTATTTACATTCTTTCTAAACATGCTACTATAATCCCTTGCTTTGATGATGCTTATAGGCTGCATTTTGATTTGATCTTTTTGCCCTCAATATTTCCAGCATCTCGTGAAAAATGTTACAAGCAGATTCAAGCTGCCATTGCAAAGTTTCGTGAGATTAAGGAGAATATAAATGAAGGATTGAAGTTCTATGTTACTTTTCAGGTAATAAGTTGATCAGTTGTTGCTTTGTACACTTGGCCTATTTCGATGTTGAGAAAAGGGGTATATTTTCACACAATTAGCTGATATATGAGCTGTGTTTTTCCAATAGGATGCAATCACAAATGTAAAGCAGCAATGCAGTGATTTTGTCATGACCAGAGGCATCCAATGCCGGGAAATGATTGAAGATGTGCAAAGACAAATGGCGGGCCTAAGTTTCCAAGATGGCAAAAACACAGGTGCGAACAACAGCAATTACCCTTCGGTAGGATATCAGAATCAGAGATCCAATTTACATCAGCAGGCAGATCCTCGTTCACAAACACCTTACTACCATACCCGTGAGCAGCCAACAATGGCAGGATACGGTCACCCGCCTGCCCCTTACAGCTCCCCACAGCAGCCGCCGCCGCTTCATCCATACCAAGTTCCACCTGCTTCTGCTGCTCCATATCCACCTCCTCAGGCCCAACAGCAGCTACCTGCAAGCCACGAGTATGGCCAACCTGCTTATCCGGGGTGGCGAGGCCCATACTACAATGCTCACGCACAACAACCTGGATCTCTTCCTCGGCCTCCTTATAACATTCCAGCTCCCTATCCTCCTCCTCACCAAAGTGGCTACTATAAGCAACACTAGCGTATCTGGGTAGCTTCTGACCCTTTTGGTTATATAATTGGTTTTGGTTGTGTTGTATTTATTATCTGTCATGTTGTTCCGTCCTTCATTAAATGGATTGGATTAAACTAAATCTCATTTATGATTTGTGTAGATTATCATCTTGATGATCCCTCTGTTGGTCTGCGTAATGTGCTTTATATGTGAATAAATAGCATACACGATGATTTTCCTATGTATAGCTTTTAATGAATGATGAGAAATATAGAATGGCATTAATTATTGGACATGTTTGATAGACAATCTTCTATCTACTAGGGAGGCCTTCTTCTCGTGAAACGTTGAAGAGGAGAATTTCCTGTCAAGTCTCTTTTTCCCTTAGAGTTCAGTATTATTGTTTAAATCTATGTTGAACGGACCAAAGCATCTATATTTGGTGTAGGGAAATTATATTTTACCTCGTACCCATAACCACTGCTCTCTTTGCAATATAAATGCAAAACTAACAAAGTGATCTCCAAATTTAAACGCAAATATAACTGGTCTGTCTTCAGATTTATCTATTAAGATTGTCTAATTTTTTTGTTCATCTCAAGGATTAGATCTTGGGGAATCATTGTTCTTGATTGTGCTAAAACTAGATTAAACTATACATGAAACAAAAAAGTAAAAGAGAATAGATCATTGAACTTGATTACACTTATAAAAGCTGATCAAGGAATTGGAATCCCATGCATTATTGTTTGGTTTGATGAAACTAAAGTCTAATCCTTGCGTTTTAGAAGTACAAACAATGTAATGTATTTGTAGGTCTCTGGATATAAGAAAAAGGAGGAGCCTGCAACTTTCTCAGAGTACTAGCGATTAAACATTAACTCATCCATGCATGATCTCATTTCCAAACTGCTTCACAATTTCTCCTTCCAATTTGGCTCTCATCATGTATTATATGAAGAACGCATAGAGGGCCTCGGCAAGATAACATGCTTCTTCGGGTTATTCAGATTTTCCATTCTCTCAATGCTGAAATGCTCATTTCTTCCAATCAATTCCTTCAATTTCTTATGGGAAGTGTAGTAAAGGGGCAAATTGAAAGAATCCACCTTTGCTTCACTCACTCACCCCAGCTGCAAAGTATTGTCTGTTGGGAGGGAGGGACTTGAAGAGAGTGTTGAAATCATTGGAGGAATGGTCATTGAAGAACACTTGAAATTCTGGAATCTGATCAGTGTCAAGTCCTCTATTATGTATAAGAGTTCAAGGGCCTCTATTATGTTTTGCACAGCGATGAAGGTATTGGGTCCTGTAGAACAACCCTAGTCTGCTATTACACAGAACTGGCTTTGGAGAAGTAGATGAAAGCTGTGTTTTGATGTCGAAAGTGATTAGTTATGACCTCGTTGATCTTTATTCTGGCAGCTTCCACCACTCCTCACTACAGCACAAGTAGAAATGATTGTTATTCATGATCATCATAATCATAACCATGATAATTAACACATACTGTTCTTGCATATTATATTTGCGTCGAGTACTTTCCATGATCATCAAAGGAAAGGTATCCATTCTGAAATAAGTCGTTTATACCACGGTTTTCCTTCGTTATAAGTGACAGTTATTAATAAGATTGAGACTACGTCCTCTTCAAAAAAAAAAAAAAACAGAGTCCTTATAATTGGTGCATTACGACTATTAAAAGAAATTCTTACAGCTAGCTGTTGCCATGAGATAAGGTTTGGAGTTTTCTTAAGAAAGGGCGCTCTGATATCACCCTTTACCAAGTTGACAACATCCATTTGCATGTGATGCATGTTCCCGAATTCGTTATATATAACATCTCTTTGTAGTGATAATGGATATACATAGTAATGTCGTGCATGGGTTCTAATCTTATATTATAAGTGACGCGTATGAAAAATTCAATAAAAAGATAATAATAGAATAATAAAAAGATTAAAAAATAAAACAAGTGTTACAGCAACACAAAAATCATATAAAAGTAAATCTACAAACTGATACATATGACTTTATATAATACGTTATATTTATTTTATAATAAAAATAGTTTTACAATTTAATATATCACAACAAATCACGTCAGTTTATGATTTTAATTTTATGAAATATTTTTAAAAATAAAACAAAAAGTGGTGGACGGGGGATCACCAGATTGCGTGCCGACTCATCCTAAGAGTAATTAATATGTGATATGGAAAAATATAGTCTGCTCTATAGTTAATTAGAAACAAGTGGTAATTGCTTACGTATTCTTGCTTGAATTAATTAATATGGATCCATAAAATATAATTTGGTTTACTTAGTCTTACTCAAAGTCTTGAACACCAATATCATGTATGAATTTAAATTAAATATATATTAATCTTCCTTTTAGCAAGATACAAAAATTCAGTACTGTCCAACATTTTCTTTTTGGTAGAAATTTCCATAAACCAATTTTGTTCTTAAAATAACTCATCGATATATTTCTCCCCATGTCAAATACAAAAGCTCTCCATTATGTTTTTTTTTTTTAAAAGAAAAAACAGTTTTAATTAATTAAAAACACTGGAAATATATTTTTGTGTGTCCAACTCTTTAAGGTACGTTTGGCAACACAACTATTCTAAAATATTTTTATATATTTTTAGATATTTCATTTTCAAACAGCAGTCAAACACAAAACGTACACTTTTTATTACAATTTTTCAAGACTTATAAATAAAATATAAAAAATAATATAATTTTTTAAAATTTTTAAATAAAAATAATATTAAAAAATTAATATATTATTGTAAAGGTTTTATTTTTTTTTATTTTTTCAAAACGCGTATGATAGGCATAGGAAATATTTGAGTCATTTGACTATAAAATCAATGAGATAAGATATGTGAGTCAGTTAAATTATTTCTGTCCATGCCGAATCTATCGTCACCATGAATGTAAAATGATACAGCCTTTTGCCATTGGCAGATTCCGTCCCAAGCCCCATTCGCAAGAAGTAAGGCATGGCCACCACGTGGCTTACATGCATTAACTTCGCACATAAATCTTTGAATAATGGGCTTCTGCAAACTATATATGCATATTTATAAACCAGAAAAGATATTTACAACTGTGAATTGTGCAATTGCCGCGTAATCGTTTTGAAAAAAATGAATAAAGTATGAGATCCATATGAAAAAAATTATTTTTTTAATAGTAGACCCCACTATTTTTCAAAACGATTACGCGACGATTGCACACTTCACGATTATACGTCTTTATAAACCTAGAAAAACAGATTTGAATCTATATATTCCACTGTTCAACTTTAAACGCCAGCATTTTATATCATTTGGCTCATATAAAATACCTTTTTTTATTAAATATAAAAAAAAGTTGATCAAAAGTTCCTTCCAATGGATTTTATATTTTGATCTTTATTTTATATTTTACTACAATAATTTTCTAGATGTAGATAATACTGTTGATCACAACTCTAAAATATTTTTAATTATTTTCTCTCTTTTGTAAATTCATTGATAGTTAGAAGAAATATTTAAAATGAATAAAAAATATTAAAAAAAATATTTAAATGATATAGAGATAAGATGATGTATGACCTATTGTAAAAATCACTTAATTATATATTAATCTTACATACTTAAATATTTTTAATTATATTTTTAATTATAGGTCATAAATTCTATTTTTTTTTATCTTACATATTGATTTAAAATCAGTATCTAAAATTAAAAAAAAAATTTAATGATGTATTTCGAAGGAAATAATAAAAGAACCATCGGCAATGCTACAAGGAGTCTTTTTTGCTATAAGGAGTCTTTAACGTATCGTGGACTCCATGATCCATTTATTTATTTGGCTATTCAGAAACATTGAATGCTAGTTCTGTAGTGCATTCCATGCATTGAACAAAGCTCTCTCCCCCACCAGACTTTGACCTCAGTAATGAATGATCAGTACTGTACTGACTAGTTTTGGTAAAAGTAAAAGTAATATGCGTGTCACAAGGGATAAGGATATATCATTATGCATCGATCTTGTAGTAGGTTTCTTGGATATCCTCATGGCCGGCAATAAGCTGCTTAATTATGATTGATATAGCTCATTCCCTTCTAATCCTCAAGCATTGAATTCCTTAATTTGCAAACTTTTATGTTTGTTTGAGAGGTCAGGATCATTCAGCCATGCATCAGATTACATCAGTAAATACCAATTAAAGAGGTAATTCAATTGTTAGCATTATATATTAAAGGAGTATAGGTCTTCCTTTGACTGTGTTGATCTAATTGTCCTGCATGCTGCATGCAATATCATATATAACACATGACCATTGGTGCAACGCAAATCATGATTCCGTACTCGTTATTTTTCCTTCTTTTTTCAACCAAGGCAAAATAGAGGAGGATGAAAGGATATTAGCTTCTTTGTCTTCTTCTCTATATGCATTTCTGTGACTATAGATTCTGTTCATGTGGGGCTCAAAGAATTGGAGACAAGCTAGACTTCGTTTATTTCTTCTTGACTTGCTCATGAAAGTTGGTACATGATGCGTCATAAACGTGATTACTTAATTTGGTGCAGCTTTTGAATAATCAAATCAAACTACTGCACCAAATGATTAATATATACCTATATATCAAAATGCTGAAATTTTCAACAGTAAGTGACAAAACATTTCAGCATCTTTCTGATATTATTCCTTTGGATCGAAATTTGTTGATAGAAGCTGCATGTTCATTAATGGCGGTTCTGGAGCAATTCTAGGAACTAGGATTGCGCTTCAGGAGTAGAAATAAGTTTTCCAACTTCTCAATTCGAGTAAAGACTGAGGTCTTGGAGAACTGTTCAACCTTGTTTGAGTACCTCTCAAAAAGTTGGTCAAGGAGCTCAGCTCCAAAGTGTTCGCATAAGATGCCTTCCATTACTGCTCTTACATGACCAATGCAAAATCGAACATCTTCAAGATTGCTAAGGTTTGGTGGGTAGTTTATTTCCTCTGACCTCTCAATTGTAAGATGCTCGATATTTGAGAGCACTTCTTTTACTTCGTTGCCAGTTGGGATAAAAATGGGTAGATTGAACGAGTCCACCAGAGCTTCACTTACCAGACCCTGCATGCATGTTTTTAAGGAGACAGAATTAGGAGAACTGTCAAATAAAATAAGAAAAAACAAACCTAGTACCCTAATATGATAATACACATTTGCAGTTGAGATACTCTCCAATTGCTTGACTGATATAGATAGTTCAGTGCAGAGAGAGATGGACAGAGATCATGTGAAGTCCACAGGTGGAAGTGATCAAAATCTTATTACCTCTTTAGCCATATCTGTAAGCGCACATCCCAAAACCTCAAATACTTGCATGATAATTGACTCAGAAGGAAGGGTTCCCTCTGGGCGGCAAGGCATGAGAATTGCCATCAATCCATTGCTGGTCAATTCTACAGCCCTTGCTCTGAAGAAACCCTCCATGTCCCTAACAAATTGTTCTGTGTAAGCCTTCACAACTTCAGAAGAACTACACACGTAGCTAATTCTCCCCTTATTCCATGCGGAAGAGTTCTCTTCTGTCACTTCCTCAGGAACCTTTGTCAGCCAGTGAAGAGCAAAAGAGGAATGCATGAAGTTCATTGACGCCTTGGGAAACAGTCGCCCATGAAAAGAGCCCGGGACTCCGACCGCCATGTATTGCCTATCCAATGGAAGCGCTTTGAACAGTGTATTGAAGTCGTTACCGACATGATCATTGAAGAACACTTGGAATTCAGGCGGTTTATACTCGAGAATCTGGGTTTTGAAAGTAAGCTCTGTTGCTTCTATTATTGTTTGGACAGAGGCAAAGGTGTTGGGTCCAACTGAACATCCAAGATCCGCAATTCTGAAGATTTGTTGGTTTGCAGTATTCAATTTGTTTTCGACTGTTAGTTTCTCTTGGATGCAATTGCTTAATAAGACCTTTGCACCATCTGATCCCTTTCGCTGTGTTCAAGCAGTACAATGGAAAGCTTGGTTTTAGAATTCACCTTGATCATAGATTCATAGTAAATTAGCACAAAAAAAAAAAAAAAAAAACAAAACAAAATTAGTTTCATTCACTTGACCACATGAGAGCTAGCTGCTTTCATCGAAGCTAGCTTTCACCTCATTTACTTTTTCATCTGCATTTACACATGTAGGAAGAAGAACAGACAGACCTGTTGCTTGGAGTTATGGGTGTAACTGTTGGGGCCCTCTCCACCGTTCATTGCGATTGACTTCCCCATCACTTCTCTGTATATCACACTTTCAGTTCTTGCTCGTAGTGGGAGTGTTGGATCCTGATCAGTCATTTGTACATATATAGTGCGAGCATTCCTTGGATTCCAAAATGTCAAACAAGGTATAAATTATTTGTGAGCTTTGAGACAGCAGAGATAGTGACAAAGGGAAAACACACTTTCATGCAAAGACAAAATCAACCCAGCTTCTTATTACATCATCATCTGCTTGCATGAGAATGATTCTGATCACCACCATTCACCAACATCCAGTAAAAATGTATATGGTGGACCAGAATAAGATCACATGCCGAATCATCCCTGATTAAAGAGCTCATGCATGACGATCAATATATATGATCACTAGGTAATTGACTGGTCATCGAGCATGCATGCATGAAGCAAAAACATATGACTTAGGTTGATAGATGCATCCAGGTTGAGGCCAGCTGCCGGCCATGACGTTATAATAAGATGATCTGGCTCCACCCAATTAGGTCCCAAACCCAAAATTATGAAGAGAAAACCTGGAGAACAGCCTATCTATTTATCTCAGAAAATCAGCTCACCAATCAAAATGCGACACGTCAGCAGCTTAGAACCATTACCATGCATCCCACTGCACCCGAACAACACATTCAATTCCCCTCTTCCTATTTGATCCCACCATCAGACGGGCACCCCACTCCATCCCAACCCAAACGCGACGACACCCACTCCATCCCAACTCAAATTCGACGGCACCCCACTCATCCCCGACAGCAGAAAACCAGCGCAACTGCCTCTCGACGGCGCCAAATATCATCCCCCACTTCATTGGCAAAAATATTTGATATTTCACAAAAACAGTATCACCATTACAATCTCTGCAGCTTTCGTGGTTTAGTTCTTAGACACTGTTGTGAGAAAAAGCTCTTGTTGAAGTTATTGGTACTTATCATTGTTCTGAACCTTGTTTAGCTTCTATGAGTCTTTTGATTTTATTGATGAAGCTAAAAGATTGGGTGGTGGCGTTTGGTTCACTGCTTGGTGGGAAAATCTAGAAGTTTGAGTTTTCCTATCCTATTTAGGCTACTCACTTCCAGGGTCATTTTCTTGCCCATGGTTTTTAGTTTTTGCATCAAAAGGCTTAGTTTTTATTTTAGCGCGACGACGAGCTTCGGTATAGTGGAAGGGAAATTATGGGTGGAACGGGGAAGGGGAAGGGACTAATCAGCTGCACCTCACTCTATTGTAAACAACCTCCATAAGCTTACGTGTAGCCAGCCCATTGGTGGGTTGTTTTTCCTTCAACAGCAACTGGGCTGGTCCAAAGCGCCCCTCAATTATGAATGACCAAACTAGCAGACATAGGTGGCCTCTTGCAACTTCACGTCCCGTGCAATCAACTTGACACCTAGCCTTTTCCTTTGAAAAGGATGGTGTTTAGAATCAATATTCCAGCTTCAAGGACACGACGCTTGTAAGCGTTGGACTTGTATCTAATACTGTTCATTCAAGAGTACATGCAAAATAACAACGGCCGAGAATGATATTTGTAATAGTAAAGTGTGTAAATGTCACGTAATATCTTTAAAAAAAGTGAGTAAATACAAGAATCATATGAAAAAATTAATTTTTTTAATAATAAATCTCACTATTTTTCAAAATGATTACACAATATTTACGCATTCTACGACTGTATATATCATTACTTTCTCATTTACGCCTCGATCCAGCTAGCTTGTTATTGGATCCGTTGACTCTTTATTTTATGTTTTTTTTAATAGATTACTAGCTAGTTGGATTATATTCAAAAACTATTTTTCAACATTCTCCTCATCGACTCGACCAAGAAATTCAGGCCTAAAATTAACGGGATGTTTGGGAAATTAGATCATGAGATGAAAATTTCTATATAAAAAAAAAAAAAAAAACCCAAAAGATCATGAGATGAAAATTTTGTAAATAGTAGTAAGATGGTTTGTGAATAGTAGTAAAATAGTTTAGGTTAAGTATTTATTGAGTTTTGGAAAAAGGAAGAGAAAAAGTTGAATAAAAATATTATAAAATTAAAATATTAATAGATCAATATAATTTTTTAATATAATTTTTATTTCGAAATTTGAAAAAGTTGATTTGTTTTCTATTTTTTGTTTGAAAGTTTGAAAAATTTGTAATTATTAGTTTAAAAAAATTATAATGATTAGTTTGAAAGAAGTTGTTTTTGAATGATGTTTAAGAAATAAATGAGAAGAGATGAAGTGAGATAAGATGATACAGAAATTGTTTCCAAAGCAATTTTGTATGTTGGAGGTTTAGAAGAGAGAACGTCTCACTTCTCTCTAAAACTCTCCCAAAAACAAAACCAGCTATAGGGGGTGGGAGCTTCGGCTCTTCCCTCTCTCCCTTTACTTCTACCCAACATTTACTTTTTGTGTTTTGTTTTGTTTTATGTGTTTTTTTTTTTAATGTCAAATCAGGGAGAAATGCCGATCTGGGATTTTCTGGCGGCCAAAAGCCTATACGCGCCCCACCATGGTGTTCCTCAGCAGCCGATCTTACAGACTACCGAACGTGGCACCAAAAGGAGTGGCGCATAGCATGCATGCGCGGGTTAAAGGTTAGCATGTGGCATGAACGCGCCATCGCAAAGAGTCTTCTGCCGACACCCTGCGCAGCTTTTCTAGGGCCATTGACACCGAAATTTTCAAGATCGACGGGGGGACATTATTAGAGTGGCGCATGTCCCTCACGCGCCACTACAACCCCCTTCCCAGTGTCTTTTCAATCCAAGTGTTTCTTTTTTTTCAGTTCAAGTGTTTTTTCAGTATTTTCTATGTATTTGCAGTTCTGTTGTTTTGATTTAGGTAAAAAAAAAAAAAAAAAAAAAAAAGGTTATTGGACTTGGTGTCCATAGCAGAAGAGTCCCGCTCCTCCTTTGGAGGGTGGTGGGTGATAGTACCCCTCCTCATTGGGAGGACGGGGGTGATAGTACCTCTCCTCCTTTGGACTCTCCTCCTTTGGAGGAGAGGTTATTTAGTTCTATTCTTACAGAGCGCTTTTCTCTTAAACAAACCGGAATGTTTGTCAGGAGAAAGTTTATAGAAGTTAAGACAATGTCCGTCACAAAGAAATTTGTGGGCGGGGGAGCCCCCAAACAGATGAGAAGTTTGGCTTGTAATATGAGTTTTTCCTGTATTGATTAGTCACAGTTATAATTTTGTAATCACAATTATAACTTTGATTTCATTGAATGAAATGAAGTCTATTTCTATTAAAAAAAAAAAATCGTTTCCAAACATCCCCAATTAATTATTGGATCTGTTGCTCACGTTTTTATTTTATATTATTTTAGGCTGCCTCACGGCCTGCAATTAAATTGATATTGGGGCTCCACCCCACCCCCACCCCTGCATCCGTATTCTTATTTTTAATTTGATGCAATCATTGAATTAAAAAAAATCTACAAGTGCGCGTGTGCCCCATCCACCACCACATACATATCACTAATATGTGCGTATATAAATATGTTTATATATATATATATATATATATATACAGTTGTGAGTATGTAAATATTGTATAGTCATTTAAAAAAAAAAAATAAATATAAGACCTACATGAAAAGAAATGAATATACGCTTAGAATAAATTAATAGATTAGGACCTAGCTACTATCTGATGCGCGCATTTTTCTTTTTTTTTAATCACTTCCCCTTCGTCTTGACCGTCCCCGCCGGATCATAACCCACCTACGTACATATCATTCTTTGGAAAAATGTATATGCGATTGGGCCAAAGCTCCATTAATTCACTGCTTATAAAACCCATTCATTTTATTCAGTTGAATTTTCATTTTTCACTGTAAAATTAAGCACAAAGAGCCCACCAAACAGCTAGCCAGCTGTACGTACGTGGCCTCGAACTCTTGTCGATGATTAATGCATAGGACATTGAATTGTCCTTATCGTACACAGGGATTCGAGATTTAAATCGTCCTTATTTTGCCTGTCCAAGTTGCGAGTAGGATCATTTGCATGTGATCAATCCCACCGACATGAACTACGTACATTCAAGGCAAATTAAGATTCTATTTGGATTGAAAGATGAATTTTCACTATTATTTATAAATTTTAATTTATAAATTTTACTATTATTTACGAACATTTCAATTTATCTCTCAATCCGAACGGGACGTAAATTATATATTCAGACACTAAATAATTTGAAGAAGTCTTTTATTTTTCTTGGGAAAATTCTATATATTATTTTAAGTGGCACATATCCACTTAGGTTTATATACAGTCTTATTTAATTTGGTGTAAGTAAAAATCAGTACGTATTAAGATATATAAAATGGAGTCTAGCACTAGTACTACGTACGTACCAAAGCTACAGGCATCATGTCACAATTAATTAATCCAATTGCATGATAGCTAGCATATCATAATTCATGATGAGTAAGCTTTAATTATATGGACTCGGAATATATCCACCAACTTGTGCTTTATCCTTTTTGTTTGACCTTTACATGATTGAAGTTGCAGCACTTATATGATCTATATACGCATGGTGGATCGATATACTAAAGACTGACATATGAATTCTTTAGAAGTACCAAACTTAATTTCAATTGAAAAATTTGCGTAGAGACTAGAGAGTAATATTATCATGAATAGTGCTAGGCCGCTACCGCCGAGCAATTACCGTTGGGCATGCTGTCTAGCACAAATTTATCTTTTTATATTTTTTTAATATATTTAAATATTTTTTAAAAATAAAAAAATACATCAATACATTAAAAGTCACTTTTTAAATCATCATTAGGTAAAAAAAATATAAATAAAATATATTAGCGGTAAAAAATGTGAGGGGACAAACTCAAGTGACATACTAGTATTTCTCTATTATTATTATTATTATTATTCAGCTTAGATTTTATCATTTTTATTCGTACAAATCGATGCAGCATGTGTAATTCTTACTTGTAGAAGACAAAGTATTTTTTATTTTTTTTTAACTTTCCATTTAAGTGGTTCGTCGATCGACATGATAAGATGTTACTCAAAATTGATCGAGTTATATTATCAATTAGTGTGACTGATGATCATAACAAATTCTAGATGAGAATTTCTTTTTTTAAATTCAAAGAATAAACACAGTCTATAGACTACATTATTAAATGTAATCCATGAATTATGTGGGTTTTAAAATTAAGTAAGGTAAAATTTACATATTATATTTATTTCTCTTCAGATTATCATTGTCTAAATTATATAAAAAAAAAATAGTCATAAATAGTATGGATTTGAACATTAAACTTAAAACTTGCTATGAACATTAATAAGTAGTAGACTCAACAAAGTTTAGGCAAAATTTAGTTAGAGAATTCACTTTTATAAATTTAGTTAGTCACTTTTCAACAATACCAAATAACAGATTCTCCAAATTTATCAATATTCTATTAAAATATTGATTTTGACATTTTCATTTATTTTAATTCTAATTATAATTTAAATATTTATTCGTTATTAAAAAAGTACACATTAATTTTCTAATGTTAATATTAGATTTTAAAAGAAAAAATTGGCATCAACTAATAATATTATTGTAGAACTAGAACTTGAAGCACTCCAACAAGATGATGCCACGTCATTAAAATGATGGCTGATGGAGATTAGCCGCCTTTTGTAGTTGAGTTTGAGATTTGGGCACTTTGTGATTTTGAGACGAAAATGAATTTCTGGAGTTGCAAGCTCACTCGAAGCGAATAGCACGCATGAGAGAGAATTTTTTATGTCAAAATAATATTTGGCTAGCAACTTAGACTCAACAGATTTGATTAGTGAAAATGATCAAAGTTAAAAGTATTGTAGTTTTGTTGAGTCTACTATAATAAGTTTTTATGCAATCTAATTAAATTTTGATCAAAATATAATTTTATTGAGTCTATTTCTCATACTCTTAAAGTATTTGAAGGAAAAAAAAAACAAAAAAAAACTTGCTTAATGTATTAATATCGTCCCAAGTCCCAACATATATATATATATATATATATATATAAAATAAAGAAAACCAGATTTTTCTCCTTGTCTTTTGTCTTGATTGTATGAGTTCTGTTTCACAATGTTTTGCTCCCCAAGTGATGATGCAATACACATGCGCGTCACAAAGGACAGTGGAAGGCATGGAAAGTAGTGTTTCCAAAACCCCATAATTAATCTTGGTGCCCTTGTAGTTGTCCATGTTGACAAGGAGGACAGCAAGTCACACCCCACATCTACGTCCAGAAATTACCATGAAATTTATATATAGGGTCATATTTATAATGAAGAAAATTCAACCTCTTCTAGCAACTATTAAAAGTATCGTTTATTTTCAGAATTTCTTATAATTTATTTCATCTCATTTAATTTAATCATTAATTTTTTTTTAAATTCTTATATAAAATATAATAAAATTTAATTTTTTTAAATTTTTAAATTTTTAAATTTTTAAATAAAAATAATATTAAAAATAGATTTTAATAATATTTTATTTAATTTTTAATTTTAATTTAATTTAATTCACCTCATCTTATTTACGAAAATAAACTACACCTAAGAGCATTAGTATTGGTTTATGCATATGCATATGCAAAGTCATATTTATATAATATGACCTTAAAATCCTCCACATTAGCTTATGCATATCCAAATATTTAACTACTTATGAACAATGCTTATCCAAATTTGGATAACCACTATTCACCCTACAAATCATATTTTAGTCATTATTTCTCTCTCCTCCCACTCTCTCTCACAATCCTTTAATTTTCTCTCTCCTTCAACAACACAACAAACCTTCACTTGCACATTCATTTTATTATTATAATATATTATATATAGTTTTTTCATTTTATTATATTTTTAATATAATATATAAAAAAATGATATTTTTTATTATTGCATTTGTATTATTAATGTCAAATGTATGTAGTGGATGCTAATTGTAAAATATATATAAAAAAATTGATTTTAGCAAAAAATTAATAATAATAAAATAATAATATTTTATTATTATTTTGTCTCAAATATGTATAAGTCAATGTGAGAATTTTGCTTGAATGACAAAGTAGATATGTAAAAGAGGTGATTTTACATACGCATATGTATATATATAGATCAATGCTATTGCTCTAATTATAGATAGCTGAAAAAAAAAAAATAAACCATTAACAGCTAGCTAGCTCTAGCTAGGGAGGAATTCCTGATCAGCGGTCCCACACGCATTCACAGCGAAAATTCGCGTGTCAAAAGCAGACATCAAACATGCACTTTCTCGGTTCTCCACCTTTTCCCCACCATTGAATCCTCGGTAGGCAATACGCGCATTCACAACACATACAGCCCACCACTGACCACACCTTTCCCCAGTTTCTTTCTATCACGCACACGATTTTTTAATCGCTTCTGCTTTTCTATCAAATTTTTTAGGCTTCCATTGACTTGTTTTTATAAGTCGCTCTATATAATTCCCACCCTTAAATCTTCCCCTCCAAACAGATCAGTATATACCAGTTTTCTGAGTTAACCCACCTCTCTCTCTCTCTCCCAAGCATTTTCTTCCCTTTTTAAGAATATGGGGAACTATATTTCATGCACTCTTGCCACCCCTTTGATCAAGAACAATAGGGCAGCGAGGGTGATCTTTCCCAGTGGTGAAGTCCGACAGTGCGGCGAACCCGTCAAGGCTGCCGAGCTCATGTTTGAGTGCCCAAACTTCTTCCTCGTCAACTCCCGATCCCTTCACATTGGCCGGAGATTCTCCGCACTCAGCGCTGACGAGGAGTTAGAGCTTGGCAACGTTTACGTCACGTTTCCTATGAGGAGAGTGAATTCTATAGTCACGGCAGCGGATATGGCGATTGTTTTCATGGCGGCCAACTCGGCAGCTAAGCGGATATCCGGTGGAAAATTCAGGATCTTGCCGGAGTCCGGTACCAGTACTGGTAAGCAAGAGGAGGCCTCCTCGTATGCGGCAGTGGAGGAAAGCGAGGTTCGAGGTTCAAGGCTAAGACTGGACGACGGAGTTGAGGGGCTTTCTGGGCTAGAGATGAAGTATAGGTTATCTGTATGCAGATCAAGGAAGCCAGTATTGGAGACGATAAAGGAAGAGCAAATAATTTGTACAAGATAAGATTAGAAATTATAAGCATGCATGTATTTAGGTAATTAATTCGTAGGGTAAGTACTACGTAGGATCAATATATATGTATCTAATTAATGTTGATGATCTAGTGATTCATGAATTTGCTCTTAATTATTTTTTGCCTGGAGCGGAGATAATATATATTGATTGCTGTTTTATTTATTTATTTATTTATTTAGGGGTTAATTAGTGCATGCGTGGATAATTACTAATTCTCTTCATTAGTGCATGATTGGAGATTATTTATCATATTTCACTTGTAAACCTATCATCTAATGCCACATCATGGGATGATGAGAGGATGATGAGAATTGATCAGATGAATAGATTTTTTTCATGTTAATTATGGTGGCTAGCTTGTAAAATTAAACTATCATATAGAGTAATATATGTTTTGACGTTTGTGTTGCTGGTAAACTGGATTTGAGTGGAATAATTATTTAAGTGAGAGTACTTAATTACCCAAAAAAAAGGCATTTATAATTAATTGGTTCTTTTTTCGAAATGTTGGTAAAATTTGTGAAAAGAATTAATTGTTAGCAAGGAATATTGAGATTTCTTGTAAATTTAATTATTTTTGTTCAGTGATGCGATTTTTCGTATTGAATTTTATTATTTTAATCACATCGGTTATAATATGATACATTTTTGTTTAAACCAGTGAAACAATAAGTGTAGCACATGTGTTTGTAAGAATGCATCAAAGAAAAAGTATATTTGAATAAAAGTGTTCCTCGTCTCTTACACATCCTCTGCTTAGCTCTAATATTTATAGCAGAAATGTATATTTACAAGATAATTATTCTAGAAGGATCTATAATATTCCATAAGGATCAGAGTCCGTTATGGCATGCTTTGAGAATGAGCAGTAGATGAAATGGAGGTGGCATTTTGTTGAGGGCGTGCTGCGGATGCATTGGACTTGACTTGTGAGGAGTTATCCTCTAAGACAGGTACACATGCTCTAACATCCCCCGTGATTCAAGTAGCATCGATAAGATGGTGAGGCTTGAACGTATGAGTGCAAATCGTGACGAGGAGAGTGACTTAGTGAAAATATCTGCAATTTGTTATTTACTTGGGACAAAAGAGACAGTGAGAGTTTTGTTAGCAACACGGTCATGTATAAAATGATAATCAAGATCCACATGCATGTTTAGTTCGTGAGTGTAAAATTGGATTCGCCGAAAGATAAGTTGCACTAATATTATCACATAACAAGTGGAGTGCTTTAGAAATAAAAATTTCCAATTCTTTTAATAATGATTGTATCCACAGAAGTTCACAAGCAGTATTTGCAACTAATTTATATTCTGCTTCAGTCGAGGATCTAGCTATTGTCGGTTGTTTCTTAGAACCCCAAGACACTAAGTAAGACCCAAAATAGACACAAAAACCACCCGTCGATTTCCAATCATCCAGGCAACTAGCCCAATCAACATCTGTAAATGCTGTTAGTTTAAGGGGAGAGACAGAAGAAAAAAATAGGCCAAGAGAGATGGTGAGTTTGAGATAACACAATATGCGTTTGACAGCTTGCCAGTGAGAGTGGCGAGGACAGTGCATATATTGACAGACTTTATTGACTGTAAACGACATATCTGGACGAGTGAAGGAAAGATACTAGAGACTACCAATGACACTTCGATAAAGCTGAGGATCCTCAAAAGAGGATCCATTAAGAGCTGAAAGTTTGGCAGATGTTGACATTGGTGTTGACACAGTTTTAGACTCATGCATATTAGTCTTTTTCAATAGATCAGAGATGTAACAAGATTAAGATAAAAAAAAAAAAAAAAAGTCCTTTAGCCGTGCAACTGACATGGATTCCTAAAACGAAATGAAGTGAACCTAGGTCTTTGATAGGGAAAGATGCGGACGGAGATGAGATAAAATAAGTAATGATAGAAGAATCAGAGGCTGTAACAACTATATCATCAACGTAAATTAGAACATATACAAAGGTAGTAGCAGATGTAAATATAAAGAGGGATGAGTCAGAAATGGAAGCATGAAAACCGAGTGAAATTAATTTCGAACTAAGCTTTGCAAACCAAGCCCTAGATAGATTTTTTTAATTTCCAAACAAAATGAGGAAAATCAGAATGAATAAACCCAGTAGGTTGCTGTATAAAGACATCTTCTTCTAAGTCCCCGTGCAAGAATGCGTTCTGTATATCCAACTGATGAAGGGGCTAGTTCCGAGACACTACAATAGAGATCAAAAGTTGTATAGTAACAAGCTTAACTATTGGACTAAAGGTCTCCGAATAGTCAAGTCCGGCTTGTTGATGGGACCCTTTGGCGACAAGGCAAGCCTTGCGCTACTCAATGGTTCCATTGGCAAGCCGTTTGGTCTTAAGAACCCATTTTGAACCAAAAAGATTTTGATAAGGATGGGGAGGGATGAGAGACCACGTTTCGTTTCGGAGGAGAGCTTCAAATTCACTAGCCATGGCAGCACGCCAGGCAGGAAATTTTGAAGCTTCCGTGTAGGAGGTGGGTTCATCGGGGACAGATGGATATGTGGTGAGGGAAGCACTGTGTTTCGGTGGTGGCCATAAAATGGTGTCATCTTGTTGATGAAGGGGACGGGTTATGAGAGCTTTGGACCGAGTAGTCATGGGATGAATATTGATGGAGGTCGAAGGAGTGTCATCTGGGAGAGAGGTGGTCTGGTTTGAGGAAGATGGCGCAGGGGAAGGAGTTGAAGGAAGCGGCGCAGAAGAGATGTTTTGGGAGGAGTCAAGAAAACTGAAGTAAGGTTTGTGTTGGTGGGCTCATGGGTTGAATTATTAGTATTGAGAGGAGATGGAGAGGTGGGTTGGGTTGGGCGAAAAGCTGAGTGTATGAAGGAGGGGCCCGATTTGATAATGAGGGAGGAAAAGAATTTGATAGAGCGGGTTGGGCTGAAGAGGGGCTTGGGTAGATAATTGTTGAGCAGATACGAATGGGAAATGGGTTTCATCAAAGCGTACATCACGTGAAATGTAAATTCTACCAGATAGAATATGCAAACAATTGTACCCTTTGTGATCAGGAGTGTATCCTAAAAAGACACAAAGCTTAGATCTCATGTCTAATTTGTGATGATTAAAAGGGCAAAGATTGGGCCAACAGGCCGAGCCAAAAATACGTAAAAAATTATAATTAGGTGAAGAATTAAAAAGAGACTGAAAGGGAGAAAAATGATGAAGAATGGGTGTGGGCATTCTATTTACGAGAAAAACTGCTGTTTGAAAAGCATCAACCCAATGTTTGGTAGGAGCTGAAGACTGGGCTAAAAGAGAGAGCCCAGTTTCAACAATATGGTGATGACGCTGTTCAATGCTACCATTTTGTGCATGAGAGTATGGACAAGAAATTCTATGGGAAATGCCAAGATTTTGCAAGATAACATGAAAGGGACGGAACTCACCACCCCAGTCCGATTGAACAGCTATAATATTTTTGGAGAAAGTATTGAGAACAAATGTAACGAAGTTTAGAAAAATTTGATAAACATCAGATTTTGCATATAAAGGAAAGAGCCAAACATACTTCGTAAAATCGTCAACAATAGAAAATAAAATCTAAAACCACTCGAGGATAGCACAGGCGTAGGTCTCCAGACATCTAAAAATAACAACTGAAAGGGAAATTGCGATTGAGAGAGTGAGAGTGGGTGAGGAAGAGCATGGGACTTGGCTTGAAGACATGTCGAGCAAGGTGACGAAGTGGATGTGAAAGTGACTGGAAGATTGTGATGTCGTATGGTAAAGGAGGTGATCCGAGGAGATGGGTGACCAGGATGAGCTGCCATGTTTTTGGTGAGGTCCGTTCGCCAATGAAAGCATGTCGTGAGGGAAGAGTGACATCCGCATCATCAGTTGGAAGGACGTACAAGCCATTCTTAACGGGGCCCTGAAGAAGTACTTCCTGAGAACGTAAATCCTTCACAAAAAAATCAGAAGAATTAAATTCAAAGAAAACGGAATTATCCAAACAAAATTGTTGAACAGATAATAAATTTCGAGAAATTAAAGAAACATGAAGTAATTGACGAAAAAGAAAATTGCCAAAAGGTATTAGAAGTAAGCTAGAGCCAGAGTTCTGAATAGCAAGGGATGATCCATCTCCAATTGTTACTTGATTTGGCCCGTGATAAGCTGTGGACTCGAGATTAAGTTTGGAAAAATCAGAGGTGAAGTGGGTCGAAGCAGCAATATCTGGAAACCAATTTGCAGATGGTGCAGAAGTATTTGAAAATTTTGTGAAATTAGCTGAGAGAGAAGGAGGAGGTGGAGACTGATATGCATGATCAAACCGATGATAACAGGAAATAACTGTGTGACCAATGCGATTACAGAGCTGACAGGTAGGTCGATTGGTCTGAGAAGAAGAAAAGAAATTAGAGGGAGATGGAGAGAAACTTCGACCACCCCATCCACGTCAAAAGCCACGGCCACGGATTTGGTTAGGAGGAGTAAAAGAGCCACGCGAAGTGGTGGAGTTGGCAGTGAAGGAATTGTGGGAAAGAAGAGACAATGTTTGATGTGCAAGACGTGATTCATGATTAACAAGGAAACTAGAGACCTGAGAAATAGAGAGGATCGGGACGCATAGTGATGGAAGACATTACAGACTCGAAATCAGATCCTAAACCAGTCAAAAAATAGATGATGAACTCGGACTCAGGGAGAGGATGACCTGCGGCATTGAGAGAGGCAGAGAGTGTCTTGGCTTTGTGAAAATAAGTAGATATTGAATCGGATCCTTTTTTTAGAGTTGCAAGCTGAAATTTCGTGTTCATGAGGTGGGCTGTGGATTGAGTAGAGTATAGATCGTGAAGAGTTTTCCATATTTGCTGGGAAGTGGAGCAATCAAGAATGTGAGAGAGGACTGTCTCAATGAGGGAGGAATAAATTGCCGACATGATGAGTTGATTTTGAGTACGCCAGGAGGTATAGTTTGGATTGGGAACATTGTCAATGATGGAGGGAGGCATGGGAGTGGATCCGTCGACATAGCCAAACAGTTGGTTGCCGCGGAGGAAAGTGGTGATTTGGGCGTGCCAAAGTAAGTAGTTTTCTGTAGAAAGTTTAATGGTGATGAGTTGTGCAGCTGAGTTGGTGATAGAGGGATTCGGAGAAGGGGATTTGGGTGGTGCCATGATGATCGGAGAAAGAAAAGTGGGCGTTGGCCCTATTCAGGCTCTCGGTACCATGTTTAAACCAGTGAAACAATAATTGTAGCACATGTGTTTGTAAGAATGCATCAAAGAAAAAGTATATTTGAATAAAAGTGTTCCTCGTCTCTTACACTTCCTCAATACAATAGCTCTAATATTTATAGCAAAAATGTATATTTACAAGATAATTATTCTAGAATGATCTATAATATTCCATAAGGATCAGAGTCGGTTATGGCATGCTGTTTAGAATAAGCAGCAGATGAAATGGAGTTGGCATTCTGTTGAGGGCGCGCTGCGGAATGCGGATGCATTGGACTTGGCTTGTGAGGAGTTATCCTCTAAGGCAGGTACACATACTCTAACAAATTTCATCTTGCATTTTATCATTCATATTTATTACAGTTTTATGTGTCAAATTTTTAAGTGACTTTACATGATTTTAAGAATTAATCTATTAAATTTTTTTTTTCTTTTATTCTTATTCGAGTAATATTACTATTCTTTATCTTAGATTTTATTATTCTTAATCATCATATTCTTGAATAAATTTTATAAGTTGACGACTTAATTAATAAAAAGTAACTTAAAACTTTGATGAATCAATTTTCTTCGTGGCCCAACCTTCGTGAGTAATTTTACCAGCAGATATTTTTGACCAACTTATAATTTTAGTGTTGACTAATAATGTATGGATCTCGTACGTCGTATGTATGTGTCATAAATTCGTCGTTTTACACGTTTGATTTCCTTTTTATTTTATTTTATTTTATCATTAGACATTTGCATTCGAAGAAATTGAGTGGTCATGAGGACTACAACAACCGCTAGCTAATTATATATAGATAGGTGATAAATTTCTCAATAGGATATTAATTAAGTATAGTACTGAGCATTGAAATATACCATTCATCATCAGTTTTGTGTTTAATCGATGATCACTTTAATAAACAAAATAAATATATATATATATATATATATATAGTACTAATTTTTATTATCTCATATTATTATCATTAAAAGGTCTGATTTTGTTCGATTTATTTGAATTTCGAATAAGTTTGCAGATCGATCATAGAAATATATATAAATATACATATATACACACACACAACGATATGATATACACGTGAAAAATATGAGATATTGATCCTAAAAATGAAATAAATAAATAAAGGATGATGGCTCTCTCTCTCTCTCTCTCTCTCTCTCCAAAAACTGGTTTACTTTCAGGTCAATATTGTATCACGCGGCCATTGGAGCACATCCAAGCTTTACAATTTACCTACCGAGTTTGACCCCATCCTAGCTCTTTCAAAATAGACGAGAAGTAGTTCATGCGTGCAGTACTTCTTCACATTTTTCTAATTAAGAATATTAAAAAGTGATCATGATGATCTGGTGTATACTAATCTCCAAACTATCGATATCGTTTGGTGGAATTAGTTAATTTGTCATGATTTGCCACATTTCTTTAAAACTATATAATTAAGGTATTAATTATATTCCACCATACTTACTGTTCCATAACGTAATTTATAAATAAGTACAAAGAAAAAACAAAGATTAAACTCATCACTCCACCATATATACTCTCAGGATTGCTTCCTTCTTTTAAAAAATTATTCTTTTTTTGAAAAATTATTAGACACCTTCATAATACAGATGACGTGGTACTATTCATGATATCTTATCTATGAAATCACCACTTGTCGCAAAAGTTTAAGTTGATAGAAAGAGATAGATTTTATTATTTATTTTGTATATTAACACTCTCTCTCGCATGTGGGCCAGACTCCTTTTTAAAGAGTGGTCCCAACATGTAGAATATTTAATTAAATAGATTAGAGTGTAGAGTCTGGGTTCGAACTCAAGACCCCTGCTCTGATATAACGTGAAATCACTATTTCTCACAAAAGCATAGGAAAATATATATTTTAT
This sequence comes from Juglans cinerea, assembly GCA_961763995.1. Classification (NCBI taxonomy): domain Eukaryota; kingdom Viridiplantae; phylum Streptophyta; class Magnoliopsida; order Fagales; family Juglandaceae; genus Juglans; species Juglans cinerea. Next base: position 2,398,866 of record CAUIVZ010000011.1, on the reverse strand, counting down.
TATTTATTTTTTATCTTAACATTATCAATAGATAATATGTAATTAAAATTGTCTATATAAATATTTATTTAATTAACATGATATTCTATATTGATAGGATGATCAGAGTATCATGTGTCTGTATTCTAAAAATACCTAATAATTATTCATCTTAATTTCCTTTTCAACCTGACGACTCTTGAAGTTTGTAGACAAACAAAACTGTTACTTTGGCTTATTAAAAAAAAAAAAAGAGTTATTTTGGGTAGTCATCCAAATCCAAGCTATCAAGCAGCAGAAAAAAATATCTCCTTAAAGTGAGAAACAGATAAAATGAGTTTTACAATATTTATTATTCTTCATGTAAGACAACATTAAATAAGTAATAAATATCTGTAAAATTCATTTTATTTATCTATTTTTCTTTTGCTTGATATTCTTAAATTCGGAGAAAGAATCTAATCCTCAAAAGCAGTTTGTGTCCCAGTAGAAATTAAAGTGTCCATTAGAAACTGTCCAGTAACCAAAGATACGTTACCGGAAGTCAAAAAGACATGTAATTTTTCTTCGTCAATGAAATAAACTTATCCCAAGTTATCCAATGCGCCTGGGCAAGTACAATGGCATGATGGTTCCGCCGGGAAGTGGAGGAGGATATAAGCATTACGCAAGCAAACATCTCAAGGGACATGAGTTTTGAGTGCAACACCCTCGGGGCTTATTTAGCTTCTCCGCATGCGCATGGTGAATTAGTTTCATGTCCGAACAGTTATTGAAGCGTCTGTTTTAATGGGTGCCCCATAGCAGATCGAAGATGATGTACCTGTTTTGAACATATATATATATATATATATATAATTGAAAAAGAAAAAGGAGTGGAAAACATCGAGAGTACAAAAAGAATGACAATGACAGAGCAATCATACAAGGTACCACCTTAAACTCCTTTAGGTTGTATTTTAATGCAATTAGGAATGGCTAGTGCCTTTTGATTGATTGCAAGCAAGAATGATAATTCTAGCAGTACAGATAAAGTTGTTGCATAATGAGATATGAAAGACCACTAAGAGCTTGTACAAGTGTGGTCATTATATTGGATGAAGTCAAGTGCTCTAGCATTCAAGATTCATTAAAGATAGTGGTAAGAGTTACATATCCTCCCATCATTACTTCAACCAAAAGATATTTAATAGCACTTAAGAGCATAATCTATATAAAAAAAGTAATGAAAATCAACCTCCTCATTCAATGTCATGTCCATGCTATATTTTGATGTCAAATTAACTGCTTAATGAATTACGGGCAATGAACAATTATGGCAAGAGGAGCACCATTTGTCAAGAAAGACAAGAGGAGCATCTTTGAGAAACTTGGGTTGTCTCATATGAGCAGCTTACAAGGCTGGATTACATAGACAGCATTGTTCCTAACTAGTAACTACACAGACACCGGCTACAATATGCTATATATGCATACAGGAAAGAGGAATGTCTTTGAGAAACTTGGGTTGTTCCATATCAGCTTACAAGCCTGGTTATATTTTTACATACATTCATACAACAGAATTGTTCCAACTATCTGAGACCGGCTACATTCAGGAATGTAGAAAGTCTAATCCTGCCACCAAAGCCTCAAGAGTGCAGCACTTGTTATTGCACAACTGTATGTGTCAAGAACCTTAACATGTAATCATCATATCAACAGCTTATTGTACTCTCATGTCCATGTCATTGAAAACATCAAAGATCTCCGAATCTTCCTCACAAGGTAATTCAACCATACGAAATTCATCAGCCACCAAATTACTGCAGAAAATAGAAACAATTGAGCCAAAAACTACCCATGACAATTAATAGAGAACACAGTATTAAAAAAAAATAGCCTACCTTAAACAGCACAAATGAAAACTCACGACCCGTTTTAGTTTCCTGTTGTAGAAGAAGAAATTGAAAGACCATCTGAAAAGAAAATAAGTGCGCCCAAGTCATATTGCAAATATGTAGACTAACGCCAATTAAGGATCAATCAAACGTACATGGCTCCCCTCTCCAAAAATGGATCAGCATCAGAGTCTGGATTGTAACTGTAAATTTCACATTCTGTTAACTTTACAACCTGCATCACAAGATATCATAAAATTGCCACTGGGTATGAGTTGCATCCAATCCTCCTTTTTTTTTTTTTGAAGATGTGGAACTTCACCAAAGTAGGGCTCTTCGGACCCACCCCTTTGGAGTAAACTCCAAATACATGACCCCACCCACCAGAACTTGTAATCTAGGGAAACTCTTAGAATGGAATCAAACCCAAGATGCCCGAATCTACAGCTCATCCCAGGCCTGCCTTTTGACCACAAGTTTGTACCCTAAGGGGTCAATTCTCTAAACTAAGCTCACCTCATCCAAAGCCTTGTACAAAGCCTCCAGCAGAGAACTGCTCCCATTGGTCTCAATCCATTCCTGCAATTGAATAGACCAACAATACGGGTCATTCAAGAGCATGTAGATTTCTATTTTTCCTCAAAAAGGAAATGTGGTTAATTTATTGTTGCTAATAATATGCATAGCCCATGTACATAGGACATATACAAGAGAGACACCAAAGTACAATTAACAACTGATACAAGAAGGAAATGTGGTTAATTATTCCCCCACCCCATGTAACTCTTTGAAGAAAGAGAAGGGGCACATGCACATGACATTTAATAGGTTGAATAAGATTAAAAACTAATATAGCACTAGCTAGGCAAAAGTAATGTTCATAGAAACCTAACAAACATTATTATGGCAATACCTTTGAGGCTTCAAACATGTAGGAATCAACAATTTGCTTAAAAATGTCCCAGCTTTCCTCTGTGAAGAATTGGTGAGCTTTCACTGTACTAGAAAACCCCAACGATGTAGGCAACATAACAACATAAGGAAACCATAGAAAAGACCACAGCAAATCATCTATAGTATGCATATGATAGGAATAAGATGAGTAAATAAGCCAACCGTAAGAATGACCACATTATACTTGGGAAATGGAGAGATTTGAACTCTCAGCTCCTTCCAGAGCAACAGTCCTCTGAACTGTTTGTCAAACCATTTGACAACACTCCCACAGCAATCAAGACAGGATTATTTAGTGGGTTGCCAAGTCGCCGAATAAGCTGACCATGGCATTACCCGTAATCCTCCTTTCAGGCATATGTTAAATGAAAATGTCTTTATACAACATAACATACAGAGATACCTGAAGTCATAATCTGGATACATGTGATTGAGTGTAAGCACCAGGTAGATCAATGTCTTTCGGCTGGAATGAGCATAAATGAAAACCAGTCAAAGAAACATAAGAGATAACCTACACTTTCCAAGACAAATATAGCTAACATTTCCACCTGGTTCGGCTCAACAAGAAATCAGATGGCGAGGAAGAGTCTGTGTCCGATGAATTCCCGAGATAATCAAGGATCTGAAGTAAAAGTCAGAATCAAGCACAAACACAAAGTCCTAAAAATATAAACAAAAAATCAAATCTGCTGTTGAATATAAAAAAGACATGTAAGACAAAATAATTAAGAAATTTATTCTCTTTTATTCAACAAATAAACAGGAGAAGAGCAAAGAATCCTAACAGCTGAAAAAAGAGTGGGAAAAATCTAAAAGGAAAAGGAAAAAGTAGAAAATATTTTAAGGAAGTTGTCCATCATAATAATCAAACCTGCAAAATATTTAACATGCCAGATTTACCTCATTCTCCAAGCTGACAGACAGTTTCTTATCCGTTCCAGTGTGTTTGCCTAAAAGAAACAAAAGAGAACTAAGTCAATCTTGAATTAATAGCAAATACTTTTATAAGTTTAAAAAACAAAGTAGTAAACTTGTTCTTGTTACGTATATAATTTAGGTCTTTCTATATTTAGATTGTATAGCAGAGAATTAGGCTAACCATAAATAGACTTAACGTGTATAGACATGTAACGTGTTACAGAGAAATCGACAGAAATTAGTGGCTAAAATTATGCTGAAATATCTAGCAAATGTTGTAACTCTTTTCTATAAATAATGAAAGAAACCTAATGGAAGAGGCATTCAGAGCAAATTGACATGATATCAGAGCCAGGTTCGATCTTGGGACCTGTGGGTTATGGGCCCACATGGCTTCGTGGGTTATTAGGTGAACTTGGTTCCGCATGCTCTGAGATCACATGGCTTCGTGGGTTATTAGGTGAACTTGGTTTTCCTCAACTGCATTCCACTCCTCTTCATGCTGATAATACCAGTACTATTTAGATCACCGCTAATCCTGTCTTTCATGAGCGTACAAAACATATCAAAGTTGATTGCCATTCCATACGTGAATCCTTTGACAAATATGTGATTATTCTTCCTCACATTTTCACTGAACGTTAAACTGCAAACATATTCACTAAAACTCTTTCTCGGCATCGGCATTAGTTCTTGGTTGACAAATTGATGCTTCTTGATCCACCAGCATCAATTTGAGAGGGGATGTTACCTATATAATTTAGGTCTTTCTATATTTAGATTGTATAGCAGAGAATTAGGCTAACTATAAATAGACTTAACGTGTTACAGAGAAATTGACAGAAATTTGGTGCTAAAATTACGCTGAAATATCTAGCAAACGTTGTATCTCTTTTCTATAAATAATAAAAGAAACCCAATGGAAGAGGAACTCAGACCAAATTGACAGTTCTTACATGAGTAAGCCTCAAGGCATCCTTTAATGGTACTGTCTCCAAGATTTAAATGAGTCAAGAAATCATTTAGTCTGAAAAAAGTAGAGAAATAAATATTAATGCTGAAATCAGAGAAAAAGGTAGACTTATTGAAGTCAAATAAGTAGAGTTTAATTCTTTTACTTAGTTATTAAACAATTACCTATCCAGAGGAGTGTATTCTAAGAACTTCATGGTGAGTATACTGCCAATGATTGCAATGATTTTGATGCAGTAGGTAATATACTAACACTAAAAATCTCCCAGGGATCCTGTTCGATAAACAACAACTATGAACAACTGGAAAAGGTTAAACAAAGAAAGAACCATGAAATAGATCAGTTTAGCTTCTGGAAGCTACTAGATTGCAAAATGTTGGTCCTCAACAGCATGCCTTTTTTTTTTTTTTTTAAATATATGTAAGATAAATCTTATGAACGATGGAAAAGTATGTTATCCCGAGACACAGGAAGTATACATAAATCCACTCAACATACAACAGCAAGCATATTTTATTTTTGACAACAGCAAGCATATTAAACAACTATAAGATCTTGAAATCCAAAACGGAAGCAGTTCCTGAAGATTTTTTTTTTATAAGTAATGTTCCTGAAGATTTGACACAACCAGACCTAATTATTGCCTGCCACTTGGCCAACTTTGTGACTTTGCCAATAATAACCATAAACATGATGACGATAATAATCAAGATAAAAACAAATTATGTAATATGAAAAAAGGACTTTAAGAATAAGCACATCTTGATACCTGATTGGACAGACAATTTATCTATCATCAACAAAACCCTAATTATACAGTGAAGCCCAACATCTAACCCTACCAACTTGATGCAACAAACAATAGAGGAGAAAAATAATAAGGAAAAAGGAGAAAGGGAAAGTTTCTCCGATCGGGAATCATGACCTCCAACAGCAAAAATTTTGTTCCCTTGTCAAATTCATACCAAATGATTTTTTTCGCAATTACAAGCCATCTGCTCACCATAAATACAGACCACCATCAGCTATCATCATCACAACTAATAGAAGACCAACATTATTTCCAGTTGACAATACCCACATCACCACCACCACTATTATCTTCCATTCTTTCCCGACATCATTAAACCCATCTCCACAAATATCTTCAACCATCCTCACCAACATTTCTTTATGCAGCCGTCACCATTGACAAAACCCATTTGCCCCTTTACTTTGTGCTTTCTCATTGCTCATTTGGTAGATATACGATGTGCCCAAATTTCCACCTGAGAACTCCACCCACCCACAATCCATGTCTTTTCAATTTTGTAATTCAAGTTCATCGTCATCCATTATTAACCTACTTTTGAAATAGAATATGGTGGCAACTGGGTATAGGTCAGTGGTTCCAAGGAAGCCCGCAATCCAATGATTCAACTCCCACAATTGCAAATATTTCTACCACTTCGACATTTTCTTCAATTATGAACCCAAGATTTTTGTTCCCCCGCAGAACAAAATTTTAATCATTGGGCATCGGTCTCAGATTGCACTTAACTTCGGAGAAACAGTCCAACATCATAGAATTCAGTGTTTTGGTAATAATACTGCACTACCAACCTCAAACAGTAAATAAATTCAACAAACAGAAAAAAAAAAAAAAAAATACAAGTCCAACCAATAATCCCCTGTCAAACTATATCGTTGACTCTTAAATAACAACGAGAAACGATGACCCACAAAAAAAGATGGGTAACTTAGCACTGCAAGTGCTATAATAAAGCAATAAACCCGCATATGTTCCATAAATCGGAGATTAATACAAAAAGAGAAAGAAAGAACAAACAGGAATGAAAATACGACAGAGAAGACGGAAAACAGACCAGATTAAACGAATTGAAAAGCAAAGGGAACAATTGAAGTACCCGTTGGAGCAGAATTCTGTCAAATTGCTGGAAAAACTTGAGCTCCCTGCAGTAATTCGGTGGATTTGAGTTGTGGCACGGCGGTTGATACAAAAGGTTTTAAAGAGCTCTAGATTTGAATATTCTATTGGTGGATTTTGATTCGGGAATCGGGATAACGAGACATATGGTTGCTGGGAATGGAGTTTCGTGTGCGAGCGGACTAGCGGCGAGCAACGGCAAGAGGCCAGGTCGGCCTGGCCCATTCAGCCCAATTCGGCCCAACTTTGGAAAAAGGGACGTAAGAGTCCGTTTTACACCCAAAAGAAGGTTAAAATAACTCGATCTTTTTTTTTTTTTTGAAACAAATATGTATCTATTTTCAATCAAGAAGTATCCATTACAACTTTATCCTCTAAAACTAGACTACCTCGTGGTGTTATAATTTCAGTCTCTCGCAAACAAATATTCAAAGAATCAAATTAACGTAACTGATTGTAATATGTAATTTAATATTGAATATCAGACAACCAAATCACTAAGAAATTATATGATTAATGTGATCGGTTTAGTTCTCTACATTAAACATATTAGAAACTCGAAATCACAGTATATACTCATGCAAGATCAAAATAAAAGCAAGAATAATAAAATAAATACGAAATCAACACAAAAAATTACGTGGTTCGACTCTAATAGTCTACATCAACGGCAGGAAAAAATTACAATCACTTACAACCATTGATCACCGCACAAAATACGGATTGGCTTCCTCGTATTATCCTCTAACGAAACCACACCATAAAAACACACTTGATCATCTCCTCAAGTTTCAATTTGATCTTGGTAAAATTAGGGTTTGAAAAAACCCCTTTCGTTTCTCTCCAGTATCGCATGCGGCTTCAAAGGAAAAGGTAAAGTGTTTTTCTCTTCTGCATCTCACTATTCTCGTAGGCACAATTGCCTTTTATATACAAATATATATAATTATAACATTGCCATTAATGAAATACAAATATAAAAACTTGACACATTTTCAACAAATCTCCACCTTGACAAGTCTTTTATTTTTGCAAAGTGATATTCTTCTTCCTCTAGACTGTTCTTGCAAAGTAATCCGAGCTCTAATAGCTCCCCATATTAATCAAATTTAGACAATGCCTAAACTTGGTAGCTGGTAGGGATTTTGTCATCATATCAGAAATGTTTTCCTCAGTTGGAACCTTTTCTACTTTAACCTCTCCAGATGCTATTACATCTCTCACAAAATGAAGTCGAATATCTATGTGTTTAGACCTTTCGTGGTATACTGAATTATTGGCAAGATGTATAGTGCTTTGGTTATTACAGTGAACTGTGATAACCCCTTTAAATATGCCTAACTCATGTGAAAAATCATTTAACCACATAGCCTCCTTTATTGCTTTTGTCATAGCAATATATTCAGTTTCAGTTGTTGATAAAACAACTACAGATTGTAAATTAGTTTTCCAACTAATAGCCTCTCCAAATGCTGTAAATACATACCCAAAGTCAAAAAAATTTCGGTATCCAAATTAGCAGCATAGTCAGAATCCACAAATCCCTCTAACTCATTCCTCTATTGCACATCCCCTCCAAACCTCAAACCTAGACACTGAGTTCCAATTAAGTACTGCAATACCCACTTCATAGCATGTCAATGTGGCTTCCCAGAGTTACTCATAAACCTACTTACCATGCTAACATCATAGGTTAAGTCAGGTCTAGAGCATACCATAGCATACATAATGCTTCCCACCATGCTTGCATAGGGTATATCTTACAAAAATCTAATGTCTTCCTCGGTTTTAGGGGCTTGATTTATGGACAGTTTTGAATGTTGTCCTATTAGTGTGCTAACAGGTTTTAAATTAGACATGCCAAACCTGTTGAGGATCTTGGTGATATAGTTTTTCTGAGATAGATAAAGAAGTTTTCTTTTCCTATCTCTAACTATTTCCATACCTAATATCATCTTAGCTGGCCCAAGTTCCATCATCTCAAATTCTGTTTTCAGTATACACTTGACTTCCTCAATTAGATCAGCATCCTTACATGCTATAAGCATGTCATCTACATACAAAAGTAAGTAGATAATGTGGTTCCCAGAATGCCTAAAGTACTCATAGCTATCATAATGACTCATTTTAAACTCATTGTTCAATATAAGAGAGTCAAATCTTTTGTACCATTGCCTTGGAGACTGTTTAAGTCCATACAATGATTTTTTAAGTAAACAGACATGATGGATGTTGGACTCATTTACATAACCCTCAGGGGGTTACATGTAAATAGTCTCATCTAGTTCACCGTGCAAGAAATCTATTTTTACATTTAATTGCTCCAAGTGTAAATCTTCATAAGCAGTATAGGATAGAATTAACCTTATTGAACTGTGTTTAACAACAGGTGAAAAAATTTCATCAAAATCTATCGCTTCCCTTTGAGTGAATCCCTTTGCTATCAGCCTAGCCTTATACCTAGGACCCTCAACTCCTGGTATGCCCTCTTTTCTTTTGTAGATCCATTTAGACCCTACCAACTTAGCCTTTTCAGGCTTAATGACCATTTCCCAAGTATGATTCTTTTTCAAAGAATCAGTTTCCTCATCCATGGCCTGTACCCATTTATGAGACTCAATACTTTCCATGGCTTCCTTGTAGGATCTAGGATCTAGGATCTATTTCTACAACTTCATCTGCTACGGTCAAAGCATAAACAGTCATCTCAGCTTGACCATACCTCTTGGGGGGTTTTATAATCCTCTTTTTTCTATCCCTGACCAAGTTGTATAAACTAACTCCACCTTGGTCCTCATCACCTAAAGTGGAAGTTTGAGTCTTAGCATCCTGGCCTTTTAATTCTCTCAAATTATTGTCAGGTTGCTCCACCTCAAGATCTATCTTCTCAGGGTTAGTATCTTGAGTGGGTTCAAGTCTTTTAGTTTTAACTTGAGTCATTTCATGTTCATTAAAAACCACATCTCTACTTATGATACGTTTTTGTATCACTGGCTCATGAGTATACGCAACACACTCAAACACCCTCAAGTAGTCATAGTTAGAAGGTTTTCCAGTCTATATTTCTTGAGGAGTTTTAAACCCTATGGCTAAACAATGACTCCTATTAATTAAATGGACTGCAGTTGTGGCAACTTCAGCCCAAAAAGACTTAGGAAGTCCCGAGTTTGACAGTAAGCATCTAACCCTCTCCAATATGGTTTTATTCATCCTCTAAGCTAGACCATTCTGTTGAGGGGTTTTCCTTATTGTTTTATGCCTAGCCATATCCTCATTCTTACAAAACTGATTGAATTCACTTGAGAGATGCTCAAGCTCATTATCAGTTCTTAATTTCTTAACCTTCATTTCTACTTGAGTTTCTACCAATTTCTTCCATTTCTTAAATTTTTCAAAAGTGTCACTCTTATTTTTAAAAATGTACAGCCATACTTTTTTGTAATAGTCATCAATTATAGAGAGGAAATAACTTCCCCCTCCATGTGAGTTGACCCTAGTTGGACCCCAAAGGTCCGAGTGCACATAGTCCAAGGTTTGTTTTGTAGTGTGAGTGGCTGTTTTAAAGCTTACCATTTTTGCTTTCCCAAGGATGCAATCCTCACAAAAAGGTAAATTTTTCAGTTTTTTCTCACCTAGCAACCATTGCTTATGGAGTTCTAAAAGTCTCTTGTAACTCATGTGACCTAATCTTTTGTGCCATAGAACAACCTTATCCTCATCCTTCTCTAAGATAGAAGAAACCTCACCTATAATAGTTTTCCCAATGAGGGTATACAAACCATTTTTAATGACTCCTTTCATCACGATGAGTGAACCCTTAGCAACCCTCAAAGATCCAGATTCAGATTTAAAAGTGTACCGAATTGGTATAACACACCTAGTGAGATTAGGTTCATTTTTAATTTAGGTATGTATCTAACCTCAGTTAAGAGTCTTTCAATACCATCATGGAGCCTTAGTCTCACCGACCCTATACCCTGGATTTTACAAGACTTATTGTTGCCAAGCATCACAAACCCCCATCTAAACTAGTGAAAGTTTCAAACCATGTTTTATTAGGATACATGTGAAAAAAATATCCTGAATCAATGATCCATTCTTTTTTTGAATTAATTTCGGACACATTTAGAACCTTGGCACTCTCATACCCATCACTCACAATCGAGACATCCCCCTTCTCCTTAGACCCATTTCCTGTGTTAGGTCTCTTATTAAGGCAATCTCTTTTGAAATGCCCCTCTTTGTGACATAGGAAGCATTGTAATTGCTTCCCTTTAGACTTAGACTACCCCTCACATTGTTTTTACCGTTCTTTCACTTTTGACATCTTTTTTCAGCTCTCCCTCTGACAGTCAAGCCCTCCCCAGCTTCAAATTTTATTTCAGACATGACTTGCAATTTCCTGGAATGTAATACGGCCTGAACCTCATCTAAGGTCAGTGTTTCCCTCCCATACATTATGGTCTCTTTCAAACTAGTATAAGAATTATCTAGAGAACTCAACAATAAAATTGCTTGATCTTCAACGTCAATTTTAATATCAATATTAGTTAAATCTAAAATAATTTTATTAAAAGTATCGAGATGGTTAGAAATCGATATACCTGCGGACATCTTGAATGTGTAGAGCTTTGTTTTCTTGTATAGTCGGTTGACCAAAGATTTTGTTATGTAGATGCTCTCTAATTTCAACCAGATTCTAGCAACAGTGTCTTCGTTGGCTACTTGCCTCAGAACTTTGTCTCCGAGAGAAAGAATGAGTGTGCCATGAGCCTTCCTCAAGATTTCTTTCTTATCCTTCTCTTCAACAGATTCCATTTTCTTTTCTCCAAGAAGAGCTTCTTGGAGACCTTGTTGAGTGAGAAGAGCTTTCATCTTGATCCTCCACAGACCAAAATCATTTTTTCCATCAAACTTTTCGATATCGAACCTCGCAGTTCCATCGAACCAAAGCTCTTGATACCACTTGTTATAATTTTAGCCTCTCACAAACAAATATTCAAATAACCAAATTAACGTAACCGATTATAATATACAATTTAATATTGACTATCAGACAACCAAATCACCAAGAAATTATATGATTAATATGATCAATTTAGTTCTCTACTTTAAACACATTAGAAACCCAAAATCACAGTGTATACTCATGCAATATCAAAATAAAAGTAAAAATAATAAAAGAAATGTGAAATCAACACAAAAAATTACGTGGTTCGACCCTAATGGTCTACATCCAGAGCAGGAACAGTCTAGAATTTTTGATTATTGAAGAATGCATCAAAACTTGAGTTTATAATTACTTACAATCATTGATCATCGCACAAAATATGGATTGGCTTCCTCGCATTATCCTCTAACGTAACCACACCATAAAAACACACTTGATTATCTCCTCAAGTTTCAATTTGATTTTGGTAAAATTAGGATTTGAAAAAACCCCTTCCGTTTCTCTCCAGTATAGCACGCGGCTTCAAAAGAAAAGGTAAAGTGTTTTTCTCTTCTACATCTCACGATTCCCGTAGGCACAATTGCCTTCTATATACAAATATATATAATTACAACATTGCCATCAATTAAATATTACAAGTTTGCCATTAATCTATTTATAAAAGTGCCATTAATGAAATACGAATATAAAAACTTGACACATCTTTAACACAGGGTCATCTTCCATCCAAACAATTTCTTCATCTACATCTAAAGCAAACTTAGCTAAAAAATAACTCGATATCTAGGCATATGAGTTCTTCTCCTCGGTTACCTCCTTCTATTTCTACACCGCACCTGTTGAGGTGTTTTTTTTATATATTTTTTTACTGCTAACCTAAACTAAATACGTGTGTTTTGCCTATTGAACTCTATTTCAAATTTTTTCCATCCTATCTGAACTCTAATTCGATCCCCCCCCGGTGTTTCTCCCCTTCGCCCGCATTCTCTCCTTCGCCAATCTCACCTGCATCTTCTACGTCCGCCATCGTCTAGGGCTGTCGAGAAAAACAATTGACTAAAAGCCCCCATTGATCCAGCCCATACTGTGTTTGGCTTCACTCCCTCTACCTTTGTCCATAGACGTTGGTTGCAACCTTCTCCACAATCGGAACTTTAGATGTATTTTTGGTTGTCTTCAACTCTTTTGCATAGGTATGTCTTCTTTTCTATACCTAGCTGAATTCTCAACAAAGTTAAAGGGAAGAGATTGTTGTCGCTCACTCTAATTTTTTATCTAATATCATTTTTTTGTGACTTACCCACTTTTTGAGATTATATTAAAGGTAATTATTAAAGGAAAAAATATAATTATGTTAATTATAGAAGTTTGGTCGACTTTGATATTGTAAGTGGTGATTTAGTAGCTGAATGATAACATGGGTAGCTCATGAGTGTTGATATAGAATAATGTATTTTTGTTGTTTGTTTTTGTGTTTTTTTTTATGTGTTTTTTTATTGGTTTGTTGGATTTGTGGTTGGTTGTTGATTTTTCTATTTTTTGGATCTATGGTGGTTGGTTGTAGTTGATTGCTGATTTTGGAGATTATTATGATGCTCAAGGAAAATTGTTTGTACTTAACGTGAGACAAAATAATGAGTTTGTATAAAAAATGAAAGAAATTGAGTATTAGAGTGAACCAAGCCTTCTACATTGATTTCACCGACCCAATTGAAATAACGTGATGGGCAAAGAGGAAGATGGAAGGCCACTCAGGCTTCTACATCGATTTTACCGACCCAATTATGATACAAATTGGTTATTTGGATATGTCGTTGTGTCTCATATTTTCATTTACTTAATGCATTGTTTATTTGTGTATTATTGGAACGTTATGATCTCGAATATCCATACAACCCGCCATTTATAATACTTCTAAATACATATCCAAATTCATGTCAGTACAATTGAGGTAGATGCTTTTTATTTTTTAAAAATATTTTTTCATATGTGCATTTGAGTATTTCTAACACCATGCCTACTTGCAGCATCCATCAACTATGTCACATTTTGGACCAACTATGTCCTACTCTCCGTTGAGTAATCCGAATGAGTTGAGACAATTTCAAGATCCTATCCAGGTAGATGCCTTTTATTTTTTAAAAGTCTTTTTTCATATGTGCATTTAAATCTTTCTAACACCGCACCTAATTATAACATCCACCAACTATGCCATCTTTTGGACCAACTATGATCTACCTTCCGTCGAGTAATCCGAAGGAGTTGAGATGATTTCAAGATCCTATCTAGATAAATGTCTTTTATTTATTTTTTTTTAAATTTGGTTTCGTACTTGCGTTTCAATCTTTCTAATACCGTGCCTAATTGCAGCATCCACTAACCATAGACTACCTAACGTGTAAGTGATTAATCAATTGTGCCTAATAGTGCTGAAAGTTAAAGAATGTTGGAGGTGCATCACACGACTAATCAGAGCTGTCATATTACTAACAGTATTGGACTTTTAACTCGATAAACTAACATTCATTGTATATAATATTAATGTTAATCCCAACCATACGTTTCCATTTTTTAGAAACTTCATCCGACGTAAATAAAAAGGCTGAGGCAGAGGCGGAGGCGGAGAGGACTAATGAAGTATTAGATGATAATGAATGAGTTGAAGAGCCAGAATTTGGTATAGAGTTTGTCACTGAGAAAGAGCTTCTGGCTATTACAAATAATATGCCAATTAATCGGGGTTTGGGTCTGAAGACATTTAGGACGAAGATAGAGGTAGATGAGAGTGCAAAATATGTGACAATTGGGTGTGCGCATGATGACAAGTACCATCCTAGTCACAGTATTCAGTCGAGGCCATGGCCAACAATTAAATTGGATTGTAAGGTGAAGGTAAATGCTCACTTGGTGAAGGGGGTATGAGTTTTGACCACTGTTGAGATTGCTTGCAATCATAGTACTGTTAACCCACATAAGTCCATATTTTTTAAATCTCACAAGTGTTGTGGGATGAAATTGTGTAACCTATTGATTTCTTTAAAAGATTCAGTAAAATATTATATGAATGTTGTTTTTCCTTGCTTTCGAGATGTATAATATTATCCCTGAATGATCCAGTACCATTATCAGTCATCTCACAAATCATAAATTTAACATCTATTACCATACATATCCATAATGATATTCATAGAGAATATAGCGTTATAATTACGGTCCAAACCATCTATTTACAATCAGCAGTAGAGCCATATATCTATAGTCTGAACCAACCAAAAAATATTACAATAGATAACTACCAGTACAAAGACAATAGTATACGTGCACATCTATTCTATACTATCCGCTTTCAAAGTTCTTCCTCTTGCTTGTGAAGACCATTCTCTCTCTCTATTAGATCTTTTTCTTTATGAGCTTCATACTCGCGCAACAATACAACATTCTCTCTCTTTTGAACTACATTCTATCTTGTCTGAATTTTCTCTTCTACGAATTGAATTATATATGTCCATATGAAGAATTGACATCTTACTTATCACTGCATACAATTTAAGAATTTTAAACGTTCAATATGACAAATTCAAAAGTAATTTACTGTGTTATACTTTGGACAAGCATAAAATTTTCTTCCAAAATTTTTGTTAGTTTAGGAGGTCTTTAGTAGTATTTTCAAACCACACCAACAAATTGGTGATTTCGTTAGAAGCATATCAACTACACATGATGATGATTGACTCAATGTCATAGGTGATCTAAATGAGAAAAAACTAAATGATAGTGAAAGCAAGCAAAATGTCCATGTTGAAAAAAAAAATCTATCATCTTTCTAATCCTTCAATTGCCCCACAAAACTCAAAAAAACCAGTCATAAGAATTTCAAAAGCATAACTTCCAAAGCATCCAAACTCCTCAAATTAAAAACTTTTTCAGCATGGGGCTTGAAACTGCACTAAGCATGGAAGATATGGTTTCATCACATTTTCATAGCATTTTATCTACCACTGCTATTATGGTTAGATATTGAACTTTCAAACTCACACTACCAAAGAAAAACAACAATTGCACAAACATAAATTTTAGAATGTATGGATGTCAAGTAACTTCAATACTACACATCAGATTCAAGTATTAGTTTTGTAACTTAAACACCTCTTTTCTAGGCTAGAGCATCTTCCCTTACACAGCAATTTACTGACTGCTACTGTCGAAGCTCTCTCTCTCTCTCTCTCTCTCCCACACACACACATGCACACACACACACATCAACTGCTACACCATTGAAAAATTTTGAAATTAGAAGAGGACCTCAAGCTACAAGTGCTGCTAACCAAATTTCATTTTTTTTACTAGGTATGAATTATCTTTAACTATTCAGTAGCAATACATCAACAAACAACTGCAAAAAAAAAAAAATAGATTTCAAAATTTTAGTTTTGAAATTGCACTGCCCAATGCTAAAATTTATTTTTGCTACTATGTCCAAGGAACAAGGACATAAATTTCACTATTGGGAATATTTTCGTATCCGTTTAAGACTGGAAATTTTAGACACACAATATCCTTTTAGCTAAGTAATTCCATCAAACAGCTAATGGTTGCAAAAAAAAAAAAAAAAAACATATTCAAATATTCATGCAAAAATTAACACAAAACAACCTCCATACAAAATGTTACACACAACACCAGTTTACAATCACGCCTAACCAAACAAAAATCAATGTATACCAGTATACCAGAAAAACTAGCTTACCTTGTTACTGTACTGGGGAACCATAAATCAGGATTTGGCTGAAAGCTTATAGTGATGTGGCCACAAATCTGGACTCAAACATTGTTTCTCTTCAACGTCAACTTGAATTCGCATATCTAGTCTATACAGCGTTTCGAGTTTGCAAGAATCGACTTTGCCCTAGAATCATAAAGAGGAGCACGGAAGGAGAGAGAGAGAGAGAGAGAGAGAGAGAGGGGGGAGGAAGTCAGGACGAGAGAGAGGAAGAGAGAGAGAGGAGCACGGGAGGGAAGTTAGAAATTTTCAGACGACGAGCACGGGATCTATTTTTTCCTACTCTGTTGAGAATTGTGATTTGGCCACCTAGACCGTGTTTGCCACGTCAGGCGGCAACCGAATAGATTTTTCCTTAAGCTTATAATAATGGAAAAATCAACTTGAAAGGTCGGTTCCCCACAACAAACTACACACCCATGTACATGGAAAATCTGGTCTACTAAGCCCCGTTTGGATATTGAGTTGAGTTGAGATGAGTTGAGTTCTTTATGAATAGTAGTCAGTTGAGATGGTGATGTGAGTTTTGTGAGGCCCACCTAAGATGTGTTTGAATATTAAGATAAGTTTAGATATATTTATGAGAAGTTGAAAAAAGTTGTGGATTTTGTGTGTAAAGATGTGTTGAGTTGAAAAAAGTTGTGGGCCCCACGTGTAAAGAGATTTTAAGCTGAAATGAGTTCAGTGATTTGAGAGTTGTGTGTTTGAATGTTAGCCTCACAACCAAGTGATATGTATAGATTAAGATTTGATTTATTTCTCAAATTCAAGTTCTCCCCATTCCGTCGCTTCTCTCTCTCTCTCTCAATTTCGGTGCTTTCCTCTGCTCTCTCAATTCAGAAAATCAACTTTCTCGTTCGACCGATTCTAGGGCAAACCCCCTCGTGCGACCATATTGAAATTCTAGGGCAAACTTCTTCCCCCGTTGCTTCCTCCTTCATCATGTCTCAATATTAGTGGAAATTAAAAAGCCATTCAACCTTTGAAAACCCAGTTGAAACCACTAAGCTCAAGGTTTGTACGAAAATCAATGGTGATAAAAAAGGGAAAAAAAAAACTCAATCATGCAAACATATTCAAGTTGAGAATAATAGAAGAAGAGATGAAGCAGTGGATGCTCCAAGGGAACTGATAGAGCTAATCGAGATTGAAAAAGCTCCACTCGGAGGAGGTTCATTGATAGGAGCTAGAGAAGGGTTTATTTCCATTGTCTGGTGACGAAGACTTTTCACCAGTGGGTGTTGGATATGGGGTTATCTCTATTGAGCCCAAAGGTGAAGGAGAAACTATCCTTATTTGGTTGCTTCTATATGCTAGCATGACAGAAACCCTTCAAAAAGATTATAGAAAATATGAAAGTTTTGCAATTTCTACCTAAATTTTTAGTCTATACGTACAGAAATGGTAGACAATCCCTTTCAATCTTTCGAACTCGTACTAAATTTGTAGTCCATATGTACATAAATGACGAGACCCTTTGAAATGGGATTGTTGTTTCGTATTTCAAAACGCGTATTAGGTAAAAAAAATAAAATCAAGCTGGCAGGTGTACGGTGTAAGTATTCCGATTAGAAGAACTCATATGACAGCACAATGAACAAAAGTGCAAGTCTTATGACTTATGACATGTGCTTGATATGGTTTTAGGCGCTCAATTAGAGCTAGGCAGAGACTAGCCAGATTAAGCCATAGTTTAACCACGACCTTCTATGCTAGATAGAAACAATAATAAGTACGACTTGGCCTTCCATGCTAGATAGGAACAATAAGAACGACATGTTGTCTTATTTAACTAATTTATTCTTTCTTTATAGTAAGTGATAAAAAGGGAGGGTGAGGCCATGAGTTTTAAACAGCATAGAGGAGTCATCTCTTTATAAAAGAAAAATTTGGTTGTAAACGGACCAATATGCGCACCAATGCTGAGGTGGAAATGTAAACTTTAATAAAACGGTTTCTTTCTTTTTTTCTTTCTTTAATTAACATCTGACAAAATAACCCACGTCAACATTGGTGTACAGATTCGTTTGCAAATCCGCTTGTACATAGAAGAGCTCTTTTATAAAAATAAAGAAAATATCAAGATAACGTGTATGTAATGCAAAATTTGATAACGTGTACGTAACACAATTAAAAGAAATGAATGAGAGGAATGAGTTTTGTCCTCTTGACATTCCTAATTCATCACATCTTATTTAAAGTCTATGCAAATGGGTTTTATCAATAAACTAAGGGCATGTTTGGATAATAAGATGATATAAGAAATTATGTAAATAGTAGTGAAATGGTTTGAGAATAATAGTTAAATAATTTGAGTTAAGATGTTTTATTGAGTTTTGAGAGAGGAAAAGAAAACATTAAATAAAAATATTATAAAGTTATAATATTGTTTGAATATAATTTATTAACATTATTTTTGTTTTGAAATTTGAAAAAATTGTATTGTTTTTTGTATTTTGTTTGGAAACTTGAGAAAGTTGTAATAATTAGGTAATGATCAGATTAAAAATTTGAAAATTTGAATTTGAAATGTATTTTATGTTTGAGTGATGATTAGATAGGAAATTATGAAAAATTTTAAAATGAGATGAAATGAAATCATTTCATTTTCTAAACAAGCCCTAACACTACCAACACGAATATGATAAAACAAAAATATTGATCCACAAAAAATTTATAGGAGAAAAATAGTGAGTAAACAGTGGCCATTGCCTATATCATTGTTTGAACTCCATTTATTTTATTTTTTTGAAAGTAATGTCGTGTTTCTCATTAAACAGGTAACATTACATCAAGCATAGCAACCTCTTCCATTACAGAGTTACAGACCTCAACTGGGCCATTCTCGAACCATATTTTTTCACCAACATCCCTAATAGCAAACTGAGCTGCCGTATGGGCAGCTTTGTTTGCTGACCTGAATACAAACTTAAGACTCCATGCTTGATTCCTTTTCATCATCTGCTGCATGTCTTCTGTCATCTGTCCAAGCCAGGAATTATCTTCATTATTGGAATTTACTGCATCAACTACCACCTTGGAGTCCCCTTCAAAACAAACTTGGTTAAACCCAAGTTCAGTACAGATGACCATAGCTCTAAGAAGAGCGGTGCTTTCAGCTTGAGCAGCAGTAGATATATGATCCTTAGGGGCTGTCACCACAACTAGCAGCTTGCCTACTGAGTCTCTAATGATTACTCCTCAGCCCATCCTATCCTTGGCTTTTTCGAAAGCTGCAACAAAGTTCACCTTTACAAAAGGCCAAGCGGGTTGAATCCATCTTGGGGTTGGTCTTCTCTCATGATTCCCCTCTGTACTCTTTAAGCAATTCAGATTGATCTCTTTAAAGAGTTTTAAATCTGCTTGGGCCTTCTTAGCCAGTATGCCAGGGTGCATAAACAGATTTTGGAAAACAAATGCATTTCTTCTTAACCACAGTTGGTAGCATAGAAGTGATGCCAGCTCTAAGTTCTCTTTACTCAGCTTGTTCCTCATCTCAGCCCATAGTATTTGAAAATCAGAATGGACTCTCTTCCATTTACAGAACTGGCCTGTCTCTCCTCCCCATACATTTGTTGTAGCTAGGCAGTCCCACATTACATGTATTACTGTTTCCACTTCTCTTGTACAAAGCAGGCAGAGGTTATTTTTACTAATGTTCTTCGTAAAAAGGTTATCTTTTGTAGGAAGAATATTATTAAGGCACTTCCAGATAAGCATCTTAACCTTGCCCGGAACTTCAAGCTTCCACATATCTCTCCACATCTCTTGATTCTCCTCCCTAGATGAGGTTTCTCCTACTTTCCTCTTTAGGATCACCGTTTCTAGAAAATAGGCATTCTTAACAGTGAAAATTCCTTTGACTGACCCCGCCCATATCAGTTTGTCACTAGAGCTTCTGCTGCTGAGTGGCATGGAACATATAATTTTTGCTTCCTCTTGATTAAATGCTGTTGTCACCAGTTCTTCCTTCCAAGTGCAGCTTTCCTTTTCTATCAATTCGTCTACTCTAGCCTCGAGGTCTAGTATTTTGATGGGGGACTGACTCTGATGAGTCACTGGGCTAGGCAGCCATTTGTCCTTTCAAATCTTAATGCTATTGCCATTACCAACCCTCCACACAGCCCTTTCCTTGATCAGTTCGATACTAGCCCATAGACTCTTCCAAATAAACGAAGAAACTCCATTTATTTTTTGTGTACATATCATTGTTGATGAAAAAAACATGATTTGGTACTAGAACCAAATATACATACTTGAGTAATGCTTTTGATACATTTTTTTAAAGTTTTCTCATAACATACCAAACTTCTACTATGAAATTTAAAATTTAAGAAATGTTTAGAAATATAATGAGTATTTTAGGACTAGTTTGAGAATATAAGTGTTCTCAAATATTTTTAAATATTTTCTTTTTGAATATCACTCAAACATAAAATACATATCAATTTCAAATATTCGACTTTTTATCTGATCATTACAAATTTTCAAGCTTTAAAAAAAATACAAATTTTCCAAAATTTAAAATAAAAATTATATTAAAAAATTATATTCAAAGATTTTATAATATTTTGGTTTAATTTTTTTCTTATTTTTTAATATAATAAAATATTTTCACTCAAGATTATTAGATATTTTGTGTTTGCTGACGAACCCTTACCGTTTTAATTTTGTTTTTTTTGAAAAATTACCATTTTTTGTAATAACAGTTACGAACTACGACCAAGAAGAGTTAAACGGGAGCATCCAGATTTGTTCCCATCGGCGATCATACCCATGAGACAGTAATCGACCAATCCATCTCTCTATCCGAACTTCCCGAAGGAAGAAAAGGCCAAAACCTCCGAAACTCGAAACACTCGTCTCAAGAACTCTTACCAAACAATTCCTAGTGCTGGAAGCAGGTTCGTCGCATCGGATTTGGCTCTCTTTCTCTCAGTCGGGTCAAATCCCATGTCTCAGGTACTTTTGGTTCTGAATCTTCTGAGCCTGCTTTCCTTGAGCTCCGGAGCTACTTCGTTTTCTCTAGGATCCCGCTCGATCCTTCGGGCGATAGACAACGAGAACGGTGGTCCTCACGATTACGCCGTTGATTTGAACGCCTCGAATTTCAATTCGGTCCTCGGGGACACCCCTGCTACCTTTGCCGTCGTTGAGTTCTTTGCCCACTGGTCAGTACCCAAAAAAATGAAAAAGATTGTTTGTATTCCGTATAGCAAATTGTTTAACTAACATAACATTTTAGATCTATAATTTGAAGATTCCCTGGGTTCATTTGCATTGAAGTATTTGAATTTTAAGGAAGCTACTGTCGTGGAAATGTTATTTGAGCTCATTGAAGCTATTTTGCGCAATTTCTTAGGTATTACTTCATAGTTCGTTATTTTCATTGAAATCTCCATAATGAAACTGGCAATACGTATTAAAATTTGAATAATTTCAAATACGTTTTGTCGTTTTTTATTAATTTTTCAAAACGTGTTTTACAACCTTTGCCACTCTCTCTAATTCTCTCTATTACATCTTCTTTCTCTCTCTATTTCTTGGTGCGTGTAACTGCAGATCAGTGATTTTCTTTTTGTTTATTATCAAAATGACCTTGCCCTTTTTTTTCTCTCTGCGTTTTTTGAAGAACTTGAAATTTGATATTTTTATTTCATGTAGAGTTTGATTTTAAATTGAACATAATTTAATTGGTCTTTCAGGTGCCCAGCCTGCAGAAATTATAAGGTCTGTTGTGCTAAAATTTGTGACGAATAGTTCCTAAGGAATATTGTTTATCAGTTGAAATTGATTGAGAGTCAATTGTGCAGCCTCATTATGAAAAAGTTGCTAGGCTATTTAATGGACCTGATGCAGTGCATCCGGGAATCATATTGATGAGTAGGGTAGATTGTGCACTGAAGGTATTTATGCCGTGCTCTCTTGATCACTGTCTTCAGAGTTTGAATTTTTTTTTTTTATGCCTGCATTGTTTTAGTACATTTTGTATTTATGAACATAATACTGCCTTTTCCCTGACCACTAGTAGTTGTTGAACTGTTTCAGCAGTTTGAAACCCACTATAAAGTGATAACATTGGTGAAGATTGGAAAGGAAATACCTAAATTAAGCCTTATATGTGTTTTATGGCTCATGATGTATTATTTTTGAGTGGCAAAGTTCTTGAGTTATCTAGAAGTCACCTATGTGATCGTCATTTTGGTTAATTATTATTTTTATTTGATTTTTTAAGGCATTCGATTTATTAAGAGCACAGAGGTTCAACTGTTCCCTCTCTTCTTACATATACAACCAATCTATCACTAAGATTCTCCTCCTCCGCATATTATCCATAGTTTGAATCTTCTCTATTGAGCTGTCCAACAAAGATGCCACCCATGATGGAGCTTGATTCCACCAAATGCCTTTCCAAGGAAAAGGAGTACAGGCGAGTACAAAGCATTACAAAATGTTCTGTCCTCAGACTTCCTCCTTTTTTGCATGGGACCCACTAGATCCTATCCTCACCACCACCACCACCACCACCCTGCCTAGTAGAGTACCAAAGGTTAAAGAATGAAGAAAATAACTCCACTTCACAATCTTATGTTGGTCGAATAAGAGTTATACTCCATCAAATGTCTATCTAAATTAAATTCAAAATTTTAAAGAACTTTTGCAGATGGTTCTTACTTGCCTCATATGGTGTATTTGGAGGGAAGCAATGGCCGAGATTTTGAGGACTTGAATGAATGTTCGAGGAGCTCAAATCTTTCTTTTTCAATACTATCCTCCTTTGGGCAGCTGCTATAGACTTTAATGACAACTTTCATTTGTTTCTTATCTATTTTTCTCCTTCTAGGTATGCGTCTCTCTTGTATTGATAAACGCCTCTCTTAGCCATGATTCACCTTATTGATAGATTTTCCATATATATGATTTTTCATCTTTGTTCTTATCATCATTCGGGTTTTGGCATTGTTCTGTTAGCCCTCTCTCCATGTAGTTGTTGCATTTCCATTATTGCTTGTTTGAATGATACCTGAATCTTAATGTATGGCTTGATGATTAGTCCTTATACTTCCACTTGTTTGGCGGCACAGATAAACACTAAA
Source organism: Juglans cinerea (assembly GCA_961763995.1). Taxonomy (NCBI): domain Eukaryota; kingdom Viridiplantae; phylum Streptophyta; class Magnoliopsida; order Fagales; family Juglandaceae; genus Juglans; species Juglans cinerea. Next base: position 2,375,404 of record CAUIVZ010000011.1, on the reverse strand, counting down.
CTTTGTGATAAGTTTTCTGTTGTTCATTATCCTATGCTCTTTTGGGGTCCTCCTGCTAAATTTGTAGCGGGTGGTTGGGAACCTAAACAAGAGAAAAGTGAAATACGTCTCATTGATGATGGACGGACAGCTGACCAAATGATTAATTGGATAAACAAGCAAACAGACAGGTATGAGGTATTCAGTTGAAGGCAGTATATTTTACCATATGTTTTACTCAAAGGAGTTATAATGTTGGAATTTACTCAATGAGTGTTGTGATGTATGTAATATGTAGGTAACTTTAATGGTTTTCATATCCTGTGTTTTTGAAAGATCTCATACTTTTTTACCTTTGAGGTGCATGATTTAATTAATGGAAAAACCAGTCCTTCAATTGATGAGCTTAAAATTAAATAAAACTTAAAAAGTGTTCAGACATTCTTGACATGCTTAATCATTACTATTTTTCTTTATGGATATAAATTTTTATGCTTTACCACATGGCTTAGTAGGTTTTGGATTTTATGCCTACCAACCATATAGATTTTACAAGAAATGAGTATCATTAGAGAAAGATAAAATTGGTAAATGCCCTATGTGTCCCTCTGAGCGCCCCCCTCCCCTCGCCCCCAGCCTATGTTCCTCCATCCTTTTGTTATTTGAAGAAGAATAAAAAATCATCAAATTTAATTATGTGGATCATACATTTGATTCCTTTTGGGAAGTAATTCTATGTAATGTAACTATTGCATCATTTGCCAATACATTATTTTCCATCATGAAAAGATAAAAAGTAATTACAACCATAACAGGTTCAATAAATTAATATAGTAGTCTGCAGGGACTAATCTATGCGGGTTAGGAGAAAAAAAAGTAAAACAAAAGTGAGCAAGAATAGTAAATGAAAGGAACCAGAACATAAATATAGATCTAAAACTTTTTAATGAGACAATAAAACATGGGGAGGACCCTGTCTTGGCAAATAATGGTATGATCTAGCCTTGAAAGGAAAGCCTTCATGAGTCCTCTGTTGAGCTTTCAAGCAGACTTCTCTTTGCCATCAAAAGCCCATGTTTAGGGTATGCATTAACATGTATTACTATTCTATCTTTCTGAGCTATATGCTAAAAGGTTACTACAGCAAAATGTAGTGTATAAAAATCGAATCACCTCTATGGATAACAGGACTATACATGTACCGTTGGGAAAAATGCTACAAGTGTTGGATTAAGCTAAACTACTCCGTACATTTACTTGTGATAACTGTTGATGGTATTACATTTCATTCGTTTTAAATAACTAAACGATAATTCTCATGAACAAATTTGTCCATGTGCTAGTATTTATGAGAAGTTGCCTGATTGTTCTATCATACATGACCAACCAAGCACTGGGGAGATGATAATGGGCACATAACATTTTGTTTTGTAACTTATAATGTGAATTTTAGCAATGAGCTTGTGCTTATTACTGCATTCTCATGTGCTTATAATCTTGCAGCTCTTTTGGCTTGGATGATGAGAAATTTGAAAATGAGCATCTTTCATCAAATGTATCAGACCCTGCTCAGGTTCTTAAGAGAACATTAGATATAATTTCTCCAGTTCTATTACAAATTAAAGTTTCTTCTATATAAAAAACATATTGACTCCTGCAACACATTACTTTTGTAAGATTGCACGTGCTGTGTATGATGTCGAGGAGGCAACGTCAACAGCCTTTGAGATCATTTTAGAACACAAGGTATAGTTTTTGTTATATGGTCAGGCTTTATTTATTTGGGCCCATGGTTGCCAAAGATTTACCCATCTTTTTTATGCCTGTGTTGCAGATGATCAAATCAGAAACCCGAGCTTCACTAATAAAATTTCTCCAACTTTTGGTGGCTCATCATCCTTCTAGGAGGTACAGACGAAATCTAGTATGCCAGTTTTCTCTGCCAAATATGATTCTTCCTCCATTAGTTCAATCTAGATATATATGGCAGGTGCCGGACGGGAAGTGCTGACGTACTGGTGAACTTTGATGACTTGTGCCCGTTAGACATGTGGTCACCTAGTAAGCCGGGAGATAATAATGGAGAGGGCACACTGGGAAATTTTCAGATTTGTGGAAAAGGCATTCCTCGAGGATATTGGGTAGATACTCAAACGCTGTATTTACCCTTTTAAACTTTGCTATCATGCTATACTCTGCTTATATAACATATCAGTATCATCAGTTGTTCAGTTGGGGTCTACGAAATAATCTTATACCTAAATTTGGTAGTGGCTGATATCTTTTGAGCCATTTTTACAAACAATAAGATATATACATGATTTCTTTTTTCAATTACTGATTATATTTTCTTCACAATTATTGACATTGTATATTGATGAATATTAGCTGTAAAGAAGTACATGAGGCCTACTACAGCCATAAATATAAATAGTTTAAGCAGTATAGAATGCCCTTCCAGCTAGATGTTTGCCTATATAAGAGATGGAAATATGACTACAGGCAAGTATTGCTTGTCTTCATCATTGATGCAATTAATATTGAACAGAGACTTTTAGATGCAAAAAGCGGATGAAGGGACTTTTCTTTGATTGCTTCTAATTAATTAGGTTTATTCAAGTTAAAACCAGTGCTGGGTTGGGTTTTACTGTGAAGGGGCTTTAGTTTTATATTAGGGGTCAGTGCTACTTTTGTAGTTGAGTCCTTCTAAGCTTTTTTTTTTTTTATAAGTAAGTCCTTTTAAGCTTATTTTGGAGTTAATTAGGTTTGGTTCCAAGTAATATGCTCAGGGACCAAAAAATCTACATTTTTTTGCTTAATCAGGGGTTGCGCCTGTAGTGAAAGAAGACAATTAAGACAATGCTTTCTTTTTTTGTTTACCTTCTGTCTCCATGGCTTCAATTTTGAGCTCCATAGTTAGAAATATTCCGCATATTTCATGGCATTGAAACCAATCTTGCTGGAAATTGCAGAATATCATATCTGCAAGGTTTTTAGCCATACATTCAGGCATCTTTTGGTCCATCAGCACTTTTGGGTGTTGGACCTGCCTCCTGGGCTATATCAGTTTATTGTCTATATTGTTTCCTGGGATGCCTGAATGGTGAAGGCCTTGGTCTTGGGGTATCACTCCATCCAAGGTCCAAGGTTTAACACCTTATGGGTGCAAACAATCCGTTGGGGCCACACCTCCTAGTGAAAAAGCCAGCGATTTAACCAGTTCCGTGTAGAGAAACTTCCGAGGGTGCGGTGCATGAGACCGGGGTTTACTCTGCAGGGGTGGGTCCAAAGGGCCTTGCCTTGGAGAGGTTCCCTTACATAAAATTTAAAAAAAAAAAATGTTTCCCGGGATGTGTCAGGCTCAAACTATAAGCTTGTTGATTAACTTCTTCTTACCTTTAATATGTGATAGGTGAAGTTAGATTTTCTGTTTGCTGGGAAATTAGTCAATATTGCATGCCTAAAAAACTATGCCCTGTACCTAGTCCATTATTTATTGAGGTTGTTCCCATTATCTTTCCTCAATTTGGAAAAGTGAACGAGATTCTTGATAAAATCACTTTAGACAGTCCAATTGACTTGATGTTGGAGATTGCTGGTCGGCATCCTTTGGACTTTCTGTTTAGCAGTGAGTTCCGTCAGTGCTTAATGACTCTTCACATTGTATACAACTTAATAATGACCAATTATTATATATTTTTTTATGATTTATTCTTTTAAAACTGTTTTCTGTCCACTGGTTTATTCTGTGTAGTTGCTAATTTGGTGATGTTGAAGCTCCTGAGGAAGTTGAAATTGCATCCGAATTTGATATGGTTTTATTGAAATATATGGATGGTGGATTTATTATACGAGGGGAATCAATGATCGAGTCATTTATTGAGTCCATAGTTTGGGATGCTCTTAAATATCTAGCTAGTAAGATCATCTAATTACGTCACCTATAGGCTATAGCTGGCCAGTACATTTATTTCTTTGGAAATTTACCTTTTTCTTTTGTTTCGTTACCATATTGACTGTTGACTCAACTTTATCACGATGTAATATTGTATTTGTTGAAGCAAATTCCTAACTTTGTCGATGATCTTTGTGTGTTCCTTTCCAGATGTTCTGCCGAGGCAGCAAGAATGATACAAGGGGCTTCAGGTAGTGGTCTCCATTTTTTTTAATAAGCAATGGAGCTTTTTTTAGAAAAAGCTAAAGTCATAGTCCAAGTACACAGGTCTCCAAATTTTGGAATTGGTTCAATTTGTTAGTCATCATACACAGCAAGTTTAAACTCACTTTTTGATGTGCCTAGAAGTAAGTTTCATATTTTAAGTGGCTCAAAATTACAACCTGCAGTTATCTTTGCTCCATGCACGATGAGATATTCTTTTTTCTTTTTTTGCTTCATGACAATGGTGATATTCTAAGAGCTGATTTCAATGACCAACCTTGTTCTACAGTGTTCAGCATCTAGGAGGTAGGTAGTCTATTGGGATAGGCTCATGTTTTTTAATTGCAATTATAGGCGCCTCTGCATGATTGATTGTCTCCATAATTTTGCTTTCAGAGGCCATTATCTCTGGATCCATTGTTACACGTGCGCGTGCGCACATGCCCACGTAGAAGGTAGCTTTAAATTCATCACCTGGCTATGTATTTATTGATATTGACAAAAGAAGGCAATATATTCCTTTTTTCTGCACAAGTTTCACTCATCTTGTTCATGTAAGTATTAGGCTTTGGCTTTAAACAGCAAGAAGTGTTCTTATGAAGTGACATCTATTGTTAGGCCATCATTTGGTGGCTTGCACATGATGTCATTTACGTTCTTGGTTACTAGAACTTTACAACCCCACTAACTACGTGTTTTTTCATATTGACAACCCCAATCACTTGTGCAATTTCAACGTTGATTTTTGTGTTGGGCTTGTTTGTGTGGAGCCTGGTTTATTTTTGTGGCGCCCCGATGACCCGACCTGACAATAACTTGCTACAGTTTTTTGGTGGGTTTTCAATGAGGCTTGGGCCGATAGGTCCTAAACCGGTCCGACCTGACCCTTAATTAGGGTTAACGCGCTAATACGCCATATACATATATATATATATATATTGGTCGATATTGCTTATAAAAAAACATATTGTACTATTCTGTATGACCGCTCATTGTATTGCTGCACAGTGTATTCAATTTTCAAAAGAATAAAATCCTCTGTAGCTTCGTGGACATAGGCACTTTGCCAAACCATGTAAATCTTGTATGTCGTGTGTGATTGATTTCGTTTTTTCGGTTTACTTTTTCTTATCATTCCCAATATTTTGTTCTCAATAAAAGCTGCTTCTTTTATTTTTTGTTGTTTAGCTATGCTGCTAAAAGTTATTTTCCTTTTTCTCCTTGATACTTTTTAACTCCTCCCGACTATGAGATTTCTATCCAGTGATTCTATTGAAAAGTAGCTTTCTTCTCTTTCTGCAGTTGTGGGTTGTGGGTTCTGCTGCATTCACTGTCTGTGAGAATTGAGGATGGAGAGAGCCAATTTGCATTTACAGCTATATGTGAATTTGTACATAAATTCTTTGTCTGTGAGGAATGCCGCCAACATTTTCATGACATGTGTTCAAGGTATGCTCCTGAGAATTGTCCATATTTACAGTCCTTTAAGTTTCTTCCAGCTAACTTATTCTGAAAATAAGTAATCTTGATTTCCAGTGTCTCTAGTCCTTTCAAAACAAGCCGTGACTTCGCTCTTTGGTTGTGGAGTGCGCACAATAAGGTTAATGAGAGATTATTCAAAGAAGAAGCATTTCTTGGGACTGGCGATCCTAAATTTCCTAAAATGATTTGGCCTCCAAAGCAGCTTTGCTCTTCCTGCCGTCTCTCTCAGAGCGAGGAAAATAATGGTATTGATTGGGACCAGGAGGAGGTGTTGAAATTTTTGACTAATTACTATGGAAAAATACTTGTATCGCTAGACAAGGACAAGAACAATCTTAGGAGTGATAGGCTTGATTGGTTTCTTGAAGATTTGGCGGTCTCAGCAAATGCAGTTGTCGTGCCTCTGGGGGCTGCATTGGCAATTGCTGTCGCTAGCTGTGCATTTGGGGCACTTGCATGCTACTGGCGTTCACAGCAGAAGAGTCGGAAGTATTTCTACCAACTACACTCTTTAAGGAACATATTATAATCAAGAGAATAATGACCTCTTTCAAAAAAGTGTAAAAGATCATCAGAACAAAGAGAAAAAATAAAAAAAAAAACAGAGGGGAGATAGAGATAGGGAGAGAGAGAGAGTTGGTTATTAGGAGCTTTCCAATTTTCTTATCTTGTTTATTTTCCACAACATTTCAGGCCAAGGAGAAGCTGGAACTAAGGTGTTAAGAGGACAAAATCAGACAGGCGACAAGGTGCACAGCATGGGTGAATTCAGGGTCTGAATAGGGGGGAATCCAGATCAAAGCCTTGTACAAAACAAATGCCCTGCCTGAGGTCCTCGTCTGTAAACTCCTTCAAGCTGTATTTTTTTTAACATTTATAATGGACTGTACAGAATTTTACCATATTCATAATTTTGGGATAGAATCATCCTAGATCTGTGTATTTTTTAAAAAACTTGTTTTTGTTACTTGCACGGATCTAGTTAAGAAAGATGAGAAAACTCCTAGGGGTTGGCTCAAGTGGTAAAGGCCTTGGGCTTGGGGGTATGCTCCCCTCAAGTCCAAGGTTCAAATCCCCTTGGGTGCAAACAATCTCTAGGGGCTACACCCCCCAGTGAAAAGTCAGCAGTTAACCAGTTTCGTATAGAAAAACTTTCGAGTGTGCGGTACATGGGACCGGGGTTTACTTTGTAGGGGTGGGTCTGAAGGGCCTTGCCTTGGAAAGGTTTCCGACATATAAAAAAAAAAGAGAAGAAGATAAGAAAAAGTAATATTTCGAGAGAATATATCATTTTTATCCAATGCCCTTTGATGTACTTGAGCATTACATTATTCCCACGAATCAATGCAGAATAATGTAGCTTTTTGGCTGCAAATTCTCTCCTCATTTTTCTCTCTTTCGAAATTTCATAGTAATAAAGTTTTGTATTAGCGCCTTGTAGAAATAATATCTCGTCAATTGGCGATCCTTTCCTATCAACACTGGTTATGTAACATGATCCTTGTGCACTTCCTTCTGTAACGCTGATGAATGGTACATTTCCTTTGCACCTCAAGAAAAGGATAAGGTTGTACTCCTTCCGAGCAAATTAACTATGCATTCTTTTCCTAGTTTTGTGAAACTTTATGGGTCAAAATTCTCGAACTTGTAGGGGAGCCCTTGATTTTTAGTGAAAGAGTGAAAAAAAATAGATGTTTTAGCAAGAAAACAAGATTAAGAGCAATGTTATACACAAGTGCAGTGCAGTCGCTTTGAAAAAGAGTGAGGTCTACTATTAAAAAATTAATTTATTTTTATGTGGGTTCTGTATTTATTCACTTTTTTTAAAGTGACTGTACGGTGTTTGCGCACTCACGGCTGCAACTATCATTTCTCTAAAGCAAAACAATAATCCATTGTCTCGCTCCATTAACTTGTATCTACTAAACTTGGTATTTGAGTCATAATCCCCAAACTTGGTATTTACAGAATGACATATACAAGAACATTCTTCACCTTTACTAGCTTGGCTTCTATTTTCTTGGTATAAAGCCTGTATATTGGCTTTTGGGATACTTTTTTTCTGGCTGTACAAAGTATTCAGACGATGTGCAGCAAAAGCAAGAGAAGAGAGCACATCTTATAAGCTACATCATAATCTGAAATTTGATCCTCCATTTTTTTCTTTACTTTTTGGAATTACAGCACACCACACTGAATAAAGCACTGCATCATAATTTCCTTTTTTCTTATCCATCTTGCACACATTTTCTTGTTGTGAAGCTTCTTCGATTCACCAGCTACACGTGAACATGAATGATATGAGGCTGATGAGGCTGCAATGTCGAACGCTCAGCTTCTTCATCCAATGAAAGTGATGAAATTGAAGGCTCCTCCTAATTAGGAAATTGAAGTTGGTAGATGTTTCATAGTTAGTTAGTTGCAATGAACTTTAAACTGTAAAAAAGGAATCAAAAGATCATATGGGGAATGTACCTGATGATGATGTCGGCGGCGCTGAAGAGAAGTTACTACTCTCATTATAATGTAGATCGGAAGAACAATCCCAGCAGTTCGTAGAAGTAGCAACTGCATGCAAAGAAGGAAAGATAATTGTAATATCTGCAAGGGAAGTACCACCTTTGTCTGTCTTCATGAAATGAATTAGCAAGCCCTAAATTATCTTACCAGAGATAGTGGGAGAAAGTACTCATTGTTTCCACTGATTAGAATGAGGGGAAGAATATGGCGTAGAATCAGTAGAACCATGAACTGCACCGGAGAAAATGAATGGGATTGGAAGAGGCCTCGGTCAAGTTTACAGCAATAAATAAAGAGGATGTATTACAAAACTCAATTAGAATTTATGAAGACATAAACACACTTTCCACCCTCAAGCTATCAAGGGTATTGCTCTTTACACTCCAAACTATTAAAACTGATACATTGCACCGAGTTAGAAAAAAATGACACTTTACACCCTACATTCAAATCTGATGGTCAAGATTGTACCACAATGGTTATAGTTCAATTGGGGTGCAAAGTGTAAAACTTTTGGTAATTTGAGGGTGCAAAGTGCACTTTTCAAAATTTATAACTTAAAGAGGAATAAAGTTGATCATCAAACAGAGAGAGAGAGAGAGAGAGAGAGAGAGAGAGAGATTACAATGAAAGCAACTGAACGGAAACATATCAAACTTCTTGTGGTAGAAGCTGAATACTCGTCGTAGTCAGGAGTGAGCAAATTACGGTCAGTTGAAACCATTGCTATAATGCGGGGACGATGCAAATCTCTCCTAGATATCTCCCAATTTCCTCTGGTTAACCAGTCATAGTCAGAAAAATACATTGGTGTGAAGTTGAAAAAGAAGAACAACGTATTCCAGATTATAGCCATTGAAATAACAAGTTTATATAAAGATTACCTGAAGTTCATTGGAACACTCCCCAATTGAAACAGTGGGGGAGGAGCAGTATAACCAGGCTTAAATTGCTGCAATTCAAGAATTTAATCTTAATACAATAGCTTTGCATGTAATGGTTGACATAAGGCATGGATAATATCGAGAACAACCCAATAATCCAAAACTAACAGTGATGTAAAAAAAGATCATGGATCACCTGTTGGCATATCTCACAGATAGTGTCACCCTTCTCATTACACCACCTCTGTATGCATCTGCGGTGGGCATACTGCAAAAATCAGGTAACTCATGACCAAGGTTCTCACAATACACTATTCCTAAAGATGGAAATTGAAATCATCACTTGAATGCCACAAGAAGAGTTTGCAGTGAACCAAATATACCAGTTGCATTCAAATGATATTATTATCATTTGAAGAAATCATACATTTACATGATAAAATCGCATTCTATTAAAGAGAAATTACATAACATCTGTGAAACTTCCCAAACACCAATTTCTGAAGAAGAAGAGGAGTTAAGGAAGAGACCAGATTGAAAGCTTAAGGAGCATTATGGTCAAGTTACACCATGAGGTAGATAGTTTAGGCACAAACTTGCAGCTAAAACAATTGATCTCGAATCAAATCACCATACTTAACATTTCTGTCTGATGATCTTAATCGAGGCAAGTGGCAATGCACCTCTATCCAGTGCATGCTAGACTGTCTTAACCTCGATCAGTAACAAAACAACACAAAGGCCCTATATCAATCCAAGAAAGGGAAGTATTGATGCTAAGGCTTAAGTGGGATGGTGTATATGATCATTGTGATAACAGTGTGCTACATCATGGGATAATTGCATTATATGAGATGAGCCCACTTTCACTGTATATAGAAAGACTTTAAGATTTTGTTGTCAAGAAGCACATACATCTTGCGCAAGGCAGACCCAACAATAGTGTTCCTTGAAAGTTGAATTGAAGCCAAAGTTTCAGGTTCAGTCAATCAAGACGGGAATTTCAAAATGAATATGGATAGAGTTTTTTGTTCTTTTGCTTTTAATGTTTCTGGTTGGTAGGTCAGTGAGGTTGGAGTTGACTGTGTCAAAAATCTGATGATGTGCTCGCGTCTTTTACAAACTAGTAGACTTGAACTTGACTGAATCAAAATAATAAAGAAATTCTACAAAATTTTGGTATTGACGTTCAGATGGCTTCAGATGCAGAAAGGTAGTGGATGGTGATAATTCATCTAATATTCCTGTACGAGTAGTGAAGAACTATAGAGAGCTGCACGCTTTGGAACAATCACAAAAAAAAGGGGGGATTCCTCGAATATTTCATCTCGTGTAGTGATTGTGGACTCGTACAAGGATATTGAGTATCCGAAAGCTTCGCGGGGACTACTATACGACCGACGATGATCAAATTTATAAATTGTACAGACCATACGAAGAACATAAAAGGAAAGAATAGGATGCTTGTATACAATATTGACGTTATAAAGGTTGGAATTAGAGAGAGCCCAACTGACCTTCAAGCTGCCACAACAAGAGCAGGGCGTCTCCATATTTGAATCCTCATCCTCATCCTGGCATATCCTGCACTCCACCAATTTCCCGGGAGATGATATATTTGCACCAACCACCTTGGGAGCATTACCCATTTTCTTCTCCTCAATTACAGAGGATGTGGCTTTCATGGACCAGTTTCTGCTCTCAATTGCAGCCTCTAACGTGGACTCGGTAAGCAAACGATCAACCAGCAACACAAAATGATCCCCCATCCTCGAATTCTCAACAACACAGAAGACTTCAAAAAACTCAGAGGAAATAAGCTTATATCCAAGCCTTAAAACTCCTTGCACAGGCTCTTATCTTTTCTAAAACTCCTGAAAATCAGAACCATCATAGTTAAAAACAAAGCAAGTTACCGGAATATGAAATTACACAGGGATAACAGTATCTATAACAACGAAGAAACTCTTTTTTTCTTTTTCTTTTTTCATTCGAAACCTTCTCCCCGCAAACAGAACAGGAAAAACTAGGCCCCACAACTGTTAGTGCAACTACATAAGCAGAGGGCAGTGGACAGAAACTGAGAGACTATTGAAACAGAGGAGAAAAAGAATTGGCCAAACCAGAAACCATGATAAACAGGTTTCAATGAAACAAGCAACACCATCGACAACATATAAAGCTCAACAAAATTGGCAAAAGAGGGAGAAAACCAATAAACACGTGAAGTTTTAGGAGAAAGGTTTGTAATTTAAGGAGGGAAGAAGGGGAAAAAATTAACAAGGTGTTGTATCTCTATGAACATCAAAAGACTTTAATTATCAATCACAGAAAAATGAAGGAAACCCAATAAAGAAAGCGTCTCCAAAAACTTTCGAAGGCAAAACAAGCAAGGAGAAAGTACCCAGAAAGGGGAACATGAAGAAAAAGAAAGGGAATTTGAGAGAGACCCAGACTCATATAACAGGAGAACACCCTTTATCAGACCAAGAACCTAAAAAGGCGAAGGTATCAGCACAAGGCAAGGAATTTAACACAAAGATGCAGAGGAAAGGAAGGAAGAAGAGACTTACAGGATGGGAATCGTATTTTCTTGAAGCAAAGACAAAGGTCTCTCTCTCTCTCTCTCTGTGTTTATCTATGTTGTTTGTAGGAAATCTCTGTTTTGGAATGAAGCAAGAGATTGAGTGTCATCCTCGCCGGAACCCAATTTATAAGCCGATATTTACATTAACGGATAACTATAAAATTTTTATCTCTGGCGCCGTGTATGCAGATTGCAGAATACAAACGTTGGTTTACTATATTTATGATGTCTTGCAAGTTGGGAGACAAAGAGAGAGATTCCAAGTTCGCCACTGCCACGATCGTCCTTTTTACTTCACCGTTATTGCCGTTTAGACCGCCAGAGTGTGTTATTCGATTCTCGAATCTCAAACCATTTTTTTCGCTTTTTTTTTTCTCTAAGTTTTTATTTTCTATTTTTAATAAGCCGTTAATTTACATAAATATTAGTAAATATTGTAGTGTCTACTTTATATGTTTACATCTCTCAAACCCGGGCTCTTTAAAGTATCTTAGTTTTCGTTTGGATATACAAATCATTTCACGTCACCTCCTCTCATCTCATAATTATAATTTTATTAAATTTTCACACAAAATATAATAAATAATTCAACTTTTTCAAATCTCAAAACAATAATAATATTAAAAAATAATATTCTAATAATATTTTATTCAATTCATCTAAAATCATCTCATCTAATCTCACTATCCAAATAAGCCTTATTATATATATATATATATATATATATATATATATATTGCATTAGTATTGCTTTCTTTTTTCTTATTTTTCTTCACTATATAAAGCAAGGCATATAAGAAGTCAATGCAATGGGAAAAATGTTGTGATTTATTTGAATCTTATTGAGGTGATACTTGAGAGAAAATGATGATCTTGCATCACTTACTTGTTACCATTCATAAAACTTGAAGTGCACTTTTAAATTGTGGTGTGTGCATGCAGCTCTTTGTTTTATAATATAGCTTATAAAGCAATAATACAACTCTTTAAGTGCAAGTCTACTTCAGAAAATATTATACAATGTAAAGGAAAACTTCTTGTATGTACATATGAATCTATCCTTAGACCATTCTCATTACTATACAAAAACTTTTAGACAAGTTTGGCTAATATGTTACTTTTAAACTTTTCGTTAATCACTCAAAACTTGAACTACGCATTTAATTAGTCATCTCATTTTCTATAATAATAAAATAATATTTATTTTTTAATTTTTTTATCTATTTATTTAATGCATTATTTATTTTTAAATACTTTTTACTTTTATTTTCATAATTTATATTAAATTCCAGAAAATCCATCTTTCAACCTACATTAACTTTATTTTCAAATACAAAATATTAAAATATAAACAAAATATATTCACAAAGGAGTGAAAAATAAATAAAATTCGTTTGACTAAGTTACTGTAGCTAAACATATTTGTTGAGTTACTGTAACTAATAATTAAATTTATATACTAATACCTAATCCAATATTGGAGTTTTAAGGAGGATATTAACTGTCTTATTTGTTTTCAAGAAACTTCTCAACTCATCTCATTTCATTATTATACATTTTTTAAATTCTCATATAAAATAAAATAAACAATTTAATTTTTTAAATTTTTAAATAAAAATAATATTAAAAATATATATTCTAATATTATTTTATTTAACTTTTAACTTTAATCTCAAAAAATTTTATCTCATCTTATTTTATCTATGAAAACAAATGAGAATGGCTAACGAGGATTCTCTTATATCGTCAAATATTTCATTCAAAATTCACGTTTTTCATGTGATTAATTTAGGTATTCTTTCGGCATTGAACACACACACACACACACACATATATATATATATATATATATATATATATATATGAGGTCCTCTTTATCTGATCATATAAATTTTCCCAATTCCTAGGGTATAAAAGATGGGAAGAGTTCAAAAATTATGGCTTAGATATCCAAATTGGACCTTTGACTGCTGACTTGGACTTGGACTTCTCAGAAGTTTCTGTACAATGCCAAGTGTTTGGTTGGGTGAACTCTATTTATGTGAGAGCTACACCATCATGTTGACGTTTTCTTTTCACAAAATTCATTGATTTGTTTGACTTCTTTTGATTGGTTTGGTTGGCAACCATGGAAAATAATCATAGCATATCTCATTGATGAGGTCAAGATCATAAATATTAAGAAAATAATAGTTACAGTCATAAGTGTGTAAACGTTGTCTAATTACTTTAAAAAAATTAAATAAATATAAAATTTACATAAAAAAAATTAATTTTTTAAAAGTAAATAGACTCTTTTTCAAAATGACTATCCGATACTTGCGTATTTCACGACTGCATGTAACATTACTCTAAATATAATTCCAAATTTTTTTTCCTAATACTTTTTATTATGATTCTTTTCCTTCTGCGCTCTAAATTGCATCCTCACAAAAATAAAATAAAAAATAAAAAATCTAGCATAGTACATCCTAAGACAGACACGTGCCATTATTTCATATTTGAGTTGTGTGACAGATCGAATCCCCTTAATATTAAAACATATATTTAAGCTGATGAGATGTGGTTGAACAACCACTTTGAGTTTGCATCATTGCATGGGAGCATCAGCTTAGAAAGGTGTGTTTTCCTAGTATAGAACTAGGCTTTTGGTATATGTAAAAGACGAACATGAGTGACGTATGATCAATATAGAGTAGGTGAATTTGAGATCCATTATTTGCTAAAAGTGGAGTATTAGTTCTGCCTAACATTTTTTCTAAGATTAAAATTTCATCTCAGAAGTATTTTCTTGATGGGTTTTAATTAGGATGACATATCTTACCAATTATACTATCAATACCACTAGCAAAAAAGAACCATATATAGTAAGAGCATGTGTTAGCTAGAGAAAAGATATTTTGGTAATAGGTCAATATGAGGCCATATTTTCAAATTAAATGGATAGGAAGTGCTTCTTATTTGCAAATAATTAGATTGGAATTAAAAAAAAAAATGTTTGAAGGCTCACTTGTTGATATAGGGTAATATGTGACACAACATGTGAACCTAACACGAACACGACATAAAATTAATGAGTTTGTTTTGATTTAAATGGGTTTTGGTCAAAACAGATTGACCAATTAAGACACGATTAATAAATAAATCTCCCGATTAACCCAAAATCAACCTGTATAAAATTTATTTTAAAATTATAATTATATCCTCCTAACCCTAAGAACTAAAAACCCTTAACTTATTACTAGCTCTCATTCTCTTACACCATCCTCACTTCCCAATATGCTTATGTTTTTATTGTTAGGATTATATTTTTGGACCTATACTCATTTATTATTGTTAGGCTTATAATATTGATTTTATTATAGGTTAAAATCTGAAAAATATTGATATTTTTTTTTAGTTGTTATTTTTTTTAAAGCTGTTGTGGCTACTAATAAATATAAATTTTAAATTTTATGTGAAATTATGTTAATCGGGTCAAATAGGTTATGTAAGTCAGTTCAACCCATTTACATAAAACGAATTGAGA
Organism: Juglans cinerea; assembly: GCA_961763995.1. Classification (NCBI taxonomy): domain Eukaryota; kingdom Viridiplantae; phylum Streptophyta; class Magnoliopsida; order Fagales; family Juglandaceae; genus Juglans; species Juglans cinerea. Next base: position 2,360,264 of record CAUIVZ010000011.1, on the reverse strand, counting down.
TGAGTCGTGTTGTGTTGACCAATTTCTAATTAATTATTAAATTGGTTGTGTCACCCATTATTTAAATGGGTAGTGTTAGGGTTTAAAGGTCTGACCTGTTTAGCTTAATAAGTCGTGTTCAAATTGACTCATATAATCAAATGTCTATGACTCGATACGACACGAATATGACTCGTGGACACGAATTGCCACCCATATTTGTTGATACACTCAATACACTATTGATGTGCAAAACTTTCATACAAGTCAATATAACAAAAGGGTTAATTGCAAAATTAGCAACCAAGTTTTTATGTTTCTATAACTCCATATTATAGTTATTAGTTTTTGAAGTATTAATATTGAATTTTAAAAAACTCGCAATTAGATACCCTTGTTAGTTTCCCATTAACAAACTAACGGGAGACTTGCCACGTGGCATACTAATATCATGTGTCAGGTCTGTAATTGGTTGACATGTGGCATCAAGGCAAAGATTGACACCTCAATCAATCGAAAATTGACAAATGGCATTCCTCCCATTAGTTTCTAACAAGAGATTGACGGAAGTGCCTAAAATTGCAAATTCTTTATAATTTAGGTATCAATTTTGCAAAAATTGAAAACTTTGGCCTCCATTTGTAAAAACCAACACCATTTTTTAGTGTTTTGATTTTTTATGTAATTATAATAGGTCTCACAACAAACTGTATGAATACTCTTTGAGTGTAAACACAAGAACTCGACTTAAATACCTATCAAAATATTTTTAAAAAAAAAACCTATCAAAAACAAGAACTCGACTTAAATACCTATCAAAAATTTTTTTTAAAAAAAAACCTATCAAAAACAAGAACTCGACTGAAATATCCTTCAAATATGTGGCTGCGCCATCTTCCAACTCACATAAAAAATAGGTAAGTGAAGAAAGCAGCCCAAACAGCTTTGCTAGATACAACCGCCCAGCGGAACCGTTGTGCAACCGGCTGACACGTAGGCATCTGAAAGAAAAAAAATAAATGATAATCGAGATGCGACTGAACCTAGCGACTGAACCTAGCACTCCCTTTGTTACAGAACACATTTGTACAATCAGATTTTAGAAGCTACAGAACACATATGTTTTCTGCATCGTCGTCTTTGGGTCTAGAAGAACTTAACAACCTACTCGTCTTTGCGTGAACAATTGGTTCACTCTCTATAGTCACCAGTTCACTCTCCGGCCAAATCCTTGCCGCGGTGGGTGACCTCCCTTTCCTCGAAACTCTTGTCCTCCACAAATAGCCCAACCTCACCGGCCCCATCCCGCCCGCCATTGCCAAGCTCCAACGTCTCACTTTTCTCAGGCTCAACTGGAACAACCTCTCCGGCCCAATTCCTGACTTCCTCAGCAAGCTCAAGAACCTCACCTTCCTCGACTTCTCCTTCAACAACCTCTCCGGTTCTATCCCACCCTCACTTTCCCTGCTTCCAAACCTCAATGCGCTTCACTTGGACCATAACAAACTCACCGTAAGGATCCCATACTTTTTCGGTACGTTTAGCAAGGTACCAGACTTGTACCTCTCTCAGAACAAACTATCGGTCCAGTCCCAACCTCGTTCACTAACATGGACTTCAACGTCATAGACCAATCGTCTAACATGCTCGAAGGAGACGCGTCCATGGTTTTCGGCTCGAACAAGACCACGTAGATCGTGGACCTGTCGAGGAACTTGTTCAAGTTCAATCTATCCAAGGTGGATTTCCCTAAGAGCTTGACGAGTAGGTTGTTAACGAGAGGGAGAGAGAAATAACGAGAGAGAGAGGACATGGCGTGAGGGAGAGAAATGGAGATGATGACAATGGCTTACCGTGAGGAGGACGATGGACCTGAGGTGGCAACGGTCGGCGATTTCTGTGGGGTTTCCAACGTGGTTGGACTCTCGGTGATGGTGGTTTGTAGTGGCTGACGGTGGCTCAAAATTGGAGAGCCCAGTGTTCTATTTTTTGGTGCAAAAACAGGGACTTCTTGGACGTCCAATGTTGACTTGGGCGACAGCAGTGTAGGGCAGGGGTTGTGGAGGATCTTGACGTTGCAAGGTGGAGGAGGTTGTGACGTGGTGGTTGAAACCATTGGACGTGCGTGGACGAGTGATTGGTTCACGAGAATCGTGGTAGGAGGATTGCTCTGTGAGTTGGGGAAGACGAAGGGATTTGTGATTTGGGGGAATACGAAGGACTTTGTCTTATTTTTGGTTTTGGGCAGGAGGGAAATGAAAACGATGCAGTTTTAGATCTCTGTAATGCATTTTCATTTTTTTTTCACGTAGGATGTGGTTACGCCGCGGCTCCCGCGCGGTTGTATCCAGCTTTGTTCAATGAAAAATTGTGATAAAGTACTGATGGGTAGCTTACCAAACTGATAGGTACCATATACTCTTTGTGCCTATTCTTATAGACAGAGCTCTGTTCATAACTTGACAATGACTTTTGAGGGAAATTCGAGATGCCACTCATGCATGTACATAGGCTCAAATTCCCAAAAAGACCCATTCTTTGTGTCGGCTGCATGATTGTAAACAACCGGTGCTTGATTTATTAATCGTCATCGATTCAGAAAGTGTGCTTAATGGTTGTTGTTTGCTGCTGTAATTTTTTATTTTTTTCAAAATAAGCGCACGCTCCAAAGGAAATTAAGGGATCTTACGCCATATCAACAAATGATAAATTTTGAATGAAGAAGGATATGTTCCAAAGGCTAATGTTACATATAGTCGTAAAGTGCATAAGTATTGCGCAATTATTTTAAAAAAAAGTAAAGTTCATTATTAAAAAATTAGTTTTTTTCATGTGGATCTCATATTTACTTACTTTTTCTAAAGAGATTGTGCAGCTCTTGCACACTCCACAATTATAAATATTATTTCTCCACTAAATATAGCAATTCTCGCGACATCAAAAAATTGATCAAATTTTTATTCGTTATTGCAGAATTGTCCATTTTTGTTTTGATATAACCGAAAATGATTGGAAGAGCGAGGATGAGAGGAGGTTGGTGCATGATCAGTATAGAGCGAGTTGATGGCCTATCATTAGCTAAAGAGTGGAGTATTAGTTCAGTCTAACATTTGTTTTTGTAGGTTTAACTGTGATTTCCCATCTTGTGTGATGGGCATTAGGGGCGACATAAGCTAATAACGCCAGAATGAAAGAAATTCAAGCCAACAAAGATTAACTCCCTTTTTTCAAGAAAAAAAATTAAAAATTAAAAAAACTCTCAAATATACAAAGCAAAGCCTAAACAGGACGTCAATGTTCTGCTAGTTAGTAGCATAGTAGCGGAGGGTGCGGTGCCGGGGGGATGACCCTCTCCCCCACCTCCACACATTGGAAGACTACTAACATTCACAAATCGAGATGCGATGTTTAGCACATGGAAATTTGAACAAGCCATATTCATTGCTTCGTTTCTTTGTTTTTTCTCTGAGTGTGGAGACAGGGTATGTGATGTTTGGGGGTGGTCAAAGGAGAGAAATACATGAGATGGAATTCTTGACATGAAAATGCTTCCTATGATGTCATGGGCAACGGCCCGGCTAATAAAATTGTGCAATGTATAATTGACACTTCTGTGTAATCTTATGAGCTAATCAGGAAGATTGAAAGCTGTACAATTGAACTTGGGCATAGTTCTTCCATGTCCATCATGTTGGTGCAGTTGACACGACAGAATCAAGATCAAGCAATGGATATAACTTATAATATAGACATAACAAACACTAAGATATTAGCCCCTCAACTCAAAATGGAGCTTTGCCCCACTTTGGTTTGTTCCCCTAATAGGGGTACAATCAAACTCAAAAGTAGAGCCTAACCTTAATACTGTTTTTCTACTTTACGGACTACACTTCACTTGTTGGGTTTGATACAGGTACCTCACGCTTGATGTCATTAGTAAAGCAGTTCTTGAAGTTTCTGCTGCCCTTTACTGGTAATGATAGTTTCACAAACACTTCCTCCCTTTGGGGGTGGTTTGCATACAGTATCCAAAGAACGAGGCAGAGCAAGACTCCCACTGAAATCATGCCCAATCCTGCATTCACTATTTTGAGATAACGACCCAGCGGTGGGCAGTAACTTGTGATGATAGTTTTGAAAGTGTCTCTGACAAAATTGCAATCCTGGAGGTTAAGTAAAGGCGGTGTGTAGTGCTCAAGGGCATAGCTCTCGTTAACTGCAGCCACCAACTGTGTGTAGATGTTTGGGGTCACCCTCCCTACGGTGGTGCACAAGCCAGCTGGTGACACTTTGCATGTATAGTTCTGCCATACCTGAAAAGTTTACATAGCCAAGTAAAGTATAGCTAATTAAATCTGTGACATGTTATTAAAGAGATAATAAAGAATTTTCCACTACCAGTTACTCGGAAAAGCTAAAAAAATACCGAGGTCAACTTCCTTCTTCAAGTACTGTTTCTTCTTACCTTGGCTAATGTTTTATTGGGATTTCATATATGGGAAGCCTTCATGGCGTGTTAAGTAATTTACACCTTTATGACCTTTGTATCTTTTTCAATAGCTCATAGGCAAGGTTCATTTTGGAGAGGGAAACACATTCCATTCTATTGAAGATGAATAATTCTCCATCCATCTATATTACTTGATTACTTCAATGAGGTCAAAGTTTTGTGTACGTTATATGCTAAATACTCCATTTCAAGCAGAAAGCACGTATGATGGCCACATATAATTAGAATGGGACTTATAAAACCGACATTTATTAAAACCTTCTCTATCATAGTCTCTTAACAAGCCCAAACCTCCGTGCTTTCTTCCTGTGCTACCTCTGATATCATTTTTAAGTTCACAACTAGAGCGACACTTCAAGGTAAGATTAAAATTGTGTGAGAGAGAAAGAGAGCGAGAGCGAGACATTCATAAAAAACTTCAATATTTAAGAGTCTTTTGAAAAGAAGAAAAACAATTACAATTCATTCAATTTCAACAAGAGCTGATAATGAAAAACATAGTTAAGCAACCTCGATAGTGAGAGCAAAGCAAAAGGCCTTTACTCAGTTGATCTACATTTGTACATAATTTGTGATATTGCAAAAGAAAGCCACCAAAAATTCATATGCAGAAAAAGCTACTAGCCTAGTAAATTATTAGGGGTTGCTTATTAGATGATTATTTTTTATAATTTCAACTCAGTTTTAGATTCCCTAGAGCCACTATCCAAATTCAAGGGCCTAAAATGGAGAGAGAGAAAGACACATAAAGTAGTCCAATTAAATTTGTTAAGTGCTTAGTCCTACAACATTCACTCGAACAACTATAAAAGTTGTAGGGGCCACTTCATGTATCTGTCTCTCTCCCACTCTTAAGATGATGTTTCCCATACAGAATTTTAACTTGGCATGTCATGGTTGTTAAGCCGATTCTACAGTTTTAAGGGCCTAAAGTGGAGAGAGAGAGAGACATGAAGTGGTCCAAATAATATTTGTTGAGTACTTAATCCTACAGCATTCACACAGACAGCCATAGAAGTTGTAGGACCCACTTCATGCATCTATCTCCCACTCTAGTTCTAGTGTAAGGGTAAAACATAGAAACTCTACGAGATCTAAATCCTTTCATCTCAACATGATGTTTCCAGCTAAAATTCTGTACAAGATTTTTCCAGTACATAATTTAAACTTGGCACATCATGGGTGTTAAGGCGACTACAGTTTTATGTAGAGTTCTACTGTTTGTTTCCCTCAATAATAAAGTACTTTCCAGATACATATTTAATAAGATTCTCATAATAGAAAAGATAGCACATAATCCGAATTGATAAAGCATACCGCAGAAGCATTTGCCACAGACACCTCTTGAGGCCCACATTGGCGATCTTGCAGCTCAGAGTCATATGGGTAACAGAGTGGCGGCATCAGAGGACCAGATTGATTGTAATAATAAGAATTTTCCTGGGAGGGATATGTGTTGGCATATGTATAGATAAATTCATTTACGACATTTACAATTTGATTGATAATCTTTTTACTCTGCACAAGTGTCTGGTTTGTTGTTCTTTGGTCAACGCATGGGAGGATGTTGCTAAGAGCTGTTTCGGCATGTGGATATTCTACCCATTCCTCCATGGCCATACAGGTGTCAGAAACTGTACTGAAATGCCAAAAGTAAAACACTACCGTCAGTAAAATATCCTGGCAAGGATTTTTTTTTTACCCAGGCTGAATCATACATAGAAGAACTACAGATAAGAAACACAGAACTTGAACTGTTTATGGCAAGCAACTTTCTCGACATCACTTGTGAAAAGAACTTAAAAACTTGGTGTTGTTTTATTAAGTTTTTTGCACATGAACAAGTAAATAATAAAAAGAGGGGGAAAGAAAGAAAACATTTAGTAGAAAGAATCCAAAAGAAAACCCAAGTCTTACTTGTTGAGGACAACAAAAACTCCACAAAGAACAAATGTAATTGCAACGAGCAACCAACCACTTATTACGAATCTGCAACATTAAGCATGTAGCGTCAAATACAAAAGTGAAAAGTGTCTTGCATTGTGAAGTGGCAATAGTACTGAATGCGGCACATGGCCACCAAATTGCAAAGGAAACTTACATATGAATTGCATGTTTGTGCCCAAGGATAGACAGGACTGCCACAATATAAATCAGTTAGTTAAGAAGAGGGAAGAACCTAATAGAGGAGACAAATAGATAAAAGATTTTCAGTGATACATACTAAGACCAATCAGAGCCAGGAGAAGCATTACTGCTGCCACAGTTATTAAAGCAGAACGCCTGCAGCAGAGAACAAAATATTAGCCAATTAATATCCTGATTTTGGAAAATAATTCTAGATATAGATTTTTTGAAGCAAGGTTAATGTATACATACACGGCATTGAAGACTCTCTTTATTTTGACAGAATTTTCATTTGTCTTGTCGGTTAGTGTATCTGCTGCGGTGTTGAGGTCCAAATTCAATTTATCAATGTCATCCATGACATCAGAAGGAAGGAACACCTGGGCCACACTAATAGTTTTTGCTAGGGATAGATATTGTGTGACATTTCTTAGGGTCTCCACAGTGTAGTCTGACTGGTTTACAACATAATTCAAAGTTCGCAAAACTTCACCATGAAATTCATCTTGCCCAACAGAAAGAAGGATACATCCGATCCTGTGGGAGAAAAGGGCCAGACGGCATTAGCAAGAGTCATAGAAGAAATATAAATTCATTAATTTGTCAGCTTGCTCAACGGAAAAACACAAATATTTCAATATGGAAGGTCAAAATAAAAGCTAGTTCTGTGAATAGTTTTTCATATCAGTTACATAAAATTACAGCACTACCAGTCCATTTTTAGATTTATATAGGCAAGGAAAGGAAGAGATTAAATACAAGTACCAGCAACAAATGGGTTAGTGGAAAATTGAAAAAACAAAATAAGGAAGATCTCCACATACAAAGAGAATGACACTTGAAAAGTTGATAATGTCTGAATTTTGAAGTTCAGAATCTTACGCTGCAGCACATGTGAAGACTAAAAGCAGTACAAGACAAATTCTTTGTGAAAGGTGTGATCCTTTTCCTTTTATGTTTATCCTCCAACCACAGCAATGATGAACCACGAGACATAAGCCAAAAGAAACAAACCATAGGACAGCAAGAATGAAAGCAAAAGCACCTGTAAATCCAACAGACTGCAGATGATGGTTAAAATACTTTTTTTTTTGTAGGTAAACAAGAATTATTATTTCAATAAAGGCCACAAAGTGCCAGTTACAAATGCCTATATGCCTTATCTACGTAGGCACGTTAGAAACTAAGAAATCATGAAAGTTCATGCCATTGAAGTCTACAGCAATAGCCCAAGTACAAAGAGTCCTAAAAATACTATTGAATACAAATCAACAATAACAAAACAAGAAGACGGTAGAAACATGCAGAAAATACAAACTGAAAATAGAAGACTTGAAACCAAGGATAAAATACACTGAGTGGATAAAATACCAATTAAAAATTGCATCTAATAACTTTTCAAAAAATGTAATACAAACCCAGAAGTCAATATGAGTTGAGTTTCATATGAATCAGGCTCTATTAGACAGGATTTTGCATGTTATTACTCAGCCAAATAATATCATGAGCCTACAACGTTTTCGACTACAGCTATTGCAGAAACACCAAGACACCAAAGGAACTGTTTTCCATTGTCATATCCACAACACTCTTACTCTTCTCTTTTTTGATTGGTAAGCAGGGTACTTGAAGCATTGAACCCAATAGCTTACCCACTCCATCTTATATGAGGTGAAAGTAGCATTAAAACCAAAGGCCATTGGCCCTTCTTAAGAGATATTGTGGATATGCTCGAGTCTTTGATTGGAACCAATATTTTATACACCAGTGGATGAATTCTTTGGTAAGCATATGTGCATTTATAACTTTATTATTGTGATAATTAAAATATGTTGGGTACATCCCCTGATTTTGAGCAGTTCAACATGGCAACACTTCAGAATAGAAATAAAGGATTGTCATGGAAGTTAATAAAATCCTCTTGATTCATTATACTAATCAGGGTTTTTTTCCATTTTGGTGCCGATCCAACTTATTACTTATAAGCAACAATCGAATTAAGCTTCCACAGCTTTGAATCATTCTGTAAATTTTCAGCCAAAGAATACCTGGTTGACAGGAGAGGAATACCAGAAAAAATAAGCAAAGTAAAAACAGATGTATTCCTCTTCAAGTCCTGAAGATTTTCATATTTTTCATTAAAAGCTTTGGCTTTCTCTTGGAACCGGACTACATAAAGAACGTAGTTTTCAGCATGATGGTAATGCATTAAAGTAATAAATAAATTACGAAGCTTCCTGCCTAGCCCCCAACACGGAGAAAAAACCGAACTTGTAGGGCAATCAAATTTAAACACATAAATCTGACTACCACTGTAGTATAATAGGGGAAGCAGGACTTACTGCCCAGTAATGCCGATTCGCAATGTCCCAACCACCTTGGTAGCGCCGAAACCCACGAAGAATGTCCAGCCTATTCGTCCTGTTTGCCGCCAAAACAAGCGTGCTTTGAGTGGCGTCATCGCTTGAAGGCCCTGGAGCCTGTGCGGCCTCCGATATTCCATTCTTCCATTGTCCTAGATTTTCTTCTCCTGCATGTACAACAACATGAATATACTCTCGCAACTTATTCAACTCAAAAACAGAAAAAATAACTTTTCTTAAATCAGACGAAGTAGCACCGCCAGAAATTAATTTGTAAACGGTAACGCTCGCAAAAGATGAAAGGTATGCCTCATTTGTTTGCTGAGAAAATGAGGGAAAATTATTCTCTTTTGTATTTTAAACAGAAAGAATTCTCATTAACTGGATTCCCCCCCTCGGGCGGGGGGGAAGCGGCAGACTTTATTAACTATTTGCAATCTCATTTTTCTTTCCTTTTCCTCAGTTTTCACAGCAACCAAACAAGAAAACGAAACGACACTAGTGATCGAGCTCCTTACTCCGATCAGATAAGAAAAACTAAGAAAAGAGAAAAGCTAATACTACATAGACGGATAACAATTGTACGAAGACGAGAGGACGGACCTATAATGAAGTTGAGAGGATCCGAGTGCGGTACATTGCTAGACAGAGCTGAAATCGAGCTCAGAGAGGCCAAAACGAAGAAGGAAGAGAGCCCAGCAACCAAGAAAGCCTTCATTTCATAGAAAAAAAAAACTCCCTCTAACTAGCTCTCTCTGTCCGTGTATCACTCACTGCAGCCAGCGAACCAGAGCAATCGAACTCATTTCTAAGATCGTGTCCATCCAAACCTTTCACAAAGCTTCAGACCCTGATTAGCATTTTCTGTTTACTGGCGCAAATCATTGATGGGAAGGAAAGGGAAGATTTATAGTACAAAGATTTGGAGGTAAAAGAAAGAGGGAGTCAGAAAAGAGACAGGAGAGAAAAAAGACTCACATGGTGGGACTCACCGTGACGGTGATTAGGGGAGTGGAGGAAAACGAAAACAGCGGGTACCATTTTTTTATTTATTTAATAAAGTTACTTAGGCTTCGGCTAATCGCCTTCTTTCCTTTTTCTTTCTTCGTGTCTTTTACTTTCAATCAATGTGACTCGGTTAAGTAAACGAAATATCTTCGCTGCAGGCGGGCTTTATTGAAAAATAATTACTTTTCATCCGTTATTATTCATTATTTCACATTCTATATTTTATATAAAATATTCTCACACTAAAAAAACATTACTCTCACATTTTATAAAAAACAAACTATAAATATAAAATGTGAAAATAAATAATAATTGATGCATATCATTCATTTTATTAAAGTCATCCTATAATTTGATGCATATATCATATAAGTTAATTTTAATATAAAATAAATTTAATATAGCATATAAAATTATGATTTTTTTTAAATATATAGCATTAATTTAAAGAATCAGAATTCTTGTTATTTTCCCGAAACAAATATTTTATTTTTTGAGGGATATAGAAGTAATAATTGAAACTTATTATATATTTTTTACTCCAAAATATTTTTTAATTTTATAAAACTCAAAGTTTTTATTAAGAGAAATGTTTTAGGCACAAAGTAGAGTTGAACAAAAATCGACGCAATCGGCCGCCACAGACGAGAACCAACCGGCCGCATCAGGAACCGGCCGGCGTGCGGTGGCAAATTGAAGGAACTAACGTTCAGCGGTTTGATCTCGGTTTAAAGTTAGACCGGACTGCTGAACCGACCGATAAATTAAAACTATATTTTTTTTAATATACCTTAATCAAAACTATGCCGTTCCATTAAATTTAAGTGGAACGGCGTCGTTTTACACCTATAAGTATACAAAACATAATAGAAACGGCACCATTTTATTCAAAACGTATGGAGAAAAAAAAAAAGAATGTATGAAATGACGTTGTTTCACTTAAATTGAACGGCGTCGTTTCGAGTGGAGTCATCTTCTTCCCCAGTCACATTTTTCCCGCATTTTACACCTCTGCAACTCTCTATCTCTCTATTCTCTCGTAAGAATCTTGTGCTAGGGCAACCAAACTTCGATCGAGAATCACCAGAAAACTGTCTCGATCGGTTTCCTCTTCCTCATTGACCGATTACGGTCTGTTGCTCTACCCATTTTTCTCTCATCGGTCGGTGTCGGTTTTGCCCAAAAACCGCCTAGGTCGGTTTTCACCCCTAGCACAAAGAGATTTCACAAATTGACGTAATTTAATGCGGTACGTTAAATTATAAAATTATTTATACTGTAAAATAAATTTAACATATCATATGAAGTTATATCATTATTTTTAGGGGATTTCTTTGTCATTATAAGTTATAACACTTATCTTTTATCACAAGTCTTAAAAAGTTTTTGACAGAAAAAGTTGTTAAGCCACGAAGAAAGGAGAAGAAAGAAGGCCATTACTGTTGCATGTGTTGTATTCCTTGCATGGCAAGCATGGCATAGAAAGTGAATGAGAAAAGGATTCAAAAGCCTTAATTCATTCTTAGATTACGTTTGGATGTTCAGTTGAACTTAGTTTTTTTATGAATAATAGTAAATTGAGTAATAAAAAAAGTTATAAGAGACTCATCTAAACTGAGTTTAAAATGTGTTTGAATGTTAAAATGAATTTAATACTTTTTATAAAAAGTTGAAAAAGGTTGCAAGTTTCACGTATAAAGATGTGTTAAGTTTAAATAGGTTGTGAGTCCCACGCGTAAGAAGGTTTTGAGTTGAAATGAATTTAATAATATGAAAATTAGGTGTTTAGATGTTAGACTCAATTTAAAATTAAACAACCTAAATAAACGATGAACATAATATGTCGATATAATATTGAAATTCGATTGGAAACGATTACAAAGTCGCCTTGGTAGGAATTTATTTTATAAAGGTGAAAAGCATGTAAAATGCCGACTACCTACGCTGCTGCATTTACAAAGGTCGGCAGCGGCCAACGCTTTTCGCATTAAAGGCAGCGGCCAATGCCGTCTCCCTCTCCCACACGCTGCGCGAACGCCGCTCATTCTGTTGCGTCTAATAAAGTCTTCAATTCTAACAATTATGTCAAATATCGTCAATTTTATAAGTTTTATTTTTTAAAAAATTTATATATAGAATAAGTCTTTTTTATTAAATAAATAAATTAATTTCGTAATATTTTATAAAAAAAAATCTATTCATCATCTTTTTATTATAGTCCTTACAACATTTCTTAATGTAATATTAAATTATAGATTTATAAGTAAAATATAATAAATATTATTGAATTATTAAATATCATAAAATTAGGAGAGGATGACGATAAAAATAATAAAGTATTATTACTCTATTTTATAAGATTACGCATGTCACATTAAACCAAATAAATTTATAAACTTACCTTTTTATGGCTTGATTTATTGCTTTTGGACAATTTTCAGATTTTAGACATCAAGTCCGGCACCTATCCAGAACTTTCGTTGGAGTTTCCAAAATCCCTCCATGCCAGAACAAACTTGTTGATAAATCTTAGAGCAATGTTAGGTATAGTCCCTATTTGGAGACTGCAATGTAAGCTTAGGCTATTTTAGTTTTAAAATTTTTTAAAATTACAAAATTATCCTTCTTAAAATGATATTTTTTCTCATTTAATAAAGGGTCTGCATATATAGTCTCTAAGTAGAGACTGCAAATAGAATTTCTCTAAATCTTATTTTTATCCCCTCCATCTTGTATACATTCAACAACTCACGATGTGGTGTTTGGCTGGCTGATTTATGGAGTCCGGATGCCGCGTATTTTGTGTATCTGTACAGTGTCAACATTCAACAACATTAACTATGCCTTGCGTGTTACGTGTATGGGGGGAATATGCACACCACGCACACCTCGTTGCTTTGACAAGAAAAATAAAAAATAAAATAAGAGAAACACTACGGTCGATTGGATATAAACGGTCTGATGTTATTATTATAATTTTTTTAAATTTTTACATAAAATATAATAAATAATTTAATTTTTTTAAATTTTAAAATAATAATAATATTAAAAAATAATATTCTAATATTATTTTATTTAATTGTCAACTTTTATCTAAATGAGGACATATATAGAAAGATTAAATAAAATAAATTCATAAACTGTTGTGATTATATGTGACACGTTATGTCTATTTTATGCTAAACGTAATTTTATAATCTAACATATTACATCATATCACGTCAATTTATAGATTTATTTTTACGTAGTTTATTTGTAGTTAAATATATTAAAAAGAAAAGAATGTCGTGAAATGAATGACCCCGTCCTTCCTTTTCCTTCTAGGCTGAGTCCAACTTGGAGAAAGGAGAAAAGAAGGGCTGGGCCAAATGTGTGCGTACGTTATTGTTTCTGTTGGGTATTGCTTGGCTTACCCGTTTTAATGGGAGTAGTTTGAGGTCTGCATCAAAGTGGTGCGTCAGCATATCAATATGTTGGCATATTACATGGTTTTTAGTCACTTTTTGAGGCAAAATACCAAAGCGCAAGACAAAACTAATAAGATGGTTCAATGCAAAAAGAAAAAGAAAGGTTGCTCCTACGTTAAATTATCGAAGTAGGTTAAAAGAACGCAAAACTGGTACGTAACGCCATTGTGACAATGATCTAATTTACTTTTTAAAGGGTGAAAAGAAAATGCATTGGTTCCCATAGTTGTATAATTCATGTATTGGATAACTCCATCTTTCTGAGGGTCAAACCTTGGAAAGATCTTGTCGTTTTCTCTAAGGACTCGTCTGAATAATGAGATGAATTGAGATGGTTTGTGAATAGTAGTGAAATTATTAATTGAAATTATATTAGAACCTCTATATCCAAACCGGATTTTTTTTTTGTTAATGAAAAAACACGATCATGGGTCTCATGGGAACACAAACTTGTAAGAACTGCTGATTAGGCATGAGACAGCACAAGAATCAAAAGAAAAAAGGAAAAATCTAAGAACTAGGGATCTTCTTCTCCAACTTCATATTTATACTTAGCAGCAAAACCGATACATCTCTTGCCGCTTAAAGAAAGCTCCTAGCAGTTTGTGATTGTGTTGCGGAAGGAGCGGTAAGGCATTGTTTGGATAGTACGATGAAATGATTTGTAAATGATAGTAAAATAGTTTATAAATAGTAATGAAATGGTTTAAATTTAGAGATATTTTATGGAGTTTTAAAAAATGAAATAGAAAAAATTGAATAAAAATATTATAAAGTTAAAATATAAATTTTTAATATTATTTTTGTTTAAATATTTGAAAAAGTTGAATTGTTTTTTGTATTTTATTTAAAAATTTGAAAAATTTATAATGATTAAATAATAATTAGATGAAACAATTAAATATTTAAAATTGAAAAATATTTATATTTGTAGTGTTTGGATGTTGAGATGAGATAAGAATATCTTGTAATCCAAACGGGATCTAAATCTTTTTGCATGCATGTATGTATTGATTGATCGAGTACATGATATGTATATATAGTCGATCATGTATTGTATCTAAATTAGTGAAGCTTTGTAGGATTTGATTATGTTTTTTTCAACAGCTCTAAGATATGATTAGGATTGATAAGATGTTATCTTAAAACATCTAGATTAATAATAATCAATCTGATTAACTTTGGGTTTTGATGTTTATAATAACCTTGATCAGACATTGCAACAACCAATGTTCTTTCATCACAAAATTACTCTACTTTACATATGGCGTGATAAATTATAGAGAGGGTGTCGGCAAGCCCTTCAACCTTTTAAATTATAAAAAATATATTTACAATCGTGAATTGTATAACCGCCGCGTAATCGTTTTGAAAAAAGTGAATAAAACACGAGACTCACATGAAAAAAAATTAGTTTTTTAATATCGGACCCCACTCATTTTCAAAGCAATGATGTGGTGGTTGTACAATTCACAATTGTATATAGAATTACTCTTTAAATTATCCGGCTGCAACGCTTGGTATTAGTCAAGTTGGTATGCCTGGAATTAAGGAGTAACGAAGGTTGTAATAGTGTGTCATCAAGTGAGGACTAATTTTTATAAAGAAAATATATTTGCAATCGTGATTTGTGCAACCGCCACGTAATCGCTTTGAAAAAAGTTAATAAAACATGGGATCCACATGAAAAAAATTAATTTTTTAATAGTGGACCCACTCTTTTTCAAAGAGATTACGCGGCGTTTACGCATTTTACAGTTGCATGTACAATTACTCATTTTTATAAGTCTGTTGTTCTTTCGACATCAGGCGAATGAGTTTTTTTCAACTCTGTCAAAAATCCATTTTCTCTGAAAAAGGATCTAGAATGTGGATAGTTTTAATGTGTCTATAGTTTATCAACGTAGTACATAAACAAAACTCAAATTGACCGAAGTGTACGTGGTACACTAGATTCGCTCGTGAAACAGCTACAAATTAGATTACGTTTGAGGTACAATCTTTATGATGTGTATATTTTCTCGAGTTCAAAGTTCAAACATATGGACTTGGCAGCCTCTTTATGTATGAATTAAAATCCAACAAAAATTTTATTTGTCTCTCTCTTCTTCATTTTAGATCTTAGAATTTAGATTAAAAAAAATAATAAGGAACCAAGCTTATTAAAACGACGATTAAGTGAAATGATTGATAAAAAATAGAGTACTGCTACACCAACAAAAAAATTATACAAAAATAATTTCATAAACTGATATGTTTCATCTAATCCGTTAGATCTATTTTATAATAAAAAAATTTTTACAATATGACGAATTGCATCAAGTCACGTCAGTTTATAAAATTATTTTTATATAATCATTACATAGCTAAAGTATTTTCTTAAAAATTGATGGATTTAGACTTAAATGCGATGAAAAGGAGGAATGGATATGAAAAAGAAAGTTGGAAATGTTGAGTTGCCATTTTGTCTTTCTCAGGGTTTGGTGGTAGTTGGAATCGTTTGATGGGATTTGTTGGATCTTGGCCATTTAGCTGTTAAGAACCTAATGATCATGATCCAAATATTAAAATGCAGATCAGATTTCACTAATTCGCCATAAATATATCTAAATATATATAGGATGTAGGAGTCTTGCTATCATTAACATTCCCTTTCACCTTTTGACAAAGAGAAAAAAGTGACAAAAGGGATGATGCCTAACAAAGATAAAGCAAGTAGGGCATTGCCTTTTTCATCTTTTTCCTCAACTTAATAATTCTCTCTATACTGTTATGAACTTACAACCTCTTCTTTTTTCTTTTTCTTTTTTAAACAAAAGAAGGGTTCCTTTTATTTATTTTCTTGCATTGGTAGGAAAGAAAAAAAAGCATTTCGTATCTAGTACGTGCACTAAGTACTAAATCCCAATTAATCAGAGACTCCAAAGAAAAAGCAACACAATGATCATCAACCTTTTTTTTTTTTTTTTCAAATATACTTAATTTCATTTAATGAAATCGAAGTTACAGTTGTGATTGATAAATACAGAAAAAAATCTAGATTACAAGCCAAACTACTCATCTGTTCAGGACTTCTCGTACACAAATTTTTTTGTGATGGACATTGTCTTAATTTCTATAAACTATCTAATGACAACACTTTCTAAAATATAAGATTATGTAAGAATCCTAATTTATTTGAGATAAACTAGCTTACTATAAACTTTCATTTTTATTGTTTTTTTTTTTTTTTGAAAAACCTTCAGTTGAATTTTTTTATCGAATCAATCTTCTGTCACTATTTCATTAGTAAACCATAAGAGATGCTGATGTGTTTGGAATCTAAAATTCGAAAAAAAAAAGGTTCTTAAAAGTAGTATAAAAAAGCATTCAAAAGTCGAAGAATTAGAAGAAAAAAATATTTTAATTAATTAAGAAACTTTGAAAATAAAACACAAAAACAAAACTAATTTATGAAAAAATCTTAATTTTCTTAAATATTAATTCAAAAAAATGGCGTGGGGCAACACTTCTGTCGACAACCCCGCTCTTGGCGAAAGCGCTACCCCCAGCTCTCAATGTTGGCCACACAACCACCTTGCATCTATAGAGTTCATCGCTCGCTCTTAGATCTCAGAAGGTGGCCATGTCAATATAAAAAGAGTAATTCTACATACAATCGTGAAGTGCGTAACTGCCGCGTAATCGTTTTGAAAAAGAGTGGGGTCCACTATTAAAAAATTAATTTTTTTCATGTGGGTCCTATGTTTTATTCATTTTTTTCAAAGCGATTACGCGACGGTTATGCAATTCACAGTTGTAAGTTTCTTTTCTCATATAAAAAAGAGTTTTTCTGTTTAGTAGTTATGCACTATACATCTGTTAAAGAAAAAAAAATAAAAAATAAAAGATGGCGTATGGTGTATAACTGCTGAGTAGAATTTTTCTATAAAAAAAAATAAAATTACACAAATAGGCCACCCTTTTATAGATATTTTATCGTCAAGTTTTATGTTTTAATTTTTTCTATTTCATTTCACACCTTCCACAGTTCTCATGTAAATAAAATTTTGTTTTATCAAATATGAGAATGCGTATTCTCTATATCAAAAAAACTTATTATAAATAATATTATTTTTTATATTAACGTAATATTTATATTTCGTGGCACGAGTTTTCACGGGTGTGACTATAAAAAGTTGTGAAGGAATGATTTCATTATTCTCTCTTTTAAATTGGATTCTTTCATGTTCCCTTTTGTTTTGTTGGACTTATTGTGTATCCGTGAATGCAAGGCCATTGGGCAGGATTCGGATTTTCTACAAGCCTAAGTGAGAGAAGAGGGAAGCCCAACGATATTAACCCAATTTGGTCTTTCAGAATAATTTAAACCCAAAATAAAAACCACAGAGTTGACATTTTTTAGAACAGTTCGTTTCCCCGACATGACTTGACATGACCAATCCATTGACCCAAAATCATAAAAAATGAGTAAACATAAAAAGAAATTAACACTTTTTAATGGAATAACTTTAAAATGATATAACTATATTATAAATGATATTAGCAGTTGTGAATGTATAAACATTGTATAATCATTTTAAAAAAAAATAATAAATATAATATTCATATGAAAAAAAATTAATAGATCTCACTCTTTTTCAAAACGACTGCACAGTATTTACTTATTTTATAACTGTATATAACATTACTCTAACTATATAGCATTACTCAAAAGGAGCTCATCGAAGAGATCAACATGTCCTCCAAAAATACTTACCTTTGTCAACTATGAAGTACGGTTATCCATCCCAGAAAATTAAGGTTTTATTATTCATCATCTTATACCATACACCAAACATGTTTTAAATTTTTTGTTTTTTTTTGTTTGTTTTGTTCTTCCTAGACTAATTCAGTTTTTGTACTCATCGTCCATGCACGGTTGCATCACACATTTGATAAAGAAAAAAATAAAAAAAAAATATCATGTGCAATATACGGTGTACGAAGGATGGTAGAACTTTTCAGAAAATTAGCTTGCTGTGCCTCGATCGGCTGCCACCGGCACAGCGACCCAACCACCACCACCTAAATCCATCGTTAATCTCGTCAATGTCTCTCAAATAGAACCCCCCACATGCGCTATTTAAAGGTTGAAAATGGAATCAACCGCATTAATGGCGGCCACCGTCATGCATAAGAACCGCACTAAAACTGAAACCAGCAAGATATACTTGCTGTAGAAATATTTTATCTTCTGCACTGTGGAAAAATTTCTAGTTCTTGTAGTTTTATTTCAGCTCAATTTGACTTAAAATAGAAAATGGGTTTGGGGATCGGTGAACAGATGCGTGCCGAATGATAGAGACCATAATACCTGCCTCACTTCAGATTTCCCAGACCAACTAAAACTGGAATAATACTAATAATAAAGAAGGAAAGGAATAGACACAGTAGAAATAGGATAACTCTATTATAAGTACTTTACACCGCATTCTATCCATGTGTCATAATTTGGTTTGAAAGATTAATTTTAAAATTTAAATCTTATAAATCAAATTATACATGTAGATGATGTGTAATGTAGAGGCTTAAAATAGCATTGCTCGTGGAAATATAATAGTTGTTTAGGCTTAGTTTGTTTTTGTAAATGAGATGAATTGAGATTAAAGTTAGAAGTTAATAAAATATTATTAGAATATATATTTTTAATATTAGTTTTATTTTGAGATTTGAAAATTTTAAATTGTTTATTTTATTTTGAATAAAAATTTTAAAAAAATTATAATAATTAGATAAGATGAGCAAGACGAGTTGTAAAAACAAACGAGGCTTCAGTGCTACATGGTACATACAGATTCAATACAAAATGCGAAAAAGGTTGGGTGCTGCGTGCAGAACGAATGCTCTGTTTAAACTATGAACCAAACTGAGTGAGGCAGAGCATGCACTCCCAAACCACGAGTAAAGACAGATTTGGAAATGTGATAACTACCAGAAAGTAGTGTCAAGTGTCCTGAATCATTTGCATGCCTCAAAAGCATCATCATCTGAATGTAATATTGTAACCAACATACTTAAATATTAGGTGAGGAGCTTGTCTGCCAAGAAAACGAGTAGCCAAAAGTATATCTTAACCATCTCAATGATATGAAAAATCAAAGATAGCCATATACAAAAGATGACCAAGTTTTCTGTAAATTCATCCCAATCAAGGAAGACGCAAGATTTCAATCCATGGATACAAAGAAAATATATTCGTCTGTTACACAGGAAAACAAATGAATTACTCCAAAGAACTTTTTGAGCATTTCATATATAATGTACTAATCCCCAATGGCCCAAGACTCACTACCCTGAACAGAACCAAGTAAATCAGGCAGCTGCACGCTCACAAATCAGAATGTCCCAGAGCATGGTTCATAGAGATCTCTCAAAAAAGTAAAGAAAGCAAACTAATGTTACTAGATGTGATAAGTTTATAGTAAAAAGAGTTTTACAATCTGAGAAAGCACAAAAAGTGTACGTTTCTCTATAAGCAAAGCTATACTAACACGGCAATAGAAAGAACCTGATAACAGGTTATCATAATGAAATTTCAATCTCCATTGCAACCAAGAAATCAAGAGATCACAAATGGAGAAACATCATACCTCCTCGTAAGGTCAATCAAACCGCTAGAATAAATTTATTTGACGTGTTACATACACAACGGATGACAGTAGCACTCACTTTTCTATAGAATAAATCTATAGTCCCCACACCCCGCTTGTTTCTTCACCTTCCCTATTCAGAACAGATGCATAATAGACTCCAGACATTTGCAAAAAGAGTTGACAGAAATGTTAGCAAATATCTTGAAAACGATCAACACAGAAATTACAAATACAGATTCTTCTCTTTTTCCTTCTGTTAGAACCTACACGAATTGAAGAAGAAATGGTGAAACATACCTAACATCTCTTCATGAAAACAAATTGGCCCAGCCAGGTTTCAAAGATATTGGAACTACATTAAATTAGCATATGACATGCACCTATTCATGAAAACATATATGCCAGATCTGCCGAGTTCCAAGCACAAACTGAAGACACCAGGCATAATATGAATACCTATGCGGAATTCAACATTGCAGGGCAACAACTATGCAATACTACTTCTGTCCAAAGAGAAGAAAGCCTCGTATGCAAAACAGACAAAAGCAGAAATTCCAGTGCATCAATTGCCAACCGTTCTGTAAAACTAGCAACAAATGAGATAAAGAAGCGGAATTTCATTTCTAATAGAGCATTACAGTCGACATTCCAAAGGCCATTCATTCAGCTGTCGACACAAAAAAAAAAAAAAAAAAAAAAAACCCTCCTAATTCTTTCTTACTAATCTTTTATCTCAAAATTTGAGGAGACCCTCCCCCCAAAATTCCTACCATATCAATGGTTCTAGCGAACCCAAAACTATCCCCTGTTACGAATAATAACTGATTAAACTTTTCCCCAATTTGCCTCAAAAATAAAAATTCCCAATATTCCTCCCTAAATAAAAATAAAGTTAGATAATGATAATAAAATCAGTTAAACTTATTCTTCACCCTCACGCCAAGCTCCCCCGCTACAATGACCGTGGTGGCCAGGTCAAGGAACATCCCGTGCTCCACAACGCCAGCGAGCCGCAAAATCTCATCGCTCGCAGCCTTCAAATCCCCAATATCCTTCTTAAAATATAATTCCACAATGTAATTCCCGTTATCGGTCACAAAGGGTTCGCTTTTTTCACCGGAAGTCCTGAGCTTTGAAACGCAACCCGAATCCGCAAACAGGGTCTGCAGTCTATGCGCCGTGAATTTCCAACAAAAGGGCACGATCTCGACAGGCATGGCGAGCCCACTACCACCCAGATGTTTAACGAGCTTGGACTCGTCCACAATAACGACGAATTTACGACAAGAGCTCTCCACCATTTTCTCGCGGAGAAGGGACCCACCACGGCCCTTGACAAGGTTGAGGAAAGGGTCGACCTCGTCGGCGCCATCGATGGCGAGGTCGACGACAGGGTGGGTGTCGAGATCAGATAGAGGGATGCCGAGGGAGACGGCCTGTTCATGGGTTTTCTTCGACGTGGGGATTCCGACGATGTTGTGGAGCTTGCCCTGGCGCAAGAGCTCGCCGATGCGATTCACAGCGTGCTTGGCAGTGGAGCCGGTGCCCAGGCCGAGTACCATGCCGGACTCCACATACTCCACGGCCTTATAAGCCGCGATCTTCTTGAGCTCGTCCTGGGTCAGAATGACCGGAGACGGAGACAGAGAAGCAGAAGATGGAGAGGAAGGGATCAAAATCCCCGTCTCCATGGGAGAGTTCTCTGAACCAATAAAATGGGGATAAGGGATAGCCATCTCCTTGAATATCTTTACCCCCACCAAACAAATTGAATAAAAAAAAAAAAAAAAACCGGAATTTGGTTTCTAGACTATTAAAGTACAAACATATCTTTTTTTGTTACCTAGGGTTTTGATGTGTGAAGGAAACCCAGAAACTTGAATGGTTTAGAGTTTAGAGATGGCTTTTATTGGGGTGTGCAAAATATACAAAAACGAAAAAAGGCAAAAAGAATATCTGAAGAGATATGGGTTATCTTGGAACGTGTGGTCAAGAGAGAGAGAGAGAGAGAGAGACAGAGAGAGGGAGGGGCGTTTATGAGGAGGAGGAGGAGCAGACACATGGGGTTTGTGTGTGGTTATCATTATATAGAGGGAAGGGGGAGGTAGGAGGCGGGATGGTGCGGGGAAGATGGTGGAGAAAATTAGGGGAAAAAAAGGGGTTGTGGAAGGGAGGAAAAGAGATTCCTCCAAATCCAAGGACCAGAATCCTAATTAAATCCCAAAAGAGTTTTGGACTTTTAGGATTTTACCTATATTTTGACTCCTCGGAGAATTTCTTGAAATTAGTCATGAGATTATTATTTTTACATATATTATTAAATTTTATGTTCAATAAATTAGATCCTTGTCGTATGAATTTGGTAGTATCCATTCTCATTGCATTGACAAAAATAAAATATAGAATTTTGTTATACACAAACACTTTTCCGTATTTTTTATACTATTTATGATTGGTCAAAGTGATCATTTTATATTAAAAAAAAGTGATGTAAACAATCACATTAATAGAATGCGCAAGAGTAATTACGCATAAAATTTTTATTTACTAAAATACACAAATATTTATACTGGTATTATCCAAGCATGAACAAACGACATTTATATTAGTCGATTGTCTTGAGTGTTTATTATGTGAATATGGGAACATATTTAATTTCAATTTAAAAAAAGATGATAATTATATTTTTAAACTATTTTTAGTAATAAATGACAAAAAATCTCATATTCTATATTAAGGAGGTTGCACTTGTCCATGAACATCCCTCGTGTGAGTGAATAAATAATATGGAATTGCTATCCATCCTCCTTTTTAACCATTATCTTCACGTCATCTTTCGATTTTTACCATCTTTAATGTAGTATTAAATAATTAAAAAAATATTTATTATTATTTAATCATGTACAAGGAAATGGTAAATAGTATTTTTCGAAGAATAATGCTAAATCTAACGCCATCATCATCGAATACTATCTATTTCCTAAGGTATTAGATGCAAAGATTAGAGAATAATACATAGATTAGAGTAGTTTTATACATCTATATGTTACATCTTCTTTTTTTTTTTTAGAATATAGAATATAGAGAAAATAAAAAGGCAAATCTGAGTAAAATCTGGAAAAGGTCAAGAAAAAGTTGAAAGAGTAGTGGGGTTGGGTTAATATGGACCATCCATTGTGTCGAGTGGTGTCTATTTAATCGGATCGAGGTTGTCTTTTAGGAAAGTGCCAATCCAAATCCATATTGATATGAATGAATGAGATCAAATCATAGTCTTCTTCGTATTATTTTATCAAGTTTAGTGGGAAACAAGGCGTGGAGCTCTCTCTTATCACGAATCTCCGCATATACCCCCCCCCCCCCCCCCATCACTCCCCTCCATTCATTTCCCTGCATTTATTTGTTCCCCCACTCTTCACATATTCTTTTCCTGTGCTATAATGTCACATTTTATTTACTTTTAATGTGAAAATATATTATCTTATTTATTGTTATGATATATTTTAAACATTTTTATATAAAAATTTAATATATTATATTTTCTCCGCTTTAAATTTACATATATATATATATAAGATGAATGTTATACATTAATTACTATTCACTCTCACACTCCACACTTATAAATTTTTTTTTTATGTAAAATAAAAAATAAAAGATTACAGTAAACTATCGTCGTCACTCGTCTTCTTGAACTTGTAAAGATATTAGCAGCATATCTTCTTGGGAAAGTGAATTGCTAGGCTATGCAGCTCTTGTCATATTCCTACAAGTCCGCCATTTTTGTCTGCACCAGCCACAGAATTTGGGAACCAACGCAGCAGTGGTGCTCTTGGAAAAACAAGACAAAACCAAACAAAAGAACAAAGAAATTGCTGCAACATGCATGCATCATAATTTGCTACAACTGTTTTTCTCCGAATTTCAAATAAGGAGTTTTAAAAAAAAAATTTATCAAATAAGGAGGTTGTCACCCACCGAAGACCAATAGGGGTTGTCTGCAATTCTGCAGCTGAATCAAAAGCTGGAAGCAGTTTGTAAGAGAAAGGTAGGTGTAATATTCATTTATTACAGAAAAATTAATTTTACTGCAAAAGACTTGCTCACATGTAGTTTGATAGATCTTGGTGGTGAATTTCAACCTTTTATCTTCTCCTCCTTTATTGATTTTTTTTATTAAAAAATAATTTTTATAAGATATAAATAGATAAGTCTCGTGTAAGTCTTTGTAAAAAAAAAAAAAAAAAAAAGACTCCATCTTAACAAAAAATTTGCATAAAACTTATCTATTTAAGGCTGATACTATCGTTACTCATTTTCATTCACCGGTCCTCTTGTGTATAAATTGTCAATTTGTGCAATTTGATTCACAGGATAAGATCTCGTGGACATGAGATGAGAAACAAGCAAGTTCAATTTGACCACGTAACATACGACATGCTTTTCATGTGCGCTGGTCCAAACAAACAAGAGATGGCATTCTCGGATTTGCCAGTCAGTCTCGGTATTTGATCCATATTCCGCTTAGGAACAGGTTTGGTCAGGAATTGTCATTTAACTAGGACGATCGAACAACCTTTTGACCATTGCAGAGAATATTAGAGGTTTCAATGCAATAAACGTAAAACAATATTTGAATCGAGACTTCAAAACCAAATACCATATTCTCTATGAATTCAACCTCTGAATCAAATTGGTAAGAGTTCTCCCTCAGACAGTCCTTATGGTATAACAGTATATTACATTTTGAATCACTTTGAAAATGGGAAAAAAATGTTGGGGCCTGCATATGTAGTTAAACAAGTTTTAAGGCCTTCTAAGATGGTTTCTCACTGCTAACAGCTCTCTCCTTCAGAGCAGCTTGGGGTTATGTTCAAGGCCTTCTGTTTTATAACTCATTTTTCCTTCAAGTCTGGCTTATATCTAGAAACAAGACCCTCTTGTCTATCTTCTTGTTTCATGCACGATGCAGTAAATTAATCTCATTTCATGGCTATACGTTCTAGTTTAACAAAACTGACTGACAGTAAACAGTAAAATACATTTCTTCACCTACATCACCTGTATGAATGGGGGAAAATAGAGAGATAGCAGTAAACTGATGGAACATTTCATTCTTTGTTATTTTCACATATTGGACTTGAAGCCAAAAGCTTTGAGACAAACTAATGGATTTATGAGCCATTACAGCCGGTGCATGACGTGTATTAGAATAAAGACGGCACTTTCTGCCGTACACAAAAACAATGGTGTGAAGAGTCAAGACATGAGTGCATATCGTATCTCGGCACACATAACTCTTAGAACAGCATCAAACTAATTGTGCCACGAAAGCCAAAATCATCACAAAAGAAAACTGATAGCATGCTCGAACCTTAGAAAAATCAGCCCTCCCATTCTTCAATTCACATGGTTTTTATGCTTATCTCTGCCTACAGCAAGTCTAAATCACATAAAATGGTGAGTAGAACTAGATTCGATCAAATCACTTACTTCAGTAGCAATGATCTGATTCTCTGGAATCAGTCGCAAAATTGTCTGTTCACTAACTTCGATGTCAGCATCCATGGAAAACATTACCAATATAGTCTTGTATCGCACTAAGGGAGGCCCAATCCATATCTAGGCCTATACTTCAAAGAACTAGTCAATGATACAATTAAAGCCCAATTGAAACCATTATAAAGGGTAAAAACTTCTCATTCCCAAGCAATGTGAGATTTCATAAACCATCTACCCTTATCACTTAGTATGGGGTATCACAATCTCCTCTCCCCCGCCCCCCTTAAATTCCCGACATCATCATTGGGCCAGTCCATCGTAGATACGGCTCAAGTCTCACATTTCTGGTTGGAATAGACTCTAATACCATTTGTAACGCCCCAAGGGAGGCCCAAGCCACATTTGGGCCTAAATTACAAAATGACTAGTCAATGATACAATTGGAGCCCTATTGAAACATGAGCTTTGCTACTCATAAACCCATACATCACACACCACAATTTCTTTTATTTTTTTTAAATTTTTTTTTTTGGTTTTATTCTTCTTAAAATAATTGAATTCTTCTACTCATCATCCATATACCACACATTTGGTAAGAGAAAAAAAAAATAAAAAAATAAAAAAAGGATGATGTGTGGTGTTTGAGGCTTATAAATAAAATTTTTCTTGAAACATTATAAAGAACAAGAACTTCTCATTCCCAAGCAATGTGGGATCTTATAGACCACCTACCATTATCACTCAATATGGGGTATCACAAGCCTTCAATGAAATTTAAAGACAACAGATTTATATCGAGCATATGGGACAAAGGTTGCTTTGGATAATTTTGTATTGAACTTCTTCTGTATTTCCCTTTTCAGTACTTTATCAGAGTCATCACTAGGACTCAATTTGATAATATAAACTGGTTGGGAATTAGGCATCATTAAGTGAAGATGTATTCCCTTTCTGAATGAACACATTCCAGAGAAGAAATTAAATAAAAATCATATACTTCATCAAATGATCTAATAATGTAGTCAAGGGCATAATCTAACAGAACTTTCAGAGCATTAATACACAATGTCCAATCAAGAATAAGATGACTAACTCTGGGGCTAGAAAGCTTTTATAGAACAAGAACCATAATTAATCATTCTGCAAAATCAGCTTTCATAAACCAATCATCACTGAAGGGGAGAATCATCATTCACCTCCACAACTAGTGCTCAATAGAGCAGACAGAGCAAATAAACATATTGTAATTTTTTTTATTTTTTTTTTTTTTGGGGGGGGGGGGGGGGGACTTGAAGGTAATACAATATTATTTTGAAGTAGATTACAATATTATATTGATTGCATTTACACTAACTACTAATTGAACGGCTTCTAAGGCGAGAAAATATTATCCTTACCTCAAACATATGGGATTATTTTGAAGTAGATAACAATATATAAGGAAAGGGAGAGAAGGGCAAATATATGCTGCCAGAAAAGAAGTGTTGAAGCCTCACCAACTGCATATCCCCTCAAGCTGGCAATTGCTCCCAATAAAATGGCACTTGGTGTTGTGTACTGCAACAAAAGAACAAATCTGTACATTGCATCACCGTGGACCAGAAGATTCATCTTATCAGACAAGGCTACTATACCAATTCCAAGCACAGGAAGCACTAAGAGCCTTGCTACGCTTATACCAACTGTAGTTCGAAGCCCAAGTGTAGACTCAATTGGCCCCTCAGCAAGCATTCCCCCAAGAATAAGCAACACAGATGGTACCATTGCACCACCTAAAATCTCTAAACTGTCTGTGACAAAAGATAGTGGAGCATCATATCCAAAGAAAAAAGCCTTTAACTGAGGCACCGTACCAATGATGATGGCTAACAAAGAAGCAATCATCGGGGGTTGAAGTATGTGCTGTATTGGAGTCTGTTCAGCCACAATTCTCATCCTCCTGAAGACTTTAGGCGCAGCTAAACATCTAATGGACCTGGGGCTGTTTGCACCACCTTCTCCCGAAACCTCAATGTCAGGAAAAGAGGTTTGAGAAACATTTGATATGCTTTGGAAAATTCTAGCAATAAAGGGTGTCTTGGAATGCTCAGTTTCGTTATCTTCAATGCCTGGCCATTCGGCTTCTACAAGGAGAGGTCTACTGGCATCATTAACTGCTCGTTCTTCCTCAATCTCAATTCCTTCTTCAACTATCTCATAGTACTCCAATGGAGGCTCCATCATGTGATACACAAGGGTATAAACCAAAATCACAGAAACCCAGGACGAAAAAGAGACATAAGCCACCCCTCTCGAATGACAATGGGGTCCAAATGGATTATCCGCAGTATGACAAACAGATCCAACAATGGCAAGAGGGAGATTGCCTGTATTACCAAATGCAGTCATGATAATGGTGAATCTTTTGAACTGAGGAGGTGGGCGGCAAATAATCACGACCAAGTACCCAAGTAGACAGCCAATACCCGTACTGACCAACACATTAACCGGTATAAACCACCAATGAGCAAAGTTCTCAAGCGTAATGCTTTCACCGAGTTCAGTAAAGATTAGGCAGGGCAAGAACAGAGCAAAAACAAGCTTGCTGAGCAGCTTAAACGTCGCTCTTGGGATTATTTGGGTTCTTGGGTGCGCAAGAACCAGACCGATAACCGTAAGGGAAAGGAGCTTCATTAAAGGGATTATTGCACTCAGCAAATCTTCACCACTAGACTTCATATTGTTTTGATATAACGCAGTCAAGTAACGCGACATTTTTCCGTTTGTACCAAAAACCAACGAATCTTTCTGCAATAGATCAAATCAACAAATTCACGAAAAATCGAATGAATCCAGTAGAAGCTCAGGTTCCTATAAAGCCGACGTTAAATTTTGGAGTGCCACCTTACGACATGGATCTCACAGATTATCACAAACCACAATTTCGTTGATCAAAATACAAACTTTAATTTGAGAAATTATCATGAATGGCGGACAAATCAATAAAATTACCATTGACAAGTTTATCACAAGCTACCCCAAAATCAAAGAAATCCAATTAGCGAAAAGTAAATGCAACATGGGTCTCTCCACACCAAAAGAGATAAAAGAAAAAGGGTATCGCAGATTTTTCACTTACACAAAGACCACGACAATAATGGGGGTTTCAACTTTCATGCATTCAACAATAAACATTGAAAAGAAAATTACTAACTTTGCATAAACTAAACAAGAGACAGAGAGACAGAGGTCTTACAAATCATAAAAGAAATAAAATTCGAGAGATCTGAGGATTGTGGCCGAGGATTTGAATTGCAGAGAGTAGATTCGCGAGGTTGGATGCCTTGGATCTAGGAAAGCCCACTCCTTAATTGCCACGTCAAAACGAGGAAACTCCCGAGTATCATCTACATCTGTTTATTTAACTCAGAAGGTAAAGGTGTCAGTGTGGGCCTCACATCAAATACACGAAATTGGCTTTTTTTTTTCTTAAAAAAAAAAACGAATCACGTGCTCTTTCAAGATACGGATTTATGATAATATGGTTCGTAAATCATAATATTCAATTTAATAAATTTTTTAGATTTTAATCATTAATATCAAGTCAATCGATTGAGAATGAATTTATTAATTTAAATGTAATGAATGGCAACAAATATTAATACTTACTATTTAATATTTTATTAATATTTTTTATTATTTTATTTTATATTTATTATTATTTAATATTTTATTATCATCATTTTTTTTATTATTATTTATAAATCATCTGAGATTATCTCACTATCCAAAAGTAACTTAAATACTAAAATGTGTTTTTTCTTTGAGAGAACCAAATGTTAAATGACAAGAAGTAATAACTGGTAAGAAAAAAAAAACAATAAACTTTAAAATTCTTGACTGTGGTTTGAAGAATTATCCGTGTTAATATATATACCTAGAAAAATGTAGCAACCTCGACCTAGATAAGTTTTTTTAGGACATATCTACACATTTTCAAATCTTAAAAAAAACAAAAAACAAAACAAGAATATTTGGGTTTCTTGGTCATAAGTGTGGGCTGGGGTCTGATGTTTGTAAGATTTTAATTAGAAGGGCCTATAGTATTTTGTCCAGCCCAGAGGCTTTCTAGCAAGAAGCAGCGCCAAGGGCCCAAATCTGAGACCAACTGTAGACTTGGGGCTATAATTATAGACCGTGCATTGTTCTATGTACTTCTCGTAATTATTTGAATACCGTACCAGAAATCGTATCGGTCAAGCTACTGGAACAAAACATTTCGATACCGGTATCATTTCGGAATAGTGGATATATGAATAAATTATATATATATAAATTATATTCCAAAATAATAGTCTATATATCAATAAATTATATATAAATACATATATATATATAAATAATAAATAGCCTAGTCTGAATTGGGGGTAAAAAAATAAGCTTATAGTTTGAAAAAATGAAAAAAAAAATTTGAAGGCCGAAATATAAGCTAGTACAGGTCGAAATTGAGGCCGGTACGGCCCATACCGGTCGGTATTTGGGCCAGTACGAAACGTATATGGTACCTGTACCGACCCAGTGGCCGTTACGGAAAATATCGACCGTACCGGCCGGTACGGTACGAGATTGAAAATAGTGAATTATATTCTCTCTGTCATTGGTGAGATTAAGATCCGTTTGGATACCCTTGGACAGTGAAAGTGTTTGAGAATGTTTGTAAATAGTAGTAAGTAGATATTGGAAAAAGGTGTAGGTCCTATTAAGAGTGTTTTTGAGTTGTTTGAATATATAAAATATGTTGGGTTGTTGACTTTTGAATAGGAATATAAAAAAGGTATGGGTCTCATCAATTATAGAATTTATTAATAATAATGGTGAAATGATTATTTTATTTATATATTATCAAAATAAATAGAATTATTATTTATCAAATATAGTACCAACATCTTTGAAAAATCTTTTTGCACAATTGTTTTAAAAACACTTTATTTGTATTGTAATTAAGCTAAAAATCAATTTGGTGAAAATGTGGTGTGTAATGCTAGGTAAGGTGAAGGTGGCTGTGGTGGGTGCAGTAGGTGTGATATGAGAAGATGATTCCATTTTCAATGTAGGATCAGAGGAGCTATCCTAGGACAACTCTCATGCCATGAAAGAATACAATGCACACGATGAAGAATAATTTGGTTTCTACACCGTATAACCAGTATTACATTGATTCTAATTTTATACAAGCTGTAGTGTACAAGAATAAGGAAATATACAATCAAGAGAGTAACTATGAATATTTTAGATCATGTACAACTACACACAAATCTAAGTATTCTAATTTTCTTTGTGTATCTTGATCTGCAATGGGGTCCTTTGATTTAGGAATATTGCTTTGATGTAGGGATGCTGTGATCTTGTTGCCATAGCTGAAGCTGGAGTGTTGATCTGCATATTTGTTAATACTATTTAGCCCAGCTTGTGGGTTTCATTTATTAACTTCGAATTTTATCATTAGTGAATATATTTAAGAGCTTTTTTTCTCTGTTTCATTGTTTTGCATCTTCTCTCAATCTCAATGCATAGTTTTTGTTGATTAGCTAGCCATTAGGATAATCATCCTTGTTCTATCCAGCGTCAATTGGCATCAGATATTTAGCGTTTTCTTGGGGTGATTTATCATCAGCTTTCATGGCTGGTGGTAAAGGTCGTGGTCGGAGTGGGTAGGTTCTGACTGAGGAAGCCTGTCACCGTGATCATAACTTACAGGACGTGATGATTTTAGATTTGTAAAAGCATAAAGCGGAATTAACCCAACATCTAAAGGCGCAAAACCTAGAGGATCAGATGTATGATCATGATTCTAACTCTAGTTTTTGAAATCTTGTATCACATTCGTGCACTATTTCGGGAGTATTGTTCAGGAGGAACAACACGAAGACCATGAACATTCTTCCATAGAGTGGAACTCTACACCTTTTTACGATATATATCCCGATGAAGATGATCTAGTGGAGGATAAAACTATTTTTATTGAGAACATAGAAAATTTTGAAAAAGAAAAGGGTGAAGTTTTGAAGTTTGAAGATGAAACAACTTTTGACTCAATTAAATATGCTGATTTTCTTGGAATCAAGAGGGTTTTTTTTTTTTTCAAAGTCTTCTATAAAAAAATTTTGTTTTTGGATTTGAGATGTAAGAAAGAAACTTGATTTTGAAGTATGAGAGATAATCATCCTTAGTCTGTTTGGCATCAACTATTTTTTTAAAAAATAAAATTTATAAATTAATATAAGATGATATGATAAGTTAGATTATAAAAATCCTTTTACTATAAGTACCTCTGATTTATCATATTATCACATCAGTTTATAAACCTGTTATTATAAAACTTATTTATAAATCCAGCACTTTCCAACAAATTTAAACTTGGTTGGCACGTCTTCAGCCATCTTTTCACTTTGATTCATCAATCCAAACCAAACGTGAACATGAATGTATATAACATCCTGTACGCACATTAACAATGGATGTATATGCAGGTTGAATCCAAAAATCTGCTTATCTGAGAACGCAAGAAATTACTATAGTTGTTTTAAAAAGATTTAAATTAAGAGAGAGGGTAATAAAATTTATTAATGTTTAAATAGTAACTGGTTTAAATACAATCTTTTGCCAATTATCATACAAAATCAGCTCGTATGGATAAATTACTTCATTGTTCTATATATGCACACATTAATAATCTATGATGATTTTAATTACTAAACATGCAGTGGCATATGTTAAGTTGGTGTATGTTTACTAGTATATGTTTACTGTTTACTGAATTGTTGATAACTCACCCATTTGCCTTCACTATATTTTTAGATGATCTCCATCGTTCAACTGGAAATAAAAAATAGGAAGCACATGCTGGATTAATTTAGCTGTTATCATAGTGGATTGAGTATTAAAGGATATTATAATTATTGGACGGTCTTAACCAGTAGATTTGTCTTGAATAGTTGATTAATTGGGTATTTTGAGAGATTGCCATTATTATTATGACTTTGTGGAATTGTTGATTTATTGCGTTGGATTATTTTATTGATGTCAATATATACATTGACAACTATTTTTATAATAGCGTTTTAAATTAATAATATTTTTATAAAAAAATCTTGCATTTAAAATAAAATTACATAAAAATTTATAAAAATTGTATCTATATCATTTTTATCGTTATATAGAGAAAACCCCCTAATATTGTTTTTGATGTTCGAGTACATACATATGGACTTGGGGTAGTAGGTTGCAAGACATGATGACTTATATTATATTTTTAAATTATATATATTTTTAATATTTCTTTGTTTTTTTAAAGAAAACCGTTGACATTCATTCATAAAGAAGATAATTACATAATTCATTGCAGATCAATTACAAGGCAGCATCTATAATAACTCTAGTGTGAATAAATTTTGGGCAAGAAAGCCACCATTGTAACATATCATCTATAAAATATGCATCATGTCTTGCATGTAAATGGGCAGCTTTATTCCTTTGGCGACCAATATGGAGTACATCAAATGGTACAAATCGAAAAAGAAGAATTTGAATTTCTGCAATCATAGAACCCTGGTTAGATATATAGATTATGTTCTATAGAACGAATGGCTTCAACAATAGCAAAAGAATCTCCTTCCAAAATTAGATTAGTCACACTTAATTACAAAATTAACTGTAAATTCCTCAGAGTTGCTAAAGTTTCAATATCATTAACTTCAAAAATACCGTGTTCCTTACTATTGAAAGTCATCAAAATAGTTCCATGATCAACTCATAAAATGATTCTAATACTAGCCGATGCAGACGAATGAAACAAAGCACAATCAAAATTAAGTACTTTCACCATACCATGAGGAGGAGGAGTTTTCCAAGAGAGCGATTTTTATTTATAGACCACCACATGCTAAATCTTCATGTGAAGATCATAACTTTCAACATACGGAAAACAGTTATCAACTACTTCTAAAAGAAAGCAATCAGAATTCTAGAACATCTTAAGGCTCCTATATTTCCAAATATCGCATGAAATGAAACCAACTTAATATCAAATTTCAGAGATACCCAATATACTACCTCTGAAAAGCCCAACTTGTTATATTATTTTACATAAGATTAATGTCTTGCGTGTTTGAGGATTATAGAAAAAACATAATCATAGCTACGAATCTACGATGCACAACCATTTTGTCATATATCAAAAGAAATTACTTTTTTTTTTTTTGTTTATGGCTCACATTTTTATAAAAGATTGGTATAAAATTTATATTTTGGGTGCAGTTACTATGCCGTCCCATTTTGACTGTAATTTTTTATTTTATTTTATCTTTTCACAATTTTTTTAACATATTTAAATATATTTAAAAAATAAAAAAAATACACCAATATATTTAAAATTATTTTTTTAATCACTAAATACAAAAAGAAAAAAAATTTTGACTCGCGGTCAAATAGAAGTATCAATTTGGAGAGATAAAATAAACTTTCTCAATTTTATATATATGAAACTTGTACGTAACATTATTTTTTATAGCACCAGATAAAAGAAAAAGAAGAAAAAGAAAACAAAATGTGTTGTGATGATTACCTTTCAATTTACTCGTATTGAAAATCATATTTATAGGCAGAAAAATTAGAAATAAAATATTTCAATACAAAAATATCTTAATATTAAGATATTTTTAACTGAAGTTACAATTGCATTTTTTTTTTCTGTTCATGCAATAATAGTTACACTTGCATATAAGTATGATAAAGCACGATAGTAAAAACTATTTTAGCCAAATATTTAATAAATATAATGCATGGACATTCACTCGGCATTTAGTTAAAATATATCCTCCTATATATATATATATATATATTATACAAATTTTATTATACATTAATCACTATTTATTTTCATATTTTATATTTAACAGGTTTTTTTTAATAAGACATCAAATGTGAGATAATAAACACCGAAGAATTATTCATATTATAATCACTGCTGCCACTGGTATGAAAGACAAGCGTGAATGATTACGCAGAACTAAGTGAAATGACAAGACATGGGTACTTTTGGTTAGAGATTCCCGGATTCTTAGTTCTGTGATGAGTCCAACACAGTACGAGACTGTGAGTAAGACTGCGAGACATAACAAGTCACCCAACACATCAATGCCTCTAAAGAACGAGCTTCTGCATAATCTGCCAAAAGTAGAAATGTTTTTTCGCCCAGAACTTTGAACGATGTTGTCCTTTCTAATTTATCTATGGTTGGAAAGGAACTAGCTTGGTTTGGTTGGGATGAAAATCAAACTAATAGCCATTTTGATAGCGGCTGTCTGTCAATCATGCACTGCATGGCTTCCAGGAGCTCTCAGGGCTTGGGATTGTAAATGGGAAAATGACTGTGGTTTTTGTGATGAAACTGGCCTGGTTGGGATCGAAATCCAATCATGGGTAGGTAAGCATGCAGAAGCCAGGCTGGAAATGGGGAAATGCCTGCCCCTGGGGAATGAAGTCGGAGAGCATGAGCTGCTTTTAGTTGGGGTTGGGAACAATATATAGCAGGTAGATGTCATCAAGTACATGTCTTTTGTCGATCTTCATGCATGAGCTGGCCTGTAAAAATAATATATTTGATGGAGAAATGATAGCTAGCCAGCGCATGCACCCGGTAAAAATAATGATAGTTATGATAGATGTATATTAAAGATTGAAAATTCTTTTTTTTTTTATTAAATAATGTCTATTATTAAAAAAATATTTTTTTTACTTAAATCTTAAATTTATCTTTTTTTTTTTTTTAAATATAAGAAACTTGTACAAATTTAATCTCTCATTTTACAATTAATGTTGGAATCACTACAAAAAAAATATATGGGAAAGATAAGGTACCTCTATTATTTACACAATTAATATTCACTATATTCGATTAAAAATCATTAGTTTTATTTTTGGGTTCAGATCTCAAACATTTTAAGACAATAAATGACTTGGAAGCTTAAGATATTGCTGACGTCCAATCAAGGGGTCGTTTGTATTCAAAATCCACCTCAACTCATCTCAACTCATCATTACAACTTTTCTAAATTTATATACAAAATATAATAAACAATTCAACTTTTTCAAATCCCAAAATAACTTTCTCAAATTTCCACACAAAATATAATAAATAATTTAACTTCTATTCTACTATTCATAAACCATCTCAACCCATCTCAACTCATCTCTGAATTCAAACCACTCCTTAATTTATTGAGTTGGTTAAGGTTTGAAACCTTTGTATATAACAAATAATTGAATATGATGATATATGATGTGATATATTTATCACTATTAAATAATTATTTATTATATATATTTTTTTATCATCTAATGGTGATAAATGTGCTACATATCACTTAATATAATCAAAATAGGATGATAGTGTGGTGTATAACATTATTTTTTAAAAAATGAACTTTATAAAACAATTCATGAACTTTGAAAAGTATGCATTTATGCTTCGTAATTCAAAAAGTACAACGTCTATATTGATTGTTCATTCAATATGTCCTTTAAATTATAAGAAACTCAAACATAATTAAACATATTGATCCATTCTACAATACACGTTATATATATAGTTATTTTACATATAAGACGGTATGAAAAATATATTATTTACACAGCTCGAGTGGTAATATTTAATATCTAAGACTCAGTACTTTTTTTAATTTTTCTTACACATAAAATCATGCTATGTCAAGTGTGTCGTCCAAACTAACTTACAAATATAACTTTTCTATATATATTATATGTTCCTAGCAGATGCTCAAATCCACAAATTTATTACTTCCCCACATGATCTCTAGTACTAAGACTTCTTCAAACATTTTTCAGAGAACATAAAGAAAAAAGGGTGGAAACAATAGAGAGTTATCGAACACCAATCCACAAGAACTAGAGATAATCCCTCCCATTAATCCTTGAGTGATCAATCTGAGAACCAAAGAATCGATGAATGAATGTTGTTTAATTCCTAGTTCTTGCGTGTCACATAAAATCATTTTAGAAGTATATGAACTCACAAAAGTCATAGTGCATGCAGGAGAGCATGCATCTGGTGGAGTACACGAGAGATTCTCATTCAAATGGAAAAATCAAGGATCCAGGGATATTATCAATGGACGAACCGTGGTGACCAGTAAATGCGAATCTCAAGGTATTGATCAGTTGATCCGCAAGTCTCTGTACGAGCTTTTTGAGCTGTAGTACACTCGTATGCAATGATCTTCGCATTGTTGTAATATATATATATATATAATATATATATATATATATAAATATTTATGACGAATTATTTATATTAATAAGGATTATTTATTATAAAAATAGATTATTTTTTATAAGACATAATCATTTTTAACAAAAAAATAATTGATTACAAATAAATATTTTTTTTTATATATATATATATGTATATGTAGAACTATTGAAAAATATTTTGGAAAATAATAGACATACTACACCTTATCGCCTTTACTACAACTATGTTTTAAATTTCAACATTTACACCATTTACACATGTCATGATAATTTGATATGTAAAATTTAAATTTTAAAATTATTTTACAAATTAAATTATGTTACGTGGATTAATGTATATGTTATAAAGATTTTAAGAAAAACTTTTTATATATATATATATATATATTACTTGTTAGATAAAGTTATAAGACGTGTAAGTCTTGAGCATTCATTTTAAAAAATGTGGAGTTCGCCGTTAAAAAGTAATTTTTATGTAAGTATTAAATTTATCTATTTTTTTAAAGGGAGTGTACGAGATTTGCATATTTTATGAGTGTAAATATCATTTATTTCTCTATATATATAGAAAGTAAAGATACACGTACAACTCATTTTACAATTAATTATTTAAATTGAAAGTATTTATATAAATGATGCTAATTTTATAAGTTATTTTATAAAAATACCTCAACTTAAAACATAATTGTATAAAAGATTGTGAAAAGAGTTGTATGCGTATATATATATATATATATATAATTGCATTGAAATAGATTTCATTATTTTTCTATCCAGCTGGTTATTATATATTTAACCTCATACAAAGTTGTTGTTGAAAATATTTATTTTATATGTTATTTCTATTAATCGAGGGCCGGTATTGTGAAGTTAAGCCATGCTTGCAATAATTAATATAATTATTGTATATGTTGAAATATAATAGTAATATTGATTGCTCCAATCTAATTAGCTTTAGCATTCAGTTGATTAAATAACATCTTGCATATTAATATTGACAATGTGAGGAAAAGGCTATTAACACATTTTGCCAAAGAGTATTCAGTTGTCTAATATTGGGTTGTTATGCTATTACTTAAAAATGAAAAAGAAAAAATTGCAATATTGGATTGTCATCATACGATCTAGTGATCAGTGAAGGGGAACACCTCTCTCTCTCTCTCTCTCCATCCATCCATGACTTTACTTATATTGAATCAGTTAAAAGAAGTTGCAGAACCTGTTATAGCATTACCTGAGCTTTTCCTTTTTAGCCTGAACCTAGTAGACCCTAGTTCATGTCTTCTTCAGATGATGAACATTGTGCTCAAGTCTAGGGTTGTTTGAGCCACGGTCCTTGAGAAAAGAATGACAAAGGAAGAAAAATCTAACAAATTAAAATCAAATAATCATGTTCATAAGTACAGAACCCACTCACGGAAGTCTATGTTTGTAGTTGATTTGTTTTTAAGTCATTTTATATGTCCGTGATCCATTATTATAATAATAATAATAAAAAAAACCCACTACCACTCCACTAGGATAAACGTTGATAGAATTGAGTGTATATATATATATATATATATATATAAATGTATGCGCTCTAAATATCAGATGTACGAGCCATCCAGCTGTATGATAAGATATTAGCAGAGTACGAAAAATGTAGAGTTGTCAACTTTAAGTTGAAGGACACGAGCAGATAGTTCGTATATTCAAAAAACATATGATTTACATGATGCCATGGACATATCTCCATCTCAGGCTGCATCTAGATTTGCATGTCGGCGTTCACTTTCTTCCCATATATAGGCCACTTGCCTCCTCCGCATTCCTAGTAACACCCTTCATTTTTCCTCTTGATCCTCAGGGCAGAACTTCATTTTTCCTCTTCGCAGCAGATAATATTGTTCCCCTTGTTTGTGCAGTCATGCAAGCAGCAAGCTTGATCAAGCTTCTGCTTGCATTGGTAAATAAAATACGAGAGAGAGTTAGTTTCAGGTTATGGGAGAAGGAGCTCTCTTCAGTCCAGTCCGAGGCAGTTCGAGGGGCTGACACTCAGCTGCTGACTCGTTGGTTCAAGAACTCATCAAAATGTACAAGGAAGGTGTGTTTTTGATTCAACGATGCAGGAGCTGTGTTCACTTGCAGCTGTCACGTCTTGGACTGAAGGGAGCTCCCTTAAGTTTCATAACCTTCACCCAGCTTGTAGTTGTAGATCATGAAGTGTATAATTCATCACAATAAGTAGCTTGCATTTGAAACAGTAGTTTTGAGTTTTTAGGATGGGTTAGATCCTTTATTTTTATTTTATCTGTGTTCCTTCTAGATACTTTTGGTATTCTTTACATTATAGATTAGTAATGTGGAATAAAACTAATTACAGCGATCTTTCTAATTACTTTTTTGTATTATGCTATGTGTGATTATCATAATCATGTTTGCATAATTTTCGAAAGAAAACGAAACTCATACGAGAAAATTTTACATGCATCAACACTCATTTATAGGATGTTAATCATGAATAACTCAAAACAAAAAGATACATAAGATGTTTTGATATGGAGTTGAGGTGAACATAGTTCTAACAATTTTTTTTTGTCTGATCTCAGATCATGTAATGGTCTACAGGCTACAGCAAAGCAAGGACATGCAGCTGTTTTACGATTTTATTTATTTATTTTTGTTTCGATCTCAGAAGTATTGGTCTACGTACGTACAGCAATGCAAGGAGGTGCACAGCTGTTTTTGAGGATGTTTCGCATAGCTGTGAAGCTTTGACTAGGTCAGATATGTTGCTGCAAGAGTTGCTTCTACTTGTTGGGTCTCGCGCGTTGATCACATGAGTTTAGTACTGGTGAAAAGACCATCAGACTTTTTTATTTTCTGAATTCCTTTCCTTTTTGTTTTTGGGTTGTTGTCTCTCCATTCCTCAGAACCCTCAAAGTTCGTATTTGCCATTTTTTTGTTTTTATAAATTCACGAATGGTGCATGCATGGATCAGCTTCCGCCCTGCATCAAGTTTTTAGAGTCTGTTTCGATCCTCTTCAATATTTAATGGAAGAAATATCGATCCTAATGTCCAATAATAGTCTCTGTTCATGGACATCGTAATACTCGTTTGTTTTGAATTACCTTCCAACATCATTAATCATGACTCATGAGTACTTCCGTTGATTTGCACTATGCCCGGCAGGCTAGATGTTCACAAGGTTTGCGCACAGGACATTATATATATTAATACACAGGCCAGACAGACTTCATAATGTTTTGTGGTGCATAACGGAGATGATACATCTTAGAACAGTACAGATTTTACACATATATAGTGACCCTTTAATAGGAATGTAGAAGGTGAATGGCCGTACTGTGAGATAACCATATATATATATATATATATATATAGAGAGAGAGAGAGAGAGAGAGAGAGAGAGAGATCATAACAACTCTACATGATGACTCACTTCTTTTGTCATAATAATTTGCTTTGATTTGCATGCATAAATTTCCCAGTTCATCCAATCATTTTGCAAGCATTCCTTTAAGCTAGGTCCATTTCAAAACTCATTTCTCTTTTAATATTACTCACTGGCTGGCCTACTCAATCATATTGATAAGGCTATATATATATTCAGGAAAAACGTAAACCTCAATCATATGCTATCGATCGGCCATCAACTCGATCGATCGGAAGTAGTTGTGTACTGCAAGCAAGTATTAATTATTTATTGGTTAAATAACTCAACAAACAGTACTTGGCCACATGTATATAGTAATTAAAAGATCAAATATTTAAAAGAAGTCAAAAGGGGAAAAAGAAAAAGAAATTAACCAAATCAATCATGCATGATATGTGCTCCGTTGTCTGATGATCATACATTTAAATTAACATGCATACAGAATATATAAATTCTGATGCATGCACTAACTCCAACACTAGCTAATTAATTACTTAAATGTGGTGAATCCCAGCCAAGGTCCCCTTAGGAATAATCTCCATCAGATGAAAGAAAACCACAGCTGCCGAAGTTGGCACACTGAGAATGATTAAAACCAACATTCCCAAAGTCAAGCTTGGCCTGCTATTCATCATCTGGGATTGCAAGAAACCCATCACTCCGCATATAAACGAATCGTAGCTGGTGTAAATTCGCTTCTCCCAATCCATCCAATCCGACGGTGGCTCGTGGTTCCTCTCCACCATCTTCATCTCGTGGATTCGCTTCCGAAGAACAATCATGTTTTCGTCCACCATTCGGCTGCTGTAGTTTTGGTCATGGGCTTCTTTTCTTGAAGCAAAAATTCTAGTCCTGGATGCTCTCTTTGGATCATGGAGGCCATGTTTGGAGCTACCCGGAAATGGGTGAAAAGAGAGAACAGATGAAGAAAGAATAGAAGTCGACACCATTGCTTGCTGTAGAAGTAAGAAAATAACAGTACTGATTCTCAAAAACGAATTGTGGATATATCTCGGCTTGGCTAGGAACTATACATGATATACATATACATATATATATATATATATATATACATATATAATTTTTCTTTCCTATGCTGCTTATAAATTATACTACTTTTCCATATAGATATAAGAAAAGAGAATTCTTCAAAAAGTAAAGAAAAGAGCATTAACAAGGCATGTGATTGAACAAATAACTTAATTAGGCAACAAGGAATCATTCAAAACCGTGTGATCAATAACCGGCCACAGCCGAACTTTTAGCGTGCACGTAAACTAACTAGTTAGCTATTTTGATTAAGAAGCACTCTCAATTACTTTTATATTATACAAAAAATATAAATTATTTGAATAATTGTTTTAAAAAGGAGTACCATCCGATTATGTAAAATGAATT
Organism: Juglans cinerea; assembly: GCA_961763995.1. NCBI lineage: Eukaryota > Viridiplantae > Streptophyta > Magnoliopsida > Fagales > Juglandaceae > Juglans > Juglans cinerea. The sequence goes on along the minus strand of CAUIVZ010000011.1, from coordinate 2,318,527 downwards.
GTAAAATATAATTAGTTACAGTAACCCGCTACATGTAGTGGGTACTGTTCATCCTATAATTTTTTTATTTTTTATTATTGATATTTCATTTACTCCCTCATTTTCTTTTACTTTGATTTTTATCATGTAAGCAAATTCTTTTTATTGTTCATCATTTAAAACACATATATTTCATTTTCTTCTAAAAAATATCTTGGAAATCTTTTTAAACCAATTTTTTCATATTTTGATTTTATTTTTAATTTTTATTTAGCTTATATATATATTTTTTTTACGCGTATAGGACTAAATTATTTTACATTGTATATAAAAAAAATTGCAAATATAAAAAAAATATATGGATATTGTAAATTTATTGGTAGAAATTAAATATTTAAGAAGAATAAAAAAGAATATTTAAATGATATAGAGAAACAATAGATAAGTTGATGGATGATATTGTAAAAGTCAATATGTAAAATAGAAAAAGTAAATATTGGTGATGTATTTTGAAGGATAGGATAAATAATTCATTGGGGGTGCTCTATACAAGTCTCATACAAGCTTTTAATAAAAAAGTTGGTTCCATTAATAAAGAATAACTTTTTTTTACACTCTTTTACAAGGACTTGTATGAAGTTTGTTTATTTGAAGTTTGTACAAATAACTTCTCTTTGATTAATGGGGAAGGTGTCACCTAACCTGGCACTTACTATGAAACAGGTGACGTGTTGGGCATCTCTGTGCAGAGCTTGATTCGTTTTGTAACGACTTAATTGATAACTCGACTCAACAAGAATATATTATGGGTGAAAGAATTTTGATGTATTTGGACTTGATCTGACCCAACTATGTATAGGATTTGCTATATATATATATATTGTATTATTTCATGTCTGCCCAACTGCTGCATTGTATTTGCTAATCATCTGAATAAAATCTTATACAACTGATCCGTGGATATAGATATGAGCCTGGCTATACATCAGCCTGCACTCTCTACACACCTTACGTGGTGTCTTTTGTTTTTGTTTTTGTTTTGTTTTTTTTTTCCCAACACATTAGGTGTATTGCGGCTGCAGCCAACAGTAAGCTGATGTAAATAATTTTTCTATAGATATATTGTTGAACCATATAAATTTGTATCGTGTGTAATTAATTCTACTTATTTTCTTTTTCTTATGGTCCTTAACATGATGACATACAGATGCTTGGATGCAATCAATATTACATTCATCGGATCAAAATGAAGGAAGGTTATCCTCTTAATTAGAAGTACCTAATTACGCCGATCTCATTGTTTCATGTATACATAAATTTTGATAATTAATTCCAACAAAAATATATTACTAAAACAAAAATTAAAATGTCTAAATTACGGTGCATGATATATAATTTACTCGTATATAATTCATGAGTTTATATATGTTGGTTTTGACAAGAGGGATCATAAGCAAAACAATAAAATTTCAAATTAAAATCTGAATTACAAATACTAATTAATTAAAGCCAAAGTTTAGGAAGAAGCAATGAATGAAGCTAGCTAGCGGCCTCCTTTGCAAATTCCTCATACTCCAAAGGCTGAATTTTACGGTAGAAAATATTGTAATAATAATTGAAAAATGCTAAATGTACTTAAAAAAAACTTAGAAAATATTTATTTATCCATATATCAGTTAATGATATGCTGAAAATCATGAAATCTAAAATTCAAAATTTGAATTTTAAAAGAAAACTAACAAAATGAGTTATGTAAGTAAAATTGCAAGTAAAAATATAGTACATGTAGCACTACTCATAATAATTTAGCCACCGATTGAGGAATAATAAATATTGCAAAGGAGGCTCAATATTATTTCCTTCCATCTAGCATAAATAAATAGTTGCTAAAAGCAGAAGTCTTACGTTGTTATTATTATTATCAGTTTTGCTGGGTACAAGCGGGGGGTGCAAGCGGCAGGTAACCGGTTGTTTATTCGGTCTTACGTGGAATAAAAAAATAAAACAGAGAGCAAAAAAGAAAAAGTAAAAAAAGAAAAATAAGACCTTTCTTTTTCTCTCTCTTTTTCTTCCCATGGTGGCCTGACTTTGCAGCATTCGAAGATTGTTCCATCTCATACACTTGCACTCATAGAACTAGTCCAAAAGCCTAAACCCATAATCAAGAAAAGTTGGAAAAACTTCATAGGCTTAGATCGAGAGCTCTTTCAACCTTGAGTTCGTCTTCACTCCCTTAAATCCTATGCTAAATACCAAAACGTTAGAAAGCACAACAAACTCCAGTCTTTTAGTTACTCTGTGCACAAATGCAAACAAAGAAACACCGAAAAAGAAGAAAGAAAAATAATAATTGAAGTTTGTTTAGAATGGTGGATGTCTGCTGCTTATATGGAGAGGTCGATTGGAGGAGAAAGGAGAGGGATCGGTCGGTCGGTCGGAGGCGAGGAGTGAAAGGGGTTACAACTGAAAATCTCGAAAGAGAGAGAGAACGAAATTAAGAGAGAGAAGGAAAAATGACAACACACTGACGTGGCTACGCCGATTGCACGCCGTTTACACCATGCGCTTGCAATTAGCATTTTTCTATTATTATTAGAGAAAAATATTTGCAACCGTAAGTTATACAACCGCTACGTAATCGCTTTGAAAAAAATGAATAAAACATGGGACCCACATGAAAAAAAAATTAATTTTTTAATAGTAGATCCTACTATTTTTCAAAGCGATTATGCGACGTTTACGCATTTCACGATTGTTTATAGAAATACTCATATTAATTATTATTATTTTATTATTATTAATTTAAAGCAGAAGTCTTCCATACTCGGTGACTCTAGGAAGGGCAGGACGGCGTTTGTTTATATTTATTAGGACCCTGAATGGCGGTATCGTTGCTATTATATTACTACATTAATTTTCTTACGTCGGCCGGCTTCAATTTTCTTGGAATAAATAGTGGGATTGGGAACAAATTATGGAAGTGGTGAATGAATGGAAGGGGGACAGACTTGGGATAGCTTGCTTGGATCAGACAAGTAATTAACATTGTCATTATGATATTTATCTCCCACATTCGTCATCTCTTGATTCATAATGATAGGTTGCTGCTGACTTTCTTTCTTTAAATTACTGCCCATAATGATTTTATATAATACTGATTAACTACGTTACATGTGTTAATCGGATTACACCAAGTTCAATTCAAATTTGTTTATTTTTAATCAACTATTTTTGTAAAATGATTTTTTCTTGTTAAAATGAGTTTATTTTTATTAAAAATAGTCATTCTCGCCGTAAATAACTATTATAAATGCTCACTTAATTATCTAACAGATGTCATAAAATCACATAAGTTTGTCGGTTTATTTTTGTATAATCTCGTTGTGTCTGTAGTAATTCTCTTCAATTAAATAGTCAGACCCATCTAGTTTGCTGAATTTCAGTTACATTTGCAAGTTGGGACAAAATTTGTTTTGATTTTATTCGTCACATTTAATTTTGAGACGTGTCAAGTATTATTTTTGGATCATCTATGAATCAATTTAATTCGAACCATCTAATTAAAGGGGGGTCAAATCTCTCAATCCTAACCATTAATTTTTGTATTGAATTTATGTCCGGTATCCTCTAACAATGAGACCGATGATGTTATTCTAATTTTAAAGCCGGCCATTAAACGGGCATTTGTATGATTCTCCAAAATAATAATAATAAAAAATATATATATATATATATATATATATATATATATATATGTTTGACTTTTGCTCAACAAGATAGGAAGCATATAAAATCTACATTAGGTCCTGAATACCGATGGCCAATAGTTTTAAGTACCTTCCTTTTCCTCTCCAGCCGTAATGCTTAGGGCGAGACGTTAAGATTGGAATTATGAGCCATTACATGTACCATTCATTCTAGAAGAACTTCCCAAGCCAATGAGAAAGCATCCACAATCAAGACATGAATGTTTCCAAAAGTACTAAAAAACAGGTCATTAGCTCATGAAATTCACGAGGCTCTCCTCTATTGCAAAGACATCTTCTTTATTTAGCACCTGTATGAGATAAATTAATGAATAGTTGTACATCTAATAACGACATTATTAATACCCAAGTAACTACAAACCTTCTAAGATAAATGGTCGGACTTGGTCAATTGAAGGTGATTCAAGCTTCGGGTTTGATTCGACCTGTTTGAGCAAAGAAGGTTCGAGTGGGCTGTTTTTTTCGACTAACTCGGTATCAAGAGGCTCGAGCTGTGGCTCTGGTTGGATTTGGTCAGGAGGGGGCAGTTCAAGCCGCTGGTATTTAGGCCTGTTTTTCTCGAGGAGAAGGTAAGTGGTGCAATACCAAAATAAGAGTATCCTACTCTGAGCGATAACTGTCTCCTTAATGCTACTACCTCCAAAGGAAAGCCGCTCCAGTGCCTGCAAAATGCAAAGGAACTTATTCTAATACACACTGTATCTAACACAATAAAGAAAACAAAGTACAGCAAGAAATAATTGTTTTGACCGGTTGATTATATTTTACCACCATACTAATAGATCATTTAATAGGTACAATTGACTTATACACGCATGTTTCTGAAATGGATTTGAATGTAAAGAACTCATAAATTCTAATGTAAAGAACGCTGTGAAGATGAGCCAATGAAGATTCAACGCGAATCTTCATGGGCTCATCTAATTTCACAATTATTTAAACTACAAAATTAAACCCAGTACTGCAATGGTCAGGTTCCAATTTCCCAAGATTCAGCTCCGTACTTATTCCCAGGTGACTTTTTTCCAATTTTTTCATCTGGTATCTTGCAATATGTGCTAAGGTTGGAAGATGTACGAAAGTTTAGTTATACACGATGCAAATAGCTGCACTATTTTCAATATAGGGCACACATTTGTTACATGAATGTTCTGTTCTCTTAAGGACAGGACATCTATTTCATTACAAGTTATAACAGCACAATATTATGTGCACCCCCTTACCTGTTCTCCACTTTGAATATCAAAAGAATTCTGATGGTCAAACTGAAGGCCAGTAAACTCATTGATGCAAAGCCCTTGAAAGGCCCTGAAAGTGCAAGATGAATAGAGGGGTCATCAATAAGAAAATATGAACATATTCGACCTTAATACCTACTATAAAAATACAAATTTTGTATACATAATGCTCCTTTTTTAAACCTGGAAAATAACAATATATTACCATCTTATAAGAGAAACGCGAGGAATCCAACGAAATATTATTGGTGTGTTGTCAGCATTGACATAATAACCTCCAAACACAAGAAAAACCGTCATAAGAGATGGCCCAACTGCCATAGCTGCTTCAGTGGTTGGGACCATTGCCCCAACCGTGAGACCCATGGCAGATGCAGCAAACGATTCCACAGTCACGATTCCACAAAACTTCCCAAACCTAGATGTTAGAGTTCTGAGTCAGTAACTTGAAATAGATATAGAGTTCACAAAGATCAAACAGTAAAGAAAGAAGTATGCAGCTAGTGAACTATATAGAGTGTCTACTTAGAGGTCTTAATAAGAAACAGAGACACCTTTATCAATTCAGCAAATACTGTAATGGACAAGTAAAGCCTTTATAAACTTCAATTCTAATACATCTTATTTGTTTACATCTCTTATGGGTCTTTTAGCGATGCTTTCACATGATGAAACATCTAGGCCTCCTAGACCCAAGCCTCAACTTTCATATCCCAAGAACTAAGTATTACCTTTCTGCTCATATAAGCAAATCTGCATACTGTCCCCCACAAACTAAAGACATGGAAAAACGTATGCCTCATTAGCTCTTTCCCTAAAGCTACCTTACACTGCAAGCGGCAATGAGTGAGAGATGGGAACTGCAACTAAACAGCTTCCTAACGACTCATTTTAAAACTCTTTCCTAGGTCCTACACTTGAGTGAAGCAACCTGACTTTTTACCCTGATAATGTAGTCAATACTTAAGTTGCAACAGCTTGAGAAATTTATCAGGCCCAGATGTAAGACACTTTGTATTTCAGGCAGATGGAGGGGAATATATCAATCTGTAGGGCCACAAATAGAAAACAATATATGTTGTTGGTAACGTGCAGAATGGCTTCAAGTCTCCTTGTGCTTAGGGATGAAGCAGTGTCTTCACCTTCAATTTCACTCCTCACTTGCCTAACCTTCCCACCTAGGGGGGAGAATGATGGAAACGAAGAAAGTGGGAGCCATTCCTAGTCTTTCCAGACATTTTTATATCTTTTCCAGCTGTTTATGAATTTTGCAAAAGAAGAACTAAATGGTGTATCCACTTAATATAGTCATCAATCTATTCTAACCCTGAGGGGTAGCTCAGCTGGTCTGGCCTTGGGTTTGCTCCCCAATGGTCACCAGTTCGAGTCCCCTTAGGGCCATTGGAGGTTTACCTGGTTGTTAACTTCAGGACCCCATGGGATTAGTCGAGGTGTACGCAAGCTGGCCCAGACACCCACAGTTAAAAAAAAAATCTATTCTGGAATATATTTGGAGGAACTATTTTCTATACCATTTAAACCATGCTTTCAAAGCAATCATTGCATTATTGGGAGTCCTTATTATTATTTTTTTTAAGTAAACAATTGTATTAATAAAATAGGCATAGCCCAACGTACACAAGATGATATACAAGAGGAAAACACCTATCTAGGATGAAGGAAAGGAAACAAGAAATTCATTCAGGTCTAAACCATTTAAATCTATAGTTATGGATCATATGAATAACATTCTAACAAAAAAAGATCTAAGATCCTCAAAAGATCTCTCCTTGTCTTCAAACATCCTATCATTTCGCTCCTGCTATAAGCACTATAGAATACAAATAGGAACCATCTTCCGCACGGCTTTGATTTGTGGAATACCTCCTAGATTTGTCCAACAAGCCAAGAGTGCCTCCACTGTGGCGGGCATAACCCAAGCTAACTCTAATTAGCTGAACATTCCAAAAAACAATTTTAGGCTTCATAGAACGGGTGTTATACCCTTCCGTTTAGATCTCTCACGACTTGCATTTCCCTCATAATTAAGAGACCACGTTAGCCTCTTTAACTCCCTCTGTTTTTTAGAAACTGATTTTTTAGGATGACCAACTTCAATGGTTGTAAGCAGTGCCATAAATTGCTCCTCAAAACCTTCACACTCCATCCCTACACAATACTGAATTTCTTTTACCTTCTGTAGAACCCAATTCGAAGCATTAAACTGCTCTAGAAGCATACAATTTAGAGGAAAGGGTTCCCCCTCCCTGTTGAGCCGCTGCGAAGCTATCGGCGTCCTTAGCTCACCTGCCACAGAAAAATTCCCATTCTCCCCATTCTGAAGGACCTTGTATTGGTATGAGGCTCTTAGAAGACCCTACATCTGCAGCCACGTCCCTTTTTTCCTCTAGAAAAATGTCTCGGTTAACATTCGTATCTTCCATTTGCTGCGTAACCTTCACTGGAGAGGATGCCGTTGTCGGAGGGGTGGCAGCCTCATCCTTGTCGCTCGTCGGCGTTGTCTGGCTTAGATGTGCCGAAGATCCAGCACCCAGGCCCTCATCAGCGTTATTTGGCTCGGAAGAGCTGTCAGGTACCATGGCAAGGGCCTCTGTCAACACCTCTCCCGCTGTCACCTTCACAATTGGCATCTCCGACAAAGACTCCTCAGCCTGTCGCACGGTCAACAACGCTTTTATCGGCGAGGATACCAGCCTCCCACCGGATGAGGAGGGCCCATGGTCATCCTTTGGCCTAATTCTCCACACGGGCTTGAGCCCAACCCCACGGCCCATCTGCTGGTGCCCATTAGTGACGCTGGTATCAGTGTACGAGCCCACGCCCACGCCAACACCCAAGTTTGTTGGTAGCACGCAAGGCCCCCTATCTCCTTCGCTTAGCCCATCACCCAGACCCAAGCCCACCCCCACCCCTTTTTCCGTCTCTGTCTTCCATAAAGGTTGGATGCATGTCTATTTCCAGTTATTTCTTATCATTTTAAAGAAAAACTCAAACTATCATGAAAATGTTTACCCACATTAATGTTGAGATTGAAGAATTGCACCTTGTGTTTGAAAACCAAAAAGGTAGACTTAATACTGAAATAAATGTTTACCCACACTTGGTTTATAGAATAATGCGGACAATGCAAAACAACATCTTATGTCAGTTGGTAGACTTATCATACTCACCTGGCCAAACCTGGATGAAGACGAGCCATGGGATACAAAACAGCACCAAATATCAAAGGAAATGCAGCTCCAACAGGAATCTCAGCCAACAATTTAGAAAGCAGATAGGGTCCTAACTTGTAAGATCCCTTTGCACGCTCTCTCTCTACTATTGCACGTTCCTTGGGAAAGACACCCACAGTCTTTGTAAGAGCAGCCATCGCAGTGTTTATTGCTGTAACCTAAGAAACAATGAAAAGTATGTTTGAATTAACCAAGAAATATTGCCATTTAAGAAATTGGACATGCAGGCTTATGGGAGAAGTTTCTGACTTTTAGTATGACAGCATCACATGATTGAATTTTCAACAACGGATGAGCTGCGGGAGAATTAGGAGGTTTATGGACATGAAAGGGTATCAAAGAAAGTACAGAAGTGTGATAATTCCTAAATACACTTAGAAACTTAGTCATGGTTTTCTGAAATTGTTGAATTAGCCGAGTCTATTGAATACAGCTGGCGAATATATCTATGATCAGAGAGCTCAGATATGTTCTTTTTTTGTTCACCGTGTACTTCAACATAGAGTATTTTGAAAGATGGTGTTACCACTCTACATTCCACCAACAAACACATGCACACGATTATCACGCGTACAAATCACTTCATAGTATGATCTAGCAAGTGACATCTCCAAAGCAGAAAATTCATAGATTCAAGAGATGCCATTTGGAAGTGTATAACCACTTTTTGTTTATGAGTTGACATTTTTTGACAATATGCAAGTAAAATTTTTTATCAACATGATTGAACTATGGTTGATATCTTCAGGTAACGCTCTTTTTACCCTTCTAGGTTTTCTGATTCAAACTTTTTACCACTTATTTCAAATTAGAGGATGCTTAGGGAATGAGATGAGATGAGAATTATGTGAATAGTAGTAAAATGGTTTGTAAATAGTAGTGAAGTTTAAGTTAAGATGTTTTATTGAGTTTTGGGAAAGGAGAGAGAAAAAGTTGAATAAAAATATTATAAAGTTAAAATATTGTTAGAATATAATCTTTTAATATTATTTTTGTTTTGAAATTTGAAAAAGTTGTATTATTTTTTGTGTTTTGTTTGGAAGTTTGGGAAAGTTATAATGATTAGGTGATCATTAGATGAAAAGGTTGATGATTTGAAATTGAAAAGTGTTTGTGTTTTGAGTGATGTTTGGGAATGAAATTATGAAAATTTTTGAGATGAGATGAGATTCCATTCCCAAACAAGCCCTTAAAGCAATTCTGGGAAACTTTGGCAATACCATAAGATGTGACTGTGAAACTTAGAGACAGCTGAAAAGGAGACACAGCATGGAATGTCAGCCAAGCATACCATAGAACAGAATAATGTCACCGATTATGCAACAATAGGAAGCACTACAGTTGAAAATAGTTCCAAGGCTCTGCCAAATCACACTCATCGGAGTAGCTACTAAATAGCAAGGTGACCAAATACAGCATAATTACTTGTGTAAGCTTGCAGCAAAATAAATCACAAAAAGGAGCAGGGAATTCCAAGGGTATTGAGAACATTCCACACCTGAAGCAATCCCATTCTGTCTTGTATCGATGTCTGAGATCTTGACATTCTCCAGAAAACTGATCCAAATATGATTGCTGATGCAATTGACATTCTTGCCCGAACTTTATTTGTCGGTCCATCACGAGAAGCCTAGTCAGCCATTGAAAAGCATCAATCAAATAGAACCTAGAGCTGAAGTTTCATTCACATGGGAACAACCTAACTCATCATAAAACCAAATATGCATCTCTCTAATTGTAGGTCCAGTGCAAAATATTTGAGTAATTGAAGATATAAATGTGACTTAAAGTTGTCAGAGACTTTGCCTGACTTGTTAAAGGATAGGTCTATAAAACAATATAAAAATAAAGTACACAACAGTGAATCAATACAATGTCATCATAGTAATTCATGCCTTGCCTCATTGATTGAGAATAACTGCAAGAATATATCTCCTCAATTTAGTGTTGGTGGATGGAACTAAAACATATATCCAGATCCCTATCATGTCACTTTCATCTGAGCAATACATAAATAGATACCTGCATAATAGATATTAGTAGAAAGACTAACCTGCATCCATGCACGTTTAAGGAGCAACCAGAACTGCCTCAACCAACCTCCCTTCCTCTTGATTACAATTTTCTTGCTGAACTTTGGGCTGCTTTTGGAGATTTCCCATTTGGAGATTGGTGTAGCATAAAGAATTGTTGATGATTGCTGTGAGAATGACTCAACAAGACCATCTATCCTTTTCTGAGAAGAAGAGACACCCTCAGCAGAACTGTAGTCAATGGATATGAGATCGGCTAGGAATTCAGCAGGATTAACATGATCTGGACAATGGTGCCTGTTGAATCAACCATCATCAAACTTTCAGAAGCAGAAGTCATCACTCATTATGTTAGAGATTCACAAACGATTGATTAAATGCCATCTAGATGCACCATCGGAAACACTTTTTCTTCTCAATCACTAACCCCCCGGGGGGCGTTTTTCTTCTTCCTTTTTTGGGAATAAGAGAGAAGTTGAAGAGGCAAACACCACAGCAACATATGGGTGTTAAAAAATATATTGAAATTGAAGATCAATTAATGTTAATCAAAAGAAAACTTTATCCATCTCTAGCTCCTAATTGTAACTAGGTCAGTTGTATTCTTCCTGTGTACTTGGGCTAGGCATAGTTCTTGCTTTAGTAAAACTTTATTCTTATAAAAAAAATAAAAAAAATCAAAAGAGAAATTTTTATGTGTGGAACCATAATCTCAAAAGGCTATGTAAGACCTCTGTATTAAGCCAACCAATAGATTGAATCGACTATGTTCCCTCATTGTTTCATGTGGCTAATAGCCATTATTCATTGCACGGTTGAGTAGCCCCAAACACAACTGAAATTATCAAGAAAAGTCAAACATGCCAGTATTTTGTCTATGGAAAAAACATTAAGGGAGAGTTTATGTGTCTCGTGCCATTGATGGGTTCATAACATCATGTCATTGAGAAACCAAGGTTAGAAATTGATGTAGAAATGAAATTATTAGCCACATGAAACAAAGAGGGAACCGTAAAAAACATCCAGGGAACAGAACAATGAATATAAAGTTAACAAAGTTCAGCTAACTACCCAAATTTAGAGAAGTATTTCAGTGGTTCTTCATGTGCAGGACCAGCATAAACAAGAGCACCATCTGTTAGCAACACAATGTCGTCAAATTTACCATACACAGACCCCCTAGGCTGATGAATGGAGCAGATTACAGTATGTCCATCTAGCGCTAGTTGTCGAAGAGTTTCCATCACTTTCTCTGCCTGGAAAGCATCAAGACCTAAAGGAAACACAAGTAATTTTGCGAATAAGAGAAACAGGACTTTGTTTTGTTTAATAATCGAAATCAGGACTAATGTGCTAGCTTGTAGTTTCCGATGGATACAATAGTAAAGCTCTTTGAACACCATGATTTACAAATTGAGACTTCTCATATCATGTGTGTATCCCAAAGAGAATTTACCTATTTACATAAGAGATCGTAGGCTATAGGCTATAAGTGGTCACTACCATGGATAGAACTCATTATATAATTCTCTACCTTGCATTGCACTACTCAAATTTACACTATATCATTCTAGAGAAAAAAAATAAGGAAAAAACGTCTCTCTCATTCAGAGGTACTATTATTCATCTTCATGTCTGGCAAATGGAAAAGTTAGAGAATCACTACTAACCATAACCATAGTTCAAAAACTTCAAATATAAACATGAACATGATTCATTTTATTTTTTATCAAATATGTTTACATGCCAGATAAAGCATCTAACCTGATACATAAGCAACATAACATTATGTAAGGAGAGAGAGCTAGTGAGGCATATTGCATGAGCAGAATTTAAATAAGTACGCTTACCAGTTGTCGGTTCATCAGCAAATATGACTGATGGACTTGCAATCAGTTCACAAGCCAGAGATAAGCGTTTCTTTTCACCCCCACTGATTCCACGAACTTTTGCATCACCAACACGGGAATCAGCACAATTGACCTTTTGAAGAAAAAGAATTAAGCGTCAATGGCAAAAACAAAATTACACAAGAACCCAAATTTCTTATACATATTTGATTGGAGTAAATTCTTTCATTTCCAATTACTCTCAATGGGAAAGCAGAAACTACTTAGAAAATCAATGCATGGTATTCTCCATAGCATGATTTTCCAATAAATAACACAACTATTTATCATTCAATTAGCATGTCTACTGCAAAAGTTGGTGAATTACAGGTCAAATCCAGCTACTCATAAGAAGCTGAAAACAAAATTCAGCGGAAATCAGCCCTCCATCTGATCTTGCTTCTGCAATGCAGGGCATATACTAGACGTGTGGCGTGCTCATAAACTATCCAAACGTTTGCTTCTGATACAAACTATTACTCACAAATAATTAAAATTAAGTCCAGGCAATCTCACCAAGCCTAATTTGAATAGGATGTTGTTCACATATTCATCTCTCTCTTCCACAGATGATATTTCAGGAAGCTGAAGCTCAGCAGCAAGAGAAAGTGTTTCCCGCACAGTTAGCTGCGAGAAAAAAAGATCCTCCTGTCTTACATAAGCAAACCTGCAAATACCAATATCAATGTTTTTTTTTTTTTAAGTAATGAACCCCCAGCAAAATTTAAAAAAAAAAATCCAAACAAAACAATAATTGACCAAACATGCATTACTTATAAGCTTTGTTTGAACTAGGCTTTCCATTGACCTCCAGAAGGCCTGATAAATGCACCCGAGGCGAAGCTGTCAGCTGACCGGACAGAACGTTGAGCAAAGTTGTTTTTCCTGACCCTGATGGCCCCATTATCGCCAACAGTCTTCCTGGTTTTGCCTCTCCACTCACGTTTTGTAGTAGAAATCGAACCTAAGGATTAAGATTCCGTCACATGCAGTAGTGAATATTGGTTAATTATTCAAGTAATTCAATATGCAGTAGTGAAAATTTAGCCACTGCAATTAAAAATTCTCTATGATATCGTAAGCTAAAACAGGGAGCAGACCGCATCCACTCCCATATTTCAGCATTCCAATTTTTTTTTTTAATTATTTGTGGAAAGAAATATCAGAGGTCTTGATGATGCTGCAAAGTTTTTGAAAACCAAACCATTCTATTCTAGTTTGGCTGAAACGACCTAAGCCAAACAGTTACAGAAGGATCAGCTAAGCTTCAACATTTGGCTCATCACGATTGGCTCATTCGCCACGTTTTTCTCACCAACCATACGGTTCTCCACAAACATGAAAAAGATCCATAAGAGAAGAAAAAGATAAAATGGAGTTACCAACGTGGAGGATTTATCGGAAAGGGAGCAGGTGATGTTCCGCCACCGAATTGCCACCGGTAAAACTTTTCCGGGGACCGGAGCTTCACCAGCATCTCCATCTCCGTCGAACTCTTCGTTGTCCTCGCGGTCTTCTGGCTCGGTATCCGGCAAGAGAGCAGGACCGGGGCCCGAAAACAGGCGGAGCAGGAGGGCAGCCGCAACCGCGACCAGAACCCGGCCTACACCGTTACCGCCAAGTCCAGTCACCACCTGGCCCACCTTCTTCCCGCCAAAAACCACCATTATCACTCTCCTCCTCCCTTTTCCTCTTCCTCAGCTCGAGCTGAGTCCCTGGGCTCGCTCGCACTTTAGCTTCGTTGCTTACAGTAAGTAATCCATAGAGGTATGAAAATGTGCGCTGAGTAATTGTTTATAATTTTAATTTTGTGTTTAAGCAGACGGTGTCGTTTTTAAACGTGGCCGGAAGTCAAGTCCAACAATCCCCCAACGGCTGTAAATGTTTCAACGGATTAGCTGCGCATGAGTGACGCGTGTCCGACCTTTTGAGGATAAGGTGCGCTTGGGCTGAATTGGAAGCCCATTTTACCACCTTGGGCCTCTTCTTCCCTTCATCCATAAACCCCTTCTCGATATTTCATACTTTAATATACACGTATACATTTCCCGTTATCGTGCTTTTGCACTTCATAGTACAGTTAGGGGTGTAAATTTAAATCGAAAAATCGATCCGGACCGGACTGGACCGAACCGGATCGGTTGGTCCGGTTTTGAACCGGTCCAGTCTGAAACCGGTTCCTATTTTATAAAAACCGGCCAATTCCGGTTCCGTAGTTTTCGGGATCGGACCGGACCGGTTGGAAAAAAAAATATAAAAATTAATTTATATATTATACAAAATATTTATATATATAATATAATATAATTATATGTTAAATTTTTATATATAATATATATAATTATATATCATATATGAAAAAATTTCATATTATAATTTATAAATAATAACATAAAATGTTAATCTTAAATATGAATATTTGTAATTTATTTGATCATATGTTATTAATATAATTATATATAAGATAATGTTGTTATAATTTATAAAATAAAAGTTTAATCTTAAAGATAAAAATTTAATTGATCATGTGCTTTAAGCATAATATATATATTAAATTATTAATAACATTTTATAATAAGAATTAACAATTTATTATATGTTTTTTACATTTAAAAAAAACCGGAAAACCGGACCGGACCGGAAACCGGAGGTACCGGTTTAGGAGGGTAATCGGGGCGTAATCGGTTTTGAAAAATACAAAACCGGTACATACTGGTTCGGTCCTAAATTTTGTCCAAAACCGGACCGGACCGGTTAAACCCTAATAGTACTTGTCCGCTAGGCGAGCACTTTGCTTTATCGGATTTTTGTTTTGAGGGCGAGCACTTCTTTCCTTCTTGGTACTCACATGGTGGGTGTACACTTTGTTTTCATGGTGCTCGTCTAGGAAGCAAACTTTGATGCACTCATTGTGCTCGCATGAAGGGGAGCACTTTGTCTTATCTCTCCATGGTGTTCTAGGGCGAGCACTTTTAATCTTATAGTGCTCGTCCTAGACCAAGCACATTGGACCTCCCTAATGCCCGCCTTAGGGACAAACTCTTTGCTTTTCTATACTACCTGCTGAAGTGGCTAGTATCATGCTCCTTAAATGTTGCTCGCTTAGGGGCAAACACTTCATTTTTCCACTATGCTTCCCGAAGTCACAAGTTTCATGCTCCTTGACGTTGTTGGTCGAGGGGCGAGCACTTTCGTGGTGTTAGCCTGTGGACGAGCAATTTTGCTATAATTGATGCTCGCCTAGGGGGTGAGCATTATGGCATTCCACAATACTTGCTTGGTAGGCGAGCACTTTACTTTGCCAGTTTCTCGTATGGGGGTGAGTAATTTTTTTCTCCCCTGGTGCTCGCATGATTGGGGAATACTTTGTTTTCCTAGTGCTCGCCTAGGGGAGGGAAATTTGTTGTGTGCATTGTGCTTGTATGGAGGTGAGCACTTTATCCCTTCCTTGTGCTCGCCTTTACGGGAGCACTTTGCTTCACCACATTGCTCGTCGAGGTGTCAAATGTCATGATCCTTAACATTGCTTGCCTGAGGGTGAGCACTTTGCTTCTCCACAAAACTTGCCGATGTCTCAAGCTTCAAGCGAGCAACATGTGGAGCAAAAGGAAAGTGCTCATCATCTCAGCTAACATCATGAAAAAGAAAGTGTTAGCCCCCCGGAGAGCAAACAAGCAAAAGTGCTTATGATTGTACAATATTATCTATTTTTCCTTATATATAAAGTACGAGCACAAGGGAGATGTTGCATTACTTGGACAAGTAAAAGTGATAATTTAGGCTTTAAGTGGCGAGCAAAAGTACGAGCAACCAGTGTCATGCCCGTACTCAGGGGTGAACCCTTTTACTCAAGACTAATCACATATCTTCAATATTTTTCCAACCACAACAAGTATCATTCCAAATAGTTGATAATTTACATAAAAACTCTCCAAGTAGATCTCCATTAACTATCAACCCGAGGCTTAATGATCCAACTTCCACGCTCAAGACATAGCAAGTCAAACCTTATTATAGAAAACTCATTTTCACAATTTGGCAGTAACAAATCCAAACAACCAGATCTCAAAGCTATGTTTTTATACCAAATTCACTCACAAGTACTCCACTAGATCTCACTAATATTTCTTTCTTACTCACCTACCTCCATCTCCAAGTCAAACAACCAGATTCCATCTAACCCCATTGAAACATTACCACAAGAAACCATTACCACAACTGGACCCTCTAAACATAAACAAACTTAGTGTTGGAGTTGAGGAAACAAAAAGATATCGAGGGAGAGTGAGATAAACACTTATTAGCAACAAACTGGAGGTTGGGCAGCGAGGTGGAGCAAGGGACTCCGTGCAACGGAGGAGCTTGGTTGACGACACAACAAGAGAGATCGAATCGAAGAAAGAAGGTGTGAACGGAGAGAGTCCAAGAGAAAGAAGAGACAAGTAGAGTCGGAGTACTTATTGTGTGATGAAGACCGACAGAAATAGGGGAAAATGATGTGGAGTGCTACAAAAAATATAAAGGATGAGAAAGACCAAAGGAGAGACAAAAGAGAGGAAGTGAGAGAGCCGTTAGGGGGGCTGGGGGAAAGAGTCACTGGGAGGAAAAAGAGAAGGGAACAAAATCACTTTGACAAATGGAGCGTCTTGCACCCTTTTTGTTTTCTGTACAGACTAGGCTTTGGTTTCTAAGCATGGGGTTGGGCCTAAAACATTTGGGTTATGACAACCAGCATGACGAGCAATGTGACAGCCCATCATGAAAGTTAACATAACCCTTGTCGAGCAACGAAGTACCCTCAAAAGCAAGCAATGAAGCTTGCGCCAAACAATGAGCGTAGCGAGATTAGTACAACGAGCACAAAGATAAACACCCGAGCAACCAACATGTGGACACTTAGGTTGGTCGTGCTCTAAAAACACCCCATTGCTACCTTCTAATAGTCGAAACAAAAACAAAAATAAAGGAACAAGGTGCTCGCCCCCGAGATAATAACAATGGGCAACCTACCTGCTAATAGGGACCACTCTAGACTAACCTCCCTGAGGTCTCTCCCTGGAAAGCTCGCCCCAAGCCTACCTACTCACAACGGATTGATAGGATGGAGAAAGGTCCAAGAGCGAAAAATTGAAAAATATAACAAGGGCGAAAAATAAAAATAGCACAAGGGATCAATTAGAAGTTAGTTGCATTAGGAATAATGACAAATGAAGAAACAAGTTTTGTAAGTCTACGCAGAAATGATATCGAAAAAATATCTTACTTGAAATTAATGAGGTAGAAAAAAAGACATTGTTCAACATCGCCGGCAAAGGAAAAGCAGCCTTTACTCGATAACCGGGAGAAGGTTTTGTAGAGATTACCTTACTCGATAATCCAAAGCCAGAGTTTATTTTTTCCTCTCGTAATTATGATGTGATTTTGTGGACCGGACTAGCCTGGCTCGGTAATATTGGGTACGGGCGGCTTAGAGTTTGATTCATCATCGAAAATCGCGAGGTGGCCTGTCGTCAGTAATGGCAAGGTAGCATTGTAGAGATCAGCCTTTCTCGATAATCTCGTGTGAGGAGGGATTTTTTTCTACTCTGTAAATTTGAGCAGTGTGTTGACTAGACTATCCTTGCTCGGTAATACTTGGGATAATAGAGCAGAAAGAAAGTATGCCCTTGCTCAAAACTAGGTCATCTTTACAAGACTCCACTCATGATCACCGAGCAAGAAGAAATTATGCCCTTGCTTGGGATAACATAACCCCTTATTAGGGAGCACTGAGCAACGCCTAGCTTGCCATTGCTGAGGAGGGAGAAACGATGCCCTTGCTTGGAATCACAGAGCTAGGCCAATCTCTATAAGAACCTGCTTGGGATGCTCGGGATCACCAATCAAGGTCAATGCTTGAAATCACCGAGTAAGAAGAAACAAAGCCATTGCTTGGAATTACCGATCAAGGATGATCTCACGATTGTTGAGTAGGAAAAAACTAAGCTCTTGGTGAGTTCATTTCAATAATTTGGGAGCTCATAATATAATCACTTTACAACATCCATATAACAACAACCATAAAAATGAAATTATAGGAAAAAAAATGTTAGAAAAAGTAACAAGACAGTAGAGATATAGATGTAGAATATTGTGAATAAAATAAAATTAGTGTTTTTTGGCTTAAAAAATATTGATGAAAAAAAAATTGAAGGATTGTCTTGATTGCTTGACAAATTTTATACAAGATGAAATCAATTTTTAGTGACCTTGCTGTAAAGGGAAAACCATGCCCAAATCCATTACAAACGAGATAATCCTACCAATGTAATATTGCATCTAATAAAATGACAAAACCCATCTTTTCTATTAATAGCCATTTGAGATGGTTGGTCTAATTCAGGTCCCATTTTCACACATCTTGCACACTCAAATCTATAAACAAATAGGAAAGCCAAGAAAGTGGAAACACCAGCTTAACATCAACGTATTAAATAATAAACTAAGCTTGTGCCCAATGTTTGAAGAAACGAAAAATACATCTTTGCTCCTCCTGGTTTTTACAAAGGGAATGGTAATGATATATTGTTTTTGTCTTAAGGTCTCATTCAGTTGAGATATACACTAACCCCAAGTAGGGAAGGGGCAAAACTCAGTGGGTATTCCAAGTCTCAGAGCGCTGGGATGTGACGCCCCCAGCCCCTGCTTGGGATTGGACAGTGACTAAAGTGTTGGGACATGTAACTCAAGGCTACATATCCCTGTACATAACAGTTAAGATGCAATGCACCTAACTTATTTCTAGAAGTATGCAATAATCGTAGCGGAAATACATATAAATCTAAGTAAAATCATGAGCAATTTCAAATCAAAAGTCACGATACCATTTAAACTAGAGATTCCAAAATAACATCATTGTTCAAAGCACCTCAAAATATAAGAGGGTTCAAAACAAAACAAACCATATCCCTCTTTCAAGCATCTTTTATAATTTCTTTATTTCTTTCAAAAACCTACTAAACCCTTTCCTACTCACCTTGTCCTTGTTGATAATCTTCTTTAAATCCTCGAAAAGCTTGAGCACTTCGCCTATGAACTGGTCGGCTGCCTCTAACCTATCCTTCAAAGATGGTAGTGAAAACTACCATGATGAGATTTCGAGAAATTTCAGTAAGTTAACACATAACATACTAGCAGATTATATCAACATATAAAGGCAAACCATGCGGATGTATGTATGGACATGTACTTAACCCGAAAACTTGACTTGTGCATTTATGTTACAGAAATCGATGACAAAAAATCACGTTTGACCTTTTTTCCCTTACAGAAAACATTTATCTGTTTTCATAACACATAATACTCATAGCCATATATTCCTTGTAACATATAGATGGACACCTTACGGTTCCCCTACGCACCGTGGGCTCCCTACTTGTTACAGCATTACTTCCCGGCTCACTTGACTGGTGGTGACTACATTAAAGTTCTTATCATTATGCTGTAGTTCACATTTCACCTTCACCGCATCCATCTTATGGCACCCACTAGCATTAGGTGCTATCTCGCTTATGTGTCCTTTAAAAGGAACTCATTTGAGGTCCGCCAACTGTTTTTGTCGACTAATGGATTACTACTTCCAATTTATGCATTCCAGAGTAGACAGATGAGTTCTACTAGGACATTCTCCCGTACTAGCATTTGGAGTCATGACAAAACGTGTAATAAACTTTTCTTTTGAAAACTATGCATAGCTAGAAATGCATGTGACATGTACTTGAGACTCTTTTCTTTCATGTGTAACTTGAACATGTAGATGTAATCATGTCATGTTATCATATAACACGTCAAAGCATCTCCCGTTATAGCTTGAAAGTATTAGAATATGTAATTATGCTTGTCTCAAAACATGGGCAATAACAATCGATGCTTATCATGGCAACTATACATGGTTGAAACATTACAACCATGTAGACATGGCAAGAATCATGTGAAACCGAATACAAAACATGCTATACCAAAGATCTCTTTTTTTATTTGATTTAACAAGTAATGCAAAGTTCATATGATACTAACAAACAATGCAAAGTTCACACGTTACATACAAATATTATCCGAGAGTAGGTTAAGAGTCAACTTACAAATATCCCAAGAAGCGAAATACCAAACATAAGCAAGCTGTGAATATATCGTGTAAATCATTAGATCGAGTGAGATACGAAATCCTAATTCAGGAGTGAGTGTGTAGCATGCTTAGGGTTTATCCCTTTCCGTGGTAGAGTTCCTTCCTTGTCCAGGGTAACTCTTCATGTGTTCGGCCTTAAGGGGTGGCCCAAGGCCAAATGAAGTTCTTGCTCATCTACCATTGTCCTGGTCTTAGTGACGTGCACAACATGTGTGTGAGTGATGTAGGCCATGCGTGGTGATAATCACTTTCCATGGCCGAAACTTCACAAAAGGAAAAACCCTAGTTTCTTTTTTTATTTAAACATAACATGGATTTAATCACTTACACCCTTTCCAAGTTCGGACAAGACACTCAAACCCGAGCCTCTTATCATCCCCAACTTCACGTGATCGTGTGTGTGAAAAGGTTGGGATAAGAGTTGATGGTTCTTACCGTGCGTGTTTCCTCCATGCGTGGGCTCTATGCTTCTTTTTCCACCCGAGGGGTTGGTTGGATGGAGATGGGTGAGACGTATGTAGTATTTGGTTGGTGAGAAAAGGTGAGAAAATGAGGAGGTTGGCTTCCTTCTAGGGTGGTCGTGTGAGAGAGAGAGAGAGAGAGAGAGAGAGAGAGGTGATTTGAAAAATGAAAATGACAAAATGATTCTTGGTGTGCCCTTTAGGCACTTGCCCCTTAAGCTCCCCTTCATATAGTTCCTTGATTTCCCATGCTAGCCTTCTTTCCCTATGTCACTAAGAATTTCAAAGTGGATGCATGAGTGCCAAGTGTCACCATTCTTTTAGCCTTGGCTGAAAACCCTTCCCCTTCTTCTTCATGATTGCCTCTCCTTGAAAAGTTCAAATGACCCTCATGCATGAGTGACATGTGGCTTTGTTGTCTTGCTAAAAATTTGAAATCTTAAATGCCCTTTGGGCGTGCTTCACCTTGTGATTCAGGTTCATTGAACCTTTGGGGCATATATGTCTTTTGATAAACTCTAAACCTAGTCCTGGAACTTTTAGTCGTGTGCATGTTTTCCATGTGGCAAGTGACGTGTGAGTGGGTCTTAACCCTTGCAGACCCTTCCTTTCTCTTCCTTGTCTTCGTTTTCCCCACTAAGATTCTTCTAGAGTTCTCAAAAGTTGGGTGCGTCAATTCCCTAGGCCATCTCCTATTTTTTCTAATGATTGCACCACTCTTGAAACTCTTAAATACACTGATGCGTGACAAGTGGCAAAGGAGGTGGTGGTTGCTTGTGGTGGGGCATTGGTCGAGACTCTTGAGACTAGAGTTTGTTTTGTTCTAGGCGCCCCTTCCCATTTCTCTTGATTAAAAACTTGTAGAGACTCCCATATCCTATGCATGCAAGACACATGGCGTCCATGTGGTTTGAAAGTCCCTTAGTTGGGTGTGCGCTCCTTTGGCCGAAATTCTAGAGCCCATTTGAATCTTGTGCTCCTGATTTGGCACCTTCCCTATGCGGCCCTTCATTTTTTTATTGTTTTCTAGGAACTTACACACTTATCATTACATGGTGTGGCGTGTAGCCCTTTTAGAATTTTCGAGATTCTCTTTTCTCTCTCCCTTTTCTTCCATTTTCACGTCCAGGTGCAATGGATCCTAATAGTAGGATTGCATGTAAGCCACGTGGCATGTAGGTGGGTGAAATGACATGTGCCCTAAATTGCCGAGCCTTCTCAATTTTCTTCCCATCATTTGGCTTCTTCTAGAAGCTTATGTGCATGTTGGCCAAGTGTCAGTTGTGTGCTAATCGAGGGTGTCTCTTCCCTAGATTTTCAAATGTGAGCTTTTAGGAAAACTAAAAGGTATTTTCCCACCATGTGGCGCCTCCCTTCTCAACCCTAGACCCTAACTAGGGTTTCAAATCATAATACCCTCTAGTGGC
This sequence comes from Juglans cinerea, assembly GCA_961763995.1. Lineage (NCBI taxonomy): Eukaryota > Viridiplantae > Streptophyta > Magnoliopsida > Fagales > Juglandaceae > Juglans > Juglans cinerea. The sequence goes on along the minus strand of CAUIVZ010000011.1, from coordinate 2,296,315 downwards.
CGAAAACCCTATGGGCCTATTGGGCCTTCTTGTGGGCTTGGACACCCAATGCATTAAGAACCAAAATAAGACCCATGTTTCTAAGTGTACTCCTCTTCTCTACTTGACCCAAAAATTAAAATTAGTGGAGACTAAAAGATAGGTGATGACTTAGCTAAGTCCGGGTCATGGGACCGGCTAGATTGAAAGACCTTACTTAGACACAGTTGCAGGAAAACGACGTCAAGATTGGCATGTTGGCTAGCCAAAAGAGTTGTGTGCATATTATTTTTCTTAACATAGTATTAGAGCCACGTATTGTGTAAGAAGAGAAAAAAGAGGCGATATGACTTGTTGACGTGTGATTGTTCCCATTTGAAAATTAAGAAAAAAAACTAATTGGAAATTTGAACGTTAAATTCGTGCTCACCTTATTTATTCATGAAAGAAACTTATGTAGACTTTTAAAGATTTCTCATACCCCAATTGTTACAAAACACTCATTGACCCAATAGGCCAATATCATATATAATCAATAAGGGTGGGGTTGGGTACCCTACCCGACAGACTCACCTAGGCTCTGCTTGGGGAGAGCGGATGGGTGGGCGCTAGCCCTTAAGGAAAAAACGGGCGTCAGTGGCAGGTGGGGCACTACCAGTCTACCCCTGCCCAAGTTTTACTTGCTCTCCCTAGAATATATATAGATATAATATAATATATAACTATATATTATATTACATATATTATAAAAAAATATTTTAAAAAACTCCCCAAAACAATATCGTTTTGTATAAGGTAAAAGAACCTAGCCCTAGGTAGCCTCCCCTATTTCCTCTGATGTCGAAACTATCTCGCCTATCTATCTTTCTCGACTCAAAACTCTCGCCCCTTAGTTCCTCTCTGTCTTACAATGACTTTCTCTTCTTCATCTCTCGTCTTGCCATCACAGTCTCCTCATTGTCACTTTCGCTATCTGTCCGAGAATCCGTCGCCTTCACCATTGTAAATAACTTGAAACCTTAATTTCATATAGTTTCCGCCATTATTCTTTATTGGTTATTTCGGATGGCCAGACGGGTATGGGGCAATCTGCCCACCCATCTGTCTGGGTGGTGGGGATGAAAACAGAACCCTCTTCTAGATGGATGCGGGGCCGGGAGGGCCAGCTACATGTCCATAAGGGTGGGTAGCTGCCCTGTTAGTAAAGCTATAAAATGCAAAACATTGAAAAAACATGGGTTTCATATTTGTTATGTGTGGGTATTTGGTTGCACACCAATTAGCCAAAGTTTGCATTAAAACATCAAGGTGATCATTGCTGGATGGAAGAGGGTCCTGATGTTATTGAGTTTTGTATTGAAAGTAGATCATATAATGTTCCTTAATTTAATGAAAAGTATGTTCTCGAATTAAAAAAACCATATTAAAGAATTTATATAAAAAATAATTGAGTCATAGCATTGGTAGACTTGCCTCCTCAACCTCGAGCAGAGAGAAATCTCTTCCTTGATAATGGTGCAAGTTGTGGAGAAGGAAGTCACCCTGTGCAGACTCATGCATGCAATGGACATATCTCTTGACTAGTTGGAATTATTAAAACTTAAAAGGTCAAGCTATAGCTTGTAAAGTAAATTAAATTTAGGCCTGATTTAGTTTCACAAATCTTTCAAACTATCTTATTTCATCTCATCTCACCATTCAAACACAAATATTTCTTTTAATTTTAATCTTAAACTTTTTAACTTTTTCATCTAATCTGTTATGGACTAAATTGACTGGGTCAACCCTTTGAAAAACTATCACTAATAATAAGTGAAGAGATAAAGCCAAGAGATAAGACATGGAAAAGATAAGACAAGGAAGAGATAAACCAACTGAAGTTGACTCAGACTCATAAAAGGAAAATGTTTCACAATGCAAGTTGGACTCTATCACTCTAAGGAAGAAAATAGATCTCTATAAAAGGAGGAGATCTCTACAAATGAACGACAGACTCTCCACAGACTCGGGACGACTTTTCTACGCCTGGACTAAATTCCTCTATTGTATTGAGTGATATGTAAGGTCATGAGAGATTGTAAAATTATTAATCATAGTAGATTTTAGGGGTGAACAGGAACCGATAGAACCAGTCGACACCGACTAGAACTGGCCGCCAAAGTCAGGAACCGGTGGAGAACCGGTCGGGATGCAGTAAGAATTTGAATAAACCGACAAGGGTCCAGTTTGGCCCCGGTTTGAACCTAGTTCAAACCGGTGAACCGACCGATATAATTATATTATATATATATTTAAGTAAAATGACGTCATTTCAATTTAAGTTAAACAGTGTCGTTTTATAGAAACCATGTAGAAAAGGATTAAACCCAAGTTTGAAACGACGCCGTTTTAGACTTTGGTTTAATCCTTCCCCCCCCCCCGCGTCTTCTCTTCATCTGCATTTGTGTTTTTCTCTCTCCCTCTCCTCTCTAAGACAGCAGCGGCACATCTTCTCCCCTCCAAGTCCAGCCTCTAGCGGTAGCGAGCCCAGCCTCCAGCCATCCCTCTCCACCGTTTCCAGTTCCGGCAAACGGCATCGTTCTCTTTCCCTCTCTTAGATTCTCAACAGACTGCGCCTATTATTTTCTTGATTTTGTTGTGAATCAATCTTGTGATATTTGTTGTAATATTTTCTAATTTTTTGTTGTGAATCAATCTTGTGAATCAATTTGTGAAATATGAATCATTGAATCTCTGTGTTTTTCTCTCCCACATTCCTCTGTCTCTCTCGTCGCGCCACCGACAACGTCGGCAAACCAACCAGAAGAAAACCGAGACCGAAGTCAATGGTTTTCTTCCCCTTCACCGGCCGGTTTCAGTCGAGATGTTGGTATTTTCAGCAAATCGATGCGATTTCGATTTTGGACCAAAACCGCACGGACACCTTCAATTTTCACCCCTAGTGGATTTTACCTCCAAACAACCCGTGGATGTATTCTTTTATGCCGAACCACGTAAATTCCTGTGTCTCTCTTTATTTATTTTTATTTACTTATTTATTATTATTTCATGGATGAACGAGAAGAACATCGTATCGAAGCCTGCCCATATCAATATCGTGGGCCAGATGATTCTTTCATCCCTTTTGGTATGTTATGCGAATTTAGGCATCAATATAATCCTTACAACTTTTCCAAACTTCTAAACAAAACACAAAAAATAATTCAACTTTTTCAAATCTTAAAAGAAAAATAATATGAAAAAATTATGTTTTAACCCTCTTTTAACTTTATAATTTTTTATTCAAAATCTTTTTCTCATTTCCCAAAACCCCAAAAAAATCTTAACTCAAATTATTTCACTATTATTCACAAATTTTTCATCATATCTCATCTCATCTATCTGTGTAACCAAAGGAGGCCTTACTGTCTATATAAATAATTTTGATTGTATAATATAAAGTAATAAGATAAAAATATTAGTTAATTAATATTGTGGGAGTATTTAATAATTTTTATTGCAAGGAATAAGATCTATTTCTTGTCAAAGGTCAATATCTTTTATTAGGAGAAATTTGAGATTTTTGAAAACTATATTTTATTTATTGGATATTTTAAAAGTAGATAAGAAAATTTGAATAAAACTCCTTTGAAATATGTCATGTATTAAGAATAAATAGAATTAAAAAGTTATTTGAATAAGATTTTTAATAGCTTTTGTTTTAATTCTTTTTAAAAGTTACTTTCATCTTTGTGTTTTTCTACCTTTTACTAAAGAGAAAACATTCTCACCCGTCGATCTATTCTACCTTTTACATTTTGTGCACCTGACTACAACTGATAAAAAATTCACAAAACTCCTGCTGTGCGCTCTCCTCTTCATTTTAAGTGTATTTGCTGATGCTACTGCACTGTCAAAGCCCATGACCAAGGACCACCCTCACCCACAACATCGCTGATAGCCACCACTTCAAACGGCCAACAAAGTTCACCTCGCTCTCTCCTTTATCGCCCCACTCTCTGAATTTTTGTGAAAAATGATTAGAAAAAAGGACACCAACTAAATAAAAGACCCAATGGAATCTCTCTTGATAGTGTTCTCGTGAAGCGTTTGCTACATGACTGGATTGTAGAAGCAAAAAAACAAACCTTGCCAGAAGAAGAGGTATTCGAGCTCACATTTTTTTTCAAGGTTAAGAAGCTGTGTGGAGTTGGGTTGATTTTGGTACATAACATTTTTATACATCATAAATAACCCCAAATCAGTAAACAAATAAGATGAAATCAACACAAATCAGAGCAAGTCCCCTGGGGGGGGGGGGGGCATGGAGGAATTACCTCAATGGGGGGCAACGAAGAAAAATATCTTAGTGGGGGGCAACAGAGCTTGGTGGGACGATGAAGGTTGGTGGTGGCAGCGGGTCTAGTGTCTCAAGGTGCGGCGACAGGTCTGGTTTTGCCGATATGAGAAACTGCTATACTTTCGTTAGAGGCAGTGAGGCACGAGTGAAGGGTCCTTCTCAAATGGGTGTATTCAGATGAAAAATGATCTACTTTGCAGTGGTAACGGATATCGGCGTCAGAATTAGATGTTGGTAGTGGAACCTTGAAAGTCTTTGGCGGTGGGCAGCAGGCTTGGTGGCGCAGCACTTAGGCGGGCTAGAATTTCTTGGAGACCAAGACGAAGAAATGCTCGAAACCCGATTTCTATGAATTGCTTGTGGTGATTTTGTGTGGTGAGGTTTACCTAGTTTATTGTGTTTTTGTCTACGTGTCGTCGTGTTAATCATTCAACAGCTATTCTCAATTTAATAGTCGGACTGCTCCGCAACACAATTGTTTACTAAAATTTTGGCAAATGATTGGCCGTTTTAAGTAAGTTGAATAACAAGATTTTTGAAAAAATAAAATGTTAATCAAACAGGGGCATAAAATCTCTATATATTCACTATTAATTGATTTTTTTTTCAAAATTTTCCCTCCATCCATTTAAATGAAAGAGATGATATATAAAGTAGAGTCCATAATATTAACGAAATATCTAACATCGACAATTTTAGATAAAAAGCAATAAATATCTAAACTTACTTTGCGAGTTTTATCCCTTTCTCATTCGAATTTAAAAAATGGTAGTCTATAGTAAGATGAGATGGAATAAGATGATTTTAATTAAAAATTAAAAATTAAAAATTGAATAAAATATTATTTTTTAATAATATTATTTTTTTGAGATTTAAAAAATTTAAATTATTTATTATATTTTATGTAAGAATTTAAAAAAATTATAATGATAAGATCATCGAGATGAGATGAGATGAGATGAGATGAGATGAGATGATATCGTTTCTCTAACTAAACAAGCACTAAATCTAACAACATTCAAGGATAAGAAATATGATCTCCCGATGAAGAAAATCATGGAAACAAATTGCATATTTGAGATACCGTCATATTATAAAGTGAAGTAAAATAATCAATGTTTATATGTTATGACAGATACATTTGAAACTAAAACTGAGGAATGTTAGGGCTAATACTTCAATTAATTAACCTAATCAATTAATCAGTTAATTAGAGACACATGTCCCTTTCTTTTTTTTCCAAAAAAGTGTGGCGAACGTGACGTGTTCCGGTGGTAATGGAAGTTTGGAATTTGTTTCCACTTTCAAAACTTCTATTTCCAGCAACTCCTTTGCCTGGAAGTAGAAAAGCTCCCATTGCTTGAACGCATCACCATCTCCTCTTCCCACCTTCCTCGCATGTACGTGTGGAAACCACTCCACTGATCCTAAATTAAATCATGGAGCGTGCAAATTCCTCGCCTTGATGGAGGTTGTGAGAGAATTAGCTGAGAACTGTTCATATACCACGCAAGCAAAGTGAGCTTTTCTTGAATTTCTTCTCTCTTTTTCCTGAGATCAGACCGAATCAGTACACGAAGAAAGGAGAAGCGAAGCTCCATTTCCTTCAAACACACAAAAAATCGTAACCCTAGCGTTATTACAGTCAGTCTGTCGCATAGAGATGGGTTAAATTGTATGAGAAAAAGTAAGCTGAAAGATTCGAAGCAATAGAGGGGAATTGAAGGAGAGACGAAGTAAATAGTTTTTTGGAGAGAAAAAATTGTCACTTTCTGATCTAATGTTCAGCACCCTCCAAAAACTAAGTGCCAAATCCACAGAAACCATGATCCTCGCTGACCCATTTCCCCAAACTCCCTCCGGACTCAAATTCTGCCACACCCACATCACCGAATCCTTGTTTTGACTCCCCCCATTATCACTGCCCAGCTGAGAAAAGAAAACCCAGAACCGACGACGACAACAAGAAGCGCATCACCATGGGAGCTGAGAAGAAATGGCTCTTCACGCTGTTTATTGCGGCATTACTCTCTCTTCTCCTTCTCTTGTTGCTCACCACCCTCTCCTCCTTCAGCTCCCCAAAGCCCTTTCCTCCGGTCGTACATCACGGTGCGCACTACCCCCCTGCCTTCGCGTACTACATCTCCGGAGGCCGCGGCGACGGGAACCGGATTCTCCGCCTCCTGCTCGCCGTATATCACCCGCGCAACCGCTACCTCTTGCACCTCGCGGTGGAGGCCTCCGACGAGGAGAGGCGCCGGTTAGTCGCGGCTGTCAGTGCCGTGCCAGCGATTCATGCTTTCGAAAATGTGGACGTGGTCGGCAAGCCCGATCGCCTTACATACATGGGCTCCTCAAATGTCGCAACCACGCTGCACGCCGCGGCGATACTGTTGAGAATGGATGGGGGGTGGAATTGGTTTATTACTTTGAGCGCAATGGATTACCCACTTCTGACTCAGGACGGTATGCCACTTCGGTTATTTTTTTGACAATTTTTGCTCGGTTATTGAGTTGTTGTGTTACTTTCTTTTGATATATTGGATTGGTTGCAAGTTTTTTGTGATAAGTGATTAATAAGAGAATTTAGGTATCGAAATGAGTGGACAATTAAAGTTTTAGGAACATCGGGCTGACTTTTGTTCTGTTTTTTTTCCCTTTTTTCTTCCTCCCTTTTTTGACTAGTTCCTAGTACAATGGGACGGATATTATTTACTTTAATTATGAATTATGAGATTGGTGTAGGTTCAATGCAATTTGAATGAGTTGGTTTGGTCCAACTTTTTTGTTAACTTATTATAGTCGTGCTTGATACCTAAGAGTTTTCATTACTATTTTAAGCGTCAGGTTGACCGCAGTGTTTAAAACGTACTAGAGTAGATGCTTGGTGGAGTAACTCTTCATATTATTTGTTATATTTGATGCCATATATCCTTCAATAGTAGAAAATGATGATGTGCTGGCTTTGGAAATTAGGCTCTGTAAATGTTGGAAATAGTTTATATCAATGATGCTAAAGTTGGTTACCTGTCCTAGTGAACACTCTATATACTATGTTGAAATGTTTAGAAACACGATATTGATCTAATATCGTTTAGAAAAAATTTACGATTTTATTCTGGTCCTTGAATGTATTTTAATTTGACGAAGCACTTTAAAATTTTCATTTCATATTAATAGAAGCTTGGGCTGAAGCCTCTGTCTGTTTGTGATCCATTCCCACTTAAGCAGAAATATATTAATGAGTGCATTCAGATAGGACTAAATTTAAGAACCGTTTATTCTTACCAGGGTTAAACTATGTTTCAATTTGGTACTCTAGGAGATCGAACTAATAAGAAATTGCGCATTTTTTGATCTACATACTTCCTTAAAGTCAAAGATAACATAAACTCCAGCATCCCATCAAAGGCCAAATCCTATTTTCTTGGTTGGACCCAAGATGTTATTGTGGTTCATCCTTTTCTCATTTGATTATTTTTTAATAATGTAGAAAACCCATTAAATCATGATAATTACCTTAAAGAGCCGTGCTACCCATAAGTCTCACATCCTGTACATCCATTTAAAAACATGTCATTTTACTTTTTTATCCTATTTTACTTACAAACATGTCTGGAATCATTTTCATTACGTGAATAAAAAGGTAAAATGATATGTTTTTAAGTGGGTGTGCAGAGTGTGAGGCTTATGCCTAGAATTTTTCTTACCTTAAATTATGTCGTATTTTTTGTTGGAAAGAATGTCCATGCCTTATGTTATAGTGAGTTTTTGAATTCGGGTCAAATTTCATTGATGGGACTGTTGCAAGGCTATTTGGATATTGGAATTCCACAAGATTCAATTGGCTTTGCAGTAGCTAGGCTTTCTTTTATTATCCTTAGCAAGGTAATCTAGGTCATTGGCGGTGAAGAGGCTTTATGTTGGTGTATAGCAGTGAACGAGTGTTATTTCAGTTAGTAAAATCATTCGTTCTTCTACCGGTTGTATTCAAGTAGGGTGGTTGAGGTGGTGAAGATACATTGATGGGGGCCATCTTAGAGAGAATTGTTTGAAAGAGAAGGCCTTTGCAGGATGCTAACAGACACAAGTATGGTATCTTAGGGTAGGGGCTGGTTGCTCTTTGGAGGAACATTAGAAAGGTGTTAGGGGGGTTTTCTCACTTCACTAAATTTGCAGTGGGTGATAGTTTCAAGATTCTCTTTTGGTATGATCTGTGGTGTGGAAATCTATACTTGAAAGTTGCTTTCCTAGAGCTATTTAGCATTGCACTTTTTAAGGATGCTTATGTGGCAGATCATTGTGCACGATTCTCATCAGTGTTGTGTTAATTTTGTTAGTGAGGCCAATGGTTGGAGGGTGGATCTTAGCGCATCGTTCGTCTACGGTTGCACCCTAGTAGGGTGGTTGAGGTGGCAAAGATACATTGATGGGGGCCATCTTAGAGAGAATTGTTTGAAATGATGTGATGTAGCGGAAGCAATTAAAAAAAAACAGAGGATTCCTTTCACTTCAAGTTCAACACCACCTCCTTTCTTTGAACTTTATTTTGAGTTACGACATATATCCTTTCCATTACAGTGTCGGTCTTTTTTATAATACTGGAGACTTCTAGTCTTCTAAGGAAATAACTTCTCAAACGGAAAGTAAGTAAAACAAGAAAGAAAGTACTGGCAAAGAAAAGTAAGCATGTAAATGGGAAAATCTACTGCCTTATTAGTGGTTATTCTGTTGCCTTATTAGTGTTTATTCGAAAATCTATTTCCTCAAATTCTTCCAGAGAAAGGCTTCAATTGGTTCGCATGTTGGCTGGTGTTGTGTCTGCATCATGATGTAAGCTCATGATAGTGCTTCTTTCCCTTGGAAGATGATATGACGCAACAAGGCTCCCCAAAAAGTAATTCTTTTTTTCTACGAACAGTGGCCTTGGGGAAGATTATTACTGTGGATAATGAAAGGAAGCAGCAAATGATAGTGGTTAATTGGCATTGCATGTGCAAGAAGAGTGGGAATCAATTTATCACCTTCTATTTCATTACGAGTTAGCAAGTATCTTATATGAAACATGATCTTTGAACTGTTTTGGGATAGATTGGGTCTTGCCATCTCGAGTGGTGGATCTCCTAGGATGTTGTAAAATCTGTTTGTAGGCATCAGTCTGTATTGTCGTGGAAAATGATCTCAGTTTGCGTGATGTGGTGTATATGGAGAGAGTGAAATGAGCATAATTTTGAAGATTGTGAGAAGTCAGTTTTAGACCTCAAGTCATTCTTTCTTAACACCCTGTACCATTGGATAGTGGTCCACATTAGTGCTGCATTTTCTATTTCTATTTTTCAGGATTTTTTTAGATAGTTTTCCTTGTACTCGTGTATATATTCTATGTATAGAGAATAAGTCACTGCAAGGTGATTTCAAAGGAAACTTTCCACACACATGTATTGATCCTTTACAGAGTTTTTTATACAAGGCTAGAATCCTATCTTAGGAAATATTTACACTTTATGACTTAGAATATACAGCAGCTACACAGCAGTAAATACAAACATATAAGCTTGATTTTCGGCTACAATAATTACAGAATATTCACATGAATCTTGGCTAAGAATCTTCCTTTGTGAGCTGTCCTTGATCTGTGTCAACTTCCCTAATATGCCCCCGCAAGATTGTGCTGCCATCGGCAAGACCAATCTTGTTTCTCAAAAATTCTGTACGCTGCCTTGACAGTGGCTTTGTTATTAAATCTGCAAGCTGATATTGTGTGTTTACATGCCGAACATTGAGTGTTCCTTTTTGAACTAGATCACGCACAAAGTGTAGATCAATTTGAATGTGTTTCATCCTTGAATGTTGAACTGGATTGGAGCTTAGATGTGTTGCACCAAGATTATCACAAAGAAGTGAAGGTGGTTCCTTGAGTGTAAATCCAAGTTCTTGAAATAGAGCTAAACGCCACATAGTTTCAGGCACTGCATTGGCAAGGGCACGGTATTCAGCTTCTGTGGATGAACATGCAACGGCTTGTTGTTTCTTGGAACTCCATGAAATTGGATTGGGGCCATGGAAAGTGATATAAGCCGATGTAGAAGTCCGATCATCAATGTTCCCAGCCCAATCGGCATAACTGTATGTTGTTAAACATGGAAGGGCAGATTTTTTAAGTTGAATTCCATGAAATATTGTTTGCTTTAGATATCGAAGGAGCCGCTTAGTTGCTGTCCAATGTGTGACTATTGGCTTGTGCATGAACTGTGACAACTTGTTAACCGCAAAGGAGATGTCTGGATGAGTCAAGGAGAGATATTGCTGGCTGCCAATCACACGTCTAAACTCAGTACTGTCCACTGCAGCAGTGCCATCCACCAATTGAAGAGAGGCGGTAGATGAAAGAGGTGTTGAAACATCTTTTGCACCGACCATATTTGTGGATTTTAGAAGATCACAAACATATTTATGTTGCGATAAGAATAACCCTGCAGTAGTTTGAATAACTTCTACTCCTAAAAAGAAGTGAAGAAAACCCATATTCTTTAAAGAAAACTGCTCACCAAGTTTCTGAATAACAGATGCCACAAAATGTTTATCACTTCCCGTAATAACAAGATCATCGACATAAATAAGAAAGTAGCATGCAATAGAAGCATGCCGATATATAAACAGTGAAGAATCAGCCTTGCAACGACGGCAGCAGTTTCCGAGAGCACTAGTGGCGTTGATGAAGGAGAAGGAACATCCTCGTGCACTGGAGGAGGTTGCGCAGCTTTGAGAAGAAAATGGCACGGGTCCTGCAAAGACGACGAAGATGAAAACAGGTTTGAAGAAGATGGGCTTTCTTGAATGAGTGGGCCATGCAATGAGGTTAGGCTTTGCATTTCATAAAATGTAACATGCCGTGATATGTACATCTGGTTTGTGGTTGGATCTATGCATTTGTATGCATTTTGATTTTGAGAATATCCAAGGAAGATGCACGGGATGGACTTTGGCTGTAATTTGTGACTATTGTAAGACCTTGTGAGTGGATAACAAAGACACCCAAATTTTCTTAGTTTGAGATAATTGGGTCTTTGACTAAAAAGAGCCTCAAAAGGGGATTTGTTTTGTAGAAGGGAAGTGGGTTGTTGATTTATGAGATATGTGGCGGTTTTAAAAGCATGAGGCCAATATGAGATAGGTAGGGAGGCATCATGAAGTAAAGTGAGACCTGTTTCACAAGATGACGATGGCGACGTTCAGAAACACCATTTTGTTGGGGAGTGTATGGTGCGGTGGTGTAATGACTAATACCATGAAGTGAGAGGTATTTTTTAAGACTTAAAAATTCTCCACCATTGTCAGAATATAAACTTTTTATCTTTGACTTGAAATGTGTTTCGAAAAGATTTTTGAATTGTAGAAAAATGCTAGATACACCAGATTTGGTAACCATAGGGTAAAACCACATGTATTTCGTGTAGTGATCAACAAGAATGAGATAATACCGAGAGCCATCAAGACCGGTATAATGAGCGGGTCCCCAAACATCAGTGTAAATAATTTCAAGAGGCGTAAAACTTTGAAAATTAGTGGAACCAAATGGTTGTTGATGTGCTTTATTAATAGAGCAAGAAGTACATGAAGATGAAAATTTTGTTGTGGTAAGCGGAAGAGAGAAATGACTAACAAGGTTTTGAATAATTTTAATGGATGGATGTCCAAGACGCTTGTGCCATCCATCAATCGAGGTTTGTTCATGCATATTAGCAACCATTTTGGAAGGAGAAGCCACCAGTGAGTTCGAAAACGTGTATACACCATTTTCACATGCACCTCTTAGTAATATCGCCCCCGTTGTTTGTTCCTTCACAAGAAAATAAAACGGATGAAACTCAACAAAAACATTACTTTGTTTTGTGAAGTGATGCACAAAAATTAAATTCTTGTGAATATTGGGAACACAAAGTGTATCATGGAGATAAAATGTTTTTTGAGGTGAATGTAAGGCTAATGAACCAATATGTGAAACAACCAAACTTGTACCATCACCAAGAACAACTTCGTCAGTTCCATCATATTCAGAATGAATGGACAAATTTGTGAGATCACCAGTGATATTATGAGAAGCGACCGAATCAATAAGCCATTTATTTTCATTGGCATTAGATGTGGCAGCGCAATTTGCAGTCATTTCATTGGACTGCAACTGTGGGTAGGACTTTGCCGTGTGACCCATTTGGTCACAGAACTGGCACTTGGGCTGGAAACGCCTTTGATTTGAATTTGGGCAGCCCGAGTTGTTGTAGTGTTGCTAGTCCTTGTACTGCCCATTTGCTGAACGAGTGGAGCCTTTTTGAAGAGAAGGCTCAGTTGACTTGTTAAAGCCTTTTGGCTGATGAGCACCATCTGTGGCAACAAGCTGCTGTGTAGCTGCCTCCATCTGTCGCAGGCAACTCTCGTGACCGATGAGCAGATTGTGGAGTTCTTCAAAGACGAGATTTTTCTCTTGCTCGAATAGGAGCAGCGATTTCCTTGAAATCGAGACCCAAGCCATTGAGGTTATAGAGGGTTAGGTCATCATCGGAAATGGGGTGACCGATGATTGCGATTTCATCAGCCAGAGCTTTGACAGCATGTAGATAATCTGGACTCGATCGATTCCCTCGCTGGATCAAGATAAGTTCTTCCTTGAGTTGCATTGCCCTTGTATGTGATCGGCTTGCATACATGTTTGTTAATTTTGTCCATGCCTCATGAGAGGTTTTTGCTGTGGCTATTAGTGGTGTTATAGTGGTGGAGGTAGATGCAAGAAGAGCACTGAGAATGAGCTTGTCTTGCCTAACCCAGTATGTTTTTTGGGAGGAAGATAGGGGAGTGCCATCTGAAGAAGGACACTGAGAAACACCATTAACATAGTCCAGCAAATCGTTGCCAATTAGAAGTACTTCAAATTGAGCACGCCATTGTGGGAAGGTTGAGGGTGTGAGTTTCTCATTGATCTGAGAAGTGATATTGAAAACAACAAGGGGGTTTTCGTTGGAGGAGGAAGGCTGAGTGTTTGGGTTGGTTGAGGAAGACATTTTTGAATTTTGGATCGTGATCTCGTTAGAGTCTGGGTCTTCTGATACCATATAGAGAATAAGTCACTGCAAGGTGATTTCAAAGGAAACTTTCCACACACATGTATTGATCCTTTACAGAGTTTTTTATACAAGGCTAGAATCCTATCTTAGGAAATATTTACACTTTATGACTTAGAATATACAGCAGTTACACAGCAGTAAATACAAACGTATAAGCTTGATTTTCGGCTACAATAATTACAGAATGTTCACATGAATCTTGGCTAAGAATCTTCCTTTGTGAGCTGTCCTTGATCTGTGTCAACTTCCCTAATTACTGGTGCAACACCCTTATTTTCATTAAAATCTCATCCTCCTCCTCCTCGTCCTTCTCCTCCTCCTCCTCCTTCGTCTCCTCCTCCTCCTCCTTCTCCTCCTCCTCCTCGTCCTCTTCCTCGTCCTCCTACTTCTCCTCCTGCTCCTCCTCCTCCTCCTCCTTGGACAGTTTTGTTATGCCCCGAAGATTGCCTGCGGAGCTCATGGCTTATTGATATCAATTACACCTTGAAACATCAGATGCCGTGGCTGGTATTTTTGTTTTCCTAGTTTCATATTCCACCTATGGAAAAATATGGAAAATAAACCTTATTAACTATGGGTCTGTCATTTTTATTTGTTTATATTTTCAATGTATCCTTGAAGGTGTACTAAAATGTATCAGATTTCTCTATCACTGTCTTGTTTTTCTTAATAGTCAATTCTTACTTTCTGATGCTTATTTTTTTCATTACATGTTTCTGAAATTTTTATAAATTTTTATCTAAATTTGCATTTTGTTGTTTTTGTTTATCTTCGTATGCAAATCTTACTTTCTGATGTTTACTTCTTTTATCCACTTTCAGACCTGTCACATGTGTTTTCTTCTATCAGTAGAGACATCAATTTCATTGATCACACCAGTGACCTTGGATGGAAAGAGTAGGCAAACTTGTCCTAATTTTAGCAGCTTCTTCAAAATATTTAATTTGAGTTCAATCTGAATCTTGTTGGTCTACTCTGATGCAGATCTCAAAGGTTTGGCCCTATTGTAGTCGACCCAGCTTTGTACTTGGCCAGGAGGAGTCAAATTTTTCATGCTACACAGAAGCGGCAAACACCTGATGCTTTCAAAGTATTTACAGGCAAAGTCTATTCACTATAATAGGCTATTTTTTCAACATAAAATTAATGTATGGGTATGCTTTATGCTTGGTGGGAATATTCAATTCACCAATCTTTCTTTGCAGGTTCTCCATGGGTCATCTTGAGCCGATCTTTTCTGGAATTTTGTGTACTTGGTTGGGATAATTTACCCCGAACACTTCTCATGTATTTTACTAATGTAGTTTTGTCCCAAGAAGGATATTTTCACTCTGCCATTTGCAATTCACCAGACTTTATGAATACGACTGTGAACAGTGATTTGAGATTTATGATCTGGGATAATCCTCCAAAGATGGAACCCCTCTTTCTCAATAGCTCAGATTTTGAACAAATGGTCCAAAGTGGAGCCGCTTTTGCAAGACAATTCCAGAAGGATGACCCTGTGCTGAACATGGTTGATGCTAAGATTCTCAGGCGTGGGCATAATCGAGCTGCCCCAGGGGCATGGTGCTCTGGGCGGAGGAGCTGGTTGATGGATCCTTGCTCCCAGTGGGGTAATGTCAATGTCTTGAAGCCTGGGCCTCTAGCAAAGAAGTTGGAAGAGTCCATCACAAATCTACTTGACGACTTGAATTCACAGAAAAATCAATGCAAATGAATCTGCTCGTGTTAAATATAGATATTTTGATATGAGGTGCAATTCATTCGCATCTGAATTTGTGACCGGTTAGAAAGACTGGCATCAGTTGAGATTGATTCTTTGGACACAGCCTAATTTGTTGGGAGTTCCGGGCACAGTCATCACTAGTGTTTATTACCGGGTATAGTTGAAGGCAAGCAAGTGAATTCACTTTGGAGGGAGGGGGGCTAGAATTTATTATAGAGCTACAAGTCTTTCAAGCAATAAGTGGATATCCCACTTTGTGCTGCTAATTACGGTTGTATGTTCTATCTATTATCATATTGTAATAGGCACCCTTTTCAATGCTGACAGGAAAGTTCATTGTTTCCATGGTTCTCTCTCTCTCTCTCTCAGCGGCCACCTTCATTAGCAGAAGAAGAAGCAGCTATTTCATTAGATGCCATCTTACACTCCTATAAACTATATATACTTAAAGCTTCCATTTTTGTCAGTATCGAGGAAGCAACTAAGAGCAATAAAGTTGGTGGACCAGATGTACTCAGAATTTTGCTTGCGAGCTATGCTATACAACTTCCTTCCTACTCTATATTTTTTTAAATTTTTAATATTTTTAAAATTTTTTTTGAGTTTATTTTTTTAAATTTTTTTTATTTATTATTCATATAATAAATATTTAATAAAATAAAAAAATAATATGGAATGTAGAGTGTTAGGAGGTTGTGAAGATTTTTTACTGCTTGAAATCATCAGATGGTGTTCAATTACCTAAATATGACTTGGGGGGTGGGGTCGGTACAGATAGGTAAATATGAAACTAATTGGTAGTAACATGAATTCCCTTACGTTTTGAAGATCGGAGGAGCCTCAGCATGGTCTCTTTACACATTTTCTAGATCGACTTGGAAGTTGGAAAGAGCTCATTTTTAAAACAGCTCTTCTATACACAGTCGCCCTATGCAGGCGCCTTGCAGATGGTCAGGCCACGTCACCTAAAAAAAAAACATTATTCAAGAGGTCTGCACAAGGGATCGTTCCAGAACTTCGACGACGACTGCAAGTTGCTTGGAAGTTTGCTCAACGATGTCTTGCAGCGCGAGGTCGGAGGCAAATTCATGGAGAAAGTCGAGAGGAACCGTACTCTCGCTCAGGTCCTCTGCCTTGGCCCATTATCCCGTATTTGCTTCTACCTACCAGTCGCTCCTCTAGTTCTGTAAATCTTATTGCTTGTAACGTCGTTTTTCCTTCTTGCATTTTTCTAAGTTTCTGCTTAGTTGCTGAGAAAACAGAGGAAAATAAATAAAACAAAGCAAAGCAAAGCAGGAAATGGATTTCACACTTTTATGATGTTTTGGCGTCAAAAGAAAAAAAATATAAAATCTCCACTGAAACAGTTGTACTAAGCTCAGTAGTATTGTTGTGGAATTTTTATTTGTAGAATAATTCTCAGGTTTTCAAATCGGTGTTGTTTTTTCCACTTACTTTCCTCACATTTTCTTAGAAACCAAAAATTGAGGATTAAATTCAAAAACCAAAAATACAGAAAATAAGAAGAAAAAAAGAAGGAAGAAGAAAGTGAAGCATACGAGAGGAACCGGGTGAGTTCACGCTTGTAAACGAGTTGCTGCAAGCGAACACATTGAAACCAACTCACTTTTTCAGACTAATTCTTCAGTCTCTCTAGTCTTCCTCCCTTCATCTTCCCCACGAAATCAACGACATGTACAGCTTTGCCTACCCCTCTTCTTCCCCACATAACGACCCGTACGTCTCACCCCTCTCACTCATTCAATATGGAAGTTGGAGGCCAATCTTTAATTTTCCCACCTCTCTCCCTGGGTTCCTGCACTCCTTTTTACATCTTACATTTCTTTTTCTTTTGAAGTATGAAGTTTGCTGCAATCCTCTGCAGCTTGGCGGCGAACTCATGATTCAAGCAAAGTGCGGCGTAGTTTTGGTTTTTATACAAAACGGTGCATTTTTTTTTCCACGTAAGCAGCCGTTTGCCCTATGCGACTGTATTCAGCATTTTACTTTTTAAAATCAGCCATGAAGAAATTACACATTTTGCATACCCTCGTTCATACGAGGGTAAAAAAGTAAAATCATATGTTTTTAAGTGGTGTGTATGAGTGTAGGGTTTATGTTTAAAATTTTTCATTTTTAATATGAATTAATTTTTATATTATTGTATAATAATGTTTGCCAGAGTGTGTAATAATTCCGTAAAAATTGTGCAAATAATAAATATCAGTAAAAATTGTGCAAATATCATTTTTCAAACCACTACGTTGGAAGACCTACGCTGCCTTCCATACACACCATTTTAATTTTTTGAGTTTTACTCGAAGAGAACTTCCAACAATATCTCCTCGCCTCCTGTTTGGGGTTTACTCAAAATCTCGTTGTTTCTCAAATGGGTCTCTCTCGCTCTGGGTTCCTCAATTTCATACCAAGGGCGTCCAGAAGATTCACCAATCCCTTACTTCATCACATCCCTAATGTTCCCCGTGCATCAAAAACTCAAACATTTCCGATTACATCACTTGCTAGTACTTCTCTCATCGCAATCGAAGACCAACTTTGGGTTCGACATTCAACGCCCCGCATTCAAATCCCACGTGGGTCGTTACCTGAACATCGGTTGGGCTTTTACAGACCATTCCACGATGGTGCGGGCATGAACCCAGTGTCTGTTAAAGCCATTGACAGTAATGTAGATGTTGTTGTACGCGATAGAGTCCCTGAAGAAGCAGAAAGCATTTGTAGAATGCTATCGAAAAGCTCTGGTTCTTCTATCGAGGCCTCCCTCGGTTCTATTACAGCTCAAGTATCGCCGCTGCTGGTTGTGGAAGTTTTAAAGAAGCTGAGCAATGCGGGTGCTCTTGCACTGTCTTTCTTCCGCTGGGCTGAGAAGCAAAAGGGGTTTAAGTACAGTACAGAGAGCTACAATGCTTTGATTGAGGCTCTGGGCAAGATCAAACAGTTCAAGTTGATATGGGATTTGGTGAGTGACATGAAACGTAAAGGGTTATTGAGTAAAGATACATTCGCATTAATTGCACGGAGATATGCAAGAGCGAGGAAGGCTAAGGAAGCCATAGAGGGGTTTCAGAAGATGGAGAAGTTTGGATTGAAGTTGGAAGTGTCGGACTATAATAGATTGATCGATACTCTAAGCAAGTCAAGACATGTAGAAAAAGCCCAAGAGCTGTTTGATAAAACGAAGAAGAGAAAGTTCGTGCCGGATATTAAGACATACACGATATTGTTGGAGGGATGGGGTCAAGAACAGAATTTGTTGAGCTTGAATGAGGTTTATAGGGAAATGAGGGAGGAAGGGTTTGAGCCGGATGTCGTGACTTATGGTATAATTATCAATGCCCATTGTAAGGCTAGGAAGTATGACGAAGCAATTGAGTTGTTTCATGAAATGGAAGCAAAGAATTGCAAGCCAAGTCCTCATATATTTTGTACTTTGATTAATGGGTTGGGTTCTGAGAGGAGGTTGAATGAAGCCCTTGAGTTTTTTGAACAATCCAAGGCTTGTGGTTTTGCACCGGAAGCACCCACATTCAATGCTCTTGTGGGTGCTTATGGCTGGTCGATGCGAATGTATGATGTGTATAGGGTGGTTGATGAGATGAGAAAAAGTGGAGTCGGTCCAAATTCTCGAACTTATGATATAATTCTACATCACTTGATAAAGGCTAGGAGAAACAAAGAAGCTTACTCCGTTTTCCAAAGAATGAGTAGCGAGCCAGGCTGTGAACCAACTGTGAGCACATATGAGATCATTGTTAGGATGTTTTGTAATGAGGAACGAGTGGATATGGCAGTAAGGGTTTGGGCTCAGATGAAGGCCAAGGGTGTCCTTCCTGGAATGCACATGTTCTCTACATTGATCAACGGCTTGTGCCATGAGAACAAGTTGGATGATGCTTGCAAATACTTTCATGAGATGTTAGACATGGGCATTCGACCTCCTGCACAGATGTTTGGTAATCTGAAACAAGCTCTTCTTGATGGAGGAAAGAAGGATATTGTTCTTATTCTGGATCAGAAGATTAATAAACTACGGAAAACTGCATTAGTTGGATTGGGCAAATAACCTAAGCCTCTTATTCGATAATCGAGTTGCTTTTCGTGTATATGAATATGACCGTAATATCTGGAGGCTATGTAATCTGTTTTTGTTTCAATTCAAACAAATGTTTTAGGGCTTTCATTATTTCTATCGTTTCCAGTTGGATATTGAAAACATGAATCAGAATTAGAAGATATTCAAGGCCAAGAAATGCAACGAGCTTAAAAAGCATGTTTTCATGCTTTCTAATCAGGACCCGTTGATTTACATGTGACGTACAGAAAAGAGGTCAAGTCCGGGAAACCAAACATCTCAAACACCGCCCCCTCAATTCAGCAAAAAACAGAGTAAGTGTTATATTAATGCATGTACCTAGACTGAGACGTTGAATCAGACGAACTATGGCTTGGTCACTATACCAATCTGTACAAAACAAACGCAAAGTGTCCTAAGGAAAAGTAGAAAAGTGGTAATGTCCTATGACATTCTTCTCAGCACTGTTACCTTCTTCAGATGAAGAATTTAGTTGTACTGTTTTCTCTGGCACCTGAAATGAATAATCTGCTACTACTTGATATGAATAATCCGCAAGTTGCTCTGTCTGATTTGGTGTCTCCGGTGACGATTCCGGCTCTTTCTCTGTTTGCTTTGGAACCTCAGCTGGAGGTCCTAGCGCTTCCTCCTTCTGCTTCGGCGCCTCAAGAATGTCACGAATGCCATGAACAACCAGCCAATCGCAGACATACATGTCAGGATAGATAACCGGAACATCGTTGAGCACCAGTACGTCATGGGACCCGGTGACATTGATCGTAAAACCATCCAAATAAGTCCGTAGCACCATACCATCCTCCATGTTCACTAGATCACCCCACAAAAGCCTGCACGGGACAACGTGTCGACGAAAAATCGACGAAGAAAAGTCTATGAAACTGCTAAAACGATTCTTTATCACTCCATCAACTGGAGCGAAGACCGTCAACACGGTCCTTTCTTGAAGCTCAAGAAACTGCATGTCAAGAAACGAAGCCATAACAGAGCATCCTTTGGATCTCAGCGTCGCACAAGCTTCTTGGAACGAATAGGCGCCCGAAAGAGAAACCACTGCATCGTTCGAGGTAGACGCGAGGCACTCAAGATTGCGGCTATGGCTCGGAAAGGGATCCAAAAACTGAAAATTGGGGTCGAAGAACTTGTCGATCCCAAAGATTATCAAAGACCCGTCAACGTATATCGGAGACCAGTGGATGGTGACGTTGTTTAAGGAAAGTCGATAATCTTCCAGTGATGTGGTGACTATCAGCGGGTGTCCCGAGAGCAGCGTGGAGATCTTGGCTCCGTAAGGGAGGGATTTGAGGCTTTGGAAAGAGAACGCGAGGGGGAGTAGGTGGTATTGGACGAGAGACAGCGGGAGATAATCCAAGGGAACGAACGCAGAGTCAGAGGGGGCAAAGATGGTGAGAGAGGGAGACTGTGGAACAAGGGTTCGGGAGGCGAGCTCCAGAGTTATTCCAGCCATTGATGCGTAGCCGGAAGCGGAGAGAATTTCATAGGCTTTGAGGATTGGATGGGAGGGGAAGAGGGAGGAGAGAGAGAAGGGAGAAAGGAGGAGGAGAGATACAATGAGGAGCACTGAGCTGGAAGCCATGGATCGACGGAGCTTTGATGAAAGGCTTTGTTTTTGGAATTTGGCTTTGTAACTCCGAGTGTATCTGAGGAGAGGGTGATCAAAATCTTTAAGATCAAAATATTCAAGAGCAAAAGGACGTTAATTTTGGCGGGAAGGACAAGTGGCAGGACGAAGTTGTTGCTTACGGATAAGGGTATTATATATGAATAATTATAGTATGCCTCGTCAATTTTCTTCTTGTTTTGACTGCTTATATATTTAATTTTTTTTCTTGACGGTTAAGGAAGTGACTATTAATGTATTTATATATATTTTTATTTTTAAAAATGTTTAAACATAATTAAAAAATATTTAAAAAAGAAAAGAAAAGAAAAGTACAATTCGTACTAAGCGGTAGAGTAACACCACTCTATATATATATATATATATATATAAACGATGTTAGATAAGAAAAATAAGAAAAGATTGTTTATGATAGACCTACTGGTGGTAATTATAACAAGGAATGTACCATTGGTGCATTTCTTCGGTACACCGTTTGGTACCCAAAGAAGAGAGCCCTATGAATATATGATTATATTCTTAATTTTGATTTGACCTATCAAACTTTCCGATCTTGATATTAGTTGTCGAGTTGTGTCGTGTTACCCGTAAAACTGTCATATCACGTCGATTAGGATGTAATAACTCAAATATGTTGTGTATCAATTGTCTCACCTTGTCAATATAATAGGTGAATTTTATACAAATAATTGAATCGAAATGTCGGATGCATTATCCCGTGCACTGATTTTTCTTTTCACATTATTGTAAACAATGCATGCAATCCCATAATATTTGGGATATATATATATATATATATATATATATATATAGTACTGTTGCTGATCTTATTCAAATCTTGTAAATATGAACTTGCTTTATTTTCTCCTACACTTATGAAATTACTCATGAGATCTCAAAACCATATATGTGAGGGAGATATATATATATATATATATATATATAATTATTAATTATAACCAAACCCACGAGAACTATTGCCATGATCATGATCACCACCTACATTGTCCTGATGATCCCATGGAAAATTTATCCAATCAGTAACAGCTTTCTGAAATATAGCAGGTCCCATATCGTCCTCCATGGTGTGCGGTGCATTAATGTAAGAATTGTAATGTTCATAATTTGTTGGCTTCTCTTCAACAATATGATCCGATGGTGCTTCTTCTGTCACAGTACTTTCAGGGTCTTGCTCATGATAATGAGGTGATTCCATTGATGCTTTCCAAGTTTGATCAGGAGCTTTACTTTTAAACTCTGAGCTGCTGCTCCCATCCTCCCGATCCTTTCTTCATCATG
Source organism: Juglans cinerea (assembly GCA_961763995.1). Classification (NCBI taxonomy): domain Eukaryota; kingdom Viridiplantae; phylum Streptophyta; class Magnoliopsida; order Fagales; family Juglandaceae; genus Juglans; species Juglans cinerea. The sequence continues at coordinate 2,274,097 of CAUIVZ010000011.1, read as the reverse complement.
TCATGTGAGCTATTTACTGATCTGCCTTCTTCTTCAACAGTAGTATGATCTGTACTTCGGCCACGACTTTTAGATTTTTTGGAGCTTTTCTTTCCTAGAAATCAATTAAAGAAAGATCATTAGGACAAAAAGTTACATGAGTACCTCATCATGTGTACGTTACATGTAATATATAATTCATGACCACGTATGAAAAAACGTTTGAATAATTTGAAGTTTTCCATGCAAATAATAGTGAAAACATATGATATAAAAAGGGTTGTGACTTTTTAATTACCAGGTAGAAAGAATTTCTTCATCTTTTTCAGAAATTCTTTCTATATACGAGAAGATCAATTAGCTAGCTAGCTAGGGCTACAACATGAACAACTTGTAACTTGTAAAGAATGATTAGATTTCGCCTGTATTTATAATAATCGTTACGGCCTGATCAAGCAAACTGCATGTGTGTATATATATATATATATATATATATATATATATTTGATTGATGCATCGATCACACGTGATGTGCAGTAAATATAAATTTTATATTACATGCATGCATATGATTATCATTATCAATAGCATTAAGTTAGGTATATTAATAACAAAAATAACTAATTTATTTCTAGCTAGCAGGCCTTTGATGAATCGTAGAAAATAATAAATTATTCATTAATTAGTAACATGCTAATAATTAATTACGATTTTACGATAGGAATTTACTATACGCTGGCTAGCATGCATGGAAGTCCTCCTAGAAGAAGGTAATTAAGAAAATTGAAAGAGCTGGATGCATGGGGACCGATCGTACTTATAAACTTATTTATATATATATATATATATATATATATATATATATATTCCCTTTATATCTTTCCTAGCTAAATAAATAGACTGGATTTTCCTTTCTATATTTTATTTTTTGGTTTTTGTTTCTTAAAGCTAGGTTTGGTCAGAAGGTTTGTAAATTAACTAATTAATTTGTATGCATATGCAGCAAGAGAATACACATGACGTACGTACAAAACCCTTTAGCAATACGTGCATTTATTAATATTATATACATTAATAAGTTACTTCCAAATAGTAATTAATAATACAGAGCTAGCATGCATGCATGCAGTATGTATCATTCAATATATATAGTATCATTTCTGTAATTATGACAATGAAGCTGGGAATCTACATGACTTCTCAGCTAGCGCTCCAACTAATTGTTAGTATAATATACATGCATGAGGCATATCTTTATTTGTTGAGAGAATATTGAGATAAATATTTTTATTTTTTATTCTACATTTAAGTTTGAAACTTACTATATTTTAGGGGTGTAGAACCGGGCCGGATTTTTTTTTTTCTGGTTCGGTCCAGAATCCGAAAATCCGGGCGGTTATCCGGGCGGACTCGAGCGGGTAAAAGAATATCCGGTTTTTAACCCAGTTTTCCGTAACCGGTTTTTTTTTTCTTCTTCTTCTTCTTCTTTTAAAAACATTGTTTTTGTTGCAAATTTGATAATACAAGCTGTTTGATAAGTAATTGTACATAAAATATTTAACAATGTTATTTATTTTGCATTGTTATGTATTAGTTTAATTAGTTGTGATGTATTATTATTTATTTTATTGTTTGTAAATTTATGTTTTGCATTGTGATGTAACAACAATATTATCTATTTTATATTTTTATTTATTTTGTTCTTTAATTTTTTTTTTTTTATAAAAATCTTCTAAAAAATGTTTAGATGATTTTTTTAAAAAAATCTGGACAAGTTAAGCATGATATCATTTTTTTTAAAGTGCTATAAAAATATTTTTTTAAAAGTTTTAAAGTCTTCTTTTTTTTTAAAAAAAAAGTATTAAAAATCTAGACTAAATCCGGTCATAACCTCGATATCTGGATTTATAGTAAAAAAAAGTGAAAAACCCAAATATTCGGTTACAATCTGGATATCCAGATTGAATCCGAATTAATCCGGACAGATCATAACCTCTCGGATTTTAACATCTGGACCTGAATCCAGATTCACACCCGTACTATATACTTATGCACGCTTTAAAAGTAATCTTTGAATTTTTGTTACTTCGTTTCTAGTGATGTAGGGTCGCGATTAGAACTTAAAATGCTAATTCTAATTACTACTTGAAATTAAAGACGTTAATTTTATATTTGATCGATCGCGTATATATTTATATTTCCTCACGATTCCATGAGTGATTGCCTGGAATATATATATATATACTTAAAAAGGAGATCATTAGATTGATACATGATAGCTTAAATTAGTTGACAGAATGTTTTTGATGTTCCCACTGTACATGAGATACTCGATCGCTTGGCGATCGTAATTAAGAAGTTGGCCAGCCTCTAGCTTGGTGACACATCGATCGGGTATGCATGGTTGATATGTATGTTGATTCTCTACTACAACCGAGAATATCATAAGCATGTTGATTTTCAAACTATTATATGGGCCGGGGCTAGAACTATAGGCATGGGCTAAAGGCTAAAGCTCCCAAAATCTAAATTTTTTTTCACAGTTTTAAATTTTTAATATAAGAAAATGATAAATTACAACCATTTTTTTATAATTATTTTACAAGAAAAAACCCATATATTTTTACCCTCGAAAATCATGTTCCAATGGTGAGAAGGGTTTAGAGGCTGACATATATATCATATCATAAATAGTATTTTAACTATTTTATAAGTGTACGTAATGGATCCCACACAAATGATGGGTTTACACATAGCCTAAAAATAGAAAATTTTATTTTGTAATTATATTTTAAATAACCGACATCTTGTAAAACATAATTATAAAAAGAGAAACGTTTATGGCATGTGTCTCTTATAAAGTGGTCTTATCGGAGATCAATAGAGAGTTGCCACGTAAGCCTTCCTCAATTGTGACACTGGAACGCATAGCAGGGGATTATGTGACTCATTCTCATTCTCCTTCCCGTTTAACTCTCTCTCTCTCTCCTTCGATCTCTCATGGGAAAATGCCTCCTGAAATCGCTCGACTCTCTCTCTCTCTCTCTCTCCTTCAATCTCTCTCACAAAAACCCTCCCAACTGTCAAGGACCTACAACTGTCGAGGACCTCAAGTACCTGAGTAGTTCACATTGTAATCCCTAATTTTTTGTAATTCCTAATTTCTAATGGTCTATGTTTTGTTGTAGGATTTTTGGCTTTGATTTCTCATTGTCCGCACAAAGACGAACCAAGCATTTCACATGGTCTATGTTTTCTTATTCTCTAGTTTCTAGTTTTTACAATAAATGATAATCCATGATTTGATTAGTTTGTTACGTTGTGGTTAAAAGAAGATTTATTTATCTTTAGATTTAGCAAGTGCATATGTGAGATAACTCGGTTAGTTCCTTTAGTGAGCTAATGTTTATTTCTTCTGTCTTTGCAGTTTTTTTCTTTGGAAATTTCTCTAATGTTTAACTAATTCTTACTATTTTCCTATTATATTCAAAATCTATTTTTATTTAGTTTTTTTTTTATTGCATTTCATTTTCCAAGCAAATTGCTATATTTGTTATCCTCTTTGTAGGATTATGAATATGAGTACTAATAGTAGAGAACTTAAGGTAATCTGATGTAGTGATGGTTTGTGCAAAGTTAGTGTGCTGGTTTCAATTCTTTTGAAATGAAAGTGATCTTTGTTGTTTTGTTTCTGTTAACTTCCTCCGACATACTTGGGGTATATGCTGTGTAATGCTTGTTTTGGTTCAGCTTCTGCACTTTTTTCCTAAGGTAATGGTGTGAATTTGATAGTAGTTTGAATAGTAATTTGATAATATTGGGGATCTTTTAGGAACTAAACTTTTATTGATTACATTGTTTTATGTTGGGATGGAGGATTTTGGGTGGAGTTTGGATAGTGATGATGTTGAGATATTAACGACTAGAAACTGTCCACAACATGTAAATGAAACTATTGAGGATGAAACCGTGGAAGATCAATGTGATGTGAATGTGAGATATGGATTGAATATGGGAGATGGTGTGAATTTGGAAGACTTTGATGATGATAGAGTGAATATGGAATATGGAGATAGAGATGGAGTTAATTTCATTTCTACTTCTAGTAGTGATTTTAATATTGGTTGTATTGGAAAGGACGTCGAAAATTATTTGAGAAATAAAAGAAGAAAATTGTTTGAAGAGGGAGATGCACAAATGTTGTATGCATACTTTCTTGAACGACAGTGTAAAGAATCTAGGTTTGTGTACTCTATGCAGGTTGATGAAAATAGGTGTATGGAAATATGTTTTTGGGAAGATGCAAGATCAAGGTCTACATATCAATATTTCGGAGATATTGTCACGTTTGATGCGATGTACCTCACAAATGTTTATAAGATGTCATTTGTGCAGTTCTCAGGAGTTAATCATTATCACCAAACCATAATATTTGGTTGTGCATTGTCATTTAATGAGACAGCTGAATCCTATATATGGTTAATGAGAATGTGGCAGGAAGTAATGCTTGGGCATGCCCCTTCAATCATTATTACTGATGATGATAAAGCTATGGCCAAGTCCATTGTAGAGGTACTCCCAAATACAACTCACCGGTTATGCTTGTGACATATTTTACAAAAAATTTCAGAATATTTGGCACATGTCTATAACAAGTTTCTGGATTTTCAAAAAGAGTTTCATCATTATATCTATGATACAGTAACATCTGATGAGTTCGATGAGGAATGAGTTTCTATAGTAGTGAAGTATGGTTTAGTAGGTAATGATTGTCTGCAAAATCTTTACAACCAACAAGAGAAGTGGGTTTCAGCTTACTTGCAAACCACATTTTGTGCATGTATGTCAACCACGCAAAGGAGTGAGAGCATGAATAAATTTTTCAAGGATTATGTGTGATCGAACACGATGGTGAGTGACTTTGTGCATCAGTACAAGAAAGCCTTAGGTGCACGCTATTTTAAGAAGAAAGAGAAGGATGTGAGAATGAAATCGTCTAGACCGATTTTGAAAACATCTTTAGGCTAATTGAAGAAAAGGCAACCAAAGTGTATACAAGGAAGTCATTCAGTATCTTTCAAGATGAGCTATTCAATTGCCAACGGTACAAAGCAACAAAAGTTCAAAAAGAGGGTGAAAGTAAGATGTATGAGGTGACACCTAAAGGTAATGACAAACATATTTATTATGTAACTTTGGACTGTAGAGAAGCAAAGACAATATGTACATGTCATATGTTTGAGTTTCTAGGTATTCTTTGTAGGCATATCCTATGTGTTTTTATGAAGAAATCAAACTTAGATTGTTTGCCACATCACTATATTCTAGAGCGATGGACCATCAACACTATAAGTCGAGCTATCTGTGAAATACCAAATTCCGAGGGCCATGTTTCGACACAAGAAGACCCGATAATGCAAAAAAGTCATTTGATAATGTAGTTTTACGATATTGCAGAACTTGGCTCACATTCAAGGTTTAAAATGAACCACCTTTCTCTTGCATTGGACAATGTACACAATGAGTTGCTTTTGATGGATACTATTCAAGAACAAAATTTAGAAGGCAGAGACATGTCAGGTAATAATTCCCTGTGCTAAGATCACAAGTAATATCAAATTTCTCACAAACTTTACAAGATCCTCAACGAGTGCCAACGAAAGGAAGACCAAAATCTTTGAGAGCAAAGAGCTCGAGAGACTCAATAAGTGAAGAAAATGTGTTGTAGCATTTGTAAGATTGATGGTCATACCAAGAACAACTGTCCTTCGTTGGGGTATAGTACAAAGATCCATTTTTTGTTTGTGTTTTAATTTAATAATTGCATTTTATGTTTTTTTGTGTGTTTCATGTAGGGATGTTGGAAATATAAATGACAACATATCACAAATGGTGGATCTTGAACAAGAAACATGAGATTGATGTTTAACTTGAGCGTGCAATTTCTTTATATGGAATGTGATGGTACTCTTATTGCCAAAACTAATTTGATTTTTTTTTAATGTTATAGCCTATGGAGATAAAGGCAACTGTCATCCAAGAAATCAATGAATTTGGGTTTGTTAATGTTTGATTTTTTTGGTACAGTTGCTAATGTTTGGTAAATGTATGAGTTTTGTAAATCTCCTTTTTAGCATCAACCTATGACCTGCATTATTTATGTTAGGGATGGGATGGGGTTTCATGTGGGTGTGTTTGCTTGGTGAGTTTGGACCACAATTCCTAGTCCTCGTCTTTTGGCTAACCAAACATCCTTTGAAACTAACCAAACATCTTTTGGCTAACCAAACTAACTGAAAGCTCAAATTAAATTTAATCACAATCATCTTCAATAGTTCCATTAAGGTTTAGTCACGAACCTTTGCTTTCATACATTATTCTTTATTTGTAATTTGATGATGTTATTGCTCTCACAACTTTCTGACTAAAACTTGATGAATTCAATTACTAGGAGAAGGAGGAGAATAAGAATTCATTGAGTGCAATGGAAAGGAGGGTCGACACAGTGGATTGCAAGTCTTCAATAGGGCAAGGCCTAGGGCAGAGAAATGTGCAGAAATGTGCAGGTGATTCACCAGCCCCATTCCTCTGGAAATTCAACCACTGGTGGTGGCGTCTTGGCCAGTATTGCTGGTGTTGTTGCATTTACCCTTCAATCAACCAAGGATATCTACTAGGGAGAATAGAGCACATATTTCCAGTGTTTTGTTTTGTCTCATTTTGTTTCAGTTTTTTGCTTAGCAAATGTACCAAGAAATGCCAAAACTTATTTGATTTTTTTTAATGTTTCAGTTTGTTAATGTTTTGTTGGATTTCTGGGACCAAGAAATAAAGCAAGCAATGAATTTGATTTAGTTCTTGATTTTTCCTAGAACATTTTGTATGAAATGTTTGTAGTTAGAGGATGTAGAGGATGTTTGGGGTGAGAAGGGTGATACAATGCTTAGTGTAAGTCCTTAGTACCTGCGAATGCTCTTAGCTGAATGAAATGTTTGTCGTGTGTGCCTAAGATCTCAATTCAGATTTCTATCCATCTAAATGACTTCAGATTTCTATTTCTATCCAACTCAGATTCCTTTCCAACTACGTACCTTCATTATTCGGTGGACTTGAGGGAGGGTTATCACGCAAGCAATGAAAAAAACGTACAAAATTAAATAATAAAAAATTAGGGATTTCTCAAAAATAAAATTAGGGATTTTTCAACAATACACTCCTAATCTACTGTCAAGAGAAGAAAAGATGAAAAACGAAATCCAAAATATGATTACCTCGATGTCTTCTTTGCAGGTCTTGGATGTCACGTTAGGGTTCGATCACGAGAGGGAAGGAGAGAGATGGAGATGGAGTGAAGGAGTGAGAGAGGCAGCGTGAGGGAGGGTTTGGGTTTTCTATCTTTCGGATTGAGAGACAGACAAAGAGGGTTTGGGTTTGAATTTTACTTTCAGATTGAGAGACAAAAAATGTGAGAGACCAATAGAGAGGGAGGCTTCGATGAGAGGTAGTGAGGGTTTGAGTTTTCTCTTTCGGATCTAGAGATAGAGAGAGTGAGAGAGCAGATCCCCTGTTTACGCGGAGTGTAATTTCACTCGTGCTCCTTACGTGGCAAGCTGGCATTGGTCTTCGATTTATAAGGTTTATAGGAGACACCAGCCAAAAGTTATTCTCTTATAAAAATATCTTATTTTACAAAAATTCTTTTCATTTAAAACCGAGTTATAAAAATGAGGTTGTAAAAAAATTCTATCACTGCTCAAAACATATAAACTTTCGTGTCATGTTATATGAACTGACACTTTTAATGATATTCTTTTCAAATAATATCAAATGTTCAATAAATATTATAATATTCACGATTTAGAGGACTTTGCAGCTCTTGAAATTCTTCATTAGAAGTCTCCCGAGGTGGAGTTTAAGTCGGCTTCTCAGTCAGTGGTCCTTCGTTTCTCTTCAAGAGAGTGTAAGGTGCAGTGATACTATTTTTTTTTCTTACAAAACCAGAGTAGTACTATGGTCATGGAAGAGGAGGAGCTTGCAAAGAAGTGGTAGAGACTTAACCTATCAAGGGAGGAGAGTGATGTCTTCCTAGTCTCTTCTGAGGGATTGAAAGATATGGGGGATAGAGGGAAACTCTGTATTATTGGAAGGGTGATGATAGACAAGGGTATTAATCAGGAAGCTTTTAGAATAACTATGTCACAAGTTTGGAGGCTGGACGGCTGAGTGAAGTTTAAGGAAATGGGAGATAACATGTTTTTAATTGAGTTTCAAAATTTACTTGATAAAGAAAGAATTCTTGCGGGTTGACCTTGGTTTTTTGACAAAAATCTGTTGTCTTTACAAGAAGTGAATGAAGATGTTCCAATTGGTGCAGTACAATTTAAGTTTGAACCTTTTTGGGTTCAAATGCATAACTTTCCTGTGTCAGTAATGAATGAAGAGATGGGAGAGCAATTTGGTTCTTCAATTGGAAAGGTGATAAGGGTTGATGTAGATTCAGAAGGATTGGCATGGGGAAAGTGTATTCGAGTAAGAATAACACTGGATTTACAAAGTTCTCTTGTAAGGGGAAAGTGGTTGCAGGTAGGGAATCAAAAGTATTGTATATCTTTCCAATATGAAAGATTACAAAATCTTTGTTTCCAATGTGGAATTCTAGCTCATAAGGGAAGATTATGCTATAACTTGAGAGTAAATAGTCAAAGGGAGAAACTGATAGACTTACAATTTGGCTCTTGGCTTAGGGCACAACCTATGAACTCTTTTATTTTTGATTATCGAGAATATGGAGGTGCGGCCAATATAGATTACCAGAAAGGGTAGCAGAAGGATGAGATAAAGCTTAGTAAAAAGGCTAGAGAAGAGGAGTATGGAACTGAGATTAATGTTTTAAAAGAGCAAATTGATTCATTAATTCAGTCAAAGGAAGAGAGGGAGAACAATGAGAAAAATACTCCCAATTATTCAATTTTCATAAGGAGTAATATTCAGAAGGAGAACCAGAGCACATAGACTACATTAAAGGGGTGGAGAGTTTGAATATGATTCTTGTTAATACATAGACATTTTCTGATACAAAAAAGGGGGAGTTAACTAGCCTTATGGATCTGGAACATTACAATGATAATATGGACATTTTAATAATACATGATTGAATATCCAACTGTATTAGCCCTCGAGGTAAGTATGTGATTGTTGGATCTGTGGTACAAAGTGGTCCTCAAGTAGTGAACAGCAAAAGGTGTGCCAGATGGAAAAAGAAGGCTAGGGAGGTTAACAGTTCAACAACAGAGAAAGAAGAGATTGCTAATCTAGATAGTAAAAAGAGGGTTTTAACCAATCAAGTGGAAGAAGCAAAAGATTCGAAGAAGAGGAAGGAAGTTTCAACTTTCGAATTTAACAGGTCCAATCCTGAGTTGGTGGAGGCTCAGTTCCACCAACAACAATGATAGCCTTAGTTGGAACTATAGAGGGCTTGGGGACCCTCGTACACTTAGAGAGCTTCATAGGCCGGTGAAGAAAAAGTGTCACAGTTTTGTTTTTCTAATAGAGACCAAATGTGGTAGGAAGAAAGTGGAAGAGGTCAGGAACGAGGTAGGTTTTGATAATAGCTTTGTGATAGAAAGTAGAGGTCTTAGTGGAGGTATAGCTTTTTTGTGGAATAGCTATGACAATTTTAATCTCGATTCTTATTCTCAGCAACATATATCTTTGGTTTAAAAGAAGGAAAAAGATAACACAGAAATCCTGATCACTGGATTTTATGAAAGCCCTTATACTTCTAGAAGGAATGAAAGCTGGAATATGTTGAAGTCACTGAAGCCTAGTAAGGAGAAGCCTTGGATTTGCTTTGGAGATTTTAATGAGATTCTTCTTCAGCATGACTAGAAAGGGGCAGCTACAAGGCCGTACCATCAAATGGAGGAGTTTAGAGAAGCAGTGGAGTTATGTGGCCTGTGTGATCTTGGTTATGAAGGACCTAAATATACCTGGTGCAATAACATAGAAGGCACTCAGTTCACTAAGGAAATACTAGATCGTGCCATGGGAAATATGTCACTAAAAAGCTTATTTTCTAATTGCAGGATTTGTGTTCAAACTGTTTGCTCTTCTGACCATTGCCCGTTGGTGTTGTGCTTGAAAAGTAAAGGAAGGCGGCTTGCATTTGTAGGGAGGGGAAGGGAAAAGATCTTTAGGTATGAAGCAAGCTGGAACCAGAGGCATAAATGCTGTAGCCTGATAAATGAATCCTGGTCTAGACAACAAGTAAGGGAGGGGTCTCAGTTGAGGTTAGTCCAACAAAGTCTGTTGATATGTAAGAATGCTTTGTTACATTGGAGTAAGACTACTCTAAGACAACACATGAATGATATACAAGGCAAAATGTATCAGATTGAGAGGCTGCAGTGTATGAATATGGGTTCCCATACAGTAGCTTTAAAATAGTTGCAACAGGATGTGGACCTTCTATTGGAAGAGGAGAACACTCGATGGAAAAAAAGAGCCAAACAATCTTAGCTCAAAGATGGGGATAGAAACACAAAGTATTTCCATCAATGTGCAAGCCAAAGAAAGAAGACAAATAAGATTAGAAAAATTATGAAAGATGATGGAACAGTGGTGAGTAATATGGAAGAAGTTTCAGAGACTTTTGGACAGTATTTTCAGAAGTTATTTACTACTTCCAATCCTGAGGGAATTGCAAATTGTCTTAATCATATGGAGAAGTATATTGATGATTGCATGAGTAGAGACCTGTCTATCCAGTTCACAACAGAAGAGGTTCAAGAGGCTTTGTTCCAAATGAAACCACCACTGGGTTCTCCTGGTTCAGATGGTTTTTCTGCAATTTTCTATCAAGAACATTGGGACATTGTAGGAAGTGAGGTGACCAAAGCTGTCTGCGAGGTTCTTAATTCATCAGGGGAGGTTAGCCACATTAGTGAAACCTATATTGTTCTCATTCCTAAAATAAAATCTCCTAAGAGAGTGATGGATTATAGGCCTATTTCATTGTGTAATGTTCTGTACAAGGTGGTTTTCAAAGTGCTTGCTAACAGGTTGAAGAAAATATTACCTAAGATCATCTCCCCCAACCAAAGTGCTTTTGTGCCAAGAAGACTGATTCTTGATAATGTTATTGTAACTTTTGAAGCAATGCACTTGATGTCTATCAGGAAAAGAGGGCAACATGGGTATATGACATTAAAGTTAGACATGAGCAAGGCATATGATAGAACTGAATGAAGTTTTTTGGAAAAGGTGATGGAGAAAATGGGTTTTAGTGAGAGATGGATAAAGTTGGTAATGGGATGTGTTTCTTTAGTCTCCTACTCAATTCTTCTAAATGGTTCTCCTCAAAGTTTCTTTCAACCATCTCGAGGTGTTAGACAAGGGGATCATTTGTCCCCTTATCTCTTTATATTGGTTTATGAGGTTTAGAGTATGTTACTGAACTAGGCTGAGGTTTCAAAGGAGATTCATGGTTTTCCTATGGGAAGAGGCAATATCAGTACATACCATTTATTCTTTACAGATGACAGATTGCTCTTTTGTAGAACAAATGCAATGGAGTTGTCCAAGCTTCATTGTCTGCTTGATCTTTATTAAAAGTCCTTGGGGCAGAAGCTAAATAAGGATAGAATATCAATCTTTTTCTGTGCTAATACCAGAAAGGAGACTGGGGAGTATGTGTTGGCTATTGCTGGAATCAGGTCTACAATGTGCTATGAAAAATACCTAGGACTACATTCTCTCATTGGTAGATCTAGGTACAATGCTTTCAACAATATATTTGATAGAGTTAGAAGCAAGATTAGTGGATGGAAGACAAAGTTGCTATCTCAAGCAGGAAAGAAAACTCTATTGAAGGCTGTCATACAAGCTCTTCCCACGTATTGTATAAGAGTTTTCAAATTGCCTAAGTCTCTACTAAGGGAGATTAATAGAGTGATGAATAAATTCTAGTGGGGATATTAGCAACAGGAGAGTATAGTGCATTGGGTCCCTTAGAGTCAAATGGGGAAAGCTAAGAAAGTTGGAGGTTTAGGTTTCAGAGACCTAGAATTTTTTTAATTTAGCTTTATTACCTAAATAAGGGTAGAGAATCTATCCACACCCTGAATCTTTGGCTTCTCAGATCCTTATATGTAAATATTTCCCTTCTACAAGATTTTTTGATGCAAAGTTGGGAGTTAGGCCTTCATTTGTATGGAGAAGTATTTATGCAGCCAGGTTTTTAATTGAAGAGGGTTCTTTATGGAGGATAGGGAATGTAATGAGCACAAAAATATGGAAAGACAGATGGGTGCCACAACCATCATCCTATAGAGTTCAAGTTCTTGTTAAAACATTGCAAGAGGATGCAGTTGTAGTGGAGCTTATTAATCCTGTGAATAAGCAGTGCAGGAAATAGATGGTAGAAGACATTATGGGGTCTGAGACTGCAGCTATTATTCAGAAAATTCCACTGAGTCAGACTAGGGCAATAGACAAGTTGATATGGTTGGGCACTGAGGATGGTATCTATTCTGTAAAAAGTGGATATCATTTTCTCAAAGAGAAGCAGAACAGTTTACAAGGGCAGACATCGAATAATGTACAATTACAAGAAAGATGGACATGATGTTGGCAACTTATGATTCCTCAAGCTGCTAAAGCTTTCATGTGGAGAGCATGTTTAAAGTCACTATCTACTAGAGTGAATTTGCATAAAAAGAAAATTATAGATTCCCCAATATGCCTGATCTGCCTCAATGAGGAAGAATTTGTAGAACATGTTTTATAGAGCTGTAAATTAGCTATGGATGTTTGGAGTCAAGGACTTACTGTACTTCGCAAGAGTTCACTCAGAGCAGAGAAATTCAAGGACATATTTGAGAGCCTAAGTGCAATATATGATCAACAAGTCCTGGAGTTTTTCATTATAACATCAAGAAGTATATGGCATAGAAGAAACAAGTTGATCTTTGAGGGTTACTTCCAACACCCAACATAGATAGCCAGCCAATCAAAAAAATTATTGGAAGAGTTCAAAGCTGTGCATGACAGTCCTAGAACTAATAATAGAGGTTCACAAGTGATGAATATCAATTGGAATCCTCCACCTCTAGGTTTCTTGAAGATAAATTAGGATGTAGCAATTTCTGAGGTGAAGGGTAGGATTGGATTGAGAATAGTAGGTCGAGACCATGGAGATAACATTGTGGCTAAAAAAAAAAAAAAATTAATCAATCTGGTGTTAATGACCCCCTCCTGGCAGAAGCACTTGGTACCTTTCAAGCAGTTATGATGGCAGCTGGTTTAGAATGGACTATGTCTTTTTTGAAGGAGATTCATCCCAAATTGTAAAGGGCCTTAATTCCCATGTTGAGAGATGAGATAGAGTAATGATATGATGTTAACTGATACACGTATGCAACTTATTACTTTTTCTAGCTGGAAGTTTTTGTTTGTTAAAAGAAGTGGTAATCATCTAGCTCATAGTTTAGCAAAATCTTCTCCAGTTTGACGAGCTAGGATACAGTTGTTCTGGATTTGAGTCCATGTTTTAGTCATGTAATTTTTGAAGTTTGAAGTTAATATAGTTATCTTGTTATAAAAAAAAATATGATATTCACTTATCTATTAATTTCTTTTTATCCCTTAAATCCAAATATACATTTGCTCAATTCAATCTATTTTTGGTGACTTCCAAATATACTTTTAATAAGTGCTTTCTGAATTCTCAAATTACTTGCAGTATTGGAGCAGCACGTTTAGTAACGTCAGATCGATAACCAAAGCTTGACAACGTGGCAGCATGCGTCGATCAGCAGTTCATGAAGCTTGGCTACCCGGCTGCCACGTACCTCATCATGTACATAACTCGGAGGTAATTGAGACGTGTCATTCACATTATATATATTTCGTGATGACAAAGCAAACTCGATGATATATATATATATATATATATATATGTATATGAAAAAATATGAATCATATTATTATTATTATTATATATATATATATAGTGACATGAGGAGGAGGATGCGTACAAGGACGTTTCAACAAACTGATCCCAGCTGGCGTTTTTTGATTCAATCATCATCGTTTTGAAGTTATGGAGGTCATTAAATGTTTTCCAACGAAATTTGATCAATAATATCTATAGATCATCACATGGCATGACTTGGAACGATTAACCTTTTAACAAGCTAACCAATAATCTTTATATATATAAAGCTGGATGATCTGATTTTCGATGGTGAAGGAAGTAGTACTCCAACGTCTCGATCGATCCTGCGAGTCTACTCAGAAGTCTACTTCGGTATTATAATATGACTTTTTATTTGATCAGTCAATAAAAAATATAGGACCAATTAGAATTAATGTTCAATATTCATTCTATTAATTAGACATATATTAGATCACATGATCCAGTAGAAACATACTCTTCTGACATATATCGGACCAAGAAATTAATCAAACTAGCTGTAGACATGCTTGGAACTTTGGAGAGCATGCATATATAACGAGCCTAGAATTAAGGAAAAAATAAGACGTGCGATATATATATAATGTTGATGACAGTGATCATCTTGTAATTGAGAGTGCAAATTAATTATCAAAAAGCATAGTTTTGAATTCAATTCCGTTTCGATTAGAACGATTGGAATTTACCATTTGGTACACTATACAATCTCATTCAGTTTCGTTTCAAATTTCAGCCATTTCCAATGCGTTCTGCCCTATATTCCGTTTCGGAGTATTATTTTAATAAAAATTTTGTAATTTTATTGAATTTGAATGAAATTTTATAGATTTTAAATCTAGTCATTCATATAATTTTAAAATAAAAAAGATATTTGTATAATTTAAATTTCTTTGTTATTTTAAATGTCCCCCATTCTTTTTTCTTAACTCACATTATTTTTAATAATTTCTCGGCTGATTATTTTTTTGTTTTAAATTTTTTATGCCAATTCAAGTTTGTGATTTTTTAATATTATAAAAAAGTTAAAATTTAAAAATTAAATTGTCCTTTTTGATAGTTAATTTGTAGTATAATATGTTTAAATTGTAGATTGGTAGCTAGCTAGCATGCAATTATATATATTTCTTTCAAGGCCAGAGAGACATATCAGCTACTCTTGCGTACGATTCCGTCATAGGTATTTGTGCTCCTTAATTGACGTTATGTTGTTAATTAATTGGGTATATAGTGATGCTATGTCGTTGAGTACTTTAATTACCCTGATTTAGCTGGATGCATGCATGGCTAGCTTTAGATGCAATTAAACTGCACATTCACCTCAATAATTGCGAAACCGTGTTACAATATTCTTAACGCGCGAGGTTTGGCATGCAGCTACCCCAATGATTGTGATCACAGACTATATATATATATTAATCCTATATTTAATTATAAATGTGAGTTCCATTAAATGATTTAAGCCTTCTTGACAAATACGTACAAAAATCTATTTAATTCCATGGCCAACCATTCGATTTAGAGGGGACCATTTTTGCGTGCATAAATAACACGGGAAAAAAAAAAAGGCATGGGAGAATTTTCTCCATCTAGATCATCGATAATTAACATGACCCGGCCATCCAATAATTCAACTTTGTAGCTGTGTAGTTAAGTGGAACCACCAGGATGCAAGCTGTATTAATGTTACTATATATATATATATATATATATATATGTGCTATATAAAAGTAATGATACACTTTTTACAATTTTTTTTATAATAAAAACTCTATGTTTAGTCATTTTTACGTACTTTTTGTGCATTCAATTAATCTGATTGGATGCGTCACTTTTTTTAATATAAAACAACTATTTTAGTTAATAACATCAGTGGAATGCGTAAATAGTAAGCAAAAATGATTATATGTAGTAGAATTCTTTTTATAATCATGTTTTAAAATGAGGATATTTATGTGAAGTGATGCTAGTTTTATAAATTATTTGATAAAATTGCTCTTTATTTAAAATATCTTTATATAAAAAATTGTAAAAACAATTGTCTAATAAATTATTAACCAGCCATGCAAGCAGTCTAAGCTGAAAAAAAACCTGATTTTCTTTTTTTTGGAAGAACATTAAAATCGATCTGTCTGGATCAGTAGTGTTTTCATACTAGCAAGTAGCAAATGATTTAAGACAGATGGGCTCCAGATCATTAATCATTATGATATTTTTGAACTCTCTGTATATGAATATCCAACTATCCCTATCGGTACCCCAATGATCAATGCATGCAGCAGGAGGGTATATCGGGCAATAATCACCATAAATTAAGAAATAATAAATCAAATTATAAAATTATATATATACACACACTAGGAGTAGGGTAACGTCCAAGGGACGTTTGCCTAATTTTTTTAAATTTTTAAATTATATATATTTGAATTTTTACCATTTGATCAAATTTGAAGAGTTATGATGAAATGTTAGATTTAAATCCTAAAAAGTTTCATTTTCGTCTCGTTTTCTCTTTCTCCCTCTTTCACCTTTTTTTTTTTACCTAGTAATTAAGGAAGTGTTTTTTAATGATGTTGTGAATTTTTTATTTTTTTTAAAATGTTTATGATGATTAAAAAAATACATGAAAAAAAAGAAAAGAAAAATAAAAAAGTGAAATATACATTCAGAACACATTTTCAGACTACTTTTTCGATAGATGTAGCATTTCTCTTTAGTTAATTAAGAATATTATCATATTTAAATTATGTTAAAACTTTAATTATTTATATAGTTTTACTTTTTTAAAAATATTTAACAAAATTTTATTATTTATTTAATGATGAAATATTAGTATTTAAATTAATTTAAATCAGTATTTAAATTTTCACTATTGATCAAATTTGGAGAGTTATGATGAAGGGTTAGATTTAAATCCCAAAAAGTTTCTTTTCCCCTCACTTTCTTTTTCGCCCTCTCTCTCCTTCCGCTCAGCCACGGCTTCTCTCTCTCACCCGATCGCCTCCCTCAAGCAGTCGTGGGCCACCGTGGGTGTCACCGACCTCGTCACCGACCATGTCACCGGCTTCCCCTTATGCCGGTGAGCAAACCCCACTGTCAAAGGCCCTTGGCAGCTCCTCCCTTCGCCACACGCGAGCAACCCGAAATCGGTTTCAACGCTTGCGCCACTGAGCCATCGCACCACTACCATCGAGCTCCTCTTCCTCCGGCGATCACCCCCATGGACTCAAGCCACCGTCGAAGCCCCCATGGCAACCCTCGTCTCCCTGCAACTCCCTCTCCTGCATGGGTCTCACACAATTTCTCCACCATTTGTCAAATTGAAGAAAAAAATAAAGTATAATTTCAAATATTAAAATAGTCTAATGTATAAGAATAAAATTATTATTTATTTATGTTCATCTTAAAAATGTACAGTAAAATTTCATCATTTATTTAATGATGAAAAATTAGTATTTTATAAATTAAAGTTGATTTTTAGTGTATGATATAATATTAAAAATATTCAGTAAAACTTTATCTTTTATTTAATGATGAAAAATTAGTATTTTATAAATTGAAGTTAATTTTAAGTGTATAATAGAATATTTATATTTTAATTATTTATTTTATATTAGTTTAAATCAATATTTAAACTTCTACCGTTAGATTACATCTGAAGATTAAAGATGAAGGGTTGGAATTTAAAACCCAAAAACTAATATTTTTCCTTACTTTTCCTTTCTCCCTCTCTCTCATTGGCATTCACACGGACGAACCTAAAAAGAAATAGAAAAACCAAACAAACATATGGGAAAAAAAAAATATCTATTGTTCATCGTTACTGTTGATGAACAGTAATAGGGATATGCAAAAAAAAAATCTCTTTACTGTTTATTACTGTTGATGGTAATAAACAGTGATAAAGATAGGCTCTTTTAAATTATAGGAAGATGGAATGATAGTTAGACAAGTTAATTTTATAAACCTTTGAAGTCTTATCTTTGATATTTGATTTTCTAGGACAATAGCTAGCTAGCTAGGATGGTTGCAGCTTGAATATTAATTAATGACGTTGATTAGATTATGATAATTATTGTGATTAATTAAGGTTAATATGGGTTTTAAAATGAAAAGAAACTGTGAGCAGTGGGCAGTACTACAGCTGTGGGGAATAGTCCGTTAAACCCTTGGGCAGAAAAACCGAAGGAGACGCTAAAGTACTTAACGACAATTCCGGCCTTTTCTTTCGGGGAAAGTAAAACAACAAGACAACGGCTCCCAATTCGACAATCTGTCAAACATGCAATGTGTTTTAAGTCCAACATTTTGATTTATAAAAATAAAAAAATTAAACTTTGAATGCGTGACGCGTGTCAAGGTGACTTCTACGTCAATTTTTTTTAATATTTTAAATAATGCATGGGATATTGTTTTATTTGTTAACCAAAAAATTAAAACCAATTAAAGATGTCCAGTTGTCGGGGATGCAGATATTTTGGAGAATGATCAATGGCATGATTTAGGGACACAAGTCATTGTCTCTGTACAATTAATTTATTATTTTGGTAACCACAATTTGCACCCCAAGTTCCTCTTCCGCAGCCATCGTTTATTTCCTTCCTTCCCTCTCTCTATATATAAATACAAGAAGATCAACACATGAGAATTCATGTACTACTGTCCTCCCAAAACTCTCTCTCTCGACCCCCCCCATACACGAAATTAACACAGACAAATTAACTAGAACTGTTCGCTATTTTGCCAGTACTGGTGAAAAGATCAGAACAAAATCATGGGTGCACTCGACTTTCTCTCAGACTATATCACTATTTCCACCCCAAGGAAGAAACGCAAGGCAATGCAGGTATTCTTCATCATAAACCAATTCCATCTCTCTGTTTCGCGGTGTGCCAAGTCATGGTCTCACACGATCCGTAACTTTTCCATATATATATATGTGTGTGTGTGTGTGTGTGTGTGTGTGTGTGGAAACTGATCTCACTCATCCAAAACTATTGTTGTGTCGCAGACAGTTGATATCAAGGTGAAAATGGACTGTGATGGCTGTGAAAGGAGAGTTAAAAATGCTGTTTCCAACCTCAAAGGTTCATCTCTCTCTCTCTCTCTTCGCCCATATTGATGGTGGAATAACTTTGTGATATGTTTTAGAAATTCAAAACTATGAGCAGAAAAAAAGTTGAACTTTCATATATAGAATGAAATAAGGTTGGAGTAGAATTTCTACCGGGGACTACCCCTTCCCCTATTATAGGAAACGAAGACAATGAAGCGGCCTCGTACGTAGTTCCAGCAATTCATGGAAAAAGTTAAATCGAGAGTCCCTTCACATTGACTCCTCGATCGTTAATTCACATATAAATGGGAAAGGAAAATAAGTTCTATCACTTGAAACTGATCAAAATACTTCGTGTTTTTATGCTAAATCATGAATATATACTATCTATCTATTTTAGTTAAAATGGAGAGAATTGTTTTTTGGTACAGAAAGTGGGAAAGCATTAAAGCTCGTCCACTACCATATTAAATGCTATATATATTGCAATGCAAAGTTCGTGGCTAGTTTGGTCGATCGTTATCTTCTAATTACAAATAAAGTTGAGAGATCCTATTCCACCGAAAGGTCTTCACCTAAGCTTGATTGGCCTCCTTTGTTTTCTCGTATGAGATGAGATGAATTAAAATAAAAATTAAAAGTTGAATAAAATATTATTAGAATATATTTTTTAATATTATTTTTATTTTAAAATTTGAAAAAGTTGAATCATTTATTTTATTTTGTGTAAAAATTTAAAAAAATTATAATAATTAAATGAGAAGAGATAAAAATAGTTGTAAGAGACAGATTTTTTCCTAATAAAGTCATGTGCTAGATGATATCCATGAAATCCTTATCAAAGTGGATAAAAAGTCTCCTCCATAATCTTTTTACTTTTTGCTGCAGAGTACAGTAAATTAATCTTATTGCCATTGAAGTACTTACTAACTTTATGTTTCCATTAATTGGAGGTGCTAACTGTTATATATCTTCTTCGTTTGTTTGACATGACACTTAAAGGGGTGAAACAAGTGGATGTAAACCGGAAGCAAAGCCGAGTAACTGTAACTGGGTATGTGGAGCCAAACAAGATCTTAAATAAGGTGAAGAGCACTGGAAAGAGAGCTGAGTTTTGGCCATATGTGCCATATAACTTGGTGGCTTACCCCTACGTGGCTCAGGCCTATGACAAGAAGGCGCCGTCTGGTTACGTGAAAAATGTTTTCCAAGCCCTCCCCAGCCCAAATGCACCGGACGAGAAATTCATTTCCCTCTTCAGTGATGAAAATCCACATGCATGTTCAATCATGTAAATTAAAGCAGATTTTTAAGTATTGGAACGAGGGTCGATCGAGGATGGATTTAACACTTGTAGATCATCTTTTATGTTTTTATACATGAAACGCGAAAAAAACCATTTAGTTGTCGTTTTGAGGTGGTAGGTCATGTTAAAGTTTGTATGGAGATGGGAAGTTTTGCTAGAGCGCTAGCTAGCTAATATGGATTTTCTTTGAGAAGTTGTACCACTAGTACTAGTAGTACTGTTTACCTTGCTAATGATAAAATACATGTTTTTCTGTACACAAAATTTAATGTCATGTGGTCATCTGAATGGACGTATGGTTACTGTCTACCAGAAAATAACAAATTAGCAGTCAACATTTGAAAGACTTATGGGTGCAAGCAGCTTCATGCCTGCAGGGAATGTGAAATATTGCCACTATCGAGGAGTCTAGCGAGAAACCCATAGGTCTTCAGAGTTCAGACTAATGATCATGATCTCGTTCGTCGAGATTGATCGATCATGCATGATGGAACAAAGTCACAAACACTATATATTCATATGATATTAACATAATTAATAATCAATTATTAATGTAAAAAAAAAATGTCACGCATCGTATCTTTCTTTCCCGTTAAACTAGGGATCATTAGAGGGCCAGTACCTTTATGTACGGCGTTTGAATGAGTGGCATTATTTGGGCGATAATTAATCAATGACATCGAGATAAAAAAAAAAAAAGAATTAATAGAAACCATTTATAATCATGTTAATCTCATGGTACCTGTCCCTTTGGACTTGTCCTAGTGGGACTACTGTCATACCATATAATATAAATAACTTGCAGCGGAACATAATGAAACGGTCCGCTCAGTACATTATATGCTTTTTGTCCAAATTTATCAGAAAATGACTGCCACTTTGGTTGGGCTATCGATCGCTGATCTTGTAATTAAAGCCATAGCTAATTGCCGCTTGCTAAAGAGTACTGCTACTACAATTTTTTTTTGATAAGAAACATTATCTTCATTCAAGATTAACAATTACATATATTTATAAAGCTAAACAGTCTAAGAAAAAAAAGTCTGAAATACAATCATACCACGTCTCAATACTATCAACCCTCAAAGCATTACGGGCAATTAGCTGATGAGCTGCCATATTCCCTTCTCAATACACATGATTAAAAGAACAACTTCCAAAAACAACTTTTCAACCTTTGTACCTCTGCAAATAGGATCCCGAGAATAGAATCCTCCATATTATTTACCTGTAGAGATTGCACTAGCAACAAACAATCACTTTCAACAATTAAATTCGAAATACCCATAGTACTACAATTAATAGGTCTTAACTTTAATGCCATTAATCTAGTTGATTCTGATGTCTTCTTAATCCTTCCCTTTTACCCAAAAAGATGACGAAAAAACTTGTACTGATCATTGGGTCCGTGTAATTTTCAGTATTGCTCACAAGTCATATCTAGCTTAGGTTAATGCTAAAAAAATCAGTTTTCCATTCAAAGATAGGCCAGCTTCCTGTAATTTTCAGGTTGTGGAAAATTCACTGCCGCACGCCATGCATTCAATATTTTCTGGAATAGGCAATATTTTCTTTCAGTGATATATAAATTAGGACGATGAGCAATGCATATATAAACTCTGGGAGAGAGAGAGAAGGGGCCGGGGGGGGGGGGGGGTTAACTTTTGAGTTGCCTTGCTGAGGTAATATTTCTGCACTCTCTCTTATCCATTTATCTAAATCGATCGAAGTTCATGTATCTAGGAAAGAATACAGAAATGCGTACTGCGACTTCATCTCTATCTGTTTAGGTGTATATAAGTTTTGAGTTTTGCTATATACAAACAAGTTTGCGTACTAATCTGCGTACTAATATTCTTATCTTCGTATTCTAAATTTAAATTAGTACTGTTTTCAATAAAGTCTACTTTCTGACCAATCATATTGAATGTGTGCGCGTATTAGTGCGCAGAATCGCTTACAACTAGATTTTTCCATAAGTTTTATATTGCATGCTGAGCCATCCATATTTAACCATCACTACAAGAAAACTATTCAGTTGTGATTAGTTATTTCCAGCAAAAATGATTATTTTTTTATTAAAATGAGTTTGTTTTGGTCGCAAATAGTCATTCTGATCATATATAATTCGTCACCAATGCTCATTTTTCTTGTAGTGCGTGGCAAATGATCTAAAATAATATTATTGGGACCTGGATATATACTCCACTAGAGGGCATACAAGTAATTATTATAACCTTGTTCTTATAATTGGTGATCCAGAAAAGTGGGTGAAAAAAGACATTCTCAAATTTAAAAAAAAACTTTCATCCTGCAGTAATCTATTCATACCTAATAAGTATTATTAAATGAAAAATGTTTTGGCCACAAAAAAATTTTATAAAAGTAAATTCACAAATTAACGTGACTTGATGTGGTATGTCAGATTGTAAAGTTGATTTTATTATAAAGTACATCTAAAATGTATGTATCACATTATAGTATTTGGGCTATATATAGTATTTCTCTTATTAAATTTGAAGTTTGATAGTGTCATGTAAGTAGTTTGGTTCTGTTAACATGTCAATGTGCTATAAACATGATTGTTATGCACGTTTTAAAGAATCAATGAGTTGATTAATGGGGCATGCCACGTACAGTTTCTTTTAATTTACATCTCAATACTAGTCCACGAAAGAGAATATTAGAAATCAGAATATATAAAGAAAGAATGAAAAAAAGAGAAGCCGGGTAAAAGAAATTAGTTATATATGAAAGATACATGCATGATGTATGTAGATCAGATCACATTAATTGTTACACTTCCTTCGGAAGTTCGAAATGAAAAAGGGAGGGAGATGCCACGATAATATGTGTCTAATGGAAGTGGACGTACATGAACATTATTCTCCCAAAAGTAATGCTAAACATTTATACATTTGCAGCTAATTCTTGATGTGTTATTGCTTTGTTCTAGATTCTTATTAAGAAGAATAAAGGCAGCCAAACCCTCCATTAAACCATTCCTAGCCATCCATTACCGACCACATGAACTACTTGATCATGGCGTTATGAGTTCTTAGTTAAGCAATGCATCAATTCGGTTAAAATATATATAATTAAAGATGTACCAAAACTCCAAACTAGCTAGGGGTGATTCCATATATTAATATATGTCATGACACGTCTTCTGAATATAGCTTGGATTTCAGATCTTTTTCGATCTTCTTATTTCTTTGAACTTAAGGTGGTAGATGTGACTCATTCCAAGTACTGTTGCGACCCAACAAACAATAATAAATGTTGTAGGACCCAACAAAGCAGAGTGCTACTATATATGGTCATACATCAGTAAGGAGGTCACCTAGCTCAGCTTACCCCCCGGCCGGCTTCCTTCCCTTTTATGCTAAAAAGAAACAATAAAATACTAAGGATCATGTCTTTCCGAAAGGTCTATGAAGCTGATCATGATGGATTAGAACCCAAAATCATTTAGATGCCAAAAGGTTAATTTGTTGGTAACGCAAGTGATGATATATATCGTGTTTTTCCAAGCTTGAGTACTCCGAGTCTTTTTCAAAAGCATCTCATGTCAAAAGCATTTTCAATATTCTAATTTTGATATTCTTTTATCTTTTTCTTTCACTGTTAACTCAGTTAACCTTTTTTTTTTGGGGGCTCACTGATAGATCCCAAGGCACAAAAAGAAAACTTTTATTCATCAAGTTAATCTATCAATTCCAGTAGATCATCAAGTTGGTCACGTTCAAAGGCCCAAGTAGTTGGGTAAATCCTAGTCCACCTAACTAAGGAGATAAAATTTAATGAATTACTATATCTTAGTGTCCCAAATTCCAATGAAATATGGAAATGATAGAAATTATAATAAACCATTAGATCATACACACATGTAAATGTAATCTAATTCATGTTGAGAATATTTAACATTTTTTGTCATAACTGATCTTCTTGATCATATATAGGTCGAAGAGAGTAATATTATTGGTGGGGGATGTAACTAAGTCCCGGTATTCTTAAAGGGGGAATCCCAGTACTATCGGAACTTCATAGACAACCAATTATTAGCTAGCTAGGGAGTAATATTTTTTAACAATGGCATTTGCAACAGCATCAAAGGGGCCTTTATGCAAAACTTTATACGAAGAATCCAGCAAAAGACGCAATTTGACAGATCAGGATAGGCTTGTCATGAATTTTTATACGAAGAACCCAGGCAAAGCATAAAACGAGCATCGGCTTATCAAAAGCATGAGTACTAGCTAGCTTGTTTTTCCGGCTACCTTTCTTTTCAAGTTTGAATGTTCTAAACTGTTAATGTAAAAATAATATGTTGGCATGTTCTTATGATATTAAAACATAGTCCAATTAAGTTGTAAGTATGTTGGATAGAGTCTAGGTTGAAATTGAAACAAAAAGTGCAAAGATCGCAAATTTGTGCGCAAGAGCTAATGAGATCGACCTAGCAGGCGTAAATTAGTCATAACGTTCGGTTCCCATATTGGATTAGGTTATCTTGGTGGAGTACTTGGAAAGCTAACACAATTATCTACAAATTCATGTTTCACAATGGTCTTCAAATGACAACGTTTATGGGGTCAAAAGAGCTTGACAATGTCACGACCATAAAACTACATAGAAAGACGGTTTGTTCAAGCAAAAATTTCGAAAATCAGTTTCTCATTAGGTATGGACTCTTTAAATGACCTATTCAAACCCTAAGTATATATAAAATAATATGCATGACTTATAGGGCGTGGAGAGAGGCCAAAGCTGCAATATTCATTGTATTCTTGAAATAAAATCATAAGGAAATCCATTGCACATTGAAGATTAATTCTCTCTTGATAAACAGACTTTCATCATATTGTACTTGTGTTCGAGTATTGCTGAGTCCACTAGTGTGAAAGTATTCATTGGCCGAAAGGATTTTCGGAGCTGCCTGGGTGCAAAGATTTAATTGGTGCTCGTGGTGAAACTATAAAAAAACCAGTAGCCTGGAGTTGCCAGCCAGATTAAGTGGGATACTCATGGTATTGCAAGCCATATTTTGTAGGCCACTCGATCTCTACACCTTGAAAATTCCAAACCACTGGCTTTTTTTATAGTTTCACCATGAGCACCTACTTGATCTCTGCGCTCAAGCAGCTCTGTAAATCCTTCTGGCCAACGAACATGTTCAAGGGTTAATTTGTTAGTGTTTTTAAATTGGGTGTAACAAACTCAAATCTTTATAGTGAATTTTAGGTAGTAACTTACGTCCGAACTGGTTTTAGATTTTGAAGACCTTCTTCAAATGAGTTTTCACTTTGTTATCAAAATTGATGTGTTGATTATTTCTTTTGATCTGGTTGATTGTTTAGTTAAATAGTTTAATAAATTCGGAAATACCTATTCACCCCCTCTATGTGTATTTGGGATCTGAGCCACTAAATTTTCATAAACAAAATTTGTACAACAAAGCATAGATGTTTGTTTACACATTCACCAAATCTTGTTACTGTTAACAACGTTTTAGTAAAGCATTAAAGTACCTTTTAGATCTCTTTGTTTTTATTATTATTTCTTTTAAATTTATGCGTAGACTATATACCAAATCGAAAACCATCTAAACCAAACATCTAATGTGGCTTGTTGTTGTAGATCAGATTGTAATGTTTTTTTTTTTTTTTAACTATAAAAAATATCTAACGTATCGTATCTAGTTATATCGGTTTATGAATTTTACTTTTGTTAAATATTTTAGTAAACCTACTAGCATTTATCTTTTATCTGAAGAATTCAGAATTCACGTTATTTTGTTTATTTTGTTTTAGAGGTGGTGTTATGCATGCGCTTGTCCGACCTAATTGGTAAAGTAGGCCTGGCAGGCCCAATTCATTGCTCCTATAGTTTCGACATTTGCGAGCATAGAACCAGTAGCTTATCCATAAATTAAGTTCCATCCATGTGTATTACTTACTAGAGTCAACCTGGGCAATGTGCTTTCATAGAAAGCTGAGGTCCAGACCCCATCCGAATACGGCCCACCCTCTCTATATCTCTCTGTGTTTGTCATTGGCATCCAAAGCAGACGAACTTCAAGCGTTGGATCCATCAAGTGTCAGAACTCACGCACCACCCCATTTCGGGGGCATCACTCCAGTTTTTCTTGTTTGTTCATGAGACGAGGTTTCTTTTCCTTTGTTTTTTTTTTTTGTTTGCTAGAAGAAGATACCAACTCTTTTAGACTTTTATTTCCATTTTCTCTTTGTGTACGTCACTCTTTTATTTCAGCGGTTTTAGGAAAACACAATGGGATGATCCAATCACCGGAAACACATGAAAGCAAGAATGAAAGAGCACGTACGCAAGAATCTTCTGAAAATTTAAGATTATATTTTGTATATTGTAAACTAAACTTGTACATGAGAGGTTATATATATACAAGAAAAGAATTGTTGATTACGCGTGTAGTGAAATTGCAAACTAACTTTACAAAGTAATTGCTACATAATTAGTCTGCTAGAGTGTAAGAGAAATTATATTTGCAGTCTTAGAATATGCAAGTTTCGTGCAGCCCCTTTAAAAAATGGGTAAATCTTGGACCCACATGAAAAAAAATTATTTTTTAATGGTGGATCTCACTTTTTTTTTGAAGGAGTACGCGGGGTTTGCACTCTCCAAGACTGTATTTAATATTACTCATGTGTCAATACTCCCCCTCAATATGGAGTGTGAATATTAAGCTGATAGGAAGCCAATAGCGGCAAGCAAAAACCTAGAAGAACAAGTTAGTTGCAGAGTTAGAGGAAGGGAGTGATCTAAGTTAAGTTCGTAGAAGTGAAGCTAAGGGAGAGTTTGAACAAGAAACGTCTACGTGGGAAGCTTGAAGGAAGTGCACCGTATGGAGTAGTCAAGTGAAATAGAGAGTTTAGCTGCTTTTAGAAGTCTAAAGTTATTTAATACGCAGTGCTTTTTAATTGCTTTAATAAATGGTAGTGTTTGTAAAGCTCAGCGTTTTGGGACTTAAAAACACTAAAGCCGTGCGTTTAAGTGTCTGTGAGTATCTGAAGTTGTAGTGGTCTGTGATATGTTTTTATTATGCATGAGTCATGTTATCAAACCTGGGTAGTTTGTTAGAATCTATTTTGGAAGGAGACGAATATAAAGGGGAAATGGGAGGAAGGAGAACCATTTGGAATTTGTCAGGACTTTCATTGTAAGAAGGTTGGAATCTCTCGAAGTATTCATCTTTTGAATTTATGTATGGTTCTCTGAAGCCTTTTCTCAAACACCTGCCGTCCACTTTTCTACTCCATTACTGCAATATCTATTCTGCTTTCATTGTCATTCATTTACATTCAGCCCACACTTAACAATCACACAGGTTCTTATTAATTGGTATTAGTATCCACCGATCCTATGGCAGGAAATACTAGATCTAAACTTCAACAATAAGAGGCATTTCTACAGCAACTCAATGAGGTTCAACAGCAAAATGAGCAAAACCAGCAGACTATACAAGACCTTAAGGCTAATATGGAACAACTAAACGACATGATGCGCACAATAATTATTGTCCAAAATCAACAACAACAACAACATCAGCAGCAACATTAGCAGCAACAACATCAGTAACACCAACAGCAACAACAACGTGGGCTTTAATATGATGTCCAGTTTGACCATGAACAACCAGATCAGAGGCGAGGCAATTTCAGGGGAGTAAAGTTAGACCTTCCTTATTTCCAAGGAGACCAACCAGCGGCTTGGATCTTCAAGGCGAACCAATATTTTGAATTTCACCAGACCCCTATGCCTCATCGTATGCTCATGGCCTCCTATCATATGAATGAGGAAGCTCTTGTATGGTACCAAGAGTCTTTGGAGGGGGGCCATTTCCGCGACTGGGATACGTTCACCAGGTCGATGCTAATTCGCTTTGCTCCAACGGCATATGATGATCCCATAGAAGCATTGGCGCGGTTCAAACAAACCAGTTCCATCATTGCGTACAAGGCACAGTTTGAGGCTCTTTCCAATCGGTTGAGAGGACTCTCAGATGTGCACAAGCTGAGTTGCTTCCACAGCGGGCTAAAAGATGAAATCCGCCTTCCTATTAGGATGTTCAATCCTGTCAATTTAAATGTAGCATATGTGACGCCGGACAGAATAATGATTATTCTACATGCTAGTTTCAACAGATAATTCACAAGAAAGAAAACAAGAGAATCGCCCAAAAACACAGAGAAAACGTCTCTGGTGTTCAATTCAATTATCAATATTTAAAAGAGACCAAATCAACCCACAAGCTGGGTTGTAATAGCTGAAAATCGACTGCATTGGAATTTTACCAAAAATAGCAAAATCTCAATAATCATGTCAAAATTAAATACGTATATAAAGAAGCAATCTACCAAAAATCTGGCCCAAATTGAGTTTAGAATCACTTCCAAAATAGTAAATGAAATATTACCATAAAAGAAAACAAATAACTAAAAATAGGAAATCGGAGGGGGAAATAGTAGAATTTGGCTTAAAAAATGATGCACATCGAGCATAACTGGGTGCCCACAACGTGCGTGCCGAAAAGAGCTTTCCGAATTGGGGTCATATGCGCGATTCTGATACCCGTAGCCAAAGTTATGAACAAAATATCGAAACGTGCCTAAAATTGCCCCAATCAAGGAAAGATTATGATTTCCTCCCCTCTTTGCGCTGGTCTACCACCTCTAGGTATTTCAGCGCAGTCAATGTACAGTCTGACAACTCAGCATCGCCTGATTCAGATCCTCCTGCATCAATAGGAGTTAGCCAAAATACAAGGGGAATACCTCTTAAGTATAAAAACATCCAGCAAGCCTATAATGGAGAAAACTAGTGCAACAGTTGGGGGTTTTTTCCAAGGACCCTTCTCGGGTAGCAGTGGTAGTAAGTGGTCTAGGCCCATGGGCGCCACTAGATAGGTATCCTTAGCTCAAATGGATGAGAAAGGCAAGAAGGGGCTGTGCTACCATTACGATGAGAAGTGGAGCCCAGCTCATAACTGCAGAAACAAGGATTTACTTGTTACAAGTTAGTGAAGAAGAATTAAGGGAGGAAGAGGGCACCCAATCAAATGATCGTGTAGAAAAGGTTAAGGAAAACTAGGCCGCGGATAAGGTGGAGGAACTTGAGATTTCTTTGGCTGCGATTGTTGGAACACCCACTGTTAGAACAATGAAGCAGGTGGGCAACATTAAGGGGGAGCAGTTGGTGATTATAGTGGACTCGGGCAGCTCACATAATTTTATTGATTCCTCATTGGTTTCCAGACTGAAGCTGCAAGTGGACTCCTCTATCCAGCTAAGGGTGAGGGTAGCTAATAGCCAATGTCTCCTAAGTGGGGGCTGTATAGAGTTGTGAATTTAAAGGTGCAAGGTAATCTATTTCAACCTTCCCTTTACTTACTTGATATTGCCGGATGTGACATTATGTTAGGGGTCCAATGGGTAGAGACCTTAAGCCCTATAACTTTGGATTTTTCGAAGATGTTTATGAGTTTTTTTCCATGTGAGAAGGCTGGTGGAATTAAAAGGGTTAAAATCATGACACTCGGTGATGGAGGATTGGCCAAAGATGTTAAAGGCCACGATGGCCAAGGGGAAGGGGTTGTTATTACAGATTGTGCTTGATGAGAATAATGGAAAAGATTCATGTGTTGAGGATAATGAGATTAATGAATTGCTATAAAGTTTTCAAGGGGTTTTTAAGGAACCTAAAGGGTTACCCCCTACCCGTGCCTATGATCACAAGATAATTCTTAAGGAGGGTGCTCAACCTATAACAAATATGCTGTATCGGTACCCCTTCTATCAAAATACATAAATAGAGAAGATTGTGTTTCAATTATTGAAATCATGGGTGGTGAGACCAAGTTTCAGCCCTTTCTCTTCCCCCATTTTGCTGGTTCGTAAGGCCAATAGAAGTTGGAGACTTTGTGTCGATTATAGGGAACTAAATAAGGAAACGGTGAAGGCAAAGTTTCCTATTCCAGTGATTGATAAGTTGTTGGATGAATTGTTTGGCTCGGTTATTTTCTCTTACCTTGATTTGAGGTCGGGTTATCACCAAGTGAGAGTAGTGGATGAGGATATACCCAAAACATCTTTTCGAACTCATGAAAGGCATTACGAGTTCTTGGTAATGCCCTTTGGCCTAACTAATGCCTCGACCACCTTCCAAGGATTAATGAACGATGTCTCTAAACCCTATATTTGAAAATTCGTGCTGGTATTTTTTGACAACATCTTGGTCTATGGTAAGAGCCGACATGAACATTTGGGGCACTTAAGTAAGGTCTTATCCTTGCTGCAGCAACATAGCCTTTATGCCAAAAGATCTAAATGTAAACTTTCTATTGGGGAAATTGATTACTTGGGTTATGTAATTAATGCTGATGGAGTGATGTTGATACTTCTAAGGTAACTTCTATGCTAGAGCGGCCCGAGCCTAAGATTGTGAAGTCTCTAAGAGGATTCCTACGGCTAACAGGGTATTATCGGAAGTTTATTAGAAATTATAAGGGTATTGCAGCCCCCCTCACAGCTTTACTTAAGAAGAATTCTTTTTCTTGGAATGAGGAGGCAATGAAGGCATTTGTGGCCTTGAAACAAGCTGTTGCACATCCCTCGGTATTAAGGCTGCCAGATTTCAGCAAACTCTTTACTATTGAGTGTGACGCTTGTAGAACTGGGTTGGGAGCAGTTTTAATGCAGTCGGGGCAGCCCATTTCTTATCTAAGTAAGGCCATTAAGGGTAAAGCCCTTCTCTTATCTACCTATGAAAATGAGCTGTTTGTTCTTGTGACAGCAGTCCAAAAATGGAGGCCTTACCTCCTTTGTCAGTCGTTTGTGATTAAAACTGACCAACAAGCCCTCAAGTTTTTACTTGAACAACAAGTGGGTACTAAGAGACAGCAAAAATGGGTGGTAAAATTGATGGGGTATGATTTTTCGATTGAGTACGAAAAAAGGAAGGGAAAATAGGGTGGCAGATGCCCTATCTCGAAGGGGAGAAAATGTAGAGGAATATATGTGTTCTGTAATGGTTTCATTTCCCACTCCGTTGTGGGTTGATGACTTGAAGCAGAGTTACCAAAACTCTAAGAAGCTGGCTGAATTGTTGGAATAGCTCCAGGCCAACCAAGACATCCCTAACGGTTTTTCCCTACAACAAAGACTGGTCATAAGAAAAGGAAGGATAGTATTGGCTCCTAAATCTGAGTTTAAAAAAAAAGGTGTTACATTATGTGCACCACAATCCCCAAGCAGGCCATTCAGGCTACTTGAAAACATATTAAAGGGCTAAGCGTGATTTCTATTGGAAGGGTATGAAGAAAGATGTTAAAAATAAAGTGAAGGAATGTGACACGTGCCAAATGATGAAGTATGAAACCTCACATCCAACGGGGCTCTTTCAGCCCTTACCTATTCCTCAACAGCCATGGTCTAACATATCACTGGATTTTATTAAAGGATTGCCAGTTTCTAAATGGGTAAGTGTGATATTGTTTGTGGTGGATCGTTTCACTAAATACGCCCATTTCATGGTATTGACCCACCCCTACACAGCACAAGTTGTGGCAGAGGAGTTCATGAAGCATGTTTTGAAGCTTCACGGATTTCCCAAGTCTGTAGTATCTGATTGAGACCCTATTTTTTTGAGTTCTTTTTGGAAGGCTATTTTTCATTCTCAAGGTTCCTCACTAGATTTCAGCTCAGCGTACAATCCACTGACAGAAGGCCAGACTGAAGTGGTAAACATGTGTATTGTAGGGTACCTAAGGAGTTATGCTGGAGTGAGACCTAAGGTTTGGTCACAGTGGATCTCGATGGCAGAGTGGTGGTATAATACCACTTACCACACACTAATCAAGATGACTCCATTTGAGGTTGTTTACGGCTACTCACCCCCAACTCTACTTTCATACATACTAGGTACTAGTTCGAATGAAGCAGTAGACCAATTAATGAGAAGCAGAGATCAGATTATCAATT
The DNA here is from genome assembly GCA_961763995.1 of Juglans cinerea. Lineage (NCBI taxonomy): Eukaryota > Viridiplantae > Streptophyta > Magnoliopsida > Fagales > Juglandaceae > Juglans > Juglans cinerea. Next base: position 2,241,767 of record CAUIVZ010000011.1, on the reverse strand, counting down.
TACTTAGGCACAATTTAACAGAGGCTCAAAATAGAATGAAGCACTATGCATATAAAAAGAGAATTGAATGGGAATTTGAAAAAGGAGAATGAGTGTATCTGAAACTACAACCCTATAAGAAAAAAACAATAGCTCTGAGGCACAACATGAAGTTGGCCTCTATATATTATGGGCTGTTCGAGATTGAAGAAAAAGTTGGCAAGGTGGCTTACCGTTTGAAGTTACCTAAGTCCTCCAAGATTCACCCTACGATCCATGTCTCCTGCTTGAAGAAGAGATTGGGCTCCCAAATCCAAGTGCTTCCAACCCTTCCTCCAACGGATCAGATCGGGGAGATACAACCATAACTAGAGAGGATCTTAGAGAGATGCATGAAGAGGCACGGCGACAGGGCAGTGATTGAGGTACTCGTGCAGTGGGGGAACTTCCTAAGGAAGAAAGTAGTTGGGAGCTGCTATGGAGGCTTCAAGCCTTTTATCCACACCTTGTGGACCAGGTGCTTTAAAGGAAGGGGAAATGATAGGAAGCCAACGACAGCAAGCAAAAATCTAGAAGAACAAGTTAGTTGCAAAGTTAAAGGAAGGGAGTGATCTAAGTTAAGTTCTTAGAAATGAAGCTAAAAGGGAGTTTGAATAAGAAACGTCATCGTGGAAGCTTGAAGGAAGTGCATCGTATGGAGTAGTCAAGCGAAATGGGGAGTTTAGCTTCTTTCAGAAGTCTGGAGTTACTCAGTATGCATCATTTTATAATTGCTTTAATAAAGGGCAGTGTTTGTAAGGCACATCTTTTTGGGACTTAAAAACACCAAAGTCGTGTGTTTAAGTGTCTGTGAGTTTCTGAAGTTGTAGTGGTCTGTGATGTGTTTTTATTATGTGTGAGTCATGTTATCAAACCTGGGTAGTTTGTCAGAATTTGTTTTGGAAGGAAACAAATATAGAGGGGAAGTGGGAGGAAGGAGAACCATTTGGAATTTGTCAGGACTTTCATTGTAAGGAGGTTGAAATCCCTTGAAGTATTCCTCTTTTGAATTTATGTATAGCTCTATGAAGCCTTTTCTCAAACACTTGCCATCCATTTTTCTACTCCATTACTGCAATATCTATTTTGCTTTCATTATCATTCCTATTTACATTAAACCCACACTTAACAATCACACAGATTTTATATCTTGGATAGCCTTAAGGTCATTGATGGCCATAATCCCATTATCAACATATATCAAAAGAGCAATAAATATGTTACCAGAAACTTAAGTAAATAGAGAGTAATCATACTTGGACTGTGTAAAACAATGTTGTAAGAGGCAACTAGTGAGTTTATAATACCATTGCCGAAAAGCTTGCTTTAGTCCATAGAGTGAATTTATTAATCTGCACACCCAAGTCTCCCCTCTCTGCCATAACCTTGAGGTAGTGTCATGTACACTTTCTCATCCAAATCTCCAAGAAAAAAATATGTTATTAACATCTAATTGATGTAAATACCAATTTTGTGAGGAAGCAATGGCCAATAAACATATAACACTTGTAAGTTTATCTACAGGAGAAAAAGTATCAATAAAATTCAAGCTCTCTTGTTGAGTGTATCCTTTAGCTATAAGCCTAACTTTATATCTATCAATGGTACTATCTGATTTGTATTTAATTTTGTACACCCATTTACAACCAATGGAGTGTTTATCATGAGGCAAATCAGTGAGAACCCAAGTATTGCTTTTCTTAAGAGCATCTAATTCAGCTGCCATAGCCTTTTACCAGTGGAAAAATTTAATGGCTTGGTGGTAGTATTTTGGTTTAAAGTGAGATGAAAGTACAATAGTAAAAGCACGATGAGTTGGAGAAAGTTTGTTATAAGAGGGATAGACAGGCAAGGAATAAGGAGTGCTCACCTTGAAAAAAGCTATAGCCATGGAAGAATCAGTATTAGACAAAGTAGAAGTGATCAAATCACATTGATATTGCTGCAAGAATTGTGGTGGATGCTTGATTCTAGTAGACCTTCCAACAGGTGGGTCAATATCTGAAGTTGGCTGCGACTGATCAAGGCTAGTAGAATGATTAGAAACTTCTAGAGAAACATTATTGATGGGGGTAAAATGATAGTAGGTGTGTTTGATGTAGAAATGAGAAAAACAAAGGAATCTAAAGAGATAAATTGAAGACCTGAATAGATAGTGTTGATATTTTTGTAAGGAAAAATATGATCATAGAATACTACATCTTGAGAGAGGAAAACAGATTTAGAATGCAAATAATACAATTTGTAAAAGGTAGTTGAGGGTAGCTCACTCACATGTATATCCTGTGAAATTGTATCAGATGGATTACCATCGACATAATTTACTCTAGACTTTGTGTTCTTGTAATCGAGAGGATACCCGTGGAATTTGTAGCATTTTTCTTTTGTGTGTCCTGTCATTCTACAGTGACTATAGATTGGCTTCGATTTTTGTGAAGAGGATTTGGATCTTGGTGCTGATTTATGATAATCCTATGATTGTCTTATGGAAATTAAGGTAGCAGACTCCAAATTGGGAACTTTATCTGGGTTAATGTTACGATGATGTTATTCTTGAAAAATTAGAGAAAAAACCCTGTTAATGGGTGGCAGGGGATCTATCAAGAGTATTTGGGCTCTAACATGCGAATAACTCATTAAGCCCCATAAGAAATCTCATCACATATTCTTGTTGCTTAGATTCAATCATTCCTTTCAACACTCCCACAACTAAAATTTGGTCCACATCCACAATTCAAAAAGGTTTAAGATTTATCAACTCTTCCACAAAGTCTTTAACGGAGTATAGTAATTGCTCATCGACATATGTTCTTGAAGCAAGGATGAAAGATCCTTTTGTAGTAGGAAAGTTCGTGGCCCATTTGATTGTGAGAATCATTCTTTTAGATTAGCCCAAAGTGCAGCTGTTGTATCTATGTAAATGCAAGATGTTGTTATTTTCATCAAAATTGAATTCATCATCCATGATAATACTATATCATTACATTGAAGCTACGCATCGTGTGCAGCATCTGAAGGTAGATTCAAATTATCGTCAATAAAAACCATTTTATTCTTTTCTCTTATAAGAGCCATCATCATAGATTGACTCCAAGAATGATAGTTAAGTTATCTCCATCTAACAATTGAGAAACCAAAACAATTTCATTTCAGGATTATCTCCATTTTGGAGAGGAGAAAATAAGAATTTGAATAATCAACTATGGGATCAATAACAAGCTGTGATATTAATGCAGAAGAGGAAGCCATCAATGACTGTCAAGTTGCATTTTATACCATGTAGGAAAATATAGTACTGGGATGATTCAATCACCCAAAACACAATAGGATTCAAGGATTTTCTAAAAATTCAAGATTATATTTATGTATATTGTAAACTAAAACTTGTACAAAGATTATATATACACAAGAAAAGAATTAGTGTACGTGTATTCAAATTGCAAACTAACTGCTACATAAGTCTTCCAATATCTAATTTTATTTTGCCATACTTAAAAAGTGTATATAAAAGAAGGGCACTACTTGTATTTTCAAATAAGAAACTTTCCACACATTCATTGACCCTTCATAGGAAATTATATACAAAGTTTATAGTTCTATTTTAAGCAATATACAAATAATATGATACTGAATTTACAGCAGTTACAAAGAATCAGAAATTCCAAGAATTATGGACATGATTTTTGGCTAGGAATCCGCCTATGTTATTGAGCCTTGATTTGTGCAATCTTCCCTAATACGCCCCTGCAAGATTGTGTTTCCATCGGCAAGACCAATCTTGTTGCGAAGAATTTCTGTACGTTGCCGTGACAGGGGCTTTGTCAATAAATCTGCAAGTTGATCTTGGGTGTGAACGTGACGGACATTGAGTGTTCCTCGTTGAACTAGATCATGCACAAAATGAAGATCTATTTGAATGTGTTTCCTCCTTTAGTGTTGGACATGATTGAAGCTGAGGTAGGTAGCTCCATGATTATCACATAGGAGAGATGGTGGTGCATTGAGTGGAAAACCAAGTTCATGAAGAAGAGCAATAAGCCACATAGTTTCAGATGCTGCATTTGGAAGGACTCGGTATTCAGCTTCCGTAGAGGAACGGGCAACAACTCTTTGTTTTTTAGAGCTCTAGCAGATTGGGTTGGAACCTAGAAAACTGATGTAGGCCGATGTAGAGGTGCAATCATCAACATTTCTAGTCCAATCTACATCAGAGTATGTTGTTAAACACATATTTAGTAAGTTGGATACCATGAAAAATTGTTTGCTTTAGGTAATGAATGAGTCTCTTGGTTGCTATCCAATGTGTGGCTGTTGGCTTGTGCATGAATTGAGATAGCTTGTTAACGACAAATGAGATGTCGGGACGAGTCAATGAGAGATATTGTAGGCGACCAATAACACGGCAAAATTCAGTGCTGTCAACCGCAGACGTGCCATCAACCAATTGAAGAGAGGTGCTAGTGGAAAGAGAGGAGTAGAGACATCCTTTGCACCGAGCATGTTTGTGTTTGACAGTAGATCACGAACATATTTATGTTGTGATAAAAAAAGACTTGCATGAGTAGGAATTACTTCCACTCCTAAAAAGAAATGAAGAGAACCCATATCCTTCAATGAAAATTTGTCACCCAGTTGTTTAATAATAGAAGCCACAAAACTGTAATCACTTCCTGTAATGACAAGATCATCAACATAGACTAGAAAATAGGATGTTATAGAGCCATGTTTATAAATAAACAATGATGAATCTGCTTTTGAATTATGAAAGCCGAGCTCCAATAGAACATTCTTCAAAGTTGAGTACCATGTCCTAGGAGCTTGTTTAAGCCCATAAATAGCTTTTCTCAACCTAGACACATGATCAGATTTGGACATATCCTGAAAGCCAGGAGGTTGCATCATATATACAGTTTCAGTGAGTTCCCCATGCAAAAAAATATTGTTAACATCCATTTGTCTCAATTCCCATCCATTCATAACAGCAATGGTTAACACTGTCCGAGTAGTGGCTAATTTAAAAACTGGGCTAAAAATTTCTTTGTAGTCAAGTTTAGGACGTTGATTATACCCGTTTGCAACATGTCGGGCTTTGAACCGATCTACAGAACCATCAGCTTTTATCTTTACTCTAAAAACCCACTTACATCACACATGATTACAGTGTTTGGGAGGGAGGACCAAGTCCCAAGTGCCATGCCTTATAAGAGCAGTAAGCTCATTGGACATGGCATCATGCTATGAGGTTGTGATATGGCTTGACTCACAAATGTTGGTTCAAGGGTCTGAGGAAGTGGATGTTTGGTAACTGTGTGAATTTGTTTGGGTTTAAAAATTTTGTTCATGGACCGTGTGGTCATTTAGTGAAGACAATGAGTTTGAGGGATTGGATTTTTGGGTTGACCTAAAATATTGGGAACAAAGGGTTGGAGGGAATTGTTTGGAATCGAGGATGAGGGATTACTGGGTATAAGATTTTTAGTTGAATTCGGTGATGATAGATTCGGATTCAATGCAGAGGAACCTAGGTTAACATCTGAAGTCGCTGGTGGCGGCGATGTTCGAGTTGACAGTGGCACTGGTACTGGTGCGACGTTGAAGGGCTGAAGACATGGTTCGAGGGAAGGAGAAGATTGCACGAGTGAAATGGGGCTTCTAGTTTCATCAAAAGTGACATGCTCGGAGATGTAAATCCTTTGAGTTTTTGGGTCTAAGCATTTGTACGCATTTTGGGTTTGTGAGTATATGAGAAAAAGGCACAGAATGGATTTGGGTTGTAATTTATGAGTGTTGTAAGGCCTAGTGAGTGGGTAGCAAAGGCACCCAATTTTTTTTTTTTTTAATTTGAGGTAATTGGGTTTTTGGCCTAAAAGAACCTCAAAAGGAGATCTGTTTTGGAAAAGTGGAGTGGGCTGTCGATTTATGATATATGTGGTGGTTTGAAAAGTATGAGGAAAATATGAGAGTGATAAGGAAGCATCATGAAGCAAAGTTAGGCCTGTTTCCACAAGATGGCAGTGGTGGCGTTCAGAAACACCATTTTGTTGGGGAGTGTGAGAAGCGGTGGTGTAGCTACTAATGCCATAAAGAGACAAATATGGTTTGACCTATAAATTCACCACCTTTATTAGAGTTTAGACTTTTGATTTTTGAGTGGAAACGTGTTTCAACAAGAGTTTTGAATTGGGGAAAAATATTGGACACACCAGATTTTGTAGCAATAGGATAAAACCACATGTATTTTGTGTAGTGATCAATAAAAATAAGATAATACCAAGAACCATCAAGACCGATATAATGAGCAGGTCCCCAAACATCAGTGTAAATAATTTCAAGATGACTATGACTATGGAAACCAGTGGAAGAAAAAGGTTGCTGATGTGGTTTATTGATAGAACATGAGGTACATGAAGATGACAATTTATTTGTTGTAAGCGGAAGAGAAAAATGGTTAATAAGATTTTGACCAATTTTGAGTAATGGATGTACAAGACGCTTGTGTCACCCATTAATCGAGGTCCGTTCATGCACATTAACAAGTATTTTTGGAAGAGAAGCCACCAGTAAATCCGGAAAGATGTAGATGCCGTTTTCACATGCACCTATTAGTAGTATCGCCCTCGTGGTCTGTTGCTTCACAAGAAAATAAAAAGGATGAAACTCAACAAAAACATTATTTTGTTTTGCGAAGTGATGAACATAAATTAAACTTTTGTGAATATTAGGAACACAAAGTGTATCACGCTGGATAAAAGTCTTTTTGGGTGAGTGTAAGACCAAAGAACTAATATGTGAGATAGCCAAACCTGTACCATCACCAAGAACAACTTCATCAGTGCCATCATATTCAGAATGAATAGATAAATTTGTGAGATCACTACTGATGTTATGAGAAGCTGCCGAATCAATGAGCCATTTGCTTTCTTTGGCATTAGAAGTGGCGGCACAATTTACGATTACATCATAGGACTGCAACTGAGGACATGACTTTGCTGTGTGACCCAAGTGGTCACAGTATTGACACTTGTGCTGATAACGCCTCTGATTGGAATTGGGCCGGCCTAAATAATTATTGGACCGACATACATCTTTATTGGGTCCAGTAAGACATCTGATTTGGGCTCTGATTGCGCTGAGGCCCATGCGAACTAGATTTTCTGGTTGTATAATTTGCAATAGTAACAAGCTGCTGGGTAACAGCGTCCATCCAGTGTAGATAACTTTCATGTCCTACAAGAAGATCATGAAAGTCTTCAAAAGTCAGGGATTTCTCCCTTGACCGAATAGGTGCAGCGATCTCTCTAAAATCGGGACCTAATCCATTGAGAACATAGAGGGTTAGGTCATCGTCGGAGATGGGGTGATCAATGAGTGCGATTTCATCGGCCAAAGCTTTGACAACATGCAAATAATCTAGAATCGACCGATTCCCACGCTGGATCAAGGTGAGTTCTTCCTTGAGTTGCATAGCCCGTGTGCGTGATTTGGTAGCATACATAAGATTAAGTTTCTTCCATGCCTCATGAGAGGTTTTAGCAGTGGCGATTAGGGGGGTAATGGTGGAAGAGGTGGATGCTAGGATGGCATTAAGAATGAGTTTGTCCTGCCAAACCTAGTGGGTTTTGTTTAAGGTAGAAGATGAAGTGCCATTGGAGGGAGGGCATAATCCAATAGATCATAGCCGATTAGAAGGGCTTCAAATTGAGCACACCATTGTGGGAATGTGGAGGGTGTTAATTTCTCATTGATTTGAGCAGTGATATTAAGAGCAATGAGTGGTGTTACGGTGAAGGAGAATGGTTGGGTATTTAGATTTCTAGAGGAAGACATTTCATAAAACAGGATCGTGGTCTCGTTAGAGAGTTGGTCTCCTGATACCATATAGAAAAAGGGCATTGCTTATATTTTCAAATAAGAAATTTTCCACACTTTCATTGATCCTTCATAGGAAATTATATACAAAGTCTATAGTTCTATTTTAAGCAATATACAAACAATATGATACTAAATTTACAGCAATTACAAAGAATCAAAAATTTCAAAAATTATGGATATGATTTTTTATTAGGAATCTCTCTCTGTTACTAAGCCTTGATTTGTGCAATCTTCCCTAATAGTATAAATGAGTTGAAATATATCGAGTAGTGTAGTGGGCGGTCACAAACACTTTATTGCTTTCTGTCTTCTTAATCTTCTTCTTCTTCTTCATTTTTTTTTTTTTATTGGAAATTGCTGGACGAGAGTTATCTTCTTGCCACACAGCTTGAAGCTGTCTCCGTTGCATGGACTGGCAAACTTTGATCTTCTTCATTTGCTTGTGCTTATTAACACCAACCCAAATTGCAACCGTACGTCTGATCTTTATTACACTGGGAGACGTTGTACCTAACAAAATTCTTTTGCACATCAAATTTAATGAGTGGTCATCTGAAATGGACGTATGGACGTTACTGTCTACCAAATTATAATAAAGGGTGGGTCTACGCCACTGCTGGAAGCTCCCGTTAATATATTTTATGTTTTTTTTATTATTTTGTTTTTTTAACATAAATTTTTAAATATTTTTAAATATTTTTAAAAAATAAAATATTTATAATATTATTAAAAAGTAATTACTTAATCATAAAATAAAATAAAAACTATAAAAAAAATAAAAAAAATCACCAGTGATAGCAATCAGCGGGAGCCCCAACGGTGAGCATAACATTTTTCTATAATAAATTAGCCGTCCTGACTTTTGGCCCTTTGGGTGCAAGCACCTGCCATGCGACTATATACGTTACTGTCTACCAAAAACACAAAGTCCTGCTAGGGGAGCCGCATGAAGTGCAAAAACAAGTGTAAAATGTAATTTTTTAACAATTCTTTAACAATTAAATAAAAAAATATTAAAAAATAAAATAAAATATGAATCGATAACTTTTATCGTGCAAGATTTTTCTAAAAAAAATACACTTTAGGCACTTTCATTTTATTAGTAAAATTAATGATATATTTATATTTTTTTATAATTATATTTTAAATTAAAATTATTTCTGTAAAAATGGCAACTGTAATTCTACAAGAAATAGGGCCTTTTGCAGCACAAAAATTCGCCGCAAATAACCCCATAAATCGCTGTAAATACCTTTCTGCAGCGATTTATGCTGTACCGGACTTTCGTCGCAATTGTTGAGACATTTAAAAGTTTAACCAACGAAATTCAAAAATCGTCGCAAAAAATATTTATTTACAGCGATTTTTTGCGCTGCTAATATTATAAAGTACGTCGCAAATAACGTTCATATTTTAGCTCTTTATTGCTGCAAAAAAATATTTGCAGCATTTTTTATCGTCGCTAATACACAAAATATTGCCGCAAATATCCTCATATTATTACCAGCGTGGCCAAAAATTGCCATTAATAATATTTTTTACAACGGTTAAATTCGCTGAAACTAATATACTCTTTTGCGACGAGTAGTTGTCGCTAGAAAAGAGTATTTACGGTGACTTTTTTTGCTCCGCAAATAATCATTTATGAAGAAAAATTTATTTCCGGCGAACATAATTCGTCAAAAATGATGTTTCAGAAAATAAAAAAAAAAATTGCACAAAACAGAACTGATTTCGCTGAAGCAATGCCTTCCTGAAGCTACAATTTGAATGCTACAATTTGCATACATTAAAAACTAAATCTGAATTGAAATTGGGAAACACCTGCATCAATTTTAGATGGTAAGTTTTATTTTATAATAAAACATCCTTTTCAAATGCATGTAACCTATAACATATTAAAAACTAATTGCACTATATATAACCAAGAAAATCTCTAAATTCAATTCCCACATCTTTTCTTTTTTCATATTACCTAGTTCCACTCAATACATGTGCAAACAAATAAATCAAAAAAACACCATTCACAGACAAAAAATCAATAAAACTATTAACTGTCATAAAACTATACAATGTGATCACTTATCTCAGTGGACATCTTATGTCACCTCTAGGTCATGACCATATAGGGCTAAGACTTTTCAAAATGAGGACTTGAAGTAGGATGATATCCAGTATTGTTAATGGCAACTTTTGGCAACAAAGAGTGATAATTGGGTTTCTTTCAAAATCAAGAGCTTGCAAAGCTTAAAAGCCAGTTTAGTTGGATATCTTGAGGGACTCTAGGGTCCCTAGATGAGTTGCAAAATGGTGGTGTTTAGAAACCAAATAGGAGTAGAAACCCTTCTTTGACCTCTGCATTTTCTAGTTTTTTTATTTTCACATCCTATGATATTAAGAATAAGATGTCAAGGAGATGAGCATTGTCTGAACAATATAAGTCATGTCATGCTAATCATAAAAAAAAGTTCCAACAATTGCACACATATTTTGCTAACCATAAAGCATACTTGCACTTTTGAGGAATTTGAGCCAGCTTTCCTTGGAAAACCACTGTCCATTCCGAAATCTGCAAAGAAGCTTGATGACTTTGGTGGGACTACATGGCTGATCATATGTGGCCCACTAGAGCTATTCTCGGCAGACTGGACATTGTCTACATATTCAAAGCGCTTCGCAAGAGATAAGCCAGCTGTAGGAGAGCTCTTTGTTGAGGAAACTGGAATAACTGGTTCCTCAGGCTTCTGGTCGTAGAGATTTTCACTTGGCTGCATTTGGAAGAGATTTTTTTGTAAGATAAAGCACTTTAATAAACCCAGGATAAGCAACCAGCAGATGGTAGACCACGAAATACTTTTAAAGTTGTTCATAAAATAGCAACAATAAATTAATCCACCTTAGTAGTAAGCTTTCTAGCACCAAGTCCCCCCGTCTTTCCAATTTTCTTTGCACCAAGTGGCTTCTTAACAGGATTGGTAACAACTGCAAGAGGGGCTTTAAGTGAAGCAGAGGTATCATGTACTTCTTGCTTTTCCAAAGAGTTTGCCTGTGCTGACTGAGAAGAAACAGGCAATGATATTAAACCTGTCTCTTCTGTCGTACTTTTAGCAACTTCTTTTGAGAGTATCTGCCTATATAAGTCAGCAGCTCTTGATGTATACTTAGCCTCAATTTTGCCACCATCAGTCCATCCATGATGCTTAAAGAAAACCTGTGCACGGTTGTTTCCCCCAAAGCTCATCATTTTCAGCTGCTCGGGAGTCCACGAGTCTAAGTTTGTATATGAAAGTAAAAAAATTTGATTGTATCTTACTAAATTTACAATTTTGCTAAAAAATAAAGATGCCACCCAGAAAAATTGTAAACAAGAACTAATATGCACAGTTGATGACTCTCAACTTTGACATGCATTCTATTTCACCCATGGCAAAGACAAGACATACTGACCACACAGCATGAGAAGCGGTCTCGAAGTGTACATGTAAAAGATGTAACAATAACCACCAAGTAAATTATCCCAATTCCTTTCTTTTCATCATTAAGTCTCATAAAAACGGGAAACCAACATATGCCATCTGTTCAATCCTAACTCCATCGACATTTCCTCAATTAAATTACACCTCCTAAAGCAGATCATAAACCTTTGAATTCTAGATCCAACTTTGCTTCCACATCTTTGCATATAAGTTTACCCAATGGCCAAGTAATCACCAAATCGGATGCAAGAGCATGAAGCTTTTTAGATAGAATTAATGACAGTGCACACATTTTTCTGAATGAATTGACAGAATCAGCCACACCAATGCATATAAAAGATAAAGGGGCATGTCGGACACTGAGTCATCACCATAAATCTTTCTTTCTTGCTATTTAATAGAAAATTAAGAAATGAATTTCGCTAATCCAATGAACGGAAAGGTGACCACTTCATTATATAACGAGAGAATAAAAGTCACTGCCTATAACTTCTAGAGCATAGTCATATATAATTACACAAATAACAAACAAAATGTATGCTAATTCACAGCCGAATCAAATTAGAAAGCTTAACACTACGACCCAAATCAACTATTCGAACACCAACAACAGAACAGATCTCCAAAAAATATAGAAAACCAAGTTGAAATTGATACCTGACGAAGCTAATGTGGACGCCGAGGCTGCAATGCACGGCAGAGCAATCGATGCAAAGGAAGATCCTGAAAGTCACCGACGCCCAAGTAGGGTTCTTTGCATTACAATCGAAACACATCTGAATTCACAAATAAAACCCAAAAGAGAGAATAAAAAATCAAAACCCATTTCAGAATTTCGGGATCTGAATCAGATCCAACAAAAAGAAAGCCAAAAATAGAATGTAAGATGGAAACCGAGAAACATAAACACAAACCTTATTTTCTGACTTAGCTTTCAGTTTTCTGATGACAACATTCTTGTCAGAGAACCCATCCGACGCCATTGCACGGGGAGAGAGAGGGAGAGACTCAGGGGGTGCACGAAATTACAAATCGAACACCCTCCTGAGGAGAAAATCGAAAGGAGGCGAGAAATATAAGTGAAGCCGCAGATTTGATTTCTTTTTTCATTTATTATTTTTCCTTTTCTTTAGATCCACAGCGGAGGAATTCTACTGGGGTCCCGTTTTGGTCTCGGAGGTGGTGCTCGAGAAGGCAGAGTTGGGGAGAGAGAAGGGGAGGGAAGGGGGGAAGGGCAGGAGGGAAATGAATGGAGAACGAGCGGGAAGTTTTTTTTTTTTATCTTTTTTCGGCGCCTTAATCTCGCCGCAAATACCAAAATCCTCGCCGAAAAACCACAGGTTCAAACTTCCTATTGAATTTCGCGGTGAAATTTAAATTCGCCGCAAATAAGTAGTATTTCTAGTTATTTTTTGTGACGATTTTAAAATCACTAAAAATAATCTATTTTGGAGATTTTTAAACATAAAAAATCGCTGCAAATGACCACTTTCGCAATTACAGCGATTAACTAACCGTTGCAAAAAATAATTACTTTTTGCGACAAATGATTCATTGCAAAAAGTGACAAATCGCTGCAAAAGACCAATTTAGTATTTGTGGCGAATTTGTCTGTCGTAAAAAGTAAAAAAATCGCCACAAAAGACCATTTTCCAACTTCATGTAAAAAAACTGCGACGATGTAAAAAATCGCTGCAAATAAAGGATTTTGCGGCGATTTTATTTCCAACAGATAAAAAATCGCCGCAAAAGGCCTTATTTCTTGTAGTGTATAACCTGTACTAAGATTGAATCGACTAACGTTGTAACTGTTTCAATTCCCTTTCACAATATATTTTAAGATACGCCAACTACTTTCATTAATCAGCCGGTTTCTAATCACTTCAATCTAATGTTAAGTTAAGTCTAATATTTAAACACTCAATTTTTAAATCAGTAAATTCATCTCAACTCAAAACTTCTTTATACGAGGGACCCACAACCTTTTTCAACTCAACACCTCTTTACATACGGGATCCACAACATTTTTCAAATTCTCATAAATACATCTAAACTCATTTTAGGTAGGCCCTACAAAACTCATTTCAACATCTCAACTTACTACTATTCATAAATAACTCAACATCCAAATGGGGTCTAAGGCACTACTATGACTAGTTAGGGGTTGTGACCAATCTCTGTCTAGAATTGGTGGCAGTTGTAACTTGTACTAGGACTGGTTGGGCTTTCTAATTAGCCTCTCGTCCCGTTTGGATATTGAGCTGAGTTGAGATGAGTTAAGTTCTTTATGAATAGTAGTGAGTTGAGATGGTGAAGTGAGTTTTGTGGGGTCTACCTAAGATGAGTTTAGATGTTAAGATGAATTTATATGTATTTATACGAAGTTGAAAAATGTTGTGGGTCTCGTATGTAAAGAGGTGTTGAGTTAAAAAAAGTTGTGAGTCACACGTATAAAGAAGTTTTGAGTTGAAATGAGTTTAGTGATTTGAAAGTTGGATGTTTGGATGTTAAACTCAGCTTAAAAATAGACTGTTCAGTCCAAGTTCCAAACGGGCCTCTAAGGCTGCGTTTGGATAGTGATGTGATTTTAGATATTCTATGAATAGTAGTAAAAAAGTAATGAAAAATTAATGATAAAATATCGAATAGAATAATAGTAAAAAGTAGTTAAAAAATAATAATAAAATAATAAATAGTAGTAGAATATTCTGAGAATACTCAATTACCCAAACTACCCTGAGTCACTGACCCCACAATCGTTATGAAGTAATGCATATCTTATACATTTGATAGTTAATTCATGGGATCTCTCTATGGCCGCAACCCTCAATGGCTGGTTCTCATTCACCGTGAGACAGTTCCAAAAATTAGAATAATGGTTCATATTTTTCTCAAAATCTTAAGAGGAAGAAAGAAAGATATAACAATTTTTTTTTTACAACATTTACTAAGTACTTAATCAGAAAAATAAAAAAGAACCCTCATGGAGGCAATAACAATCGTTAATGTTGTCAGATAAACTCAAATAGAGAGTGGTAAATGTTAGAGGATTTACTTTACGTGTCAATCTCCTTTATACTTGTGTACTTAAATATTTGTCTTTGAGTTCAAACAAGAATTACATCGTGCTAAGCACTATGTAATTCTTGTAAAATTTAACTTGATTTTTTTCTTGTTTGGTAAAATTTTCTGGATAAAACTTCTCTACAAGATCATATATATTGTCAATGTTAAACGGTTGATAGGTATTTTTGGGATCTAAAGGAGAAGTACTAAGCACGAGAATCTCCCTTGTCTTTACACTAGATCTATTATTTAACTCTTGCTATTAAGAGTCTATATTAGCAATGAATATGTCCATTCTATAATGATGCTCGATTGTCATTTCTTGTAAATTACGATGATTGCAACTAGCAATAAAACAAACATTCATATTACGGATCTAAATCTCGTGACTTTTACAAAATAACAACACACTTTCAAATAATGTATCCCTACCCCTGTTTCTCAATTTTTGAATAAGTTTTTTGTACTTGACACCAAATTCACAACATTCAAAATGTCTTGGAATTTTTGTTGTAATTATTGACAAAGACTATCAATGATCCCCATATTTTCTTCATCAAGTGCAAGATAAATATAGATTAATATGATGTTATCGTATCATAAGCCGATGAAGCATCCTTACGTTGGCTATAAGAGCTTCCTTCATCAATATATGATATTTTTTAGAACTAAATAAGTTGGACTAAACAGTCTTATCAAACTATGAATTGACTAAAAATGGGAACCCCAATGTGAATCTCCGGCACGTTATAATATTCTAATTTGATTAAGCCATGTATCAATCTCAACTTCATTAGCTGCAATCAACTTGGCAGTTTCACTTGCTTGAGGAGCACGTAATTCATCATTACGTTTACAAGAAGCACTAATAATATTAACAATGAAGGTTAACTTGGAGAAAAATTAATGGATGGGGATATCCTCCCTTGAGGTTGTAATCAAAGTTAACTATAGCTTGTGTGCTAAGCAGTGTACGTAACATGCACATGGTTAATCATGTGAAAATAAAGCTTGCAAACCATTGCACTCACCTTGCATATTACTAGTGCCGTCATACCCTTGACCTCGGATATTTTGAACGTTGAAATTGTGATGAGATAAAATATTAGATATCTCATTCTTTAAAGTTGATGAACAATATCCTTAGCGTACACAAGATTAATAAACAGCTCTTGAATAAATCCTTCTCAGCTTCATCAACAATATTACTTTATGAGAAATGATACTTGCAGTCGTGAGTGTGCAAGCGCCGTGCAGTCGTTTTGAAAAAAGTGAATAAATATGGGACCCACATGAAAAGAAATTAATTTTTTAATAGTGGACCCCACTCTTTTTCAAAGCGACTGCACGACGTTTGCACATTCCACGACTGTATGTAGCATTACTCGGCAAAAGAAAATATAATCCCGAAGGTTTTTTTTTTTTTAACACCGGACGTTCAGAGTTAGGGCCACGTGTCTCCGCAAATGATTTTAGACGAATAATATTATGTATAATCGTAAAATGCGTAAATACCACATAAATTAATTATTTTAAAAAAGAATAAAGTTCATTATTAAAAATTAATTATTTTATGTAGGTTCTATATGTACTCATTTTTTTTATGAAAAAATTATACGACGTTTACGCACTTTACAACTAAAAATATCATTTTTTGTTTTTAAACAACCCATTCTACTTTTTATTGTTAAGATTTGTGGCTTAATCGATAGCCACGTGATAAATGATTTCATACAAAATGTTATTACGTACAGTCTAAGGTTTGGACAATAAATTGAGATGAAAATTAAAAGTTGAATAAAATATTATTAGAATATTATTTTTTAATATTATTATTATTTTAGAATTTAAAAAAGTTGAATTATTTATTGTATTTTATGTAGAAATTTATGAAAATCTATAACTATATATAAAAGCGGAGTTATATAATTCCGATATGGCATTCTACCCATTAGATTTGAAGTGTTATATTTATAAAGCGGTAAACCTTTTAAAAATAATATTTCATTATGAATTATTGTAACTTTTAAGTTTTAATATTTCATTATGAAGTGTTGTAACTTTTAAGTTTCATTTCTTTATGTTTATGAAGTGGTAAACCTTTTAAAAACAATTTTTCATTATGAATTATTATAACTTTTAAATTTTAATATTTTATTATGAACTGTTGTAACTTTTAATTTTTATTTCATTTCTTACATATAAAGATATAAACCGATTCAAATCTCCACCCAAATGCACTATTTCAACTTTTATAGTATTTCGTCAAATAACCGCCTTATAAACCGTTTCGAATTTCCCTACTATAAAATCCGGTCTCTCTCTAAATCTCTCCCTCATATATAACATACACAACAATCCACACATTGCACAAATTATAGGCTCATTATAATAATGAGATGGGATGAGATGGATTAAGACTCTCTCTCTCAATACCGAGCTTTAATCAAGATTTTTATAGGCCGCGGCTCCCTTGTTCCCCCAAGGTTTCGTCATTGACTATTCATGACCAGATCATGAAGGTGACTCGTGAGCACAAATTGCTACTCCTATTCCAAAGCAATCAGTTAGCCAATATTTATCCGAAAAATGGAGATAATACTTTGCCCAAACTCACCATCTATCCCATTTATAGGAATTCAAGACCACAATACTGAAATCTCAACAGGAGAAAGACAGTTTTTTGAGGGAATTGTGAAACAAAAACAAAATCCCCCCCCCCCCCCCCCAAAGAAAAGACTAAGGAACAAGCAACTTGCTAATCATTTATAATTATTAAATATTAATATTATATCCCAACAAAAAAAAAACAAATAAAGCTAAACATTTATAAAATTTGAAAATATATATTTTTTTTTTGTTATACGGATTGGTTGTAAGTTTTGTGGATTGATCCGCAATTAATCAGTTTACTAATCGGGTCAACCCGTTTTGATCAAAATCTTTTTATATTAAACTTAAACCCGTTAATTGCAGGTCATATTTGTGTCGAATTTATAGATCATTTAATATATTATCACCCCTACTTAAGATAACATTCAACTTCCCTAGAAGAAATATGAGGGTCAAATAAATGCGCCCTCAAGAAAGTGTTTCTTTCCATGTTTCCGCTCAGCAAGTTGCCTCCTTGATTGATATAATGGTGAAGCATTGCACCTTTATGTTCAAATTTTACGGCTCAGCAGACTTTGGCTAACCTCCATTAAGCTCGGGATGTTCCATATATCCTCAAGTTCCTTGAGTTCAAAGACAAATATTTAAGGTTTGATTTAGATTCAGAGTTGATATCAATTCATCTAATCTAATCATTATAATTTTCTTAAATATTTTCTATACAAAGTATAATAAACAATTCAATTTTTTTAAAATTTCAAAACAATAATTATATTAAAAAATAATATTCTAATAATATTTTATTTAATTTTTAATTTTTATCTAGCTCAACTCACTATCCAAATATCACCCAAGCGCATAAAGTAAAGAGAGATTGATACCTAAAGAAGTCCACTACCATTTATTACTTTCTATTTGAATTTTTTTGAAAATATTAAATATTTCAACAAATTTTATAGAATCTCAAGCTAAACACATGAAGTAAGCTTCAATCATTGTTATTGCCTTTGTGAGTATTTTCTGATTAAGTACTCTGTAAATATTGTAAAAACTACTTCTTTTATATATATATATATATATATATATATATATATATATATATATAATATATCTCTTCCTTCCCCTTAGGATTTTGAGAAAAATATGAACCATTATTCTAATTTTTGGAACTATCTGATCACAGTTAAAGAAAAAAAAGTTGTACGAATAATTAACGAGAACCAGCCCTAGAGGGTGGCAGGAGATAAATCCCAATTAACTCCCAAACATTTAAGAAATATGCAGTACTTCTGAACGGTTGCTGGGGGGGCAGAGACTCAGACCACCCAACCATGCAGTCAAGCATCTTGATTAATCTTCTGGAAGGGAGTTGGCGTATCTTAAATGCTGTGACAGGGTACTGACACCAGAGTTTTAAATACAAGATTTGCTACAGGTACCCGGCGTGGGGTACCTTTTACGGAATCGCTGACGTTGCATTAGACTATATTATTTTAAAAATAAATGAAAAACAAATTAGAGCAAATCAAACCCACATCCCAGCGCCAAAATCGGTCTCAGTTGCAAATCCATCCCCCAGTGCCAAAATCGATCTCAGTTGGAAATCAAACCCAACATCAAAATCGGCTTAAGAAATCAAACCCATCCCAATGCCCAAATCAAACCCTAGGTGCGATGAAAGAAGATGGGCAAAAAAACATTATTAAAAAAAATTGTAATTTTTCGTGTCCAACTTGTGTGGGTGAGATTGATTTCAACATGGAGTGAATGTCGTCATTTGAGAGTTTTGTTTTTAAACCGTTGATTATAAGCTTATAAAGAAAGCAAAAGGTTACTCTCATCGAAGGAAAAATTCGTAGCCATCGGATAAATTCTTTTTTACTTATTGTTAAACAGAAGCAGAGAAGGAGAAGAAGAAGAATAAGGGGAAGGATGTTAACAAAGAGGAGGAGCGTACACTTTCAGCACCTAGAAAAAAGGAGAAGAACCAAGACAAAAAGCTTGTGTACTGGTGCTCTGTTTTCCAAGATCAGAAACAGAGGCAAAAAAAGATCAATCTTCAGGAACTGTATAACACTCTGAGAACAAGTTAATAAAGAGAAAAACAGATGAATTGGGAAGAAACTTGTCATATTTTCATGGTATTGATGCTATGATTTTTCATGATACAATTTGGTTACAACCAGAAAAGGGAAGGAAATAACTTATTGATTTTGCTGCCATTGCTAACATACAACAGAAGTATACACATGAAAAGCAAATAAAATCATATCATAAAAAAGGAGAAGAGACCGTACTGACCATTTTTGTGAGATTTAACACGAGCGGAAACAACAATCCAAACACGCCTGACAGGGAAAATAATTTTCTGCCATAAATCCATCAACTTTTCCTTCACCCTGAGTTTCTTTTTGGGCTTTCATCTCCTATTCCCACCGCCACCACCAAGTCGAAGCCCTGGGTTGGTTTCTCAAACGAAATCAACCAACCAGCGTCGTGCATAAGCAAACGAAAAATGAAACGCCCCGTTTTATTTTTACACCAGGATGGACGTGTACGCTGGGTTCCCAAACCCCGGGTGCGAGTAGCTTTTTTGTTTAAATATTGTGCCGTATTGAAAGGTTATTGACACCAGGGTATTGACACCGGAAAATATTTACACACAATATTTTTTATAATTATGTTTTAAATAAGTGATATTTTTATAAAACATCTTATAAAAATAATATAATTTTATAAAAATATCTTCATTTTATAAAATTATTGTGTAATGTGTTGTACAATGTGTTGTGTGTATATCATTACTCATTGACACCAAGGTATTTCAGATGTGAGAATTTTCATTCCAATTTTATCTGGATATTATTTTCTTAATTTTATTAATCATTTTTTTCGAGAAGATAAATGATTATTTTTTTTAATAGTTAGATTGAAAATTTAAAAGTATTAGTGAGTTTTATAAATATGTATTTTAACTTTTTAAGATTTGCATTGATGTTATTTTGAAATATAATTTATACATATATAATTTATTTATTTATATATAGACTATCCAGAAACAGTATCCAAAACGGTGCCGGAATTGAAATATTTTGTCTAGTGCCTTAACTGAAACGATCACCGAAACGTTATTCAAAACTTTGATTGACACAGTTC
The DNA here is from genome assembly GCA_961763995.1 of Juglans cinerea. NCBI lineage: Eukaryota > Viridiplantae > Streptophyta > Magnoliopsida > Fagales > Juglandaceae > Juglans > Juglans cinerea. The sequence continues at coordinate 2,221,566 of CAUIVZ010000011.1, read as the reverse complement.
ACAACATTGGTCAATCCAATCCTTAGAGTACTAGTATTGGACTAGTCAAATATCAGTGAAATTCAAAATATAGTTAAATTTTATATAAATGATCTGCATTTACTAGCTAAAATTTTTTAATTTTTTAGCTTAAATTTTGAGCTACAATAACTCTAAAGAAATTTATAAAGTTGGAGAGTCACTATTCATTTATCAAATCCATATTTTATTCACAAATAATCAACAAGACTTTATTAAATTCTTTTTAAAACCTGTGTTTTTTTGTAAAGAGTCACCTGGGCTTGGTCACTGTCACCCCCTTTGTGAGGGACACCTTTTCTCCCGAAGTTACAAGACTATCTTGCTAAGTTCCTTAGAAGTTGTCTCGCGCACATAGGTATTCTCTACCTACGTACCCACTCGTGTCGATTTCGGGTACATGTACTTTTTTATTGAAGGTTGTTCGAGCTTTTCCTAGGAGTATGGCCTCTCTTTACTTATGGGACTTAGATGTCTCGTATTTCATAGAAAAAAAAAATGATTAATAGGATTTGGTATGATACTTATATCATCGTTGAGATTGATATTCAAATATTTCTTCTTAGAACCTATTGATTTGATCCCATAAGCGGGACTACCACCCCATAGTATGTTGTCGTAGTAAACAATGCTATATTATGTCTAGATTTTCCATAAAATATTTTTTGTAAACAAAGCTATATTATGTTGGATAATTAGGTTAATATAAAAAATAGTAGGAAAATAATAATTTTAAATTAAAATTAAATTAATAATTAATATATAGAGTGTATTTGTAAAATATTAAAAAAATATTAAAAGAAATATTATTAAAATACATAATATTATATTATTATTTTGATTTTGGGATGAATAGTCCAATATAGATTAATATCTTCAATGGCTTTGGCTTTAGCCAAAATCTCAATTTTTAGTTAAATTTTAGATTTGTCAATAGCTAGACCATTGTCAATGCTCTTATATATATAAAAAAAATATTTAATTTAAAATATGATAATATAAAAAAAATGTGCACGTGTCATTAATTTTTACTAACTTGAAAAAGAAATGCCACTTTTGAGTTTTCGGCATCGTACTGCTGGATGTATAAGATTTTTTTATTTTTTTTAGAAATGATAGTCGGAGTCGTGAGTGTGCAAGCGTGGTATAATCACTTTAAAAAAAGTAAATAAATACGAGACCTACGTAAAAAAATAATTTTTTAATAATAGACTCTACTATTTTTTAAAGTGACTGCACGACGCTTACACACTCCACGATTTTATATACTATTATTCTTTTTTTTCAAACAAAAAGAATAGTAATAATATAATATACAGTAATAATATTATTCGTTTGGTTCCTAAATCCATCTCAACTCATCATTACAACTTTTTCAAATTTCAATACAAAATATAATAAACAATTCAACTTTTTCAAATTCTAAAATAATAATAATATTAAAAAATAATATTTTAACAATATTTTATCATCTCAACTCAACTTAGTTCAACATCCAAACGCAACCTTATTTCAACTCATCTCATCTTATTATTACAACTTTTCTAAATTCTTATAAAAAATATAATTAAAAAATTCAATTTTTTTAAATTTCAAAATAATAATAATATTCTAACAATATTTTATTTAACTTTTATCCTTTATCTGAACACATCTCTGCTCACTATGCAAATCTCCCCTTACTATACTTGCAGGTTCCGCTTGATTTTTTTATTTTTTTAATTTGTATTGAATAGTTAAGAAAGTGATTATTTCTAAAGTTGTTTATTTTTTTATTTTTATTTTTAATAATTAAGAATGTTACAAAAATTTTGAAAAGAAAATAAAAGAAAAAAAAATTAAATACACTAATAGGCATGCCAGTGGCCCATTACAAGAAAACTGTTTATAATTTGCGACTATTTATTTCTATCTAAAATGAGTTTATTTTCGTCACAAATAATCATTTTCATCGCAAAAAATATTACAAATACTCATTTTCTTGCAGTAAGAAGTAAGAACCCCTGTGTGGCCCGCCAGCGGCATCCATTTTTATTTACCCTATCAGTAGGAGGGATAATACTTTGCCCAAACTCACCATCTATATCATTTGGAGGAATTCAAGCCCTCGGTACTGACATCTCAGCAGGAGTAAGACAGTTTTTTTGGGGAATTGTGAAACAAAAACAAAATCCCCCGCAAAGAAAAGACTAAGAAATCGGAGAAGCAAGATGATAAGGAATCGGAGAAGCAAGATGATGAAGGGTGAGGGGCAAGGCATCAAGAAGCAGTCATCACGAGGAGCCACTAAGTCCAGCATCTCAGTTCTTTCATGAGCCATGCTTTAACGTTTATATCATCGCCATAATGGGGCTCAAGACAACCATCAATCCTGACGTTGTTAATGCTGGTTAATTTGGAACATACTTTGGTCAAGCATCCTAGATTCTCTAGCAAGCTGGTAAGAAATATTGTATCATACGTATTTCTTGTTTGGTTATTTTTGTTCCATTTGATTTTCCAAGTATTAGTTTAATTTTGAAGCAACACAACTACCATTAATTTCCTTTTATGATTGCTTTCAACTTACCAAACCTTATATATGGGTCTTGATTCCAAGATTTCTTAACGATGAGCCTGCCATGTGTTGATGAACTTGGATATCGTATACGTGAGTGTCTCAGATGTACGTGGATAGTGCACGTTTCTCAATTAATGGTCAAAGCATGCCCAAAATCAAAATGTAACATTTTTATTATTTATTATTAAAAGGATATATTTTTACCTTAAAGTATACAAAGTATGTGTGCCTGTAAAGAAGGTTTCCATATCCACTACAAGAAAAATGCCCTTTTGCGGCGCTTAAATTTGCCTTAAATAACCCCATAAATCGCTCCCCCGACCGCGCTTATGACTCGTCCGTATCGTCTCTCGTGCCGTATCCATTCTCGTTTAGGTCGACCGCTCTACGATGGCTAAGCTTTTTTCGAGAGAGGGACTTGACTGACAAAGGTTTCCGTATTCTAATTATTAATGCCGTTGTTATACTCCCGCCGCATTGATATTCTTTGAACAGCGGTTGCGCTTTGAAATCAAGGTAGTTGTTTACTTGCTCAACCATAATACCAGGCCCCTATCAATGACAGGTAAACTGTGCTATAAAGTACTATCATATCATCCCGTATGGGTTTATCCTCTCTCTCTTATCTTCGATCAAGCTACTTCGTTCCTTGACTTCTTTGCTCAGTCAAGCTACTTCGTTCCTTGATTATTTGCAGCGATTTATGCTGCGTCGAAGCTTCGTCGCAATTGTTGACTCATTTAAAGTGTTAGCCAGCGAAACCAAAATATCGTCGCGAATAAATTTTATTCGCTGCAATTATTCTAAAAATATGCCACAAATTTCTTTGGACTTCAGCTTAATAGCATTGCGAAAGAGTTTTTACAGCGTTTTATTTCATCGCTAATACACCAAAATTGCCTTAAATAGCTGCTTATTACTTGCAGCATTCTAAAAAATCGCCACAATATCCATTTTTCCCGTCGATCAAAATCACTGCAGTTTTAATTTGCGGCCATTTAATTCGCCGTAATAGAGTTTTGCCAGCAATTTCAAGTCTGTGGAGAATTGGTCGATCAGCATTTATTTTATTTGCGGCGAAACATACTTCGACGCAATATCGAGTAGTTGCGGCGAAAAATATCGCCGCAAAAACAAATTTCAGCATATTTTGTTTTTCACGTCCAAATTTGATCGCGGCAAAAAAAATTCTTTTAAGGTACCGCTTATTCTCGGCAAACTGGAAATCACCGCAATTGGTATTTTCAACCCCGTACCAATTTAGTATAATACAAAATGCACCATTTTTCCGTGGGTACCTAATTTCCTGCTCCAACTCATTCCAAATATTACCAAATATATAGTACTTTCCAATACTTGTAATTAACCATAAAAGCATATATATATATATATATACAAATTTAAGTTTCCATCCATGCCAATACATCAGTACATCAGCCCTATACATTGGCATATGGTGCATTAATGGAAGGCAATTAAGTACTAAATGCATGAGAGCAGCTAATGTCTTTTTCAAGCTTTAAAGTATAGATCAAACATCCATAATACAAATGTACCGGTTAAAACAAATATGAAAACAAATGATGGGTGGCGTTCATCCGCAACTTCGCACATTGATAGTTGATTTGCGATGACCTGGTGATTGAGCGGCAAAGATCCACCTTCAATGAACAGGGTTATCAAGTATATTATTTCCTAGCATTCTACATTCGCTGCGCAAAAGAAATATCCAAGGTAAAAATCTCCAAAGTGACAATTCATCATCAAATAAAGGGGCTGATGAACAATAGCAGAAATTTTCTGTATCCATTTGATTTAAAACCTTTTTTTTCATTTAAATTTGGTTCTGATTCAACAGCTTAATTACCAAAGAACATGACCTGATATCCCCCAGACCTAACCATGCAAGACTAGAAATCTGAATGTAGCAACATGCAGTACTGCTGTGCATGAGAACAAAGTAGCTAGCTAGCAACCAACAGGACAAACAAGTCGAAATGAAGACCTTGGTTTTTAATTTTCATTTAAAATGATCTTCTATATTATATATATTAGGTCAAAATCACCCATTTTGATTAGTTAACACCATTTTTCAAATCTTAAAGGTAATTTATCTGATATCAGTAGGGTATATATTTACTATATATATATATATATGTTGTTAATCTAATTAACAAAGGTATTAAAATGGAAGTATATCTAGGTATACTGCAAATTACTACTGAGCATATCTCATGACTGTGATTGATCTGTTTCATGACCAGTGTGAGACGTAGAGCCTCACAGTCATGAAAAGAGATTAGCATTATGCCAGCTCCTACTGTACTATCTAGAGATAAACATGAATGCCGATGTCCATGCAACTCCCTCAATTATTTAAAACCATATTGTTTTGGCTTATAAGTGTCATGACGAGGGAAATGAACTTTCATATGAATGCCACAAAAAAAGTTCGATCTTCAATATCTCCAAAATATAAAGTTATAAACATGATCTCTTTTTTCTATCTTCTGAGCACCTTAGGACTTCTAGTCTTTCACTACTATATATTGCCTGTAATTGAGAGATCACAGCCTGTAAAAAGGCCAAACAGGTCGAAATGAACAGGACAAACAACTAGCTAGCAAAGAACAGGACAAACAGGTCGAAATGAAGACCTTGGTTTTTAATTTTCATTTAAAATGATCTTCTATATTATATATATTAGGTCAAAATCACCCATTTTGATTAGTTAACACCATTTTTCAAATCTTAAAGGTAATTTATCTGAACTGATAGCAGTACGGTATATATTTACTATATATATATATATATATATTGTTAATCTAATTAACAAAGGTATTAAAATGGAAGTATATCTAGGTATTCATGTCTTTACTTTAAACTTAGTTAACCCCTAGTAAACTAAGTTGCAACATAAAAAATTTCACATACCAGTTAATTAACAAGCTTATATACTTTGGGTTGAAAAATACTTGGCCGGGGTTCTTGAATTTGAAGCCTGCTGCTACATCAACTTAAAAACTATGCCACTGCATGTAAAAGCCTGCCACATCATTGACTCCTACATCAATTAATTATTAGCATAAACAATGCATTTTTTATAACTAAAATATTGGATCTTACAATATTTGTATCTATTTTTAGATATGCACTTACTTATAACTAAATTATTAGCTCGTAATGGCTTACACTTCAAGAGTCGATCTAGCCAACTTCGTTAGAGCATGCCATGGCAAATTCAGCAAAGACAGCCTAGCTTTGGTATCTAGTTTGTCGGGTTCCTTGGTTTAAACGTTTTCAGCAGAATTTCCACTTACCCATATAGCAACTTAAAACACCCCTAAATAAAATAGAGAACCACGCAGACAACACAAGACAAATATCAAACCCAATCAAGTGCTCCAAACTTCTCTAACAACTTCCTCATCACCCCATGCACCACCTTTCCTTGACAACTCCCGGCCTGGCCTGCTACATCAGCTTTGCGCGCTCCTCAGGTACATTATCTGAACATCAAAAACCCTCCACGTGCAGTAAATTAATCAACCTATATGGACAAAAAGAGCTTGCATATAACATCTTGCTGTTTCAATCCTACCCCAGTTTATGTGCTTATAATTATGAGAGAGAGAGAGAGAGAGAGAGAGAGAGAGAGAGAGAGAGAGAGAGAGAGAGACTCTCCTATAATTACATAGGACTGCAGATCATCATGCAAGCACTCGTAGAATATACTCCAATATCAAGGGTAGCAAATATTTGTATGTACAAACCTATGAGTACCAAATATTCCTCCAAGAACACCATGATGGCTTCTTTTTTCTAGATAAAGCTGTATGCAAATGGAAAACCAGTTCGGAATGACATGTTGATCAACCGTATAATAACAACATGTTTGAAAATAAGTGCTTTAAAATTTTTCCCATAACCTTAAATACCACAAAAAATCTGTGGTATAATATTTGCCATTTTTAGGGAGCTAGTGAAGAAACATTATAAGTTGTCTTGGAGCTACAGATTTTATTTTCTATCCCATTAATATATAATGTTCAAATATGCTCACATAAAATTCTTAAAAACCATCCATTGTTGCTTTCTTTTTTGACAAAAAGGGGGATGGCATGCATTATTATATATAACATTTAACACTCCTGGATCATGAAGGCCAACTTGCAATTGAAAGGGAGGAAACAATTGTGTTTAGTCCCATGCCGAATATTAGCGTAAGTAGGCCTATCTATACTTGAGCAGAAGCACAAATTTTGTAGTTGTATATCATGTATAAAAATTACATAAATAGCATATCCAAAAATTTATTTTGGTTAGGCGTAACATCACTGAGATATTGGGTCCAACGAAAACAGCTAGTATGCTTTCTAAGTCTTTGTTCCTCATTATTGTCGGAACTAACGACATCTTCGATTATGAAGATACATATAGAAAATTATCAAAGCCAGAGTTTATGTCCACTGATCTCCAATTCGCTTTCCACAACCAGTTAATTATACACTCTAATTATCCAAGTCAATGAGACTATGCAAGACTTATATATTCTAATATAGCAGCGATATATTTAATATTGCTCCTAACTAAAAAAACTAGAAATTAACTTTTATGATGTTATAAAATTAGAAAAATATGAAGTTAGTAGTCTAATAAATCTGAAACAGTTTTGAAACTCCATGAATTTGTCACTTATATGAGCTAGCTAGGCCTACCTGAAGACCCATTGGGTTATGTTAGAAAAATGAAGGCCACCATTGATAGAAAAAAGCTCTAACTTGGACCTATATTCATTATTCACATGTTCGGGTGCAACGTTAGGTTTCAGAACATTTGGAGCCAAGGTACGTATGTACATATACGTATACGAACATGATATCCTTACTCCTAATTAGCGATCATAGACCTAGCACTTCATTTTTAACTTGCCATAAGTACTCAAGCTCCTTAACTATGGTTCAATAAATAATTACCAAGGAATTAATCGTACTTTGGATAAAAGAAAAGAAAAAGTAAAGCAATAATATTATTAATATTCCCCTTTGTAAGTCTGATATATTATCACATATATAATTGTGGATAAAAAATGTAGGATTGCACTAGCGAAAATGTTTATGATCATCAGAGAGAGGAAGTTCAACGAGTTGCTGATGAATAATGTAATAAAATATTATGTTTACATCATGCATGCATGGGCATATAACTGCAGGTTGCTGCTGCTATAATACGCCGAGCAATCTTCCACACAACAATGGCCATTTCTGGATTGGTTGGTCCGCAAGAAGAAATTATCTTTTATGGCCATCCAATGGCTTACCTTGCTCCTACTGTTTATGGGTCCCCAAATGTAAGTTATCCAATCATTATTTGAATCGTCTCCCTTATATAATTTCGGTACGTATTAACTGACTACTTATTGTATTTCTCCTATTTGTTGTATTGCCGTCACTGGTTGTCCATTTTCAAAGTTATGTGAACAAGATTACTATTTCTTTGTCAGTTGACCCAAGTGTGATTTCTGATCCTCACAAGCTCTGTAACGATATAGAAGAATCACTAAAACTAGTTCGAGATGCTGCAGTAAATAAAGGACTCATCAAGCTGGATGTTGTCTAAAAATTGATCTTGCCATTCCAGAAGATATTCAAAATTTGGGCGAGTTTTTAATATGATATGATATGATCTATTAGTTCAAACAAAAAAGATCCACTCAAGTGGGAGAGATAAATAAAGGATTTTAATAACTGATGTCGAATTTTCAACATCAGTATTGTGCTAGGTGTGTTTAAAAAATGTGTGTTAAATAGATTTTCTCTAAATAAAGTGGGCCTAGACATTTTTTGGTCGTTTAATGTTGCATGAAATATTTATATGGACATAAATAAATAAATATTGTAAGACTTATTTAATACATAAGTAACTAACTCAAAAGTTATTTCGTCTTCAATCTTCAAACTTTCACCACAATCTTCATCCTCAGAATTTTCTATATTTAAAAAAAAAAACAGTTATCTCTTCCACGGCTTCATCTTCGTCGGAATAGGTATCGTAAATCGGTGTAGGGTTTCATCCTATGGAAGAATGTTCCTCTTCAAAGTAATCTTCCTCAAAGTTGTAATCCTACTCGACCTCAGGCAACAAATCAACAAAACCTTCAGTCTGTAGAGTGTTAAGAGATTATGGTATGTCAACTCTTAAAACTAGGTCTTTATGTCTTTCCTCCTTAATGTAACCATCAACGGATTTCATTCCCTGCCTCAACTCCAGACTTCGGGACGACTTGGGATAAAGCTTCTTTAATCTTCAGACGGGAAGCTCTTGTTTTATCATTTGTACAGTGAGCTAAGAGAGACCATAAGAGACTATAAAATGCTTCCATTTATATTAAATTTGCACCCCAAAAGACCCGTGGACTTAAGTTCACTGTCAAACCACGTAAATCTATTTCTTGTTCTCTACTTATATTTGTTGTATTTAGCTTCTATTTACTGCAATGGACATACGTATGGACACAATATCGCAGCTCTGAACCGCCATCGTCGACCCCAAACTACACTAATCGAGGTCAGAACTCACGATTGTGGGCCGGAGATGACTCACTTTCCCACTTCAGCCTGTTCTTACAAAAAAGACTTCGACAAATTAAGAAAATGATGTAATTTAGATTATAACATGAAAAAAGACAATTTTTTGAAATTAGCATATATAATACTATTAACTCAATATCTCTCCTCTCTCACACATGTTCTCTCGCCGTTTATCATTGCATTATTTGCCGGTTGACTTAGTCGGAATCTCCTCCAACAGGCATCATCTTCAAGTAATTAAAGGAAATGTATATTTGCTTAAATTTCACATTTGAGTAATGCTATATACAGTCGTGAAGTACGCAAACGCCGTGCAGTCGCTTTGAAAAAGAGTGGGATCTACTATTAAAAAATTAATTTCTTTTCATGTGGGTTCCGTATTTATTCACTTTTTTCAAAGCAACTGCACGGCGCTTGCACACTCACGACTGCAAATATAATTTATCTTCACATTTTCATTTTATGCTTTTGAAATTGAAGTTATTATTCTTGCAATATTGGGCGGTCAATTTTGCTTAGAAGAAGTTCCTAGCTAGATCTTGCTTTTGGATTACGATGCATGGATCGATGGGGTGGGTTATAATTAATTAAGAAAAATGCCATTTGACCACTCAAACTTACCGCTCAATGTTGCCGTTCAAATTTTTTATTTTATTTATTTTGCTTAGTGATGGATAAAGTATTTTTTAACAATTTTTTTATTTTTTTATTTTTTTAAATATTTAAAAGTATTAAAAACTATATATAAATAAATAAAAATTCCCTAATTAGATCTTACAATGGCTCCAGCGGGAGCGGTGGGTGTAGACCCCCCTTAATTCATCCTTCCAACTACCTACCTACCTACATTCCCCACTATTAATGTTTGTGTAGGTAAGTAGTTGGAAAGATAGATTGATATAAAAAGAAACGCTATGTCGCTATTATTGAGGGAGTACGTACTGTAGTTAAGCCTCCTAATTTTTCAAAGGAAGTTAAGCGGTTATAACAAGGAAAATGATAGAGGAAAATGATAGAGCTACCCCGTTGGAGTCACCGTGGGTTCTATTATGTGTTTTTTGTTGTGTTTTTTTTACAATTATTTTTATATAGATTTTTTTAACAATTTTAAATATTTAAAAAAAATTATAATATTATTAAAAAATAATTCCTTAATCATGAAGTAAAAAAAATTATTTTTTTATTTTACTTCGTGATTAAGGAAGTATTTTTTAATAATTTTTTTTTTTACTTCATGATTAAGGAAGTGTTTTTTAATAATATTATAAATTTATATTATTTTTTAAAAATATTAAAAAAATTTTTATAACAAATAATTATAAAAAAAACACATAAAAAAACACATAATAGAGCCAACAGTGGCCACCAGCGATTGCTCTGGCATTACTCTTATCACAAACATTTCTTTAATTCCATAGCAAGCAGTTAGCTAGCCATTTATTACCCTTCGACAAAAGAGCCGTACGTAATACTATGACCAAACTCACAATCTAATCCCATTTAAAGGAATACAAGTCGAAGATAGAGTTACCATTCTCCTATTATTTATTTATTATTTTTTTTATATTTAATTTTTATATTTTATTTATGATTAAGGAAGTGATTATTATTAAAATTATATATATTTTTTATTTTTTTCTTAATGATTAAGAATATTAAAAAAAGTACTAAAATGATAAAAAAATAAAAAACTTCAAATATACCATAAATAATAAATGAGTAGTAAGAAGGTAATACTACCTAATATTAATAGTACTGAAGTCCCAGCAGGAGAAGACAAACAGTTTTTTGAAAGCTTTGTGAAACAAAATTAAACAAAATCATCCACAAAGCTAGAAGACTAGTAGGGAATTGCAGAAGCAAGATGATGATGGATGATCATGTCAAAGCATCAAGAAGCAGTCATCATGATGAGGAGCCACTAAGTCCAGTAGCTCGGCTCTTTCATGCGCCACGCTCTAACGTTTATATCATTGCCATCGTGGGGTGCAAGACAAGAATCAATCCTGACGTTGTTAAGGCTGGTTTGGAGCAAACTTTGGTCAAGCATCCTAGATTCTCCAGCAAGATGGTAAGAAATGTATCATACCTGCCGTATAATTTCTTTCTATGCTTCTTAATTTGCTGTATGCATGGGGTTTCTGACATGATCTGCAGCTTGGTCGAAAATCATGGCTTACTTGATCAATGCCATAAAGTAAACCATGAGGCGAGCGAAGTGGCATTTTGATCAGTTGCTGGCCACTTGTACAATTCAATATTCTTAACGTATTTAATGTGTTACTTGCTATTTCATGAAACAAATGAATTAAAGGTCGTTGATGACAACAAGTACTGCAAAAATAAAAAATGGACTCAGACGGAAGTAAATCTGGAGGATCATATTATTGTTCCCGAATTGGATCCCAACATAGATTTTCCAGACAGATTTGTTGAAGACTACTTGTCAAATGTCACAAGAACTCCCTTAGACCTCTCCAAACCATTATGGGAACTCCACATTCTCAACATCAAAACCTCAGATGCAGAGGCTGTTGGGGTCTTTAGGATTCACCACTCGATGGGCGATGGTGCATCCCTCGTATCCCTTCTCCTAGCCTGTACACGGAAAACCTCTGACCCAGAAGCATTGCCTAGTGTTCCAGTGAAAAAACGAGCAAGTTCAACGTTTAATTCGCAGGATGGGCTTTGGTGGTTCTTTTTAGCAATTTGGCTGTTTTTAAGGCTGATTTGGAACACTTTGGTGGATGTCTTGCTGTTTGTGGCGACCATTCTATTTCTGAAAGACATGAAAACTCCAATCAAAGGTGCACCCGGGGTTGAGCTGAACGTAAAAAAGTTTGTGCATCGGACAGTCAGCTTGGACGACATAAAGCTCGTGAAGAATGCAATGAACACGGTATGTACGTACGTACGTTGGTTCACAACATGAACCCATGATTTTATGCATGTTCGTCTTAATTAATTAGTTGATCTATTTACTTCAATAATATTTCTTTACGGACTTAAACATTTCTCTTTTTCATTCAAGCTTGTAAACTAGTGGTCCCATGAAGTTGGACACAATTTCATAAATGCCATTAATTATACTTTGATTTGGATGCATTATGTTATATTTTCAGCCTCTCACAAACAAATACTCAAACAAAACCAAGATTAACGAGTGGTTGTAATATGCAATTTAATATTGAATATCAGACAACCAAATCCAAGAAAATATATGATTAATGTGAACGGTTTAGTTTTCTATTTAAACTAATTGGAAAGCCCGAAATCACTATATATACTCATGCAAGATCAAAATAAAAACAAGAATAATAAAAGAAATACGAAATCAACACAAAAAATTACGTGGTTCGACCCTAATGGTCTACATCCAAGGCAGGAACAATCTAGGAGTCTTTATTATTGAAGAATGCATCAAAGAACTTGAGTTTTCAATCACTTAAAACCATTGATCACCGTACAAAATATGGATTGGCTTCCTCGTATTAACCTTTAACGAAACCATACCATGAAATACACTTGATCATCTCCTTAAGCTCCAATTTGATCTTGATAAATCTAGGGTTTTAAAAAACCCCTTCGTTTCTCTCTAGATGCGTGCGGCGTCGAATGAAAAAGGTAAAGTTATTTCTTTTGTTCTGCTATCAACGATTCCGTAGCTTGACTTTAAATACAAACTCAAATATTACAAGTTTGCCATCACTCAATATTACAACTTTGCCATCACTCAAATATTACAAGTTTGTCATTAATCTATTTACAAAAATGTCATTAATGAAAATACAAACTTGAAAGCTTGACACATATTCAACAAATCTCCACCTTGACAAGTCTTTTATCCTTGCAAAGTGATCTTCTTCTTCCTCTAGACTGTTCCTGCAAAGTAATCCGAGCTCTAATAGCTCCCCATATTAATCAAATTTAGGCAATGCCTAAACTTGGTAGGTGGTAGGGATTTTGTCATCATATCAGAAGGGTTTTCCTCAGTTGGAACCTTTTCTACTTTAACCTCTTCAGATGCTATTACATCTCTCACAAAATGAAGTCGAATGTCTATATGTTTAGACCTTTCGTGGTATACTGAATTCTTGGCAAGATGTATAGTGCTTTGGTTATCACAGTGAATAACCCCTTTAAATATGCCTAATTCATGTGAAAAACCCTTTAACCACATAGCCTCCTTCATTGCTTCTGTCATATCAATATATTCAGTTTCAGTTGTTGATAAAGCAACTACATATTGTAAATTAGCTTTCCAAATAATAGCCCCTCCAAATGCTGTAAATACATACCCAGTCAAAGACTTTCTAGTATCGAAATTAGCAGCATAGTCAGAATCCACAAATCCCTCTAACTCACTCCCCTGTTGCACATCCCCTCCAAATCTCAAACCTAGACATTGAGTTCCAATTAAGTACTGTAATACCCACTTCATAGCATGCCAATGTGGCTTCCCAGGGTTACTCATAAACCTACTTACCATGCTGACAGCATAGGTTAAGTCAGGTTTAGAGCACACCATAGCATACATCATGCTTCCCACCATGCTTGCATAGGGTATATATTGTATAAATCTAACGTCTTCCTCGGTTTTAGGGGCTTGATTTATGGACACTTTTGAATGTTGTCCTATTGGTGTGCTAACAGGTTTTAAATTAGACTTGCCAAACCTGTTGAGGATCTTGGTGATATAGTTTTTTCTGAGATAGATAGAGAAGTCTTCTTTTCCTATCTTTAACTATTCCCATACCTAATATCATCTTAGCTGGCCCAAGTTCCTTCATCTCAAATTTTGTTTTAAATATACACTTGACTTCTTCAATTAGATCGGCATCCCTACATGCTATAAGCATGTCATCTACATATAAGAGTAAGTAGATAATGTGGTCCCCGGAATGCCTAAAGTACACACAGCTATCATAATGACTCCTTTTAAAACCATTGTCCAACATATGAGAGTCAAATCTTTTGTACCATTTCCTAGGGGACTGTTTAAGTCCATACAATGATTTTTTAAGTAAACAGACATGATCAATGTTGGACTCATTTACATAACCCTCAGGGGGTTGCATGTAAATAGTCTCATCTAGTTCACCGTGCAAGAAAGCTGTTTTTACATCTAATTGCTCCAAGTGTAAACCTTCATAAGCAGTATAGGATAGAATTAACCTTATTGAACTATGTTTAACAACAGATGAAAAATTTTCATTAAAATCTATCCCTTCCCTTTGAGTGAATCCATTTGCTACCGACCTAGCCTTATACTTAGGACCCTCAACTCCTGGTATGCCTTATTTCCTTTTGTAGATTCATTTAGACCCTACCAGCTTAGCCTTTTCAGGCTTAATAACCATTTCCCAAGTATGATTTTTTTTTCAAAGAATCCATTTCCTCATCCATGGCCTAGTTGTACCCATTTATGAGACTCAATATTTTCCATGCTTCCTTGTAGGATCTAGGCAGGAACAGTCTAGGAGTCTTTTTTTATTGAAGAATGTATCAAAGAACTTGAGTTTTAAATCACTTACAACCATTAATCACCGTACAAAATATGGATTGGCTTCCTCGTATTAACCTCTAACGAAACCATACCATGAAATACACTTGATCATCTTCTCAAGCTCCAATTTGATCTTGATAAATCTAGGGTTTGAAAAAACCCCTTCGTTTCTCTCCAGATGCATGCGGCGTCGAATGAAAAAGGTAAAGTTGTTTCTTTTGTTCTGCTATCAACGATTCCGTAGCTTGACTTTAAATATAAACTCAAATATTACAAGTTTGCCATCACTCAAATATTACAAGTTTGCCATTAATCTATTTACAAAAATACCATTAATGAAAATACAAAGTTAAAAACTTGACACATATTCAACAAATTCCGATTTCCAACTTCTTTGAACGATGTGGGACACGGCCGAAGACTTTTTAATAATGTTGTCAAGAACAATGATACAATGACAACCAAACTATATTAATTATTTTACTAGTATATAATAAAAATATTTTTCTTTTTAAAAATAAACACATTTAAATAAAATAACAAGTCAGAAAATTTTAAAATCTATTAATAAGTTGTACAGAAGTTATTAAGTATTAGCATATACCTTTATCGGTTAAGGCAATGATACTCTTACACTTCTTTTACTACTTATTTATTATCTAATTTTTTTTTTTCGTTTTACTGTTTGAATCTGGATTAAAAATCTCAGAAGATGACTTTCTTGCATAATCTTGAAGAAAATAAATTCAATCAACTATAATGTCATGTCTGAAATTTTTAATCCAGATTCAAAGTTTAAAAGGAAAAAAGATAGCTAGATATTCAAACAGTAGTAAATGAGGTGTAATGTATCATTATCTTTAAATATTATAATATCTTTCTTTATTCTCTTTCTATAATAATCATATATTTTCTTAAAATCCGCATTTTTTGGACAGTAATATATAATATATTCTTTCAAATTTGTATTAAAATATTTTCTTCCATTTAAACATTTAAGAACCGATAGTTTCCAATTGAAATATTGTTTACTCGAATCATGTTTAACTAAAATGCTTGTTTTATATCATTTTATTAAAATATTTGGCATTCCTTTTTAAATATGATTTTAGTAAAATACGAAGAATAGTATATTATGATTGAATATTAGATATTTTACATTTTAAATTTTTTTAATTTAAGAGAGTTTTTTTTTTACAAAATCTAGTATAGGAGCACCGCTTACCTAACTTCTGAAATATACTATCTAAGCCTTGAGTCCGAACAGTAGCAGTATCATAACCAAATCCAAATCACCACCAGTATATTAATAACTCATATATAGCATCATTAAACCAACATAAATAATGAAATTCTATAGTCCGAACTACTGCTCAATTCGAACCAACTCTTGAGCCCATAAACGAGCCATTCAACATTACTCCAACTTGTTGCCTCGGGTTTATTGTGGCCCAAAGAAGATATGTCCCAAGAATACAACTCCATCGATAATCAACCCACCCTCCTTGAATTTCAGTACTTATAATCTATTAGAAGCCCCACATGACAAAACACATGATTCACTACCCGAACATATGTGTATACCGAATTCAAGGTCGCAAACCACTTCCTCCTATGTCCATGCTATCTCAAAACCAACCTCCACTCAAACCAATACGATTACACAAATTTCACAAACACAGTCTTAATCCACAAAATTTCTCAACCGTCCGAAAAATTTAACAACCCAAGTTAGTCATAGATGGACCAACAATTACACGATGGAGAGGGATCCGAAAACACTTACCATAGCGAAGTGAGGTAGAGCAACTGGATTTTGGGGGCAAGGCATGGTGGCGTTGCAAGGAGGGTTCAACGTAGCAAGGCGGCATGGCTGGACAAGGTGTGGCGGCCTCCACTAGTCACAGTACTGGCTGGCTAGCACGGGGAGAGAGAGAGAGAGAGAGAGAGATCAGAGGAGAGGGGGGAACGAAGTGACTTACCAATGGCGGTGCGGCACAAACTTGGGATTGCACCAATTTATGATTACTAAAACTTTAAGTTAGTTATATAATATAAACATAGGTAAAAAAGTTTGAATATATTTGTAATAAATCCCAAAGTAAACACCACTTGATCATCTCTCTCCAAAACCACATTGGGATGGCTATTATAAGCAGTTTTATCATAAGATTGTTTCAAGCTGCACTGGATGCTTAATTGTCAATTGATAGGCATTTGTTTATGCACTTTCTTTATCCGATCCTATCTAATAAATAAAGCATTTGTTTTTTTTTCATAATTTTGATGTGGATGAATTTTACAGACTGTAAACGATGTTGTTGTTGGAATAACTCAAGCTGGCCTATCGAGATATCTGAATCGTAGATATAGTAAGTTTCCAACAATTCCATAGACGATTATTTTGTGATATATTAATGTATTGTTTAACCTCGATCATTCATGTTGATCATGGCATTTTTAAGTGTAAAGTCCCCATTTGCACTTGATCTGCTCAAGCAATTATGCATGCATGGGTACTCTATAATATCATGTTTAGTTGTTGCAGTACTAATTCCCAAAGGAAGTAGCTCTTATCTTCTAGGAAAATAAAAGCAGCTTCCTGGTAATGATATTTATCGTCTTCTAATATGGTATTAATTAAATGCTTAACTGAGAAGTTGTCAATCATTGATTCGAACCGTACGTATCAGAAAATAATAAGATCACAATGATGATACTCACAATGATGATTAATAGTATTTTTTCATTATGCATATCATGATCATGTATAAGCTACCGACACCATGAGCATTAATTCTTATCCCCTAATGCATATAATATAGTTCACTTATCATGTACAGGTGGTGAGGAGCAGAAAGATGGGCGAGTGAAGCAAAGCAATAGCAATATCCCCAAAGGTATCCGCCTTAGGACAGCCATTCTCGTCAATCTCAGAAAGTCTGCAGGAATACAGGTAAATTATCTTTATGTCATAGTTTGAAAAATATAGCATCATCATCCCAATATGCCTTAATTAATGCTACGATATTAAATCCAAACTCTAAAAAAATACCACTACAAGAAAACTATTTATTTGTGGCCAGACATTATTTCCTGCGACAATGATTATTTTCTGCTAAATGAGTTTGTTTTTATCCTAAATGGTCATTCTCATTACAAATAATCAGTCAAAAATGTTCGGTTTTTTTTTTTTTGTAGTGCAAACTCTAAATTAAATGACTAAGCATCAAATCATCATACCTCTAGTAACAGAAAGAATTTAATTTTAAACAGGATATGGCTGATATGATGGCTAAGGGGTCAAAAATTAGGTGGGGCAATGTGATCGGATATATATTCCTCCCCTTTTCCATTGCTTTGCAAGACGACCCTTTGGATTATGTTCGGAAAGCAAAGGCCTCCATTGATGGAAAAAAGCTCTCACTTGAACCTATATTCACAAATATGTGTCTTGGGTTAGTATTCAGAACATTTGGAACCAAGGTACGTATGTACATTATATATATATATACACGATCGATCTCCTTAGACCTAACACTTCAGTTTTATAACTCAAGCTAGTTATTGTCAAATAAATTAATATTACCAAGGACTAATTAATCATATCCAAATTCAAGTGAAGCATTGTATAATATTCTCATATAGTAATTCATCACTTACATAAATAATTGTGGAAGCCTTGCGCAGACCCTTTGTAAAAAGTAGGCCGAACTCGTTAAAAAAAAGTAATTTTTTTTTTTACTTTTTCATGATAGGGTTCACTTTTTTACAAGTAGACTGACTCCATGATCAGGCTTGTATATTGAGATTTGTACAAATTATTATTAAAAAAAATGTTTATGATGAGAGAGCATGCATGACAAGCTGCTGAATAATGTCATAAATTATGTTTACATGCATATATCATGGATATATGACAGGTTGCTGCTGCTATAATACGTCGAGCACTCTTCAATATAACAATGGCTATTTCCGGAGTGATTGGTCCGCAAGAAGAAATTAGCTTTTATGGCCATCCAATTGCTTACCTTGCTCCTACTATTTATGGGTTCCCAAATGTAAGTTATCCAATCATTATTTGAATCGTCTCCCTTATAATTTCGGTATTAACTGACTACTTATTGTACATTCACTAATATCATTTTACTTAATCCCACTCCTCTTTTACGGGCATGCAATATTAGAATGTGCAAATATATCTATCCCAAAGTCTTTGAAGTACTCCAACCCCGTGGCTTACAATTAATCGATCCTAATGCTTTTGTTCTTGTACGTTTTTCTCCTATTTGTTGTATTGCAGTCACTGGTTGTCCATTTTCAGAGTTATGTGAACAAGATGACTATTTCTTTGTCAGTTGACCCAAGTGTGATTCCTGATCCTCACCAGCTCTGTAACGACATAGAAGAGTCACTCAAACTCGTTCGAGATGCTGCACTCAATAAAGTACTCGTCAAGCTAGATGTTGTCTAAAAATTGATCTTGCCATTCCAGAAGATATTCAAAATTAGGATGACTTTTTAATATGATATGATATGATCTATTATTAGTTCATACGAAAAAACATCCACTCTAGTGGGAGAGCTAGATAAATAAGGGATTTTAATAACTGATGTCAAATTTTCAACATCAGTAGTGTAGTAGTGTGCTAGGTGTGTTTAAAAAATGTGTGTTAAATAGATTTTAATTCTCTAAATAAAGTGGACCTAGACATTTTTATTTTTTGGTCGCTTAATGTTGCACGAAATATTTATATGGGCAGAAATAAATATTGTAATACTTACTGAATATGTCTTATTTTATTATTATTATTATTTGATGCGCTCCAGCCAGGTCATGCGATGATAGATATATATATATATATATATATCATCGGTATCAGAGGATTAGAAATGAAAATGTTTTGGTATCAGAGCCACTCTGGTATCTAATCTGATTGAATTATTTTCCTTTGCATTCCATCTTGTTTGTTTTCTTTCTATCCGGTGCGAACTTGTTTCTCTTACCCTGTGTTCAGGATCGGGTCAGAGTAGCTTAGTTGAACCCAGGTAAGTCCCTTGTGAAGCCAAGGTTGGCGTGTCGGGCAGTTAGTGGTTCAGTTGGGGTAGCCTCTCAAACGGTAAGTTCCCAGGAAAGAAAAATAATGTCCACCTTATAAATGGAGGACAGACAAAAAAGAATGTGGGAGAGGACTAGTTCCTCAGTTAGTTCCAGGACGGCTGTGCCTACTGATATTGTTAATGAAGAAGATTGCTCTTTCGGAGAAGAGCTATCTCCTGCTCTGAGATCGTGGAAGATCCCAGAGATTGATCCAAATTCCCTTTATTCAACCACTTGGTTAAAAAAGACTTTTTCAAAATCTTTGAATGTTCGGACAGTCGAACAAACATATAGTATATCTGCATCCCATGAAAAATGTCATCTTTTTAAAGATCGTGACATTAAAAAATACATTTTAGAGGGATACAAGTATATACATATAGCGTCTGTTCAAGTTGCTGCTAAACCTCTAACAAGGTTAGGCATCAACGCCTCTGTTCTTTTTTGTTTACGAGATGGCCGATTCCTCAAATTTGAGGATAGCATTCTCGGAATGATTCAATCCTCCCTTTCGGAAGGACCTGTTCATTTTGATTGTTTTCCTAATTTAACTTTGGCTTTAACTGATGACCATATTTTAAAATACTTGATTTTGAATATACTAACTTCAGAATATCAGATGCTTGAAAGAAGTAAACCTCTTGCTTTAATTTTCAGGGTTTATTATCGTCTTTTAAGAACGAATTTAGATCCTAAAGCTATTGTAAAATCTTCTGGAAAACATACTCTTCTGATCCAGAGTAGTTCTTCAGATGTTGATATAAATATTCCAAAAAGAATTTATTGGGAAGATATAACCCTTCCTAATGAATGGATTTTGGAAGATGAGATTCCGAAACCTCCAAGAAATATTGTCCCGGATGCTGGTGTTGACATCATCCAACAATATTTAAGTGGAACTGTTAAAATTTCTTTTAATAAACCTGAAGCCTTAAGTAAAAGAAGAAATTCTTTTGCTGGCTCCAGATCTAGTTTTATTGATACTGTTCAGAACAATCCAATGGATGATTCTAAACTTAATCAATTTCTTGAAGATTCTGTACGAACAGTTCAACCTGTTAAACCAACTTTGAAACTGAAAGGATTATCCACATCCTCTCAGGTTACTTCTGCTTTCTATACTGCACAGGGTGCTGGATCTTCCAAAGATCAAAACATAAATGATGAAGCAGACAAAGAAGATAACTCTTCTATGTCTCCAACAGCTTCAGATATGCAAGCCCCTATTGCACCTGCACTTGTTCATCACAGTTTGAATGTTTTGAATAGACCTTTTGAAATTGATTTACCTTCTCTTTTAAAAGATTTTGCTGCACCAGAAAACAAGCAAAGGCGTAAAGCCTACCTTGCAAAGTTTTCTGATCCAGAGAAACAATGTGTTAAACGCAAATGGAAAGAAGAAATGAATAGGCTCCAAAAGCATATTCCTCTTCTTGATTTTGCCGAAAACACTTATGTTTCTAAAAATACTTTAAATGTTGTTAAGAATGATTTTGTCAAGGAAGATGGAAATACAGTGGTCCAGGCCACTCATCCTCCATTAGAGACTGTTTTGATTCCTTTTAAAGGTACTCATGTACCTGCTACTCCTTTTAAAATTGCTCAAACCAGTTCAAAAGATCCAGAAAAGGACAAGATTCTGACAGAAGCAAAAAAGATTATTTTTCAAAATAATTTTACGAATCTTGCTCTTCATACGATCGGAGAACAACTTGATCGGATTGAAGAAAAGGTTGAAAAACCTGTATTCACTTCAAATCCAGTTTTCAAAAACGAATATCCTGTTAATATCTCTAAAGATCAAGCAAAGAAAAGAATTGAAAAACCTTTGATTATTTTACCAGAAGCACGGTCTAAAATAGATTTTCAAAATACACAGGCCAAAACTCTGGATAAAATAGATCAAATGCTTGCTGATCTAAAGAAAGACCAACCTTCAACCAGTACTCTTAACAGTAAGGGTAATGAAGTAGGTTCTACAGAGAATTCGGAAGAATCATCTAGCGATGAATCTTCTGAAGATAAGGATATTGATTTAATTCAAAAGAATTTTCAAAATTTGGAGATTGCCAGATTTTCTTCAAAAGGACCCAAACCAATGAGTCTGACGAAGAATTGGTATTCCAGGCCTACTCCACCTGATATACAATTTGAAGAAAAAGTTTTTCAAAACCAATCTTCTTATTCTGCTGACAAAGTTTACGAATGGAATATTGATGGTTTCTCTGAGCATGAAATCATTAATACCATGAGTAAAATGTCTATGGTTGCAAATGCTTATGTCAACAATAACATTAGACAGCCAGACATAGTCAGGATTTTAACCCAAGGTTTTACTGGTGTTTTGAGAAATTGGTGGGATAAGTACCTCACCAATGATACAAGGGAAACCATCCAACATGCGGTAAAACGCAAAGAAGATGGAACACCCATTTTTGATGAAACTGTCGGGATGGCACATCCTGATGGTGTTAATACTTTGATTTATACTATTTTAAAACATTTTATTGGAACATCATCCGATATAACTAGTCGCATCAGTGACCAGTTGAATAATCTAAGATGTCATCGGATGTCTGATTATAGATGGTACCAAAATGTTTTTATTTCCAGGGTAATGCTTCGTGATGATAGCCAGAAGCCCTACTGGAAGGAGAAATTTATTGATGGGTTACCTCGACTATTTGCTTATAAAGTCAAGGAAGAACTTACAGATGCCTCTGGGCTTCTTAACTATGAAAGTTACACTTATGGTGATATTTTCAGTATTGTTAAGAAACTCGGCATTAGTATGTGTCATGATCAAAAAATGCTTCGTGAACAGATGAGAAATAGTAAGAAGGCCAAATACGAAATGGGCACATTCTGTGAACAATTCGGTCTTCCTAGTATTGCTCCATCTAGAAGAAAGCACAAAATTGTCAAACCTCATGGTGGTTTCAGGAGAAAGCCCCGTGATGAATTTTATAGAAAATCTCATAAAAAACCCTTTTTCCAGAAAAAATGATTCAAAAGATGTTTCTACAGGAAAATGTTTTTTATGTGGCAAAACTGGGCACTTTGCTGATAAATGTCCCAAGAAGGCCAAAACTTTTAAAAAGAAAATTAACCAGATGGATATCAATCACCATGATAAAGAGGAACTATTTCGACTCCTAGAAATAGATTCGTCTTCATCATCGGAGATGCTTGAGTACAGTTCTAGTGATTCAGAATATCACTCTGAACCTGCAACTTCTAATCCTTCTGATTTAAAACTAGGTTGCAATTGCAATTCTACTTGCTGTAAGCCTCCAGATAAAACAATCAATGTCTTATCTAAGGCTGAAGAACAAGAGAACCTCTTGTTAACCTTGATTTCACAAATTACTAATCTTGAGCTCAAAGAAGAATACATTCTTAAGCTAAAGAAGATGATGGTTCGTCAAGATCCAGAAACTTCAAACCAAAGGATTAATTTTCAAAAAACCTTGGAAAGATTTCAAAAGAAAAAACCCAAGGATATTTCTGTTTCTGATTTACAGTTTGAAATAAATTCTGTCAAAAAAGATATTGCAGATCTCAAATCTGAAATAAACAACCTCAGATCTGAGAACGAAGTTTTAAGACAAGAATTTCTATTAATCAAGATTGATAAACAACTTGATCAGGATATTCCTTCTGACAATGAGCAGACCGAGGCTGGTTCCAGTCAACAGGATCTTCCTGCCGACAACCAGATCTGTTGAATTCGTCATATCATTCCTCCTAAATGGTTTACACGTGTTAATATTATTGTTGCTCATAATTTTCAATTTTCTGTCATTGCTATGATTGATTCCGGATCAGACTTGAATTGCATTCAAGAAGGACTCATTCCTAGCAAATATTTCGAAAAATCTACCGAAAGATTATTCTCGGCAAATGGCTCAAAGATGACCATTAATTATGAGCTCAATAATGCTCATGTTTGCCAGGATAATATTTGTTTTCGAATTCCCTCTATTTTAGTCAAAAACATGTCTGACAAAGTGATTTTGGGAATTCCTTTTATTTCTTCCTTATATCCCTTTATGACCGAGAAAGATGGTATCACTACCGATCCTTTTGGTCAAAAGGTTAAATTTCATTTTGCTTCTCGTTTTGAAATTGATACTGATAAGAGCAAGAAATCTTTGTTTTTAGCCAAACAAAAACATTTGAATTTCCTCCAACAGGAGATCAAATACAAAAAGATTTCTGAACAATTATCCTCTTCCATTTTACTTTCAAAAATTGATGCCTTTAACAAACGTTTAATAACGGATGTTTGTTCTGATTTACCCAATGCTTTTTGGTATAGGAAGAAACACATAGTTTCTCTCCCATACATCAAAGATTTTAAAGAAACCAATATTCCCACAAAAGCCACCTCTGTTCAAATGAACAGAAAGACTTTGGAGTATTGTAAAAAGGAGATACAAGATCTTCTGAATAAAGGCATTATCAGAGACAGTAAGTCCCCTTGGTCCTGTCCTGCATTTTATGTCCAGAAAAGTGCTGAACTAGAACGTGGAACCCCTCGTCTAGTTATTAATTACAAACCCTTGAATAAAGTCTTAGAGTGGATTAGGTACCCTATTCCCAATAAGAATGACTTAATTCATAGGTTGAGTGATGTTGTGGTCTTCTCCAAATTTGACCTTAAGTCCGGTTTTTGGCAAATCCAAATAGCCGAGTCAGATAGGTATAAGACTGCTTTTGTAACCCCATTTGGTCATTTCGAGTGGAACGTGATGCCTTTCGGCCTTAAAAACGCTCCCAGTGAATTCCAAAATATCATGAACGATATTTTCAATTCGTTCTCCCTTTTTACCATTGCCTATATAGATGATGTTCTTGTTTTTTCTAAATCTATTGATGAACATTGGAAACACTTGCAATCGTTTCTTGACATCATTAGATTCAATGGTCTTGTTGTTTCAGCAACAAAAATTAAATTGTTTCAAACCAAGATTAGATTCCTTGGTTATGACATCTCTGAAGGCAAAATCAGGCTCATCCAAAGAGCCATCGAATTTGCTGACAAATTTCCTGATGTCATTTTAGATAAAAAACAATTGCAGAGGTTCTTAGGATCTCTCAATTATGTCTCTGATTTCTACAAGGATATGAGGAAACAATGTCGTCCTTTGTTCAAACGACTCCTTTCTAACCCTCCTCCTTGGACAGAAATCCATACAAATCTAGTAAGGAAAATCAAAGCACATGTCAAAACTCTTCCGTGCCTTGGTATCCCTACTTCTGATTCATTTAAAATTGTTCAAACAGATGCCTCAGACATCGGTTATGGTGGCATTCTGAAACAATGTGTTTCACCAG
The DNA here is from genome assembly GCA_961763995.1 of Juglans cinerea. NCBI lineage: Eukaryota > Viridiplantae > Streptophyta > Magnoliopsida > Fagales > Juglandaceae > Juglans > Juglans cinerea. The sequence goes on along the minus strand of CAUIVZ010000011.1, from coordinate 2,196,451 downwards.
GTTCTTCTGAACAAATTGTTCGTTTCCATTCTGGAACCTGGAACTCTGCACAAGAAAAATATAGTACTATCAAAAAAGAAATCTTAGCTATAGTACTATGTATTTCAAAATTTCAATCTGACCTTTTAAACCAAAAATTTTTTGTCAGGATTGACTGCATGAGTGCTAAATTTGTTTTAGAAAAAGATGTTAAAAACATTGCATCAAAACACATTTTTGCACGATGGCAAGCTATTTTAAGTGTTTTTGATTTTGATATTGAATACATCAAAGGCACGCAAAATTCCATCCCTGATTTTCTTACCCGTGAATTCTTGCAGAAACCCCATCATGGCCAGCAAGAAGAAAGGAAAAGAGAAAAAAGTTCATCCACCACCACGAATACCCAGTATAAAACTCATCAAGAATGAGTCTGGATCATCCACTGTTATAGGTGCTGTATCTACAGCACTCGATATTGCAAACAGGTTCCAGCCACTTGGCAAACCTGTTCAGCCACAGACTTTCTCGTCTGCGGTCACTACTACTTTTGACCCATATGCGAAAGCAATTGAGTCAAAAAACAAAAATATTGTTACCTCCCAGTTTTTCCTCCCAAAAGGAAAATCTGAATATTTGAAAAAGAATTTTTCCTCCTATCTGTTTCATATCGAGCCCAATAGCACGATATATACAGATGTGTTCAAAATTTCTTCTTCTTATTTTCCTCCTCTTTTTCACTGGATTCCAGAAGATTCCTCCAAGAATCTCCAATTTTATTCCAGTATTCTCATTCAAATCAATTCCTTGGTGATCAAACCTATTTATGACAAGGTTGACACCAATAAACTCATTTTTCACAGTGCCTATATTCACCGAGTCATTACTCAGGCAGAATGGGGATCAAACCCATCCACCACCAAAAGACTCGCTTCTTCAGACACTGATTTCTCTTATTTTGATTATATCGATCCCTGGAAACGCTTCATGTTTTTCCAGACCCCAAATATGGACCACTCTTGGTTCATAAGATTTGACTCAAAATTCAAAGGAAGTTTTCCTTTATGGTTCCTTCAATGGTGGAATCAATATGGATTAATTCCCGAGAATCTTCCCGGTCAGCTTTCCCAAGCTTACCAACATTTTGCTAATATCGTTGGTCCAACTTTGGACCAACACTCCAAAAAATTCCATCAAACTTTGCACTTCTGTCAAAGATACCACCTCCCGTGGATCTTTAAATGGAATTACGAAAAGCAAGGTGATGTTATGACACGAGTTTATTTCACAAAATGGTGGGATAAATTCGCCAATACAGAAAAAATTGTTGATTTAATGATCAAGGACTTTCCAACTATTGCACCCAACCTGCAGAATAAAACAGAATTTCCAAAGATCATGGCTGGACCATCCAATGCTCCTGAATATCCTCTAATTCAGGCCCCTACTTCTCCAACAAAATCCGGGGGGGTAAAGGACAGTTCATCCTCAAAATCCTCTAAGTCTAAAAAGAAAACTGACATCTTTGATGGACTTAAAAAGAAGGATTTAATCAACATACTCAAAGAATCACTATCAAAGTCTCAAAGCAAATCTGAAGATGAAGATTCAGACACTGCATCAGAGGCTTCATACAGCAATGTCTTCGGTAACTCTGGGTTTTACTCAGAAGAAGAATAATTGCTAAAAACAGACAAAAGAAGACCCACTGACAGGCTCCTTTTGTCCAGACCACTACTTGAGTTCAAAGAAGACCCACTGACCGGTCTCCTTTACAGATTTGTCGTTTTGTGCCGAAAGCAGCATCCGCCGCCAGACACAATGATGACACCCGTGGTTAAACAGTACTAACGCTGTTCACTCACGGACCTACTTTTCTTGTGATTACACAGTAACTAACAGCTGTGCTCACGAAACCTTTTGTAAACAGGAACTCCTTATTCTATAAAAGGGGAACCTCATTTCATTTTTAGGCAGAAGTTTCATTACCAAGCTCAGAGAACTTTGTAAGCCTCTGCCTTCTAAACCTTCTCCACAATCAAGAGCAAATACCGCTCTACCTTCTATCTTGTGCCATAAATTTTGTAATAAAATTTATGATTATCAATATGTTTATTTTCATTTCTTTGTATATCTTATTTTGCATTGCATCCATGCATATGGTCAGTTCTACTGTCTGCCTTTAATTGTGCATACTCTTAATTTCTTCATTTTCAGTAGTTTCTTCCTTGATTCCGCTGTATTGGTATATATATATATATATATATATATATATATATATATCATATATTATATAAAATAGATACCATCCATTTCGTATGAGATGGAGATGTTCATCTTTGATCTTATAAACATGTGAGACCCATTTTTATGTTTACGAAATGGATGGTATCTATTTTATTATAATTATTATTTGATACCATCCATTTCCTAAACATAAAAATGGGTCTCACATGTTTATAAGATCAAAGATGAACATCTCCATCTCATACGAAATGGATGGTATCTATTTTATATAATATATATTATATAATACTTTAATTATTTCACTTCAAGAATGAAATGATAAAAATATTTCTTATTTTATATTAAATCGATACTATTCATATATCATTTAAAAGGAAGAAAATTATATTCCGATAGATTAATAAGATATCGATTAATATTTTAAAGCCCAATTTACGACGTTTATCGATCTCTCTCACTTTTAAGTCCTAAAGTTTGGATAAAAACTATAAAAGACTTTATATATTTAATAAAAATTATACTCATCATCCTCATACAATACATCACACATAATTTTTTAATTTTTTTTTCTTATAAAATGTGTGGTGTATGGATGATGAGTAGAAGAATTCAATTAGTTTAGAAAATTAAAAATACAAAAAAATTAAAAATAATAAAATAATAATAAAAAATGTGGTATGTTATGATGATGAGTTACAAAATTCTATATTTAGTTTAGGAGAAATAATACTTGCAGTCATGAGTGTGCAAGCGCCGTACAGTCGCTTTGAAAAAAGTGAATAAATATGGGATCCACATGAAAAGAAATTAATTTTTTAATAGTAGACCCCACTCTTTTCAAAGCGACTGCGCGACGTTTGCGCATTCCACGACTCTTTTTGAACTTTCATTAGCTGTAAAATTGAGAATCCTGACTTTTTCTTTTGCTTTGAAAAAGGAAAATGTTACCATGGCTTTAAATTTTACAAAATCATTTTTTTTTTCTCGGATTTTCTTATAAGAGAGTACAAAATATAAAATTAAAGATAGATTTAGCTACGATTTGGATAGTGAGACGAAATAAGATGGATTTAGATTAAAGTTGAATAAAATATTGTTAAAATATTAATTTTTAATATTATTATTACTTTAAGATTTGAAAAAGTTAAATTATTTATTATATTTTATATAAAAATTAAAAAAATTTATAATAATGAGATAAGATGAAATGAGACGAGAAACTCAATATCCAAAGGTTGCTTAAAGGACAAATGGATGCTTTCCAGCTATAAACAAGTTTTCAGGAAGTTATTGAAATTACAGAAGTATGAGAGAGTTTTCAGCAATGAAGCATGTCTATATTATACGTGTTCCTAAGGGTCTTAACGTTAAACCCTCGTCGCAATTCAACTCATTTGACTTGACACCGAGTACACTCGCTAGTTTTCACTCGTACGGTCACGTATGGCAATTATCTCCGATTTCCAAGAAGAGGAAGACCACAAGAAAACCTCCTCGTTGTCACCAACGACGGTGTCGTTTAGAGTGGCCTTCGATCCGTCGAGCCCGCTAGGGTTTCTCGAGAATGTTTTTTACTTTCTCGCTGACGAAAGCGACTTTCTTGAGAAGGACACGGCGGTGGCAGAGATAGAGGCGATAGTGAGAGTGGCGAAGGAAAAGAGGAGTACTAGGAAGAAGAAGGCGGAGGTTACGGCACAAGAGAAGAGGAGGAAGGCAGAAAAGGCGGCAATCGAGTGTAACGCACCTCTAGTTACTTAGAACAAAAATAGACTAAAATTGCTCACTTCGAGGGGAGTACCTCTATTGAAAAAATGAAGAAGATGATAAAAGAGAGAAATATAATATTCAATAACTTTTTGAATACCTCAACCCTAGAGCCCTTAGCTCTTACATAAAGAAGATGACTCCTACATTGGCCCAGGCTAACACAACTATGGCATACAATAGAATAAAACTAAGGCCCAAGGCCCACTAGCTATCTTAAGGCCCAAATACATGTTGAATCTAAAATTGTAAATGACATTAAACGGGCCTAGGGCCCATAGCTTAGGTCCTTCATTCGGGAACTATGACAAACCATCCCCTATAGAAGCACCTTGTCCACAAGGTGCTATTTGGCCACCACGCTTCCTTTGTAATTGGAAATTATTAACTTCTAACTCATCATCAATAGTCCAGTCAAAATTTCCATTTTCTACACCATCTCCTGCGAAGCCCATGCAAATAGCCTTGAAGGAAACAACATAGTCTTGTGCAGACTCATCCTTGCCATTGTTTCTCTCTCTCTCCTTCATAGCATTTGGTTCAGTGAAGTGGTAATGGACTTCATCCCTCCCACAGCCCTTGGAAGGCCAAGTTCTATGTCTCACAGAGACTCCAAGCACCGATGGGAATTCCTTCATGAGCATGGATATTACTTTACCCTTACCAATTCCAAAGGGATCACTAATAACAGCTAATTTATCGGCGTTGTCCCTCACAACCTTGCTCCAAGCAACAACTTCTTTCCCCAATATTTTTCTCAGTTTCCTAACAAATAGGGTGCCCACCTCAAGAAATCATATGCAATCATTTGGTGTAGAACCTAGCACAATAGGATTCACCAATTCACCTACTGTTTGGTTAAAAATATGAATTCCACTTGATAACAATGGTTCATCATTAACTCCCCCAATCAAATGTGCTTTGTTGCCAATAACAGTGGTTGTTGCACAAACTTGAGATTTTAAACAAAACCCATTTAATACTCGCATCTGTAGCTCATCAAGAGTGCTAGCTAGCACAATCTTATTCCAAGGCATCCCCAATTTTTCATAGACATTTAGGAAGACATTACAAATTATCAAAGTAGGCTTAGTCAAGAATGGGACCTTATCAGATTTTATACTTCTCTCAAGCATTTCATCAAACACGTTAGGCTCAAAATCATATCTACATCTAAGTACCTCCTTCAGTTTCTTGTCAACTTCAACTACCAATGATTTATTCATCTCTAGATCTAAATATGATGTGCCTGGATGGTAGGCAACAAACGCAACTACAGCATTTCGGCCAGCAAAATAGAGCAAAGGAAGCTCACCTATACTGACAAAACCAGGGGCTGTAGCTTTGAGAAATTGGATCACCATGGCTGGGTTAAGGACGCTGCAATCCTTGCCGATGGTGCCGAATGCTTGGTCTCCTTTGTTTCTGGCCAGGGTCAACGGCAATAGCTAGGAACCCTCGTCCTCCACCTGACCCGTAACATGAAGATGATCACCTGGGAGGAGGGCACTCTGGACAATAGCATCTCGCAGAAGAAGAGCTCCAAGAAATGTTGTATGAATGGAGGAATGGAGCTGGTGTGGATGGACTTTAGGTTGTGGATGGAAGAGAGATCTCGGTTTCTGATGGTGGTATCAGTAGAGAGTGATGTTTTTTCGGGGGTGTGAGCCAACGAACCAATTGACGTGGAGAGTTGACCACCTCTATCGAACACGGCGGGAATACCAGGCTCACTGGGTGCGATAAATGGTAAGGGAGTGTTTTCTTTTTCTGAGTTGTGAGACCGATTGAGGAGATGGTTTAAGATATTTGGTGATGTTGGAGTGGAGGCACTTGGAAAAAACCATGGGAGAGAAGTGAGGGTGCGAAGATGAAAAACTGGAAAGCATTTCCTCCAGGGTCAAAAATCCACAACTCAGATCGTGAAACCTGAGTGATGTCTGCAAAAATCCCCACATACACAGCTCGATGGTACCCTCTATCTAAGTGAATATCATCCTTGGGAATGTTGAGTTCACATTTGATAATTTCACCATCAGGAATCGATCGTGCTGCTTGTTCTTCATCTTGTAATTCGCAGTTTGAGGGCTCCAGATAGTTCAAGGTTACATTGAAATTGTTCCGATGTTCCTTTAATTTATTTTCTTCTTGCACCATTCCTGCGTATTTTTCCTCCTCTTGCAAGCATAGAGTTGGTTTTCCAAATTTAAGAAATCTTCATTGAAGTTGTTCTAAAAATTTTCAAGGTTATTCTTGAAATCTTTAAATGTCTGCAAAATAGTATCCAAACGTTGTTGTGATTCTTCGACTTGCTCTTTGATATTGAGTAACGATGAGATAATTTTTTCCATTTTTCCGAATTGATGAAGCCGATGCCAAGGAAAGATTGGCTCTGGATACCACTTGTAACACACCTCTAGCTACTTAGAATAAAAATAGACTAAAATTGTTCACTTCGAGGGGAGCACCTCTATTGAAGAAATGAAGAAGATGATAAAAGAGAGAAATATAATATTCAATAATTTTCTGAATACCTCAACCCAAGAGTCCTTGGCTCTTACATAAAGAAGATGACCCTACATGGGCCCAGGCTAACACAACTAAGGCATACAATAAAATAAAACTAAGGCCCAAAGCCCACTAGCTATCTTAAGGCCCAACTACATGTTGAATGTGAAATTGTAAATGACATTAAACAGGCCCTGGGCCTATAGCCCAGGTCTTTCATTAGGGAACTGTGACATCGAGGTGGAGAGAGAGGAAGAGAAGAAGGTAGTGAATGAATAGAAGGAGGAGGCAATGGAGGTGGAGAAGTTGGAAGAGAAGAGCGGCATTAGAGGTACGGATTATTCTGTTTTTCTTTCTCCCTGGAATTTCTTGTTCTGTGTTGTGTTTGATGAGACAACTGAGGGTCGTATGGAGGTTGAAAGAGAGAGGAATACCAGAATGGGAATTTGAAATTCAAGAATTTAATCATCTTTCTATGATTCTTTTTTCTTTTTTTCTTTTTATTTGGTTGCTTATAAAAATGAGGTAAAGGGATAGACTATAGAGAATAAAGAGGGAGTGAAAGGGCTTAACTTTTAAAGTTTTAACTTTTTATTGCCTATCCCATTTTCTTGGTTTGATAGTAATGTTGATCACTTGACCGACTCTTTTGTGTTGGGTTACTGAGAAATTGAGGAAGACAATAAGAGTCCCCATGTGGCAAACTGATAGGGCCATGTCCACAATTAGGTCTTAGTTAATCGTTGTGCATAATTGGAAACATGTATAGAAACAAAAACAAAATTGAAACTTAATCAATGATATGTTGATTTATTTGATGAGTTCTTTTTTTTTTTTCCTAAGCCATACACTCCTAGCGCTTCTAATTGGCACCTACGTGAGTCTGCATCCTGCAACCTCTTTACATTTTTAAATTGATAATTCAGGATGAGTCTCGTGGCTTGAATGTTGCAAAAGTCTACTTTAGGGTGAGTCTGGTTGTTTGAAAGATCTCTTCTGTATAGGCGTGCCGTTCAATCTCAAGAAATGCCTATGAGCACATCCAACTTTTCATTTTATTTATTATTATTATTATTATTATTATTATTATTATTATTATTATTATTATTATTATTATTATTTTGGAATGTCTGTGTAGCTCCAAATAGAGGTAACGGCCTTGATCTGGAGAAGTATTCTTGGATGCAGTCCCTGCAGGAGGTCACTGTTAATGTCCCAGTGCCAACTGGAACTAAAGCAAGGTTTGTTGTTTGTGATATTAAGAAGAACCATCTGAAAGTTGGACTCAAGGGTCTTCCTCCAATAATTGATGTAAGTCTGCTTGCAGGCTTTTCTGTAGTGTGCTAAACCTTATGCTGGATTTGTTGTTTCCTTCTATGTAAAATGCTACATTTAGCTTGATTTTACCTTTGGCTCATCACGCTCTTTGAATGCTTGCAGGCAGAGCTTTATCAGCCTATAAAGCCTGATGATTGTTATTGGAGCGTAGGTATGTTATCATTAAAGACCTGCATGAACTAGTTGAAGCTTAAAATTTGATTAGTCTACTCAAGACAAATGGCAAGTTGATTAAGTTCGTGAATGGAAGACATTAGTGGGAAGTTCTTACTATTACAACACAAAAATGCCAAATATATGGTTAAATCAATCTTATAAATTCTGTACATATTTGTGTGTTTAGGCAGAGTTTGGTAACCCATTGTTTTTGCTGTTGTTTTTATCAACAGGCAACAACCATGAATGAAGTCTCTTAATTGCTCAATAAATCCCCTTGTTTCAGAGGATCAGAATGCCATATCTATTCTTTTGACCAAGCATAACCAAATGGAGTGGTGGAAAGCTGTGGTCAAAGGTGATCCTGAAATCGATACCCAGAAAGTTGAGCCTGAGTCCAGCAAACTATCTGACCTGGATCCAGAAACACGGCAGACTGTCGAAAAGATGATGGTAAATAATTGATGCTTTATTTCTAAATTGGCCTTTGGCTACTATCTCCATGTGCATGTTTGGTTGTTTCACTGATCCTCTTTCTTATGTTTCTTTTGTTTGATAAGTAAAAAGATTATCAATAGGAATAGGCCCTTTGAAACAAGAAAATCATGAAAATCTAGCCCATTGAAGTCAATAGCTTTAGCTCATGAAAATCCTCTGGCGGTGAGCATTCCTTATCTTTCCTTTCTGGTTTGACTTTTTAGCATTGTGGCCATGTTTAATTATTCCACGAGTGTCATATAATATATTATCACCCCTACTGAAGATAATGACTCACTCAAAAATGATCAGCACAAAAGCTGTCCCAAGTGCAGGAGGATGTCGCGTAATAATTAGGAATAAATTCCTAGACAGTCTCCTCAGGAAAAGTTATTTAAAATCATACTCGTTTAAAATGGTGAAAATATTCACAAAGAGAAAATAAAAATGATGGTATGTGCAATGGATGGAAGAGTGCAACAATAATGAAAAGGTCACTAGTCATGGACTGGATTCATATTTCTGGATTTTTGAGTGTCGAAATGAAATGTAAAAGATTAACAAAATGAAATTAACAATCAAAGAATCAACTAAACTGAACAATCTTAATTAATCTGAAAATTAAACAATAAAACTGAAATTATTTAAGTTCTAATTAAACTTTGATCAATCTAATATGCAATGGAACTAAGAGATTAATAAAACTAAGCTAAGAATTAAATTAGATTAGAAAGTAATTGACAAAATACGAACTGAAAATTGAAAAACCCCAAAATCAAGATTCTAGGGTTCATCCTTGTATTCAAATCACAAATTCTCAAAATCAATCCATAATAATTGTAATCACTATTAAATGAAAGCTTAAAGAAGCGAGAAAAATAAATAACACGAAGTAAATAAACAACAAATAAAATGCCCAAATTTCAAAGTCAAAAATCTCAAAAATATGCCATAAACTTTAAACTGAAGTTAAATAAAACGTAGACAGTGAGAAAAGCAAGCCAAATGAATAGAGATGGAGGAGGTAGGCAATGGAGGAGGCGGCTGGAGCGGCAATTGGACCCTGGAAGAGTTCTTCAAATGTGCGGCACTGCTCTTCAAAAGTCCCCAATTTCGTGCTAATGATATGCTTAAATAGGGTAGGAAAGAAACCCTAATGTCTTCATATTCCTGCACACAAAATCGCTTAAATTTTAGGACTCAACTTGGAAGCTACGTACGCACTTCAGGAGTTCGAATTTGGAAATATTTATTAGAGACAACTTTGTATCCCTTTAAGATAGCTTTCCAACGCATCAAGAATCGTATCAATCCGATATTTTAGAGGAAAGTTATAATTAAAATACTAAAGTGTTTCCATTCTGTCTCCTAACGCATTTTGGACTCTGATCCGAATTACTCTCAAACCCCATAATTATCCTTAAAGAATGAAAGAGATGAGAATCACTAAACTAGGCCACCAATTCATGCCTTTTCATTTCTTGATCTATAAAAATAATAGAAAATAGAAATAAAATAAAATAAGAATAATAGAATATCAAAAATATGTTGTGCATGTGAATGAACATTGTCCAATTAAATCACAAGTTATAAAATTAAGCATAAATCATGCTATTAACCAATTTAAATCACAACTCGGATTTATTTATCTTAACCATTTTTCCATCTAAAACCAATAATAATGTAATGAAATAAATAAAATATATGGGTTCTAAATGTATAAAATATGCAATAATTCAGCTCAATCACACCCCCCCAACTAGCGTTTTGCTAATCCTTGAGCAAAATAGTGAAAATTAATTGAGATGAATATTACATAAAGATCGAAATCCAAACAGAAACAATCAAACACAATTCTGAATTCTCACAAAAGTGACACGTTACTACTCAACCCCAGGGGCTATACCCACCAAGACTATCTCAACAATCTTTCACATAGAATTGAGGCAAATGTCTCAGAACTCAAATGTGTGTGTGGAGCTAAACTGGTTCTATGTTCCTCATTACTAACCATGATTTGTCATAGGATTTTTCAACCTTAAGATTAATCATTGTTGATTCTAACTATCTCAAAGCCCAAGGGACTAGCAGTTTTCATGCCAGCTCTGTTTTTAAAGGTTGAACACTCAACCCCCAAAGTATTGGGTAACTGTTTCTAACCCTTTATTTAGAAAAGTTCACTAAGTCGCCTTTATCCTTTTTTTTATTATTTTTTTTTCTTTTCAAATCAATTTTTTTTTTCTTTTTTTTTTTTTAGAAAAGCATGGCTCGGTAGTCCTGCACTTTACTTCTCCTGTTTTAAATCAGTGAACAGGTAATAAGGAATACTACAAGTGTAAGCATGTGCAAAATGTCTTTCAAAATTTACCATTCGTTCTACAAAAATCTTATCAAGTCTCATCTCAATAAGTATAGCATCCCGGTGTTTCAAGCTACACATCAACAAAATATGATGCATCAAAAATCATGCTCTATGCTTAAGTTTGAAAATAAATCTTCACAAAATGATTCCGCTCAACTACTCCACCAAAATGCTCAGATTTCACAAAATATCATAAATGGAGTGTGTGTCAATCATATATGTATCAATGCACATCATATTAAATTTTTTTTTTTAAATCTGTGCACATACGCTACCCCCCAATTAGTGAGAGACATGGTTCTCAATTAATGAAAAGAAAGAAAACAAAGTGCACAGAAATAAGCAAGCAAAACAAAAAAAAATCAACATGAAATATAAAATCAAAGCAAAACAACAAATAATAAAAAAAAAATTGCAAGTAAAGAAAACTGTAAAGGGGGAAAAGATCAAAACACTTTCCTGGAATCTTGCATAAGCAAGATCTCTTTGTGTGAATCAAAGACCTTCAGAAACGACTGCAGACATTCTTCGGATTAACAATGTCTACCGCGCCGTGAGGATGAACCTTCTTTACAATGTACAGTCCCTTCCATCGAGATTTCAGCTTCCTGGGAAAAAGATGCAGTCTTGAATTGTAGATGAGCACTTTCTGATCAGGAACAAGATGTTTTTCATGAATCTTCTTGTCATGCAAGACCTTCATTCGCTCCTTTGCCAAGAGGGAATTGTCGTAGGCCTCTCTCTTTATTTCATCAAGCTTTGAAATCACATCAACAGCATACACCTCTGACTCGTCGCAATCACCAGGCATCTTGCAAGTATTAAACACATTCATTTCCAATGTCATATTCCCGAATGTGAGTTTCAGCACTCCACTTAGACAATTTATTAGTGCATTGGAGGTAGCAAGGAATGGGCGCCCAAGGATGACAGGCGCCTGGTAAATAGTAGTGGCTGGCTGCTACATATCAAGAACTACAAAATTCACTGGGTAGTAAAATTTGTCCACCTGGACTAGCACATTCTCAACAATACCTCTCGGCACCTTGACTGATCTATCAGCTAACTGTAGCTTGGTGGAGGTCTTTTTTACCTCACCTAATCCCAACTGCTCATACACTGAGAATGGTAGCAAGTTCACACTACTCCCCAAATCAAGTAGAGCTCTCCCAATGCGTGACTCACCAATCATAATGAAAATGTGGGGAGAGCCGGGATCTCCATACTTTTGAGGAGTCCTGCTCAATATCAATGCACTGACTTGCTCTGTTAGGAAAACTTTCTTCTTTACATTAGCTTCCTTTTCTCTGTGCACAAGTCCTTTAGAAATTTTGCATACGAAGGCACTTGTTGTATGTCATCCAAGAATGGAATATTAATCTTTACTTGCTTGAAGATCTCCATAATCTCAGTGTGGTATTTGTTCTTTTGGCCAGCTGCCAATCTCTGAGGATAGGGAACCACAGGTTGGTACCCCCTACTAGTTTCAGTATCTGCACTCACAGGCTTCTTCAGCTCTGGTCTCACTACCTCTGGTTCTTTTTCAGCTTCATCAATCTCTGTTGCATCTTCAGGTGTAGGAGCAACTACCTGTCTGTCCATAGTCATCTCTGGTTGGAGAACTTCATTTCCACTTCTCAAAGTAAGAACGGCCTTCGCTGTCTCAAAAACCTCCCCTTAGACATTATGCACCTACTGTTGTTGTTGCCGATATACTTGAGGATTAGGCTGAGGCTAAGCTAAAAATTTTCCTTTTTCTTGAGTGCTCAATGCTGTGTTTATTTTATTGATGATGCCCCGCAAGTCATTTATGGCCTGAGTATTCTGATTATTCGTGGTGGCCTGAATCTGCATGAATTGTTGAAGTGTATTGGCCATCTGTGTCATACTGTCATCTAGAGACTTCTTCGCAGATGATTGAGGCTGAGAACTCTGTGCAGCTACATGAGGCTGAAATCCTGGAGGTGCTACAAAATGATAGCTCTGAGAACTCTAACATGGCTGATGCTGGTGCTGAGGAGCAGCCTGATGAAATGGCTGCTGAGAAGGTGGTGGAGACTGGCCAGGCTGATCATTCCTCCATGAGAAATTTGGGTGATTCCTCCACCCCGGATTATATTTATTGGAGAAAGGCTGATTTTGTACTTTATTTACCCAATTCACTGATTGCATCTGCTCAGAGCCACTCTCCTGAAATACTGGCATAATCGGGCAATCTTGGGTCTTGTGGTTTGAATCAGCGCATATAGAGCATGTCTCTACTGTTTTCACGGCCTTCACATTTTCCATCTCCATGACCTCTAATCTTCTAGTCAATGCAGCTATTCGGGCTTGAACGCCAGTGTCCTCCTTAAACTCATATCTGCCCCCACCAACAATAGCCCTCAGTGGCTATGCTGTCAATTAAACTCGATCAGTCCGAGTGCTCCATTGTTGTGCGCTCTTAGCAAGATAGTAAAAAAATGGCAACGCTTCATCAGGTTCCTTGCTAAAGAATTCTCCATTGCACATAGTCTAAACAAACTGCTTGCATTGTGGAGTGAGACCAGTGTAAAAATAATTCACCAACCTCCAGCATTCAAAACCGTGATGTGGACAGATGTTCACCAAATCCTTAAACCTTTCCCAGTTGGCCTGGAAAGTCTCGTCGGATTTCTAATTGAACTGACTGATCTGCTCTTGTAAATACTGAGTTCTTTGAAAAGGAAAAAATTTTTGTAAGAATTCACGCTGCATATCAGACCAACTAGAGATAGAATTAGGCCTCAAAGAATTAAACCAAATTTTCACTTTATCCTTTAAAGAGAAATGAAATAAACGAAGTCTAATAAATTCATCAGTAGTTGTTCTATTGATAAAAGTAGTACATGCCAACTCAAAATCTATCAAGTGCTGATAAGGACTCTCAGAATCCATCCCGTGGAACTGAGGTATCACTGACATCATGTCATGCTTAATAGAAAAATTAGGTGCATCATCAGGTAAAATAATGCATGATGGTGTGGTGGTGCGAGTGAGCTGCAAATAATCCCTAAGAGTGCGTGGTGCAGGTGCAGCCATGGTTTGTTCAATTTCAATGTCCTCGTCTTTAGAAAAAATAGAAGAGCTATCTATCTCTAGACTGTGTATACTACTCTCAGTGCTCGATGTAACTCTAACCAACCTATTTGAATTGTCCCTCATCCATAACATAAAACATCAGTCCAAATAGCATAAGTAAGGTTCAAGTGACTGAGTGGCAGGTGACAAGTGAAATGTGTAATCAGAGATAAGATAGTGAAAGAAACATTTGAGATAAAAAAATAAAAATAAAAAATTACAAATCTAAATTTACGTCAAGTAACTATTCCCCGGCAACGGCGCCACAAACTTGACTCACTTAAAAATGAGCAACACAAAGGCTATCCCAAGTGTAGGAGGATGTCGCGTAATACTTAGGAATAAATCCCTAGATCGTCTCCTCAGGGAAAGTTACTTAAAATCAAACTCGTTTAAAATGGTGAAAATATTCACAAAGAGAAAATAAAAATGATGGTATGTGCAATGGATGGAAGAGTGCAACAAGAATGAAAATGGCACTAGTCATGGACTAGATTCATATTTCTGGATTTTTTAGTGTCGAAATGAAATGTAAAAGATTAACAAATTGAAATTAACAATCAAAGAATCAACTAAACTGAACAATCTTAATTAATCTGAAAATTAAACAATAAAACTGAAATTATTTAAGTCCTAATTAAACTTTAATCAATCTAATATGCAATGGAACTAAGAGATTCATAAAACTAAGCTAAGAATTAAACTAGATTAGAAAGTAATTGACAAAATACGAACTGAAAATTGAAAAGCCCCAAAATCAAGATTCTAGGGTTCATCCTTGTATTCAAATCACAAATTCTCAAAATCAATCCATAGCAATTGTAATCACTATTAAATGAAAGCTTAAAGAAGAGAGAAAAATAAATAACACGAAGTAAATAAATAACAAATAAAATGCTCAAACTTCTAAGTCAAAAATCTCAAAAATATTCCATAAACTTTAAACTGAAATTAAATAAAAAATAGAGAGTGAGAAGAGCAAGCCAAATAATGGAGATGGAGGTGGTAGGCAATGGAGGAGGCGGCTGGAGCGGCAATTGGACCCTGGAAGAGTTCTTCAAATGTGTGGCGCTGCTCTTCAAAAGTCTCAAATTTCGTGCTAATGATATGTTTAAATATGGTAGGAAAGAAACTTTAATGTCTTCATATTCCCGCACACAAAATCACTCAAATTTTAGGACTCAACTTGGCAGCTACGTACACACTTAAAAAGTTTGAATTTGGAAATCTTTATTAGAGACAACTTTGTAGCCCTTTAAGATTGCTTTCCAACACATCAAGAATCGTTTCAATCCGATATTTGAGCGGAAAGTTATGATTAAAAGACTAAAGTATGTCCATTCTGTCTCCTAACGCATTTTGGATTCGGATCTGAATTACTCTCAAACCCCATTATTATACTTATTTGAAAAATGAAAGAGATGAGAATCACTAAACTAGGCCACCAATTCATACCTTTTCATTTCTTGATCTATAAAAATAATAGAAATTAGAAATAAAATAAAATAAAAATAATAGAATATCAAAAATATGTTGTGCATGTGAATGAACATTATCTAATTAAATCACAAGTTATAAAATTAAGTATAAATCATGCTATTAATCAATTTAAATCACAACTCGGATTTATTCATCTTAACTATTTTTCCATCTAAAAACAATAATAATGTGATAAAATAAATAAAATATATTGATTCTAAATGTATAAAATATATAATAATTCAACTCAATCAGATAAGATCCAACTTCCCTGAAGAAATACGAGGGTCAAAGAAATGCGCCCTCGAGAAAGTGTTTCTTTTTATGTTTCCGCTCAGCAAGTTGCCTCCTTGATTGGTTTAATGGTGAAGCATTGCGCCTTTATGTTCAAATTTGGTTCAGCAGACTTTGGCTAACCTCCATCAAGCTCGGGATGATCATATATCCTCTCAAGTTCTTTGAATTCAAAGACAAATATTTAAGACTTCGTTTAGATTAGTTGAATCTAATCTAATTATTTTAATTTTCTTAAATTTTTATATAAAATATAATAAATAATTTAATTTTTAAAATTTTAAAATAATAATTATATTAAAAAATAATATTCTAACAATATTTTATTCAATTTTTAATTTTTATCTCAACTCACTGTGGATAGGTATCACCTAAGAGTGTAAAGTAAAAAGATACTGATACATAAAGAAGTCCACTAACATTTATTACTTTCTATTTGAATTTTTTTTTTACAATATTAAATATTTCAACAAATTTTATAGAAACTCCAATAGAAGAAAGCTGAACACATGAAGTAAGCTTCAATCATTGTTATTTCCTTTAGTGAGTTTTTTCTGATCAAGTACTCTGTAAATATTGTAAAAACTACTTCTTTTATATATATATATATATATATATATATATATATCCTTTCAGAGCACTAGTAATAGCTTATTCATCTTTATCTTTATCTTTATCTTTATCTTCATATTTGTATAATATGTCTTTAAATTTATATACATTGGCTTATGCATCTCTAAATTTTTACATAGCTATGAATAATGAAAGTACTATTCACTCTCCAAATATTATTTTTAATGTTTTTTTCTTTCTCATACGCATTAAAATCAACTTTATAAAATTATATTAAGATGATTTTGATATATGAATTTTGTATTAAGTTGATGATACAAAGCGTTTTTTAGTACATATTAATATTTATTGATAAGATTAGTCATTTTGATATATAAAATTGGTAATATTTAGATATATGAAGTTTGTATTTTTTAGCACATGAGGCTAATTGTAAAATATATAAAAAATAATAAT
Source organism: Juglans cinerea (assembly GCA_961763995.1). Classification (NCBI taxonomy): domain Eukaryota; kingdom Viridiplantae; phylum Streptophyta; class Magnoliopsida; order Fagales; family Juglandaceae; genus Juglans; species Juglans cinerea. Next base: position 2,179,719 of record CAUIVZ010000011.1, on the reverse strand, counting down.
TTTAAGAAAAAAGAAAATTAAAAATAATAATATTTTATTATTATTTTGTTAAAAAAATGCATAATTCTAAGTGAGTTTTTCTTAATATGTAAAAATAATCTTTAAAATCATAGATTTTAAAGATAAATCAATACTAGTACTTTAGGATTTTGAGAAAAATATGAACCATTATTCTAATTTTTGGAACTATCTGATCACAGTTAAAGAAAAAAAAAAAACTGTACAAATAATTAACGACGACCAGCCATGGAGGGTGGCAGGAGAGAGATCCCAATTAACTGCCAAACATTTAAGAAAGAAATATGCATACTTCTGAACGGTTGCAGGGGGCAGAGACTCAGACCCCCCAACCATGCAGTCCTTAAATGCTGGAAGCGTCTTGACTAATGTTTTGGAAGGGAGTTGGCTATCTTAAATGCTGTGACAGGGTATTGACACCAGAGTTTTAAATACTGTATCGTATTGAAAGGGTATTGACACCAGGGTCTTTCAGATCGATGTAAGAATTTTTACTTCAATTTTGACGTTTGAAGACTATTTTTTTTAATTTTTTTAATCCATTTTTTTGAAAAGATGAGTGATTTTTTTTTTTAATAATTAGAAAGAGAACTTAAAATTGAGTTTTATAAATGTGTTTTAACTTTTTAAGATTTGCATTGATATTATTTTGAAATATAATTTATTTATTTATTTATATATAGACTATCCCAAAAAGGTATCCAAAACGGTACCAGAACATAAATATTTCATTCAGTGCTTTAACCGAAACGGTCACCAAAATATTATTCAAAACTTTGATTGACACGGTTCACAACATTGGTCAATCCAATCCTTAGAGTATTAGTATTGGACTAGTCAAATATTAGTAAAATTCAAAATATAGTTAAGTTTTATATAAATTATTGCATTGGATTAGCTAAAAATTTTTAGCTTAGACTTTGAGCTAAAAGAATTTCTAAAGTTAGAGAGTCACTATTCATCAATCATATCCATATTTTATTCACAAATAATCAACAAGACTTTATTAAATTCTTTTTAAAACCTGTGTTTTTTGTAAAGAGTCGCCCAGGCCTGGTTACTGTGACCCCCTTTGTGAGGAGAGATCTTTCTCCCAAAATTACGAGGCTATTTTGCAGAGTTCCTTAGAGAAGTTATCTGGCGGATTTAGGTATTCTCTACCTACATACCCACTTGTGTTAATTTCTGGTACAAGTACTTTTTTATTGAAAGTCGTTTGAGCTTTTCTTATGACCTCTCTTTACTTATGACTTATCTCGTGGTTCTTAAAAAAAAACAATTTTGATTAATATGATTTGGTATGATACTTATAACACTGATAAGATTGATATTCAAATATTTCTTCTTAAAACCTATTGATTCGATCCCATAAGCGGGACTACCACTCAATGCACTCATAGCATGTTGTCGTAATAAACATGGCTATATTATGTCTAGATTTTCTATAAAATATTTTTTGTAAACAAAGCTATATTACATTGGATAATTAGATTGATATAAAAAATAATTGGGAAATAATAATTTTAAATAAAAATTAAATTATTAATTAATATATGGAGTGTATTTGTAAAGTATTAAAAAATTATTATTAAAATACATAGTATTATATTATTATTTTAATTTTGGGATGAATAGTTTAATATAGATTAATATCTTCAATGGCTTTGGCTTTAGCCAAAATCTCAATTTTTAGTAAAATTTTAGATTTGTCAATAGCTAGACCATTGTCAATGCTCTTATATAAAAAATATTATATAAAAATATATTTAATTTAAAATATGGTAATATAAAAAAATGTGCATGTGTCATTAATTTTTACTAACTAGAAAAAGAAATGCCAATTTTGAGTTTTTGGCATCGTACTGCTAGATGTATAAGATTCTTTTTATTTTTTAGAAATAATAGTTAGAGTCGTGAGCGCGCAAGCACAATGTAATCACTTTAAAAAAAATGAATAAATACGAGACCTATATAAAGAAAATATTTTTTTAATAATAGACTATACTAATTTTTAAAATGACTACACAGTACTTGCGCACTCCACGATTTTATATAATATTATTATTTTTTTTCAAACAAAAAGAACAGTAAAAATATACAAGGCCAAGTTTGAATTAAGAAATCTACTAACTCATTTCAACTCATCTAATCTTATTATTACAACTTTTCTAAATTCTTATAAAAAAATATAATAAAGAAATTCAAATTTTTTAAATTTTAAAACAATAATAATATTTTAATAATATTTTATTTAACTTTTAATTTTTATCTTTTATCTGAACACATCTCTATTCACTATGCAAATCTCCCCTTACTATACTTGCAGGTTCCGCTTGATTATTTTATTTTTTTAATTTGTATTTAATGGTTAAAAAAATTATTATTTCTGAAGTTGTTTATTTTTTTATTTTTTATTTTTTATTTTTAATAATTAAGAATGTTACAAAAATTTTGAAAAAAACAAAAATTAAATACACTAACGGGCACGTACGCCAGCGGATGTAACCCGTGTGGCTTGCTCGCAGCATCCATTTTTATTTGGAAAATGATTTACGTGTAATACTTTTTACAGTACTTTATATAATTATGTTTTAAATTATAGGTATTTTTATAAAATATTTTATAAAAGTAATATTATTTTATAAAAATATTTTTATTTTATAATATTATTATATAATGTATTGTATAATATATTGTGTGTATATATATAATTACTCTTTTTATTTACCCAATCAGAAAGAGGGATAATACTTTGCCCAAACTCACCATCTATATCATTTAGAGGAATTCAAGCCCAGCTCAATACTGACATCTCAGCAGGAGTAAGTTTTTTTAGGGAATTGTGAAACAAAAACAAAAGGAAAATGCTAGATCTCCTACTAGAGTCTAGTAATGTATTTTAATATGTTTTTTTAAGTTTTTTTTATATAAATTTTTTAATAATTTTTAATATTTTAAAAAAATAAAAAAATATCATAATATTATTAAAAAATATTTTCTTAATCACGAAAAAAAATATTTTCGTGATTAAGGAAGTCTTTTTTTTAATGATTTTTTTTTTTACTTTCTGATTAAAGAAATATTTTTTTAATGATGTTCTAAATTTATTTTATTTTTTAAAAATATTAAAAAATATTAAAAAATCTATATAAAAAATAACTTTAAAAAAACACATGTAAAACAATACTACACCCCAACGGGGGCTGTAGCATGATCCAAAACAAAATCCCCCACAAAGAAAAGACTGAAGAATCGGAGAAGCAAGATGATGAAGGGTGAGCGGCAAGGCATCAAGAAGCAGTCATCACGAGGAGCCACAAGTCCAGCATCTCAGTTCTTTCATGAGCCATGCTTTAACGTTTATATCATCGCCATAATGGGGCTCAAGACAACCATCAATCCTGACGTTGTTAATGCTGGTTAATTTGGAACATACTTTGGTCAAGCATCCTAGATTCTCTAGCAAGCTGGTAAGAAATATTGTATCATACGTATTTCTTGTTTGGTTATTTTTGTTCCATTTGATTTTCCAAGTATTAGTTTAATTTTGAAGCAACACAACTACCATTAATTTCCTTTTATGATTGCTTTCAACTTACCAAACCTTATATATGGGTCTTGATTCCATGATTTCTTAACGATGAGCCTGCCATGTGTTGATGAACTTGGATATCGTATACGTGAGTGTCTCAGATGTACGTGGATAGTGCACGTTTCTCAATTAATGGTCAAAGCATGCCCAAAATCAAAATGTAACATTTTTATTATTTATTATTAAAAGGATATATTTTTACCTTAAAGTATACAAGTATATATGTGTGACTAGGTGCGGTTTGGATCGTGAAATGAGATGAGATGGTTTTAGATAAAAGTTGAATGTTGAATGTTGAATAAAATATTTTTTAGAATATTATTATTATTTTGGAATTTCAAAATGTTGAATTGTTTATTATATTTTGTGTGTGAATTTGAAAAAGTTGTAATGATGAGATGAGAAACACTATTATCCAAATGGGCATTGCCTGTAAAGAAGGTTTCCATATATATAAAAGCATTGACAATGGTCTAGTCATTGTCAAGTCTAAAATTTGGCTAAAAGTTGAGGTTTTTGCTAAAGCCAAAGCCAAAGCCATTAAAGATATTAATTCACATTGGATTATCCATTCCAAAATCAAAATAATAATATAATATTATGTATTTTAATAATATATTTTTTTAATATTTTGCAAATACACTCCTTTTTATAATTAATAATTTAATTTTTACTTAAAATTATTGTTTTCCAACTATTTTTTATATCAACCTAATTATCCAACATAATATAGCCTTGTTTACTAATGAAAGTTTTGAAAAGAATTTAATAAAGCCTTGTTGATTATTTCTTAATAAAATATGAGTTTGATAGATGAATGGTGACTCTCCAACTTTGGAAATTTTTTTAGAGTTAGTGTAACTCAAAATCTAAGCTAAATATTTTTAGTTAGTCCAATACAAGTCATTTATACAAAACTTAGCTATATTTTAGATTTTTATTGACATTTGGCTAGTTCAATACCAGTGTAAACTACTTGTTTCCCCCGGTAATAATTTTAAATTTTTTTGTTTCTTCTTGTCGTTTGATGAAAGAAAAGGTCGTCGATGGAAACCAGTACTACAAAAAGAAAAAATGGAGTCAGACGAAAGTAAATCTGGAGGATCATGTTATTGTTCCTGAATTGGATCCCAACATAGATTTTCCAGACAGATTTGTTGAAGACTATGTGTCAAATCTCACAAGAACTCCCTTAGACCTCTCCAAACCATTATGGGAACTCCACCTTCTCAACATCAAAACATCAGATGCAGAGGCTGTCGCGGTTTTTAGGATCCATCATTCGATGGGCGATGGTGCATCTCTCACATCTCTTCTCTTAGCATGCACACGAAAAACCTCAGACCCAGAAGCATTGCCAAGTATTCCAGTAAAAAAAGGAACAGCGTCTACTAATTCGGGCGGGTTTTGGTGGTTGTTTTTGGCGGTTTGGTGGGTTTTAAGGTTGATTTGGAACACTTTGGTGGATGTCGTGCTGTTTGTAGCGACCTCTCTATTTCTGAAAGATATGAAAACTCCGATCAAGGGTGAACATGGGATTGAACGGAATATCAAAAAGTTTGTGCATCGGACGGTCAGTTTGGACGACATAAAGCTCGTCAAGAATTCAATGAACATGGTATGTAAGTGATTCACAACCATTTGATTCATGTATTTGTCATTCGAGCTCACAAACTAATGGCCTCAGCTAAATCCAATACAGCCGCCTGATTGGGAAGGAATTTCATGAAGTTTTCCTTTGTTTCGGGTACATTCCACCTTCTTGGAATGGACTCGAACAGAACTCTTGTGTGATTTTGTGATCAAAGCTTTCTGAGTAATGCTACATACAGTCGTGGAGTATATAAGTACCGTGCAGTCACTTTGAAAAAGAGTATAATCTACTAATAAAAAATAAATTTCTTTTTATGTGGGTCCTATATTTTTTTTTTTTTTAAAGCGACGGCACGACACTTGCACACTCACAACTGTAAGTATCATTTCTCAAGCTTCCGCTTTACTCAAAAAGAATTGTTAAAAGGGCTAGCGCTATCTGTATTATTACTCTTTCTTTTTTTGAGCTATCCGCTTTACTCAAGATAAGTATAACTCCCTATTCTAATCTATTTTCACTATACCATTAATATATCACATCTCTCTTTTTAGATTTTTTTTTTTCTTCCTAAGAACGTATTTTTTAAAGGATAAAGCTAAAGCCCCTGCGCTCCCGGTCTCGCTACATATTTTTTAATTTTTTTAATATTTTTTTTTACTTAGTGATTAAGTAAATATTTTTTAATGATATTATAATTTTTTTATTTTTTTAAAAAATATTTTATAGTGTTAAAAAAATACATGTATAAAAAAATGAAATAAAAAAATACAAGATTTTACACCATGCGGGACTGGGAAGCGAGACGCGCAGCGGGGCTGTAGAGGCGTCCTTTTTTAAACTTGCATTTTTCAGGCTGCCTTCTCTTTAAAATCTGTATTAAAATATCTTTTTCCATTTAAATATTTGTGAAATCAAAACTTGTCTAAGAATTTTAAAGCGGTTGGAAAGATGTAAATTTAATTATTTATATTTTGTCTTAATAACATTTAAAATTTGATAGTTTTCCATTTAAATATTTTTACTTAAATGCATGTTTAGCTAAAATACTTATTTTATATTACTTTATTAAAAACATTTGGTATTCCCATGTATTTAATTAATAGTATTTTAGTAAAATTTGTTAGTTGAACTCAAACTCATCGCTAAGTTGCATTTTATGTTCACAATCGACTCATTTTTTTTAACGAGTTCGAATTTATTTACAAGATGCTCCATCAAGTTTTTTATTTTCTTAAATGAAATAACTTCTATTACTAAAACTTAAGTTAGTTATATGCATGATTATACACACACACACACACACACACACACACACACACATATATATATATATATATATGCCTATATTATAAGTTTGAATTGATAAAAAATTTTGTATTTGTAATAAGTCCCAAAGTCGTATACACCACTTGGTTAATTACTCTCCAAAACCATGGAGAATGGGCGCTATTATAATAAACTATATATATATATATTCTGTCTTAAGATTGTTTCAAGCACATGCTTAGTCGATAGATATTTCTTTGATCTACATGCATGAGTCTAGTTTCTTTGTACAATCCTAATAAATGAAGCTTTATTTTTTTTAATAATTCTAATCATGTGGATGAATTTGCAGGCCGTAAACGATGTTCTTGTTAGAGTAGTTCAAGCTGTGGCCTCTCGAGATATCTGAACCGTAGATACGGCAAGTTTCCATTAAATCCAAAGACGACATTTATAATCATATTAAGTACAAGTACTGTATTAATGTTAAACGGCCTCACTCTCATCATGTGATTAAGTTTCCTTAACTCGATTTGCATTTAGCCTTTGTTTTCTAAGTTGTTGTAGTGATTCCAAAGGAAGTAGCTATTTTCTGCTAGAAAAATATAAACTTGTTGTACATGCTTAAATATATAACCTTATCCCTAATGCATATATACATAGTTCACTCATCAGGTGAGGAGCAGAAAGATGGGCGAGTGAAGCAGAAGAAAAGCATTATTATTTCAAAATGTATCCGCCTTAGGGCAATCATTCCCGTCAATCTAAGAAAAATTGCGGGAATCCAGGTACGTAAAAATACCTTGATGTTACGTACGATAATCCAATTAACTAGATCTAAAAACAAAGATACAAACTCTATATGACTCATAAAAAAAGCATTAAATCATCGTATATACCACTGAATTGATAGAAAGATATATATGGATTTGATCACTCAATTTTAAACAGGATTTGGCTGATATGATGGCTAAGGGGTCGAAGACTGGGTGGGGCAATTTGTTCGGCTATATGCTCCTCCCCCTCAACATTGGTTTGCAAGATCAAGACCCATTGGATTATGTTCGAAAAATGAAGGCCACCATTGATAGAAAAAAGCTCTCACTTGGACCTATATTCACATGTTCGTGTGCAACGTTAGTGTTCAGAACATGTGGAGACAAGGTACGTACGTTCATATACGTATACGTACATGATATCCTTACTTCTAATTAGCGATACTAGACCTAGCACTTCATTTTTAACTTACCATAAGTACTCAATTTCATTATGGTTCAATAAATAATTACCAAGCTGGAATTAATCGTACTTTGGATAAAAGAAAAGAAAAAGTAAAGCAATAATATTATTCACTTTAATTTGTAAGTTCTGATATATTATCACATATATAATTGTGGATAAAAAAAGTAGGATTGCACTAGTGAAAATGTTTATGATCATCAGATCTAGAGAGGAAGTTCAACGAGTTGCTGATGAATAATGTCATAAAATATTATGTTTACATCATGCATGCATGGACATATAACTGCAGGTTGCTGCTGCTATAATACACCGAGCAATCTTCCACACAACATGCAATGGCCATTTCTGGATTGGTTGGTCCGCCGCAAGAAGAAATTAGCTTTTATGGCCATCCAATTGCTTACATTGCTCCTAGTGGTTATGGGCACCCAATTGTGAGTCATCCAATTATTATTAGAATCGTGATCTAATTCCTAATTACTTGATCTTAGGGCTGCAACCCGATGACAGTTAACCGGGTCTGGGCCCGGTCCGACCCGACCCAGCACTATTTGCGCGCCAACTTATAGTATTACAGCAACAAGCTTTTAATATCCATTACTTTTGCTAATTAACTCATATTTCGGACATTTTATTCTCTGAGCCGGACTGAATTGAACTATATATATATAGAGAGAGAGAGAGAGGTTAACATGATATATTGGGATCAAGCGTAAAAAGATTCTCTCACAAGTTATTGCACAAACTTGAAAACCTCAAATAAGAAAGGAAAATATAAATACGTACATAAAGTGGCACTACAATATAATTAAGTGGGTTTGAAATATTTGTTCGATTGGTAAAAAAAATGTTGTAAGGCTTATTTATGTCATGTGTTTATCTCTTTTCTACTTGAAATACTCGAGTTTGGGCAAAAACTTGTTGGGATCACCTTGATTAAGATCCCCTCAAGGTTTAATTTGTAAGGATCTCTAGAAAAATGAGATAATAAATGAGTATTTATTATATCCAACAAATTCACACTGACAATAATAAATGTTGTATAACTCATTTCATGTGTCTATTTCTCTTCAACTTAAAATATTCAAATTTTAAAAAAAAATTCATGAAACTATTTCGAATAGGATGGAATATGTAATAAGGAAAGTCTCAGTATTAAAGTGCACATGAACTTTTATGATGCTATTTCCAGCAAGTGTCTTTTGAAGTCCAAATGATCTGTTCCTTTCTAATCCTAATGCTTTGTTCTTCATTTTTTCCCTTGTTTCTATTGCAGGCATTGACTGTCCATTTCCAAAGTTATGCGCACAGGATGACCCTTGCTCTGGCAGTCGACCCAACTGTGATTCCCGATCCTCATGACCTGCTCTGCGAAGATTTAGAAGAATCGTTCAAACTTATCCGAGACGCTGTAGTGAAAAAAGGACTTATAAAGGATGCTGTCTAAGAGGAGTATTTGTCCAAGGTTTTTTTTCAGCCAAAAAATATAATTGTTGTCTCATGAGCATTTACTGCCCTCGTAATTTACTTTCTATAATGGGAAAAAATTAAGAACAGACTAGCCATATTTTGAAGAAGAGAAATGGAAATACAATTGTGTGATTAGGCTTTATATTTCTCTCACCGTTTTTCCAAAATCCATTTCCCTCAAGTGCCCATTCCCCGAAGCCAGGTTTTTTCGCAAGGGGTGGGGCAGAGCTTTGCCACCCTCTTCCTTCTATTCTTTTCATATCTTTCTATTCTGTCTATAGAGTTTTCCAACTTTCTAGTTGTTTTTGTTGTCCCTTTTCCTCCAAAGTTGTATTAGTGTATTAAGTTTATTTTTAATCACCTGTATGCACGTGCACCTTAGATAGTGTGTTACTCACTTTTACTATATATTGTTTTTACTGTTTGATGAAATATACGGAAGTATTTCCAGATCCTTCTACTTTGTGCCCTAGTTCTCTCTATCTCTCATCATGGTATCAGATGTAAACAAACCCTAGCACTGTTTTGTCTCATCTCGAAAATGGCCTCTGACTCTTTACCTCCCCCCTCTCCCGTTGCTCCTTTTCATCAACATGAGGATTACTCTAATCCTTTCTATCTTCAACACGGTGACCATCTCGGCTCAGTTCTCGTCTCTCAGCCGCTAAACGGTGATAACTATCTTACTTGGAACCGGTCTATGTCCATGGCCCTTATTTCCAAGAATAAGCTTTGTTTTATGAATGGTGCTTTGCCACCGCCTCCTACCTCTAATCCGATGCATAGTGCATGGATCCGGTGTAATACAGTGGTTCTGTCATGGCTTCTCAATGCTATGTCGAAGGAGATAGCATCATCTGTCATCTATATTGATTCTGCCGAGGAGATGTGGAACGATCTAAAGGAAAGGTTTGCTCAAAGCAATCGCCCTCGTATTTTTCAGACCCAAAAGAACATTGCTTCTTTAACTCAAGAAGCTTCATCTGTAAGTTCTTATTTCACCCGTTTAAAAAGTTGCTGGGAAGAAATGGTTCATTTTCGCCCTCTACCTTCATGTTCTTGTGGAGCTATAAAGAAAATCGTTGATTTTCAACAAGAAGATTATGTTCTACAGTTCTTGATGGGCCTCAATGAGTCTTATGTGCTCATCTGCACAGTCAGATTTTACTTTCTAATCCATTTCCTCCAATTAATAAGGTTTTCTCTATTGTTTTACAAGAAGAGAAACAGAGAGAAATTGTATCTGATTCTCTGACTTCTACTGAATTTGTTGTTATGTTTTCAAATCAAGATTTTACTCGTGATTTTAATTGTGGATCTATTCAACCACCTTGATCTAATGGATCCAAACATGGCAAGACTTTTGTTCCTCGGAAGGATTGACCATATTGTACACATTGTGGTTTATCAGGGCACATCATTGATAAATGTTACAAGATTCATGGGTATTCTCCTGGATACAAACTGAGATCCCGAAACCCTAATGTTAATCAAGTGTCTGCTAGCCAATCTAATATTTCTGATTTAGTTTTAACCAAATCATTTCCTTTTTCTCAAGAGCAATGTAAACAACTCATTACATTTCTTCAAACTCAATCTAATGTTCCCTCTGTAAATCAAGCAAGAACAGTTTATGCACCCTCTAATTCTTCTGTATCCTCCACACCTAATCCTTCTTTTTCAGGTACTTCCATTGTTCTTGGTAATCATACTCATAATTTCAGTCCATCTCAATCTTGGATTCTTGATTCGGGTGCAATCGATCATATGATTGGTCACTTATCCCTTTTTTCTTCCATAAATTCCATTGTCAATATTTCTGTCAAATTACCTAATGGGTCATATACTCAAGTCACACATAAGGGCACTGTTAGACTTTTTGATTCCTTTGTTCTAACTGATGTTTTGTATGTTCCAGCATTTACTTTCAACCTTATTTCAGTAAGCAATTAGTTTCATAGCTACCATGTTTTCTTTTATTCTTACATGATTTTTGTTATATTCAGGACCTCTCCAATTGGAGGACGATTGGAATAGCTAAGCAATCACAAGGACTATATCATTTAATGCAAGTACCAGGCATTACTTCTAGTCTTCTATTTCTTGTGATTCTGTTGATAATATACTTCACCTCACTGTAATTCTGTTAGAAATAATTCTTACATATGGCATTGTCGACTTGGACATATTTCTAATTCTCGATTACATGACATTGCTTCTGATCTTTCCAACTTTACATCTTAGCATATTAATCATTGTGCTATATGTCCTCTTGCCAAACAAAAACGACTGTATTTTCCTTTGAGTACATCTCATATAACATCTGTGTTTGAAATCATTCATTGTGATGTATGGGGACCTTTTTCTATACCCTCTTATAATGGCTTCAAATATTTTTTAATCATTGTAGATGATTTTAGTAAGTGTACTTGGATATACTTACTTAAGTCAAAATCTGAAACTCGATCTTATATACAAGCATTTTTTTCTTTTGTTGAGACTCAGTTTAATTCAAAAAAAAAATGTTCGTACTAATAATGCTTTGGAGTTTGATATGAAATCTTTTTTTGCTGATAAAGGGATTATACATCAACTTAGTTGTGTATATACTCCTCAACAAAATGCTATTGTTGAAAGAAAGCATCAGCATATATTAAATGTTGCTCGAGCCATCAAATTTCAATCTCATATACTTTTAAATTTTTGGAGTTATTGTGTTTTAACTGTTGTTTATCTTATAAACAGAATTCCAACTCCTATTCTTTCCAATAAATCACCATATGAGATGTTATTTTCTGCTAAACCCTAATATAATCATCTTAAAGTTTTTAGTTGCCTTTGCTATGCATCCATTCTTAGTGGTTCTTCAATCAAATTTTCTCCTCGAGCTCAAGCTTGTATATTCCTTGGATATCCAGCTGGCATAAAAGGGTATAAACTCTATAACATCCATACTCACAAGTTTTTAATTTCAAAAGATGTTGTCTTTCATGAGACTATTTTTCCTTTCAAATGAGATTCTATAACTCCATTAGATTCTAGTTTCATTCATGACCCTGTTTTACCAGTCCCTTTATTAGACACTGTTCTAAATCCTTCTCAGTCTCCATCTCATTCTCAACTAGATATTCCTACATCATCCAATATTCCATCCGAATCTTCCAATCCAGAAAATGATTATGTTTCCATTCCTACCCGAAAATCCACAAGAAATAGAAGACCACCTGATTACTTGCAACATTATCATTGTTCCTTGATCAATACTAATGAAGTTACTCCTTTTCCTCTGGTTGATGGTTCTTCAGCAGCAGGTATTGAATCTATGCTCTTGAATCTAATAATACTTGGGTTTTAACTGACATACCTACTGGCAAGCAATCAATTGGTTGTAAATGGGTATATAAGTGCGAGTTGAAATCTGATGACACTTTAGAGAGATATAAGGCTCGTTTAGTAGCCAAGGTTATACTCAACGTGAGGACATTGATTATTTTGATACTTTTTCCCCTGTTACAAAGCTTACAACTGTTCGTTGTTTTCTTGCCTTGGCTGCTATTCGCAACTGGAAATTACATCAACTGGATGTAAACAATGCATTTCTTCATGGGGAATTGGATGAAGAAGTTTATATAAAATTACCAATTGGTTTTACGAAACCTGGAGAAACTCGGGTATGCAAGTTACTTAAGTCTCTATATAGCTTAAAACAAGCTTCTCGTCAGTGGTTCTCTAAGTCCTCTTCCACTTTGATTACTTATGGTTTTAATCAGTCTAAATCTGATTATTCTTTGTTCACAAAGTATTCTGGTGGTTCTTTTATGACACTATTGGTTTATGTTAATGATATTGTCATTGCCTCTAATAATCCACATCTGTTGCTAACCTTAAGGAATTTCTGCATTTACATTTCAAGCTAAAACACCTTGGCAATTTGAGGTATTTTTTGGGTCTTGAGTGGCAAGATCTACTAAAGGTATTTCTCTTTTAGAGAAAATATGTACTAGAGATTGTTACTCATTCTGGTCTTCTTGCTGGTAAGCCAACCACTTCTCTTATGGATCAAAATTTAAGATTGTCCAAAACTGAAACTTCTGGCCTTTTACTTGATGATCCAGCATCTTATAGAAGGTTAATTGGTAGACTTCTTTATTTGACACTCACTAGACCTGACATTTCTTATTCTGTGAATATTTTGAGTCAGTTTTTGGACCATCCACACCAATCTCATCATGATGCTGCTCTCAAAGTTGTATGATATGTTAACGTTACTGCTGGTCAAGGGCTGTTTTTTCCCAGTTCATCTTCTCTACAGCTGAAAGGTTTTTGTGACTTAGACTGGGCCACATGTCCTGATTCCAGAAGATCCGTCACTGGTTTATGCATCTTCCTTGGTGATTCATTGATTTCATGGAAGTCCAAGAAACAAGTGACTATTTCTAGATCCTTTGCTGAAGCTAAGTATCGTTCAATGGCTTCTGCTTGTTGTGAAATAAAATGGCTCACTGCTTTACTTGCTGATTTCAGAATTGTTTTTTCCTCTCCATTTGTTTTGTATTGTGATAGTCAAGCAGCTTTACATATTACTGTTAATCCTGTTTTTCATGAAAGAACAAAACACATTGAGATAGATTGTCATTTAGTTAGGGACTTGATTCAAAATGACATTGTAATTACTTTACATGTTTCTTCTGAACATCAATTAGGTGATTTTTTTACTAAGCCTTTAGGAACAGATAGATTTCATAGCCTTTTATCCAAGCTGGGTGTTCTTAATTTACACACTCCAGCTTGAGGGGGCCTATTGGTGTATTAAGTTTATTTTTAATCACCTGTATGCACGTACACCTTAATTAGTGTGTTACTCACTTTTACTATGTATTGTTTTTACTGTTTGATGAAATATACGGAAGTATTTCCAGATCCTTCTACTTTGTGCCCTAGTTCTCTCTATCTCTCATCAAGTTGAAAAAGACTAATCTAAAGATTTTCGGGCAACCTCGAGATGCACGAGTTGTACGACATAACTCATATGCTGTCGATCCTTAGGATAGTAGCGGCATGTGGCACCTATGCACCTCCGTCTCTCAGAGAGCAAATTTTCATGCGTGCCGGCCTAAGAGATTCCCCACCCTTAGATCTTTCAAATATGACACTCACAGCTACACTGTGGTTAGTGCGTTAGAGCCATGTGCTTGCATTGTTTCCTTCACCTTATGGAGTTTGTCCAATTCTTAATCAGTTCATTTTCACATATATCCTACTGCTTTCCCTAAATTTAAGAGTTGGGATAGCTTTGCATCTAAAAAGCAAAGAAAAAGATTTGAACCATTGTTGTCTGATTATCCTCACCATTCTCGTAATCCCTTGGCGTTCTCTTTCTACCACAACCCACGATCCCAGCCCATATTTTTCTCCCCAACTTCCAACATGAAAACCACACAAACTCCTCCTAGAGAGTGGAGTTTTGCTACTACATTTAACACAATGGAATTAAAATTTTTTATTTGGGCTTTTAATATAAGAGTTGTTCTCTTTTGCAACAGTATCGAGAAGACAAGGAAGTGGATCTCTCCAACAACCAATATAGAACAATGAAGTGCATTCACACCAACTATCATGGCCTTCAATCATGGCTTTATAATTCATTTGTCAGATTATTCAAAATCTGCCACTTTGTAAGGTTCTTGCTTGGCGAAGTGGGGGAGTGTTAAGATATAAGTTAAATAATTAATATACTCATTCGCATTAGATTAACATCTTGGGACAAGTGATGATTTCACAGGGTTAAAAAATTTTCAGGCTTTTCTTAGTCAAAATTTTGAAATGAAGGATTTGAGACATTTTAATTTCTTTCTTCGTCTTGAGGTTACTTCCTATATAGATGGCTATTATTTGACTCAAGCTAAATATGCTTCTGACTTGCTCTCCAAAGCTAGGTTGACATATAGTAAAATAGTTACTAGTCTTCTTGAGTATAATGACAAGCTTTTAACCACATATGGTATCTTGCTTCCCAATGCGATACTATATCGACAACTCATTGGTAGTCTCATATACCTCACTATTACTTGGCTTGACATCTCATATGCAGCTCATTTGGTTAGCCAATTCACAACCGCAACTCGCTCCACTCACTTTGCAATTGTTCTTGATATTATGCGTAATATCAAGGGTAATTTGTTCCATGGTCTACACTTCTCTTCACATTCATTGCTTGGGCTTCGAGTTTTTACTCTGATGCTGATTAGGCTGGTGATCCCACTAATTGTCTCTCTACCATAAGTTATTATTTCCTATTTGGCACTTCCTTGATTTCTTGGTATAGTAAGAAGTAGTCTGTTGTCTCCTGTTCAAGTACCAAGGCTGAGTACTGTGCACTCGCATAAACTTATATGGTTATCATGGCTTTTGACCAACATGGGTGGTCCCCATATGACTAGCTCTCATGTACATTATGATAATTGGAGTGCCATGCAAAT
Source organism: Juglans cinerea (assembly GCA_961763995.1). Taxonomy (NCBI): domain Eukaryota; kingdom Viridiplantae; phylum Streptophyta; class Magnoliopsida; order Fagales; family Juglandaceae; genus Juglans; species Juglans cinerea. Next base: position 2,164,058 of record CAUIVZ010000011.1, on the reverse strand, counting down.
AGATCACAATGATATATTTCATCAGTGTACTAAACACATTGACGTTCATTGCCAACACATTGAAGCTGATTGCCACTTTGTAAGCCATCATTTCTGCAGGGCTCCCTTCACTTACACTCTATCTCCTTTGAAGCTAATCTTGTTGCCATATTCACGAAATCCAATCCACCTGGACAGTTGAATGATCTTGTTTCCACTCCAATTGACTTCGCCACCTTGAGTTTGAGGGGAATGTTAGTATATCAAATACTATTTCCTTGTATATTTCAAATTATTTTCATGATTGGTGTATCTTCGATTATTACTATATTATGAAATATTCTTAGGTCAAAATATTTTGACATTAAACCTTTGTTTAGCAACACAATTGACAATTGCTTTAAGTATTTTAAGATATTTTTAAATATTTTTTTTCCAAACATCACTTAAACAAAAAATACTTTCAATTTCAAATGTTCAACCTTTTTCATCTAATGATTATTTAAGCATAACAATTTTTCCAAACTCTCAAACAAAACACACAAAAAAATAATAAATAAATAAATTACCTTTTCAAATCTCAAAATAAAAATAATATTATTATAATATTTTAATTTTATAATATTTTTATTCAACTTTTTCTCTCATTTCTCAAAACCCAGTAAAATATATTAACTCAAAATGTTTCAATACTATTTTGCAGATATATTGAGATATTCTTAGTATCTCAATAGGCCGTAAGCCTTCTCTCATTTTTCAAAACCCAATAAAACATATTAATTCAAACTATTTCACTATTATTTTATAAATATATTGAGATACTATTAATATCCCAACGCCCATAAGCCTTGATTGTATATGTATTTATGTTCTGATTGTGTATCCTTATTTACCGCAAGCCTATTCAACTATAAATAAGTCCTTTTACATTAAATGGACACACTTGAATATACAATTTTCAATACAGAAGTAAAAGAAAGTCAAAAAAAGATATAGATATGGAGACATTGGCACATTTCCTTGGAAGTTTAAAATGAGAAGGGGGTGGAGGGAGATGCATGCCAGCATGTGTCTCTAAGAGCATTCACATCTCATGCCTTAAAATACTACTCTCTATAATTTGAGATTTATTTTAAGGTTTTGATCAAGATACTCTCCACATCCCAATTCCTATTTTAGGGAAAATGTTTAGGAGATGAACAGTAGTTTTCTAAATATAGGAAATCACTATTCATTCCTTAAAATATTTTTTATTAATATTTTATTCTGATACATAAAATAAATTTTTCTTCTAATCATCTACATTTTCTCCCATACTCATATTTGTTATAGTTTAAAATAATAATTTTAAAAATAATTTAATTAATTACGAAAATATAAAAAATTAATTTTAAAAATATTATCATATCCACAAAAATAATTTAAATTTTTATTTAAAATATTCACTAGAGTAATAGTTCAAAATATAAGAAAAAATATTGAGTAGTTAAGTTTGTAAATAGAAGTGAGAGAAAAAAGTAATAACGAAATAATAGAGAAAGTATAGAGAATGTGATGTATGAAGTTTTTGAAAGATGAATAAAATTTAAGAAAAAATTTTAGGGAATATACTTTTTAGCTAAATTATAAGGAATTTTATGGGGAATGAAATGTGAATGCTCTAATAGAAGTAGACTACATTATTATGATCCCAGATCTAATGCTATATACATTTATGAGAAATAATTTGTATAAATCCCAACAGATAAGTCTTACGTAGGCACTTTATAAAAAAGTGGATCTCATGATAAAAAAGTGTAATTTTTTTTGTTCTTTTTTAGTAGGACTCACATTTTTACAAACGGTCTCTATGAGACTTATCTATTTGAGATTTGTACATAATATTACTCTTTAATTTTTAATTTAAGAAAGTATTATTTATTAAAAAACAGTTGAGCTGGAGTATGCGATCCCAATATTGTGGGAACCATTGGACATCTGTATCCTACACCATCCTGATCTCATGATCCCGACCCCTCCTCGTCCATATCTAACACAACTTAAATTTCTTCAGCTGTTGATGATCTCAGAAAATTTTAAATTTTCAACCCCCATTTAAGAAGATGAACGCTTTCCACGGGAAATCGTAGTAGAAAATCCCAGGCTTGGGGGAGAAGCAAAGAAAAGATGAAAAAGCAGAGGGTTGGGGACAAGATGCAGATAGATTTGCAGGTGCTGGGGAGCATGTAATGATGACCTAACACAGCCAGCCTCCCTACGTACGTCCTCACTTCTTACACATTTCGCTTTCCCTTTTACCTTTGTGTGATTGCGTGCTCTGCGTCTCAGTTCTCCGAAACACGAACCAAAGCCTTGGAGTTGGTACAAACATGTTTGCTGTGTTTGTGACATTATTGGGTTTAAAAATGGTTAAAATATGAGGCAGTCTGCTTGGAAATTGTGAACCCGAAGTGGTTAAAAAAGTGGTTCTTCACTTTATCTTTTGGTTTTTCCGATCTCAACTACAGTAAAAAGTGCGAGCATCTTTTGGTATTATTTTTCAACTTAACGTTGGCTTTTCGAGGTTCAACCCCCAAAGGTTCTTTTTGGTTTCTCATTTGGATACTGCATATTTCAATGGCACCTCCTCAAATGCAAAACTGACCTCATTCAGTCATTCTTCATCAGCTGTCATTAACCCATTTTTGTTGAACAGATTAACAAAAATCATAAACAAAAAAGCTTTATTCTTGTGTTAGCTAGTGTGAGCATTAAAATTAAGAAATGCAAAACAAAAAAAAAAAAAAAAAAGAAGAAGAGAAAGAAAGAAAGAAAGATGGCGAGCTCAGCGCAATGTATGACAATGAAAACTCTTCTCGTGTCAAATTATAAAGTTTGCTAGGATCATTACTTGAAAAATTAGTTTCAGTTTAGAGATTCCTCTTTTGAGCACACGTGAAAATTTGCAAATTATTACTATTTTATTAAAATCACATGAACATCTCAACTCTAGTCTTCCGAACATGTTGTTTACAAAGACAATCTTTAAAAAAGCAATCATCACCTGTAGACCTTTCCATTAAAATGTTTTAGATATAATTTTATTTTTATATAAAAATAAATTTATAAATAGATATGATTTGATACGATACATTATAAAATTATTTTTGTATCATTCTATTAAAATATAAAAATTTATTCTCATCAGTCACTATTCAACACATCATACTTTATGAAAAATATTCTCATACTTTATAAAAAATACCGACACCTTATGAAAAAACAATAAATATAAAGTATAAGAGTAAATAATGACTGATGCATAACATTCCTCTTAAAATATATTTCTTCTATCTAAGAGCACTCCCAATGACTTCTTTATCCTATCATTTAAAATATATCACCAAAACTCATTTTTTCTATTTTACATATTGACTTTTACAATACATTATACATTAGCTTATTTATTTTTTCTTTATATCATTTAAATATTATATTTTTTAATCTTTTTTATTTATTTCAAATATTATATTCTCTACTCATCGTATATTTCAAATATTTCTCTATATATCATATATTTTGATATTTGTAATATTGTTTTATGTATAATGCAATATTTTAAATTACTTAAAACAATAGGATAAAAAATGGAAAATGATAAGGATCCCGCTCATTGTCTCATTCCCAATTTTTTTTATTTTTTGTGTTTTTTATGTAGTGATTAAGAAAATGTTATTTAATAATATTGTGATTTTTTCTCTTTTTTAAAAATATTTAAAATTGTTAAAAAAATCATGTGAAAAAAAAGTTTTAAATATTTTATGTTTTTTGTTCACATCATTTTTTTAACACTTTTAAATATTTTTGAAAAAAGAAAAAAATTCATAATATTATTAAATAATATTTTCTTAATCACTACATAAAAAAACTCAAAAAAAAATATAAAAAAATTGGGAACGGAAAAATGAACAGGATCTCCTAATGGAATCCTTAGCATTACCCTAAAAAAATACCTACATTTATTATTAACAATATCAAAACTTCTATATACATAAAAGTCGAATAAACTATAAACAAAGTGTTAGAGAGTAGATGAGAGATAAGAGAGTGGATCCTATGCAAAAGTAATAAAAAAACTAAAAAGAAAATAAACTAAAAAGGAAAGAGGATGAAATGAGAGATAAATAATAAAAAATTGTTAAGAAGAATAAATAGTAATTTCTATACGGTAGAGAAGATTTCCTATAGCTAAATGTCAAATAAAAATAGAATAGAGGATCTAATAAAAAGAATTTTTGACACTATTTAATATTTAAAAAAAAAAAGGTATATTTTACAAGATTCATTGAAAGGGCTCTTGAGGAATTTCTAGAAAAACAAAACAAAGATTAGAGGTCTGTTCTATCTAATTAATTTACCACAAGAGGTACAATGTACACGTGACAGAGCAGCAAGAATTCAGTCTGTTCTTCTTTTATTGTTTTTCCTCAGTATTTAACGTTAAATCACATCATTTCAGAGCTCAGAGCACCTCCCTCCCATATTTCACTCCCTCAGTCCACCTTCTGACTTTCAGCTCCCTCTTACTTTTATCTCCAACTTTTTCCTTGTCTTGGCATTTGGTCAGTGTTTTATTTTGTTTATGTTACTATTTTTGTATTATACAGTCAATGTTTAGTTTAACTTAAAAGTTCAAGACCCATGTGCATTGGATTTTTGGTTTTTGAGGACCGAAGAGGGAGGAGGGAGTGAAAGGGAGAACGGAAGAATCTATATAAGTTACAGAAAACTCACGCCAGCCCTTTTACCCCCACTAGATTAGGTGCTATCCTTTTCTTTTTAATAGCAGAGAGAGAGAGAGAGAGAGAGAGAGAGAGAGAGAGAGCTTTCATCCCGAACAGCGCCTAAGAAATGACTAAAGATGAAGACTTTAAGATCCTCAAGATTCAGGTCTCCCTCTTAACCGCATTCCTTCGGTCTTCAAGTCTTTCCCTTTTGTTTTGTATATTTATTACACTGAATAATGCATCAAAGTTGGATGGTTGTCTTTTCCTCGAGAATCTTTGTCTTGCTTTTATTATTTACTTTGTTCCTTTCATTTTCATATACAGACGTGTGTTCTCAAAGTGAACATACACTGTGATGGGTGTAAGCAGAAAGTGAAGAAACTCCTTCAGAGAATTGAAGGTGCTGCTTTGTTTTCATCTTCTCAGTCTTTTATTACATGTACTCGTCTTCCTCTTAATGTTTACTCAGTGTGTACTGCATTGCCTGCTCAATGCACATATATTTTCCTTCTGTGTACAGTTCTAGTTTGGTTGCCCCAGAAATGATGGACGATAAATTATGAAATTGAATATCATTTTGTGCGCCCTTTTTTAAAACAAACAAGTTAACAACACGAACTAAACTGTGCCATCAGTTCTAAAATTTAATTTTGTGCTTTTATAGTCTCTTGTCGCTTTCCCCTGTTGTTACAGGCGTGTACCAAGTAAACATAGATGCAGTGCAGCAGAGTGTCACAGTTTCAGGAAGTGTAGATGCTGCGACATTGATAAAAAAACTAGTCAAAGCTGGTAAACATGCCGAACTATGGTTTCAGAAAAACGACCAAAACCAAAAACAGAAAAAGGCCTGCATCAAAGATGATAATAACGACAGAGGCAAAAATCAAAAGTTGATCAAGGGTCTTGAAGCCTTGAAGAATCAGCAGAAATTTCCTGCTTTGATCAGCTCTGAAGGAGATGATGACTATTCTGATGACGAGGAAGGAGATGATGAAGAGGACGAGCTGCGCTTTATTAGGGAGAAAGCTAACGAACTTGGGCTTCTCGGGCAGCAGGAAATTGATGCAAATAATGCAAAGAAAGGTGTCGGAGTCATTGGTGCTGCTTCCAACAATGGGAAAATTAACAATGTTGTAAATGGGAATGCTGGAAATGGAAGGATAGGAAACACAAATCAGAATATGGGAATGAGAGTTAATGCAGGTGAGATTGATCCGAAAACCATGGAAGCTCTGAAAATGAACACTGCTCCTTTGGTTGGGGGTAACATAAATGCTGGAGAAGGTACAAGGGCAAATGACATCAATTCTATGATGGGTACGGCTGGTTTTCGTGGAAATGGGTTCAATGTTGCTTCTGCTGCCGCTGCTGCTTTAGGAGGGAATTCCAATGGTTTGGGACGTTTTCAAGTCCAAAGCAACAATGCGTGTCAGGGCTCTTCTGCTGGGTTCACAACTGGTGCATATGCCCCAGCTGGTCAATACCCATCATCCACGCTGATGAACATGAATGGTTACACCCCTGCAGCACCTCAGACAATGAACATGATGGACATCCTGGCCAGGCAAGGCATGCAACAACAACCACAAACGATGTATAACCGGTCTCCCTTTGTTCCCTCCAGCACTGGCTATTACTACAATTATGTCCCAAACCCCAACCCGTACCCTCACACTGAACCTTATTACAGTGGTCATGACTCTGCAATCCATATGTACAGTGAGGAGAACACCAGCAGCTGTTCCATAATGTGATGAAAGAATTAAATAGATCTATATTGCGTAGAGAAAAAGTAAGGGTGTTGACCGGAATTTCTCTGTTAGTGCTTGGTCGCTTTTGACTTTATTCTGCTTGGAATTAGGATGGGGGATGTGATGGGGTTGACCGGAATTTCTATGTTGTTTTTATTTTATTTTATTGTTAGTAGTATTTGCTTCAGTTCTGTCTGTTTGTCCTTCAGTTGTTTCAGAACTGACTACCATATGGGGCTGGTTGGTTTGAGCCACAGTAGTTCTAGTAAATAAACAAAGAGAATGATTAGTGTTTTGGGTTTCTTTGATCGATCCATTTACAGAAGAATTGATATTGGTCAGCGGGTTTAATTGTAGTGACATGATTGTGTGCTGAGTAAAAGAAGCTATGCTTATGCTTATGAACTGTAGCGGGCACAAGAAGGTTGAAATAGTCACACATCAGTACGCTAGGAATAGAAAGAACATTGATTCACATGCAATTAATATCCCAGTAAATTTCGGGGGTAATGATGTTCTTACTATCCACTACTATTCCTTTACTACCCAAGCTTAAGTAGCTTTATTTTTATTTTTTTCTCGTCGGCCTTTATTCTGCCTTTCCTCTGCCCGAAATTTGAGATTCAAATCTTTTAGCTCAGTCCCCCTCCCCAAATTTCTCTATCTTACATTTTCCTTTTGAAATTAAAAATACAATTTCAGATCCTAACATTTTCACTCCTCTCTCTAGTACACATACTCTCTTTCACAGTAACATCGTTTCACCAAATTTCTTAAATCTTGTCGTTTAATTATTATAAATTTTTTAAATTCTCACATAAAATAAAATAAACAATTTAATTTTTTCAAATTTGAAAACAAGAATAATACTAAAAAAATATATTTAAATAATTTTTTATTAAATTTTTAATTTTCATCTCATCTTATCTGCTAAAACAAATAAGGCAAAATCTAAATGATCGAGCTATCTATCAATTGATAGTGGTAGTGGCAGGCTCAATCATCCTAACAGTCCAACTGAATCAACGATTAGTGGTAGTGGTAGCCTCATGGCTTTAGAAAGCCAGGAGCCAGACAATGAAAGGACCACCACGGCGGAAATGGTTGGACAAGGACTAGGGCCGCTCGGCCTCGGCCTATGAAAATCGAAACATCCTAACCAACTTATGAGCGCTAGTTCACAGTCTCAAGCTTGGAAATAAACAGTCTTGCCCCGTTTGGATATAAGAAATGTTTCATCTTATCTCATCATTACAATTTTTCTAAATTTTCACACAAAATATAATAAACGATTCAATTTTTTCAAATCTCAAAACTATAATAATATTAAAAAATAATATTCTAATAATATTTTATTCAACTTTCATCTCAACTCACTATCCAAGCGACACCTTAGTAATTTAATGTTGTGAATATGTGAAGGCAGTGTTTCTTTTGTATGTTTGGTTGTAAGATTCTGTTATATTTTTGTTTTACCTCAATACAACCAATTCCACTTATTTGCTTTGCTTGTCTGCCCATAATTCCTGGCAGTCGTTCTTCTTTAGGATTAACAGTTGGAGGGGTTGGTGGCTCATTTTTTTTACGGTGGCTTTTGGTCGGAGGGGATGGGTTTTGGTAGAGATGAGCTTCTAGAGGGAGACACAGTTTTTGGGCAAATGAATGGACGCAAAAGGGAGATGGGAGACTTATCCCACAAGCTTCTGACAACTTTTGAATGTTGGACAAAAGAAAGACAAAAGAAAGGAAAATGAGAAAAATAAATAAAACATGGGTAATAAAGGAGTAGTAGTGGATAGTAAGGATATTATTATAAGGAATGAAAGTATTAAAGCAAGAATGCAAGAAATTAGCAAACAGATGATCACTTCAGGATTGCAGAAAATTAGAGAAGAGATTTCATAATCTCAGTACGTGTACATGTAACAACTTGTAATTATTTAGTGTGCACAGACTGTAATCATCCTATATACGTTAATAATATACACTCTCTCTATCTCAATTCGTGAGATAGCTTTTTCTCAAAACTTCTTTAATTATTACCCTAAATTTTGTAAGTTAAGAGAAAAAATTCAAAAAATGTGGCAATATTTCAAACTCCCTACCCATGGCATAAACGTGTTACATATTCCACATATTAGGACTAACCATTCAATGAGCTTTTTTTGTTTGCGTGGTTCAACTTGTAGCCAGGGACGAAAAGCATTATTGATAGTGCTTTTCTTTTGTTTTCATGTTTTCTTTTGGAAATTTGGCTCTTTTCTCAAGTTTTTATGTTTTCTTCAAGAGTAAGGGGATCCTTGTCGTAAGAATTCGTGTAAACATACACGGAAAAAGAAATACGTCAAGGTCAATCTGTGTAGTTATTTCACAAGTGAGTCCAGTGTTTAAATCTCCATTCGATCCGAGTTCATCTCCACCCGGTATGTGAGTGTGCTACGTAGAAAAATCTAGAGACGCATTCAAGACGCCCATAGCTAAGAGCTTTTCATACAGAATCAATATTGAGAGAGATTTCTAAATACTAAAAAACGTGTGTATCTTAGGAATGGAAAGGATTGATTTTAAATCAATCCTCGTATGTAATAGTTCACTGGCATTAAAGGGCCTGCCATCATTACCTCCCCATAACTCCAGGCATAACGCCTGGCATCCTAATATGGGAAGCAACGAGGGCATGCCCCACTAAGGGCGCCCCTGCTTTATTATATCTCCGACTCGCACATAACTCGCACATAGTGGGCATGCCCTAGGCATATATCTCTCAATATGTTCTCTATCTCATTCATAAAAACAAATACGTTGTGCGACTATTGAGTATACCTGAAAAAAAATGTGTGGGAGCACTATACCAAATCTCTCATAGAGAAGATCAGTATAACAACATTCATAAAGTCTCTTGTATAGCCTAGACTCATTCAATCGCATCTGATCAAGCGTATCCGATTCCTCTTGAGTTCCAAAAAAACTCAAAACTATGATTAATTGCTTCTAAGTCAACGCGATGTGTTCACAAAATTTGTTTCTACCAAATTGTAGCACCAAAGTTTGACTTAAGTAAACATAACCGATGACACGTTGTCGAATAGTCTTCCCTTTGCCATCATGTCTCTCAATTTTAGTCTAACCTCTGTCCCAGCAATACCTCTTTAGATCGTACCAAACATAGTCAAAGACAGCACGTTAGAGTAGCAAACATCAAACCTTCATCTTATGACATTGTCAAAGGTTAAGAAGGGCACTTAAAAATGAAATACATAACTCACACAGTGATAAACAGGGAACCATTCATTCATTTCCATATTTAGCTACATAAGTACATGTAGAATGAAATACATGCTCTGGTGGATCTCTCTTTCTCAAATAACATATGTCCATATCAAACACCGTATAGACCTTAGTCTTGATGTTATTTCTTTGTTTAACCCGAATCTTTCCATTTGCTTGCCTCCAAGGCGCCAAAAAGAGTCTCTCATCTAGCTCACTACAAGCTATATGGATCGTGGGGGTGTCCATGCACGGTCCTCTTAAATATGATGAACCTCATCTTAGCTCTTACTAATGCAACATATCTTTATGTGTCATGCAATTTATCCCTCTCTAGATAAGTACTGAGTGACATATTGTCTCATCTCTGCTCGTTACCTCTTTGTAGTACCAAAGATGATTGTTCTTGTAAGTGAGTCAATCTAAGCCTATTAATATAACTTGTGTGTGTACAATTCATGCATATGATAAAGATAAACTGAAAGAAAAAATATCACACTGCATTAATATCTCCAAGGCAAGTTTACATTACTATGTCAACTGAAAAATAAATTATAATCACAATCTACGTAGTTCTAAACTTCTAACATGAGCGATAAAAACATTTTTTGCTATAGGCTTTGTCAGGAGATCAACAACCATTCAACTCGTAAATAGATGTTTGAGGAGCATTTCCTTTTGTGCTACCATATCTCTAATGTAGTGGTATCGAATATCAATGTGTTTGGTTCTTGCATGATATTTTGAGCTCTTAGCATATGCAAGAGCAGTCATGTTGTCGCAAAAAATCATCAAAGGATCAAAATAATATGCGCCGATATCTAGGTGCTGAAGGAACCTCCTCAACAAAACAGCCTCCTGAATTGCTGTTGAACATGCTATGTACTTTGCCTCCATAGTGAATAAGGCTATGCAAGGTTGTTTCTTGCGACTCCATGTAATGTTGCCATTGTTCAGCAATAAAACACACCCAGTTGTCGATTTGCGCTTGTCTAGGTTAGTACAATCAGCATCATTGTAACCCTTCAGTTATAAATCTGAACCCTGATAGCACAATACAAAGTCTGCAATTCCTTTGAGATATATGAAAATCCTTTTGACTGCTTTCCAATGAGCTAGTTCAGGGTTATATTAGAATCTACTGAACAAGACAATTGCATAGCATATATATGATTGAGTACACATCATTGTGTATATTTGACTACCAATAATGCTATTATAGGGAACACGAGTCATTTTCTCTATCTCTCTTGGAGTCTTAGAACACATTTCTTGGCATAAGGCCTCGCCTTTAACAATAGGAGTGTCAATGAGTTTACAATTATTTATTCGGAAGTGCTCAATGACTTTTTTTATGTAAGTCTATTGAGACAAAAACAGAAGTATCTTTGAACGATCTATATGGATCTTAACTCCCAAAATGTATTTTGTTTTACCAGTGTCCTTCATCCCAAAGTTGAGGGACAAATTAGTGGTGATAATCATCCTCTTATCATTTCTAGCCAACAGAATGTCAGCAACGTATAGTGAGAACAATACGAAACTCATTTTGGACCATTTTATATAAACGCAATGGTCTTCTGCAATTATCGTAAACTCATTCGAGAGAATGACTAGATGGAATCGGAGATACCACTGTCTAGATGATTGTTTTATGCCATATATAGATTGCGTGAGTTTACACACTTTATGCTCTTGACCTTTGACTACAAAGCCAGTGGGTTGATCCATATAGATCTCTTCATCTAATTCTCCATTGAGAAAAATCATCTTAATGTCCATCTAATAGAGTTCCAAATCCAAATATTCTATAATGGCTAGAATAAGGCGAATTGAGGCAAATCTTACTACTGGAAAAAAGGTTTCATCATAGTCTACACCCTCTTGTTGGGTATATCATTTCACCATGAGGCAAGCTTTATACCTCTATATTGACCCATCCGCTTTTCCATCATTCTCAACTAGGGTGCTTGAAGTGGCTTCCTCTTGACCAACAACTTCTTGGAGTTTCAAACTCCTATCAACTTCACCTCTAATTGAAAATTTATTCTCAATTAAGGGTGTAAATTTAAACCGGAAAACTGAAAAACCGGTCCGGATCCAGACCGGTTGGTCCGGTTTTGAACCGGTCTAGTCCGGAACTGGTTCCTATTTTATGAAAACCGGCTGAATCCGGTCCGTTTCGGTTCCGTAGTTTCCGAGAACGGATTGGACCGGTTGGAAAAAAAAAATATATATATAAATTAGTTGTATATTATACAAAATATTTATATATATAATTATATATCATATATGAAATAATTTCATATTATAATTTATAAATTATAACATAAAATGTTAATCTTAAATATGAACATTTATAATTTGTTTGATAATATGTTATTAATATAATTATATATAAGATAATGTTGTTATAATTTATAAAATAAAATTTTAATCTTAAAGATGAAAATTTAATTGATCATATGGACGTACCGGTTTAGGAGGGTAATTGAGGCGTAATCGGTTTTGAAAAATGTAAAACCGGTACATACCGGTTCGGTCCTAGATTTTGTCCAAAACCGGACCGGACCGGACCGGTTACACCCCTTTTCTCAATAAAATTCCATCTCGTGGCTCAATTTCAGATACCGTTCCATCAGGCTATTCACTGATCAATACATATCTCTTAGAGTGGTCAGGGTATCTTATAAAGATACACTTATTCTCTCTAGGACCCAGCTAGATATTCACATCCACAGTTCAGATAGATATTCACGTCCACAGTCAGTTCTTAGATCCTTTATACTCTTATCTAATTGATTCTCAACCAAGCACACGTATTGTCTAGTATTGTCTAAACAGTCTAATACTTAAGACTTGTGGGAGATCAAATAGTTACGACTATATGGCGAAATATCGTCTATGAAGCAATAAGGGAATGCCCATTAAGGGCGCCCCTACTTTATTACACTTGCATATTGTTGCAATTTTTTATTCAATTGTCTTATTATCATCAAATTAGAATTTTGTGGTAATAATATTTTTTTAATTTTATCTAATTTCAAGAAAATTATAATACAATGATATGCACATCATATTATTTCTCTTTTAAAATTTGTAATTATCTGGATGAAATATATTAGTAAGAAAGAATGCAAATTTAATTAGGAATTATTTTTTCTTTCTTATTTTTTACTCATCTTATCAATTCATCAACGACTAATTATTCAGTGTAAAAGTATTTGGCCCCTCTAATCGTAGAATCCTTGCTTCGTCCTGCTCGTAGCACTTTAATGTATTCGAAAGAACCATCTTATATCGCTGAAAGCTTATTGAGTATAAGATCAAGTTGATAAATGAGATCACAAACCAATTGAAAGTAAAAAAGAAAAAAACAACTCAACTTTTATAATGTTTTCATGAGTTAATTGAGTTATAATTTTGACTAATCTTTCGAGTATGAGCCCAAATGTAGAGATGTGAGATGGTATCAATTAAAACCGAACCTACTAGAGATGTGAGAGATGAATTATGTCATCTATATGACTTTAAAGAATCATAAACTAAGTTTAGAATTGTTTCACTCTAGAGAACCGTTGTACAAGAATACCTTTCCGTGTGATTGTCCAATGACATACTACAGTATTAATTGCATTACCTAAATCGAAACCTAGTCATTGATAGTGCCAGTGCTTCAAACTACAGAATTACACCTGTCCACTACAGATATCTAGTCTCCCACTCGAGTTACACCTGTCCACCAAGCGAATTGGCTTTATATGCATTTGGCCACATATGTCTAGTCCCCATCAGAGTCCATGCAAAGGAATTGACCAAAGTTTGAGTCTTTTAGACTTATTGGTCTCTGGAAAAGAAGACCCCAAGCTAGATAGTGATGCCCCTGCAGGTCGCATGCGTGTAAAGGGGCATGAAAAGCAATATACTGAATATTATAGATGGAATAAAGTAGGAGAACCCTTAAAAAGTTGAAGACGAAAGAAAGTTCTAGCAGATCTGGAAAACTAGCCTGCTAAAGTCATTAGCAGGTATTAATATTGTTGTCATTAGATGGTATTAATATTTATTTTTTGTCAGTGACAGCAAAGCCTACCCAGGAAAAGTTAATGGATCACTTTCATTATCACCAAGTAATATTCCTTTCACACTGTAATAAATATAGTTAATTGAACCTACACATGCCCACCACACGCCTGGGGTCTCCCTTCAAATACCCAACTCTTTCCGTCTTCATCCATCTGTGCTTGCATACAGCCAAGGCTCAGAAAACAAACAAGCTAGGGACCATGGTGGCCGGCGCTTTGCTTAAGTTTCTTGATCTCATTTCTTTGGCTTTGTTTGGAGTACTCACAGCTTCAGTGGCCCAAGATAAACAGCTAAATTCATCCAAGTTGGAAATGTTTGTGGATGAGCTTCCACATCTGCCCAAAATCCATGGCTTCGATGTTGTTTCTGGCGTTCCCCAATCTAAGTCCCTGGTGATCGGCATGTTCAAGAAGAAATGGGTAAGGTTTTTTTTTTTTTTTTTTTTTAATTATTATTTTTAATTTTTAATTTTTTAATTTTATTTCTGTTCATCAAAATTTGTAATATTTTAATAAGACTGGGTGGTGTAATGGTCTTCAAGTGAGTCGTATAAACCGATCGAGCAGCCTTAATTCATAAACTGCCAATAAAAAAAATGTAACGTTTTAATTTAACAATCTTTGTATATTTTAATTAATAACGTTTTAATTTATCATTCTTCATGTAACAGCAAAACAAAATTAGCCTAATTCGGCGTTAATCCGGTGAATTAGTTCCTCTATATGACATATCTGTCGAGACTGCTAGTTTTAGAACAACTCATTAGTCATTTCTGAGTAATTGATGTTTGCTTGAGAGCATTGATCTGACATTTTAATACCCCTGAAACATTACAAATAGTCGTGTTTTCTGGCTTCCGATCAACTGTATGCATCACCAGATTGATGTCTCGCCCAATATCTTTCATATATATTGATTGCATTTCTCGGAGTTGGTTAGTTCATAGAAAGGATCATGTACCTACAAAATATTAACACATACAGCCACGTGAATTATCTTATTCCATCTCTGTGTAGGCATATATATATATATATATATATATATATATATATATTTTAGAAGTTGGCATTTCGTAAAGGTAAAATTTTAAACTGACGTAGTTATTGTATATTTATTTTATAATAAAAATAATGGATCACTATTTAATCATGTGATTTTCTTTTTTTAAGTTTGTTTTCACAAAATTTTTTAATTCATCTCATCTAATCATTACAATTTTTTTAAATTTCCACACAAACTAAAATAAACAATTCAACTTTTTCAAATCTTAAAGTAAAAATAATATTAAAAAAAATATATTCTAATAAGATTTTATTTAATTTTTAACTCTCATTTCAACTCATCTCAAACAAACAAAGCCTTAGGCTGCATTTGAATGTTGAGCTGAGCTCAGTTGAATTGAGTTCCTTATGAATAACAATGAGTTAAGTAATGGAAGGAGTTATGTGTAACATCTAAACTGAGTTTAAAATGTATTTGAATGTTAAGATGAGTTTAATACTTTTTATGAGAAATTGAAAAAAGTTGTGGATCCCATGTATAAGGATGTTTTAAGTTGAAAAAGATTGTAGATCTCACGTATAAAAATATTTTGAGTTGGAATAAGTATAGTAATTTCAGAATTTGATATTTGAATGTTAGAAACTGAATTCAATTAAGTTTAGCTGAGTTTAGAAATCAAATGCGAGTGGTGAGTTTTACTTTTAGAGAGATGCTGGAGTGCAGTCGGAAGCCGCAGCACACCACAGGTAAATTTTTTTTTTTTTTCACTCAATACATTGAGTGTGCGGCGGCTGTTATGTACAGTAGACTACTGCTATTTATATTTTCTCTTTACTTTTATCATATAGCATTTTTTTAATACCTTTTCTATTAATCCGTTGCACAATGGAAAAGGCTCACCTGTTACTTTTTCCCGTTCGCTTTGCAGAAATTCCACAGAGATCTCCCTCCAACACCAGTTTACGCCTACGGTGTATCCGAAGACTTGGCTACAGTTCCTGGTCCAACAATCGAGGCTCTCCAGGGAATCGATATCCACGTGACGTGGCAAAATCACCTCCCTCCAAAGCACATACTGCCGTGGGACCCAACCATCCCGACTGCCATTCCAGCCAATAAGCTGGGCATTCCTACTGTGGTCCATCTCCACGGTGGCGTCGTGGAGCCCGACAGTGATGGATTCGCAAACTCATGGTTCACCCTTGGATTCCAAGAGAAGGGACCCACGTGGACCAAACAAACATGTCATTACCACAACCAACAACAACCTGGAAACCTATGGTATCATGATCATGCCATGGGATTGACAAGAATCAACATCCTAGCTGGCTTGTTTGGGGCCTACATCATCCGCCACCCGCAGTCGGAGTCCCACCTTGGACTCCCCACAGGCGATGAGCTCGATCGACCGTTAATCGTTTTTGACCGTAGCTTTCGAACCGATGGTCACATATACATGAATTGCACGGGAGATAATCCCTCCCTACACCCCCACTGGCGACCGGAATATTTCGGTAATGCTATCATCGTGAACGGAAAAGCCTGGCCACGCGTGACAGTACGACGTCGTAAGCATCGGTTTCGTATCCTAAATGCCAGCAATGCCAGATACTTTAGGTTCTTCTTTACCAATGGTCTGCAGTTCACCCACGTGGGATCTGACTCGGTGTATCTCAATAAACCAGTGGTAACCAATGAGATTCTGCTGGCCCCATCTGAGATAGCTGACGTGGTTATTGACTTTTCAGAATCAAAGACCAATACTGCTATTCTAGCGAACGATGCACCATATCCTTATCCGGATGGGAGCCCGGTCAACGAAGCCGATAGCAAGGTCATCAAGTTTTTCATCCTGAAGCATCGTGAGATTGACAGGTGGAGAGTTCCAAAGATGTTGATGCAATACCCACGTCCTGATTTATCTAGTGCATCGCGCACACGGTATATAACTATGTACGAGTACATGAGCACCACGGGCGAGTCAACTCATCTATACTTGAATGGAAAGTCATTCGAGGCACCGGTCGAGGAGACCCCAAAAGTGGGGAGCACGGAAGTGTGGAACGTGATCAATCTAACAGGGGACAATCACCCGTTGCACATTCATATGGGGCTCTTTGTGGCGTTGGACCAGATTGAGTTGGTGAATGCGGAAGAGTTCAGGAAATGCATGATGAGAATGAACGATGCGATCAAGTGCCAAATAAGCAAGTATGCACGTGGGAAAAGAGTAGAGGTGCCAGCTCACGAGAAGGGATGGAAGAACGTGTTCAAGATCAAACCTGAGTTCGTGACAAAAATTTTAGTGAGATTTTCGTACATACACTCAAATGAGTCATATCCGTTTGATGCAACTGCAGAGCCAGGCTACGTGTACCATTGCCATGTAAGTAGTCTAAATTGTCTTCTTTAAATTCGAATATATATATGTTTAAAATGGATAAATTTCGTGCAGAATTTTTATAAAATAGTAGATTTCATTACAAATATGAAAAAAAAGTTACTTTGCCTCTTCATTTTGACTACTCCATTTGACTGTTGGTCAAATTTATTTTTTATTTTTTTACTTAATAATTAAGGAAGTGATTTTAATTATATTGGTATATATATTTTTTATTTTTTAAAAATATTTAAATGTATTAAAAAAAATGAAAGAAAAAAAAAACAAGGCTGCTCCCTTAATAACATTCGTGCCATATTGTCACATTGCTCCGGGGACGTACGTTTAAGTCTGAGATACTACGTACTAAGGGTGTGCAAAATTTTGAAAATTTCGATTCCGTCCGACTCCGACTCTGACTCTGACGGACGGAGTCATAGTCATCGAAATTCGGAGTAGCTTCGAATATCTATTCGGAGTCGGAGTCAGAGTCGGAGCTTCAAGAAGCTCCGATTCTGACTCCAAAATTTTTTTTATTGAACACTTGCGCTCGAGCGAGGTGTTGAGTGCGAGTCGAGCGCACGTTGTATTGAACATTGGCTCGAGCGACATGTTGAGCGAAAGTCGAGTGAACCTCTCTGGAAGAGTTCCGCTCGAGCGCCACGTCGAGCACACGTCGAGCGAACCTCTTTGGTTCGCTCGAGCGACATGTCGAGCGGAAGTCGAGCGAACGTCTCTGGAAGAGTTCCGCTCGAGCGCCACGTCGAGCGCACGTCGAGCTCCGATCTTATGTCGGAGCTCCGATAGGAGGTCGGAGCTCCGACCTCCGATTGGAGTCGGACTCCAACTCCAGTTCGGAGTCGGTCACTTTGGATTTAATTAAAATGCTATGACATGTACATGCATGCATGCGCGCAGATCTTGGATCATGAAGACAACGAGATGATGAGGCCCCTAAAGTTCATTGAGTAAAGAAGGGCCAAGAGGAAGATGCAAGAATACTGAACAAGGTGGTTTTCATTCTGAAACCTTTGTATATACTGCATGCTTTTACTGCTAAGTAATTTAAAGTGTGTAGTCTCTGAATTTTAAATTTGTTGTCCTCTTATGCATGCAGGATAATTTATTTTCTCATCCACAAGAGAATTGGAATAATCAAGAAATTAAGATAGGGGAATTCATTATAAGAAAAATATTTATTTGTGGTCAATTATTTCATATAAAAATAATTATTTATTATTAAAATGAGTTTATTTTCATATTAAATAATCATTTTCGTTGCAAATAATTCGTCATAAATATATTTTTTTTCTTACAGTGGAGTGGCCGGATTGGTGGATACGTGACTCAGAAACTACAAATATTGTAGAATGGCTTGTCAGTAAGATTGACGTATAATGTTTTGCTTGATAAAAAATAAATGAGTTTCCTGATGTACGTTCAAATTTGGGGCGATTTGGGTTTCCAACTTCCATTTTTTAGCATGTGTGCCTCGTATATATGTCCACAATATGGTGTCATTAGATGATCAAAATCTCTCAAAAGTTATTAATGACGTTCGTACCAGAAGGTTTCAAGGTGTGAGAAAAATATAGATAAATAAAATACATTATTTATTGTTGTCTATGTAGATTTTCAAACATGATAACTAGATTCATGTTTTAGGTCTGGTTTAGTTATGTAAAATTAAATAATTTTATCTCATATAATCATTACAATTTTTTTAAATTTCCACATAAAATATAATAAACAATTCAACTTTTTCAAATCCTAAAATAAAAATAATTAAAAAATTATAGTATAACAATATTTTATTCAACTTTCAACAAAATATCTCATCTCATCTTAACAGCGTAATCAAACGAGGCCTAAGAATAATTTTTTTTTTCCTTTTTTTTAGGTGGGGTCTTTTTTTTTTTTTACAAGGGTTTGTCTGGGATTTATCTATTTGGAACAACCATTTCTCTTTTACTAAAGACAAATTGCATAAATCTATATTTATATAATTTAAATTAATTTCTTTTTTTATTTGTTAACTCCAATGAGCTGAATCCACATCACCATACCAAAAATTTTGCCATTTAACTAACAAACTTATTATTACTTTCTTCTTCTTTTAATTTTAGCAACTACTTAAAAAAAACATTATATTTATTTACCCCTAAACCTACATTCTCAACATGTAAATACCAAATATCTTGCTTATTCTTAATTGATCTATTTATATAATCCATCCGTAACAATTACATCTTTTCTTGTACGATAGTATGTTAAAAGGAAAAATCATATATACATATTTATCCCTAAATACCCCCACTAAACTTTGCATATCCCTAAATACTCCCACTAAACTTTGCATGAACTCTGTAAAGAAAGGAAAAAAAGAAAAGAAAAAAGAGCTAGCATGATACACAAACGACACTACTTCACGGATGCAATTGACTAACCTGGACCGATTCTGTCTTGTTCAATATGAGTTCAGTTCTTAGAAACAAAAAACGATTAAAAATCGATTGGTATTGATTTTCAAGATTTTAAAATCGAATTGAACCGAACCGAACTGATATATATATATATATATATATATATATTATATTTAATTGTTATATTATATATTATAGTTTTAAATTTTAATCTTATTGTTTATGCTTTCTTGATATAAACTTACTCTTTAATATGAATATGAATATTCAATTATATTAACGTATTATTATTTATCCTTATATTTAGCTACATACTTACACACACACACTCACACACACATATATATATATATATAATATGTAATTGTAATTTTTTCTTGCTAAGTATTTGGTAATCAGTTATTCTGTAATTTTTTTATGTACTTTGGAGTTGGTCCTTTTACTTTGGTGGTTGCATTTACAATTGTTTGTGTATTTTTATATACATGGATGTCTTTTTTTAAAATAATTTTTTAGGCTATATCATATTTGGGGTAAAAAGAAATTCATTTGGGTCAGAAAAACTAATTAACCTAACAAAAAAATTGAAAACCGAATTACACCTATAAATCGAACCTAACTGGATTGGAATCGAAAAAATTGAAATTTCCAGTATTTGGGATGAATCGTTTTATATCGGTTATCAGAATTCCAAAACCGACTTAGACCATATCGATTTCAAAATATATCCAAAACCGGACCGAATCAAATGGATTACACCCTTAATCATCACATTTATTTTGGAGCCTTTTATTTCTATGAGCCGACACAGAACAAGTTTTACGGGTAAAAATGTTGGTAGATCCAATGAATGGGCAATCAATAGGGATGGTTAACACCCTGGCTCGTTATCGAGAGCTCATTAAAAAAAATTACTAATTCGATAAGCGTTTTATTTTGAAATGGTTGTATAGATTCTGGTTGACCAATTAGAGGGGTGAATGCAAGCCATTAATGAAGTTGGACACTTGTTTTTCTTTTCTATATGCCCATCATGATATTGTTACAATCACTCAATTTTAAACGTACTAAGCATATAAAAGCATGCATGCAGGACTAGACCTTCATCATACTCCCTCTCTGAGATGAGTACTGTACGATACCAATTTTTTTTGTTTGAAATGAGTTATTTTAATTAGGAGTTGCATATAATAGCGGAAGTTTGGAGTGAAATAACTTCTATGCTAATTGCACTTTCTGCTACTGCTTCTCTTTATCGATCATTCCCATCTTGCCGCTCTTTTCCTTTTTAGATATGGTATCGTTACTTTCCAAGTTCAGCAAAACACTGTTCATATTAACTCCAGAACTTTGTTTTCCTTGGTTCTAAATGGTAGTGGATGTCAAGTACTTTGTGTCTGTGGCTGTAGATACTTGTGATTCATTGAGATTTTTGTCAAACAGCGCTTGAGCCATTGTTTTTCTGCCCATATATTGTAGTATATGAATTAAAACATGACAGTGTTGCCTTTTATTACTTCTCATGGTGATACTATTGGATTTAGAGAATTCAAATTTGTCAAAATTTGGAGGTAAACCGTTGTAGAAGTTTATTAAAGATCAGAGCGTATCTCTAGCCATTGGAGAGAAGAGCGCAACGCTCGGTCTTCCACATCCAAGATTCTCTCTTTGAAAAAAAAAACTCACAGTGATGGGATGCCTAGAGTCAAGAATATTGAATCTGGAGTGGGTGACCATATATAACTATATATAATACCTTAATTCTAATTTTGCCATCATAAAATAATATAATTATATGGGTATTTAATGGTTCACATGAATTGGACCCATACCATTTTAATGCTCATAATCTAACTAAAATTATGTGCTTTTAGAGATGTGTCAATAGCCCAATTATATCACTTTATTGATCATGCTTATTGAGCTTTAGAGACATATCCAACCCTTATATTTGGCAATTATACAATGTATGATTTATAATTTATTCAAGTCTATCAAAATGTTTTCAATATTCTCCTACTTGGACCACATAGGTCTCTGGAAAACATTGTAAATTTTATGAACTCAAATTGTAGTTGCCGAATTTTATAAATATAATCTCCAAACAATATGGTTCATTGAATAATATCAATATAAGATCATGGTAGTCGTCACATTTATCGTGACAGGACCCCGACCCCTTCATGGTCACAAACACTAATATCATCAACAACATAGATCAAGTACGGATGTGTGACATGAAAATTTTATATAATATGATCCTTTGTTATGCCTATTTCCAACTAGTCCAACTTCATGACTCAAACATGAGTCCCTGTATGATTATTTAAGGCTTATGTATCACCACAATTTGAAAGAAATGCAACTTTATTTTATAATCATCGATAAACAAAATTCTGATCCTAATAAGTGTCATCGTGCTTAGACTTTAACAAACTTCTGTCATTCTTGGAATATAACTCAGCAGCATTATTATCACAATAAAAATTTAATGAATTCTCAATGTTATCCACGACTTGAAGTTCGGTGATAAAATTCCAATCATCTTGCTTGATTGGACGCCTCACAGCAAGCAATAAATTCTATTGTCATGGTAGAAGAAGCTATTAACATCTATTTGATGCTTTTCCATGATACAACTTTCCCAGATAATATGAAAATATAACCTAAAGTGAATCTCCTACTATCGAAGCACCCAGAAAATTCGGAGTCCGAGAACCCAATAATCTCTAGATAATCCGACCTTCGATATGAGAGCATATAGTCTTTTGTTTTTTTTCCAAATACCACATTACCCTTTTAGCAGCTTTCCTGTGATCAATGCCTGAATTGCTCAAATATCTACCATGCATTCCAACTGCATATGTAATATCTAGACTTGTACAAACTTGGGCATACTTGAGGCTCCTTACAACTGATGCATAACGGATGTCCTCCATTTTTTTCAATATTGTTCTTTGGGCAATGGATCAAACTTAATATGTCACCTTTTGCAATGGGGGCATCCCCAAATGCGCAATTTTGCATGCCAAAGCTACTAACTATTCACTCGACATATGCCTTTTGTGATAACCCAACTATACCACGTGATCTATCATGATGAATTTGTATGCCTATCACAAAAGATGTGTTACTAAGATCTTTTATTTCAAAGTGTTTCAAAAGAAGTTTCTTAGTTTCATGTAACAAGCCTATCTCACTATTCGCTAGTAGGATGTCATCAACATATAGCACAAAAAATATAAATTTACTCTTAGTGATCTTACGATAAATTCATTGGATCCATATCATTTTCCTTTAAACCAAAAGAGGAAATTACTTAATCAAACTTTCATTGCCATTGGTGAGATGCCTGGTTTAAACCAGAGATGGATTTCTTCAGTTTGCAAACCAAATGACTTTATTCATCAGTCTCAAAGTCAAGCTAATTTTCAGCGTCAACTTTATAAGCTTTAAAAACGTGCTTGTGATTTCTCATTTCTCAAATATAGATATATATAACGAGAATATCAACTATTAAGTGATTAAATATCGTTGACCATTCCAAGATGCTGTAGGAATGGGAATAGACCATATATGTCAGTGTGTATCAATTCTAAGACGCCTGAACTCGTGTTGGCACCCATTTTCCTTATACTTGTTTGCTTTCATTTTATACATTCAATATATATTTTAAATTCAAAAAAATCAAGAGGATCAATAATCCCAATTGAAACAAGCCTATAAGTATAAAGATTATCAATTACAGAGCCAGTGCCAATAACATCTTATTCTCGAAAAAGACTAAATTTGTCATTTCCAAATAAACAAAAATAAACGGATTTGTCCAAACAAGAAACATAAATTAAATTATGTCTAAATGACAATACATAAAAAGTCTCATCTAAATCCAAATCCAAATCAAAAGCAGACTCTAATTTTAATTTGTAGACTCCAATTGCCTCCGCACTAACTTTATTGCATCTCCAAAGCAAATAAATTCTTCAACATCACTGGGTTTTCAGCACTTTTGGTAACCTTGCATAATAATAGTAGCTCCTGAAGCTATCCACCAAGTGTTAGGTGGCATAATAGCCAAATTAATTTCAGTGCAAACAAAAATAGAAAAATCCTATTTCTCTACAAGCCACTTATGTTACTGGTGACAATCCTTCTTCACATGACCGGTCTTCTTATAAAAGTAACAAATAAAAACCTTATCGTTTTCTTGTTGCACAATTGCCAGTGAAATCCAGACATCCACAATTACCTTAGTTTTATTATTTCTCTTTCTTATCTTGGTGCCAAGATTTCCACAAGGAAGAGTTTCCAAGTGTGCACTTTCTATCCTTGCTTCAATCTCTCTTCTTCTTGCACACACTGAGCAATGAGCTCATTAATAGTTTATTTATCCATTTGAGTATTATAATTAATCTTAAAATGGACAAATTGTGCACGAAAAGAATTCAGAATAAGATGCACAAGAATCTTATCTGATAATTCTAACTTTAGTGCTCACTCTAGTAACAATAATTGACATTTCCAAAACGTACTCACTTATATTCCATTTTTCATTATACTACATTGAGACAAGTTTGATAAAAGTGTACTTATCTCTACCTTTTCCGATGCAACAAATCAATATGTAATTTGGCTCAGGTACTTCTTAGTAGTTTTGTCTTTAGGCATTGCACCTTGAATAGAATCAGAAATGCAATGATTCATTATCATAAGCTTCATGCGATTAGAGTGCTCCCATTTCTAATAGGTTGTCCTTTGATCAGCTGGCTTGGGTGGCTCCTAAACCCGCAACGCATAGTTCAAATCCATATACCCAAGATCAACGGTAACATACTCTATTCATCTTGCAAAATTCAATCTATTAAGAACTGTAAAGTTATTGAAATTGGCAGAAATCGAAGATGCATTCACTAAAAGAAAACAATATGAACTTATAATAAATGAATACCCATCAATTTTAAAGTATTGACAATGATTAACAAGCCATAATGATCATTATGCAAGCTTTATTCTAGTTGAAAAAAAATATCAATCAAACAACATGACTAAAATTAAAAGAAAACGTTATGGTTTTATAAAAGAGTCGGCTCTTATGAGATACCTAGTGCATCATTGCAATCAAGTTTTTGAACAGTAATCACAACATGCAATTGGTCTTCTACAAATAAGGTTAGTCACCGTATATAAAATAAAACCAGGGCTTGGCCAAACAATAGTCATCCTTTGGGTCAACTATTAATAGACAATTCAGGAAACATCTCATCTCATCTTATCTCACCTCATCATTACAACTTTCCCAAATCCTCACACAAAATAAAATAAACAATTGAACTTTTTCAAATCCCAAAACAAAAATAAAATAAACAATTCAACTTTTTTAAATTCCAAAACAAAAATAATATTAAAAAATATATTCTAATAATATTTTATTCAACTTTTTAACTTTAATCTCAACTCATCTCATTTCTGAAAACAAACGAGCCCTAAATGCATAGGTTACTCCCAAAATTATACAATTTACATTTAATTACCTTATACCATCTATGGCTCAACCAAATAAAAACTTTGCTTTGGGCCGATTGTTATTCACATAGATATAGATGTAACTTGATGCAATTCATTAGACTCTTTTAGGGGTGCTACCCGCACCCCCGGGGCTGGAGGACCCCCATCCCACACCTTGCGCCCGCATGGGCGCGGGGTGGGGCTTTGCCCCTCGGCACTAACCCCCACACATGGAGAGCAAGGGCGGACCTCTCAGTTTTATAAAAATTGACTCAAAGAGCAACAAAATGTCAATTTTTATAGAATTAATATTTTTTAATTAAATTACATAATTACGTTGGTTGATTGAATTTATTTTCTTCTAAATTATGCAAGAGGGTCATGTTCTGAGATTTTAAATCCAAATTCAAAGAGCAAAAAGAAAAAAAATAGCCGAGTAGTAAATGAGCTGTGAGTGTATCATTACCCTTTTGTTATATATAGGTTTATATATAGAATATATATGTGCAAGGTGGGGGAAATTTAGGTCGGGGTTGGGCCTAGCCTGCCCCTTGCACCCGTTGGGGGGCCAGATGCAAGCGGGTGGCCCCGCCATGCAGATTTGGCTGACAGGGGATCAGCCCCACCCATGCCACAGGGCGGATGGGGGCAAGGTAGCGGGGTGCGGGGCCCCGCTGCCCACCCTTAGACTTTTTTTACCTTTTCAGGCCTAAGAGAACATCTCCATGATATAGGTCACTTAGGCGACATATCACTTTATTTTCCCTACGCCACATGTAGGGGTTTAAATTTGAATCGGGAAACCAGAAAACCGGTCTAGACTGGACCGGTTGGACCAGTTTTGAACCGGTCCGGTCTGTGACCCATTTGATTGTGTTTGTGTAATTGTAATCTGTAATCTGTAATTGTAGTAAACATTATTTTTATTAATTCTAGTAGATTTTTTGAAGCAGTTTTTTTTTATTAATAGATTTTTTATGACAAACTTACATTTTAAAAAATCAGACCGGAACGGATCGGAAAATGGTAAAATCGGAGATACCGGTTTAGGAGGGTAACCGGTGCGTAATCGGTTTTGGAAAATGAAAAACCAATACATACTGGTTCGATCCTAAATTTTGTTCAAAACCAGACCGAACCGAACCGAACCGGTTACACCCCTAGCCACATGTAAGAATTGCTACTAAATATATCAAATAAAATAATTATATATATAAATATGTTACAATAGTAAATAATATGTTTATATTAGAGAGAGGGAAAAAAAGAATTATTTATTTAATATTTGTTAGAAAAAATATTACTAAAATAATAAAAAGAATATTATTTTATTATGTCAGATTCGGGTTAAACCGAGGAACCAAGTCAATCGGGTCAGTCAAACAGGTCAGGGTTAACGGTTGAATGGGTCAGGGTCAATGGTCAAATGGGTCCGGGTCAACCCATGGGTATGGGTCTTATGATATGATTCGGCCCAATAGGGAAACCCAATTGGTTTAAAGGCTGGATCCAAAACTTGGGCCAGACCATTGCAAGCCCAATGCTTATTAGCAAAATTATCCTTAAATCTTATTAATGGCTAGACCCAAAACTGGCACAACTAAGGCCGCAAGCCCAAGCCTTATGTAAAGGCTTTCCAATTGAAGTAAAAGAAAAACCATATCAAATTTAGAAAAACACATGACTAGGAAATTATTATAAAAAAAAATCCATATTGGAACTCCTTCTTCCGTCTGAATTACAAAACTTAAAGTAGTACTCTTCATGATCTGTGTATATATATGGGTGTTGGACGGAGTACAACCTCTTATACAAGAGGTCCAGTCTCAAACTACTATATATATTTGGGAACCTATTGTTGTCAATACTGCCCAGTCGATCACAAGCGGCGGGAATCGACCCACATTCATTCACTCAGGAGATCTCGATGATCAGTTAAAGGAAGTCCCATCATGAGCTAGAACTGTTACGATTTTTTGTCGATTTGTGTTAGAAACGATGGAAGTATTATATATACATCCATCCAATAATGTTTATATATACTTTCAAAAGTTCACTATAGTTGATCATGTTTGCTGGAAACCAAAAACATTGGTTATAATAGATTCTATAACAAATGATTTTGTTGACGCACTAACGTTGGTTTTATATTTCTACAACATGCGAGCAGCAATATCTTTGCTTTCCTGTTTCTGTTTACATCTGTTATATATTACATAGGTTGTTTCGTACTTAAAGCATTTATTACATTAAAATTATATGATATCTCTAGCTTAGTAGTGAGTCGAAGAAAAAGATCTTCAAATTAGCACTGTCATTTAAAAAAAAAAAAGAAGCCTTTCCTTATCTAAATTTATAGCTTAGTGACTTTTTCCTATAATATATAATATACCGCTCTTGGATGTAATCAAACTTCCCTTTGTTTTATCTTTCTGGCCATACTTCAATTTCGCTTGATTATTTACAATTACACAATCATGTAATATATAGGAACACATTGTTGGGTTGCATGTGGAGCATGGTTTGTGAGCAGAAAATCACAGAACAGAGAGTTCGTTCAATTGTCGCTCGACCTGGCGCTCGAGAGAAGCTCAACCCATGAGTTCGCTCGAGATGTGCTCGACAGTGGGCTGGAGCGAAACCCAACCCATAAGTTCTCTCAAGATGTGCTCGACAGTGGGCTCAAGTGAGACACAACCCTAGTATTCGTTGGAGTTGCCTCAATACACCGCTCGAGCCAATGTTGATTGAGTGTTCGCTTGAGACGCGCTCGACACGTCGCTCAAGCGAATGACTCAGTTTTTGCCAGATTAGAGTTTCCAGCACCGTTTCTATATACATCATATTTTGCCCCTATTGTACACATTTTTCAGCAGTTTTCAATGAGAACAAAAGAGGCAAAGTGTGAGTGCATATTGTGAGAGAGAAAAAGTCCTAAAAAGAGTGAGTTGAGATTGTGTAATTGTAATCTCTTCTGAATTAATAAAACTTCTACAGTTCTGTAGACGTAGGCAAGTTATCAAACTACATAAATTGTATGTCGTGTGATTGCTTGATCATTGCTTTAATTTATTTGCCATCATTGGTGTGTGTGTTTTTCACAACATACATTACATGCCTGTTTGTATATGCATGATTGGAAGGATATATAATTATATATAATGATCTTGTAACTTAGAGTTTTTTTCTTATTTTTGCCAAGTTAACGTGCATATCAGACTATCATGTTAATTTGCCTTGCTTAATTAATGCTGAATACAAAAGGAGGAAAATATTCCATGAAGTACTCGACATGATTTCATATCGTATTGATCAACCTCCCGATTAATTAATGAATACCAGTTTAAAGGAAATATTCAAATAATTTGTATAAAAGTACGTACATTCTGTTTTCAAATCTAAATTAAAGATTTTCCTTAAGTTATAATTAGAATAAAGAAAATAGCTTGTTCTTTTTTTTCCCATAGTTTGTACTTTACTGTCATTAGAATTCAAATTAAGCGACATTTGGATTGATCAAGTATTCGAAATTCTATTAATTTTTGGTGTATTGAAGTCCGAGAGTGACTGTCTCGTCGTCTCTCACAGGGGCTCTCGACATACCTACCCACCACCACGTACGTCTGCTCCCATGCATGCGCCCATCCCGCCTTATAACCAGCAAGCGCACAGCGTCACCATCGTCCAGTCCGGTGAGGATGGATGCATGCTTCAACCTAGCTAGCACTAGCTAGCTGTACAACTTAGATAGTCATGGCCTGAAATGGCAGAGGGATGGCGGAAGTTAAATCCAGAAATCATGGGCTTGTGACACCATGCTTGGTAGGTTTGTACGTATAGATTGATCATCATTTTTTAAATATATAATGAAACTCGATCAAGTTGGTTTCTGAAAAATAATTTGTAGCTTATTCTCATGTATTTTCTTTAAGAAAAAATCTAGGGAGAAGCCACTGTAGTGGGAGCAGCCGCTGCACACCCTACGTGGCATAAGTAAAATGACGAAAAACACCATACAATATTCATCTCTCAAATTCGAAATTACAATAGACTGAGAGAGCTGATGAGAGAGAGAGTGACGATGAGAGAGAGAGACGATGAGAGAGAGAGACCGAGATGTGAGAGAGAGAGAGAGCATGAGGGATGAGAGAGAGAGTCGAGAGAGAGTCGAGAGAGAGATCGAGATGAGAGAGAGAGAGCTGATGAGAAAGAGAGTGACGATGAGAGAGACCGAGATGAGTGAGAGAGCTCGAGACGAGAGAGAGAGCGGAGATGAGAGAGAGAGAGTCGAGGAGAGAGAGACGATGAGAGAGAGAGTCAATCTGATGAGAGAGAGTCGAGGAGAGAGACGATGAGAGAGATCTGATGAGAGAGAGATCAGAGAACAGGATGATAAGAGGGAGAGTCAAGATGAGAGAGAGAAACAATGGGATGAGAGAGACGATGAGAAGCTGTCTGGTGAAAAAAAAAAAAGAAAAAAAAATATGGACCAGAAGCATCCCCGTAATGTATGCATTGTGTGCACCGCTATAGTAGATTCTATATAGAATAACTCGGTAAAAGGTTCAAGTTTGATGGCTAGCTACTCGCATGCATGCGAAAGTTTTTTGCCTTGCTGCCTTTCATGTGCACTATGTGCTATATCAATTTCTTGCCGAAATTGTGTTTCTTTCTCTAGTCATGCATGCATATGTGACCTATGGGTCATTAATTAATTATATTAGTGCAGTCAAGATTGAGTGAAGGTTCAGTACGTGGCCAACTTTATCCATATTAAAAGGGGTACTCAATCACTCATTAAAATAAAGGAAAATAATTTGATGTGATTTGTATAATAGATGAGATTAAACTTATGTCAATTTGTGAGATTATTTTGTATAATTATTTTGTATATGTAGCGGTACTCTAAAATAAATACATCACTTTCAACTTTCGAGCGTGTTATCTATATATATGAGAAAGAAAATTTGAGATTTTTTACTTGTACCAGCGAGATCATGAGAAGAATTAGTATTACTAAAAACATCATATATATATATATATATATATATATATATATATCTCACGTACAGTTTCAAATATATTTAGAATATTATTTTTTTAATAAAAAAATCTTATTTTGACTGTGATTGAGATTTGAGTATATATATTTAGACTTTGGATTTGAATAATTTAATTATTATCATTGCCTTTTTGTATTTCATTTTTCAATTAAGAAATTTCTAATTTACATATAATTGTCTCTGCCAATATATATATATATATATATGTGTGTGTGTGTGTGTGGATATTGTAGATCTCTTAATTATCATGAGACAATTAACCCAATTGAAAAGAAACTCCATTTTCAGAAAAAAAAAAAAATCTATATTCAAGCAAAAGTCTGGTTTTGGGAGGAGGTGGATATATTAGTGGTTCAACCACTTGAAAAACACAGTCTCCCACAGCTGTATTACTGTATATATCCACTACATGTGGCTTTTTAATATTTTCGAAAGACTCGGCCGCCATCGATCGTCATATGTACGCAGGTGTGTGTATATATATATATAGATCCCCTTCCTGCAGAATAATATATAACATCGACAGAAAAGGTCCTGAAAATTGTAAAATAATTAGTGTAATTTTCATCTCATGTGTACGTCGACACTGCCAATTATCAATTGTGGGAGTTGTTGGAATCTTCAGAACGACCAAGTCTAATTAGTTGATAATGTGACAAGATTATTGGAAAAGCTGTCACTCTTTTCATGTACAAGTTTTTATTTTTTTTGAAGGTTTGAGGTTGATGCTGACTCAGAAACGGATAAGCTTATCCACAACAATGTCTCTCCCCTCTTCTCCATCTCAATCATTGAGACATGAAGATTGGAGAGACTTGCCTGTAACTCTACGGCTTTGAAAAAAGAAAAGAAATAAAGAGGCAATAAAATAGTTTTTTTTCTTTCCAATTATCTTTGCCTCGCTCATTAGCTAATTAATTAATTAATGTGTAAACACAAGGTACATTTGTTATAAGTATAATTAATTGTTAAAGGTAGTGAGGGGCAGCAAAACACCAAACATTTCGACCACGCGACCGTTACACCAACCTAGACTTGGCTGCAGTAATTAATGTCATTTAGGGAAACTTATCCATTTCTCATGAAGAAAATA
This sequence comes from Juglans cinerea, assembly GCA_961763995.1. Lineage (NCBI taxonomy): Eukaryota > Viridiplantae > Streptophyta > Magnoliopsida > Fagales > Juglandaceae > Juglans > Juglans cinerea. Next base: position 2,132,743 of record CAUIVZ010000011.1, on the reverse strand, counting down.
TCCGATTAATTACGAGGGAGGCTTTCATGGGCCATCCCTAGCTTAATTTACTTATTATTAAGATATATATAACAAGAGTGGATAGAACGTGTGGCCTCCAACTTGCAACTTCTACCAAACACGCAGCCTAAAATCATGCGTCATGATTTACTTGCAACTACTTTCCTGATCTAGTACGTGGTTGCTGTTGAATCGTTGATGTACTGATGAAGACAATCTTGGAGTATTACCTCGTTTGAGAAATGTTATTATCTCTTTTAATTTATACTACTTATTTTATCTTTTTGATGGAGTGTCTCGTGACTTATTAAAAAGAATTAAAAGTATAAACATAAAAAGTATAAAAAATTTAAGATTTTTGTGATCTTTCTCATGTGTTTTTTGATGTGCGATATTTTCTTTTGAATATATATATATTTTTTAATAAGCTACGTGCATGGCACTACATTAATATAGTGTCGCATCAAGAGAGCAAAGTAAATAGTATAAATTAGAGATTATAGTAGAATTATTCTTACCCCTTTGATCGATTGAACGTAGTAATTAAATTAATCATTTATAGTTACAATTGAGAAAATGGAAAGATCATGTCAAAACATGACAAATTTCTGAGCTTGAAGTATGTTGAACATCAATTTGGGTTCCATTTCTTGCAACTGGTATTGTGAGTGGGATCGTTCCCAGTGTTGGGCCAGACCTCATGGGCTCGACCCGCGAGGCATTGATGGGTCTAAGGACAACCCAGTAGGACGACATCGGTATGAGAGAATAGGATGGGCCTGGCAGGCTTGGAAGGTGGGCGCACCTGACCGAGGCCACGTTGCATTTAATGAAGGACGGAGGTGGACATGCCACGGCAAGGACCCAGTGCTGTCAGCAGTCGCCATAATCAGGCATGGACGGCCTGTCGCATGACAGGGAGTTGGCAAACGACATGGCTTGGGTACAGAGTGGCACCACACCACAATCAGCTTGTCAAGGGATTGCCCCTACCAAGTATATATATCCCACCTCGGGGGTAAAAAACTTTCTACACACTTTCATTTGAAGCTCCCTTAAGTCACAATCCCAGAACCCAAGCTGACTTAGGCGTAAGATGTATCCCCCACCACCTCGAGCCCTCATTTCTTATTTTTGTATGAACAAATCGTAGAGTTGCTTGGACTGTGAAACACGACATCAGGAGGTATGAATGCGACCAATCTCTAAACTTGTTCACATATTTGGAAGGAACAACAGAACAAGAAAGGCATTGAAAATGAACTCTCAATAGAGTGATAAGCCTTCATCAAGTCTATTTTGATAGCTCATAAACTTTTACCCTTACATATATCCTTTTGGTAGTTCACCATCTCTTGAGCGCGCAAGTAAAACGTTCTTGGATACAGAGAAATTTCACGAAAGTAAATTTACAATTGATTACGTGGCTTGGTATAGTACTAACTAGGTTAGATTGTAAATCAATTTTTATTATAAAATAGATTTAACATATCAGATAAAGCAATGTTAATTTGTAGGTTTATTTTTTAGTAGTGCTACATGTATTTACAGTTTTACTTACAAGACTCATTTTATTAGTTTTCTTTTGAAATCATTTGAATTTCAAAGTTTATGATTTTCAACATATCAATAACTAATATGTGGAGAAGTAAATTTTTTGTAAATTTATCTTAAGTACAATTAGCATTTTTCTTTATTTTTATAAAATCTTTTTATGATTGTATCACTTGTATTTCATATATTAATATATATATATATATATTGATAAGTAAAAATATTGTATATATCAAAAGGAGTAACTAAGTACACTGAATGTATACAAGAAAACACATTGTCCAAAATGATCCAAGCCCATTAAAAAAAAAAAACCTAAAATACATCAGACCCGACCTCAATCCCAACCCTTTATTTCCTGTAGAACTAAAACTCTATCCAACACCAACCCCAACCCCAACCCCAATCCCAATCCCAATCCGTCTAATTAATTAATTATTGCACACTTTCGAATCGAAGAACGGCACTTAAGTGCCCAAGGGCTAGGGTTGTACGTCCATAAATGACCACAATGCAAAAATAGATGGGTCTTTTGCATGTATCACGTGCTTTATTCATAATTATTTCATTACGAAATTTCGACAGTAAGCTAAAGATTTTATATTACTCCTACCAGAGATTAGAACAAAGCATAATTTCCATATAATACCACATAAATTATTACGAGTAAGTCTGAAAAAATAGGTGTACGCGTAAGTACTGTGTTAGATCTGATCACAAATATAAATTTATAAGATCATGTTATAATTTGCTGTGTATATTAGATTGCAAAGTTTTTTAATTAAGATCTAAAATATCATCATGAGTTTGTGAACGTAAGATTTGTACGAGAATCTAACAATATTTTACATAAATCAATTTAATATATACAGCTGTTGACAAGTTTGCTGATCCATTAATAAATAAAAGAGAAAATATATTTACAACCGTAAATTGTGTAACTGTCACGTAATCGTTTTGAAGAAAGTAAATAAAACATAGACTCACATGAAAAAAATTAATTTTTTAATAATAGACCACTCTTTTTCAAAACGATTATTCAACATTTACGCATTTTATTTTATGATTGTACGTAGAAATAATCTTAATAAAAATCTTTGAATTCCTTCGTCACACCGAAGAAAACAAGCAGTCAGCCTGCCCCGCAACCACCATTCAGTTTGTCTTGACGTACAAGTTCATTTTCCTTCTATATATATATATATATATATATATATATTTGTTCTGTATATATTTCTGTACGAATGCTTATCGGATTCCTCAACCAGCAGTCAAGTTTGCATCAATCGAGTTTCCACCTTCCAGTCTTAATTACTACAGCTTGTTGATATATAAGTACAAGTTCTCCCAAAGTGTCAAATGATCATTATCTTGATGATTTGCCCAAATCCAAATAATTATATATGACATGCAGTGATGTTCGATCAATTGATCTGATAGTCCTCGTGAAGTCTCATCATAAATAATGTTCATTAGGATATATGTGGCCATTATTATTTTTTTTTTTGTATTTTTTCCACACGTCTCATAATCCCCATCTTTACACAATAAGAATGGGTTAATATTCTGCAGGTTAATTAATTCTACAACAGAAGCCGTCTTTTTGTTTTCTATTGTCCGCCGATTATACCATATTAACAGTACTATTTTGGATATTTTAATGCATTTCTTTTAACCCTTCAATTGGAAAATCGGCTGTACGTACACATATATGCATGCTTGATGCACAAGAAAATAATTTTACTACAGCAAATTTTAGATTTTGGGATGATTATTTTTCTTATGAAATGAAAATCATCCCAAAAAATGAGTTTTAAGACAAAATTTGATTTTGTCCCTAAAAATAGACGAAAGTCGTTAACTGTTCGAACAATCAATTTTTAGTTCAAACGGTATATGTAGGAACGAGAAATTTCGTTCCTAATAAAATATCCATTCGAACATTTATTAAATTGTTCGAACATAATAAAATAAACTTTCGAACGGATATTATATAGGATCGAACGACAAATTGGCGGGTTAAGTGATTACATTTCGGGGGAAATTGACTTACGATTCGAACAACTTATTAAACTGTTCGAATGTCAAGGTTAATCGCCGTTCATATGAAAAATAAAGGGTTCAAATGGAAATTAATTGTAAAAATATTTGGCGGAAATGGAAATACGTTTGAAGGCTTATACATTACATTCGAACGGTGCCAAAATTTTTACAACTTTTGATGATCACAATACAATACCTTACTTAATTATGGAGAAATATTAAATATGTATAAAACATTAGCAGTTAAAAAATATATATAACGAAAATCAATAATTAATTTAGAATAGAAAAGGAACGATTCATAATTAAATTAATTTTACAAAACATAAAATATTGTCCATACAAAAAAAAATACAAATAAAAGATATACACTACTACCTGCCCAAATCATTTACCACCTCTTTGACTCCAGCTAGGTGTGACTCTAGTTGTGTTAGCCAAGTACTGATCATCACCTGAGTCACATAGATGCTAGCAATCCTTGTACGTAAGTCAGAGATGGTACTTCAGATCTCCATACACACCACATCAATAATCTCTAATGTCTGTGCGCGGATCTCTACACGCACTATATCTGCAATATCCTCACAAATTGCAGAGCGTGATGCCTTCTATGTAGATGTCTCACCGGCCGATACACCATGATCTCTTGGGTGTGCATCTCCCTGAGTCTCGATTGGCTCTGTAATGAGAGCATAAAAATGAAATCTCGAGTGTCTTGTGCAACGTGACAAGGTCAAGGAGTTGATCAGTCCAATCAGCTCCCGAACATGCTCGATAATATCTGGCAAGACCCAGAAATCATGTGATCAAGACAAAATTTAATTTTTCGTCCTAAAAAACCTTTTGGGACAATGATATTTGGATGACATTGGAACAATTTTTTTTTATCCAAAATATGTTTTGGGACAAAATTACAATTGTTTTGGACAAAAGTTTTCGTCCCAGAAAAGCTCTTTTGTCGTAAAATTTACTTCTAATTTTATTATACTCTTAATTCAATCTGCAACTCAATTGTGGAGTCATTCAAACAAAAAATTTTTTATTAGTAGTTAGAAGAAATTAATAGATGCAGATAGAGGAAAATGAATTCTTTCTTATATTAAAAATTTTAAATTATCAATATATACTAATTAGTAATTGTGCGGATTAAAGTAGAGTACTTGTGTTAATCACGAATCCTGATACGTACTGATAATTAGGGAGGCTGGTCAAATCAAAGTAAATATTTTTGGGTCGGTGTATTCTTTTAAAGTAAAATATTTTTGGGTTGGTCAAATCAAAGTAAATATTTTTGGGTCGGTCAAATCAAAGTAAACATACATAAAAATGTTTTTGACTGGAAAGCCGTAACTTTTGTCCTCAAATTTTTTTTGCAATCCCCTCTAAATTCGACCGCGGTGGAGCTAGAGGTGGAAAGAGAGAGGATGAATGTTTTGTCTTGTTTGTTCAGTCCCATTTATGAGGTTCACTAGATTAAAAAGATTTAGGGAATGTTTCACAAATACGAGTGTTCTTAAAATTTTTAAATATAAAATACTTTTTAGTTTCAAAATTCTTATTTTTGTATTTTATCATTTCTCAAACACAAGACAAAAAAAATCAATTCTTACAAAACTTTAAAACAAAAATTATATTAAAAAATTATATTCAATTTCTTTTTTTTACTTTATCTATTCATCTTTACAAATTCAAATACATTTTTTATTTTAAAAATATTTTCATTCAACTTTTACTTTCTTATTTTCTAAAATCTAATAATATATTTGTTTAAACCATTTCACTATTATTTATAAAATCTTAAAATACTCTAAACATCTAAACATGCCCTTAATATATTCTATCAATCGGATTTCTTTACAAACTAGTGTTGAAATTCACTCACTACAACAAATACAGTCTTTTGCTGCAATTTTTATTTCTAGCGACAGTTATTATCTGGTAAGAAATAGAAATTGCCTTTCATTTATATCCTTGGAGTCGAGTAATTTAATCACCATCAATTCGCTACCTTTTGCGGCGAGACAAATGCGCAACAAAAAATATTGCAGCAAAAGCATGAGTCATATGTGACGATTTTTTAGGCCGACGTTAGTAAATATATTTACTACGAGACGGTTTCGCCGCAATAGTCTTTATCACCCATTAATGTGTCCGAATTTATCAAAATCGTGGCAAAAAAAAAAATTGCGACAAAATTTTTTTGCTGCATATAAACTCGCATAAAAAGATCACTACTAACAGAGACATCTAATTGCCGCGACACCTAAAATTTGTTGCGGCAGTTGTTAGTAGCTGCCAAAAGACTGTAGAGAGAAGTACTTTTGCGCTATTTCTTGATGTGTCGACAAAAAATTGTCATTATAATTCATTGTATATATGTAAACGAAATTGAAGGACATTGTACGCACGTATATTTTGCCTAATTTTTGCTTGGTTGTCCTGATACTCTCTCTCTTCTTTGTGAAATTGTTGCAGCTGCTCCTATTATCGTGAGCCTACTGTGGTGTCGTCGCGTCGTTGCTTGTAAATAATGCTTCTGTCTCTCATTTTTCCACTATCTTATCTCTCTGTCTCTAGATCTATAACTCTCACTTTGGCCCACTCTCCCTCCATGATTAATTAGGCTACCCTCTCTCTGTTGAGTTATGGAGTCTGGTTCACGCCGCTCGAGCAAAGAGTATAGCCGCTCGAGCGAAGACAAGACAGAGAGCCTCGCTCGAAGGAAGCTCGACAGACCGCTCTAGCAATTGCAAGTCAGAGAGGTTCGCTCGATGACCGCTCGACTCACCGCTCGAGCGGAGGGAAGACAGAGAGCTTCGCTTGAGGTGCCGCTCGACTCACGGCTCGAGCAACTGCGGGAAGTAAGTTCGCTCGACGCGGGCTCGACACGCCGCTCGAGCGAACATCCTTAATTCTGATGAATTAGGGTTTTCCGCCGTACAACATATAAATATTGTTTTTGTTTTGTCTTGTACTGTAGCTGAGTGAACAGTAGCCGTCCTACACAATTGTATTGTGATTCCTCAAGAAATAAAAATCCTCTGCAGCCCCCGTGGATGTAGGCAATTTGCCGAACAACGTAAATACTGTGTCGTGTGTTCTTGATTGTGTTGCTTTTACTTTATTTGTCATCGTTGGTGTATGTGTACTTTGCATAGTATTTCACAAAAACTGGTATCAAGAGCCAAGGTTGGATCTGAAAGAGAATGATGACTGGAGATAGAGTGAACGCACCCGGGATCGAGAAGTTTGACGGCACTGATTTTGGGTATTGGAAGATGCAGATTGAGGATTATCTCTATGGGAAGAGGCTTCACCTTCCACTGTTGGGAAAGAAGCCAGAGAGCATGGCTGATGCTGAGTGGACCTTGTTAGATCGACAGGTTATAGGTCTTGTTCGGCTGACTTTGTCAAGAACAGTGGCACACAATGTCAGTAAGGAGAGAACTACGGTGGATCTCATGGCGACTTTGTCAGGCATGTATGAAAAGCCGTCTGCGAACAATAAGGTGCACTTGATGAAGAAACTGTTCAATCTGAAGATGTCTGAGGGTATGTCTGTAGCCCAACACTTGAATGAATTCAATACGATAACAAATCAACTGTCATCTGTAGAGATTGAGTTTGATGATGAGATCAGAGCGTTGATTCTGTTGGCATCGTTGCCAAGCAGTTGGGAGGCCATGAGGATGGCTGTGAGTAGTTCAGCCGGTAAGGTAAAACTGAACTACGATGACATACGTGACATGGTGCTTGCTGAAGAGGTTCGTAGGAGAGACATGGGTGAGTCTTCGGGTTCAGGATCTGCCCTGATTGTTGACAATAGGGGTAGAGGACATGGAAGATCAATCTCCAAGAGCAGGGGAAATAGCAAGATGAGATCTGGACAGCAGATCACATGCTGAAGTTGTGGCAAGTCGGGCCACATCAAGAGAAACTGCAGGAATCAAGAAAGTTCTGATGATAATGCAGTGAATGTAGTGGCAGAAGAAATTCATGATGCCTTACTTCTTGCAGTGCATAGTCCGATTGATGATTGGGTGTTAGATTCAGGGTCTTCGTTCCATAGCACTTCACATCGAGAAATCATTCAGAATTATGTTGCTGGTGATTTTGGGAAGATGTATACGGCTGATGGAAAGGCACTGGATGTAGTGGAAGTGGGTGATGTGCATATCACACTTCCAAACAAGAGCATGTGGACTTTACATCAAGTCAGACATGTTCCAAATTTGAAGAAAAATCTGATCTCTGTGGGACAGCTTGATGACAGCAGTTTTGTAGTAGCATTCTCTGGAGGTGCTTGGAAGATCACTAAGGGTGCGCTGGTCTTAGCGCATGGTAAGAGATCTAACTCTTTGTATTTGACATCAAGATCCAGTGATGTGCAAGGAAATACAAGAGTGCAAAAAGGCAGACTTGATCGCGCGAAACATGTGAGGAAGCCAAAGGGAGTCAGCTTTGTCGTTCCTCATGAAAGTCTGGGAAAGTTGGCTAAGGTTGCCAAGATCGGTTCGAGACCGAATGCTCCTAGTGCAGTGGGAGTTGTGAGTCGCCCTAAGGGCGATGTATGTGGAAGACTGAAGTCGAACTTGACTTCAGTGCGTCTTCTAACATGAAGACAGGAGCTGTGAGTTGCAGAGGTGGAGGATATCATGTTTGAGGCAGAGGGCGACAATGTGGGTGTACCAGTCTCCAAGTGAGAGAATTGTTGAGTTATGGAGTCTGGTTCACGCCGCTCGAGCAAAGAGTATAGCCGCTCGAGCGAAGACAAGACAGAGAGCCTCGCTCGAAGGAAGCTCGGCAGACCGCTGGAGCAATTGCAAGTCAGAGAGGTTCGCTCGATGACCGCTCGACTCACCGCTCGAGCGGAGGGAAGACAGAGAGCTTCGCTTGAGGTGCCGCTCGACTCACGGCTGGAGCAACTGCGGGAAGTAAGTTCGCTCGACGCGGGCTTGACACGCCGCTCGAGCGAACATCCTTAATTCTGATGAATTAGGGTTTTCCGCCGTACAACATATAAATATTGTTTTTGTATTGTCTTGTACTGTAGATGAGTGAACAGTAGCCGTCCTACACAATTGTATTGTGATTCCTCAAGAAATAAAAATCCTCTGCAGCTCCCGTGGACGTAGGCAATTTGCCGAACCACGTAAATACTGTGTCGTGTGTTCTTGATTGTGTTGCTTTTACTTTATTTGTCATCGTTGGTGTGTGTGTACTTTGCATAGTATTTCACAACACTCTCTGCCCAGCTCCCTCAGTGATTAGGCTACCCCAATGTGCCGCTGTACCAGCCCAGCATTTCAAAGCGCCACCTCCTACTATAAGCTCTCTCCTTCGACGTAAATACTCTGTGTCTGGTATATATAAGCGTAAATACTCTGTGTTTGGTATATATAGACCGAATTGTTCCAACTCAGTTGATGTCCAATATGTACCCACAGTCCAACTTCGTAGAGACTTAGCAAAACTTCACAGCAAACCATATATGAGCTCTTATATATCGGGCCTTACTTTAGAAACAAATTGTTTGAAGTAATCTGTCCAGCTATTTCGATGAGGGTTTTGCATCATATTATATGGTCCTTGTCCCACCACATATTGACTCATTATTTGAGATATTTTAGACCATGTTGATACTAGTTAGTGTTTGTTGTGGCATATTGACTGGAACATAGATCTATAATCTTGCAATGACATCTTATTAATGTGAAGTATAGATGAATTATCATTAAACGCATGTAAATCCATCTTGTATTTGAACCTGCTTTCTCATGTAAATTCATCTTCGTGCTGTGAAAATGAAGGCTTTTGAACTCAAACCACATACTTGATTAAGTGTAGAGGACTCAAGGTATCTTGGGCCACAGTTTCATTTTTTGCAAGGAAATGACATCTTCAGTCCCTTATCCAGTTATTGACAAGGAATAGTTTTGCCTAAAGACAATCACTTCTTCTCAACCTTTTCAACTCAGTATTATAAGACAGTAGGCTGAACTAAAAAAAGAAACCTGGCTAGGGTTTGAGTTTGGGTTAAGCTGTCTCATGATATACACGAAATGGTGAAACTCTTATTTGGAATATTTTTTAGGATATATTTTTATAGGTTTTGGGAAAGTTGTAACGATTAGGAAAGTAGTAATTTTTTTTTTTGCCTGAGGATCTTAGAAAATCAAGAATTTGTAACCGCCTCAGTACTAGCTGAATCCCTCACAACTGATGGCCTGATTGGTCTTACTTCATTTTGATCCACATATTCAAATCAGCCTATGGAAATAGGTTGTGATTCGATAATGTTTTGTTTTCAGTAGTTTTGTTTTTATCTTTTATGACCAGTGAATACATTATTATGGTGCGTGGAGACATAACTCCAGACTAATTGGCAGCTGGATATCTAGCGACTTCTTGTTTTCCAGTATGCCTATACTTTGATTGTTGTCATTTTCAATGTTTATGCTACTGACTTTTCAAAAAAGAATGGAACTTGTTAATAATAACTTTATGTTTGGAAAGGAACTATATATGAGTTCAAATATGTATGCCTCATGGTTGTTTTTTGGATCATGTTGTTCCTTGTTTTATAGTGGCTTGGAAAATTAAAGAGCTTTATGGTTGTAGGTAAACTAAGTTGTACTGAGTCATACTTATGTTTATGATAGCGTGCTGGAATCCTATTTCCTACTATATGCTAATTTTTATAGAAAAAGCATAGCATATCTTGTAAATCAATGGTTTTAATGTTGTCTTTGTGAGGTTTTCATGATTTTATGAGACGTCATATAGTACATATGTATTTAAAGACTTGTCGCTTGTTTAATTCAAACAAGAGATTTACACAAGTTTATATACTCTTAACGTAATAACAGGATATAAGAAATCCTATGAATTATGCTTCTTTTATATATATATTTATATATATATATGTTTGTGGCATGTCAGAGTCATATATGACATTGTCTAATATATATTTGGTTGTTTGGATGTCATGTTCAAGTAAACAATAAACTTACCATCTCGTTTTATACTTCTAAGACACAATATGCAACTGGCATGTCAGTTTGCTTGTGGGGGCATGAAGAACTTCATTTTTACAACAAGTTTTAAGCTCATACATTTTTAACATGCTACGGTTATATAATTAAACTATGTATTTTTTTGTTTGTTTGTTTTTGTTTTAGGTTCTTATACTCTGTTTCCCTACTTTAACAGTACATAAACTTGTGTGTATGCGAATTGCTTCGCCAGTTACTGCATGGTTCTAGTATGACCACCTTCCATACATAAATGAAAGTGCGTACTAAATGAGACTTTCAACGTAAATATCTTATGATGGCCAACTATGCATACAACATTCCCCAAATATTGAAAAATAACAATGTTTGTTTATATGGAATGCGTATGATACTAAAATCGTTATGTTTATATGTAACTTTGCCTGTTAAAGACAACTAAATTATGTGATGCTTGTGTAATTTTTTGAACAGGTACTTTGTACCATTTTTAGATTTTGATCTTGGTTAATTAATTATTTTCCCTCTATCTAGCTTAATTATTTCATTGTTTAAGGTTTCATTGATGACCTATTATCACTTGAGGTTCAAATGGGCAAGAATTGGATGCACGTGTCAAACAGGCTTACGTCAAGTGAATACAGTGAAGGGATTAATAAGCTCCTCATTATGGCAAAATTCCATGCACCTGGAAGTACCTTCAAGTGTCCATGTCGGAGATGCCGTAATAACCTACACCTACCAATCAATGAAGTCGAAGATCATCTATTTACGATATGTATTGATCCAAGTTATACATGTTGGATATTTCATGGGGAGGGTGAAAGTTGGAGTGTAAATTCGTTAGGCAATGATTACGATACATATAATGAAAGTCATAACTATGTTGATGATATAGATGAGATGATAGAGGACACGCGGGCTGCATCATTCATGGATCATACATTGTGGGAACATGGTATTACTTCAGAGCCCACCGTGAGTGAAGGGCAATCGAAAACATTTGACCAATTGTTCGAGGATGTGAGATGTCCACTTTATCAAAGTTGTGAGGAGTTCTCCAAGCTCTCATTTATTGTCAAGCTACTTCATATCAAAACTATTGGTGCATGGACTATCAAGTCATTTAACATGATTTTACAATTGTTAAGGGTAACGTTTCCAGATATTGAAATATCTAACTCATACCAAGAGACCCGACATTTAGAGCGAATTTGGGTTTTAGTTATGTGAAGATACATGTCTGTCCAAATGATTGTATGTTATTTTGGAAACACGATGCAGACGAAGAAGCTTGTTCTAAATGCAATAGGTCAAGGTGAGTGTCAACGAGAGAGAAAAATGGGGAGATTCCCCAAAAGGTTTTTCAATACTTTCCTCTGATGCCGATGTTACAAAGACTATTTATGTCGAAAAATATAGCAAAATTCATGAAATGACATAAAGAACAACAAGTTGATGACCATAGTACTTTAAGACATCCTGTTGATTCTAAGATGTGGAGACATTTTGATAAAGACCACTGTTGGTTTGCACAAGATGCTCGCAATGTTAGACTGGGGCTAAACATTGATGGGTTCAACTCGTTCATTAATATGAGTAAACCTTATAGCATATGGCCAGTGATACTTGTGTCATACAACTTGCCCCCTTGGTTATGCATGAAAGATACATAGTTAATGATATCCTTGCTCATTCCTGGCCCCAAAGCACCAGGAAATGAAATCGATGTTTATTTCCAACCATTAGTCAATGAACTAAAAGAGTTATGGGAAGACGGTGTAGATACCTACGATGCATCAACGTCTGAACACTTTCACTTACATGCTGCATTATTATGGACTATTAATGATTTTCCTGCATATGCCAATCTTTCAAGGTGGAGCACAAAGGAAAAGTTGGCTTGCCCATTATGCAATGAGAATACAGATTCCATGTGGTTGAAACATGGGAGAAAACACTGTTACATTGGCCATCGTCGCTTCTTGTCATCTGGTCACACTTGGAGAAAGAAAAATGCTGCATTCAATGAAAGCAAGTATCATCGATTGTCTCCTCCAAAACTCATGGGACATGATGTACTCTATCAACTAGAGTAGGTTGCTAATGTAGAATTTGGTAAAGGTTCTCGAAATAGAAAACGCAGACCAGATGAATTGAGTTGGACTAAACAAAGTATATTCTTCCAATTACCTTACTGGTTAATGTTGCCTTTATGACCTAATCTTAATGTCATGCATATTGAAAAAAACATATGCGAGGATGTCTTAGGAACGTTGATGGATATTGAAGGAAAAACCAAAGACATTGTTAATGTACGTATGAACTTGATGGAGCTTGAGTTAAGAAAGGAATTACATTTACAACTTTCAGCTAGTGGGTACTCCATGTTGCTTGGCTCCTACACGCTGGATTTAGATCAGACGAGATGTTTCTGTGAATGGCTTGCAACTATTAAATTTCCAGATGATTTTGCCTCAAATATTTCTAGATGTGTTTTAGTTGGTGATGGAAAGATATCGGGAATGAAAAGTCATGATATCACGTGTTCATGCAAAAATTACTTCTAGTTGCAATTGGTGGGTTTTTCCGACCTGATATATGGCTTGCATTGATCGAGTTTAGTTCATTCTTCAAGGCTTTGTCATCACAGACGTTGACTTTGGAAGTATTGAAGCAACTATAATCCGACATTGCAATCATCCACTGTAAGGTGATCCATGATGTAGTGCATATGCATGCTAGCCATATTTTGTTGGAGAAGCTGTGGCAGTATGATAAGAAGGTGATCCATGATGGGTTAACCATGTACAGTTTTGAAAAGGATGGAAAAATAATCAAACTTGCTCTTTTAACTCCAACACAGGCCCATGGGGACCAACTAAAACTAAAAAGTGAGATTGAGCAAAAAAGTAAAAGTGAGGATGAGATTGAGGAAAAAATAAATAATGAGACTGAAAGAGAGAGAGAGAGAGAGAGAGAGAGAGAGAGAGAGAGAAAAATGAGGGAAAAAAAAAAGATGAGGGTGAGGCTGAAACCTCAAGAAAAAAAGAGAATGAGTTGCAAAAATATTGTGAGGCAGAGAGTTCAAAAAAAGGAGCGTGAAACAGAAAAAGAGAGTGAGAGGAAAAAAGAGAATGAGGCCAAAACATCAAGAGAAAGAGAGAGTGAAAAAGAAAATAGAGAGGTGGCTGAGAGTCAAGAAAAAAGACTCTCAAAGTGGAGCCACTAGAGAAAAAAAGAAAGAGAGATTGCAAAGACAAACAGAAAAAAAAAAGTGAGTTTTTATGCTAAGGCAAGCTTTTATACTAACAAATTTAACGACTCTTTGCCTAGTGTTGTTGTTTCTTTTAGGTCATGATTTCTAGCAGTGTGTTTAGTGGATTGCCACCTATGAGGGAGATAAAATACTACATTGATTTTGTGCCAGGTGCGACAATCCCTACCCAACCTTTCTTTGAAGAATATGAGTCCTTGACACACTTGAATGGACGAGGTAAGTTGTTGACTAGAATGCATGCTAAATGGGAGGACTGTATTGAGACTTTTTCTCATGTATTTAAATACACACAAGGTATAAAAAACTTTGTGGTTGATACTTTAGCAAGAAGGTATGTCCTTGTCTTCATTTTAGATGCAAAATTGTTGAGACTTGAATATTATAAGGAATTGCATGCTAATGATGATGATTTTGCTTGTGTGTATGGAGCATGGGAGAAAGCATCGTTTGGTAAGTTCTATAAACTAGATTGATATTTTTTTAAAGAGAATAAACTTTGTGAGCCTACTAGTCTTATGCGTGAGTTGCTTGTGCATGGATTTGGTTTGTTGGGTAATTTTGGTGTAAGGAAGACTTTCATTGTATTGCATGAACGTTTGCAGGAGTATCATTTGTCTTTTATTGAGTTTGCATATAAATGGAGTAGTCATTTTGGTGTAAATAAGATTTTAAATGTGTTGCATGAACGTTTGTCGGAGTATCATTTGCCATTCATTGACTTGTTGTATGAGCATTTGCGGGAGTATCATTTGCCTTTCATTGAGTTTGCATATAATTGCAGTGGTCATTTTGGGGTGAGGAAGACTTTAGATGTGTTTCATGAACATTTGTATGAGTATTGTTTGTCATTTATTAAGTTTACATATAATTGGAGTGTTCATGCTACTACTAAATTTTCACCTTTTGAAATTGTTTATAGACTTAATCCATTTACTCCTTTAAATTTAATGCCTTTACCTGTTGACGACATGAGTAGCTTGGATAGATTTTTTCAAATTCTTGAACAAATTAATGATAATGCATATGAAATGGATCTTCCAGGTATGTATCATGTTTCTGCTATTTTCAATGTTACTAAAATTTTTCCCTTTGATCCAGGTGGAGATTCAAGGTCGAATACTTTGAGGAGAGGGAGAATGATGGGAACCAAAGTAAGCCTAGTCTTAAAGATTTTTTGCAAGTTCTAGATGGGTCAATCACAAGATTAAGAGCCAAGAAGCTCAATGAAGCGATACAATCCACTTGGGACGAGTCTAGCAAGAGCCCAACATTCAAGATGGGCTTGAAGGATGAAGATTCAGTTTTGATTCATTTGATACAAGTTATGGAATAGGGCACCAACATGACTTAAAGGCTTTGGGCACTTGAAAGCTTTCAACTTGTTTAATTCATTTAAAAGACTTATTTTATTAGTTTAGAATAATTGAGTTTATTATGTGAAGCACTTAAGGAGGGCTTATGCAAGGGTATGTTGGGAAAGTTATTATTTTATTGAACTAGCATTAGGGTTTTACTGTAACGAGTACTGTAGCCGCACTGTAGATGCGGCACTATTCACACAAGGGGCATTTTATTGAACTAGAGTTAGGGTTGTAGCCGCACTGTAGCCGTTGCACTATTCATCCAGGAGTATTTTTGGAAGATGGGGATTTATTTTGGCTAGGGTTTGATTAAGTTTTGCTTTAAATACTCTTTGTAGCCTCATTTTAATGAGTTTATGAAATTGGATGAATTTGTTCATTGTGAGTTAAGTTTTACTCTTCTTGTTCTTGATTGAACTTTTAAACTTATCAAAAGTAAATCACAACCTTTGTGGCGTTCTCCTTGTAATCTGGGTTCTTGAGACGGGTTCTTCAACGGGTCTAGATTTTAATATAATCTAGGTTCTTGAAATGAGTTCTCATCTGGTCTAGGTTCTCCATCCATTGACTTGATTTGGCTTTCTTGGGTGTGTTTTCAAATTGATTGTGGGTTCAAGGGATTCCATTCCCATGGGTTCATGTCACTCCTGGAGCACCATAAGCTATGTGAGCCCATCTGAATTTAGGGACAAGAACAAAAAATCATTTCACATGCCAAACTAGGTTAAATCACATTATCTAATTAATACTCTTATTTTAACACATAAATCTCTTTTAACCCAAGATATTTAAGAGTATTAATACCACATAATTGACCATTAATCAGGCTCCTCTATTCTAATCAATTGGATCAGAGTCTACTTGTAAAGGCAATGTGGTACATGCTCAATAATTGTGCAGAGATTAGTTAGTACCTAGAGTAAGTCTTTGGTTTTTTCCATTACATATACCATATAAATATTGTTTAACTTAAACATTTATGGACCACCAGTTTAATTTGAGTTTTTATAGATTTCTAGTGAGCATTATACGAAGATGAAATAAATTTCCCCAGAAACTATAGAGTGTAGACATTAAAGGGAATTTCCAACTTGGTTTCGCACATGAGTACGTTACCTATATAAAAAAGGTGCACATGTAATTAGTTATCAATTAGTTTTCTATAGTAATTCTAACCTTTTGCACTTTAATATGGACAGATTCAAGAGCTGTGTTCAACAAATCATGATGATGTCTCTGATGACATGTATGCTCTAGCTTATGGACCAGACCCATGGGTTCTTCATTTTCTGCTTGCATCATGATCAGCACCAGATTCCAAACAGTGTGTCTTGGACAACATCGCCGAACCCAAAATAGTGAGGTAGTTGTTAAAAGGGAACACCAATCAAAGCCTGTTAATTTCTACGGTGTTTTGATTGATATTTTGCAATTACACTACATGGGTTGGCGTCATGTATATTTGTTTAAATGTGACTGGTTCGATGTCAGTGATATGAAGAGATGAATACATCTTAAGGTCCACATAACAAGTGTCAACACTTCTCGAAAATGGTATAAGGATGAGCCATTCTCACCCTTGCCTGTCAAGCAGCCTAAGTAACCCGTCAAGACACTAACAAACGTGGTAATTGGTACGTCGTGCAAAAGGTGACCAATAGGAACATATATGATGTTTCAATTATACCATTGGTCAATGATGATAATGATGATGACCAGAATCTTAATTTTGCTGCTTTCAAAGAGAACGAACCCTTATACATGGTGGTAGAACCTGAATATGATGATAATGTCATTAGTTCTCCCTTGCATAGGACTGAAGTAGAACCAATCTATGTTGCTGCTGGTACACTTTTAGAAGACACGATATCCCTTCTCGATGATGAAGACTTCATTGATGACGATTTAGATGAAAACAATGATTACCAGAGTGGTAGCAGTGAAGATATTGTGACGGATAGTGGGACTTTGTCTGACGTTGGTACACATTGATGATATAAGTTTAACCACCCCTTGTTTACTATTTATTACATTTATTTAACATGCTACTTTGAGCTATAGATGAACCAATTTCATTTCTTAACCAAATTATTTTTTTGCATATTTTAGGTGACTGAGGCTACCAGTGATGTTCGAATAGCTACTGAGGCCAATTGGTATCTCTCTAAGCATCGCCATTTGTAAAAGTTTTATTTTTTTATGATTGACTGGTTATATTATAGTAATCGCAACTATCTGAAAAGTGTCAGCTAATATACCACATGATATTGTCTGGTGCATGCAGGCATTTATGTCTCTTAACATGTGTGTATTTCCTTTTGTGACTCAACGAGGACTTAGTAGGTTAATCAAAGACATATTTTTGTATTAATTAAATTTCCATCGAACATCGTGGTAGATCATCACCTACGGATTCTTATCCATGGCTGCTGTAAATCCAAAGGCAGCATAAACAGGGCCCTCCTAACAATATAGGTCTAAGGGCTTCCTCTTGTTTTCAACTTAAATATTGTTGAATGCTTATTGGTGCATTTATCCTAGAATCCCTACATACATCATGGTACTAAATAAGGCATTTTTTTTTTATAAATTTGCTTTCATGGTTATCACTATCACGTGGCCAATTAAGTTTAGATAGGAGTATAGTGGTAGAGGCTGCATTAGAATGTCAGGAGATATGATGTTAGTTGGACTATAATGAAGTTCCTCATATATTAATATTGATTGCTTCTATAGTATTTCCTAAAAGTAATCAAGATTAATGTGACATAGTTGGGTTTGTTGTTTTTCCTATATGTGATGCGAAATTAAATTTTTACAATTTTACATTATCAATGAAATTCATATCTATCAGGCCCTCTTACTTCTAGTGGGTGCTTTGTTGAAACTAGCTGCTGCACACGTCTTGCTCCTCCATTAGAAATTACCCCAGGGTGTTATACTTAGCACCCTTGTATATCCTCCAACTTGGTGGGCCTTTTTAAGGTTTTATGGTTTTCAACAACTTCAGTAACTACATATGTTCAACCTTTAAACTAGTAGGATGCTGTTAAGCTATTTTTATTAAACTTCAGTATATTGTTGTTCAACCTCCCAACTTAGTATACTGTTGTTAAACTTATGTTTATTGTTCAACTAAATTATGTGCAGCAGAAATGATTCAGTCAAAGAAAGGGAGAGGCCGAGGACAAGCTGGACCAGGGCCATGGGTGTTGCCTCCTATAGAACGACACTCACAGCTAGAACCAGCAACTTGGACTTTGAGAGATGAAGCTCTTGTGGACTCTGATGACTCCACTCAACCTCCAAATGAAGTACCTTCATCGTTTCTGCCTTCCTGTACTCTTGCAGAGGTGAATACAACAACCGAGGGTAAGTATAATGTTTTCTACTCCATAACCTATTCATAAACACCTTAGGAGAGGTTTTATACATGGTGGAATATGAATGTCTGAATGTTTGTGTTGCTGGTATAATACAAAATACTAGTAAACGTGGTAGGGGTGTAGCCAAAGAGACAGAGTTTGAGAGGATGCAAAAGTATGGCAAGTTACTACTTAAGATAAAAGATGGAAATGTGGGCTCATCATGCAACAACAGAACAATCTACACAACGAGAGTGTCGTGGATCGTGAAGCACTATGCATAAATGAGGCATGTTAGCTGGAGTGTCGTCAACGAACAGGAGAAAGAAGAACTTATTGATCGTGTTCGAGTATGGCTTTCCATCTTGAATGATTCATCTAATTTCAATGTTGAATAATAAATTTATAAACTTAAATATAGATTAATAGTAGATGACACAATCTGCATCTATATATTTGAAAAAATTCATGGGTTTGAATTTTTAACACAATCTTACATTTACCTACTGAGTTGTAATGGTACATGGGGTTTTAACACAAACTTAGCAAATATAAATACATCAATTTATTTGTAATTATAGCTTGCATGAATTTTTTTAACAGAATCTTAGCAAAAGTAAATCCAATATCATCAACTAAGATATTAACAGAATTGTGCTGCATAATCCAATATGGTACATGCATGAGTTTTTAACACTATGGCATTGATAAGCTGACTTTGTCTTGTATTGGACAAAGAAAAATCATCATTGGACAATCACAAGTCAGCTATCTCGTGCATATAACGTGTTTCATTACAAGCTATATCTTAAATACTTGAGTTATGCATCACATGAGGAGGCACTAGCTAATAGAGGTGCGTTGGTAGAGTAGCTAATTTGGGAGTGGTTATGCACTTGGTGGGCGAGTGATGAATTCAAGGTAAGCATTTGACATTTTCTTGTAGGATTCACATGTCAAAAGGTAAAATATGTGGTTGTTTAATTAAGAAAAGGAAACTTTTATTCTATAATATTCCCCACATCCTTATAACTGTTTTAAGTTTAGCTAATTGTTGTTGTTGGCAATTGACCATGGTTGAAACAATTTCAAATATTTCTGTTTTATTGTAGAAAATGTCCAGCCAAAATAAAGAAAATAGGCATAAACAAAGGTTCAACCACACAAGCAGAAAGACATCATTTGTTGTACTACTGGAAAGAAAGTTATTGACATTATAACATGTCTTGGATGTTGTGGCAAAATATAATAAATTTTATTTGGAAAACTATGCTAATGTGATTGGTATGCCTATGTTCATGTAGAAGGACAAAAATCTTATTGATTTCTACAAAGAGGTGCATTGGTCAAATAAAAATGAGAGATTTATCACACCAACTACATAAGACAATTATGTGAGTAGAACCTTGTTTATACATAAATACCTGGCATATGTATGCTATTTTTAATTATTTAGAGTATGGCAAGTGAACTGTTTAGTGTTAGCACATAAGGATGGAACTTAAAACTTAAGTTGTTGGTTGTATGATGGTAATGGTGAAAGTTCTTCATGCCACATAATCAGATGGTTCAAATGATGAATGCTAAAGAGTCGGAGGCTCTCACAAATGAAGCAGTAGCAACCATATTTAAGGAGGTTTCGGGACATAGGTCAGGGTATTCCATAGGGCTGGGCCACTCTATTTTGCCTAAATCTCCTAAAGTGCCTGGAGTACCCAATGAGGAATATGAACGGCTTGCCAAGAAAAATGAACAAAATAGAAAAAATGCAGATATTACCAAAAACGACTTAAAGAGATTGAAGATAGTTTTATGGTAATGAGGGAGCATATGTGGGATTATGAGCAACGTGTAAATATGAGAATGTCAGAAGTGGAGACAGAATTAGAGTCTCAGAGAGAGACTCAAACCACAGTTCCTTAGCCACACTAATGCCAGTAGTTACTACTTTTGTATTTTAACCTACCCTTTTGCTACACTTTTGAGGAGGTGTTTTGGGGATGCTGATTTACCAATAATTCTTTTGTCTAGTTTTCGATTATATTATGCTCTTGCTGGAAAGGGTGAAGGGTGGGAGGTAAAGTGGTTTCTTGCTATATTATAAATTCAAGACGATCGACAAAGTTCTAGTCATTATGATTTTTGTATTTTAAGACATCTCAAAACTAGAACAAATTTTATAACATGTAAAAGTAGTTAGAATAGGGATACCACTATTTTAATCTGCATTATGGTGCTTATAAGCAAAGTGAGCTCTATACTGACTGCATGCTATATTTTGATCAAGTTTTGACATGTCATGTATTACACATTCAGTGAGCTCTATATTTATTACAATCAAAGTGACCTTTGATAATTGGGCATTTTTGGTTGTTTGATAGAATGCTAAATTTGTGAGGAAAATCTATTTGTAATGTTAAAACTTACAGTTACTTGGGGTGGTTGTTGGGAGTTTCAGAACAAAGCATGGTTTACCAACTGCATGCTAAATTAAATGACTCATATCTTCACTGCATGCTATTAAATTCTATGGGTGGTAGTTAAATTGGCAAGCTTTGAATTTCAGTTATACCCTACTGCAGTATGAAGAGATTTTTGGGCATAATTAATGCTTTCATTTGCAGACTAGTGTTTCCTCATAGAACAATTGTTATAGTGCTCTAGAGATATGGTGAAATATAGCTACAACTAATTATGTAAAATCACAATTTTAGTGAACTTATTATTGTTATATATACATGACAATGTTCTTGTAAAGGCAAGGCAGAAATGTCAGATTGGAAAAGCAGTATATTACTGACATGCATGCAGTATATGAATTGCTTCAACATTTGAATCTGAACCACAAATATTCCCACTAGGTAATGAAGGAAAAATGAGACATTTTTTAAGGTTCTGGAGCAATTTTGTAGTCTGTTTTAAGCTGACGGATACACAATATATTTGTATACATGTTTGGCCATTGAAAGTACTTCATGCTGTAGGATATAACATCGATGAATACTAGTACTACTGCTAATGAAACTGTGATTTTAATAACTTGTTCTAGGTTGGTGGTTATGCAAGAATGCATGCTATGGTCTGATTTTTATGCCATTGTTGTGTATTGCAACAAATGAATATTTCACCTTCCAAGGGCTGTGTTGATTTTGATGTACATGTAAAGATAGTAGGACTGCTAGCATGTTGAAATAGGAAGTATGGATGAAAATTGTGAGATCACTGCTAAACTAAGTTATAAACAAAGTTTAATGAAAGAGTAATTTCTAGCTAAGATCTTTGATATACTGCTTTTGGTAAGAATATCAACAATTAAAGTCTTCAATTGCATGATCAGGTTCTTTTCTATCATTGGTTGATTAATTTAGATATATGCAATCTCCTTCCTATGATATACACACACTTTCATATATAGGCCTACATGTGCCTATATATATCATGTGCAAAACCAGATGCAAGCATACAAAACCAGATGACCAATTTGATTAGGATGTGTGTGTGTATGTATATGTGCGCGCACGCGCATGCAAACCCAATTTGAGAAAACATACTTGATTAGTTCCAGAGAGTGTCAAACCTTGAATATACATGTTTATGTTGCTAGATAAATTGATTAATTTGTAATAATCCATCCAACCCTAGCTCTACTAATGATCAATCGCGATTGGGAGGGCCATTTCCTCAGATTAAAGAAATCATAGGTCTATTAATTTGAGAGTTCAATAATATCTGATTCAGCTGCCTTAGCCTGTATTTTACACCCAAATTTGATGAGCATATGCAAAAAAAGTAACTTTGGTAGAAAAATTCTCACCGGTAAATTCATACCTATAGCGCCAAATAACATGTTCAATAAACCCATAAATATTGAATCGGCGATATGGGAGAACGCCGTAAATGATTTCTTGCCTCACATACAAGTTATATTCTCTGGCAAAAATAGTGCTACGCTAATTTGACCGGCCGACGAATCTCAAATCGTCGAGAACAAACCCTCTTCACGACGAACAGACGCTCGTAGGGAGCACCCAGCATTTTCCGATGCTCAATTCGACTTGGATGGAAATCAATAGCAGAAATTACCACCCTTGGCTTTCTCGACGTGTAGATCAATCGGAATAGCTGAAATTTTTCGGCAGCTCTCTTGCGACCAAAAAAAAAGCAGATGTCACGTTCATTTTTCTGGCGTGTTGATTGTTATGTAAAAACCGTAAAATTATAATATAATTAAAATAATAAATTAAAATTTATAAATATGAAAAAATTTAAACTCATTAGAGTTAGATTTTGGATTGATTTGGCCTTCTAGGCTAATCTTTATATAGGAGACCAAGGCAATACAATAGTCATCCTTAAGCAATGTGAGACTTACTACTAAGTCCCACATTGCTTAAGGATGACTATTGTATTGCCTTGACCTCCTATATAAAGATTGGCCTAAGAGGCCAAAACAATCCAATGACTTGAATATAATTTTAAGTCTTTTATAAATTGTGTATATCTATATACAATATATTTATTTAATATATATAAATAAATTTTTTTTTTAATGTGGGGCGGGGGCGGGGGCGGGGCGGGGCCCCGCTGGGGTCATCCCGCCCCCCGCCCCCGCTATGCCCTCTCTATGCGGGGCGGGGGACCCCGCCCCCGCATGGGCGGAGCGGGTTAGCCCGCCCGCCCATGCGGGGGCGGGGCGGAAGCCGGGCGGGGCCTCGCTGCCCACCCCTAGCTGCTACACCTCCCAGCTCTCGTTGGGAGCCAGTCTTAGATTTTTATTATTATTTTTATATGTATTTTTAATTTTTTAAAAAAATTAAACAAATTATAATATTATTAAAAAATACTTACTTAATAATTAAAAAAAAATTAAAAAACTGGGAGTGGGAGCTACCAGCGGTAGCCCCAGCGGGACATATATCATTATCCTAATAAAATATATGATCATGTACTATATTAATATTATTTCAACACATGAATATATAATAGTCACAATTAAAATATATATTGAATTCCACACTAAAGTTCGCAATTTTAAGCATGATTATCGACTGAAACTCGGAATAATTACGTTTGTTTTTTTAACTATAGCTCAAATATTAGAGGAAATATTAACCCTAGCTATAAATTAACAAGAATTGAAGTAGCTAGCCAGCTAGCTGGCTAGGGCATTTAATATGGCAGCAATCAATCGATGATGAGGGCGAAGTTTACCGACATTTTCTAGTGTCGCCCAATGCCAAAATATCTAGATAATTAGATGGAGTAGTGGCACTTGAAGGAGATAGATATCATTTTCACCTTCTTGGTGCTGCGCGCTAATTAACCCACCGATCGACCCACCAACAGTAACGAATGGTCAATTTTTATTTTCAATCAGTTTTTGATATTTTAAAAAAATTTACAAACTCATTAAAAAAATATTTCATTAACTATTAAAAGAAAAAAAAAACATTACATAATGATAGATTTGTCAATAAGTTCCGTCGGGGAGAATATCATTTCCCTTTCACCTTTAAAGTGGCACAGCGATTGAAAAAGTGGTATGAAAATATGTCCTATATTTTATTTTATTTTTATGTATTTTTTTAAACATCATAAATATTTTTAAAAAAATAAAAAATTTACAACATCATAAAAAAAGTAATTCCTTAATCACTAAATAAAAATTCGAGACTAAAAACATCTCTTTCACATGGATGTAAACGTTCACATGCATGACAAGGACCATTATACTTTCTGTCTTTTTTTCTTCCCTAATTTGTTTTTTTCTTTTTGTGCCACAAAATGCTTTATTTTCTTTTTCAAAATATTTCGAAATTAATGATAGACCTACCACCAACACAGACTTGATCATCAAGCTAGACCATATATATCATGCAGCTTCATTTCCATATCTATATATATATATATATATATATATATATATATGACGATCGACCTAGCTTATTAGGTTTCCAATTGGATACATTAATTTCAAAGTCACTTTAATTAAGCTATATTCAAGCCATGAACAGCTTCCAATTATTAGTCAAATGTATTTTCGAGTGAATTACTTCCATCACATATTATATATATATATATATGTGCGTGAAGACGAGAAGAGAGTAGAGCAGCGAACTGGCCACCTACCCGCCTACCTAACCTAACCTGGCCGCGGACCTAGTGGGAAAAGTAGAAGAATTATGAGGCTGATTTTTTTGTGGAATTAAGTAAAGGATTTTTTTGGCCTAATCTCCATGCATGCACGTGGTTTACGGCCCTTTTGTGGATTTATCTCCGATGCATGCTTTTGATCCAGCTATCATCTACTTTACGGCCATATGAAAAACATGATAGATAGATAGCTAGCTAGCTAGCTAGAATAATGCATGATCACGTACCATCGAGTACGTCCATAGATATATAAGAGGTTCTATGGCCTACCTTAATTTTCAAGGAGTATCAATCTCTATTTAAACAGTAAAATGATTTGTAAATAATAATAAAATTATTAATTAAAATTAAACGAGATATATAAAATCATCTACTGTATCCAAACAAGCCATAAATTAAAGACGAGAGAGAGATCAGATAAATCATGATGATCTAAGGGAATTAGAAGCATAGAAGTATGGGAAAGTTTGGTTCTTCAAAAATGTTCAAAACTGTTACTAGATGTACAAAACTGTTACCCTCCTAAATAGGGGTGGAGATCATCAAATCCCCAGCACCTTAACTTCTCGAATTAGGGAAATGGGCCGGGATTCCCATCTATCGGCCGGCCACCGGCCCCTTGACGGATGGTGCATGCAACCTCTGATCTACAAGGGTAATTTTTTAAACCAAAAAAATTAATACTAAAACCTAGTCATAAAATTTAAACCAAAAAAATTACCCCTTTTCTTAAAACTCTTTTGCATGCATGTGGCCCGACAAATATGGGTGTCAAAAAAGCATATTATATATATATATATATATATATATATATGATAAATACTCTAATCATAAAATGATTACACAAAAATAATCTTACAAATTGATGTGCTTTGACATGATTTGTTAGATTGTAAAATTACTTTTATTGTAAAGCAGATCTGACGGATCACATGAAATCATATCAATTTGTGAGATTATTTTTATGTAATCTATTTGTAACTGTAATACTTTTCTCTATATATATATAGATACGGACATGACATAATATAACAACAAATGATAATTATTCTTAATAGATTACTCATGAAGAAATGTTGGTGGATCGGAGGAAGAGATCTAGTAGTAGTACTGCTCAACCAATTTATAAAACTTGGTAAGTAAAAAATTCAAATGATCAAGGAATTAGCATGGAACATGAATATATATGTCAGTCGACGTACGTTGAGGGAAAACATGCATGGGATCACTTCATGATACCGATCGATCAGTATTACCCCGGCGCTACTCATGGACGAAGCCAAGGAGGGGGCCCTGGCCCCCCAAGGGCGCTCCGAAGAAATATTGTTTTAACTGGATGCTTTAGTACTACGTACTTGCATGTTTTCATTTTTAATTTTTGACAATTTTGTCTGTACGTATAAGTTTATAACATGACTAGTCTCTCATCAAAACTTAATGAAGGCCAGGATTTATATTGAGTTCATAAGTGGATTCTTTTTGTCATCATTAAATTAGGTCTCAAGTAATATTTTTCTATTGTATTTAATTTGAAGAAAATTATAATTTAATATTATATTATTTCTCATTTAAAATCTATAATTGTCTGAATGAAATATATTTATATATATATAACTGATCTTTTTTTTTTATAATTCAGATATAACTCGTTTTCAAAGTTTAGCCTCTTTCTTTTAATTGCAATCTACGAAAAACTTAAACGTAAAATCTTAAAATTATTGGAAGAATGAAATTTTGAATTTTATTTTTTTCTTTTTATATTTTTTACTCACTTTATCTATTTATTGTATCATATTGTTGATGGTCGTGTTCTTAAAAACTTTTAATTGAACTATAATTTATTCTAGCCTAAAAATATTCCGCCTCTCCAAACATATAACCCTGGCGCTAGCTTCATCCGGCTACGTACGTTAGAATATTGAATAGGGAAATGCTATATGGTACGTATCTGAACCACGGAATTTTAATCCTATGCCAGCTTGTTTCCCATATATACATGTATTCCAGCTTCGAATATATATAAGGGAAACGCTAGATATGGTACTGTTACACCAAAAAATTACTAGCAGCTTGTCGTGGTTTCAGTGCATGGTAATTAAAGTTGGAGCTAGCGGATCCAATGTCATGGGGTCAAAGTTCTCAGATAGGGGCAGAATCGGAGGTTGCGATTTGTTAACTTTTGGTTAGTTACTATCATATATGGACGAAATCAGAAATGTATATATATATATATATATATATATATATATATTAATTGCATGGGAATACACCTATCAGTCAACGTAAAAGCATGTGATTGTTCCAACCTTTCCTTTTTCTTCCTCCTACTTTTCTTTCCCTCAATGATCAGCCCCTTAGATATTATCCTTCTATTTTACTTATGAAGTAGTTACCATTGTTTGATTTATTTTTTATTTTACTTATTATTAGGCAAAGATCATACATTACAAAAAACGCAAGCTAGTTAATTGATGGCCGGATAGGAATTAGGTATATAATTTTCTACAATAAATAATAATTAAATAGATAAAAATCATGAAGAAGTAATTAAAAGGTAAAAAGGGTACTGAAGGGCAAGTTGAGTACGTGGTAGTACTAATGGAGGTGATCAAGGGGGAGATCAGATCATTCTCAATGGCTTATAATCATGTATAATACAAAAAATATAAATTATTTGAAGAGCTGTTCATAAAATGAGTTACATTCGATTATGTAAAAGAACACGTAAAATACAATCACTATAGTAACCCGGCCCGCTACATGTAGCGGGCACTGTTCTGCATCCTTCAAACAATTTTTTATTATTATTTATGCTTTATTTACTCCCTCATTTCCTTTTACATTTCAATACATATTCTTTTTATTGTTCATCATTTAAAACACCTTTTTTATTTCTTTCTAAAAAATATCTTGGAAATATTATTAATTTATCCACTTTTTTCATATTTTGATTTTATTTTTAATTTTTATTTGGCTTATATATTTTTATTTTGTCTGTATAGGATTGAATTATATTACATTGTATATAATAATATGTTGCAAATATATAAAAAAAAACATGGATATTACAAATTTATTGGTAGAAATGAAATGTTTAAAAAGAATAAAAAATATTATTTAAATGATATGAAAAAAAAATAGATAAGCTGTATGTATTGTAAGTATGAAAAATAAAAAAAAAATAAAGTTTAGTGATGTATTTTAAAGAACAGAAATGCTTTGGGACCCGAATTTGGGTCCTGAAGAAGTGTCCCGAAAGTTTTTTTTTTATTTTCTTAGTGATTAAGGAAGTATTTTTTAAAGATATTGTGAATTTTTTATTTTTTTTAAAAAATGTTTATAATAATTAAAAAAATACATGAAAAAAAAAAGAAAAAAAAAGTGAATTATAACTTTCGGCACAGTTTTTCGAAATAAATCTTCAGGTCCGTAGCATTACTCTTTAAAAAATAGGATAAAGAAATTATTGTGATGGAATTAATGGTCTTGTCACGAGGGACAAGGACTTATACTTAACGGCAACTAACACACATGCATGCAAGTTGCATTGTCAAATCCTGCAATTTCAAATCTGATGATATCTGCCTTCACCAAATAAAAAAGGACTGCATGGGTATGCATGCAGTCACGCATGGCCAAACCACCGGTCCAAGTCAACTGATCTGATGATCTCTTCTTTATCATGGACACACACGATCGATCTGACAACCTTAATATATACCTCATCTATTTCTCCTCTCCCCCCACACTGTGTTTAGTCTTGGGCGCCCTCTCTCTCTCTCTCTCTCTCTCTGAGTTTTTTTTTTTTTTTTGGCCATTAATCTCTTCCTTCCATTTCTCGTAATTTAGTGAGAGGAACTCTATAATGAGGAAGCCTTGCTGTGATAAGCAAGACACAAATAAAGGAGCTTGGTCCAAACAAGAAGACCAGAAACTCATGGATTACATTCTTAAACATGGTGAAGGATGCTGGCGTACCCTCCCTCAGGCTGCAGGTATGTGTCCCGAAATTATAAACAACCCGGCAAACAGAACATGGAAAAAAGAACAACTTCTTCCCTATAAATAATATTTCTCATATATATATATATATATATATATATCTGCAATTTTAACTAATCCGATTTCCGATGGTCCAGTACTTCTCTGGTTCTATGTTTATTCAATAAACATGGTTTAAGAGAGATAAATAAGCATTTTACATGGGTTTCATTCATCAAATACATGTACAGCTGAAGACATCTGTATCTGTATATTGCCTTAATTTCCTTATAATCTTTGTTGGCCAGGTCTATTTCGCTGCGGTAAAAGTTGTAGGCTGAGATGGATAAACTATCTGAGGCCAGACCTTAAACGAGGCAATTTTGGTGAAGATGAAGAAGATCTCATTATCAAGCTTCATGCACTCCTAGGCAACCGGTGCGGTATAAATATAATTACACACACACACACACATAACACCATACATACCTCTTAATTTAATTTCCGTTTCTCCTTTTGTTCTATTTGGCTTTTGATCTTAATCTGTAAAAGATTTATCTAGGATTGTATTAATGGTTTTGAATTGTGGTGAACTGTTTTTAGATGGTCGCTAATTGCCGGAAGATTGCCAGGACGTACAGATAATGAAGTAAAGAACTACTGGAACTCTCACCTCAGAAGAAAGCTGACAAACATGGGTATTGATCCAAATAATCATCACTTGAGCCGCAATCTCCCTCGCCCTCCGCACATGAATAAGACATCCTCCGATGCAACAACATTGTCTGGTTTGAAATTATTAAGTGGTACTGCTCAAGAACAGCAGCCTGTGAAATCCGGAGGCAACATTAATTGTGATCAAGTGTCCGACGCTGGAAGTTGCTTGGAGGCCGAATATAATTCGTGTGGCTTGCCGGATTTAAACCTTGATCTGACAATTGGCAATATTCCTTTTACTCATGAGAGTACTCGTGTCGAATAGGGATAGGCCAACATGCACACGACGAGTCTGGTATCAATAAAAACTAGACTTCGTGATCAGTTCCTCTCCTACCGTACTCATGCATATACGTACGGTCTATCTCTCTCACTCAAATGTTCTTAAATTTAGATAAAAACTTGAAGGAATCCAAGATTTGGATTTAGGGTATCCCTTTTGGAATAAGAGTAGTACACCATGCTGCATATAGTCAGAAGCAAGCATTTGGGGAATTAAGTCAAAGAATAATGCGGAAGGACGAGGCAGCTACAAATTAAGGAGATCGAGATACGCCGGCAAAGAGCACAAATGCAGCAAGCAGCTAGGCTGCATAAACAGTCACTCAAGTAGCTGTCTGATTATTAGTACTGATGGAAGAGCTTATTTCTTGTAAATTAAATTTAATTGCCCCGATCATGTCCAGATAATTAAGATCTAGATCTAGTCGATTGGGTGATGATCCGCATACCTGTACTAATTAATTATAACCAGTTTATTTAATTAATCATGTAACTATATATATATATATATATATATATATATATATGTACACATGCAAGCATTTGAATTTTTATTTGTTTTTATATGCATGCATTTTATGGCTGATTCAAGTGATCTGATCATTATATCTGGGGTTTTTTTTCTTCCGTTCCGCTAGCATTGATTAACTAAAGATAAATGCTTTAGTTATAAAAGAATTTGACAAAAGTAATTAAACTGGCGTTGATTTGATAATATATCTCATTGTAAAATTATTTTTATTATAAATTAATAGATATAATGTATCAAGGCACATTACTTTGTAAATTTAATTTCGTGAAATCTCTTTGTAAATGATGTAGCACTTCTACCAATTTCGAACCCTTGCCGACATATATTAATATAGCCAATTAATAATCCATGATGAGGGGCTCAAAATTAATATATCCATCCCTTATATATATATATATATATATATATATATATATATATAGAAGGAAATGAGGCAGCACCTAGCCATTATTAATGCATACTTACTATATATGTAGCTAGGTATCATGAAGCAAGGGGTGGAACCAGGTTGAATCATTTGCAGATTATTATATTTTGTTTTCTAGAGACACTTTGGAGGATTGGATTTGTTTGAGAAGTTTGCTGAATATTTATGGCGGGGCCTCTGGACAGGAATTAAATATTCATAAAACTTATATTATTTTTAGTTGGAATACTAGGATTGAAACTAGAGAATTGTTGCTGAAAGTTTCAGGTGCTAGAGCTTGTGGGGATTTGGAGAAGTATTTGGGTTTGCCCACTATTTGGGAGATCTAAGTACAATTATTTTCAAGGCATAAAAGAAAGGATTTGGAATAAGATTCAAAATTGAAAAAATGTATTTCTTTCCCAAGCTAGAAAGGAGGTACTCATTAAGGCTGTTTTGCAATCTATTCCCACTTATGCTATGAGTGTGTTCTGTTTTCCTAAGAAGTTATGTGCTGAGATATCTTCTTTAGTTGCTAATTTCTGGTGGAGTAGTGTGGAACAGGGTAAAAGAATGTTGTGGGTTAGATGGGATAAGGTAGGGAAGTCTAAAAGTATGGGGGTTTTGGGATTCAGGGATTTTTTATGTTTTAACAAAGTCTTGTTAGATAAACAAGTGTGGAGGTTAATTCATAACCCTTGTTTTCTGACTGCTACTATATTAAAGGAAAAATACTATCGGGAGGGGGATCTTTTGTCTGCAAAATTAGGACAGTTTCCTTCATACATATGGAGGAGTTTTAGGGGGACAATATCTTTGGTGAGAGATGGGTTGAGATGGAGGTTTGGAAATGGGGAAAAAGTGTATATCTGGAAGGATAATTGGTTGCCCACTCAGACTACTTTGAGAGTGCAGTCTCCTGTTAAATTGTTGAGGTAAGATGAATTAGTGTGTGCACTGATTAATGCTGAAGAAAAGGTGTGGAATAGAGATTTAGTTTACCAGATTATGAGTGAGGAAGAGGCGAGTGTTATTTGCGGTCTTCCTTTGAGTAAGCTGGGAAAAGAGGATAAGTTGATTTGGGGTATGAGTAGAGATGGTAAATTTAGTGTTAAAAGTGCTTATTTTCTTGTTGTTCAACAGAAAAGGCTGTTTAGTGGAGAGCATTCAGGTAAAGATGGGATTAAGGGGGGTTTTCAGCATATATGGAAGTGGAAGTCCCCCTTAACTATGAAGACTTTTATTTGGAAAGCTATTCATGAAGGGCTACCTACAAGAAAGAATTTGGCTAGGCGTGGGGTTGTTGATTTAGCATTATGTCCCATCTGAAAACAGGTTGAAGAGACTACTTGTCATGTGGTATGGAGTTGTATAGTTGTCTCTGATGTATGGGCAGATCAGTTTAGTGTGGTTCAGAAGTGGGATAGTAGAGATATGGATTTTTGCAGTTTGTGGGAGTTGTTAACTACAAGTTTATGTCTAAAAAAACTTGAACAAATTGCATGAATGATGAGGAGGATTTGGCTTAGGCGAAATCAGTTTATTTTTTAAGGAAAGTTTGTTGACCCCAAGACTGTTTATAGTAGTGGTTTGAGGGAGATGGAGGAATTTCAGCAGGCACAATCAGAGTCTCCTAAAGTAAATGATGGCTTCACCAATCCAGTTGTGAGGATAAACTCTTGGAGGGTACCTGTAGTTGGCACTCTGAAGATTAATTGGCCAGGATTCTGGTATAGAGGTGGAAGCTGGCCGAGTGGGTGTAGGTATTCTAGTTCTATGTCGGAGTAATAAAAAAAGAAAGAAGAATTATCGAAGAACACTAATGCTGGTCACAGAATTTAGAACGATCATATATATATATATATATATATATTATATGCTCCAATGGTCTGAGAGAATTAGATCAATTTATAAGTTAATTAATATCAAATAATATTCCAGGGTAGTGCATGCTAATTGCGTGTGAAACAAATTACTAGCAATATCTTATTATATATATAAGTACTTTAGTCTTTAACGCAATAGATTAGACTTCTCCCCGGCCAGCCATGATTTTGGGAGTAATTTGATGGCGTGTTGATCTTATCGATCTACCATTCAATATAATGATAATTAGTTGAGGATCGGATCGGAGTAATTTGCGTTCAAATGAGTTTTGTAATTTTTCTTTTTGGGACACCACCCTTCTAGCTTCCTATTTTATATATAACAAAATCCTTTTAAATAATCCATTTAACTCCCCAGAAATCTATATTAAATTTTTAACCATATTTTTATTTTTAAATTTATATAACTATATATATGCTATATTTTAAAAACTTTAGTTCCTAAATCTATAAAGCTATTGATTTTTCTTAATTAAAAACCTAATGGAAACTTTGATCAGTCGGGAATCGAATACTCTCTTCGATACGATCTACATTCCCAAGAATGTGATGCCAAAAAAATATAGATTCTTGTAAATTGTGACAAATTAACTCATGTTTGGGAATTATAATAACTAGAAATATGAAATGATTTTCTATAATATAAGATTCCCATGTCTAGTTTACTTCTATGAATTATTATTAATCCTAATTTCCAAAAACATCCTTACATATTTTTTGTAACATGTATAAGGTTTTTTAATTAAATTGTTCTTTTATTTATTTTTTAATTCGAACAATACAAAATTAGAAAACCAAATAGCTAGTAGCATACAATTTCATTAAATCGGTATTATATATCCAAGAAAACAAGAACAAAAAAATCAAATATAATAATATTCATGATAATTAAAAACCCAAATAAGTACATGCATGAAAATATCAGTAATTATAATAGAAAACGGATTGTGTTAATAATTCTGTCATTTTTCCGAAAATATGGCGGCTTGCGGCCATCAGAGATCAAAAGTGACATGCATATACCGACTGATATGATCGTAGACAGAGTTCTCTCTCAACAAAAGTACCTATATATGTGTTGGAATATACAAGAGAAGCATTGGAATTAAAGTCACGGAAACCAAACTCAAAAAAGATGAAGAAATTGTTAAAGTTAAGAGATGACAGTTAAGTTAGTTACAGTTAGTTAAAGTTAATTGAAATCAGATGGCTTACATTGCCAATTACAGTCTATAAATAGCAATGATGTACAGCACCATAAATCAAGAAAATATCAATGCAATATAATGAAAAATCACATTGATTATCTCTAAAATTCTTTCTTAAGACTCTAGTTCTCGAGTTCTCTATTTCTGTTTTTACATATTTTACAATATGCTGCATGCATGCATATAGGACGAAATGGGTTGTCCTTGATATTTTATCATCTATGATTAAAGACGTGGTCCTTGATTTATGTCCAACCACGATCCACCTTGCACGCAGCAGATCCATGCATTTTCTGACATTTCTCATTATGGTTATTAAGCTCAGTACAGTGTTGAAAAGCTTCCTCCTGATAATCGTGGCTTTGAAAGCCGCCTCCTCATGTAACTCGTGTTTTGAAAAGTTTCCTGCAGAAAACTGTGGTTGTGGACGATACTGCGCACATGCACACATGCATACTGCAAGGTTCTTCACGATGTCATGTTTTCTCCCCTGGAAACGATAAAAATGTGTGCATTTTGGTAACCAAACGTTCGAAGCACAGATGCGTAAAATACAGGCGTAGTACGTTTTGATGTCAGACCTATCAATGACCTAGCTAAAAAGTTGATCAGGACCACTGCAAGCTCGGACAGGAAAATGTGTTTGATTAAAAAGTATTTTTTAATAATATTTTAAATTTTTTTTATTTTTTTAAAAATATTTAAAATTGTTAAAAAAATTTATATAAAAAATAACTTTAAAAAAATACATAAAAACACATGCTAAAGTTCTCGATGGGGGCTTGCTAGAGTTCCAGCGGGAGCATTATTCAATGCTTAAACCGATGTTCTACCGATGATTTTTTATTTATTTTATAGGTTAAGAAAGTGAATATTATTTAATTTATGTAATTTTTATAAAAAAAAAATTAAAATGTTCAAAAAATACTTGAAAGAAAAGAAAAAAAAAAAGCCTCTAAAAAAGCACTAGGACCATCGGTTAGTAGCACTATCCCAGTAAAAATACTCTTTTTTAATTTCGTTAGGAAAAAAAAAACAAAAATTTGACATGTATCTTGTTTATCAAAACTAATTTTTACCCAAATGATCGTCTTAAAAATTATACACTTTCTGTTTTAATTCACACGAATCCTCTGATCTTTTTACTTTAAAAATAGAAAGGATCTTATTTAATTCCTCTTCAAAACTAAGAGAATTAAATAATTCATTGTTGGCTTCACCATAAATCCAATATTAATTTCTTTTTTGGCAACTTAGATACTCAGTATATATATATATATATATATATATATATATATATATGGAGCTGGACCGCTTCCCTCTACGTATACCCCCAGTTACCACTACAACAGAATGTGTCTTTTATAACAGAGGAAACTGTCACAAAAAAATGACAAACCGTTACTAAAGATATTTGGTGACGGTTTGAAACCGTCACCACGACTGTTACCTAAAGTGCATCACAGAAAATATTTGGTGACGGTACAACGTTCAAACATTCCTTTTTTGTGACGGTTGAGAACTGTCACAGAAAGTCACGTTCGGACGTTAACCCGACCGATTGGCGTTTGAATGAGAGAATTTGACGTTCGTTGATTATCGTTCGAACGTATCATATTTACGTTTGAACGTTAATGCATCTGAACGTTAATTAAAATAAACGTTCGAATTTCCATTCGAATGTAAACGTAAATGTTCAAATGTAACGTGTTTAACGTTCGGATGCTATTTCGAATGTAAACGAAGGAGCGTTCGAATGCAAGTGCTTTGTTCGAACGTTAATCGCTTTATTGTTCGAATGGTTTGTTCGTTTGAGTGTGAGGACGTTCGAACGTTACTATCCAATTTATGTATTTACGTTTGAACGTTGGTTCGAATGTAAACCAACGTTCGAACGATTTTAATTTACATTCGAACGTACAGATCAAAAATACTAAGTTCATAAAATTTAAAAACATAATATCAATTGTATCATATTACATACAATCAATTAACAAGTAACAATGTCTTATAAAAGCACAAAATTAGATATTAAAACTAGCCACAAATACTGATAAGATTTATTTCTTCTTTTTCCCTCGCCCACCGCGATTTTGTTGCAACGACATAACACGCTCCATTTGCACCATCATCTCCCGTTGCACTTGCTCTTGCACTTTACTGCATATTCTTTCCTCCTAGTTTATCTGTTGGTCCTGCAAACGCATCTCTAAATGAGACTGTCGTTCTAAGAGAGACTCTAACTCTTGCTGTCTCGACCTCATATACTCATTCTCACATCGTGCAGCTTCTAAATCTGTCGTAAGATTATTTATTTGTGAAGCCGATGAGGTTGAGGAGGATGAACATCTATGCTTGATAGATCGTCCCAAACCTCTTGCCATACTAGACTACGGCCCGAGCACTTGCGTGAATATGTCTATATCACTAGGAGAGGATTCCCCAGAAGCCGACTACATCTCCATCATTTTTCCCTGCAATTTGAAAGGTAATGATCGTAAATAATTAGTAACGTATTAAAAGAAATAAAAATAAAAAATAAATTATTCAAATGTTATATAAATAATTTATTTAACAAAATTAACACTGCTTACATAATTATCTGCAGCGACATGATCCATCCACTCACTATGCTCATTAGTATGAGCAGCAGCATAGACATGAATGAGGAAAAAGTTGTCAGGATCATTACGTTTCTAACAAAGCGACAATGGCAATTTTAAAAAGATAATGTTAGTACTTAAATAAAAGAATATCAGGAAAATAAATGAATTCTATAATTTTTTAATAACCATTTTTTCAGCATGACGGTAGAATGACCTTGAACCGGCACGATGGTGGACAGTCAGAGCGGATCTATTCTGTGCATTTGTAAAACTCAAGTGCTACAAAATATATTAAGAATTTTAATTGTAATATGTATACATATAATATATAGAATGAATATGAATGTAAATAAAAAAGATATAAATGTAAAATACCTGATAATCTGGAGATGCAAAAAGATCACAACACTTTCTCCAATCATCTAACTTCATCTGCTGAAAAGGAGACTGCGCAGCCTCTTCCAACGTCTCAAACTTCTTGAAGTGGTCATGACATCGTCCTTTGTGACGTCGGAATAGTGTAGCCATCAACTCATTCACGGTTCTCAAATCCTCCCTACTGCCAAAGTCGAGGTCTAATTCATCCTAACAAGGGAATCAGGTAAAAAATATGATATACTAATCTAAGTGAAAAAAATGTACTGAAAAGTAAACTCACCAGCACACAACTTCGAATGTGCTCCTTAATCTCATTCGAAACATCTCGCCATGAGTGCATATAAAATGGAGCATAAGTTCGAATTACTGTGCCAATATAGGAGGAAAGCGCTGCTGCACTATCATCCACTCCTCCAGTGGAATTATCATGAATTATGATCTTCAGTTTTCCGTACCTTCTATTTTTTTCAAGAGAGATTCCACGTGTATAGCCACGACCGCGACGTGCAGATGCATCAACTACATGATAATAGATAGTATAATTATAATTATATAGTTATTGAGACAAAAGTATTAACTATATGATTAATTATCAACGACAATATTTCCTTACTGGTAGGTGTCGACTGGCTGTTGTTCTCTTCTGTGTTAGCTTGATCTTCAGGAACAGATTCCTCGAGTGGGGAGTCCTCAATGGATTCAAGACTTGGACTTGGCGGAGGCACATTTTTTCGTTGTCGTTTTGGCGGCATTCTTAAAAAGAATTAATTATATCAAAGAAAATTAATTAGAATAAATTATAAAAATTCAAGATATTTTATAGTCACCTATATGAATAAAATATTTAGTACTTTTATTCTTCATCTTCGGATGAATTTTTCATGCTTGTTTCTGAATCTCCATCAATAACATCTTCATCATCATCATGCACCTCTTCTTCATCGTCCTTATCCACCTCCTGCTCGGATTCTGATTCGTCTTCATCTTTTGACTCTTCTTCTTCTTCTTCCTCCTCACTTACATGAATTGAATGATCATTTAATACAGATGGGTCGAGATGGACGGGTGGGACATCATCTCTACACAAGGGGAGCAACTCGAGTGCACCGAGGTCAACAAACAAGTTAATACCCTCTCCATCTTCCTGGTATGCCTCTATAATCGGAGTGTCATCTTCATCTCCACTATTCTCATAATCTGCACTCGTTCCTGCTTCATATATATTTCGAGGGATGAATTTTTGTACAACTCGCCAAGTTATCTCTCCACTATCTTCATCAGCACTTTTTATTGGATCAATCAAGTAATAGACTTGGGTAGCTTGACAAGCCAATACGAATGGATCATCTTCGTACCATTTAGATGCAGTATTGACACTCATAAAGTGATTATCCATATGTATCGAAACCCGACCACCGCCTAGATCCCACCAATCACATTTAAAGACATATGTTACAGACCCACCCAGATATTTCAATCCGATAATATCACGTATGACACCATAATAGTCAATATCATATGTTTCATGACTCCCCTGGACCAACACACCACAGTTTTGAGCCTTTCTATTACGTTCACGGTCCAAAGTATGAAATCTATAACCTCAAACCGTGCATGCAGTGTATCGAAGTGCTCTATTTGAGGGATCACGGGCCAATGCATACAATTCAGAAGAAATTGATCCGGGATCACGAGCACGTTGTTCCAAAATCTAACAATTGAAATAGTATATATTTATTATTTCATTATCCAGAATTAAAAATTTCAAAATATAACATATATATAATTTTAGTTCATACACGTTCTTCAAACCATCTGGGAAATTCTTCCTCGTGTCTTGCCTCTATATTTTCTACGCCTTCCGTCCTAAGTTTGTCCATGTGCTCACTGCTATAACATATTGCAAAAGAAGTATATTTTAAGCACAACAATTATAGTTAATTTTAAGAAAAATATAATTATTCAAAGCATGGAACGACATACCTGAGATAATCATCAATCTCCCGATAATTATTTAGCACATACCACTGAACTTTACCCAACTCTCCATCAATTAAATTGTAACCTGTTTGTGCACCAAAGGGTCGTACATTCTAGGAAAACACTGATAGCTTACAAGGAGGCGAAGCAGCAAAATCAGCATTTCGCTCTTGACGATTAAATCGTGTCTCAACACCACGAAGATATAGAGAGCAAAATGTTAACCATTCATCGTGTATATAGGCCTCTGCTATTGAACCCTCAGCTCTGGCTTTATTCCCAACAGTGCGCTTCAGTCAACCTAAATATCTTTCAATTGGATACATCCAACGGAACTGCACCGGTCCACCCAAAAGTACCTCTCGCAGTAAATGTATTGCTAAATGGACCATGACATCAAAAAATAATGGTGGAAATATCTGCTCGAATTTACATAGTATAGTAGCAATGTCTTCTTCCAATTTCGACAACACATCTAGATTTACTACCCGAGCGCACAAATCCTTAAAAAACATACAGAGTTCAGATATGGCGACACGTACATTAGATGTCAACTTTCCACTAATTCCCACAGGTAATAACTTCTGCAAAAATACGTGACAGTCATGACTTTTCAATCCACAGATTTTCCAGTCATCACGACTCATGCATTTACCAATATTTGAAGCATAATCATCGGGTAACTTCACACCTTGCAACCATTTGCAGAAATCCATCCTCTCCTCCCTCGTTATCGTAAAACATGCATGCGGCATGACCACCCTATTGCCTTCCACCCGCAAATGCAGATTATGTTTAATTCTCATTCTCTCAAAATATTTCCTCGTCCTGATCGTGTCTTTCGTCTTTTTGTTAATAATCATCAATGTACCCAGTATATTATCACAAATATTCTTCTCTATGTGCATTACATCCAAACTATGTCGCAACATGCATGACGACCAATACGGCAAGTCAAAAAAAAATAGTATGCTTTGTCCAATTCAATTCTGCTGCGCCTCATTTTCTCTTGTTCTTTCCCCGACCTTTCTAACCATATAAACATAAATACCAAAGACTAAACACAATATATTTCTAACCATATAAACATATATTCACATAAATACCATAAATACCAAAAACTAAACACAATATATTTCTAACCATGTAATCATATTCAAACGTCATTCACAAATAATAATCACAATATTTCAAATCCATATCACAACATATTCACAATAACTCACAAACTATTTATAAACTATACAAACAATAATCACAATATTTCAAGAGTAAGCATAAAATCACATGCCACATGTATTAACATATTCCTAAACTTGAGTAAGTAATAAAAATGTATTAACAAAGCCTAAGGACAATATATTTCTAACCATGTAAACATATTCAAACGTCACAAATAATAATCACAATAT
Organism: Juglans cinerea; assembly: GCA_961763995.1. Taxonomy (NCBI): domain Eukaryota; kingdom Viridiplantae; phylum Streptophyta; class Magnoliopsida; order Fagales; family Juglandaceae; genus Juglans; species Juglans cinerea. Next base: position 2,092,583 of record CAUIVZ010000011.1, on the reverse strand, counting down.
TTTAAATCCATATCACAACATACACAAAATTTTGTTGCAATAATCACAATTATTTCAAGAGTAAGTATAAAATCACATGCCACATGTATTAACATATTCCTAAACTTGAGTAAGCAATAAACATGTATTAACAAAGCCTAAGGACAATATATTTCTAACCATGTAAACATATTCAAACGTCATTCACAAATAATAATCACAATATTTCAAATCCATATCACAACATATTCACAATAACTCACAAACTATTTACAAACTATACACAAAATTTTGTTGCAATAATCACAATTATTTCAAGAGTAAGCATAAAATCACATGCCACATGTATTAACATATTCCTAAACTTGAGTAAGCAATAAACATGTATTAACAAAGCCTAAGGCCAATATATTTCTAACCATGTAAACATATTCAAACGTCATTCACAAATAATAATCACAATATTTTAAATCCATATCACAACATATTCACAATAACTCACAAACTATTAACAAACTATACAAATAATAATCACAATATTTCAAGAGTAAGCATAAAATCACAACAACATATTGATAAAGTTTAGAAATATACCTAGCACTCACAATATCCTCTTATAAATCAAAATTTTCCAACTTGCCAAAACAACCAATCCTTCAAAAAAAATACAACACTAATTTATTAGAAATATTATATAACAAAAACACAATACAAATATCATAAAATTTAAAAAAAGACAAGAAAAATAAATTTTTGTTACCAAAACTCAGCTCTCTCTCACTCTAAATATCGTATTACCTAACTCACATCACTCTCTCTCACTCTAACCCTCTCTCTCTCCTGCAGAAGGCTCGATCGATCTCTCAACGATTCTCTCTCAACTTTCTCTCTCTGTTGCGTGCACGGGAGAAGCAGAAATGAGCCGCTTCCTCCCGTGCGCATATTCATTAAGTTCTAAAATTATTAGTTCAGATGTTCGAACGTTTAAGTTGTACGTTCGAACGTTATATTTTTTATGACGTTCGGACGTTTTCAATAAACGTTCAAACGTACCCTTCTTATGATAGAGCATGAAATCTAGAGGGAAATTGCCCGCGCTTTTATTTTTATGTTTGAACGTATCACAATTTTCCGTTCGAACGTTCGTAGATTTATAGATTAACGTTCGAACATCTAACTTAAACGTCCGAATGTTCATATCATCAAAGAGTTACCATATTTGAGCGGGAAATTTCCTGCACTAATTTCCTAACGTTCAGATGTTAAGAAATTTGGCGTTCAGACATTCATAATTTTCTAGCGATTTTCATCAACTAACGTTCGAACGTACAGTATAAACGTCCGAACGTTCAGATCATCACACAGATACCTTAATTGAGCGGGAAATTTCTCGCCCTCTTAGTTTAACATTCGAACGTGATAAAATTTACGTTCGCACGTGGAATTGGTGCGTAAATTGAGCGAGACCTTTCTCGCATTTTCCAACTCTACTGTTTGAACGTAAAAAAACTGTACGTTCGAACATGTAAATGAACTCTCATTAACCTCCATTAACGTTCTAACGTTAACTTGAAACGTTCGAACATACCATTCCTAATATACTATATTATAATATAGTATATATACTACATTTTATATATATATATATAAATATATAGTATGATAGCATAATACTTTAGATGAGAACATAATAATATAGTATATAAACTATACCATATATATAAATTAATAATATATAATTATTTGTTACTTATTAAATTCTGCATTCTATACTATATTATAGTATAGTATATATACTACATTTTATATATATATATAGACAATAAGTATATAATTTGGACACCTATCTTGATGTCTGAAGATACATATGACCCACTTCATAGCCACAAATGCAACAAATGAAGGTACACAACTACAACGTGATCACCAAGCTAGCTAGCTAGTCGGTCCTCTATATATTTATTAATTGTGACGTGCACAATCATGGAGCATGTTTGGATGTTACTTTCAAAACAAAAAGGATCGATCCTCAAAAAGAAAATGCACCTTGCTATTTACTGATCCAATGGCTAGCCCCGTCTTTGATCTCCTTCTATATGAAAAAAGTATTATACTTTATATATAGTTAAGTTATATACTTTTTATTTTTTATTTTTTTTAAGACATAATTTATACTATACTTATAAATTGAATAATAATCATATTCTAACTAAATTAGTATGAATATATTATATATACTTACTCCATGTTATATATTAAACTTCATATTATCTGTATATTAAATGTTTTTAATCTTTACTTAAAATTAAGATCATAAACTTATAATTTTCTTGTTAAACATATTCAATAAAAATTCAAAAAAATAATCACAATATTTTAAATCCATATCACAACATATTCACAATATTCTCACAACAATATTTATACACATATTAATTCATCAATGAATACCATAAACTCAAACTATTCACAAACAATAATCACAATTATTTCAAGAGTAAGCATAAAATCACAACATGTATAAACATATTGCTAAACTTTAAAAATATAACTAGCACTCACAAATTCAAAAAAACCAACTAATCTAATTGTCAATAATATAGGAAAAGTAATTTGATTCCAATCAATCTATTTAGGAATTTGTACACTAGAGTTTTGGGTACTAGATTGTAATAATAAAGTATATCGTTTTGGACTAATAATAAGAGCATGTGGTTCTAATGTTGATTTCATTAGTTTATAATAAATCATATAATATTAGATATATATTGTACTATATATATAATACAATATATATATAATATATTATATAATACACAATATATATATACTATAATATACTATATATATTATAGTATAATATTCTATATAGTATGCTATATATAACATTATAATATATAACATAAGCATTTATAATATAATATATTATAGTCAATATTTTGTAAAGTAAATTGACAAACGTTCGAACGTAATAATAATTACGTTCGAACGTTTCGTGTATATAAGGCCAAAACCGAATGGCGAAACGTCATTTTCAAAGTTATCATTGTTATTCTGTTGCATGCTGCCACTCCTCCGTCGCCGCCGCCGTCAAACTCCGCCACAACCGTCACTAAAAGGTAGGCATTCATCTTTTATTCAAATAACATGTATTTTATTTGATATTTGGATTGAGTTTTGTTTAAAACGGGATAAGTGGTGGCCGGATTTTCAACTCCATTTTTCGACCACCACAGCTTTCCATTGGCCAAATAGTCACCTTAGAAATGTTTCTTGAAGTGTATACTTCATTTCTACGGTGACATTTCGGCATTTAGAACCTTGTAGAGTAATTTTCGAGATTTCAATAATGGCTGAGTTGACTTAGCCATTCTGTGTCGTAACATTTGAACGTTTCACCAAGACGTTCGAACATACGATGTTTAAATTACATAGCCGTTATGGCTTCTATGTTCGAACAGTCATTGTCTTACATTCAGACGTCATTTTCATAAATTTTACGTCCAAACGTTTAATGGATACGTTCGGACGTACTACTTTTTAAACATTATTAAACAACATACGTTCGAACGTGAATATTTTACGTTCGCACGTAAATCGCATACGGTCAGACGTTTAATTATAACGTCCGAACGTACTGATTTTCTACTTTATTCATACTTCGACGTTCGGATGTTCATATTTACGTTCGCAAGTAAAACAACTACGTTCGACGTATAACATAAACGTCCGAACGTACGTCAGTCAATATTTATTTACTGCTTATGTTCAAACGTCTATGTTTTACGTTCGAACGTAGTTGTTTTACTTGCGAACGTAAAGGATATATGTTCGAATGTAAATTTATTTACATTGTTTTACGTGCGAACGTATGAAATACACGTCGGGAAATATCTGCACATTGAGGGAGAATGTATACTCCTCAATGGTTCAGGAGTTCTATATAGGGATGTGTGACATGCCTCAGGACGCATCCTCTCACACCGTGACTGTAGGCGGTGTTTCTATTGAGATATCACCAGATGTCATCGGCGAGCACCTCGGGATTTGTCGAGGAGTTGAGACATTTGCACATGCTACACCCCGTGAAGATGTAGGCACTTCTACATCATGTACTGGCCGCCCATTTGAGCCAGCATCAGCCAGAGATGCAGACCAGTCAGAGGCCGAGGATACTGGCATCGAGGCTCGGGATGATGACCGAGACGAGGATTTCTACATCCTCACCGGTAGGGACCGCATGCAGATCGAGCGGAAGAACGCCTTCAACCAGAATTATCTACTACATTTGTTTCGCATGTTGCACCTTATTGTTGCAATAAATGTGGATACTGTGGCACATAAAACCACATTTAGTCGGATTCGGGCACAGTTTTTTATACGAGTGGCACGTGGAGATCCCATAGATTTGCCACTGCACATCTTTGAGAGAATCCGTTACGAGGCGAGCATCATCTCCAAGGATAATCTCTCATACGGTGTCCTAATCAGCTGACTATTACTTGCACGGGGAGTACCGACCCAGCCAGAGTAGCGGGTCAAAGATCAAATGAGCCCCCTGGACATGATCACGCATCGACGTTGTATTGGACGAGCGAGGGGACGTCAGCCACCCCTGTAGAGGATCTAGTTCCTCCGACACAGCCTGAGCTAGGTCTTGTGGGGAGTAGTAGTCAGCATACACCGAGTACATCTGCTGGAGATGTGCGGCCTACTTGGGTTGATGCGGTCATCTCACAGCTGACATATCGATCATAAGATCGATCGATCGCTCGAGGCTATATCGGCGTCTGTTGCCGAGCTCACACATCGTGTAACTATCCTCAACAACAAGGTTGATACCTTGACTGAGGAGGTACGAAGTTCGACTTTTGCGGACAACGTTATCATTTTACTGTTGTTTACTACATTCTATCATATTTTGTATTTTATTTTTAATATTTGTAAAGAAAAATATTATTGAATATTTCTATCGTTTTTTAATTTCAACTCTTAATCTTCTTTAATGTTATATTTTTCAACTTTAATACTAAATCACTGCATTTCAAATATATATAAACATAGATATATATTTATATATTACAAATTGTGTATATATAAATATATACAAGTCAATTTTTTAGACTTGTTCACAAATTATGCACAATAAAAATCACATAATTTTTAAATTAGAGTCATATTTAATTTAAATTTACAATGAATGTTCGAAGGTTATTAATTAACGTTCAAACGTTGGCGCAAGCATTTCACGTTCGAACGTTAATTAATAACGTTAGAACGTTTGCGCTAAAACATTTCACTTTCGCACGTAAACAGCCACAAGGTTCAATCGTATATGTGACGTTCGAACGTAAATTTCTCATACGTTGGAACATTAAAAAAACCTCATCTGTCTTTAGAAACCGTCACAAAAAATACCTTTTAGTGACGGTTTGGGGACTGTCACAATTTCCCAACCGTCAGTAAAGACCAATTGTGTTGTAGTGTACTGCAATTCGTGGGAAGAGATCTAGCTAGAAGCTTTCCTCCTTGAAACTAGAATTACCACATTCTAGTGTCTTTTTTTTTTCATTCATGTATTTCTAGCTAGTCGATTAAACAGTTTCTGGTTCTCATATACTTCTAATTTGATCTTTGGACCATCCAACAGTACTGTGGATCGTCACGTTCGAAAAATGACAACACATGCATACATGATACGGCCAATAAGTTGGCGCTTTACATTTTCAAAAAATGAAATATGATGTGTATCATTTTTCATCTTATTAATTTTATATTAATATAAAAATGTAATGTCATTTTCAAAATAATATGATCGATGCTTGTAAACTAACGTGCATAATACATCATCCATATCCGTTTGTTTTAAACTTTTATCATAAATTAAATTTTATTATGCCAGTAATATAAAAAGAATAATTATATTTTAAAATTTTTATATCGTCTCATCTCATCTCATTTTCTTCTCAAACATCAATCAAACAAAAGTACTTTCAAACTAATCATTACAACTTTCCTAAACTTTCAAATAAAAAATAAAAAACAATTGAACATTTTCAAATTTTAAAATAAAAATAATATTATAACAATATTTTAAATTTATAATATTTTTTATTCAATCTTTTTTCTTTACTTCCCCAAAATTTAAAAAATACTTAACTTAAACTATCTCACTACTATTTACAAATCATCTTACTACTATTCACGTATCATCTTATTATTATTTACCATTATTTTTAGAAAGAGAATAACTTCTAGCCAGTCAGTCTGCTATCCTCCAAATAACAACCCTCCAATGAGTGAGTGTCAAGTAGGCCTCCCATATCAGCTCTCATGTGTCTGCACAACAGACGATAAAGAAACAAAAAACCTTCCACCTCTCCAGTAACCCTTCTCCTCTCCTCCCTCTCCAGAAATCTCGAGAGTCCCCCCTCCCCCTTACACGGAAACAAAAGGCCACCCTCTCCCAGGACCAGAATCTCGAACACCCCTCACTCGTGACCCCCCCCCCCTCCCTGTCTCTCCCACGACCATTTGAGTTTAGTCTAGATCATGAACCTTCCTCCAATCAACTGAGCAAAAGCAATCCATAAGTGTACAGCCCCATGAAAATGAAGATTTGAGTCAGTCAATCTCCATATTTGAACTCTAATTTTCACTCTAAAATATTTGAAGCTCTGAAGACGACCTTGAGGACAACAAAGTTACAAAACCCCTCACCGCAAAATCTCATTCCTTCAACTGGGACCAAATGGTAAATTACCATGAAAAAGAAGAAAACAATATCGCTAGGGAGGGTGAAAAAACTAAATATCGTTGAGATGACCGAGAAAAAAAAGGGGTTCGAAACCCTAAAATGAACACACACACACACACACACTCTCTCTCTCTCTCTCTCTCTCTCTCTCTCTCCCCCTAGCAACACTGCAAAAACCAACTCAAAATCGATGGAACTTGGTGGCTAAACGACTGTGGTGTTCTCCTGCGATGACTGACCTTGGTGGGCGACGAAACTTGGTGTGGCGATGCCATTGTGCGGTTGTGGCAACGATGAAACTCGTGTCGTGTGGCGGTTTGGAATTTGCGAGGTGTTTGAAATTTCACAGATACTAGGTGTGTCAAACAAAAAACCTTCCCCCTCTCCAGTAACCCTTCTCCTTTCCTCCCTCTCCAGAAATCTCGAGAGTCCCCCCTCCCCCTTACACGGAAACAAAAGGTCACCCTCTCCCAGGACCAGAATCTCAAACACCCCTCACTCGTGACCCCCCCCCCCTTCTCTCTCCCACGACCATTTGAGTTTAGCCTAGATCATGAACCTTCCTCCAATCAATTGAGCAAAAGCATTCCATAAGTGTAAAGCCCCATGAAAATGAAGCTTTGAGTCCGTCAATCTCCATATTTGAACTCTAATTTTCATTGTAAAATATTTGAAGCTCTGAAGACGACCTTGAGGACAACAAAGTTACAAAACCCCTCGCCGCAAAATCTCATTCCTTCAACTGGGACCAGATGGTAAATTACCATGAAAAAGAAGAAAACAATATCGCTAGAGAGGGTGAAAAAACTAAATATCGTTGTGATGACAGAGACAAAAAAGGGGTTCGAAACCCTAAAATGAACACACACACACACACACACTCTCTCTCTCTCTCTCTCTCTCTCTCTCTCTCTCTCCCCCCCCCCCCCCGGCAACACTGCAAAATCCAACTCAAAATCGATGGAACTTGGTGGCTAAATGACTGTGATGTTCTCTTACGATGATTGACCTTGGTGGGCGCCGAAACTTGGTATGGTGATGCCATTGTGCGGTTGTGGCGACGATGAAACTCGTGTCGTGTGGCGGTATGGAATTTGCGAGGTGTTCCAAATTTCACAGATACTAGGTGAGGGACAAAGATAGACTGTAGGACTCTTGATTTTATCTTGTGTGATGACTCTTATGATTTTTGTCTAAAATTATTGACATGGTAGGTTTTTATTGGAGGTTGTTAAAGCCTTATGTTCCAAAGTGTTTTTCTTTTATAAATCCTTATGATATTGTTGGATCATATGGATGATAGCACCAGCACTTACCATAGGTTTGAGTAATTAAATAAGGTGTCAGTTGGATAGTAAGTTAAAATGAGATAAAAGTTAAAAATTAAATAAAATATTATTAGAATATTATTTGTTAATATTATTATTATTGTAAAATTTAAAAAATTAATATTATTTATTATATTTTACGTAAGAATTTAAAAAATAATAAAAATAAGGTAAGATAAAATGAAATGTGAGAAACATTTCTTCAATCAAACCGGAGAATCTCATGAATATTGGCCAGTTCGATCAGTTCGCAGCATCACTGTTGAAATGCTAGTTAGTATACTACAAGAAATCAGGTATTTTCCAGCGCTCAAAATCATCGCAAATACATATAATAATCGCTACATTTGATCATTTTTGGCGATTTATAAATCGCCGCAGGTTCGACAAAATCCTAAAGTCATTTTTGATCAATTTCGACGATTTTAAAAAATCGTCACAAAAAACTACTATTTGCGGCGATTTTAATATGTCGCAAACGAAGCAAAAATCGACAGAAAAGGTCTTCCCATTTACCATTAAAATCGCTAAGAAGAGTTATTTCTGGCGATTTATCGTCACAAAAAGCCATATAAATCGCCGCAAATAAAACATTATTTTCCCAGCGATTTTAAATTATCGTCACTACTAAGTATTTTCAATGGATAAGTTTTGCCGCAAAAAAATATTTCCGGCGAGTTACTATCGCTGCAAATATCTTTTAGCTATGAAAAAATATTTCCGACGAATTTTACTCGCCGGAAAAGGTGTTTCAGAAAATTAAAAAAAAAAATTCACAAAACTGTATAAAGAAAATATTATACACATCCAAGTTTTGCACGCTTCACAATTTTACCTTACACTATATATTCCACTAATATTCTTTTTAAGATGCTAATTAAAAAAGATCCAAAGTATGAGCTATATTCATGACAAGATGACTAAATTAAATGGATATAAAGCCATTCATTATCTCCTAAAGTTGCAGGTTAGTACTGTCAGCCATTCAAGAACAGAATTCAATGCCATAGATCATATTTAATTGCTAATACCATAAAAACTCAAAGAAGCATATATGCTAGAACACTCTGCCCACCATAAAAACTCAAAGAAGCATATCTGCTAGAACATATTTACTTCTCAATGAAGCCAAATCTGACAAGTCCAATGGGACATAGTTGATAAATGCATGAAAAACAGTCTGAAGATAAATTTAAAGTGTTCCACTAACATACCACTTTGGAGAGTAGCTCCTCCCTGTAGCGCCTGTGAATGCTAGTAACCCACAGAAAATGTGCATATAGGGGTTCATCAAGCACTTCCATGTCATCTCCCTTAAATAAAGTAGACAATTAAATCATAAACACAGATGTCAGCATAACATGGAGGTGAACTTTAAAAAACTTTTAATGTAGATTATAAGAATATTAAACAGATGCACACAAAAATGGAAATCTCGTGAAGAAACATTCATTGTTACAATATACAGACAATATTCACCAATGCAACCAAATTTCAAGATATGCAGTCTACACATGTAATAATCTAAGACTGATCCCAAATAGATATTTGGCATTACTGTAATGTGAAATGGCTTGTCAATGACCCATCTACTTAAATTGTATGCATCTATAATCGAAAAGGAGAACAAAATGATATAATAATAATAATAATAATAATAATAATAATAATAGTCTATCCTGCAGATGAAGGACAATTAAAACTGAGAAATTAAAAAAATTGAAAAAAGAACATAAGATTTTGTTAGCATTAAAAAAAAAATCAACAGAACCAATCAAAATTGTGATACTATTCTTGCAAGCCCACTTATTGACACCAAATGAATCACCTTGTGACACCAAGAAAGCCCCTCTCTCCAAAGGCACGTCTTCATATGTGACCGGTTTTTTATTGATGACAGTCTATTCAACTCTAAATTAATTTGAAAAGTGTTTGTCAACAAAATTCATCCTGCAAAAGAGATGAATTTTAAGTTTGATGTTATAACCACAAGCTCATATTGATTGGTTATACCAATGTAAACTAAAGACCATGGCATATGTACTTTTCTCTAAATTAAAACCATGGAGTTTTCCCTTTTCATATTCATGCTTTTTTTTTATTGATAAAAAAGAAATAGCACAGGACCAAGAGTAAGACTCAAGTCTCATACCCATCATGTATTTGCTCCTGAAAACCTGAGACTTCTACAAATGCACCAGACAATGAAACTCCCTTTTGTTGCAACCATTGAAACATAAGCCTATAATGAGTATCAAGTAAAGTGTCGTGTTCCTATCAAAAAAACAAAAAGTAAAGTGTCATGTAGAATAAAGAAACGGGATGTACTAGAATAAAGGGAAGCCCTTCGGGTACTGCAACTACTACTAAGTCTATGGTGACTTACAAGATTTCAACAAAGGTAATAGGAAAATAAAATTCTCCACACAATAATAAATATATATCTACATACAAAAGAAACACATACAGCAACAGAGTTTTTGCCTGCTATAAACTAAGCATTTCCAACTGAGTTTTTGGTATGGCCAGTAAAAATATCTGCATATATTCAATTTATGAGGTCATCCACAATAATTCACTATCAGAGAGAGAGAGAGAGAGCAGTCCCAAGTTTAATTTACCTTACCAAAAGAACAATCAAGACAGAGACAGCTACTGAAAGTCCAACTATACCAATGAGAGTTGCAACCCCATTTAGGCATACCTAAAACAAATGATTTAAAAGTAAACATAATGTGCAAAATATGAGTTTCAAGAGAAAACATTGAAAAGATAACAGAACCTGCAATGGTGTCTCTTCACCATTGTCTTCTGAAATACTAGACGAGCAATCCGCACTCAATATTCATCCCAACACTAGTCACCTAGTACATAAAAAAATAAAAGGAACATATATAACATGGGTATACCACAAAGCAAGTTGGCTCAATGTGAGAGACTGACCAGATATAAAAGGTTTCAAATACATGAATAGATTCGTAAAGAAAAGTGGTTTCCATCTCCAGCAAGAGAAAGGTAAACCCTTAAAAAGAACAGTATTTTTTTTTATAAAAGTGAAAACAATCATATATGAAATATAGAGACATCAAAATAACTGATTCATATATGAAAATTATACACTTATGCTTTCAGGGGATAAAAATAAACTCCAACGTAATGCTTTTTTTTTTCAAAACAAGCTTCCTTTTCCCGAAAATTGTTTAATCTAGGCAATTGCATCAATGTTTCATATCCCACTATCTTTTATATGGTACTAATAGATATTAGAATATATATAAGATATACTTGCTAAAAAAGTTAAGAAAATCCTATATTACCAGCATGGTGCCACTACCATCTGCAATTTTGCAAAGATACATCAGAAATGGATTTCTGGAATCCTAGTGAACCTGGAAAAATGTTCATTCTTCAAAAAGGAAAAAAGAAATATTAATTGATAAATTAAACACAGATATAAACAAACCCATAAACAAACTAGCGATCACACATATAAACATAAAACCCAATCTCCAAACAGAACTAAAACAAGAAATCAAGCAAATATAACAAGAATGAAAAGAACCCATAAATGTGAAAATATAAGGCAATATCAGGGGTGGTCGTGGTGGTCGCTTGGCATGGAGTGGTGGCTCGGAAGGAGCACAGTGGCACTGGCGAGACCTGTGGCCGTGGGCTGCGAACAGAGCAAGGGAGAGAGGGAGGGCCTCGGACTGAGAACTGGGCTAGGCCTAGAGGAGAAGGGGGCTCTGACGGAGAACTGGCGACGACATCGACTTGTGGGTGGTGGCGAACAGCGCCCCTAGAGGCGTCGATATAGAGAAATCCGAGAGAGAGGAGTGATGCCAGATTCGGGGAGGCAAGAGATTCGGCAGGGGCTGTGCGCGATGGCGTGGGTTGTTTGCATCGGAGGGATTGCAGAGAGAGGGGGGAGATGGGGGGGGGAGCCTGGATGGAGGGAAATGAAAAGGAAAACGAGCGGGGCTTTTTAATTTAAAAATATTTTTGCGGTGAGTTTACATCGCCGCTAATAATACTTTAAGGGGCCACAAATATTTTACGGCGACAATTTTCGCCGCAATCATTATCTATTGCAACGCTTTTTGTATTCGACGGAAAATCAATTTCAATACAGTAAAAATTGTTTATTGCGGCGGAAAAAATCGCTGCAATAGATAATAAAGTCGCCATAAAACTTTACAGTTAATTTCTCCATCCGTGTTTTAATTCACCGGCAAAATTTAAATCCCCAAAAATAAGTATTATTTTCGTTATTTTTTTTTGCAATGATTAAAAAATCGCTAAAAATAATTTTTTTTGGCACTTTTGCAAGTTAAATAATCGCTGCAAAAGACCATTTTCGCAATTGCAGCGATTAACGAACTGTCATAACAAGTTTTTTCAGATACCGGCGAATTTTTTCGCTGCAAAAGACCAACTTAATATTTGCGGCGAATATTATCGTCGCAAAAAGTCAAAAAAATCGCTGCAAAAGGCTGATTTCAAAATTTTATGTATAAAGATCGCCACGGTGTAAAAATCGCCGCAATTAAAGGTTTTTTACGATGATTTTATTTCCGATAGAGATAAAATCGCTGGAAAAAGCCTTATTTCTTGTAATATTCAAGGACCCTTCGTTTAACTGGTGACAGCATAATTAATGTCTTAACTGCAAGGGGGCCAACGATAGGGAAAGAGGCAACTAGGATTTGAATCTCATCCAACGTAAGTACCACAATCAAGTCATTGCTTATCAATACTTTGGATTAAAAAAAATATAAACACAAAATATTTTTTACAATATATGTTACGTTACTGTCAACCATTTAGAGAAAAGCATATGCGCACATGGCTGCACATGTGGAAAGAGTACTCGAGTACTGGACTGTTTTTGTGAAATATGAACTTATCCTTTTGTTACAATTTTCTGTTATAACTTAAGTTCTATAAATAGAAGCCTTTTAATTGTACTTGAGAGATATTTTTGATATAGAGAGAATACACGAGAGACAAAGAGAGAACATTTGCAGTAAGGCTCCAAGAAAGTATGAGGTGTACATGAGAAAGTGTTCTTGTAATCTCAATATTGTATTTGATAATCAATGAAGGAAAGTCTCTTGATTATTGCTACCGTGGATGTAGATCACTAGGATCGAACCACGTAAAATCTTTTGTGTTCTTTACATTCCTGCTATGTGTCATTTCAAGTTCGTTATAATTTCTTTTACAATTCTTGGCATCTGAGTTGGAGGCTTAACCATAGTAAGCAAATCAGAGTTTTAACAATATATTTTATAATCATGTTTTAAAATGAGGGATATTATAATAAAATATCATATAAAAATAACACAATTTTATAAAATATCTTCATTTTATATCATGTATTATGAAAAGTATTGTAAAAAATGTTGTGTATCATTACTCTAAAAAAAAAAAAAAACTCCAAATATTCTCTTTCAAAAAATAAAAATAAAGTTTCCTATAAATTTAATTAACAAAGAAAATTAATTTAGAAAATATATTGACTGATTCTAGACTTTTAGCAGAAATGCTAAGGCTCGAATCGCTAGGCTAGAAATGGAACAAACTCAAGCCTAAAAGTTTAAAACCATATATCGGCCTAGCATGCTATCCAAGTACTTCATGGTCGGCCCCCATTGGTCCAATGAGTCCATTGAGATCAGTACCCACCATTTCCTACGGCAAGTCAAGCCCAAAGAAAATCAAACCATTCCATGAAAATCCAAGCACCATATATGCAACATAAGAGAATATCTCTTACAATATGTACACCTAGTATCATCTTATATATACAACATAAGAGAAAATCTCTTACAATACAACATAAGAGAAAACCATTCCATCCATATCGACCATCCTTCGGAGAGGCAACAGCATCATCTTGTAAGTTTTAACATTTGTAATAAACTCTAAATTTCAAAATTTAGCAAATCCTTTTTCGGAACCACTTCCTTCCTGTCAACACCTTGAATTTTATTTGGAACCAAGTCCTCCCTATTAAGATTTCGGTCTTTCTCTGGAAAATGTGTCATAATGAAATTCTCCTCGATAATAAAGTTTAACAATGTGGGATTCACATGGCTTCTAAACGCTCATTTTGTTCTGAGGACTATTGAATATGTTAACCATATTTTTTTGGACTATTCTCTTGCGAAGAACATTTGGCATTATTTTTCTTCCCTTTTTGGTTATTTTCTTTGGACTCTAGTTGTTGGAAAAGCATTGCTATTCATTGATGGTCTTCTTTCAAGGGTTTGGACCAATTCAATTTATTTGCTCGTTTGCTACCATCTCTTCTCTTTTGGGAATTATGGCTCGCTCAAAATAAAGCAAGATTTGAGCCATTATTGGTAAGATTAAGAAGCAGCTCCAAATGGGCTGCTAGTTGTAGTGCACTAGCACCCCGATAAAGTAAGGACTGGGAGTTGAATCCCCTGTTGAAACCTAAAGATATTGTGTCTAACATCAATATTGATGTTCTCAATTCTTTGCATATCTCTTGGATCACTATTAGGAAAAAAAAAACACCTATCTTAAGCAAATGGATTCTGCCTCCCTTGGGCATTCTCAAGTTGTGCTTCAAAAGGTAATCATGTGCCTGCTGATTGTGGTGGTGTTTTATGTTTCAATAATTGCTCTGTCATTGTTGATTCTTCCTATTTTCTGGGTATTGGTACTAACAATTTTGCATAATTGTCTACCTTAAGATTTAGTTTAACTTTGTGTTATGAACTGAGCATCACTGATCTGGTTGTTGAGATTGACTCCCTCCTTGCGCTTAATTATCTTAATAAAGGCTTTTCTACCATGGATTTACTCAGACATTTGGGATGATATTATACATTTTAAGAATTATTTTGCCTCTAGTATTAATCATGTTTACAGAGGTACATAAAGCACTACCAAACAATCTAGCAAATTTTGAGACAGTCTAGCAAATTTTGGTACTATGGGACATATAATAAGTTTTTCATCTCTCTTTCAACTCTCTAAGCATATGATTGCTCTATTCTCTCTGGATCGTGCATGTTTTCCTACTATTAGGCACTATTTCTAGGTTTTTTTTTAATCTTCTTGTAAACTTTATATAAGGTCTTTATACTTTTTTTTAGGAATTTGGTTTTGGGCTTTTACTTTTCTCCTTGTACCCCCAAATTTCATTGTTTGTGTTAGGGACAAGAATTGCCCAATAGGTCGAAAAATAAATCCTGGCCCATTGTGGTGATTTGGGCCTTGAGGATGCAATTTAGTGCCCACGATAAATAAAAAAACCTAGCATTTATATTAAAATGGAGTCATTTTATTTAATACCTAAAACTACCCCCCAAGCTTAGTCCCTCCCTCGCCTCCCTCACTTTCAAATCTCTCTCACCATTGTCTCACTCTCTCTCAGATCTACCCTCTCTCTCACTCTTAGTTCTTAAGTCGCACGCTGTTGCCGTCGCCGTCACCACCTGTAGTTAGCTTCGTCGTCGTTGCCGTAAGTTTCTTGATTCTCGACTCTTGAAAGGTTTTGTTCTAGTTTTGTTTAGTTACGAAGGATGTGATTGATTTGAGGACATAGAGGATGAGATTATGAATTGTGTGTTGTGGAGATTGAGTTGTTTGTTCATTGTTGTGTGGATTTGTGATTGTATGAAAAACTTTTGTGTATGTAAATTTAGGGTTTCCATATATATTGAAACTCCATTATGTTTTGGGGTTTCGACACCCCCGCACCCAAACGGGAGGCCTCACCCCCAGTGTGTAGGGCGAATTTCAGGGGGCCAAACCCCGCCCCCTGCCCCCTTGCCCATGCGGGGTGCAGGTAGCACCCCTACCCATATGTACATCCATAGCAGTAAATGATAAATGAATATAGGAAATATAAAGAGATAAGTAGGCACATGAATTTACGTGGTTCGGCTTAGAGCCTGCGTCCACAAGTCATTTGAAGGGCAAATCTACTATAATGGATGTATTTTACAGTCTCTCCTATCTCAATGTACAATAGGGGTCGGTGACCCCTTTTTCCTAGAGTAGAGAATATCTTTGGAGTCTCTCAGTGATCCGGCCAGAGTCGTCCAGGAGCGTCTCTTTCTCTCTCCTCCGATCAGATGTTAGATCCTAGATCGTCCATCCCCTTTCTTTGGGTAGAAAAGGCCCATTTATTGTGGTCTCGGCTGGTGAGGAATGTCAACTTTATGTCACATGATCTCCATCTCTCATTGCATGTCTGACTTCATTTCCTGAGCTCTAAAGCTTAATTTGCCTTGTCTTGTCCCCCTTACTTTTCTTTTCCATTCTACTTTTGACGAGGGTCACCCAATAGACTGGGCCTGAAATTCAATTTTGGGCCTGATACTTTTACCCACAACAATCTATATAAGGATCCATGTTATCCATGGATCGGACAACATGCTTCCAATTCTATGTCGATCCTCATGATCTTTGTGTCCTAATTGACTGTAGGCGCGGTTGATCCGCTCATGCATGTACGTACGTACATGGCCGACCAAGTACCCCTAATTAGCAAGATGATAATTAGCATGACAACAATATATATAACTGCAATATTTGATCATGAGATCATCTCCTTGATCCATCACACATTAAATAACTTAGTACTGGTCAAGATTCTTAATATATTACTCTTAAAAGAAGACAAACAGGTTTGTATTCTGGATCGAAATATGTAGCTCCAAATATATACAGCTAAAATAACTCGTCAATTAATGTTGTTGTTTATGATTTTTGATTGAATTTATATATATATTGAGGTGGTTCTGCATGCATGGTTGAACGTTTGTGTTAATTATGGGATTTCCACCAAGAGAGAAAGTATATATATAGCATGAAAGCAACATAAATAGCCAATAATTATGGCCGTCCAGAGAAGCAGACAAACAACGTCCAGCATTGCGTTGGAACCACAATGTCAGTTGTATATAAGTTTATATATTACTATATATATCCAGAACCATGTAGTCTTATATACATAGTTTACGAAAAAAACATAACCCTCGGACAGATCGAGCTAGCTAGGGAGATTTGGAAACCTTCCAGTATTCTAAATCAATATATATGATTCTAATATGAACAAGACTACTACTTATTGTTTGCATCGATCTGTAAAATAGTTTTCAGTGAAACTCTGTCGTATATACTTGACATGTTTCTACTATATATATATACTTTTTAGCAATGAATACGTCTGATCTCCGTCTTCTAAATATTACGTATCAACGAGATCGAATAACCCAGAATAGATGTGAATGGTGATCTGTTTTCTCCATTATAGTTTTTTTAAGAGAATAATTCAAATGTCTTTAATATTTAAGAACATTTTATATGGACAAAGGCCGGATGAGATCATCAGGAGGCAATTCATGTTGGTAACCATTAACATTTTATTATAATATATCATTAATATTAATCATGTGATCATAGTTTCACAATTCGACGTACATGCGTCGGGTAATTGCTAAAACTAGACAGACCTAAAAAGAATGATGCAAGCTTGTTTTTGTTGGTTGGTTGCATGCAGCCATTTACTAATTCCATGCAAATAACACTTCTCCATGTATTTTTCTTCTCATCATCATGTTAATGCAGGTTAAAGCATGTTTGATGAGAGTAATTAAGTTAGCTCATTTCCAATTACCCTATGCAAATTAACATAAATGGTTGATTCTTAGGTTTTGACTTCACGTTAATTATTTAGAAGAGTTTTGTTATACATCAATTATTATTCACTTCCACATATCATACTTGACAATTTTCTTTTATAAAATATAAAATATTTTTGATCATAGGGTTCGGGATAGTAAATAGAGACTAACGAAGATAATTATTCTATTTTGAAACGACAACTATTAGATATATGCAAAAGTCTTTAAATTTATATAATGATATAATTTGATATAATATGTTTGTTTTATTTTATATTAAAAATATTTATAATGTGATATGCTCCATCAAAATATGTAAATTTATAAATTTAATTTTTTAATCCAAATTAACCCGCAAAATGACTATGCATTCGTTTTTAATTACTTTTTCATTAAAACAAAGAAAACAACAAGAAGTGTGACGTTAAAGCCTGACAATCAACGAAAAACTGAAAACATGAATATTACAGGTGAAGTAGCAACGTGTTCGTCGTATGGCCTATTCCTGTTTACAGATTCCCATATCCAAATGTATTTTCTTGTTTTTCTTCCCCCAAGAGAATCTCGCTTTCCTAACCAAAGAGTAATTCTACATACAACCATGAAGTGCATAACTGCCGCGTAATCGCTTTGAAAAAGAGTGGGATCCACTATTAAAAAATTAATTTTTTTTATGTGGGTCTCATGTTTTATTCATTTTTTTCAAAGCGATTACGCGGCGGTTACACAATTCACGGTTGTAAGTATCTTTTCTCCTAACCAAAACACACCCACGCACTCCCTTACTCCTCTGCCTAGGGAGAGTCGCCGATAGAGAGGACTCATAAGAGCGAGACGGCAGTCCAAACTCTCACACACGAGACAGAAGGTAGTTGGGGCTTCCAATTTCAGTTGCCTGCGTCGTACGTGACGTTATGGCCAGCGGCGCACTCCTCGACCTCGTGCTGGACATTGTCACTTCCGGGCCCGCCGCTTCCGGCCTTGCCGACGGCGACGCTTTGTTGGTGTTCAGGAAGGACTGTACGGATCTGATCCGTCGGATTGCATTGCTCACGCATTTGCTCGAGGAGATTAGGAACTTCGCCCGCTCCGGCCATTCCCCGCCGTCTCATGTTTCGACTTCTTACTCCTCTTCTTCCTGGTCGCCCGATCTGGCGGTGGCCCTCCGGGCCACCAAGCGGCTTTTATTGCTTGCTGGAAACTTCCGCTCCAGTAACTCTTCCGTGAGTTTCATCTTCTTTCTTACTTTTAACGTTTTTTGTTTTCAAATATCTGTTTCGTTCATCTGAAATTTGAATAGAGTACAAAATTGAATGTTGGGAAACTAGCTAGGGGATGTATTTCATTTGGGGATGATATTGCGTTGGCATGGGTCAATGTGGAATCTCTAATTCTGAACCTTCGCTTGTTTTCTTTTCCTGCATTTCCTCGGAAACCGAACGAAGCATTGGTGTTAAATTTTCGGGTAAATTACTTGCTTTTTCTGGGATACTTGGATCAATGCCATGCTTTAAAAAAAAAAACCCAAACTTGTAATAGTGTTAGTGTGATTGAATTTATATAGGTAGTAATGTGATTGATTTCCGCATAATCCTCTGGAGAAATAATATTTTGATTGATAACAAGTTGATTGCACAATCGCATATTCTAAGTTCATTTTTTGGTGACTGCTCAATTGTATAAGATGATGTTGTGACAATTAATGGGTCCCAATCTCATGCTCTAAAGAGGCATCACAACAGTAACTGATGGTCTTGGTAGTTATCACTCATTTTGTGGAATCGTTAATTAGTGTCTGGATGGCAGAGCAGCGGTCTGGACTAAGACAAAAATGTTTGGTGTGTGCACTCCATTAAGAAGGGGAAAAAAAGAGCATCATCAAGCCATCAGGGTGCACTAATGCGATATAAAGATTACTTAATTATATAGTTAGTATATTTGCTATAAAAAAAAATTATATAGTTGGTATTTTTCATTGAAAAGGGGACGCTTCATTTGTCATGGAAATTAACCCTTGCTCTTGTGAAGACTTTGTTGCTGTCATGTACATCATCGAGAGAGTCTCTAGGTATCACTCTGAAATTTGGTATATCTTGATTTAAGGATGGAGCTGTGGGGAAGATTGCGTCCCAATTTCAATGTGTGACGTGGAAATTGGAGAAGGCATTAAGCAGCATACCATATGATCATTTTGGAATCTCAGAAGAAGTTCAAGAACAGGTGGGGTTACAACTTACAAAATCTATGGTGCTTTCTTATCAACTAGACTTGCGCTTTATATTTTTCCTTCTACTAGGTGGAACTGGTGAGATCACAGCTGAGAAGAGCTGCAAAAAGATACGGATCTTTGAATTCAAAAATGTTGTCTCTTGCATTAACCCAGCTGCTGGATGAAGAAATTGATCTGCAACAATCAGGTGAATGTGTGATTGGAAGTTTGCGTATTCAGAATACTGGTAGTAGTAACGATGATGTTATGTGCTGGATGCTATTCCAGGAAGTAATGGTCCAAAAAGGCGCGATGTAAATCCGACAAGTAATAAAACTGAAAGGCATGGAAACTCTTCTGATCCTTATGAGGCTATTCTAGCAAATAATGTTGGTGCTGATGGTCTAGACAATCCAGCCACCAACAGTTTAGAGAACGTCAAGAAGCCTGATCCAGTTGTAATTCCTAAAGATTTTATTTGCTCTATATCCTTGGAACTTATGAGAGATCCAGTTATTGTTGCCACTGGACAGGTATGATTCATGTCAATTCCCATTTCAACATATTTTATTTTTAGAGACTGCCAGAAAACTTGGTTATCTTTGTTATATCTTCCTTCTGATATATCTCTCTCTTGATTCTACAGACGTACGAGAGAGTTTTCATACAGAAATGGCTAGATTCGGGGAATGCAACATGTCCAAAAACTCAGCAGAAGCTCGAAAATTGTACACTCACTCCAAATTATGTTCTTAGAAGTCTAATTACTCAATGGTGTATTGACCACAATATTGAGGAGCAAAAAGGACTAACAAATGGGAAGATTAAAAGAAGTGATGGGTCATTTCGTGATGTTAGTAAGGAGATAGCAGCTATTCAAGCTCTACTTCACAAGCTCTCCAGCCAGTCATCTGAGGAGCATAGAGAAGCCGCAGCTGAAATCCGATCGCTATCCAAAAGAAGCACAGATTACAGAGTATTAATCGCAGAATCTGGAGCCATTCCGGTCCTGGTCAATCTCTTAACAACAGAAGACGTGTTAACACAAGAAAATGCAGTTACTTCCATTCTCAACCTCTCCATATATGAAAACAACAAGGCGCTCGTAATGCTTGCTGGAGCTGTTCCTTCAATTGTCCATGTCCTCAGAAATGGGAGCATGGAAGCAAGAGAGAATGCAGCAGCTACCCTTTTTAGCTTGGCTCTTGCAGACGAGAACAAAATAATAATAGGTGCATCAGGTGCAATCCCAGCTTTGGTGGAATTGCTCCAAAATGGGAGCGCTAGAGGGAAAAAGGATGCTGCGACAGCATTGTTCAATATGTGTATTTATCAGGGGAATAAGGGCAGGGCAGTGAGGGCAGGGATAATCAAAGCGTTATTGAAGATGCTTACAGATTCAAGCAGTTGCATGATTGATGAAGCCCTAACTATAATGTCAGTTCTTGCTAGCCACCAAGAGGCAAAGGTTGCTATTATAAAGGCTAGCACCATTCCTGTTTTGATTGATCTTTTGAGAACAGGAGTACCTCGCAACAAAGAAAACGCGGCTGCAATTATACTTGCCTTGTGCAAGAGAGACACTAATAATCTTGCCTCCATAAGTAGGCTTGGTGCTGTCATACCATTGTCGGAGCTTGCCAGGAGTGGCACGGAGAGGGCCAAACGGAAAGCTACTTCATTGTTGGAGCATCTTCGAAAGTTACAGCAGCCCTAAAAGGTGTAGTTCTACCTAAGAAATTTTTATTTGTTTCTTTTGATCAGGTGCCAAAACTGAGATCAATAGGGGCTTGAGATATTAATGACAGCCTCATTGCTTCTGTATTTGTTACGTGTATGATTAGTGTGTAAAAACTCATCATTTGATATGATGTTTTTCATAGAATACTTCACCTGGAAATTGCACTATTGCGTTTTACTCGTGGTAGTGCTTGTAAAGTGATATAAAATTCCATTAACAACGAAACTGTTTCTTAATTGTTACAGTTCCAGACTATATATAATTCTGCAAAAGCGATCTGAACCGAATGAAATGGCTGCTGATTCACGCCGATCGAGGTTGATCTGGTTGTTTCTTTGCCTGAAATATATTTATAAAATAATAATAATAATAATTTTTGTACAATCATTCCTCCTTATGCATGTGTTGTTCAGCTTGAGATAGGTCACCTATTTTTTTTTAGGAATAGTCTCTCGTTTATGACATATTTTGGGCAATCCTTTCTATTAGAAATTGAGAAATATTGCTTTATCTACAAAGAAATTATCATCTTCTAGAAGAAAATTTACTGACTGTCATAGTTTGATATAATACGTTAGATTGTAAAATTATTTTTATTATAAAGTAAAATTTAGTAATTACCTTCATATTTCAAAATAAAAATTTAAAAACTTGGTGGCTTGAGTTCTAGACACCATTGAGTGGCCACATTTGACCACCCCCAATGGTGGTCGAGACCGAACTACTACTATAGATGGCCATATGGATCATTTTGTGGTGGCACTTGAATTTATTATTTAAAAATTTAATAGTTAATCTAATGATTTATGAATAAATCAAATCATCACAATGCGATGAAGTGAAATGAGAATATAGTATAACTCGTTATAACAAACCTAAAGAAGAGCTAACTTGGGGGAAAGGATAGGATAAACAAATAAATTGATAGTATAATATTTCACAAAGATTTTAAATGGTGAATCGATAGAAGATATATCGAACAATGAAATTATATGACAGTTAACAACATATGGATAGTATATATATATATATATATATTAAAATGATATATGTGCATTAGAAAAATGCAACCCCTAATTATACATTAATATATAAAATATTTGCTTAGAAGAAAATATATATATATATATATATAATATTTAAAAAAATAAAAGGATTAGACCCCAATTGCATTCATATATTAATATATTCAATCAATTCCAATTATCTGGCATTTATCATATGCGTATTGTAATCAAGATTCAAGATCATGATGCAATCATATTTGATTTTGATGGTTATAGCCAAGAACATTAATATGGATGGCAATGTGTACGAGCGGGACCAACAGTAGCAGTCGTCAGCAATCAACAGGAAAAAAACCAAATTTCTAATTCAGTGAAGTTTCAGTACTCTTAATTCGTGCGTCCAACATCATCTTTGAAAAGTTGCAAAAGCTTCCAAGTTGCTCGGCGGACTATCGTTTTGGACTCTGCATGTCTGCGACTAATTTTCGAAAAAGCATTAATAAAAAAGCACACGTGTTTATTTCCAACAGCAGCACTGTTCATTAATCAATTACACGAGAATCATGCATGCAGAAGTACCGGGATCAGATCAAAAGAAAATAAAAAGTACTTTGCAATCTTAAGTACTTTACGTCATTAATATAAATTACTTTTCGTCTCATGAAGCAAAGTCCAACCGTGGTGAAATTTTCTCTGTTCCTAATTATATATACGTGCACCAAGTCAATTTTAACGTGCATGTATAGTTTGAATATTATATGAAGTACTTGAATTTCTTAAACTCGGCGGCCATCATCATCGCCAAGAATTGTGTTGAACGGTGGAAACAAATATGAATATGTATTGATCGTCATCTTCCCCACACATGATCACGGTTTTTCTCTATTAAACAACAGATTCGATTGTTGAAATTGTGAAGGTTATGTAAACCAACGAAAATATTTTGGGTGGTGATCATTTGTATTTATAATAGTGTTTTCATATACACGTTGACAAGTCTTAATCAATTACAAATTTCTTATTTACATCCGTTTCCTATACGTAAGAGATCTTGCTTTCCGTCTTTATCTTGGACTGAGTCTTGATCTGGATCTTGATCTTGATCTGTAACCGTAATACCCTCCAGCAAGCCTAGCGTTTGAGAGTCCTGGACGCGAAGCTTGGAACGAAAGAATATCAATGCAGGACGACCAAGGCTCTTGGTAAATATGTCAGCAAGCTGGAGATTGGTAGGGATATATTGAAGTCGAAGTTGTTCAGAAGCCACCAATTCGCGCACAAAATGATAATTGAGCTCAATATGCTTCGAGCGACTGTGAGAGATTGGATTTGCAGCAAGAAAAATGGAGCTTTGATTATCACAAAATAGAATCGGAGAAGAGGAAGATATCACCTTGAGATCACGAAGAAGATGACCAAGCCACTTGACTTCGGCAGCGGTGCTGGCGAGCGCTCGATATTCTGATTCACAACTTGAACGAGACACCATCGATTGTTTCTTGGAACGCCAAGAGACAAGGTTATCACCAAGGTAAATAGCATAGCCAGAGATAAACCGTCGTGTATCAGGACAACCGGCCCAATCAGCATCCGAGTAAGCGAGAATATCGCGAGAAGAAGATGGGGTGAAAGAAAGACCATACCGCAAGGTTCCTTTAATGTACCGTAGTATCCGTTTAATAGCCTGGAAGTGGCAAAGTGAAGGCTTGTGCATGTATTGACTCACGGTAGAGACAGCATGAGTAAGGTCTGGCCGGGTGATAGTGAGATATTGAAAAGCACCAACAAGTGACCGGTAGAGTGAAGGATCATCAAAATCAGGACCATCAATGGATAGGTGATATGCAACGACCATGGGAGTGCTCACGGGCTTACTATCAACCAGTTTGGCAAGCTGCAATATTTCATGTGCGTATTTAGCCTGACTAAGAAAGAGACCAGAGGAAGTCCGATATGCTTCGAGACCCAAAAAATAATTTAATGAGCCCATGTCCTTGGTGGCAAATTCTTTGGATAGTTTGCTAATAAAAGCATTAAGAAGAACTGAATTGTTGCTGGTCACGACAATATCATCAACGTACAATAAGAGATAGATTAAATCAGCACCTTTGGAAAGAACAAACAAGGATGAGTCAGCCTGACTGCAAGAAAACCCAATAGCAAGAAGAAAAGCACTGAACCTATGAAACCAGGCCCGTGGAGCTTGTTTGAGCCCATATAAAGCTCGACGTAACCTGCAGACATGAGAGGGATATTTTGGATCAACATATCCTGGAGGTTGCTCCATATAAACTTCCTCCTGAAGAATGCCATTTAGAAAAGTATTTTTCACATCAAGTTCGCGAAGGGACCAGTGATTAGAAACCGCCAAGGAAAGAACAACTCTAACAGTGGAGGCTTTGACAACTGGACTGAAAGTATCATTGAAATCAAGTCATGGTTGCTGGGTGTAGCCTTTAGCAACAAGACGGGTCTTGAGACGATCAACGGAACCAATTGCGAGATACTTGATGCGAAAGACCCATTTGGAGCCCACAATATTTGTATGTGGCGGTCGGGGCACTAAATCCCAAGTGTGATTGTGATGCAAAGCTTGAACCTCCTCATCCATGGCAGCAATCCATCCGGGGTGCTTGGCAGCAGTTTTGAATCCTTTGGGCTCGCGCATGGTGAGTAAGGATTTAATGAGATTGGAATTTGGAGCAATGCATGTATGAAGGGCCCGAGTAGAAGGCTTGAAAATCCCAGATTTGGCCCGTGTTTGCATCGGGTGAGTGCCAAGGATTGGTGCTAGTCCTGGAGCGGTAGCTGGACCCGGAGCTGAAGCTAAAGCTGGAGCAGGCGATGCCAAGGGAGAGCCCGACCCATCCACAGTAGGTACATGCAAAATTGAAGTTGGCATAGAACTACAATGGGGATCAGTTAAACAAGAGCCATACAAATCCGGAATAGGAATGGGCTAAGAAGGAAAAGAGGTCGTTGATGTGACTGTGTTTGGGGAGTGGGTTGCAGTGGGCTCTAGAAAAGTAGAAATTGAGGTAGTATTTAAAGGCCAAGATTGAGTGTTATTTTTGTACTGGTAGCCATGGTCATCAAAGACAGCGTGTCGGGAAATAAAAACTTGATTAGTGAGACGATCAAGACAGCGAAATCCATGATGAGACATACTATAGCCAAGAAAAACACAAGAACGACTACGGGGAGCTAATTTGTGAGGAGTATAATCACGTAAGTAGGGAAAAACAAGGCAACCAAATGGATAAAAATTAGAGTAAGAAGGAGGCTTACCAAATAAAACTTCAAAGGGAGAGCGACTATCAAGAAGAGGCGTTGGCAAGTGGTTAATAATGAAAGTGGCTGTGCTAAACGCGTCAACCCAAAATTTAAGAGGGACATGAGAGTGAAAAAGCATAGCAAGACCTGTTTCAGTTATATGTCTATGTTTACGCTCGGCACGACCATTTTGAGACGGAGTGTATGGACATGACATTTGATGACGAATACCCGAGGAAATTAAGTGATTTTGAAATTGATGATTAGTGAATTCAGTTCCTTCATCACTTTGAAAAATTTTGATTTTAGTAGAAAATTGATTTTCAACAAATGTATGAAATTGTAGAAAAATACGAAAGAAATCAGATTTATGTTTTAGAGGATAGAACCAAGTAAACCGGGAGTAATCGTCAATAAAGATAACATAATATCGAAATCCAAGGTTTGAAAGGATAGGTGACGGTCCCCACAAATCGCAATGAATAAGATCCAAGACATGAGAAGCACGGTTTGTATTCAGAGAAAAAGGAAGTCTTTTACTTTTAGCAAGTTGACAACTAGAGCATACAGTAGGATTTGGGAGTAAAGAGGTAACACATAGATGACAATTTTAATTCAAAAGAGAAATAATGTTATAAGAAACATGGCCCAAACTCTTCTTGTGTCGTGAGTCTGCACAGTGAATCGATCATTAGTAAAGGTAATAGAGAAGGGAAAATCAGAGGTGAGTTTACAAATGGATATAAGATTTTTAGTGGGACCAGGCACAACTAAGACATCTTTTAAAAGAAGAGGAGTCGGAGAGAAGGTACCGGTGTGAGAAATTGGAAGAGAAGCACCATTACCAAATACAACACAATCCTTACCAAAATACTTGTTGGCCTTGTCTAACTGAGCGGCATCATGAGTCATGTGAGCAGTGGCCCCAGTGTCCGTGTACCAATCAGGATCTTGGCTAGAATCTTGGCCATCATTAAGAGAACAAGAAGTGAATGCTTCAACCAAGTTGGCAGCACTGGGAGGCCGAGTATAACGCTCTCGGCATGTTGAGGCGTAATGACCTTCACCACGGCATATTTGACAGCGAATGGGGCGATATCTGTTATTGTTATTTCGGCCACCACGTACACGTCCTCCACGAGAGGAACGACCCTCTCCACGACCACCCGCATGTGAACCGGGTTTGAAGCTGCGGGATGCAGTAAAGGCAGCGGTAGTGGAGCCCAGAGGAGAGGTTGACTCCAACGAACGAACGAAGATTTCATAACTTTCGGCTTTGGGCACAACATCATCAAAGATAGGGAGAGGAGATAGAGATAATTGAGTGGTGGAAAAAATAGAGAAGGAGGATCCGAGACCACATAAATACCAGTGGAGTTTGTCAAGATCATCAACTGGACGTCCCATTGCCGCAAGTTGATCACAGATTGTTTTGAAATCCCGGGAGAACTCAGGAACGTTTTTATCGTTCTTTTTCATGGCCTGAAGATCATCTTTTAGTCGAAGCTCTCGAGACTTCGATCGATGGCTGAAGGTATTTTCCAGTTGAGACCAAACGGCCCGAGACGTAGGTAAGCCAACGACAGCGGACATGGCTTCCTCTGTTAAGGTGGAGAGTAACAAACTAAGCACAAGCTGATCTATTTGTTTCCATTCAGCCAACTTGGAATTTGCAGAAACAGAGTCATCGAGAACGATGGTGGCAGTGGGCTCGGCAAGGGAACCATCAATATAGCCGAGAAGATTCTGGCATTGCAGCAACGGCAAGACTTGACTGCGCCAAAGAAGATAGTTTGAAGATGATAACTTGATGGTGAGAAGGTGGACCATGGTGGTGAAGGGCAGAGTGGGGTTGACGGAGGCCATGGGATCGACGAGGATGTTAATCCGAAAGAAAGCTCTGTGATACCATGTGAAGGTTCTGTAAACCACCGTAAATATTTTGGGTGGTGATCATTTGTATTTATAATAGTGTTTTCATATACACGTTGACAAGTCTTAATCAATTACAAATTTCTTATTTACATCCGTTTCCTATACGTAAGAGATCTTGCTTTCCGTCTTTATCTTGGACCGAGTCTTGATTTGGATCTTGATCTTGATCTGTAACCGTAATAGATATCATGTTTGAGATCTCTTCGGATTTGTATTCGTATTGAAATTAGATATATCTAAAATGAAAAAGAGATTGAGATATAAAATAAATTTTATATAAATAAAGAGTAATTTTAAATACAATCGTGAAATGCATAAAAGTTACGTAATCGCTTTGAAAAATAGTAGAGTCTACTATTAAAAAATTAAATTTTTTATATAAATTCTATATTTTATTTATTTTATTTAAATAATTATGCAAAAATTACATAATTCATAATTATAAATATTTTTTCTTATAAATTAAATGTCTTATCTCTCACTGTGAATTCACATGGAATTTGGATAAGGATTTGATGATTTGTTTTTTCGGTTTTATTCTGACCATAGATCCGCAGTCAAAGCAGGAATAAAGATACAAAGTTTCATTTGTTTGTTATTATTATTAATAATTATTATTGTCGTTTGATTGAAAGCTTACGTACGTACATTTTGTTTGTCAGACAGTCGGCCGATTTTCAAAATTTGCCTTCTTTGTTGACCAATGACCACACCCACCAAGTACCTATAAAGCATTGCCAATCTGTCTCACATGCACACCCACCAACGATTGTTGTAATTAAGACTCATCAACCAAATATTAGAAGAACAGAGATCGAACCCAATATTATTTGGTTACCGAGAAAGAAACTGAAAAAAACTAAACTCCATGGGAAACAGTTTGGGAGCAAAGAAGACCGCGAAGGTGATGAAAATTAGCGGGGAGACATTGAAGTTGAAGACACCCGTGCAAGCTGGGGAGGTGGTGAAGGACTACCCGGGACATGTTCTGTTGGATTCCGAGGCTGTCAAGCATTTCGGAATTCGAGCAAAATGTTTGGAACCAGACCAGCTGCTGGAGCCAAGTAGGCTCTACTTCCTAGTAGAGTTACCACAAGCTCCAAACGAGACCAAAGTTACAAGAAGAGTCCGGTCGGGGATAAACATGAGTGCCAAGGACAGGCTCGAGAGCCTAATGCTGTCTCGAAGGTCCGTTTCTGACCTTTCCATCATGAAATCAACAAGCATTATGCTCGAGGAGTCCAAGGAAGGATCGCAGGAGAATAATGGTGGTTTGAAGGTGAGACTGAGGATTCCAAAGGCAGAAGTGGAGAAGTTGATGAAGGAAAGCAAAGACGAGGTGGAGGCAGCTGAGAAGATTATGGATCTTTGCAGCAGGGTGAGCGCCGGCACGGCCTGCAGTAAGGGACACAAAGAGGAGAACATGGCAGCCCCTCTAGACCAACAACAAGTGCATTGGGAAGATGGGCATGGAAGAGTTAAAAATGGCGTCAAGGGGCGTGAGGTACGATTTCAATGAGACACTCATCCGATTTTCATGCCATGTTCAACTGATTTACTTGACATTTTTTTTTTATGGAAATTTACTTGACATTTTGGCTTGTTCGTATGTCATGACCAACTTTGAGCCGTACTTGGAATCATAAAATTCCAAGTACCAACAAGTTAAGGCCAGCTCCACATTTTGCAAAGTTGGTGAATCTAAATCCAAGTATATGAATACCGAAAACACAACTTTATACGGCTGGCCTATTTTGCTTTGAATTATTTAAAATGTGGCTTCATGTTTTGGGGTTTGGGAATTACTTTAATGACTTTCAGCAATAATCCATTTAAGCTAATCCAAGTTATAGCTTGTTCTCAGTATCTTTCTGTATAGAAAAGTTAATTTTTTTTTCTTTCTTTGCGTGCTCGAGTCGAGCCGCCTATCAATTAAGGGTGGCCTGTTTGAAATTTTCTTCAAAGTAAACTAGATGGAATGAGCTTCCCAAGTCGTAAATATACTTCTCAGGCCTCTATAATTCAATCCGGTCCAAAAAATATTCAAGATGACGGCTTGACTCAACCAATTTACTCAATTTTTCATTTGTTGTTCTATTGAAAAAATGAAAACAGATGTTAATGCACGCTTATTAAGCCGTTGACTATTATGTGTATTATAAGGTGAGAGAAGAATAGTACTATATTTACATTATTCGATTTCTTGACGGTTACAAAACCTAAAAACCAATATTGAGAGAGAGATCCTAATATCGAGCAGAGTACAAACATCGACAAAAGTGAATAAAGGAGATTTGCTTGCATTTTATTTAGAGTATAATGAATTTTGATTTGACCAAAATAATTTATATACTTTTAGGATGTGCAAACTCCACACGTTTTCTTAAAAGTAGGCACAAATAAAGAAAATGAGGCACAAATAAAACCCGCATTAAAATTATATCTAACGTTACTTTTCTTCAGTTTGAAATGTTGCTTTTCCTTTTTATATTATTATATATGATGTTGACCTTATATTATATCTGTTTATATGATCAAAGTAGGCAAGGACGACATAACTGATTCTTTGTTTTGGATGCTCAAACTTGCAGAAGCGAGTGAGTTTTATGCCAATCGAAGGAGAAAATCAAATACCTGTGGCTTCTTAACAGCTTATCACAAGTACATGACGAGCTCCCGACTCAAGTTTTTAATATTTCTCCAATTAGAGGAGACACCAAATACCGGACCACAAAATACTTTTTGTGTATTGCGTGGTAGTTATATATGTACATGGAACAAGCTTTTTCTTTTGAAAAATGTTAAAAACAAGTTGATGGATGGATTCTGAAATAAAAGATCTTACAGTGATCTATACCTTTTTGCAACGACTTCAGAATGATTATTAACTTTCATTTATATATATAACCAAATGGATCTTGCAGGTTTGGTAACCAAAACAAAATACAAAATTCTTATCTCATCATTACACATTTTTCAAATCCCCATACAAAATATAATAAACAATTTAACTTTTTTAAATCTTAATTCAACTTTTTCAAATTCCAATACAGTAATAATACTAAAACATAATATTTTAAACACTAAAATAAAACACAAAATTCTCATCTAATCCCAAACCTATCCTAATAATAAACTTGTGTACAGAAGGAAGGGCGTGAGTTCCAAGAATCACCCATGAACAATTAGAACAGTAAAGCGAAACCCAAAAAAAAAAAAAAGGGAAAAGAATAGATGAAGTTAAGGTGAAACGAGATCAGAAGAATGGCCCGGTCTCATGGTTTATTGACTTTGAGGCTGCCTTCATTACCAAGAAAATGATTGCTTCTTTATCTGCGTGGTCTAAGGTACTGTGCAGTCAACAAGGTGGATGGAGAAGTTTGTGCAACATTTAACAAGCTTTGATGTTACAACAAGGAAGCGGAAGCAGAGCAACAATAGCCAACTCTTTTGGGCTACTTCTGCCCATATACAATACATTTAGATATCTTCTATATATATAAGTGGCTATTTAACGGAGCTTAACGGAAATTCTTGTTTTCCGTTAAGTGACTATCAAACGGTGTTAAAACGTTACAATTCGTGTTTTTATCGTCCATTCGAAAATGCCTCTCTCAAACCCAGCCTTCTCTAGAAAGTTCCTTCGAAACCAGACATCTCTCTCTAAAAACTCACTCGCCCGAACGGGGGAAGGAGAGCTTCGGCTCCTTCTTCCTCTTCCTCTCCTCCTTCTTCTCACAGGCCCTTCGTCGTCTCCGGTGGTCTCGTTTGTTTTTTTTTTTTCACGTTTTTTGCCGAATAAAGGAGTAGCCGTTTCGAGCTTCTCCAGTGACCATCTTCCGACATGCGTACCACCGGGAGAAGCCTCACCCGCCGATCTTGCGGTCGATAGAATTGGGAGCCAATCGGAGCGGCGCGTTGCGCCGACGCGCTGTTAAAGGAAATGCGTGGGGTTCTCAAACCACCGCGTTTGTTGCTTCTTGATTTGAAGATCTATTTTGAAATTTTTATTCGCTTCTTTTGTTTGTTGTATTTTTCTTGCATTCTATTGTTCTTTCTCTCGTCGAGACGGTGTGAATCCGAAAGCCAAGTTTGGATTTTTTTTTCTTTTTGTTTTTCCGTTCGTTGTGGGTTCCGTTTTTTTTTTCCTTGCAGTTCTACTTGAAGGACCTAGCAGCAGCTCTTTGTCGATTTCTGTGTAGCCGCCGTGCTGTCACCGTAAGAAAGATCCATCGAGCTACCAACCACCGTCTGCAACAGATCCAGCCTCTGGTTCCTTGCTTTTCCATTTGAGCTTCTTGCTGTTGTTGGTATCTCTTAACTTTCTCAATTTGTTTAAATATGAAGTTGCTTATATGATTTCATATTTGTCTTTTGTATTTATATTTGCATCTTTTTATTATTTGTGTTTATGATTTTCTAATATATTTGGTTTATCTAGCGGATTTTTTGTTCGTGGGATTGATATAGGGAGTTTTTAAAGTATTGGGTAAGGACTTTTGCAGAATCCTTGAATAGGGATTACTTTTCTTACACTCAACAGATGCACATGAAGAATTTCAATCATAATGCTCTTATAGGAATGTGGGAAAATTTTAGCAAAGTATAGCAATCCAGATTGTTGAACCTGGAAAATTTTGAAAAAACCAATATTTCAATAATAGTGCACCTCATTATATGGTCCTGCTCATGTGTAAAGCAAAGCAAAATGAGACTAACTTTAGAATTGGACCCACTTGATAATCAGTTTTCACTAGCAGGATTTTTTGATCTCTTGCGGTTGTGTATATTGCCTTTGTATGTTAAGAAGTTAATCTCCAAAATTGGAACTACTTGGTTTGTGATTCAGCAATGGGATTATGATGTTTTCTTTCCATGATATTGAATCTTTTTTACTTGCAGGAGATAGTTTCAATATACCATGTTTTATCACCACCAAATCTTCTGGTTCTCTTCATGTAACATCAAACTATTCAAAGCTGGAGTCTATTGTCCAGCTTATCTCAATGTTTACGATCTGACGTCGATTAATGGCTACGCATACTGGCTCGGCCTTGGGGTCTACCATTCCGGCGTGCAAGGTGAGATTTTTTTTATAGCATGGGCTATATTATATTTATCTGTTTATTTTCCTTTTTTAAATCATGGGTCGTTTATTTATTTTAAACGTTTTTTAGGGTTTTCGGTGCTAAGATAGTAAAGGAAGATGAATGAGAGAAACGAAAAGCTAGGTTTTTAACGGCTAATTGAACTTGGGGCTGTCATAAGTTGCCTATTATTCCATGTTTTGTTGCATTTTTCTTCTTGGGTTCAAGTTCAGATCTGTAGTCTGTTTGTTTAGGAGCTGAGTGATGGAAACCCAGATTTTTTTTTTCTTCTGGATGCTTAGAAATTGATGAATTTACCGTGGAGATTTTTATTAATATGCATGCGTCTTTAGTTTTTTTTTTATTTTTTTGTAGGATCGGGTAAGGAGTGATATATTCCAAAGAAAAGTAATTGTGTTGTATGCATGATTATTTCTTTGTTTGGAAAGTGAGGAAAAGAAAAACTTTAATTAAATAAATATATCTAACTATGTGGCTTTATTTGGGTTGGCTCGAGTTTCTTAATATTCTAGCAAACAAGAAAATCATGGATGAAACTATTTTGTGACCCTTAATTTTCGGCAGCCAAATAAATGGTAAATGAGGGAATTAAATTCTGTAGTAGATATGCTTTTTTTTTTTCTAATCCTGTAGTAGATATCCTTATTTGTTAACTCCATCAAATCCTAAGCAGTTCTAGATTTTTACTTTTTCGATGGTTGTGGGATTTTCTTGTTAATTTTGGTACAGTTCATGATGTTGAATATGCATTTGGAGCACATGATCATGGAACTTCAGGGGTTTTTGAAGTGGAACCAAAGCGTTGTCCTGGTTTCACATTCAGGAAATTGATATTGATAGGAAGAACTGATCTAGGTCCCAAGGAGGTCCATGCCTTTATGGAGAAATTAGCTGAAGGGTACTGTGGAAACACTTGCTATCTTATCACGAAAAACTGCAACCATTTCTACAATGACGTGTGTACCAGATTGACAAGAAAACCCATTCCTAGGTGGGTCAACAGACTCGCCCGACTTGGTAAGAAACTGACCATAAGATTGCATTTTTTTTACATTTTTTTTGTTGTTGTTTTTATGTATGAACCGTTTACTTACTTGTTAGAATATTGTATAATGCTTTTTTTCTTTTTAAATCTAGAACTTTAAAAATGTAGATTTTTTGTTGACAAAGGTGGCAAAACACCACATTTTTCGCCAGAATTGACGCCATTGCTCAAACTCCACCTTTCTGCAACTGCCGTTAGTGCTGCGACTGCCAAGGTGACAAAGTCATTGATGCAACAATTGGAATAGACCCTTTGAAGTATTACTGCTGCTTGCATAACAAAAGACCTTCAAATTCATAAACACAGCTTTCTTCCTTTTGAACGTGAACATTTTTTGGATGTATATATTACTATGGTTGATGCATATATTACTTTATTTTGAGATGTATAGTTGAGATATATGATTAGCTAATTTTATTTTGGCATGTATATTACTACGATTGATGTGTGTTACTTTATTTTGGCATGTATATTATTTTATTATTAGGTTATTTTCTCTCAATTTCTTATTACATGTTTTTACAAGAAATTTCTATTTTTAAAAATATTTTTCATGTTTTTGCAACTAGGCACACGTGCATTGCACGTGTTTGCCCTTACTAGTATAATTGAAAAACGTATGGAGGGATATATATTCTCCATGCATGTGCGAATTTGAGTGATATGAAAATAAATACCAAGAAATGTCTTTGTCCTATGTTTCTTGCATATTTTTACAGATCCAGTTTTCTTCGTGTTCTTATCTAAATTTAAAAGTTTTAAATGAGAAAGAGATAGACACATGAAATAGACCCCATAGCATTTATTGAGCATGCCCAAAAAACTCACACAAAATCAATAAATGTTGTAAATCCACTTTTATGTATCCATCTCTCTCTCCCACTAGGGATCTTTTCCAATTTTTCCCAACCCTAATTAACTTCTAACTTAAACACATTACAATATATAACATTTGAAGTGGACAACAAGAATAAGCATATGCAGATGGGAGGGGAGTACTAGCAAAAGAAGATCCAAGTGAAAGGCTATTTCTCCCTATGAAGCCTAGAATTCTTTCTTGGAACATATGTAATCTTAATTATCCCAATAAGCGTACACAGGTGAAGAATCTTTTACATCAATGGAAGTTGGATATTATTGTTTGCAGGAAACTAAGATGAAATTTATGGATCATAGCTTCATCACTAGCATTTGGGGATGTCCATTTGTGAGATGAGTATATCTTGCCATTGAGGAAGCATCTGGGGGCATCCTAATTATGTGAGACTCGAGGGTGGTTGAGTCTATTGAGGAGTGTGCTAGAAAGTATATAGAAGTGTGTTTGTTTAAAAATGTGGAGGATGCTTTTTGTTGGGATTTCGCTGGTGTGTATGCGCTAAACGTGGTCCCACATACGAAGGTATTATGGGAGGAGTTAACGGGGCAGTTGGTGGAACTTACCATGGTGTCTTGTAGGGGTGCTACCTGCATGGTGCAGGGCGGGGTGGATCCTTCCCCACACCCCACCCACGGGAGGGCCCCCTGGTCCGATGCCGAAAGGCAGGGTCGAACACCCTATCCGCCTTGCCCCTCGCTCAGTCCAATTCTACCCATGGCCCATTGGGTCTAAAAACTATTTATGGGTCCAAAAATATTTTTTTAGCCCAAATTATCACATAATTTAAATTGTAAATTAAAATTTATAAATACAAACAAAATTTAAAAACTATTCATTACAATTGTATTCACTTCATTGCATTACTTTGGCCTCCTAGACCAACCTTTATATAGGAGACCAAGGCAATACAATAGTCATACAATAGTCTTACATTACTTAAGTATGACTATTGTATTGCCTTGACCTTTTATATAAAAGTTGGCCTAGGAGGTCAAGGTAATATAATGAAATGAACACAACTTCAAGTCTTCAACAAATTGTATACAAATATATACAATTTAGTTATATAAATATTTATAAATATATATATTTTTATATGTATATACTTCCCAGCCGTGGGGCGGGGCCCCGCTGGGATCAGCTCTCCCCCGCATGGGTGGGCAGGGCAGACGAGGGCGGGGTAGTGTGGTGCAGGCCCCCGCTGCCCACCCATGTATTGGCGGCGATTTTAATATCACTAGGTTTCCTAGTTAAAGATCAGGAGAGGTGTGGTATAACCAGGTAATGATGAATGAGTTTTCTAAATTTATTTTCGATATGGATTTGGTGGACTTACCACTTGTTGGTGGTGTGCACACTTGGTCTAATAATCAGGTGTGGTCTCGTTTGGACATATTTTTTGTGTCTCCTTCATGGGAGGTACATTACTCTACCTTACTACAGAAGAGATTGGATAGAGTTTGCTCAGACTGTTTCCCTATTGTACTGGATTGTGGAGGCATTCACGAGGGTAAAAAATACTTTAAGTTTGAAAATATGTGGCTGGAAGTTGAGGGTTTTGTGGAGAAAGTGAGGTCGTGGTGGTCCTCGTATTCTTTAGAGGGTTCACCCAGCTTTATCCTGGCTGGAAATTGAAAGCACTGAAGAGGGATTTGAGGAGGTGGATTGTTGAAGTCTTCGGATACATTAATAGTCAAAAAATGTCTCTTCTGGAGAAATTAAATGACTTGGAAGAAAGGAAGGTAAGTGTTCCTCTTTCTGAGGAGGATTCTTGCAGGAAATTAGCTATCACTTCGGAGCTAGAGAAGGTGTTACTAATGGAGGAAGTCTCGTGGAGACAAAAGTCAAGAGCCCTTTGGCAGAAGGGGACCGTTGTACGAACTTTTTTCACCTGATGGCTAATTCACACCGTATGAATAATGCTATCAAGGTGCTTTAGGTTGAGGGACATGTTTACTCTGATTATGATGATATTAAGAACGTATTGTTAATTTCTACAAAAACCTACTTTATGAAAAATCCCCATGGAGACCCAAACTAGATGTTATGCCTATTGAGAATATTGATCAAGTAAGCTCTTTGTGGTTGGAGAGACCTTTTGAATCAGAGGAGGTTCTTAGAGTGATTCGTGGGATGGCCAAGGATAAAGCCCCAGGGCCGGTTGGGTTTTTTATGGTCTTTTATCATGATTGTTGGGATGTGGTGGGGGGGGGATATTATGCAGGTTTTTCAGAAGTTATATATCTTTGATAAATTCAAAAGATGCATTAATGTGTCTTTTATTGCTCTTATCCCTAGGTAGCGGAGGTGAAATATTTTCGACCTATTAGTCTCATTAATGGGGTGTATAAGCTTATCTCAAATGTGTTTGCCAATCACATGAGTAAGGTTTTGAGTAGTATTATATTAAAATCTCAAAACGCATTTGTGAAGGGGAGACAAATCTTGGATTCGGTGTTGATTGCCAATTAATCCCTAGATTGTAGAATCAAGAGGGTACATCCGGACTTTTGTGCAAGCTAGACATGGAAAAGGGCTATGACCATGTTAATTGGAATTTTCTGTATTATTTACGTGCGAGGTCTGATTTTGGAAATAGATGGACTTCATGGATTAGGCATTGTATAACTACTGTTCATTATTCGATTTTGGTGAATGGAGCTTCGGAATAATTCTTTAACAGTCCTAGAGGATTAAGATAAGGGGATCCCCTCTCCCCTTTGTTGTTTGTCATTGTTTTTTTTTTTTGGGATATGTAAAAAAGAATTTTATTCATCGAATGAAATAGGCGCAACCTATGCATATAGGAAGTATACAAAAGAAAACCAAAACAGAAAATCATGAGCTGAATCTCCATTAAGTACTATAGCTGAAAACCATTTAAGTAAAGAAAACATGATTTCATCCATAGTGCACTCTTTATTATTAAAACATCTCTTGTTCTTTTCCCACCAAATACACCACATGAAACACAAAGGAACCATCTTCCACACAAAAGCCACTTGAGAAGAACTTTGCAATCCAAGCCAACACGCAAGTAAATCCACTACTTTCATAGGCATCACCAAAGTCATCCCAACTCTACTGAAAACACCATCCCACGATGTCTTTGCCACCTCGCAGTGCAGAAGTAAATAATCCACAAATCTCTCATATTTCTTACACATGAAACACCACTCCATAACAATAAGGCCACGCTTTCTCAAGTTATTGATTGTCATAATATTCTCGAGTAGTGTTGTCCATATGAAAAAAAAAACGACTTTGGAAGGAAAATGTGACCTCCAAATACTCTTCCAAGAAAAAGGAGAACAATGTTGAACATTCAACGCCTTATAATAAGATTGTACCAAAAAATTTTATTGCCCGTATGCTTCCATATCATTCTATCCCTCTCATTACCCCCAGTCCCAAGTGAGTGTAAGAAGCTAAACAAAATAGAAACCTCATCAATTTCCTAGTCCTATACATCTCTAGTTAAACAAACATCCCATTGCAGTGATCCATTGGAATAATTTAACAAATCAGTAACTATAGCCTTCTAATTGGCTGCCAAACGAAAAATAACCGAAAACGTACTAGAAAGAGCTCGATCACCACACCAAACATCAAGCCAAAAACGGATCCTGGAACCCTCACCAACAACAAAATTTATATGATTAACAAAAATCTCACAACCCTTCCTAATAAATTTTCAAAGACTCACACAATAAGCCCCCTTGCCTCTTTAGAACAACAACCCCCCAATCACTCCCATATTTCTGATCTATAACCTCCCTCCACAATGACTCCCATTCCAATTGGTACCTCTACAACCATTTTTCCAACAACATATTGTTGAAACTTCTCAAATTTCGAACACCCAAACCTCCATTTGAAATAGGAGCACAAACTCTATTCCAACTAACAATGTGAAATTTAGTCTCCTCACCCATTCTACCCCACAGAAAAGTACAAAATAATCTTTCAATCCAGTTTGCCACCCTTGCAAGCAATGAAAATAAGGATAGATAATAAGTTGGGAGATTGGAAATAGTACTTTTAATAAGAGTAATTCTACCCCCTTTAGATAAGTATAATCGCTTCCAACCTGCCAAAATTTTCTCAATCTTCTCAACTAACCCATCTCATATGGACTTAGCCTTAAACGTCACCCCCAATGGAATGCCAAGATATTTCATAGGTAAAAAAGCAACTTTACAACCCAATAGATTCGCCAAACAGTTAATACTTCACACCTCCCCTACCAAAGCCAATTCCGACTTACCCAAATTCACCTTTAGGCCTGATACAACTTCAAAGCATAATAATACAGCCCTTAAGGCTTGAATATGCCCACGATCAGCACCACAAAAAATAAGTGCATCATCTGCAAAAGAAGATGAGATAGAGTGATAAAACCATCATTAGCATTTTCCACCGAAAAACCAAATAGGAAACCCACCCCCCAACAGCAACCTCCACCATTCGACTCAAAGCCTCCATGATAATGATAAAGAGGAAAGATGATAATGGATCCCCTTGTCTCAAACAGCGTGAGCTATGGAAAAAATCACTAGGGTTTCCATTAACTAACACTGAAAATCGAGTAGAAGAGACACAATGTCTAATCCATGCACACCACTTCTCCCCAAATCCACATCTCCCAAACATGTAGAAAAAGGAAGTCTCAATTCACATGATCATACGTCTTTTCCATATCTAGCTTACAAATAACACCAGGAACACCTTCCCCAAATGACTATCAAGACATTCATTAGCAATAAATCAAGTATTTTCCTACCCCGAACAAAAGCATTTTGGGGTTTAGAAATAATTTTCTCCATCACCATATTCATATGGTTAGCAAGCACCTTTGAAATTATCTTATAAACCCCACTTACAAGGCTAATAGGGCTAAAATACTTCAACTCAAAGGCCCCATCTATCTTAGGAATGAGGGCAATAAATGTGGCATTAAGAGACTTCTCAAACTTGTGATAAGAATAAAATTCCTAAAAAACCCGCAACACATCTTCCACAACATCCCAACAAACTTGAAAAAATGTCATAGAAAAACCATCCAGCCCAGGGCTTTATCTTTAACCATCCCACAAACCACCTGATAAACCTCATTATCCTCAAATGGTCTCTCCAACCAGCATTGAGTCATATATTGAAGGCAGCTTTTAATAGAGGCTTTAGTGCTAGATTTTTTGTGGGAGGTGTTACTATATCTCACCTACTATTTGCTTATGACATGCTACTTTTTTGTGAGCCGGACAGTGATCATATGCAATACTTGAGGGTTGTATTACTTTGC
Organism: Juglans cinerea; assembly: GCA_961763995.1. NCBI lineage: Eukaryota > Viridiplantae > Streptophyta > Magnoliopsida > Fagales > Juglandaceae > Juglans > Juglans cinerea. The sequence continues at coordinate 2,052,354 of CAUIVZ010000011.1, read as the reverse complement.
TTTGAAGTGGTTTCAAGCCTGAAGGAAAATCTCTTGAAGTCTGAAATGGTTCATGTGGGTGGTGTGAACATTACTCAGGGATTGCCAACTATTTTGGGTTGTAAGATTGCTTCACTGCCCCTGAACTACCTCGATCTTCCATTAGGGCTGCTTTCAAGTCAAAATATTTTTGGGATGGTGTGTTAGAAAAAATCGAAAGAAGATTAGCTAGGTGGAAAATGATATATTTGTCCAAGGGTGTTAGATTAACTCTCATTAAGAGCACTTTATCTAACCTCCTTACTTATTTTCTATCCTTATTTTCGCTACCATAAAGGTCTTCAACAAAGCACTTTTGGGAAAATGATTGTAGAGGTATCATAGGGAATGAGAGGGCTTGTGGAGAGAAGTCATAGATTCCAAGTATGAGAGTATTGTTTTTTTTTTTTTGGGGGGGGGGGGGGGAGAGAGAGAGAGAGGTTGGAGCTCTAATGAAGTTAGGGGGACACATGGCATGGGATTGTGGAAAAACATAAGAGTTGGATGGGGAAGATTCTCTCATTTTTTTCAAATTTGCAATTGGAAGAGGCAATAGTGTTTACTTTTGGCATGATGTGTGGTGTGGAGAAAGGGCTCTAATGTGGTGTGGAGAAAGGGCTCTAAAGCAGGTGTTTCCAATGCTCTACCAAATTTCTTGCGACAAAAAGGCTGTTGTGGCTGATTTATTGGTATTATCTAATGGTGTTGTCCATTGAAATGTGAGATTTTTTAGAGTTGATCAAGATTGGGAGTTGGATACGTTTGCTAATTTCTTTGATTCATTATATGCAATGTCGATTAGCAATGAGATGGGGGATAGGCTTTTGTGGAATCTGAGTGGAAATAAAAAATTCTCGGTGCGCTCCTTCTATAAGGCTCTCTTGGAATTTTCTAATAATCATAGCTATCATTGGAAGGCTATCTAGAAGTGCAAGGTACCTTCCAAGATTACTTTCTTTGTTTGGACTACTTCACTTTGCCGCATTCTCAACTCGGATAATCTGAGAAAATGTGGTCTCATTATTTCAGATTGGTGTTTTATGCGCAAGAGTGATGGGGAATGATCTAGTACATTATCTTTTGTTACATTGTGAGGTGACCCAGTGTTTATGGAATGAGATCTTTAATAGGACAGGGGTGGTATGGGTTATGCCTGGAAGAGTTAGGGATATTATGTGCTGCTAGACAGGTATCGGGAGAAATGCCCACATCGCCGTTGTGTGGAGAATGATCCCTCATTACATTATGTGTAGGGATGTAAAAATTAATCAGAAATCTGGACCGGACCTGCCCGAACCGGTCTAGAACCAGTTCCCTTAATTCCAAAACCGGCCAGTACCGATCTGGTTTCAGTTCTATGCTTTTTAGGACCGGACTAGACCGGACCGGTTCACAATATTATATATTTTAAATTAATTTTTTTAATATTATATAAATTTTTAAACATGAAAATTTATTTGATCATATGCTTTAAAAATAATATATATATATATATATATTAATAACATTTTATGGCCTAATAAATTCTTGAATCTCAACATATTCCTTTTGATAAATACATAATACTTTAGTATACATTAGTATATTAATTATATTTCGATTTAATTAATTAGTATACATTAGTATATTAATTACATTTTATGCCCTAATACTAATACTATTAGTATTAGTAATCCATTTAAGTCTATATATAAAGAATTATATAAATCATTATAGTATTAATAGTTATACTAATAGTTATTCTACTATATCACTATATCACTATTATAGTATTAGTAGTTTTACTAATAGTTATACTACTATATCACTATATGATACTATAGTGATATAGTAATACTAATACTATTTATATAGTTATACTAATACTATTATATAGTTATACTAAATTAAAATCACTATCAGTCTATAACAAATACTAATATATAGTTATACTAATCAGTAATCACTATAACTTTAACTAATACTAATATAGTTGGACTATTGAACTTGTAATTTAAACTTTTGGACTTATTTTATTTCATAGTAGAATTTCATTTTTATTGCAGATTTTTTGTTTTCAATTTTTGTAGCAATTATATTTATAGGCTTATAGCAGTTTTGTTTTGTTTTTTTTTTTTTTTTTTTTTTTTTTTTTTTTTTTTTTTTTTACAACAGATTTCTGTTTTTGTTTTATAAAAGATTTTTTATAGCAGATTTTTTGTTTTATATAACAGATTTTTTTTATAAAGCAGATTTTTGTAAATAGTAACAGATTTTTAATAAAACAAATTTTTTTAAAGAAGTTTTTTTTTTTTGTTTAAACAGATTTTTTATGATAAATTTACATTTTATTAAAACCAGACCGGAACTGATAAAACCGAAGATACCGGTTTAGGAGGGTAACCGGTGTATAATCGATATTCGAAAATGCAAAATCGGTGCATACCACTTTGGTGCTAAATTTTGTTCAAAACCGTATCGGACTGGTTACACCCCTAATTATGTAGTGCTTGTGGCTAGAGAGAAACAAGAGGTGCTTTGAAGACATGAAGCATTCTTCGAATTAGCTTAAGCGATATTTTTACAATACTTTACTATCCTGGGTTTCAGCCAATTATTCGTAATACGGGCAACCTTCATTATTTGCTTGTATCTCTCACTAGTACTTAGATGTAATTAGGCATGTTCAGTGTATACTACCAGTGTACTTGGGCGATATCTCTTATATCAATAAAACTTTACTTTTACTTATAAAATAAATAAATAAAAAAAAAACAAGAATAAGGGATACTAGATAGAACGTCAAAATTGCAAATTTTTGAGGATTCATGAAATAAAAAGAAAAAATTGAAAATTCATGAAACCTTTTGACAAATGAGTGAAAACCAAAAATTCATCTCGTATCAACTCAAATTAAAATCCGGAAGGAAAAACACTCAAATTCACACCTGCATGCTGTCCATATCTTCCCTTTTATTGTCTCTCTCTTAAACAGCAATGACAGACTGTCAAAGGTTACCAGCAGGCAGCAGTTGAATTAGACCGCATTGACAAGAAAAGGGGGGACACTCATGCTCGTTTTGTACGCCTTCCAACTAGAAGGGCCAACTCTGTATCAATTTTGAGGGAGATGTCGAGTGCTTTTACAGAATGTGTCAGTGCACCACTGCAAACAAGAAGAAGCTGAAGAATGTCAATCATAATGGGTATTATTAGTTGCTCTGAAATTAAACGATGGCTACTGTATAGACCAAAATACTTTTATTTAAATGGCAAGCAAAAGATACAAATACCAAATGATTTATTAAGTGATGCTTTGTGTAGACCCGTCAGGTTCTCAACCCATTATTTTCACACTTTAGGTCATTCAATGCCATTACATTTATGTTCTTTACCTATTTATTTATTTATATCTCTGTCTACTCACCACCCCAAAGCACCAGTTTTTCAGGGCTAACTAGATCATACGATTCAGTTCATCATCTCGAACCAGTTCTAAAAATAAAACATTATATACGCGATTTTTACCTAACCTACAGAATTATACATTTTGCTGCATTATTTTTAAGTTCCCTTCCTGTTCTGTGTGACAAGTTACAACAAATATCTCGATAAGCAATACGAAAGTACTTTCTTAATAGGCTTTAATGTAATTCTCATACAATCGGCAAGAAAATACCAGGTATGCTAACCTCCTTTTGGTATGGGATCTAAATAACTTTTTCCACTGGGACAAAGTTCTACGTCTACCAAGCAATTTTAGAGAAGTGCTAGGTCTACATATACAATACAAAGCAAAACTTATATAAACTGACGTAGTTTAATATGGCACGTTACATCTAACCTGACAATAAAGAGTTTTATAATCGCACGTACCGTGTCAAGTCATGTTATTTTGTAACGTAGTGTTTTGTATTATTATTATATATATATATATATTTTTTTTTTTTTGTAGACCAAGCATTTCTCAAAATTTAAGCATGACTCTCCATTGCTGCACCATGAAGCAGCAGTAGACCCTACTGATCAGCAAGTTGGTGTAATGCCTGTTTTAAGTGTGCTAAGCTCACACTAGCACAACATCCTAATTTACAAGCAACACTTCCAGGACCAATGCAATGGATGCATCTCCATTATCAATGGGACTAGCTACTCATGCAGCAACATGACAACTTATGGAATCAATAAATCTCAATTTGGCATTGCATGCACCCAACTGAGTAATAACTTCTATACACTTCAGCCGAAAAAAAAAAAAACTTCTATATGCAATATAATCCACTAAGCTTATCTCTATGGGACAAGCTGAACAGCATCAATTATACCAAGACAACTCTATGGTCTGTTTTTATGCATCGAAGTTAATATTTGACATTAAAGAGTGATTGTAACATTACCTAGAAATATAGGTCACTCCAGTTTGTCCAATTTTATGAATCGTTTCAAGAGTAACATTGCCGGATGCCTGTCATCATGAACAAACCACTAACTACCTAATAAAAGGAACAAATAATCAAAGCATCTATGCGTTATCCCTTTCAAATTACAAGATAGAAATATATGGGAACAAAGATTGCACTCAGTATCCAGAAGGGACACGTACGAAGATGAGGATGTGACTAGTGGCTAAAATAGAGTAGGTGATGGACTTCAACAAAGATACAAGTTGAACAGAAAACTAGGATATCAAGAAAAATCCAAACAGATGGACTCTGTCTTGAACAGGGATGATAAGACAGGGAAGCAGTAATTCAGCAATGACAGTCATTCTTGCTATATACCCTTCCTGACCGGTTTCATGTTAACCATGAGGATCCATCAAAGTGATACTGGTATGAGTACACTGTCACAAAAGGAAGTGCACAAGTCCTTCACTTAATAGTACGGTTAACTGAAAAAAAAAAAGTGATTAAAGAAACCATCACTCTTTCATTGTGCTAGATAGAAATTATTAACGCCCATGGATGTAGCATGATAGATTCGACAATATAATAGAATGCGTTTCTTTTCCCTTCTTTGAAAAAGACTGATTGAAAGGTAGACATCAATGATAGCTCTTGTTAGGTCTAGATACACAAAATATTATGATGAGGAGCGAGTATTAGAATATTAGATACCTCAGTCTCAAATCTCCCATTAATCAAATCCACAGCTTCTTTGAGCATAGATGTGTCTACATCTCCATTTGGAAGTGGTACTACCATGTTATCCAGCATTATCCGAGTCAAGGAAGTATTTGTTTGAGATGCATAATTCAATACCTCGTGTACTTCCTCAAGTGTCCTGGTTTCAACCTGAGGGAGACAAAAAACCAAGAATAACAGTTAACATGATAGTTTCTGCCAAAATAAATTCTGCACATGCATGTGAAACAGAGACATGCTCCAGATACATCCTATATTTTGGGAAGAGGGGGGGAGCGAGAGAGAGAGAGAGAGCATCCCGGAAAACTTCATGAAAAACAATATGGGAGGGTATATTAACTAAAAGGTTGATTTCAAGCAAAACATGGAGAAAGATCAGTCAGAGAAACAAATTGCATAAAGATACATAACAATCTCAACCTATGCTAAAAAATATTGAAAAGACTTTTATTTTAAAAAGTGTGAGAATACTACCTCAACCTCCATTTGAAGGTTCTTTTGTTCTAAATACAAGTCAACAGATTTAATGGCATTCTTGATGCCTCCAGCTATTGATATATGATTATCTTTTATCAGGACCATATCGAATAAACCCATTCTATGGTTCCGCCCTCCTCCAATAAGTACCTATAAACAGGGAATTCCACAAGATCAACCAAAATAATTTTACACAAATTAAAGGAGAATTGTAACCATTATGTAAAGATAGGAAGTGATCAGTACTGCCCACTTATCCACCAAACGTAAACCTGGAGCAGTTTTCCTTGTCTCTAATATACATGCAGGGTACGCAGCATCTGCCATTTTCTGCAGAAAATGAGAACATCATCACAAATCTGTCCTACACTTGGCCCATATCTGTCAGAGATTAAACCATTAAGCATTTACAGTTTATTGACAATCTAATGTGGATTTTGTAAAGCAAACTTGTGACAAACATTATAGACGAAGCAGTGATGAAACAGCGAGAAGGAAATAGAGAGAACCAAGTAATTTTTCTCTAAATAAAAATGGTATCCCTCCCCAACTGAAATCCCTATACCTTCATACAAGTTAAACCATGACACCCCCCCCCCCCCCCCAACACACACGCCGGCCTTTACTTTTTATGGGGAAAGGTACTACCTGCCACAAAAGGCTGGCAGTTTCCCTACATTCCCAAGCCATCATGATTCAAATAAAAATTCAGACATTCTGATATGGAATTTATTTTTAGCATGACTAAAAATGCGGTTAAAGTTTTATAGCAACATCTTTCTTGGTTTCATTATAAATAAATAAAAGTAGAAAAATGCCTTTGTTAAGGTTGCTATTCCACTCATCCTCTGCATAAAGTTTAGTGCTACCCTTTCAGCTACAACGATGTTGTGTGCCCTTCCTGTGCATGAAGTGGTAGGGGTTAGAAACATCCCTTGATGAAATTCTAAAATGCTACTGATAAAATCTTTTTTCTTAGCTTACCAAAAACTTTTCCAAACTGAAGTCCTTTATGAATGTAATCTCCATCTTTCTGGGACCACTCTACCTGAAATAATACATACATCAAGAATGACCAAGCATGCAAACCACTCAAATAAACCACTGTACACAGTGCAATATCAATACCTTCAGAGAAGGATCAACCTCATGAAATACCAGATCTGCAAGTGCAATGCCAGCAATGATACCATCTTCCTTTGCCAAGAAATTAGCTTCCACTTCCATGTCAACTGGAATGGTGGCCATACTTGTCACATCCCCTACAATTCATGTCAACAAATTAGCAGATGTTATCACACCTAATGACTAATGCTGCTTACAGGAGCCTTTCTATGTTTGAAAACAAATGAGTACAAGATAACTCTTCCCTGACTCAGCAATACAAAATAAGGCCAAATATATAGAAATTGGTTGGTAAGAATAATTAAAAGCAAAAAAGAAAACAAAATTGAAAAGAAGATAAGATAACCTTGACCCCCGGCATCTTCAGCAAGGGCTAACTTGATGATTTCCTTCAAATCATAGGTAGGGTGTAAAGGAGGCTTTAAAGCCATGGATTCAAAAGACATTCTAGGATTTCTGGCAGTTGCAGCAACCCTAACAATTCGTCTGCATGGAAGAAACCTTGAGGCCGGAAACAAATCAACATATTTATTATAATATATCCATGAACAAACCTTGAGGATGTGAATAAACAAGGCACAACTAATGGAGAAATTGACTGGATCCCAGGCATTAATGACTTGTTTTTTAAGCTCCTAAGAACTGTGCAGTGAGTTGATCAGCTCTTATTTTATTCATCTGTTACCTATACCATGAACGAAGTATGAGTGCAAGTCATTCACCATTTATATTCTTCTTTGCATGGGTTAGGAGAGAATATCAGGTGGAGATTAGATGACTGCATATCTCTTACACAACAAAGTCAAAAGCAAATAGGTCAAACCAACTGCTTATGTAAGAAGCTTGTTTGCCTTTAGCACAAATAAGGTTTATCTATGCTTAATTTAGGGAAGAAAGGAGGAGAAGTAGCAGTGACAAAAACTAGGAATTTGAGTGCTAAGACTTGAAGAGAATAACATACATATGAATAATTGAATATCACATAATTTAGGCGCATAGTAATAGCTGTTGGAAAAGAAAGAGCCTGGATTATAGATTGCATAACCCAAGATATATAGGATTTCAAAAAAACTGAAAACTCTATCGAAAACTCTATTGTACTAGTGGCAGTTTTGTTGCTGTTTTAGTAGAATGACTCAAAGCAACACGTAATAAATTACCAAAATCCATGTAGACAGTCATAGCCATAACCATATAGATACCAAAACAGCATTTGTAGAATTGCTGAAATTATGCAGAATCTATTGGAGACAACAAATGAAACTAAGAGTGGGAATCTGTTCTGTGTAAACAACACGTTTTTGTTAGCAATAAGTGATATCAGCATTCCCTACATTACTATATATAGACTATAATGGGTCAATTAAGAGACTTGAACGAAAAATCGGGAACAAAAATATCAGATGCATCGGTTAAATGCTCCAACATGAACTCAAGAATCTGGATATAACGCTGATCAAAAGAAGTGTAAGTAATCCTTTCCCTCCTGAAGAGCTTAAAGCAAAGAGTGGTGGAAATATAACAAGTATTGAGAGTCTTCATTAGCATTCTCTAAAATTATGAAACTAGGCCAGACACTAATTTCATAACATTCAAGTTTATATCTTGCCCGCTAAAACAGTTAAAACTTCAGTCTAAGCCCGCAGCATTTCATAGACTACGAACACACTGATCTAGTCTAGGCACTTGGGGGATGTTTGGAAATAGTTTTGGTCTCATCTCATCTCAAACACTTTCAAGCTAATCATTACAATTTTTTCAAACTATTATTACAAATTTCCCAAACTTTCAAACAAAAAAAAAATTCAAACTTTTTTAAATCTTAAAATAAAAATCATATTAAAAAATCATATTCTAACAATATTTTAACTTTATAATATTTTTTATTCAATTTTTTATCTCTCTTTTCCCAAAACCCTATAAAAAATTAATTCAAGCTATCTCACTACTATTCACAAATCATTTTACTACTATTTACAAAATTCTCATCTCATCTTATTCCATCTCCTAAATGTGTTCCTCGAGTAGCGTTGATAATTATTTCTTATCAAGTTTCTCCGTGCATTCAATTTAAAATCCAAAATACAACTATGTGAGATATGCCGGCATAGATATTATACATAAAAGCTTTTTAAAAAAATAATAATAAAAGGGGCCTATTTGGTCGGAAGAAAGACAAACTCTGCTAGCTTCTCAACATCTAACCAAATCCCAGGTAGCAGTTAACTTATCATCACCATAAACCAACCATAGCGCACAAAAGAAAAAAAGATGAGTGAGAAAAATGGAGAAAATTGAGCGAATGATCGTCTTCAAAGGCACGATAGATATTGATAAACTTTTACAAACATACATAAGGGATGGATGCTTCACCTGATTGGAGATTGCGCCAATAACAACCCGAGGCAGAGAGACGCAGGAAATTACTTTGCCACAGCGAACGTTACTCGGCTTCTTCCGAGAGAAAGCGAGAGGCCTCACCACGGTCTATTCTGTTTCGCCTCCATTTTTTTTTTCAATGAAAGGTGCCATTCAAGGAATATCCGCTTACATAGATGGAGATTTTTTTCGTTCTTTATTATTTTAGTTGAGTTATTCTCTTCTTGTGTAAGCATACATATACCTTACATAATGTTAGGAATGCACAAAAGTTAGGTAATTTGTTTAAAAAAAAATAGAGTTTATTATTAAAAATAATTATTTTTTGAGAAATGATTTGTACAAGTCCTAAATAGACAATCTACATACAAGTCGTTGTAAAAAAGTGAACCTCACCTTAAAAAAGTGTAAAAAAAATTATTATTTATTAGTGGGACTCATTATTTTACAAAAGATTTGTATGAGGCTTGTCTATTTGGAGCTTGTATACAGTATTACTCTTATTTTTTTATCAATTAGGTCTCGTATTTATTTATTTTTTTCAAAATGATTACGCGGCACTTGCATACTACACGATTACAAATATCATTTATCTTACTTAAATGGTAAAATTTTAATTTTTAAGATTTAAAATTTAAAATTTATCTTCCTAATCAAATTATGTTATGTAAATATTTTCCTAAACGTGTTCTACATACCGGCTCAAGAATAAAATTTCTCATTTTGAAAAGATAAACGCAAAGCGTTGATCCAAATGATACATCGTTTTATTACGTAAAATGTGATACTTTTATTAATATTAGATTTTATTTTATATTTTTAAAAGAAAAAAATTAAAAGTCAATTGATCATGTGACCTCATCAGAGTGAAATAGTAATTGAATGAAGCTGTAATTTGTAAAATTTTACTTTAATATTATTTGTATATAAAGCCACTAAGCAACATAAATTTCGCGTAAATATCTCTTACGGTGTTTTTTTTTTATAAAATTTAATCATCCATTTGATTAGAGAATAAGTTAAAATATTATTTTATAATTTAATATGTATGTAATAGATTTCTCAGCACATGCCTTATAATGCTTTTAAATGGGTTTTTCAATATCTATTTTTCATGAGCAATTTAAAGGCTGTGTTTGGTAAATGAATAGTCTTATTATTATTCATAAATTATTTACTATTATTAAGTGTATTTTAAACATTTCAACTGTACCTTTAATATACTCTAGGGTTAATTTTCTGTCCATAGTATAAATTCATTGGATTTTACTTATTTTATTTTTGCCAGATGAATAATATTTCATATTCTTTTGAATACACAAAAACCTTCTAGGTTTTTACTTTGTTATTATATCAGTTGCTTTTCCTCTTCCATGGCTTCGACTCAACCCTTTCTCTCTGACGATGCTACCAGCCCTTTCTTTCCTCATAACAGTGACAATCCCAGTGTCATTCTTGTTACACAACTCCTAATCGATGATAACTATCTCACATGGTCTCGATCTATAATCGTGGCTCTCTTAACGAAGAACAAGTTAGAGTTTGTCGATGGTTACATTCTCAAGCCTTTAGATCCAACCAATTCTCTTCTTTCTCCATGGCTACACTGAAATAATATGGGGACTTCTTGGCTCCTTAACTCTATTTCATCTGATATTTTTGCTAGTAATTTGTATTTTACTACTGCACATGAGATTTGGCTCGATCTCAAGGAACGCTTCTCTCAGAAGAACGGTCCTTGGATTTTTCAGTTACAAAAATTTATTTCTGCTCTCTCAAGGACAGCTTTCGATGAGTGCTTATTTCATTCACCTGAAAGCCCTTTGGGACGAGTTGGTAAACTACAAACCTGTTCCGACTTGTTCTTGTGGAGTTGTGCATACATTAAACTCCTATGTTCAACATGAGCACATTTTACAATTTCTTATGGAATTGAATGAATCATTTTCTTCCGCAAGGGCTCAAATCTTGTTAATGGAGTCTCTGACATCTCTTAATAAAGTATTTTCTCTTGTTCTACAAGAAGAGCAACAGAGGAAAATCTCAGTTCCTCCTCTTCCCTCCGTTGACTCATATGCGTTTGTTACTAAGACTGATAACTCCAGATCTATCAAATCCTTCTCCAGGAAAGAATGACCAGTGTGTAAACATTGTGAAATCACTAGTCATGTTGTTGAGAAGTGTTATAAATTGTATGGATTTCCACCGAGATACAACCCAAAGGCAAGGCAACAATCTATGGCCAATCAAGTTGTTCTCAGTGACAACATTTCCTCAGCTGCTTCTCCCTTTTCTCTAACTAAGGCTCAGTATCAACAACTTATGTCCGTGCTTCACTCTCAAAACACTTCTGATGACTCCACTCATGCTGTTAATGCAGTAGCTTCAAACCCTTATCCGTTCTCTGGTATTTTTTTGTCTCATCACTTGTGCAATAATACTCACTCTGTTTTTTTCTTCTACTTAATCTAAGTTGTTTGATTCTCATTGTTGGATTCTTGATATGGAAGCCACATTTCATATGGTTCCATCTATAGATTTTTTTTTTCTTCCATTACTTTTGTTGTTAATACATATGTTAAACTTCCTAATAGCCAATATGTGTTTGTTACACATATTGGTACTAATTGCATTTCTGAACATCTTATTCTTCATGATGTTCTTTGTGTTCCTTCATTCACTTTCAAGTTGATTTCTATCAGCAAGCTCACTAAATCACTTGTGTTTTTTGTTTTCATTTGATATGTGTTTCATTCAGGACCCGATCCACTGGAACTTAATTGAAGTGGGTAGACAGAGATGAGGACTTTACATCCTGCAGCAACCAGGCTCTTCTTTTTCTTCTCACTTACAATCTTTTCCCATATCATATAATGCAGTTTCTAGTTCTTTTAATGCTTTACTTTCACCTGTTTGTTCTGCATTCTCCAAATTCTCATTGTTTGAGCTTTGACATAATAAACTAGGTCATCCTTATGTTTCAAGGATGTGGTTTGTGAATAAATGTGTTCTTAAATTGGTTACACCTAATACTCCGTGTACAATTTGTCCACTGGCCAAACAGAAAATTACATTTACCTAGTAACCATCATTTTTCTGTTTTTCCTTTTGATTTTGTTCATTGTGATGTTTGGGGACCTTTCTCCATCCTTACTGTTGAAGGTTACATATTTCTTTTTTACTATTGTTATGATTCTACTCGTACTACTTAGATTTACGTTTTCAAATGTAAATTTGAAGTGCCAATTCTCATTCAAAATTTTTTCTAATCAAAACTCAGTTCCATATTAAAATTAAAAAAAAAATTGTATTGACCATTTCTAAAGTCCAAATGTATCATTCATCAATGTAGTTATGTTGAAACTCCACAATAGATGGTGGAGAGAAAGCATTAACACATTCTTAACATAGCTCGAGCCTTAATATTCCAATCTCATTTGCCTATTAAATTTTGGGGTGATGTTGTTTTAACAAGCACTTGCATCATTAATAGGTCACATACTCCTATCTTAAAACATAAATCTGTTTTTGAGCTTTTGTTTCATTCTTTTCCCTCTTATGATCACTTAAGGACTTTCAGTTGCTTGTGTTTTGCTTCTACCTTACAAAGATCTCACACAAAGTCTGATCCTAAGGCTCGTACATGTGTTTTCCTTGGATACCCTTTCGGTATCAAAGGTTATAAACTTCTTGATATCAACACCAATCAGTACTTTGTATCTAGACTCGTTGTCTTTCATGAACATATTTTCCTTTCCAAATCTCAAGATCTTTTTCCCTCCTAAGTATGTCTCACCTTCAAACATATGTCTCCCATTTCCTACTAAATCCTCAACATTAGTTTTTTTTCCTGTACCTTCAATAGTATCTTAACCAGACCATTCTTCCCTTGACAATCATTTTCTACCTGATGATATCCCTCCTCATATTCCTAATTCTGAAAAAGTGAGTAATCAACTAGAATCAGAGGAGCCACTAGTTACTTGCATAATTTCTATTGCAACTCTTCTTCTGCACACTCTACATCAGATCTTACAGCAGGTTTTTCCTCTTCTCCCCTTCCTTCAAGCACCAAGTATGACATTTCTAACTTTCCTTCTTATGATCGTTTATATTATAATCATAAGTCTTTTGCCTTATCTATTACTGCTGATATTGAACCTCAGTTTTATCCTCAAGCAATTTAGCACTTTCATTGGAGAGATGCTATGACTGTTGAGATTACAGCCTTAGAAAGTAATAACACATGGATTGTTACTCCCCTACCTCCTGGCAAAAAAACCCCTAGGCTGCAGGTAGGTTTAAAAAATTAAGTATCGTGTTGATGACTCTATAGAACAATACTAGGCAAGGCTAATTGCCAAGGGTTATACCCAAATTGAAGGTTTGGATTATTTTGAAACTTTTTTACCAATAGTTAAAATGGCTACTGTTCAAACTTTGTTGGCTATTGATGTTGTATAGAATTGGCATTTTATTCAGCTTGATGCTAATAATGCCTTTTTGCATGAGAATTTATTGGAAGAGGTGTACATGAAATTACCTCCTGGTTTCCACATTAAATGGGGTCCAAAGTTTGCAAACTGAATAAGTCCATTTATGGTCTGAAACAAGCTTCACTCCATTGGTTTTCTAATTTTTCTAATACTCATATTGAGTTGGGATTTATCCAATCAAAAGTCGATTACTCACTTTTTACCAAGTCACATGGTCCCTCTTTTATTGCCCTTCTTGTTTATGTTAATGATATTTTGATAGCTAATAATTATTTACAATCTGTGAAGCATTTAAAATCATTACTTGATGATAAGATCAAGTTTAAGGATCTTGGTCAGCTCAAGTACTTTCTTGGCTTGGAAGTAGCAAGATTTTCACATGGCATCTACCTATGCCAAAGGAAGTATGCTCTCGAGATTATCTAAGATACTGATTTTCTTGCATCTAAACCTACTTCTTTTTCCCATGGAGCAGAATGTGAAACTGAATAAAGAAAATAGGGACTTGTTACTAGATCCCACAGTCTTCCGTAGGCTCGTTTGGTAGGCTTCTATACCTTAGAATTATAGGGCCAAATCTGTCTTACTCAGTTCATCGACTTAGTCAATATATGACTCAACCCAGACATTCGAATTTTACAATATATAAAGAGTACTCTTGGTCATGGTCTTTTATCCCCAACTGCCAACTCCCTAACCATTAGTGCTTTTGCAGATTCGGATATTCTGTGTTTCTTGGTGATTCTTTAGTATCCTAGAAAACCAAGAAACAACCAACTGTTTCTCATTCTTCTACTGAAACTGAATATCACTTAATGGTATCTACTACTTGTAAAATTGTTTGGCTTCTTACCATTTTCTTTGATTTTGGTATTTCTCATTCTTACAATGCTAAATTATTTTGTGATAGTTAGGCTGCTTTGCACATTGCTTCCAACCCGATTTTTCATGAAAGGACAAAACATATTGAGTTGGACTGCCATTTCATCCGTGACAAGATTCAAGCTCGAATCATCAAGACTTTTCACCTTACTTCTCAACACCAACTTGCTGATGTTTTTACCAAAACTCTTGGCCATCAACAATTTCAACACTTGATCACCAAGATGAGAGTTCATTCTATTTACACTCTATCTTGAAGGGGAGTATCAACTATCAAATGTATTTTACACGTGTCAGTTGTACCTTTAATATACTCTAGGGTTAATTATTTGTCCATAGTATAAATATATTGTATTTTACTTATTTTATTTTTGTCAAATGAATAATATTTCCTATTCTCTCGAATACACAAGAGCCTTCTAGGTTTTTATTTTGTTAACTATTTTTTTATTACTATTTACTATTTTTTTATTATTATTTACAAATTATCTAAATCACATCAACATTTAAACGTAGCTAAAATGATCTAATAGACCTTCTACAAAGGGTTGATTAGACTTTGAAGCAGAGCACAAATTGTATTCAGAATTTTGCATTGGTTGTGGTGGCGTGCATAGATTGTTTGAAGAATCTATTTTTCAAGAAGTGGGTTATTTGTTGAAACTTTTTTGGAAAAATTATGGACTTTTATATGGGTTGGACGATAGCCGTAGACGATCGAACCGGCTATATAATACTCCAAATTTTGAGTCCGTAGACTAATTTTGGATAGTGGGATGAGATGAGATAATTTTAGATAAAAGTTGAAAGTTATAAAATATTGTTAGAATATTATTTTTTAATATTATTATAGTTTTGAGATTTGAAAATGTTGAATCGTTTATTATATTTTATATGGAAATTTGATAAAGTTGTAATGATAAGATGAGATGAAATAAAATGAAACCGTTTATGTATCCAAACGGGGCCTTAAGTAGCCATGTAACTTTGTAAGTTTAGCCGGTCTTTTGAAAAAAAATATATATTTATAGTTTTACGCATATTTTTTAAACAAATAAAAGAAGAAGAAGAAGATTAAGTTGAAATCCACATAAAATAATTATTTTTTAATAATAGACCCTAATTTTAAAAAAAAAAAGTTAGCGCGACTTATATATATACCTTAATGCTATATCTAGTATTACTCCTAAAAAAAGTTTAAAAATTACCATAAAAAATAGATTTTTTTTAATGGATACGTTTTTCAAAAAATTTATACAAAACTTGTGCTTTTTAGACATGGAATGAAAAACAATTTGACATTTATTGTGCCTCCAAGACCAAGAATTGATAAATCTTTCTTCAATGGCTTATGAATTTGGCTTACATCTCTTTTAAAATTTAATAGATATATCTTGTTTGAAAATTGAATGGAAAAAATTGTTTTAAATGAAAAAAATAAGTTGTTTTTTTCATCAATCTTCCAATCTTGTCTATTCACTTTTCAACAGAATGTGTCAAGTACTAGATTTTTAATGGGATGTAAGACAAAGCCACGCCTTATCAATGAAAGTCGTCAGAGCTATATATATATATATAGTTGTTTATTCACGTGAAAGTAAAATCATTATGTTTTCAAAAGGCTTTTGAGGCATTATTTGCAGGGCATCTTCTTTTGACATTAGTGGAAATCTGGTAGAGAGGACCAATCAGTCTGTAGGACGGTAGTCTTCTTTGTCTTGTAGTGTCAGCAGGTCAGGGATCATTCATCTTCAGATATGGATCATTCATCTTCAGATAACTTTGGGATACCTTCAAAATCATGTCCAAATATATTGTTGTATGGGTCAGCAACTGAAGCCTCGATGATGCTTCTGACTTATTATCTGATTCGTCAGAATTATCTTTTTCCAGGGACTTTTTTAACAAGTAAATCAAATCCTTTTTTTTAAGTTCTTCAAGAACATCAGTTTCTTTTAGGACTTGGAGGATTTCTTGGTAGAGGATGAAGCAGTTGTTTTACCTTTTTGCGAAGTAGTGGGCGAAGCAGTAGTCTGGATCATTGGATATCCAGTTGAAGCAAGAGAACCATGGGTGATAGTAGGGAATTCTTCCTTGTTTTTTAGATCTGGAGCAGTCTGTGGGAAGTCCCTTATCATGTAGTTAACAATATCTTGGATATAGGGGTACCTATCCCCACCATTTGACAAAACAAAATCGGACTAGTATATTACCATTTCTCTCATAATTCCACTTCATGATCCAAGGAATCTTATACCATTTGCAGAAGTGTAAAGAATAAGGGAATTTGGCGGTGTGTCTGTCCAATTTTGAAACAACAGCATTAGCAAAGCATTTGAATGCTTTGTGAAGCATTTCAGGGAAGATCTCAAGAACAAGTCCAAACTAGTTCCACCATTTAAGAAACCAGAACGGGAGTTTTCCTTTGGACTTCTTGTAGAAATTAAGAAATCAAGATTGACTCATATCAGCCACTTGAAATAATATAAATTTTGACCAGGCATCAATGTAGTCAAAGTAGTTGTAAACAATTTCTGAATCAGAGAGCCGTTTCGAAGTAAAGGGGTGGGTTCCCCAGTCTTCTTCAGTAATGACTCGGAGAATGTAAGTACTGTGATAAATTAGTTTTGATTTGTCTGTTTTATCATAAATTGGTTTAATCACAATGGACTCAGATTGAAGCAAAATATTATAATAAAATTGAAGGGTTTTGGCTGAATTTTTAGAGATCTAGTGAAATCCAGGAATAAAATAAGTTGAAGCAATTTTAAAGGGGTATGTATATATAGACTAGTTAGGTTCTATATAAAAAAGATTCCATGAAAACAATTTCTTAATGTACTCAGTTTTTGAAGCAAGAAGAAAATTCTAAGTAGATTCGGAAGCAATTGGTTTGGCATAGTGATCATATGAGGATGAAACAGTTGAAGCAAAGGTGACAGGTTGAATAACTTTGCCAAGGGTGGTGAACCTATTGGCAATTTCTATGGGTGAAGCAGGTTCATTCTTGATAAGTCTATTATCAGGAACGGGTGGTGGAATGGTGGTCTGTTTTTTTTTTTACCTTTTCTTTTGATCATGGTTGGGTTTCTACAAGAATTCATGGGTAAGAAAATCAGGGATAGAGTTATCAGTACCTTTTAAATATTCAATATCAAAATCGAAAACACTTAAAAAGTGTGCAAAAATATATTTTGATGCAATGTTTCAAACATATTTTTCTAATACATATTTAGCACTTTTGCAATCAATATGTAATAAGAATTTCTTATTTAGTAAATCACTTTGAAATTTAGAGAGACATAGTGCTATGGATAAGATTTCTTTCTTAATAGTACTATAATTACTCTGTGCAGTATTTCAGGCTCCAGAATGGAATCAAACAAGTTGTTCAGATGAGTCTGGTGAAACAATTTGTTTCAGAATGCCACCATAACCAATGTCAGAGGCATCTATTTCTACTATTTTGAAATAATCAGATGTAGGAATACCAAGGCAGCGACGTAATTAAGAGAGTCAAGAAATCTTTGTAACTGCTTTTTGTCAAGGATGACATCAGGAAATTTATCGGCAAATTCAATAGCCCGATTGATGAGTCTAATTTTGCCTTCAGAAATATCATAAGTAAGGAATCTAATATTGGTTTTAAACAATTTGATTTTTCTAGCTGAAATGACAAGACCATTTAGTCTAATGATGTCTAGAAACGAATGCAAATGTTTCCAATGGTCATCAATTAAGTTAGAAAATATGATAACATCGTTAATGTAGACAATGGTGAAATGGGTGAATGAATTGAAAATATCATTCATGATATTTTGGATATCACTAGGAGCATTTTTTAGTCCAAAAGGCATCACATTCCACTCGTAGTGACCAAAATGGGTGGTAAAAATAGTCTTATACCTATCTGAGTCACTAATTCGGATTTGCCAAAATCCTGACTTTAGGTCAAATTTAGAAAAGACAACAGTATTACACAACCTATGAATCAAGTCATTTTTGCTAGGAATATGGTACCTAATTCACTCTATGATTTTGTTCAAGGGTTTGTAATTAATAACTAGGCGGGGAGTTCCTCTCTCTAACTCGGCATTTTTCTGAACATAAAAAGCTGCACAAGATCAGGGAAACTTACTATGCCTAATAATTTTTTTTATCAAGTAAATCTGTGATTTATTTTTTACAAAATTCTAAAGTCTTGCTATTCATTTGAATAGGTCGATCAGGTTTAGTTGGAATGTCTTTTTCGCAAAAATCTTTAACATAAAGCGAAGTAACAACATGTTTTTTCCTATGCCAAAAAACATTGAGTAAATCAGAACAAACATTAGAAATTAAACGTTTGTTAAAATCATTAATTTTGGATTGAAGCAAAGCACTAGATAATTGTTCTGAAATCTTTTTGTATTTGATTTCCTATTGAAGGAAATTCAAATGATTGGTTTTTGCAAAAAACAAAGATTTCAGACTTTTATTTGTGTGAATTTCAAATCTTGAAGCAAATTTAAACTTAACTTTTTGTTCAAAATGATTAGTAGCATACCATCTTTGTCATAAATAAATGGATATAAAGATCAAATAAAAGGAATCATTAAAATCATTTTGTTAGACATATTTCTAACAAGTAGAGAGAGAATTTTAAAACAAACATTATCTTGGCAGACATGAGCATTGTTTAGCTCATAGTTGATCTTCATCTGAGATCCATTTGCTGTAAATAATAGTTCAGTAGATTTTTCAAAATACTTACTAGGTATTAATCATTCTTGGATACAATTTATATCCGATCCAGAATTAATCATAGCAACAACAGAAAATTGAAATTCATGACAAACAATAATAGTAACTCTTGAAAACCATTTGGGAAGAATAGTATGACGGATTAAATATATCTGATTAACAACAACCTTTTCTTTTTGGCTAGAATCAGAATCATTTGTTTGCTCATTATCAGAAGGAATATCCTGATCAAGTTGTTTGTCTATTTTAAAATATAAAAATTCTTGTTTTAAAACATTATTTTCAGATTTAAGATTATTGATCTTAGTTTTGAGTTTAATAATTTCTTTTTTGATAAAATTTATTTCATGTTGTAAATAATTGGTAGAAATATCTTTATGTTTTTTCTTTTGAAACCTCTCCAAAGTGTCTTGAAAACTAATCATTTGTTTAGAAGTCTCTGATTCTTGGCGAACCATGGTCTTTTTGAGCTTGTGAACGTATTCTTCTTTAAGCTCAGGATTAGTAATTTGGGAAATCAGGGTTAACAAAATGTTTTCTTGTTCTTCAAATTTGGTTAAAACCTTAATTTTTTTACCCAAAGGCGTGCAACAAGAATTATTGCAATTACAGCCAAGTTTGATATCAGAAGAATCATGAGATTCAATTTCTGAGTGATATTCTGAATCACTAGAACTGAACTCATGGATATCAGCTGAAGAGGAAGATTGTGTTTTCAGGAGTCGAAACAACTCTTCTTGATCATTGGCATCAATATTCAACTAGATAAGTTTGTTTTTGAATTTATTGGGCTTCTTGAGACATCTATCAACAAAATATCCAGTCTTGCTGCAATTAAAACATTTTTGTTTTGTAGACTTTTGAAAATTCTTTTTCTTAGGAAAAGATTTTTTATTAAAAGATTTTTTTGTAGAATTCATCACGAGGTTTTCTCATTTTCCCACCATGAGGTTTAGAAAATTTAGTAGAATATCTTTGCTTACGTCTAGTTGGAGCAATAGGAGGAATGTCAAATTGTTCGCAGAAATTTTCCATTTCATATTTGGCTTTCTTACTATTCTTCATTTGTTAACGAAACATTCTTTGATCATTACACATACTAATATCAAATTTCTTAATTACACTGAAAATATCATAATATGTGTAATTTTCGTAATTAAGAAATCCCGATATATCATTAAGTTCTTCCTTAACCTTATGAGTAAATAAACGAGGTAATCCATCGATGAACTTTTTCTTCTAGTAAGGCTTATTACCATTGTCTCTAAGCATTAGGACATAAAAACATCTTGATACCATATGTAATCAGACATTTGATGGTATCGTAAATTATTCAAATAATCATTAATACGATTAGTAATATTGGAAGGAGTTCCGACAAAATGTTTAATAATAGTGTAAATCAAAATATTGACACCATCAGGAAATGACATTCCTGCGGTCTCATAAAAAATATGTAACCCTTCTTCATTACGCTTTACAGCATTATGAATGGTTTCCTTTGTGTCAGCAGTGAGATGTTTATCCCACCAATTGCGAGGTACACCAGAAAAACTATTAGTTAAAATCATGACAATATCAAGTTGCTTGATATTATTGTTAATATAAGAATTAGAAACTAAAGACATTTTACTCATAGTATTGAGGATCTCTTGTTCAGATAATCTATCAAAATTTCATTCGTAAATTTTGTCTGTAGAGTAAGAATATTGGGTTTGAAAAACTTTTTCTTCAAATTGTAAATCAAAAGGGGTGAGTCTGGAGTACCAATTCTTCGATAGACTCATTGGTTTGAGTCATTTTGAAGAAAATCTGGCAATTTTCGGTTTTACATCAAAATCTTGGAAACTCTTTTCAAGTAAATCAATGTTTTTAATAGTAAAGGAATCACTGTCAAATGATTATTCAGTAGTTTTGATAAGAACAACTTCTTTCTCATTGTTGGTTAAAGCACTAGTAGAAGACCGTTCTTTTTTAAGATCATCAAGTATTTGATTAATTTTATCAAGGGTCTTGGTTTGTGTGTTTTGAAAATCAATCCTGTGGTAAAATAATCAAAGGTTTTTCAATGAATTTAGTAACTGTCTTTGGCTGATCTTTTGGTAAAACCAAAGGATTTTCAATAGTTGTTGAAATAGGGACTGATACAAAAATAGATTTTTCTACTTTTTCTTCAATCCAATCTAACTGATATCTAATAGTTTGAAGAACAAGATTTACAAAATTGTTTCGGTGAATAATCTTTTTTGTTTCTTGCAAAATAATGGACTCTTTTTGGTCCTTAAACTTAGTTACAGGGATTTTGAAAAGGGAAGCAGTTACTTCAGATCATTTATGAGAAATAAGTACTGTCTCTAAAGGCGGGTGGCTGGATTGAATCACAGCTTTGCCTTCTTCCTTGACAAAATTAGTTTTAACAACATTCAAACTATTTTTAGGAACATAATAATTTTCAACAAAATCAAATAAAATATATGCCTCTGAAGGTCATTCATCTTTTCTTTCCATTTTTTTTTAATACGTAATTTTTCAGAAGCAGAAAAAGTAGCATGATAAGCTTTTCTCTTATCATGGTTTTCTTTTGAACTATAGTCATCAACAAGAGCAACTAAATCATAAGTAAAAGGTCTATTGATCACACTAAGTTGGCTGTGATGAATAGGTACAACAGGAGCAACCATATCTGAAGCTGTAGGAGATAAAGATGAAACATCTTCTTCTTTATCAGCTTCTTCCTTTAAGGACTTATCCTTGGATGTTTCAGCATCTTTGGTGGAATAGTAAGCAGAAGTAACCTGAGAAGAGGTAGAAAGTCCTTTCAGTTTTAAATCAGGGTTAACAGGTTGAACTGTTTTGACTAAATCTTCCAAAAATTGTTTGAGATTTTGGTCTCGTCTTACTGGATTCTCAAGAACAGAACCTGTAAAAGAAGATCTAGATCCAACAAAAGAATTTCTTCTTATACTAGGTGCTAGAGGTTGGTCAAAACTAATTTTAACAGTGCCATCTAGATATTGCTGAATATAATCAAGGTTGATTTTATTAGCATATGCCTTGGCAGGTGGAACTTCATGTTCTAAAGTCCATTCATTGGGAAGAGAAATATCTTTCCAATAAACCATATTTGGAACCTGAATTTTCGCATCAGGAGTAGAACTCTGAATTAATAGTCTTATTTCCTGAGGATTTTAAAACAACTTTTGGATTTAAATTAATTTTTAAAAGTCAATAATAAATTCGGTAGACAATGGCAAGAGGCTTACTGCCTTCTTCCATATCATATCCAGAAGTTAAAATATTCAAAGTAAGAGCTTTTAAAATATGGTGATTATCTAAAGCAAGAGTTAAGTTTGGGAAACAATCAAAGTGAACAGGACCATTAAATAAAGATGATCGAATCATTCCAAGAATACTAGTTTCAAAATTTTTAAATCTAGCATCTCATAAACATAGTAAAACAGAAGCGTTGGTGTCTTTCCTTGTTAAAGGTTTGACAGCAACTTGAACAGAACCAATATGCAGGTATTTGTATCATTTTATTAAAAATCTTAGATTAATTTTTTAGTAAATAGGCAACATTTTTCATGGGTTTTTGAAATAGCATAGATTTGTTCAACAGTTCTAACATTAAACTTAGTTTTAAAAGTAGATTGAAGCCAAGTAGTTTTGTAAATAGAGTTGGTATCAATCTTTGGAATACTCCATCGATTGAAATCAACTGAATCAGTTTCCACAACAGAAAAATCTTTTTCATTAATGATATCAGGGGGTACAGACCTGTAACTAATAGATGAATTAGATCTAAACATTCTATTTATTTTGTTACCAATCAAAACAAGACTTCACACTTTAGTGCCTAGTTACTAACATCCTAATCCCAACCCGACAAGCTCTCTGCCCTAAACGCTCTCCTGGCAAACGGGTTTTACCGAGGTACTAGATGGACAATAAGAAGAGTAAACAAGACAAAGTAAGAATTCAGTATTTGGTTTGAAGGACGACAAAATCAATGAAATGAAAAGAAATAAGACGATCTATTAGCAACCAGAGCCGGAACTTGGCTATGACACCAAAGAAACGGAAGCGAGAAGTAAAATGAACAGAGTATACAAGAACAGAGTATGCATAGTTAAGGGCAGGCGGTAAAACCGACCATATGCATGTATGCAGAGTATGCATATATATATATACAGAACTGCTCACTAATCATCAGCTAGCAGAAATATTTCACAAGGGCGAAAACTAAGCGAAAGAAAATTGGAAGGGAAAGGCCTAATTAACATGGTGCCAACCAGCTTAGCCCCATAACACACCCGTGAAGGCCAGGCCATTGTTCCACGACAAAGTTTCAAACTATTAGAGCATGTAGGATATATACTAACATCAACTTTACAGTTGACAGTGAAGATTATTTTAAGGTAAGAGTACTGCATGCATGCATGGGATGAAGAAGGCCAACGAGAAAATGGGTCG
The DNA here is from genome assembly GCA_961763995.1 of Juglans cinerea. NCBI lineage: Eukaryota > Viridiplantae > Streptophyta > Magnoliopsida > Fagales > Juglandaceae > Juglans > Juglans cinerea. The sequence goes on along the minus strand of CAUIVZ010000011.1, from coordinate 2,028,638 downwards.
AAGATGCTTTAAGAAAATGGGCCGGTGCTAGCTAGCTCGCTCTTTCTCAAGTAATCTCTTCTCTTGCATGCACTCATTTGTACGTGTGTCTGCAGATTTCATATTCCCAACACTTTGTCCCCTTTTCTTTCATCCATTTCTTCAAGAGACCATATTGGTCTCCAAATCTGCAATCAGAGTCACTAATTGCATCCATTAAAACTTCCTAGCTAAGGTTGTCCCTCCTCATATATCCTATATTGTATTATTTCTTCAAAACATACTCAAACATTTAAGATTTTTTTAATAGTATTGTTGGTGAAATACACAATAATATAATAAAAATTACAATGTAATTAAAATTAAAACGAAGCCAGTTTGGACTGAGGCACGGAAATATCGCTCTCTTTAAGGAGATTCAAGCCCTCTGCGGTGTACAAAGTCTCAAATTAACCGGTGCAGCAGAAATCTTCTTGACTTGACTCCTCCAGGATACAACAGTCCAACTGATCGTCGTATGACTCAAACCTACTCTGCACAAGTGGTTGAACCCAAAGCTCCACTCAAAAAAACACCTTACTTTTATCTGGAAATACTCTCAAAAAATATATATTCACTAAACTTGTTATTCTTATCACACTTTCTCCAAAGTATATTCCTTTTTTCATACCATCCACTAGAGTATACAAATATATACATATATATAGTTGATACACGTAAGTGGAAAAAAACGACAAAAAGAATAAAATAAATGGCCAACGTTAACAAAATGAAAGCCCTCTTTAATAACCTTCAAAGCCAACGTTCTTCATAAACGGCAACTATGTAATCAATGAAAAAATAAATTGACAAAAAGTTGACGTTTTACAAAGGGAATGGCAAAAAAAATCATCAAGAGTAATAACGGTACTAGCCAATCAATGGTCATTTTAATAGGCATTAAAATAATAAAACTGACGCAAGCAACGGTAATGATCTTATAAATAAAACGTTAATAATAAATATTATTTGTTAAAAATACCAACAAGTACTACTTATGTTGAGTCACTAATTGAGGATTTTTTTTTTCTTTTTTGATCAGTGGAAGGGATTTTCAGGCAGGAGACCAGCAACATTAGTGAACAAAGCACTAAAAATTTTCAGGTGTGTATTTAACAAAATCCATGGCTACAGTAGTTCTATCACTATGATTCCACGTACATTATTTAAATTAGAATATAATTAATAACTCTAATGTATGCTCATATATATATATATATATATATATATATATATATATTTCCCTATTATGACTCAAAATTCTCTGTAGTAGTAGTAGATCTTACGCCAAGGCCTCGGCCTTATTCATCATATGTGTGGTTAATTAGAAAAATTCGATTCAAAGAGCAAGTTGGGAATGCTATTCTTCAATTCTCCATGATCATTAATTACTTTTAATTCGTAGGAAGAGGACCTGGAGATTTCTTAGGACTATAAATATTTATGGTGCCCCATTTAAAAAATTTAGAAAAAAAAAAAAAAACTAACGGATGGAGGAATTAATAGAAATGTTGATAATGTAGATCAAGTAGTAGGTGGAGGACCAAAGAAATTAAACTTAAATATATCGATAAGGTGGATGACTCCAAAAGGTGGAGGAGACCGGGAGAGTGACCTCTTTTCCTTTGATAAATTGGGGCCGGGCTGAATATATGAGTGATCATGAGCTGTCTTAGGACCCTTAACGTGTCCATATATGACCTACTCTATGGTATATATTTTGCTAGCTGTGGAATCTATATGCATTTATATAATGGAGAGAGTACTTTAATTCTTGGGGGGTAATGGCAATTATATATTCATATCATGTGGTGTGCTTTATTTTGGCTTCTATTTCATCGCGAAACTCATATTTCATCAAACCTCATGATGAGTCGTTTTCTTACTGCATAAATATCCATGCATATTGTATATGCATGTGTTTATGATGTCTTGATTACAAGTACTACAAGTAGTCTAATCATCAAATTTATTGATATAAATTAGCACACCGACCTAATTAAATTCTTCAATCCACATCGCGCGCGTATATAAATTAATGCTTAACTAATTTGATTGTAACATTAAGATCTTCCTTTTTTATCATGTGATAAAATAGATGATCAATACCTATCATGTACAGGGGCGGAACTAGGATTTGGTGCTTGGGGGGGGCGATTAGCAAAGTGTGTTGTATGTAAGGGATAACAGTAACCGACATTTAAGGTAGCAAAGTGTGTCACTGACATTTAACATTAACCATATAAGGTTGTTATCTAGGGACAAACTAAATTATTAAAGCCACACATCTAAACCTCTTACTTGAGCTCCATCGGACTCAAGTGAAAGATAAAAATTAAGATAGAAATAGTCATATAAGATTTTTTGAAGCAAATAATAAAAATTAAGTAAACAAAGATAAACTTTTTTGTTGAATCTAAGATTGAATATTGTAAAGTCTCTATAATATAGATAGAAATAGTTATGCGAGATTTGTTGCATTCGCTCCTAATTGTTAACTTGATGGTAGTATATATGTACTTACTAACAAAACTAATCCAAATAAACTAGCTAGTGGAAGACTTGAAAAGAAAAGTGTAAATAAATAGGAAAAATGAGGTTGTAAATTTACCACATAGCTTATAAAAAGAGACCAAGATATTTTATTGCCTCTTATGAGATGTAAAAAAAAAAATGTGAGATCTTATTAATGACAAAAAATAGGTGTGATTATGAAACCTAAACAACTAATTACTAAATGAGATTTTTGAAAATGTTTTGGGGGGACAAATTATCTTTATATTAAGATATCAAAAGTCATATACTAAAGCATATTTTTTAAAAATCTTGGGGGGGGGGGGGGGGCATAGCCATCAACCACCAACGTAGGTCTGCATACCATGCACACACCACACTTATTTTTATTTATTTTAACATTTTTTTTGTTTTATTCTTTTTAAATTAATTGAATTCTTCTACTCATCATTCATACACTACATATTTAATAAGAGAAAAAATTAAAAAATTATTTGATGTATAGTACTGTGAAGATGAGTAGAATTTTTGTTTTGAGATATTATTTGTAGCGAGCTGCATGCATGGTGAGCCTAGCTTAATCATTAGCCAGATTAGCCGGAGCTGGGGCCTGGGATCATGTGCATGCAGATCATCAATTCCAATAAATTAAAGTTGAGTTGATCATGTGAAATATATATTAAAAAATTAAAGCTTCGTAGGATGCAAGTTAACTCTAATATATATATATATATATAATATTTGTACCTTAATCTGTTATCTACAGATCGATTAACTATCGATCTATACTTGCTTTTGTAAACGTAGATCTGATATATATATAGTACCGCCTCAAATAAATATAAGTACTGCTCGATCCACATCGATCATCAACCATGCATGCATATATTACTAATTATGATCTTAAATTAAACCTAATGAAAGCTGTGAAGTACTCATGTAATAACTCATTAATTTCAGCCTTACTTCGATCCGAAGTTCCACCTAATCATGAGTGGCCAGCCGGCCAGATCAATTCTTTTATCATTCAAATCACACCATGTACGTCACTATCCTTACAATATCTTTTTTGATCAGCTATAGAAATTAAGTGGCATATATAATATAGTGTGCGCGCATGATATATATATATATATATAGATAGGTCATGCATGCATATTCTAGAAATAATTAATTATAATAATTGGGGCAGGCTCTTCATTGAAGTGTGTAACGTGGGACCCATAATTTTTGGACCATTCACATGCATGTTACACCAATATATCCTATATATGAGAAAAGTCCTTAAAAAGACCTAAGAGATAAAGTCCACGAGAACAGCATCTCTCATCGCTCGTACCATTTTGCCCTCTAAAAACACCCCCACACTCACGGTCTCACACCCCCAAACCGAAAGGCATTTCGATCTTTTACTCCACGCCATGCACCTAATAACGTAACAACATACCAACTCTGCCGCATTACCCCAACCTTCTTAATTCACCTCCCCGGCCTACCCTGTTTCATTTCTTCAAAGCCATCTCTCTCCCGGGATCAAGCCCCCGCTTCCACATAAACAACATCTCGCTGAAAACTCTGACTACTCTGGCCTCAACATGCCGATAAAGATAAATCCTTTCAACGACGCCCGGTTGCTGCTAAATTTGTTCCTGGTGATCATTGCCGTTGTTACTGTCCCGGGGACGGCTGAAGGTGATCAGAAGTGCACCTCGTGCACTCAAATCTCCCCACCACCACCATCTCCGCCACCGCCTTGCCCACCACCGCCACCTCCACCAGCTCTTCCACCGCCGCCGCCTTCTCCCAAGAAGCCGCCAACCCAATACTGCCCTCCGCCGCCTGCCCCGTCATCGTTCCTATACATAACTGGTCCACCTGGCAACTTGTATCCTATTGACGAGGATTTCAATGGTGCCGCCCGGAACATGGTCACGAGGTTGCCTGTTTTGGTCGGCTGTGGATTAATAATGTTGGGTCTTCTGCCCAATCTTTGGTGACTTCACTGTGGTAAGATTCGGAATTAACGAAGAAAAGAATTTTATGGACATATATATGTTAAGGCAAAGGTTTTTTCTTTTTAATGTTTTTTGGGCAAGTGAGCTTTAGATTTTAAAAGACGGGAGAAGTTGTACTCGTTTTAATCAGTAATACCCATCTTGGTTCATGCTTTATCTGAATTCAATTCAGAAATTTTCAATAACGTACAACTTTATTCTAATCTGTTGCCAGTGATGTAAGAAATTATGTTCATAATTCTTCCTCTTCCTTTTTAGTATCTGAACTCAATCTGTGGCATGGTTCTTCTTTAATTCCCTGAGTTGACTTCGTCTTTATTTTTTATTTTTATTTTTTTGTCTTGGTTTTCTTCATGATCTGATCTATAGGTATGTGTGCGCTAGTTCATCTTTGCGTCTCTTTTGATTTGGCATGCAGTTTTCAGGGATAAATGTGATTAGATCTGGTTAATAAATCGAACGTCTTGGGATCAGAGTGCAAAGAAAAACTAATGCACAATTATCCTATTTGTTTTAAAGGCCAGATTTTATAAAAACTCGTACGAGTTAAGCACAATTAATTTATCTACAACCATAGCTTGAATAAAAAAAAAGAAAAAGAAAAGGAGAAAAATACTCTCCAGTGAGCCTGCCTTTAATTAGTTGCTGAGGTGCCAAGGCTTGTTTTAGGCAGTGTTTGAGACTATTTAATATTTTATTATTATTTATTATTATTATTTTTTATTACTATTCACTACTATTTAATATTTTATTTAATTTTTATTATTTTTTCATTACTATTCATAGATTATTTGAGATCACCTCACTACGCTAACAAAACTTAATCCAGATATAATATAAGAATATTAATGCCGACGACCTCGGTGCGCCTAGGCTTCTCCAAGTTTGGTTCCCTTTATAAATAATCCTAATAGTACTCCCATTTTCCATATAAAGAAAATCAGAAATTACAAATAAAAAACTAATGAATATATAATCGATCTCTTTAAAATTAAGTACCTTCCAAAGGAACCCGGCCCATTATAATTATGTGTATGCATGCGATTAGAAATTTTCTGAAATATCTCCTCAAAATGAAGGAAACCTTCCCATGCATGTTCTAATGTGTCTTGATCACTATTAAATGTATTTGTGTTGAATCAAGTGTATATATATATATATATATATATATATATATATATATATAATTGATCCAGTCAATAAAAATGTGCAATAAAGGAAAATGGGAATTAGATGTTCATGCATATTCTTTGAACAAATACGGTCGGACGAACACATGGCGTTACTTTCGTGTAAGTTGAAACAAAAGAGGAAAAGATCCAAACCATCTGATCATGAGATATATATATATATATATATATATATATATATATATATATATAAGAAAATGATTTATACACAATATTTTTCACAATACATTTCACAATAATGTGTTAAATGATGGATAATTTTGTAAAACATTATAAAAATAACATTATTTTATAAAAATACCTTTAACTTATAACATTGTTGTGAAAATGTGTTGTATGTATCAATACTCATATATATATATATATATATATATATATATAATCTCGAAGTCGGTGAGAGTACTTCATTCCCATTGATTTGATCTGCGTCAGTTGTCAGTGGATGAAATCAACTTCGGTTTCACCAGCCAAACTATAAGAGGGGCCCAGGACAGTACGCCTGCAACAATACCGTCTGATCTTAGTTACATTTTACTTTACACGTTATGGTCATGGGGGCGGTAATGCATGTTGGGGACAGTTTGGGTTAGTTGTTTGTCCTTCGGCTCTACTCAAAATTCAACCTAACGTGTTTGATTGGCAATATTGCATGATTTACTTGTCTATATATATATGTATAGTTTCCAACATTGCATCTCAATTATTCAATGCATCCTTTACAACAAAGCAGGTTTAAATCCAAGTTTGATTTTGACGTATTGACAAATTGTGTCGACTGTGCTTACAATTTTCATCTCATTATATATAAAGCATTCATGCCAAAGTCATGTACGATATGATTTCTGTCCCAATCATGTCCTTTGATCACCATATATATGAAATACTAATCTTCATTATCCGAGGTTCTAAATTATCTTGGTGAAATGACCCATAATTATCTTGTTGTTATCTTCTTTTTCTTTTCTTTTTTTCTTTAATTTTTTTCACGTTCGTGGAAGTGAGAGATTTTCTTTGAAAAGCAAAGAAAAGAATAAAGTGAAATTTATTAATATATTCAGCTAGCTAGCTTTGTGGAACTTTAATCTTCTATCTATATTCTTGATCATTGGAGGAAAATAATCATTGATAATTAGAAAGAAGGCGCTTATACAATATTAAATGCATGTGAACAACTTCATATATAGAATTGTTAGGTTTTCATAGGCTATAAATGGGACTATATATATCATGGTAGGTGTTTGCAGTCGAGAATATTGACCAAATAATTAAGGACCCGTTTGGATACAGAGGTAACATGCATGAAACTATCTCATCTTATCTTATTTTATCTAATAATTTCAATTAATAATCTTATTACTATTTACAAACTATATCAATTCATTTTATCTAATCTCACTATCCAAACGGGTTCTAATTTAATCTATCCATAGTTGATGATCCAAAAGACAAAAAGAAGAAAACATGTGAACTTAAGTTTTTTAATGGGATTGGAGTTGTTGGTAGCTATAACCACTACACACGTACGTACAAATATATTGTGATAGATAATTGAGAATATTTGAGAAAGATGGTCATTCCACCGACACAATGAAGTTTAGGAGAATAATTAAGTACTCCCACCCGATTTCAAACTTCTTGCTAATTCATTAATTCAGATGATCCATGCATGGATGCATGCAACTTGGCCTAAGGAAACAAGAGGAAATTAGTTCTTTTAATGTAACTTCAAATCATATATAAAATTAGACGTTAGACCGACGGCCTTCTCCTGCATATAACTTAATTTGTATGTGCATGTGCCTGTGCCTGTGCCTTCAATTAATAATTGGTGGTTAGGTACGTACAATCAAATTTCAAAGCAGTTGAAAATGTACCCTAGCTTTCGTTTTTTCAAAGCAAATAATGAATTAGCTAGCTAGGTAGTGATCATGATCAGCTGCTTGATGAGTTGGGGTGTTGGCCGGTCTAACACGTCAAAGTCACTCAACCTCTTCTTCTTCCAGCTGCATGTATGTATACTCATGTGCCCTTGATCACTTTGTTTTGATTGCGTGTGGAATGGGTTTTTGCGATTAACTCCAAAGTCAGCAAAAGAAGTCAAGTACTTGTCGTTTTTAGCTGCAGCTAGCGTTTATTCAAAACTATATATATAGAGAGAGAGAGAGAGAGAGAGAGAGAGAGAGAGAGAGAATTGTGAAATATGGTTTTAAGACCATGATCCTACGCCGTTTAAGGAAAATGATCTTATATTTTACATTGCAGTATTGTGGGTAGGATAGTCCTTATAATTATGCATGGAGTTTGGCCTAATAATTTTAAAGATCAGCAATTAGTAGTAAGATTTAAACGAGAATTAACATAGCTAGCTAGGGTAATAAGAAATCAAGGAGTGGATAAGGATTAATAAATATTCCTAGAATGATTTTTTAATATTCTAAACAGAGTCTGGCAAGATCCAAGATCATGGCAACCTCAAATTTCAATCAATTTAGGGCAACTCCTACGTATGGGGAAAATATATAGGTAATTGGAAATTATTCATTTGCATTAACCCTTTCATAATTAACTATGTTACAATTTTATATAAAGTGGAGAGTAGTCTTATAAAATTAAAATTTATTTGTAATAAAGTGGTACATTTGTATAATATTTGGTAATTGATTGTAAAATAAATTATAAAATAGTAAAAAAAAAAGTTGTAAATATCTCATTAATACTCAATTATTATCATTAGATATCATGAAACTCTGTATTTGTTACCTTGAGAGAGGACAAATATGATCACTTGTGTGAAAAAATATATGATATTTTATGTGATCATTTTCTAGAATATCATTGCTAAACTTATAAGAAAAATAGGGATTGGTATGGATTATTACAAACTTTGCCACTGTCATGAAAAGAGAGGAAATAGGTGGCCCTATCCTTCTATATTGGATAGAGAAGGATCATGAGTATTTTTTATTTTATTTATAACCGTGGGTGTCCGGGCTAATTAACTTGCGCGCATCTCGACTAATTTTACGGGACCTTGAAGTTAACAATCGGGTAAACTTCCAATAGCCTTAAGGGAACTCGAACTAGTGATCATTGGAGAGCAAACCCAATACCGGACCATGAGTAATAATAATGATATAAACTACGTATACTGGAGGCCATTTAAAAAGACAACATTTCAATTTAAGAGCAATAATTATCTTAAGTTCAGGATTATGATCAATTATTAGGGAGTTTGATCCACAAGTGATTATGCCAAAAATCCGAGTCAACCAAATTAAAAACTTGTCTGTAATTATTTGAAGTCTGAAACCTAGTTAGATGTGTTAGAACAGGTGTCATGGAAGATGGACCTGTAATCTGTCTCTTTTTGTAGTCAAGTAAGGTTTCAATTTTAGTTACGAGCCCACGTTTTTCCAATAGTACTATTTCTTTACATGATGGCTTGGCCTTGGAGCATCACATCCATGTGCAATTATTGCAATGCAGCTTCCTTGTACACATTATTATTATTATTATTATTGTAAGAGAAATGTTATTTTTTAGTCTTAATTTTATCATTTCCAATTATAAGCACTAACTGATATTTTAAATATTTTTTTATTAATTAATTTATGAAATCATATAAATTTATTGCATTAATTATTGAAAGTAAAGATGATGATAAAATTGAGGATGATGGGAAAATTCAACTAAGATTCTTCTGGTGAGCCTTAGGAGGCAAAATCTCAATATGCATGATCTAGAAATGTGCCAACTTGAGAATTGTGATGGGATGGAGACGTTGGAAAGTAGCTAGAACTTGCTTTTCACTCCTATTTTTATCGCTTAGCCCTTTTTTACTTTACTTTTCTTTTTTTTCCTAAAAGTTGTCATGACTCATGACAAAAGCTACATTAATTATTCTAAATTTCTAATAGCTTAAACCCTCCATAACACTCACCCACCTATTTTCCTCGCCAAATCCTTTCTTTCCCTTCCTCCTAGCTACCATCTTCCTCATGCCATGGCTGAAAAGACGGGCCAAATTCTCTCGACCCTCTTCTTGATCCTAATATTTCTGAATTTTTTGGGAATGACAAGGCCTGATGAAGTGTGCCCGTATCCGTGTTATCCGCCGCCCATCGGCTCCGGCACTCCGATAATCACAACACAGCCGCCTCCACCACCATCCCAGGTTGTGTCATACCCACCTCCAGCTGGATACAACCCTACACCGGTAGGATACGTACCATATTCCTCTCCACCACCCTATGGCAATTCACTTGGTTCCCCTCCCCCTCCTGACCCCATATTACCCTACTTCCCTTACTACTCCAGAAAACCACTTCATCAGACCGACAACTCTGCAGCAACCACTCTTGGAAATCGCTCAATACTCATGATCATCATCGCCGTAGCTAATTATCTTCTTGTCTCTGTTTCTATCTTTCCTTTCTATGTACTTTAAGTGAACATTTTGATTTATAGTCAGTTTGAGCGGAGATATTCATGCTGTGTTCAGTTGCAGAAATGTGAAACAATGGTTAATCATAAGTCTGAGAAGAACTTCGGAGGAGGAGGATCAAGTGCTTGACTTTTTTGTTTGGTTACAAAAAGGAAAATGCTTTTTTATTCCTATATAATTTTTTTCTACTTTTTCCGGTTCTATACTCACTCTTTTATGATTTGATTAGTATTTTACCACCACTGATTACATCCCCTTTTTTACTGAACACAGGGTTGAAAAGTAAGAGCCTCACGAAATCATTGTGATTGAGTAATGATATTTCTCATTCCATTTTTTTTTTCTGTTTATTTTTCCCTTGTCTTTCCGCTCAATATTTAGATGAAATTCAAATTTAGAATATTCTCAGACTTAGAATATATTCATAATATTCTAACATATTGATGGTAATATAACTTATTCTCTATTATATTTAATTTATTGTATAAATCAATTAGTATCGTCGATTTATTATATTTCCATTATTTCACTTATCCCATTCACCTATAAATAGGAAAAAAGATAATTGAGAATAGCAAAAATATAGCCGTCAAATCTCTTCCCCTCATTTTCTATATAACTTTCGCCTACATAGAAATTCATGAAAAAAAAATTATTAATTGAATGTACAAGGAATTCTGTTCATATAAATTTTAATGATCACCTCTACCAAAAGTCTTGATTCAATTAGCAAATGTCAGATGTGAATAATCCTTGCTGGATTAAATGAAACAATTTCGATTTCTCTGATAATGCTCTCCAAGGGGAGACTTTGCGCGTCAATTTCCCAGGAAATTAACTGCAATGCGATTTCAAAACCCACCCTTCAGTGGATGAGAAATGATAGATTTCCTAAAATGATAGCAGTAAAAAATTTTCTAGAGACCCACACCAAAGGCTTCAAAGTCGCTAACAACTTGGCATTAATAGGCAACCGTACATATAAATCTTGATTTTTGTTAAAAGAATAAAAAGCTCTAAATAAGAACAATATCTCTTATTAATTGATAATAATTTAAATAAGTTAAGGGTTGGTACTGAAACTTTTCCTCGTATATGGTGGCAATAGATATTGGTCTTGTGATCTTAAGATATCCTACAAACAATTTCACCATAATTATCCATTCGAACTACATGTAAAGTCAGATTTCGCATACATGAATAACGGAAGTGATACTGGTGAAGGGAAATGCTAACCTCAACATTCGGTTTTCATGATTTCTCAAATCTTTGCTATGGATGCATGCCTCTTAGCTGATAGCTTGAGGTCACTTTGCGCTTTTTATTGATTTTGCATGGTGGCAAACATGAAATTCCAAACATTTTCGCAACGGTAGCTAGGAGTGGAGAACATATATGGGAAGAAGAGGCGTCTTTGTTCAAGAGGCAACACCAGCAACCAGTTTACCCAATCCAGAACTGCTACCAATACCACTCCTTTTTATGTCCTTCCTTGCCATCTCATTGCTACTTCTCTGAGCTCCCACTTTTTGCTTCCCCTCAGCTCTTTGGCCTTTCATCACCTTATGGATTTCTGATACACGATGCTTATACATGCTAGTATCCCTCTCCTTTTCTCGTTCTTTTCTTCTTACGACCTTATTTTCCACCCCAACTTCAAGGAAGCAGCTTTGGTTGCTAGGTAAAGTTTGAGAGCTTGCACTGCCTCCAGAGTGCTCACCTGTTGGGCAGTTGGTCTTCTCTAAGGCATCAGTTCGTTCAGTTGTGTTCACAGATTCATTGGTAGAGGAGGCTTGATCACTTCCTTCTTTCAAACATGATTTTGATCTGCCAGCAGCCCTGCTCCCTGGATTTGTTGACTTATCTCGTGCTTTATTGATTTTGTTGTTACTCGACAGTGCCTGAGAAATAAAAATGTCTTCCAACATCAACATAATTTTGGCTTTATTTGTTGCCGAGTTAAAGCTAAAAGGCTCATCATTTATAAAACCAAATACTTTTGCTGTAATGAAAGAACATCCATAATTGATTGAAGAAACCATTCCAAAATATAGGACACAGAGCCAACACTGGAAAATGATTCTTCAAAACAAAAAAGAAAAAGCAAGTCAAGCACAGAGAGTGCAGTGAGAATGATATTGGCATGCAGAGATGATATTGTCAGTCATAATATTTTATTTCTCTAGATGTTCTCCAAGTTCTTTCATGTAATCAGTTATCATTTCAGGTCCCCCCCTCCCCAACCCAAAAAAAAAAAATTAAGCTCCACTTTTGGTTCCCAATAGGTTCTTAAAGCTTCCTATTGTTTCGCAAATGTTCATTGTCATGTGATCCCTGTCGGATAATTACGGAAATCCCATTAAATGAGTAATCTTAGAACTCTTTGAAATTATAACCATTAGCTGAAAGCCAATTGTGAGAGAGAGAGAGAGAGAGAGAGAGAGACAGACAGACATACAGATTACATCAAAATGCAAACTGGGTATGGGATAAACAAATTCGAAGCAGAGTTTACCTTCTTCCCATCAGACCCTGGTGGTACAGCTACATGATAAAAAGAAGGCATGGGTGTTGCTTTGAAGTTTAGGCTTCTCCGGAATTGTTTTATCTCGGCTTCTGTCTTTTCCTGCAATGACAATAACTGAAGCCATTAAGTTTCTAATAGCTTCGTGATTGGCGAAGATCTACAATTATAGTAACTTACTCGATTAAGATGGATACCATTAAAAAAAAAAAAAAGGATGCTATTCAATCCATATCTGCTTCATCCTTGTTGAAGAAACGACGAACTAGAAGAAAAAAAACAAGGTTTTTTTTTTTTCAAGTTGAAAATTTGGAAATGTTTTTAATAACATCAAATGAAAAAGAAAAGGGAAAGAAAGGAACAATAAAATTTGAGAATTCTCATCAACTAATCATATGATCGAGCATCACAAGTCTCCAACCAGCAGTATTAGAGCCTTCATTACAATTTAACTAATAGTGTCATTCTCCAGCACGCCAAGACAGCATCAAAATAATATAAATTATATCAGCAAGCAGTGAAATTAATGGATTAATTTATTTAGTAACAAAAAATATCAATTAAATAATCCCATTTACCTGCCTTCTCACTTGCATCTGATTCATCTCAGCCTCCTTGGCGTGCATTTTTTGCTGCAACTCCGTATAGAACTGAATCAGATGAGTCACAGAAGAGTAAGCTATTTAAATCTAATCCCTAAAATCAAAGAAAATAAGAATCAAATTTACAGCATTCTCATTTACCTCTTTCCTCCTTTCTCTGCATTCATTGCTTTTGAAACTGAAAACTGCAGCACTTGAGCTTGTATCTGCCTTGGTCGAATTCACAGTACAACTAAGCCTATAAAGAAGATTACATGAAATTTCATAAGGTAAAATGATAAAATGATAAGAAAATCACTTATGATATTGCCAATAAACCTGTGTAGTGGTTGATATCTTCTTGTTTCAGCCTTCAATGAAGAGGGTTGTGATTCACCGGCTTTCATTCTCATTGACTCTTTTTCACCACTGCAACAAGAAAAGAATCAAACTTGAGGTTCGAATCAGTAAACCATATAGGTTTTTCACTCATGAGAATTATAAGTACCTTTTATTGTCATGCACAAACTTTGCCTTCTGATTTCTAGAATCCTGTAAAAAAGACCAAGACTAATTTTTTTGATAAGTAAAAATGACCAAGAATAATAAACAATAGAAGAATGTTGATAAATCCTAGTGTATGAACAGTCAAGATGGTCAAGACTATTGCTGATAAAATGCCTTGAATTGATTTCTCTATGGGCATTGTCAAAGCTTACCTCTAAGATTGGAGTTCTTTGTACAGTGTGTGTAGTTCTAATGTCAGTTTTTACTGAACTCTTTTCTGTACTTGTTCTTAGGGTACTCTCTCTTTCTCTTCTACTAGGACTCTTTGCAGGATCTTTAGAAGTAGTTTTGGAAATGTCTGTCAGGATTCGAGCAGGATTGGTCTGAGACTTCACTCTGGGCTTGAAAGGTCCGGTTTCCGTTGCAGCCCTCAACTAGAGTGAGAAAATCAAGGAGTCAAGGTATATGGTAAAATAGATGGAAAAGGGCTTAAGTACGTGCATGCTTAACAGTCTGATGCTAACTTGAAAATAAGAAATATCTCCAGAGCATCTCTCCGGATGCCACTATAGTTTTCTTTATTACAGCTTGTGACTTGCTATTGACCATCCAGTGATTGCTTTTGAAAGACAAGGAACTCTAGATGAAGAAATGCAAGATTTAATTATGACAATATTCTTGTAAATCCACACCTTCAGAGAAGGATGTTGCCTGCGCTCCAAGCTAGTTTTGTTAGCTTTCACAGAGGGTTCATTCTTGGGGGCTGGATCAATGCCTTTTTGTAACATATCACCATTAACTGATTTGTCATTAACCAGGGCTTTAGAGGATTCATCAGCATTTACAGCATCATCATCAAGATTATGATTTACGTCCATCTCTGGTTCTTCATTAACTGAAAGAAAGATTTCACGCACATTTATATCTGATTCAGCCTCAACTAAAAGAAGCTCGTCACACCCAGCTTCAGTTTGATGTATTTCCTCAGCATAAACATCTTCAGCAACACCATCTACCAAAACATCAGCACTGTTCGAAGCAGATTCCATCTGAGGGACAGGGAACAAAACCTTCAAATTTTCCATTTTGCATCCTGTCACATACTCTCCTTGATATGCAGAACCTTCAGGGCCCTCATCAAAGTGAGCATAATGGATAACTTCACTTACCTCCTGAAATTCTTCCCTGCCCTTGAAGACATCATTCTCACTAGTTTGATACTCTTTCTCACTATGGAACTCAGATGAATTCGGATGAAGAATAGCCTTCTTCTTGAAATGAGCTTCAAAATAAGCTTTCTTCTCGATAACTGAACCTGGTTTAGAGCATTTCTCAACCTCTTCATGGTACCTGTTATGTGAGAAAGACGACCTCCTCTCCCAAGATAAGGCTTCATTTTCAAACCTTCCAAATGATATGGAACCAGAGTGTAGAGGATCTGCCTATGTATGTAAAAAACAAATAGCTGTTAGAGAGAGTATAATTGCAAAAACACAAACCCAGTTTTTTGTTTTTTGTCAAGTAGCTGAATAAAGGAATAAGTAGAACTATATTTTTCAATTCAGCCAGCTTTGCACTTATACGAAATTTCCAAACGCTTTGGTGGAAAAAGAGAAAGAAGATGATATAAAAAAAAATATCAGCATATCCTATACAGTGGATCACTGGAGTGCTTGGCTTCATCATGATCACAAGGCCAAGCACAATTATTGTGAAGTAAAGATATAAATCGAAAATTGTAAATGCCAAGCAATTACATTCTTTGATTTAGTTTAAAGAACGGACCAAAAGGTTCCATGATATAATGTAAACTCGATCCTATATTCTCTATTGAATCAGGAAAACGTATGGCTAAGATATGCAAGTCAGTGACCATCTTGACCGAGAAGGAAGAGACTTTTTACACTTGTTAGAAATTGATTTACAGTGAAGGCCAGTTACAAGTAGAGTACTCGCCATGGATACGAACGAAGTATCCATCTATTTGGAAGGAAAGACAGTAAATTTTGAAAAGTCGGCATATGGAGCCCACTACAACTGCAGATCCTTTTTGCTATTGTTATTCGAGTTCATAAAAACGGAAAAAAAAAAAGAGTCACTATATGATGGCGTTAAAGAGTCGATTCTTTTTCTCCTACAGTTCTGCCAAACACAAATTGCAGATTATCAAGTAAACAAACCGTAAACACAATATTTCAACGATCTACCAAGTAATTGACAATAAAATAAACTAAAAATTAGTTCGTTGTTGATAAAAGAATACCTGTAAGCTGAAGTTATACGATTCTTCCATGTCTCCCGCCATTATCAGCAGAAAATAAGCATCAGAACTCTCTCTAGCCGCCGCTCATCAAAATCAAAGGTCTTCGTTAAAATCTTATTAAACCTGTGACAGAAAATCGAGAAAGTGAGAGAGAAAGAAGGTTTTTTCAGTCACCTTAAACACGCATTTTCAAAGGAACGGAGGACTCTGGAGCTTCAATACGCAAAATCTAGGAATAAAAACTGTTTGGTTTAAATAAACGAAGGCAAGGCTTTGGGATTCAATGGACGAATCGAAGAGGAATGTTGAGCAAGCGTGTTTGGGAGTGCAAGCACAGAACCACAAACACTGTTTTATCACTTTTCAATGGCTTTTGAGATCTTCTCCTTCTTCTTGTCGCCGAAGAGAGGGCTTTTTGCTCTCAACTGTGTCGGTGGTTCAAACTTTACAGTCGGTGCACTGTGTTAATTGATGGACCCTACATGATGGCAATTTAGAAATTAAAACTTTAATAATTATTGTTTACAATTTCCAATCTATGAGCACTCCCATGATTTTTCTATCTTGTTTTCTATTACAAATTATTAAAGCTTACTTTTTTTAAATTAATAATTTTGTACAACATAATATACATTAACTCGTATTTCTTTTTCTTCGAATCATTTAAATAATTTTTTTTTCAAATATTTCTTCTAATTAACAATAAATTTGGAGTAATGTTAGATCCAAATCACATATGTACAAATATTGTACAATCTTTTTGTAAAAATGTAAGTCATATTAAGAAAAATGAGTTTTTCACACTTTTACACGGTGAGATCCTTTTTTTTATAAAAAATTTGCACAAGACTTGTGTGGAGTTTGAATATATCATTTATCGTAAAGTTGCAATATCTTTATATCTTTTTATAGTTGCAAATCTTTTATGAAAATAAATTCATAAACTGATATGGTTTTATATGATACGTTAGATATATTTTACAATAAAAATAGTTTTACAATCTAATGTACCAAATCAAATTACATCAATTTACTTTATAGAATCTCTTTGTGGTTAAAACATTTTTATTTTTATATACAATGTAATATAATTCGTCCTATACACACAAAATATTTACAGGATGAACAGAAGCCGTTACATATACGTAGCATGTCACCGTAGATGAATGTAAAATAGAAGAATTTTACATGATTCATTTGGTTTGGTTTTTGGACAAACACTCACATATTTAGGTTTTAAATATATTTTACATGAGTATTCATTGAGAGTACTGATCCAAGATCGTGTGTTATATATATATATATTTAATGAGCATATCTAAATCGAGAATGTGCATCATCAAAAAGTGTTAATTTGAGCTCAATTTGATAATTTTGATAGTTTATAGTATAAATTGAAAAAAATAGAAATAATGATATAGGCAAAATCTCTTTAATAACTCATTTTACAACTTAATTTTAAATAAAAGATAGTTATGTAAAATTTAAAACTAAAATCAAATAAAATTCTTAAAATTTAATGAAGTGGAACTATCATTTTAGCTTGTTATAAATCGGACTAGAAATTAATTCGGTTTACATTATTATTCAACAAAATATATATACAAATTATATATAATGCTAGCTAGCTATATGTTACATGTGAAATGAATTAAATGTATATGAGAATAATTTTGAGGTATTTGTAGCGAGGTAGTACACTTAATTGTACTTGTTGATTGTAATCAAATACACATCATGACTTGCTCCTTTGTCTATTCGGATGCTGCAATAAAAATTAATTAGGAAGTTTTTAGCCATGAGATTTTATTAATAATAATTAATAAAAGTGACAAAAGGAACCCGCCATGATTAAAAATGAATGTTTCAGTGCGTGGGACCTGAAACTTTTGGTTAATTGAATGATAGGATTAAGAGATTTTATTCAATCATTACTGCCGTTCGATTTGGATATCATAATATCATTGGGTAATAATAATTATTAATAATGCTGAATTCCATTGGGTTCATCCATCGTATTATGTATAAGGCCTAGGGACAGACCTTGGGCCCTTTCTTGCCTCACTCTCCATATCTAAGCAACGACCAGATTGGGATTTGATGATGTCGATTTGACAGATTTTGCATTGATAGCAAGTATTGAACTATAAATATTAGCATAAATACGACCGAAAATGGTGAAGTTTTCTTGGATTTTGGACAGTACTATTGTGCACATTTCATTATTGTGACTATAATTTTTTACTACAGATATCATAATCATGCATATGATTCTAATTTAGAAAAGTTCTATTTGGTGCGTACATTGCGATCATCAGCCTATGTTTGGTGGTCTCGAAAATCGCCATTATTTCTTCGAATCGTCAATAATTTTTAAGTTATTTTTGTCTTTTTTAAAAAAAAAAAGTTTCGCTTTCATTTTAGGGATGGTTTTGATAATTACGATTTGGGCTAGATTTTTTAGAAGATTATTATTTTATTAAATATTTTACTTTTATGCAATAATTAAAATTTTTTATTTTCAGACAAGATTCTCATAATCTCATATTACCATACTATTTGAGCCTAACTTGTGAGTTTCAAAACCTAGCTTACGAATTTTATCAATAAAATTAATTACTCTCAAAGTTTTCTCTTTGTTTTGAATATTTTCTCAATCTCAATCTCAATCTCTAATTCTGTTGATTAACTAGCGGTCAGAATAATCTTAAATCCATCCAACGTCAATGTGTAAATGATTGAATTTGACCATGTGATGCTATGTGGCGTCATCGTAAAGTTGTTTGTTTTGTGTTCATGTATGTATCATAACTAGTTTGCATGACATAGGAAGCGTGTATGAGATTTCATATTATTTAATAGAAATAAGTTCTTGTTCTTTATAATGACTTTAATGAGGCTCTAATTGTACATGAATTGAGTAGTTTTTTTAAAGTATGACTTAGATATAGTTTAAGCTTTCAATTTGGGCATTACAACTAGTATCAAACCCTATCCAAACCAGAATAGTGGACTAGAGTCTTGTCACCTATGATAGAACTTCCCAACAAGGATACTGGGAATCTAAGGCAAAGATTATGATACTTCATACTAACTGATAAATATAGGTATAAATACTGTATGGGATCTCACATTACTTGGAAGATAAAAGTTCTTCCTCTTCGTAATGATTTTAACAAGGATTCAATTATATGAGTATTAAGCATTCTTAGGGTTAAGTAGCTAGCATTTTGCGTACGTAGGAACTAGACCAATTGGTAAATTTTGTGAGGTGCTTAAAGTATTTTTTATAAATTTACCAAATATATTATTTTTTAAAGAACTTTTAAGCTATTAAAATCACTTTTTAAACCTTCAAACTCAAGTAGCCCAAACAGATAGTAGTTTTCTTTTCTTTTCTCTGTTAACCACATAATTATTAAGGTTTTAAATATTTATACACTTTAAAGAAGTGCTACTTGCCAAGAAATCCTAGAAATTAATAAGATCGGAGGGAATTAATGGAGAGAAGTCAATACTAGTCTACCTAACAATATCAGTACATGTTATGAAATGATCTGACACGAAAAAAAAAGGATATATATGTTGTAATGTATTCCCCATATTGAATAAAGGAGGGTGGTAGGTGAAATTAATTAATCTCTTAATGCATGAGAGTGAGAAATATTAAACATAATTGATATTGGAGTACTAGCTCGAGCTTTAATTAAGTCGTATAAATTATATTAGAGAAAATCATCAGTTTGAGGTGTGGGAGTACATAAGGGATTTGATAGTATATAGTAGAGATTCATGTGATAATTACATTAGTTAGATTGAGTAAAAAATGGTGGTAAATGGGTAACCAGATTTCACATTATTTGTGATCGAGAAATTCTAATAATAATATCGACTTTTTTTTTTGGAAAAAACTATTGTGCGTTGTGCCTCTCATTTTGATCGCTCAAGTTGACCGCTCGACAAAATGTTTTTTATTTTTTTACTTAGTGATTAAAGAAGTGATTTTAAGTATATTGGTATATATTTTTATTTTTTAAAAATATTAAAATATTTTAAAAAAATGTGAATAGAAAAATGAAAAAAAAAAGTTACAAAAACAACTAGGTTGACTGTTCTTTTTTAAGTATAAGTCCAAATATGACTTCAAATGTACAATAATGTGTGATTACAATATAAATTAACCAAATGCAATGTTCTAACGTTTAATTTGGATGGAGTAGCTCACACACACACACACACACACACACACATATATATATATATATATACATGCATAACCTTATTTCATATTACAATTAACTTTGAAACGATCGACCTACTTCTCTACCTTTTGTTCATCAATTAAATATAAAAAAAGGTAATGTCGATGCATGTTCAAGTTTGTCTTTACCTCCTCCAACCTAATTAATACAAGCTATATATATATATATATATATACATGATATATACTAGGATCGATAATGGCATGACAAACAAGCTAGCTAGGCGACGTTGTAATTAAACGCTGCATGCAGTGTGAAGATAATTTGTAGGGAGCACAAGCTAGCCAGCACATGGTGATGCAGGAATTATCGGGGCATGCTCCGGAGAAAGGATCCACTCTTGGTTATCTCCCGGAGGGGTTTGTCGGTGAATCTAATGAGGTTATAGGCTAAGCCACCAAGTATGGTTCCTACGGGTGGCCCTACAAGATAAACCCACAGTCCCTTGTATATGTGCACTTGCAGAGCTGGCCCTATGCTCCTGGCTGGGTTCATCGATGCACCACTTACTGGCCTGAAATATATCATTAATGGCGAAACCCCATGCATGTTAATGATCATGTATTTTCTAGAAATATTGGGAAAAAAAAAATCTCAGAAATCTTCCCTAAAGTTGAAGTTAATTATATACCCGGCGACGAAGACGTTTAAGGTTATTGTCATTCCCACGGCAATCCCTGCCAATTCTCCAATCTGCAAGAATATAAATATATTTATGTCTCGATCCGCAGATCAACACCAAAAATCTTACGCAAAATATATATTAAATCCAGTTTCTGGGTAGAGTACTGCATGTGTAAATCTGAATAATGTTTGCATGTCCGAGCTTTACTAGTTACAAGCGGTTTGGTATGTCAAACCACATGCCACGCTGACATGACTTTTTTTATTGAAAATAAAAACAAAAAAAAGAAAAATTTTGAGAGAAGAAGAAAATTTTTTATCTCACGAAAATCATTTCTGTCTTCAATTCACACCGTTTAACGGATGCCTTGCATGTCAATATTAGTGTGCAGTTTGATGCGCGAATTCGCTAGAAGACTTTTCTAGATAACAAACACCATGACTAAAAAAAAAAGAGGAGATAAGAGTTACTAACAGCTCTATTATCTGTGGAAACGCCGGAAATAACAAACATCAAAAGGAAGGAGATGATGATCTCGATGAGAAGAGCCTGAATATTGGATCCAACAGGTACCGTTCCAAAGAAAGATTTCTTGTCGACTGGAAAAACAGCGCATAACGTGGCACTAGCAAGAATTGAACCTAATATCTGCGCTATGACATACAGAGGCACCTGCACGTACACATTATATATAAGATCAATATGGGGTCAGGGAATGAAAAGAAAAGCTCATATATATATATATATATATATATATATATATAAGATGGATTCGAAACCTGCCTGTTTGAGAGGGAAATGCCTATAGATTGCAAAAGTGAGAGTCACTGCCGGATTAAAGTGGGCGCCGGAGATATGACCAACAGAATAAACCATGACCATTACTATCAAACCCCAAACTATACAAATCCCTGGAAATGATACTGAACCGTATATCTTATTGACAGCAACCGAACCACACCCAGCAAATATCAAGAAGAATGTCCCAATGAATTCAGCAATCACCTGACCCAAAACAATTGAATCAATAAATAAACAAACAGCTTATATGTTAGAGAAATATCTTAAGTTCAGAAACAGATTCTTATAAAATAAAATTCACATACCGATATGATGATTTGTTGTGTTACATGATCAAATTGTAAATCATTATTTACTGTAATATAGATATAATGTTCGCATCTAACCATGCATATTAGTTTATGATCGAGTTTTACTTTTGTGAATCTAACACCTCTATATATGTAAGTAATATATTCTAGTTTTGTAAATTGACATGAATCAGTGGCATTAATTGATAATTTGCATATACCTTTTGAATGAGCTGATCGGTCTCGGATGAAGTACAGAGTCCCCAGGTTCTGTCGCTAGTCGAACTCTCACCAATTTCCATCATTGTGATTTCGCGTGAAGACATTCTCCTCCGAATTGAGTAATTAATTAATTAAGCAACTTAATTCGATGATTTCAAAGCGACTACTAATTAATTAACAGACTATATCTTTCTTCTCTCTTAACAATGTATACGTTGACAGAAAATCGAATTGGGTGTCATGGGAAGGAAATTTAAATACCTATAAAATGGAGGATTGATGGTTTTCCTGCTTTTGGGAGTTGTTTGCGGATGTATCATGTGCTTCTACTTCCTTATCAAATCTAGACCTTAAACTGAAATAACAATTAACCACAACTCTCATGTTTTATTTTCTTGTGGTCCATGGAAAGCTAGCTCGAGCTTTGTAATTTTCTTCTCCTTTCTCGGACCACAAATAGGTTTATAACTTATTTATAGATCTTCTTGCATGATCACATGATTGCTTAATGTAGATATATAAAAGGAAAAATTCATATACTGTGCTGTGTATTAATATAATAACATTATACATTAATTTTTTAGTTGATCTAATAATTGTTACTAAATATCAACACATATTATAGAAGTGATCAGACGATATAGTACTATAACCCATCTTAAAATAACTTTAAATGTTATTATTGGTGCAGGAATACAAGCTACTCAAGAGTCTTTCTCCTCAAATGGTAATCTGATAAAGGATGCTAAAGACCTGATGATGCATTTTACAGATTTGTATACCTGATGATGCATTTTACAGATTTGTATCTTCAACATGTTTATAGGGAAGGCAATCGGGTAGCACATAGCTTGGCACGTTTTGCTTGGAATGTTGATGATATTCTAATGTAATGGGAACATGTCCCAGCTTTTGTGGATCATGTACTTTGGTTTGATCAAATTGCTGTGTACTGATTTCTTATGAATGAAAGTTTGCTTATAAAAAAAAAAATGTTAAAATAAAATAATAATGCTAGATATATATAGTCGTAGGGTGTGAAAGTCTATCTCATGCATCCCTTTTGAAAAAAAAGTAGAGTCCACAATTAAAAAAATAATTTTTTATATAAGTCTCAAATTTATCTACTTTTTTTCAAAGGGTGTGTACAAAAATTTCTTAAAATTAAAAAACATTGATTTTTGTAGTATTTTCCCTTCTTGAGTGGTCAGACTAATTACCGCTCCAGCATGCATGCTCATGCAATTTGACTGCCTGATCTCTTATATTATATATGACAACAATCAGTAACCCGCCGCTATAGAATGTATGTAGAGAAAGCCTTTGTAATAGCAGCTGTAACATAGACGGCCCATATTGTGAAGGGAAACACTAGCCTTGTAGCCTATCAATCAACTTACACAAACTAAGGAGGTCCAAGATATGGACCGACAAGGTCCAGTAATATTACAATATGAACTGCCCAATACTGCTTATCAAGCCTGTCAAGCCGCCAAGGATGGCAAGCTTTAATCCACCTGAAAAAAGGCAGCCCAATCTGTACAATGAATGTACATAAATATACATGATGAGGCTCAAAACTCAAAAGTGAAACAGACGCCGAAGATTATAAAATGTCAGCCAGTCACGGTACTACTCATGTTTTGGAAAATGATTTGTCTAAATTTAGAGTGGGTAAATCTATGCATACAAGTGATCTTTTTAGGGGGGTAAGGCAATCGGTCAGGAAAAATCGACCAAACCAGATCAGATCGGACCGATAGTCTTATTGGTCAGTTTTGGCCGGGTGTATTTTTTTGGACTGAACCGGACCGAGACCGACCGAATATATATATTTTAAATATTTTTTTATATATAATATATTATTTTATATAGTAGTTGTACATTGGGTGAAAGTTAATTGGGATGTGGCTGTAAGATCTACTCTTACCAAGATTGGTGTTGGTGTGGTTATAAGGGATGATAAGGGTTCTGTTTTGGCAAGTTTAATGCAACCAACATTTTATTGCACAGATCCTGTTCTGGCAGAAGCAAGAGGCTTACTCAATGCTGTGTTATTTTGTCAAGAGTTAGGACTTGACTCTGTCATCTTTGAATGAGATTCTTGTCAAGTTGTTCATGCAGTTCATGAGGTTGGATTCTTCTACTGGAAGTCTGCAGTGTATTATATCAGATATCCTAAAGCTGCTGAGTACTGCTCATTGGAAAACTCAGCATGTTAAGAGGGACTTGAATGGTGTTGCTCATCGACTTGCTCAAGTTGCAGTGACTTTAGTTCATGAGCTAATAGATATTGATTGTACTGCTGGTTATATTGAATCTCTTGTATTGGCTGATTGCCATATTTCAGTTCAATAATATTGACTAATGCGTTGATTTAAAAAAAAATATATAGTAGTTGTACAAGTTAATTATGTAATTTTCATCTAAGGGATCACCATTGACTATTCATACAATGAAATTATTTGATAAAATGTTAAAGATATCACTTAAAATTAATTTTACTAATTTAATTTTTTTTGTATTAATTTTTTTATCAACAAAAAAAATGAAAAAATGTTCATGGAAAGAATATGACTGATAGCTAACGGTTTGGTCCAATAAAAATGATAAACTGAAATTTACAATCCATGTCCTCCCTGGATCAGACTGGACGGGTTACACCCCTAGATCTTTTGAAAAAAAGTGAGACCCATTTAAAAATTTGAATTTTTCATAATAGATTTTACATTTTTCAAAAGACTTGTGCAAGATTTGTATGTCCTAAATTTGGTCTACCATTAATCTAGAAGTTGAGAAGTAGTCTCTTTAACATAAGTATTCTCCATATATATATGTGAGCGATCCTTAATTACTGGGATCGACAAGGTTTTTGTTAGGATTAACTATATATCTAGAAGCAGATTTGAAGTATAATAGCGGAAACAAATAAAAGAAAATTCTATAATCACACACACAGAACACCAAGATTTAAGTGGTTCAGCTTAGGACAAGCCTATGTCCACTAGAGGGATCGGTTTCAATGAATTCACTATATAACAAAGGTGGAGTATAAGAGAGTAATCACAAAATCTCCTTAATCCCAAGTCCCAATACACCAAAAGACTTAGGAGTGGTTTGGATTCAGAGATAAGTTAAGATGGGTTGAGATGGTTTGTGAATAGTAGAATAAAAGTTGAATTATTTATTATATTTTGTGTGGAAATTTGGGAAAGTTGTTTTAGGATTTGAAAAAGTTGAATTGTTTATTATATTTTGTGTGGAATTTTTAAAAAGTTGTAATGATGAGATGAAATGAGTTGAGATGAGTTGATGTGAGTTTTGAATGCAAACGAGGCCTTACTGATCTCACAAAAGGAAGTTTCTCTCTATTTTGGCTTCAATACTGTGTATCCCACTTTTCAAAAAATCTGTTTATATATCAAACAGTGTGAGAACTAGGTTTTCTAAACATTCGCTCGAGCAGATTGTCGAGCGGATGTTGAACGAAAAATATGTTTGAAGTTCGTTCGAGCAGACTGTTGAGCGGATGTCGAGTGAACAATCGATCAGAAGTTCACTTGAGTTAAGGTCGAGTCAGGATCGAGCCACAGTCAAACCAAGCCCCTGAAATGATGCTTTCAACAGAAAATCAACCCACCATTCCAACAGTTTTGATTTAGGCATTCGAGCTTTTTAGTTGGAAGCTCTTTTGTCTAATCTATTCCCCTCTTTTGCATTTTTGTGATCAATGATCAAGCGTCGGCATTGGCGCGAGGTACCTGATTGAATGAAAAATAAATCCGTTGGTTTGGGGGGTGAGATAAAACACAAAATTCTCATATCATCTCATCTTTACACATTTTTCAAATTCTCATACAAAATATAATAAACAATTCAAAATTTTCAAATTCTCATACAAAATATAATAAACAATTCAACTTTTTCAAATCTCAAAACAATAATAATATTAAAAAATAATATTTTAAATTTTCATCTAAAACCAAAAATTCTCATCTCACCTCCCAAACCAGCCTTAGACAAGATAGACCCCGCGCGCGTAGAGTTTCATCCAAATAAATTATACTATCTATATAATTTATTTTTGTCACTAATTTATTTTAGTGACAAGAATAAATTATATAAAATAAATAAATTATTAATATTTTATTATTATATAGATAGTATTTGAATAATGGAATGTGGGAATTAGTTTTAAATAGAATAGCCAAATATAAAAACATGTGATACTATGTAAATTATGGCTTTGCATTTACAAACCAATGCTGATGCTTTAGACAGACCCCTAGTGCGCAGAGTTTAGGGTTGGGGAGGATGGTGTCTATGAGGGCACGTGCATGCGGCAGCAGCCATGCAGCAAGGACCTTCTTTGAAAAACAAACTTTAAGATACATTTTTTATTTCACTACAAATTAACACACACACACACGGAAAAAATACGAGAAATCTAACTCAAAAACCTTCAGAACCACATGCATGGAAAAGGGGCATTGACACAGAACAACGTACACCTGCTGCATGTAGAGCCTAATTAAGGCCTTGTACCATGTACGTACATTTATGCCGTGCTGATAATTTTGAGGGGTGTAGTACTACTGTTTTGACGAGCTTTGGTATGCTGCAAGAAAGATCTAACCCTCATCAATGATATATATCTAAGACCACTGACATATTGACACCATGCACTAAATATTATACGTCCTGATCTTGGCCGGGCCGGGGTCCTGGCTGCCAGTCGAGCAACAACAAGTTGAACCCCACACGTACGTGCCCCCAAGCACGCATATATGCAGTAGTACAACAGCTTTTTTCTCAACCAGACCCCGGTCACGCGCATTGATGACAATATTCCTCTTGTAAGGCGCCGAGCTTTAGGAAATTCAAAAGCTGATCAATGATAAACACAAAAGGGGGGAGGGGGGATCCGAACATGGGGTTCGTCTATCTTTGACATGATTCAACTCTATGTGTGTATGTCATGGATAGGTAATTTGTAAAAGCAACTTTCTTTTGTACCCTTCTCTCAACCTAACTTAAATTATATTGGTCCCCATCTAGTTTTGGTCCAGCCCCCCCAGCTCCTGTCCGTGGTTTACCCTGCACTGACTATGACCCCTCTGATCTCTGTGTGTGTGTGTGTTGATTAGTGTTTGTGTATCTGAAGTACTACTCTCGCGGCTTAAATGTTTTTGGTCCAGACCCCAACTTGCGCAAAATATAATATCCTTTTGAATTATCTTGTCTGAAACATGAGCACGCATCAGCTGGGAATATCTCACTGAAATATTATTTTCACTTGAATAAATTTTCATTATAACCAAAGTATGTAGTAGTACTACTGCTAGGGCTGTAATTGAGCCAAGCCGAGCCGAGCCGAGCCGAGCCGGTATTTGGTTTGCCGAGCTCGGCTCGACTCAAAATACTCGAACTCGAGATGATCAAGCCGAGCTCGAGATGTTTTTTTTCTTTGTTCGAACTTGACTCGATAAGCTAAACTTTCAACTCGGGCTCGACTCGAACTCGTTTGTGGAGCTCGAGCTCATCCCACAAACGAGTTCGAGTCGAGCGGAGCTCGAGCTCGAGTTGAATTATTTATTTTTTAATTTTTTGAATAAGATTTAATAATTAATAAATTAAAAAAAATAAAAAATCTAATATTGAATTTATACAACTAACAAGTAGAACTTCTATTGAATTATAAAATTTTAAAAAATTTATAAATAATTAATATCTAACTAGTTGATATTTATCCAAAATAATAATATATTATATGCCTACATATATTATTGATGCATACACTTAATATGATAGCATATATCTATTTCATATATAGTTTCCAAGTATATGAACTTATGAAATTTTATCGACTAATTATTATACAAATTATAAAATATACTTATGAAGTATATTCACTATATAGACATAAGTAATTAGATTACATATTATATGTTTAATTATAAAAGTGGTATGCTTTTATTATTAGTTAATACATATATATGTATATGTATATGTATATATATATATATATGTGTATATATATATATATTTATTAATATATGAACGAGTTTTAATCGAGTCGAGCTAACGAGTCGACTCGAGCATAAACGGGCGGGCCTTAACGAGCCTTAGCCGAGTCGAGTTTTGTCGGGTATGTGTTATTTACAATTCGAGCGGGTATCTGCTTTCACGAACGAGTTTTTTTTTTACGATTCGAGTTTAACCGAGCGGGCTATCGAACAGACTGATTCATTTACAACCCTAACTACTGCTACCGATTAAAGGAGCAAATAGTGACTCAGCAAATGACTCAGCAGCACTGGAAGGGTCTGCACTGGATTCTTAACTAATTCACACATTGGACGTGCTGAGAAGATGGAAGATTCTCAAATATATTTGTAATAGAATACTGGACTTTGTCAATATTTTCCTTTATGTAATTACATCTGAAATATAGGTCAAATATGCCTATAAATACTGTACTGTTGCTGCTGATATTCATATGAAGAGGAATACCAATACTGAGATGATTTTCACACAGCCCTTACCTTCTTTGAGTCATTTCTTCGAATAGGTGTTGTGTCCTGTTTTCGTTTCCTCATTACCGATCGATGCAATTTGGTACGTACAGTGTACTGGTTCAGTCTAATCATTCGATCATTTATATTTGGTAACAAGTCCAGATTGAAGGGTTTTCTTCCCTTTTTAAATCTGATTAATGCATGCATGCATGAGTACTTGGGGGTGGCTCCAATGTGTATATATGCTCCAGAATGAAGCCACGCGTACGAGGAGAGCATCATGATATTAAAATTATATATATATGTCGACGCTCGATGGATATTTGGCCTGCGTGCTGATCTTCTTCCTGCCCAGGCTTTATGCTTCATTAATATTATAATATTATATACCAGCAGGGCCGGGGAAGCTAGTATATATAGTAGTACTTTTGGGTTATATATCTTAATTTCTTTCGTCAAATTACAAATCGAAATGCCAGCACTTATCTAGCTTCCGTCAGGCGTACTTGTACTTTAATTTCATCCTTTACTTTTAGTGTGCTGATCTTTCTGTTTATGAATTAATTTCGGGCCAGGTGATATATATCTGCGCCTCAAGAGGCGCCTATACTTTTGGCATGTACTGTTCATTACTGTTGATGTCCTGTTCATCAATCAACAGTATAGAGCTTTTTTTTTTAATTTACTTTCGTTACCTTTCATCAACAGTAATAAACAGTGTAAAGTTTTTTTTTTTATGTTTTTTCCCGCAAGTGTTTATATTATCTCTTTCTCTTTACATAGATTTTTTTTTGTATTCATCTAAAGAGTAAAATAAATTATTACTTCTATCAAATGCTTGCTTTATAGTCGGATTGTTATGTAATTCTTATTTATAATTCTTGAATTTTTAGTGATTGTATTAGAATTTGTAAAAGCAAGTATATATAATTGAATTGATTGGATCAAATTTGTGTGATAAGTATTTTTTAGATTTTTATTTAAGTTATTTAGACTTTTATAGAGTAATACTAAAAGTGATATATCATTTTTAATCTTCAGATTTAATCTAACGGTAGAAGTTTAAATATTGATTTAAACTAACATAAAATATATAATTAAAATATAAATATTCTATCATACACTTAAAATTAACTACAATTTATATATATATATATCTGTCTATATCTTAAAAGAGACTATCCTATTACTGTTAATCAATAGTAATGAACAGTAAAGAGCTGTGTGGTTTTTTTTTTTTGCATATTCCTATACTGTTCATTACTGTTCATAACAGTAATGAACAGTAAAGAAGTTTTTTTTTTCACGTTTGTTTTGTTTTTTTGTTTCTTTTTAGGTTTGTCCGTGTGAATGTCAATGTGTGACGTAATACCACAATCGTGCGTGGGGAATGAGAGAGAGGGAGAAATGAAAGGTGGGGAAAAATATTGGTTTATAGGTTTTAAATTACAACTCTTCATATTTAATTTTCAGATTTAATCTAACGATAGAACTTTAAATATTGATTTAAACTAACATAAAATAGATAATTAAAATACTAATTTTTTATCATTAAATAAATAATAAAATTTTATTGTACATTTTTAAGAACAAAAATTATCTAATTAATTTGAATTTTTAATATAATTTAAATTTCATAATAAATGATAAACATAAATAAATAATAATTTTATTTTTATACATTAGATTATTTTAATATTCAAAGTTATATTTTATTTTTTTCTTTAATTTGATAGATATGGAAAACGGGCTTGCACGTTTATCACCACTATATATATATATATATATATTTAAAAAAAACACGCAAATGATAACTTTGAACAGTATGTACAGAATAGAGAGCCCATTGACAAAATATTCGTTGATCTTTCTATTTTGTCGATGGACAACTGAGGAAAAGGAAATATAAATGAAATAGCTTAAAACCCCTCTGTTCTTTTATTTTTCCTCTTAATTGAAGACTTATATATAAATATATCTGCCTATTACTTAAAAGAGCATTTATTACTGTTCATCGTGACAGTAAATCTAAATCAGCTATTTTTTTTTATATTTTATTACTGTTCATCTACAGTATGATGAACAGTAAAGATTTTTTTTTTTTTTTTTTACCAATGTGCAACGTAATACCGCAATCGTGCGTAGGGAATGAGAGAGAGGAAGAAAGAAAAAGTGGAAAAAAAATTGATTTTTGAGTTTTAAATGATCAATAAAGAAGCTTTTTTTTTCTTCGCATATTTTTTTCGCATATCTTATTACTGTTTATTATATCATACACTAAAAATCAACTTTAATTTATAAAATACTAATTTTTTATCATTAAATAAATGATAAAATTTTACTGTACATTTTTAAGAGAAAAAAACTATCTAATTAATTTGAATTTTTAATATAATTTAAATTTCATAATAAATTATGAACATAAATAAATAATAATTTTATTCTTATACATTAGACTATTTTAATATTTGAAATTACATTTATTTTTTTCTTCAATTTGACAAATGTGGCAAATGTACTTTTTTTTATCAATTAGAAAATCTTACGACATACAGGATTTTACACAAGTACTACTAATTTCAAAATAACCAAGCCATTTATAAAATACTAATATTTCATCATTAAATAAATAATGAAATTTTGTTAAATATTTTTAAAAAAGTATAACTATATAAATAATTAGAGTTTTAACATAATTTAAATATGATAATATTCTTAATTAACTAAAGAGAACTGCTACAACTAATAAAAAAGTAACCTGAAAATATGTCATGAATATGTATTTCATGTATTTTTTTAATCATCATAAACATTTTTAAAAAAATAAAAAATTTACAACATCATTGGGTCAGGAGGGAATTGACAATCTATCTATTCCTAAACAAAATTATTGAGTTCGAGGAAGAGATTAATAGATTCTTAGATTTTCAGAAACTTTTATATATTTTTTAAAATATTATTTAAATATAAAATATTTTTTAATTTGTTAATCTAATCATTACAATTTTCTTAAATATAAATTTTTTAAATTTTAAAACAAAAACTACATTAAAAAATTATTTTCCAATAATATTTTAACTTTTATAATATTTTTATTTTAACTTTTTTTCTCTCATTTTCTAAAATCAAATAAAACATCTTAATCCAAATAGTTTTATATATTACTATTCACAAACCATGTCACTACTATTAATACATCGATCTAAATCATATCTAAGGATATGATATCTACATGTGTTATTTTTTGAAGGACGAGGCTGCTGTTGGTACATTAAAATTTTAAAGATTTAAATCCAACCCTTCATTTTACCACTTCTCATTTTTTTTCTTCGGTTGGATTGCTTCGATTTATGCAGTGAAGTACTATCACTATTACAAAAATTCTCCATATCTCTTTTCACTTGTTAGGTGCAGAAATTGAGTTCATAAAAAATTCTCTATATACTACTTATTTTACATATGATTACGTTTTTTTTTTAACCCAAAACATATTTATATTTTACAAAATAAGTTATTTTTCAACTGGGCAAATGTGCCTCGTTTTATGAAGTTGCGTATATTATGAGAGTACTGGTTTGGATAGTGAGATGAGTTAGGATTAGATATTTTAGATGAGTTGAATAAAATATTATTAAAATATTTTTTTTAATATTATCATTTTTAAAAATATAAAAAAATTAAATTATTTATTATATTTTATATAATAATTTAAAAAAATTATAATGATAAGATGAGTTGAAAATATTTCTGTATCAAATCTTTACTATAATTTTGTTGGAACGGCCGGCAGCAACATATTTTAGATCTAGTGAGCAATATCAGCACTGCTATGGGCAGGACAGTTGGCGCAGGAGATTATGCATGCCTACCACATCCACAATGAAACGCACCGTATCATTTTACGCATGCTCAACTTCCTGCACCAACTCACCTGTATTTATATTTTCCGTGAGTCAATATTGTCATATATGGGGACTGTTTTAATTTGCAGCCTTCCAATTTATCATTACGCTTTTCTCAACATAATAGATCAGAGAATTGTATCTATATATAAATATATTAGGACCGGTTTAATTAATATAAAGTCAGATATATCAGGGTCCCATGATTGCTAATTTGCATTCCAAGAAAAATGCTGAGTGATCGAGTAACAACGTACGTACACTGCATACAGATAGAGTCAGTCTCTGTCAAACTTTATTTTCAAAACAGTCCCTAGCTAGCTAACTTAATTAATTAGTTGGATCCTAGCTATCCTCTTCAGCCTTCTTCCCTTGATCTGGAATTCAATAATACAGACCATATTGTTTGGCTTTAGTCATCGTTTGAAACCCTAGCTAGCTAGCATCACACAGGAACACAGTATGGGCAACCACATGAGCATGGACCACCAATGTTTCTGCATGCCACGGGTGTTTCAATGGTAGGATAAACTTTTTTAGTATGTGTCACAACCTGCCACGCAATACTTAATTGGTCCCTTCAAGCATTCGTAGAAGTATAATTACTGATTATTGTATACTACAATGGTCCACGCGATCTTTGTCAAATAGTGATCTGCTTAATAATTAACTTTTCGTTGATGATGTGGTCTGCAACAAGATTAATATTACATATAATCGTGGAGTATGCAAGTGTCGTGCAATGATATCGCTTTGAAAGGAGTAGAGTACTCCACTATTAAAAAATTAATTTTTTTATATGAGTTCCGTATTTATTCATCTTTTTCAAAGTAATTGTGTAGCGCTTGCGCACTTACAACTGCAAGTATCATTTCTCCTGCAACAATAGATTATTCTTGCTTACCAAAAATATATTATATCTTGAAAATTTTATAGTTGAGTATGAATATTTCTGTCCTAATATGGCGACTTATTTTAAATGACCACACCAAATTTAAAGTGTCCAAGACTACTCAAAATATCCGACTGATCAAAGCTAGCTAGCTAGCTCTAGATCTTTTTGTTCTTGTTTTTCCTTTTGAATTGAACGTTAATCACGCTGATGGTCTACTTAATTAGAACATGTTTTTCTGAGATAAATCCGGTTCAAAACCCTTTTTATACGTGGCTAGCTAGCTTAATTAGAATTTCTTTAATTTTGATCTCTACATCTTTTTGGTGGATTACCTTGGAATGGTCAGCTTGTTTAATTGTCTTGTGATGTGCTTGATGATTGCATGTATTCCCTTTTCAATCTCCATCAATCCAGCGTGCACTATTGAAAACTAGGAAGATTAGTTTGAAACAGCCAAATCATGCGTGTAAAGCTTATCTAAATGATCATGTTCGACTAGTATCACGAGTTTTGGGAACTTAAATAAAACATGAAATTAAAAAGTTGATGGTCGAAATTGCATGTTTGTCAAATATTATTAGTGGAAATTAATTATATATATATATGATCCTTAAGATTGAAAGCTTTTAACAGTACTGACCATGTTAGTGATCATCTTCCTAATTCTTTATCTAATTTTTCTTGATCTTATATATATATTATTCTGATCATGATGTTTAACAAAAAATTACTTCAATTTTTTACGCATTTAAACTAGGATGATGATCACTCTGAATTAGAATATTCTCACACAAGCACCCTAAGCTGTCATGAGGACGCCCCGGCCCTAACACTCCACATTATTTTTAATTTTTATTATTTTTTTATTTTATCAAAAATTTATTATATGTATAATGAATAAAAAATTTGAAATATTTTAAAAAGAATAAACTCAAAAAAAAAATTAAAAAAAATATTAAAAATTTAAAAAACTTAAAAAAATATGGAGTGTGGAGTGTGGTGGAGGTTGTGTAGCAAAACTCTTTGCAATAAAACACCCTTTCAATAAATGAGTACAGGCCGAAATCGATGCTTTCTATCAACCTGATAATATCACTGAGAGCATTGGCATTAGCTTCATCAAAAGCCTAGCCAAATACAAAATATGATAAATTTCATCAAAATAGAGCTACATTGGATTAGTCAAATATATAAGTGTGAACCTTTGAGCTACAGTAAATGGATAGGTTTCTTCAAATTTGAAGGGCTACTATTCACTCATCAAATCTATTTTTTATTTACTTTTAATCTCCAAAAGTCTTTTTTATTCATGTTTAATCTCCATCCGTCTTGTAATAATAATATAAGAATCAAATTAAATTATTAATTAACATATCATGATTAGTGTAATTATAAAATATGAAAAAAAATGAAAATATTTTTATTAAAAAAATAATATTATATTATTATTTTGATGAATTCAATAGCTAATTCAATGTGGGATTACGACTAAGAGGACTCCCAATGGATGTTGTATAATACATTTTTCTCTAAAAATATAAAGAAATGCTCTCAAAACACCCTCCATTGGATATTCTATTTTGAAGAGACTTTTACATTTTGCTACATGACATTGCTAGATGTAGAGGATTCTATTTATCAATGTAAACATATTTAATTAATTTCTCACTCCTCCTTCTCCTTGTACATTAGTATTTTTACATTAGCATGTCCACCCTTGCGTTTGGAAGAGACCCAAAGTTCTCATTTGTGGTGTACGTAGCTATAATTATTCAATTGGGTTTGATTACAAAAAAAAAATAAAACAATAATATTTTCATTATATAATCTCTTTGTTTTATTTTTGAATCAATTTATATTTTAATTTAGCTTATAAATTTAGATTAATTTAAAATAGAATATAATTATATGATATTGTATATGGAGAGATATTACAAATATTAAAAGATATGAAGATATTATTGATAGTTAGAGCAAAATATTTGAAATGACTAAAAAAGATTAAAAAATATAATATTTAAATGATATGAAGAAAAAATAGATAAGCTAATGTATGGTATATTGTAAAAGTCAGTATGTAAAATAGAAAAAGTGAGTTTTGGTGATGTATTTTAAAGGATAGGATGAAGAAGCTATTGTGAGTGCTCTATAGAGGTTTTGGATTTATAAAAATCATATACTTTTCATCAAATTTTAGATATAATTTTGATGAAACCAACATCAATACTCTAAAACATGTCATGCTGTACATGTGCTTAACTTTGTCCGATTCACAAAATTAAAAAGAAAATGATTAATTGTGAAGATTTAAAATGCAGTCCATCTATTTTTTTTTAAAAATTAATGATCTGACTTAGTAAAAAAATCTAATTCTTCTAATCCTAATTTGTTTTCTTTTTTACAAAGAATCCACACAAAACTTAGACACTATATATATTTGTATCCAGTGCGACTCCAACGTTAACTATACATATGGAGTGGGGGCTCTTCTGCTGGTCACTCTTACAGCTGGACGTATCGTCTAGTGAATTATTTTTTTTATATTTTTTTAATATATTTAAATATTTTTAAAAAATAAAAAATATATCAATATATTTAAAATTATTTCTTTAATTAATAAATAAAAAAAATTGACCAGCATTCTAATAAAATGATCAAATTGGAGAGGCAAACTAGTTTTATTCCTATACATATACAAGTTTTCAACGTAGAGTACGTGATCAACATGATGAGCTTCATACTTGGCGCAATATGGGCCGCTAATGGCTCAATTTTCGTGGCTGACATGCACAGAAAACGAGGTTCAGTGCATGCGTGGAGGGCGCTTATATATAAGAGCCATTCGTTTCTTTGAATTAATTTCTCTCTCCCTACTATACCATCTGATCATCAGCCTACTCTCGAGTCTCCACGGTGATTCTTTAATTGTACGTTGAGGATGTCAGTCTTGCGTGATTTGATTGCCCTTCTACTATTTTCCGGAAGACTAAACCATTAATTAATTCATTCATGGTCGGTATTTGGCTCTTATCATAACCTATGCCTAGGAATTAAAACCTGCCAAAATGATCTCAAGATATTTTTCTTTTTGCGGCGAATACTTTCGTCGCAACAAATAAAAATTGCTGGAAAAAACTAATTAATATTTACGGTGAATTTTTTAATCGCAAAAAATTAAAAAATTGCCAAAAAAGGCCATTTTAGAAACTTGATGAAAAAAGATCGAGACGATACAAAAATCACCGTAATTAAAGATTTTTTACAACGATTTTATTGCTAACAGATATAAAATCGTTCCAAAAAATCTTATTTCTTGTAGTGAAGTTTGCTTTTACGGGAATGATCAATGCATGCTAATGCATATAAGATTAATTTACGTGTTGTGCGTGTACGTGTTCCCTTCTAATACAACAAGACCTTAATTACTAAATTGAAATCTCGGCCCGGGGGTTGATAAATGATTTTAAGCTCCCATCGAATATATAAATTTAATTATCTTTTACTGATGGAATGTTGTGCAAGCTGCTGACAATTCTTGGTTGGATGAAACTAATAGGGTCGATCGATTTAGATTAATTAAGCTGAATTAAACGACATGATTTTGCTCGTGCACCACTTCCAATGAGATTGTCCCCAAGTGTTTGTTTACTTCTATGCATGGTTGTTGAACTTATAATACTTAAAGGGGACAACCTTGCATGGATTCATGGTCTCAATGTTAAACGACATTACGATGACAAACTTAATACAATTGCAAGGCTGGCCATATTTAATGTATGAAAGATTCTATACATCATACTAGCATCCTATTGAATAAGATATTACACATTTATCATTATTAAATAATTATTTATTATATATTTTTTTATAATCTAATAATGATGAATGTGCCACATATTACTTAGTATGTATTGAACAAAAGCTGATCGATACATACATCATATCTTTGAAGGATGCAGATAAAATTAAGGTTCAGAGGGAGAGAGGAATTATCGAGTGCAGATCATGAGATCAGGCGGTGTTTGGCATATTGTATATATATATAATCGTCACTTAACTGACCGAATTATATATATAATTGTTAGCCCCTGCATGCATGCATGCAGCATACTTTTTATGAGTTGGGGGGTTTGATTTATTTTGCAACTACTATACTTTTGAGAGGTGATGTCTTGATCCAATCTTTGTGAATAATGATGGAGACTAAATTTGTCCAATCAACAGCTGCCAATTAATCTCTGGCCAGCCCAACGAGTTCAGCTAGCTAGCTATTTACTTTTATATATAATATTGATGAAAAATCAAAATATAAGTATTTATTTCTACCTTTAAAACTTTTAAATGTAATTATTATTTTATTATTAATTAATATGACAGATTTTATTTTTAATATATATATGATAAATTTTTTCTAATGATCAGTGAGTGATGAGGATCAGTCCTCCCTCCTATAAATGTAGCTAGCGTACGTAGAGGAGGTTAGGACAGATGGGACCAATATCAAAAGCCAAAAGCCAAAAGCCAGAGAGGCAAAAGTGGGCAATATTTGCTGCTTTATTTTGACCTTAGCTTTACGCTTTCTTATCCCATATTTTTGCTAGTTCTCGTTACTCGCATGCATGCACCAGCACCAAACACATGACACATATATATATATATATATATAGAGAGAGAGAGAGAGAGAGAGAGTCCTTATAAATGTGGTCCTATATATATACGCAAAAGTACAAAGAACCTTTAAGCAGATGGAACTGTGCTTTCATCCACTTCTCCATATATAATTTGTTGATAGAAAGATTATATGCATTTTGCTGCATTAAGATCATAACGACGCATGCATCCATGATCTCTCTCTTTTGAGCTTTTCAAGCAGAGGACTAATGACGCCTTTTTAGCATAAAAACCCTAAATATTAGATTACATATATATCAAGAAAGAAACGACAACGTACGTACGTACGTACAGCAGATATATATAATCAATGAATCCACGTAGATTAGTCAAAACCAAAATAAGGTAAGAACAAAGCTTTTTTGAAAAAATGCATGCATGCCCTCCGATCCTACTATATATTCTATTTTCCAGATCCATTCATTTAACAAACTTTGTCACTTTCTCTACAGTACGTAGATGGGGATCGATCCAATTAATTGTGACATTCAAACTTTACGTGCACGACGGAACATATATAGAGAATTATCACAAGACATCCATCATCATGCATTGACCATATATGCACCCTTTTTTGGCTTTACAACCCTTGTTTCCTTATTTTCCTATCTTTTGTTCCATCCCCTTAAGCGCTACACGGCATTCCTTGTCGATCTTCTCAAACTCTATGAAAAATATATCAACTTTGGCTGTACGTTAACGTGGGTGGCGATCCTCGTATCCAGGCTTTGATCACCAAGTCAAACATAATTCCAATTCTGATTGATTTCTGCCGGGAATTCCTCGTGTAAACAGCAACAATAACAACAACAACATATTCCGGTGCATGCAGTCAATGCTAGCTCTCTCAATTATATATATCCGGGCTGGCCTGTTTGTATTTTTTGGCTACCATTGTACAACTCACAAGCGGAGAACAATGTAGTAGACAAGGGTAATCGGTAATGCTATCAACATGCCAAAGATAACCCTGCAATATTACATAGAGGATATATTATGCATATGTTAGTTAATTTTACCTCAGTAAAATGGAGAAAAAAAGGTTTAGAAAATTACTTTTTTTTTTAATTTTTTTTTATACTTACCCAGTGCTAAGAATAGCTGGATGAACATTGTATTCTTTAGCAAACACAAAGGGAACAATTCCTTGTGGAAGTGCAGCCTATATAATTGGATAATTAGAATTTTCATTCATAGTTAATACAGCGTATATCATTTAAGATCAAAACAGACCAAAAATTTAACATGCAACATATAAAGCTAGATCCATAATTAGGTACATTACGATGAATAATTAATTACCTGAACGATTGCTATGTGAAGAAGGGTACCACGCAGGCCAATGGCAATGGAGGCGGCGGCCATGACAGCGGGGCCGGTGAGGAACCTGACGGCCATAGCAAAAGCAGCAACGGAGTTGCCACAAGCGATTATATTGGGCTGAAGAGCCATAAACAGACCTATATATCAACAATATTGCAAACCAAATAATTAATTATTAGTACCATATATATATATAATTATATACTCATGAAGATCAAGTACCCCACCCCTAAAACACAAAAAAAAGGTGCATATCATCAATCAATGTACTTCCAATTTTAATTTCTGGATTCAAATCCCTTTCACCGCAATGTATAACATGATCAGCATCCATCATAATTACCATGCACGTCTAGCTAGCCAGCCGACCCCTGGTCCCCAATTTAGCAAAGCTGCCTACCGGGTCCCTACTTGTCGGGTGGTCATGAATCCCGGCCCATTAATTATATCCCAGAAAGATGAAACTCAGTAAGTGGACGGACAGACGGCCTTTGTAATTTAAAATATATTGTATCCCTTGATCATAGAATCATGTGAATATTATATATCATCATGTATTCTTTTTTTTTTAATTATTTAATAATTACACACTTAACACAACGCAAAATTAAATGTCGACCCCATCTGCCATGCATGCCTTCTAAATCTCAGCCCCGATATTTAATAATATTTAAGTAATTATAATTTTTAAGGTATGTATTTGGTCTAAAATATCAGATTTATTTTTGTGTAAATAATCAAAAATATTATCTTTACCATTCTTTCACCTAATTTTGTGTACATTATAAGCATGCATGATTAAACCCGACCCTATTGCATGGTGCCCACTGCCCTTAAAAAC
The DNA here is from genome assembly GCA_961763995.1 of Juglans cinerea. Taxonomy (NCBI): domain Eukaryota; kingdom Viridiplantae; phylum Streptophyta; class Magnoliopsida; order Fagales; family Juglandaceae; genus Juglans; species Juglans cinerea. Next base: position 1,988,232 of record CAUIVZ010000011.1, on the reverse strand, counting down.
TATGCCATGCCTATTCAATAATTGAATTTTTTAAGCATTTTATCTTTAGATTTAAAATTATTAATGAAAGTGTTAGCAAATTAATTATTGAGGAAAACTCACCTAAGCTGAACATAGCCATTCCAAGCCCGGCATCGGACAGTATTGAGATTGACTTCTCTATTATTTTCGGCATAGCCACGTGCCACCTTCCAAATTATAATGTACCCGAGAAAAAAAAAAAAAAAAAACAGTTAAGTATCCTTTCTTTTCATCTCTTTTTTTTTTTTTTTTTTTTTTAAATTCAAACAAAATTTTCTATATTCATTTGTGAACTACATACCGAAAAGCCACGAGGGACCAAACGAGACCAATGAGGCTGGAATATGTGTTGGGGTTGCGGATAAGCTTTCGCCACACCATGATAAGGATCAGACGGGTCATCACGCTGGCCGGAGGCATTTGTTTTCCTACACCTGACTCAGGAGCTCCGGCGACGTATTTTGGGTGGAGCTCAGCCGTGGAGCTTGACCCCAGCTTGTTGAGTTCAATGGGGCCTGTACTCTCTTTCTCTCTCTCAGTCTGATGAGCATCTCCTTCAACTTCATGTCTCCCAGCAAAGTTCAAGTACTCTTCCCCAGCACCAAAGCCCTCCCTCTCCGTAGTTGCTTCATCAAATCCTTAATGACCCAAAAATACAAACAAAAAAGTATAAATTTATTAAGTATAATTAACAAAAAGTCTTGGAAAGAAATCCTTAGTTTAATTGATTAAAAATGGGTCTGTTGACTCGAGGTTTCTTTACCTTTGTTTTCCCCATTTGGCGGCTGATCGGCAACCAACATCCGGATTTCCTTGGCGCCCTGATCGAACCGTCCGGATTGCTCTGACGCACCGAGGACTTGGAGGCCATCCCCTTCGGAGACAGGTGATTCGCTTGAGCTCCACACAAACATGTGTAGCTCTTTGGCGTCATGGTTGGCCTTGCTGTTAGGAGCTTGCTGCAGTTGCTGTTGCTGCGACTGCGGTTGCAGTTGCGGCTGATTTTTCGAGCTCTTAGTAATGGTGGAAGAGAACTCTGGGTTAGGCGCTGGGTACGACGCTGCTGGTACAGTCTGCGACGGGTAAAACCCGAACCTCGGAGATGAAGCGGTCTGAGCGATTGGTCCACAATTCTCTTCGAAACTCGACGGTCTGGGAGTTGGGCCCCTGGAGGACTGTACGGAATACAAGTCCGCAGGACCCAAATTCGAATGCCTTGCGGCCGGGAAACCCTGGTATCCCATCATGGAGTACAAGTCGGAGTTGTTGAAATTCGAACCCCTCGGAGTCGGGTTCCTCGAAGAGCTCAAGCTGTATATCTCCGCCCCGGTGAGATTCGACGGCCGAGGTGTGAATGCCGAACCACCGAGGGACCGTCTCGACGCGTTAGACTTCCTCACCTTGATATGAAGCTTCCCGTCGTCGCCTATTTCCGCGTCGGTTTCCAGAAAGTCCCTACCGTCCAACGATACCACGTCGGAGTCGACCTTGAACGAAACGATGGACGCTGCCGTCTCTGGGAACTGCTCCATGATCAGCATCTTGGCGCCGCGGTATTCAAAGAGGAAAAGCAAGAGAGTGTACCAGATGATGCACTGTAACACCACGACCTGAACCATGAGGCTCCCCGAGTAATCTCCGTACATGGCGATGAGCAGAGGGATGCCCATGACCAGAGTATTCGGTAGCGTCGAAAGTGAGAAAATGGTTATCATCCACTCAAGGCTGCCGTTCTTGGTGAAGTTGGTCCAGATGGTAAGGACGACGAGCATAATAATCTTCTGGAGGGTGTCGGCGGCGATGAAGCGGAAGTTCATGGAGTAAGGGTCGTTTTTGGAGATGAAGTGGAAAGAGAGGAGAGGAACGGCGAAGATGGCGACGAAGCGGTTGATGCCGGAGCACTGGTCCGGGGAGAAGATCTTCCACCAGCGGACGGACCCGTAGGCCAAGATCATAGCTACGTATAGAGGGATCACCGCCGTTAGGACGGTGTAGAGGTCGCCCCAGGTGATCATCTTTTACTATTTTCAGATCTATAAGGTGAATGGCATTGGGTGTATAGGAAGAGCAAAACAGATAAAGGGAAAAACCGTTATGGTGGTTGTGTGGTTGACTGTGGTGGAGAAGATGTGTTAGAGGCCAGCGAAGCGTCCTCTTACTGCTCAGCGCAGCTCAGCTCTGCAGATTTTTGGTGGCTTTCAGTCAGAGAGAGAGAGAGAGAGAGAGAGAGAGAGAGAGAGAGAGAGTGATGATATTTAGCAGTGGATAATCTAACGTTTAAGATAGTTAGATAGAGAGATTTTGTGCGGCTTTGACAAAAGGGTAGTAGTGATAGTGTGATCTTCGAAGCTGGGTTAGGATTTAACCATCTCATATGGTTGGGTTAACCCAATGTCTGGTTAAATTTGTACACCTGGTCCGCATTCATCTCTGGCAAATAAGGTTTTCATTGACTCCAACATCCTTTCTAGGTTATTAATATTTGAAAATGCGTACCTATAGATCATACTATTATTATTGAGAAATGATAGAGCCTGTACACATATTTTGTACCCAATTTTTTTTTTATTTTTTTTTTAACTTTGTAATTAAGAAAGTATTTTTTAATTTTTTTTATAATTTTTTTAAAAAATTAAAATGATTTAAAAAATGGTTGAAGTAAAAAAAAAAAAAAATAATTTACTCTATTCAGTACCCTGCATTCAGTACCGAATTTTCTTAGGGAGTAGAGTACTCATTATTATTTCTTGACGTTGGCATGACATGTAACTTTAATAAAGCAAGATATATAGTAATTTATTTTTGAGTTATTTTATTTATAAGTTATTTTATTTGTAAATTTTAATTTTAAAATCTTTATTACAAATTAATTATAGTAAATAGAAATTTTCTTTATTTCTATATTCATCACGCGCGTGGTTGTTCAGAGTAAATTAACCCTCTGTTCCAAATTCCAATCCCAACTGCATTACCCATTTCGTTTGGAAATTTCATTTTCTTATTCCCTTCCTCTTTTTGACTGATCTGTTTCGAGCAGCAGTCTCATTCCCATGATAGTGACAGTGTTAAAATAGAAAAGTCAGTGAACTCATAGGAGAAAAAAAGATTGTTAGAAAATGTAGGATTAAGACACTGATCACTGCTCACATGCAGGAATGAAAAAAGATTCAAAAAGGTATAGGCCCCATATATTATATTATATAATATATATATAAATATTCATATGGTATTATTATATGTAGTTAATATATAGTTTAAGAAAAACGTTTGTTGCAAGCCCATGGTGTAAACGGCGTGCAAACGTAGCTGATGTAGAGATACTTGATGAGAGAAAGATCGAGTTGATGAGAGAGATGAGAGAGAATTGAGGAGCATGAGAGATCGAGCTGCTGGAGCTGATAAGAGAGAAAGACCGAACTGATGAGAGTGAAAGATTGAACTAATGAGAGAGAGAGCTGATGAGAGAGGAAGAATTATTCATTTTAAATCTAACGTGACATGGACGACTGCACGTCGGTTATATCTACCAACTATATATAAAAGAAGTGATAGTTTAAAAAGTAGTGAAATTGAGGATGAATAGTTAGGAGTAGTCATATTCATATTGACCAATATTCGTAATTATAACTTTCATGATCAATACTTTACTCTCTTTGTCAATGATTATTTGGTATGTGTGGTTTTGAAATTACACAACGTACGGAAGGTTAGTCAAGGAAATTAAAAACCTCGATCAAATCATTTTAATTTTCGTTAAAAAAGTGATTATCAAAATAAGCTAGTTTTTATGATCCATATATCACTTGGTTAATTACCGAGTGCATATAATATAATACAGAAATGCTAAATCATTCGAGGATATGTTTTGAAGATGTATTTCGAAATTATTATTATTATTTTTTACTTAGTGATTAAGAAAATATTTTTTAATGATATTGTAAATTTTTTATTTTTTTATAAATGTTTATAATAATTAAAAAAATACATTAAATAAAAAAATAAAAAATAAAAAATAAAAAAATATGTTTTATGAATTCGGTAGACTTTCGGGCTACATCTCTCTACTATACTACTCATATGGAGATCCTTTCTTTTCTATATATGCTAGAGATCAGGTACTTAACGTACAGTACTGACTAAAATATTATGTTTTAATATTATTTTTATTTTAATATTATTTTTATAATTTAAAAAAATTAAATTATTTATTATATTTTATATACAAATTTAAAAAAATTATAATTATAAAATAAAATAAAAATTTTATATCTCATCTCACTTAACTTGCGAAGCATACCCATCTAATTAATTAAGAGGCCTGTCCCTTCTAATTAATTAATTCTATATATATATAATAAATAATATGGATGATCCAAGATTCCAAGGGGAAAAACACGGACATCAGTCACATTCAAAATGAGTAAAATATCAAATCGCATAAGTAAAAGAAGAAGAGATCGATCCGTGAGTGAGTGATTGAAAACAAAATATATTGTCAAATCACACGACCTAGTCCGATGAAAATCCCAAGACTCCCAACCTTACATCATAGAAATAAATGAGGTACTGCACAATACTTGTTATTACGGGTCGACAATAGACCCCTACCAGCTGCCCCATCCGTCCCGCCCCGTGAGGCGTCCCGGGACGGATTATCACGTCCGTAGATACTAAGTGCGGGTGGACTCTACCCGCATCTGGGGCATCAAGTGGAAGCGGGGGCAAGATGGGATGGAACTTCGCTCCATATATACCCCGCCCCACTCTGCTCGTTAATATATATATATATATATATATATATATATATATATATATATATTAATTCTATATAATACATATTACATACAAAAAAATACTTAGGCACAAAATAATGACTTTTTGATTATGGGTTAATATCCAGTCGAAGACCCTCCGTTCCGGTCCCGCAGGGATCGAAGAGTTATTCCCTATAACTTAAAACTCACATTTCATCAATATATTTATAGACTCCAAAATATAACGTCATCAGAAAACTACAAAATCTCTTAATAAAATCCGCCACTTCTGAAAAATCTTCTATATGTAATCCACTATACTTAAATAATCATCTCATCGATGCTCCATAATCCTAATCCTTAGCTGGACTATTCAAAAATCATCTGAAAAATAATTGGAGATAAGGCGTGAGTTATTAACAACTCAGTAAGCAGATGACATATACTAGTGTGTAAACATGAGCATTTTCACAGAGTTCAGCCAGAGGTCACTATTGTGTCCCGTGACAGGGCCAGAGGTCACTATTGTATCCCGTGACAGGGCCACATATCAGAGCAAAACAGAATCAGAATCACTATATCAGAATCAGAATCAGAGTCAAAACAAAATCAGAAAGTCATGCCAAAGGTTTTTCAAGTGTCACATCTTATCAACACAGAGTACTGAACATAATCAGATCACAAAAACATAACTTATACACAAAATTTTATATTCGCTCTCTTTTTCAAAGTTCAGAAACAGAATGTAAAAAATAAACTCATGTATACACCAGTCATGACAAAAAATAATTTCTTCTTAAACAGAATCTCATGAGTAATGCAGAACAAATAACTGAGGTAATTCAAATTTCTTTTCAAAATCAAATATGTATATTTTTCAAAAATAACCTCAGCTTATTTTATTTTAATGTAAAGTCTAATATAGGAACTCCGCTTACCTGGACTTCTTAACTTTTTCGAAATTTTCTCAAAATGTCGAACAATAATTAATCGTCACCTATAAAATAATCACGTAATTCTCGTAAATTTCCAATTAATCACACATTTCAATATTTAATCCTAAACTTCTAAAATAACCTACTTTAATCCTTCAATATCTAAAAATCCTCATAACCTTAAAATACCATCAATATCCACTTAATCGACTTCGTACTGAAGACGAAAATTTATCTAATAAGTATTATGATAATTATAGAACTCAATAAAAATTAATGTTCAAAATATCTAAAATACAACAATATTTTATAAATAAAAAGAATACATTGGTTACTAAAATTTCCATAAAGTAAGTCATGAAAAAAATCTCATCTCTTAAAAAAAATAGGTTTACTTCCTTTAAGTAACAATATTATCAAAATACAATATAATATTTATTGAAACTTAAAGCAAAATCCCATTTAAACATAAATCCCAAAACTTCTCACCTGAAAACATTAGGTTAAAACAGGAACTTTCCATTTATATATATATATATATTAGGTTAAAACTTTACATATAAATATACGTGTATATATATATACATATAAATTCACCTAATGAAATAAAACTAGCGATGAATATAAACACAAGAATAATAGAAGTGCAGCGGCGATAGGGACTCACCGAGAAGGTAAAGTACGATGGCGCAGGGTGCGATGGGAGGTGGTGCACTCGATGGCTATGCACTGGACGAGAGAGAGAGAGAGAGAGAGATGCACGGTGAGAGAGGGACAAAGTCATGATATACAGAGTGAAACACGACGTGTGCATGGAGGTGTTACTGAGAGAGTTACGCGCGACAATGGCCTAGGTGGCTATCGACGGTGGCACGGCTATGCATGGCTGAGATGCTAGACTATGGGTTCCTTTTGCGCCGCGGAGGAGACGTCCGAAAGGGTTGGTCTATGCACAAAACTTGCCGTGCTTGGAGGAGCAACCAATTGCTCTGTTTTGAGATGCGGAAACAGGGGTGTTGATGCGTGCAACAAAGCTTCTACGTTGGGCGGCTAAGTGTGAGGTACGGTGGTGCAAGGCAGAGCAGTGGAGGTTTAAAGAGTGGCTCGGTGGCTTACGGCGTGCGTGGGAGACCCTGGCATGCTGGTCAGTGTCGCTAAATGCGGTGCAAGGAGTATAACAGTTTCACACGGTGGCTAAACAGGGTGTTGCACTGGTCGTGCGTGGAGGAGTCTTCTGCAGTGGCTAATCCCTCAGTGTTGGTGGTTTGCGGTGGAGGGGGTCTGGCTGAGGAGGGCAGCAACTGGGTTTCGACAGTGGGAAAACCGAGAGGAGAGGGGGGAAAAAAAAGAAAAAACGGCTATACTAGGTTTTTTGTCGAAACACGAAGAACGTGTGTGTATGTATATATATATATATATATATATATGTGTGTGTGTGTGTGTGTGTGTGTGTGTGATGCGAAAACCCTAGAGGGATGAGGGAGATGTGTGTGCGGATGAAAAACTGATTCGTGCATGTGTATGCATGTCGTGGACGAGAGGAAGACCTAGGGTGGAAAATAACCTGAAAAAAAAACATGCAGGAAAGTTAACGTGTAAAAAAAATATAAATAATAAAATGAGCTTGATTGGGTCCGGGTGTTACAAGGCGGGGGCGAGATGGGATGGAACCTCGCTCCATATATACCCCGCCCCACTCTGCTTGTTAATAATATATATATATATATATATATATATTAATTCTATATAATACATATTACATAAAAAAAAATACCTAGGCACAAAATAATGGTGTTTTGATTATGGGTTAATACCTAGTCGAAGACCCCCTGGCCCATGCTTCTCTTCTTCCTCGCGATTCCTCTTCTCCTCTCTCTCCATCTCTATGCGATTCTCGATTCTCTCCAGTTTGTTGTTTGCCTAACCAGTCACCATCGTCATCTCAAGTCGTCGTCGTCATCGCAGCTTACCATCGCCGTCTCCTGTAAGCCTCAGCACCTCAATGTAAGTAGGGCTCACTCTCGTATCTCTTCGCGAATCACCCCCAATTTTTTAATTTTTATTATTATTTGTGGATGGTGATTGGAGGCTGGGATTAAAGGAGGATGGGATTGTGAATTGTGTGTTGTGGATGATTTGATTGTGCATGTGGTTTTGTGAATTGCTTGATTGTGCTGTGAATTGCTGTGGAGATTGGAGGGGCGGGGGGCGGACGGTTGGAGGTCCACCCCCACCCCCACACCCCCGTCAACGAACGGCGTACCCTACCCCCGCATGGACGGGGCGGAGCCCAGGGGAAAAATCCCAACCCCACCCATGTGGGGGCGGCGGGCGGGATAGTGGTGGCCCCGCCCCGTATGGGGAAGGTAGCTCCCTTACATGTTATGCATAAATTTTCACTACAAGAATATATGGCGTTTGCGACCAAATCATTTTTGATCCAAAGAAATCGACGCTAAAACTCATCTTTTGCACCAAATTTTACCTCGTCGCAACTTTCCGATGCGAATGGTGAGACTCAGGTAAGTGAACAGTTGTATTTATTTTTGCGGTGACAACAAAGTCCTTTTGCGGCATTTTATGATCGTTGCAAACAAAACATATCTCATTTTCCTTATTTTAGTCTTTTACAGTGTGGCTTTAGTCTTTTTACGGCGATATAAAACCGCCGCAAAAAGTGCCATTTAAAACCTAAAGCATTTTCCCCCTTTACTTTTTCTTCCTCAACACCAGCACTCTCTTTGTTGAGCCCGATACTCTCTTTCTCTTCTCTAAGTTTTTGGTCATCCATCCCATCATTGTCCACCTGCTGACACGTTGTCTCCACCTCTCTTAGCTAGTGACTCTCTCTCTCTCTCTCTCTCTCCCCCTCCATGATAAGGTTGCTCCACTGTCGTGCCACCATAGCATAAGGTATTCCGCATCCTACTCCCTTCGATCTTCATTGCAGTAAGCTCTCTCCCTCTCTCTTTTCTCTCTCTCACTCCATCTATTTCCTCCATCTCCCTCCTCTTGCCATTTCCTATGTTTTTCCTCAACAAAGCTCCATCATCTTCGGTTTTCATATCGAAATTGAGCTCGTCTCATTCCTCGTTCTCTGTACTTTGTATGGTCTCGGGCTTTCAATTTTGCTGGATTTTAGGGTAAGTCCATAGCTCTAGCCTTTTGTTAAAATTCTGGAACTTGTAATTTGAACTCATTTTCTTTGGTTCTCAATATTTTTCCAAATTTTAAATTATCAAGACTCCAAAACTTTTGATTATTTTATTTTTTGGATACCTAGCAGAAGTTACTAAAACTGCAAGATAATAGGAATTTGGCATAATAGTGAGCATATGTTGTCCCAGCCCTTACAAATAAAATTACAAGTTTTAATCTAGGACTCTCAACTTGTCTATGAAGCTGTAATCTATTTTTCTCGAACTGATTATTTTAAATTACCATTTTAGGGAATATCTTGGGTCCCTACTATTTAGATATTGTAAAATCTCCAATTAGATGTTGACATGATGTGTGTCGGTTGTGTTAACATGATGTTCTCCAATTAGGACTTTTCTAGGGCTTTCCAAGTCTGTCTTTGGATTTTGAACATTTAGAACTTTAGTGTATTCATAGCATTTTAATATAATCTAACCTTAATGGCAGGTCAAGTTATTTCTGAGGAGTATATTTTGGAATATGGAAGGGACTGTCTTGAAATTCTTGTTGGGTTTATGATCTTTCTTTGTCATTTAATGTGAGTTATTAAAAAACTTGGTTTCTTTAAAACGAGAGTAGAATGTCATAAATTGTGTAATGAATAGCCAAAAGTTAGGGTCGGATCTAAGAGCCACTCTAGGAACTAGAGACCTAATTAGTTGAAATTTCTATCACCTCCTTGGACTGTACACGCTTCTATCAGATGTGTTTCTTCACATTCTACAAGAAACAATTTGCCAATGTAGTAAGCAAATGATTGGGTAGTTTTTCTATATTCTACTATTGAACATTTCCCGATTCACATCCCATTTGTAATGCTCATTTTAACATCTCAGTCTCGGGTTAAAAAATGGATCTGTAATTTAGCATTGCTCTTTCTCAATAATAATTTAATTTTCAAGATTTGACTATTAATAATATACTTTATTATGAATTTTCAAGATTCTTCATCATTTTCAAAATAATTTTATGCTAATGATTCTATTATTTCTTCACCCTTCCTAAAAGTCTCTTTGTTGTCCAGGTACACTACTTTATATTTGTTTTTTTTGCATGCACTGGTTCAATACTTTATTACCTCCGGCTTTTCTCCTGAGTAAATGTCAACTCTAATGAGTTGGGTTGTGCTTAAAACGCATGATCTAAGCTACTAACTGTGTACTCTTGACTCTTGCAGAAATTTGACTTGCTCCTACTGTAATGTTGAGAAGGTAATACCATCAATTATTTACATCTATTGCCAACTTCTAGAGTGCTTGTTCTTCTAACAAAGCTTAATCTTTAACCCTATATTTGTGTTTTTCTTTAAGCTTTTTTCTATCACTAAAACGTACCCTTTTTTCTCTTTCTATCATGATATTGGTGTTCTTGCTTCCTTGCTACCTATTGGGTGCTTATTGTTTTTGCATTTGATGATGAGTGATTGCAAAACTACCTTTTTTTTCTTCTACTTTTGTGATACATGCCTTCTTAAAGTCCTTGTTATTGTGATACCTGTACTAGTGTAGGTAGTCTTTGATGGTATTTGACTAATACATTCATTTGTAATTTTGAGTTTTGACCATCCTGTGCAAACAGAGGCCCATTATTTGGGTAGTTTCTTCTTTTATGCCAATTGTAAGTGGAGTGGCTCTAGCATCATCTTTCACTGAGGCCTCTTTCAATTGTGCATGTAAATGAGGTTTTTTGTTAGTTATTAGTTTTTTGCCATGTATACATATTTATACAATCAAGTGTTTTATGCTTCTCGAGTTTAGATGAACATTTCATGTACATGCTTCTTTCCTTCCCCCTTTCATTTGCGACCATATCTTTAAAATTTTTGTTTTATAATCATTTGAGGATGATATCGAATATTTTTGCAGGAACCCGCCACAGAGATTTCTACAAGTATGTTGGACTTCATAATACATGCTTACAGGTTTTGTAGCGCATTGAGAAATCTAAAGTTGCACACCTAGAATATAATGTAATTAATAATTTATGAATTGTAATATAATGCAATTGCTTAGAATATAAAGCAAACACATTGTGTAAATACTTTATGGATTGTAATATAGTGTAAGATGTGTGTTTTTATTTATTTTGTTTCAATCCTAATTTTTTATTTATTTTGTAACACTATTTTCGGCGATCTCAAATCATTGGAAGTAATTTTTTTTTTTGTCACAACCACTTATTTGCGGCAATAAGAATCGCTGCAAATATCTATTTGCGATCACACAAATTTGTACAACAATCACGACGGTTGAGACTATTTGCAGCGATATAGAACGCCGCAATGGTACCCAATTTTCACTACGCTTTTTTATCTCACTATTAATTACTGTTTTAGACGAATTAGTACCGACCATCTAGCTCGAAAGTGCTTGGACGCCAAAATCTATTTGCGGTGCAATTTGATGGTTTTGCGGCCATTTATATCACCGCAAAAATTGCTATATGTTGTAGTGTTGCCGGCCTCCTAGCTAATTAGCGCAAAGCAAACGCATATCCACTACAAGAAAACTACTTATTTGTGGCCAGTTAATTCCAGCGAAATGACTATTTACAGCCAAAATGAGTCTGTTTTGGTCACAAATGGTCTTTTCACCGCAATTAAATAGCCACAAAAGCTCATTTTTCTTGTAGTGATCCAACAAATTAATTGTAGCAATCTTATGGGTTTAGTGGTTTTCTGATGTAATACCATACCTAATTAATAATGATGCGATAGTATAGTAATTATAAACATGATCAAGGGATCATCGGCTAGCTTGTCACCATGCATTCTACTGAGAATACAAATGAAAAGATTTTCAATTGGGATGTGAAAGAATGATCGATATCGATGGATTGATCTTAATTTGGCACTTCCCAATCTTAGAATCAATATTGATACACACACACACACAGTTGTTATATATAATACTTTGTTAACAAATATGCTTGTCACTTAGAACTCAATCACTTTTCTGTAGGGTTGATACCTAGCTAGCTAATGATAATAAGAACGTCAAAATTAGATCGATATTGTCTAATCGAAGCTGGATGATGTACCGAATAAACAAATGCTGATTGTCTGGCAATAATAAGTGCATGATCTCTAGCGAAGACGGTGATCATTCGTATAAAGCCCGGGGTCAATGGATCATGTAAAAGTACCTCTTATATGGGTCTATACAATGAACATATTAAAAGCCAACACTCTCTCAAACTATACGCATGCATGTCAAGTTCCTATCCATGGAGGACTAGTTAGGGGGTCCAATTGTACCTGTTTGCAAAAGCATGGAGGTCCCAAAAGTGTAATAACTTAATTGGCAATGCACATCGATATAGATATACATATATATATACACACACACACACACACAGATCTACACACATGCACATTTCGAACTACACGTGCGGGTCTGTTCCCAATCAAAAAACTGCAGGATCTACGTAGCTAGCAACTCGGTTGTTCATTTTTCTCTTCTCTCTCGATCTGTTAGACCGACCCACAAATCCTTCCTTTGTTGTTGTTCTTTTAACCCAATTGGGCGCCCACTTGATCCTGCCCCCATATGATCTTACCACGCAAATTAAGAAAACGAGAGAAGGAACAAAGGATTTGAAAAACATGATAGGCTAATTAGCCTCTTTTTTAATAGCTGAAACTCTTTTGATGCATATATAAAAATTCCATAATATATAATAGAATTCCATAATTTTAGGAGTCGATCGATCTGCTTAAAGGTGAAGAAAGTTATTTGTTTTCCACATGTATACGATGATATTTGTTTTTCAGGCGCCACAGACATGCATGTCGATGGCCGTGCAAATGATTGTCTCCATTTTTTACTGATAGCAAGCACTAACATTAGCACTTAGCATTCAGTACCACCCCTCTGCATGCAACAGATGCGTGCAACTTTGTGCTTTTGAAGGGCATGCATATTATTGATAAAATAATGATCTCTCAGCCAATCTCACATGTGAATTTAGGTACATCATGTGTACAACGCGATTCTTATATCAAAGTGGGTGAGATGTGAGAAAAAGGAGGGAAGAAAAAAGATCGCATTGGGGTCCGGGTTGAGTGGTTCCAAATGGCTTCTCTTTATTAGTGTTAGTACATAGTAAGGAGAGCTAAAGATCATAATGAGCAAGTCAAAAGTAATGAGCCAGCTGTCTGCCTATTTGCCCCCCCCCCCCCCCCCCCCTTTCCCTCAAAATACCACAACAAATTATTTGGTTCTATAGATTTAAAATTTGCAATGCATAATGTATATAGTACTCTTGACACTCTTCACAAAAGATGTGTCACACCATACGTTTGTAATTTTGTAGTCAAGTGTAAGTTATTTACTTCAACTTCACACTCTTCACGTACAGGGAAAAAAGTCACATCATACATTAGTCAAGTGTAATTTATTTTAGAAATAATCTATTCATCAGAATGATATTAGATGATAGGTTCACAAGTAAAATATAATAAATAATATTATTCTTTAATCATCTAACGTCATATCATGAAATGATGAGAGAATTATGAGAATTAAAATAGTGAGTAGAATTGCTCTTTATTTTAATTGGCTTTCTATTTAAGTGACCGTTTACATAAGAAGACACTTCAAAATAAATTACATCGACCGTTATGGCCAAATATAACTTATTCCTATATACACACACGACTGTTTAATTATTTAGCATACTTTTGTCAGAACAGTCTTTTAATATATCATTTTTGAGATAATGGGTCTTTTTCTTAGTTTGGTAATCGATGGACAACTCGCAAACGCACTACAAGAAAAACGGGCTTTTGCGATCAATTTATTGCGACTAAAAGACTTTTTGCAATCAATTTTAGTTGTAAATAGTCATTTCGCTGTAATTAACTGGTCGCAAATAAGCAGTTTTCTTGTAGTGACGATTCATTATTTAATGATCCCAACATTTTCTGCATACTTTCTTACACTTTCTCGCTTTTCTTTGGTTCTATTTTCAGGGATGCATGACACTTCGCCAATTCGATCGAATACCACTTTTTTAGACTTTGAAAAATAAAAAAAGCAAACAGCGTTATCCTAGTCCTACTAAAAGCTAGGTTAATTATTATAAAAGCTTAATCGAGCTGTTGAGAGAATCCAGGTGTGGGGGCTCATGCTCGATCGTGGACATGATCATGATCAGCAGTTGCTAATTAAGATGGCCTGTAAAAGAATGTGGTAGGGTTTACATAAAATCAAAGGCATGATTCGTCATATGATCTACCATATATGCAACTACCAAGGATGATGTATATTGCTATATACGTAGATTAATTAATGTAATCATTCTTATATATTTAAATGGATACTACGTATTATAAATGAAATGAAAGAACATATATATTATTGAATAAGGTTGGCTTAATAAATATCGGGTTGTGACCATGCATGTTATATATAAAGGATAAGTTTATCGTAACAAGATATTATTAAGATAATTTACAATTGGTTATAATTAATGATAATCAATAACATCAATACCAACAAATTAGTTTCATGGGAATTAGAGGTTTCGTGCTTGTGGGGCTGTTTGTACCGTAATATATGGGTCATTACTTACAATTCCAGAGCCAACTACGTGAAAGATCGAACATTCTTCTGAGACCGTGTGATCAGTACTACTAGTACTTATTCTCTTTCCTCACCCCATATACCATTCTCACACGGAGGAGCAATTTCCAAACTAGAGCTAAGAACAATCTATATATCCCGTATTAAATAGCGCTTGGAGACATGTTGAGTTCATGTTTTGACACATGTTTTGACACATTTTAAGCAAGAAACGACACAGCTTTGTCATGACAAATTTTCTAGCTGATCAGGACCTGTCTTCAAAGATTTTCCTGCAACCATCCTGCATTTCGAATAAAGATCTAGCACTACATTATGATGTGAATCCCGTAGGAATTTATTCTACATGCATGTTCGGTTGAGAGGATGGTTTGAATTAAGAGTGCAATTGACAAAGGGATCGATGATCTATATATGTGCATGTTGGAAGTAATGAAATGACTAATATGTATTTACTTTATTTCTTGATCAAGGGCTAGAGTACTCAGATTAATGTAGTTAGTTTACAACCAATATTCAATAATAATAATAAACTGTCCAAGAAAGATTTCCAATTTGGGATTTTATTTCTTTCCTTCTATATGCAGGCCAGTCCCATATATGCATGTATGGTAATGCCGGCCCAAATCCCACATTGGACTTCAATGCGTGAATAATGATACATAGAGTTACATGGGTGACATTGGTTCTTTAATAAGTAGTTGCACCTACCCTTCCTCTATACATAATTCCATTACTCAACAAAACAATCCCTTTCCTGGAAATTAACAAAGCAAAAAACCCAAGCCTTTAACACTTATACAGAGTATGCAACCAACCTTTCTTCAGAAACCAAACCTTCCTCTCAGTGCTCTCACCACCAACCAACCATTATCTGCAAAGAAAATCAGTGTATTAGAATCATGTCCTCCCACACAGACCTGGAAAATCTCATTTCAAAAGCTAAAGCACTAAATTGGAATGATCTAAATTCTAAATCTAGAACCAGATCAGACTGAAGCAGCTACATATCTTTTTGACCATGCTCTCATCGGTAGGATTATATTCTCAAAACCCCTCAACAAGCATGCTTTGCATGCAACAATCAAAGCAGTCTGGAGTTTCGTTATTGGGCTCACCATTAAAGATCTAAATATCAACACCTTTCTCTTCACTTTCCTGACACAACAGGAAAAAAAAGAGTTATTGCGTAGCGCTCGTGGAATATATAGGGGTTCCATATGCTTGTATGTGAATGGCCTCCAGGTTTAAGTTTACAAGACATTGATTTGAAAATGTCAGTTTTTTGGGTGCAAATACATGGTCTTCCATTGGAATTGATGACAACTCCAAACGCTGAAAAAATTGTAAAAGAGTTGGGGAAACCTCATTCAGGTAGAGCAGGTACCAAGTCTGGGGACAGCTCTTAGGAGATATATGAGAATTCAAGTCGAGATTAATGTTGAAAATCCAGTATTAGGAGGCTTTCCTCTTATATGACAAAGGAGACCAGCCCCTTGGATAAGTTTTAAGTATGAAAGATTATCATATTTTTGCTATTGTTATGATTGTTACACTCAACAAGTATGTCTAATTCTCCAGAATCAACCAGAAACTACAAACTTTGGTTCATGGATGAGGGTAGAGAATATTGTGGTAAAAAGGCTCAATCAAGCTAAGAACCAAGAAGCATTAACAGGAAATCAGTTGTTAGAAATGGTGGCTTTAGCAACAAATATTCCTCTTACTCCAACAAACACCCAAGTAGCACCCGAAACCAGATGTTTTTTTTTTCCTCAAACATCCAGCAAAGGGAAAGGGAAATTATAATCAGAAAAAGAAGGTTCTACAACCATTCCTGTTTATTGGGTGAACAAAGTGTCAACAGCTTTTACAACAACATAGAAGAAAATTGTACATAGTTCGACCCACGGGTGCAACTTCTTCATGATCATCAAGATTGCATGGACATGGGAATTACTAGGAAGATCCTTGGGACATGTGGAAGTTTCCAAAGTCAGTAGACAAAGGAGAGAGAATAATCAAAGATGGCAGCGCCGGTCATTTCATGCCATCAGCTTGGATTAAAATCATCTCGGCCTCAATTTGTACAATCCGGTCTCCCTATCACTTTGGCCAAGAACATCCAGTTCCTCCAAAAAAATCTTGTTGATCCAACGGTGGGTAATACGCCCCTCTCATTTAAATCCATGCTGCAAGAAAGTAACCTCAGCCCGCCTCACTTAATGCCCATCCATTCGACACCTA
This sequence comes from Juglans cinerea, assembly GCA_961763995.1. Classification (NCBI taxonomy): domain Eukaryota; kingdom Viridiplantae; phylum Streptophyta; class Magnoliopsida; order Fagales; family Juglandaceae; genus Juglans; species Juglans cinerea. Next base: position 1,971,492 of record CAUIVZ010000011.1, on the reverse strand, counting down.
CCCTAGTCGACAACGGGTCTTTTCATGAATAGAACAACACATGAGATTAACTTGTACAAGCAAATCATAGTCCAATTCGATCACATTCCAAGCCCAACAGAAAATGTACAAAAAAATCACTCCATCTTGCTCTTAGTCGGCCCATCAGGAAATACATGCCTTGCAATAAGGCCCAACCCAAAAGAAAACACCATTTCAGCAAATATTAGCCTAGCCTTCGAAAACACAATTGAAATCAAATCACAAAAACTTTCCCCAACCCCATCCATGGAAACACGATCTGAGCCTGTAAAAAAGAAGAGATTTCCTCTGGAGGGTCAATGTAACAACACAGCCCAATAATTCTAAAGTCAAGATATTAATAATTTTTATTGGGTCTAAATTATATTTAATGGCTCATATTGGATAAACTCATTAAATAGGTTAAATCTGACTTATCCAATATGATTTTTGTAATATCTAAAGTCTAACTTGTTAAATAAATAATAAATGAGATTTAACCTAGTTATTGAGTTTACAAAAACCCTAGCAAAATGGAATGCAAGATAAATGGAAAGAAACACACAGTTAGAAGAAGAAGAACTACCAATTGCAAAATACCTCCAGATGGCAAAGAGCAAAAGGAATGAGGCACTCAACCGGCGTGCAAAGAAATCTTGTTTCTCTCCATATTGAAAGGTGGATGACCACCACTTGGGTAATTTGTCTCATACCCCTACCCTGGAACGTTTCTCTTATGAAGTTGAGGCTGATGTGGCAAGGCTTAAACTGCCACCAAATCTAGAATGAAACTTCTCTCATGGAATTGCAGGGGCCTTGTCCTTCCCCGTGCAATCAGAACTTTGAAGGCCAATATCAAGACTCACAAGCCTAATGTAGTCTTCCTTTCGGAGACACTTTTGTTGTATGTAAATACTTTTGGTGTTGTCAATAGATTAGGTTTTTCACTGTTTGTAAATATCCCTCTAGCTAGTAATGGGGACGTCTTTTGTTTATGTGGAGACAGGGACAAGATGTTGAACTTGTGTATATGGATGGTAATGTAATGGCTCCTTTAGAGTACTAGGGCCCCCTCATAACCCTTGGTTACTCAATCTTGTTTATTGTCATGCTCATAACAGTAAAAAATGGAAATTTTTGAATAATCTGAACAATATTGTAACAATTACAATGGTCCCGTGCTAGGTATTGGTGATTTTAATTTTAAGACAAACCGAAAAATTTGAAGGGAAGCCTTTTTCTTGTCCCTCACATCACAATGGTCTTAGATCTTTCATGGATGAGAATGATCTGGTTGATGTAGGTTTTCATGGTCCAAAATTTACTTGGTCTAATAATAGATAAGGATTAGGGATCATTAGAGAAAAATTAGATAGAGGAGTGGCTAATCATTTATGGACAATTCTATTCTCTAATGCTACTCTTCAACACCTCCTCATAAGCTCATATGATCATTCTCTTATTTTCTTGATACTATGGGGAGGAAAAATTATTCAAACTCCTTCAAACTTGAAGAGTTATGGATCAAAGATCCAACTAGTCATATAATCATTCAAAAAGTTAGGAATACCTCATTTTTAGGAATACCTCGTTTTTAGGAACTCCTGGTTTAAGTTTTACAAAAAAATTAAAAGAGATTCAAAAAGCTTTAAAGTCTTGGAACAAGAATTGCTTTGGTCATATCCAATCCTCTATAAATAATCTGACCCAAGCCCTATCTCAAATTCAATCCAATGAACCCACCACTCAATCCATGACCATGGAAGCAGACTTAAAAGAAAACCTCAATGAGAAACTCAAAAGAGAAGAGATTCTCTAGAGACAAAAGTCCAGATTAAAGTGGTTGATAACTACTGATCTTAATACCAAATTCTTTCATATGTCAATCACTATGAGAAGACGTAAAAATTCCATAGGGAGTTTGAAAACCAGTCCTAATCACTAGACAATTGATTAAGCTATCATTCAAAATAATTTTCTAGATCATTTCAAAGGGATTTATCAATCTTCAAATCCCATGCTATGCTCTGATCTGTGAGATTTGTTTCATATCAAAATATCATATTTGGATAACAATCTTCTCTATGAGATTCCAACTGAGGAGGAAATCTTGTCCACTCTAAAGCAAACTCCATCCACAAAAGCTCCTAGTCCAGATGGGTTAACGTGTTTGTTTTATAAGCATTATTGGGACATTAATAAGAATGACTTCAATGCAGTAATCAATTTTGTTTTTATTCATGGGAAACTCCTAAAGGAATTTTATCATACTCACATTTCTTTAATTCTCCATACTAAAAATCCCAATACCGTTCATCAATTCTAGCCTATAAGTCTCTCAAATGTTTCTTATAAAATAATTGCAAAAATTCTAGCAAACAAACTTAAATTCATTCTTCCAAACATAATCTCTCCCCATCAAACAGCTTTTATCCCTAGCAGATTAATTCATGGAAACACTATCCTTGCTCAAAAAGTCTTCTATCCTCTCAAGAAGAGGTAAACTGGGTCTAATGGCTATCAAAATCGATATGGAAAAAACTTTTAACTTTATGGAATGAAGCTTTATAATTAAAATTTTGAAAGGTCTCGATTTCCACAGTACTTGGATCAAGTGGATTAAAGAATGCATTTCTAAAGTTTCCTATTCGGTGGTTATCAATGGGAACCTCCATGGTTTGTGTCATCCCTCTAAGGGTCTCAGGCAAGGGGATCCACTATCCCCCTTCCTTTTCATCATTGCCACAAAAGTTTTATCTAGACTAATAGTAAGAGAGAAAAATCTATGCCTTTTAAGGGGTATTAACATTAGTAGGACTGGTCTCACCCTTACTCATCTTAACTATTTAGAAAAATACTCTTCTTAGTCTGGTTAAAAAATTCATACTGGTAAATCATCCATCCAATAAAGTGGTAATAACCTGTCCCAAATAAGAAGAGATGTGAGAGTAATTTTTTTATTTTAAACTTGCCAACTCAAAAATCAAATATCTAGGACTTTCTCTTTCTTTCAAAACTTCGAAAAAGGTTCATTTTGAAAAAGTCTAAGAAAAAAGCTTTCAGAAGCTAGCAGAGTGGAAGGCTAAGTTTCCTCTAAATGATGATCAATCTTGTTGTCCTATCTATAATGTTAAGGAAGAACCGCAAAATCATTTATTTTTGAAATGGACTTTCATGAGCATTTTATGAAGATATTTCCCTTGACCTTTAAATATCTCTTATTTTGCTGAATCTGACATTAGCAACTTGTTGGAATGCATTTTATCTCCTTCAAAATGTCTCAACATTCCAAATAATGAAGAATATCATTTACATCTGTTTGACATCCTTGCTATTGATAGCATATGGTTTCTGAGAAACAAAATTGCCCATGAGTCTTTCAACCCTAACATAGAAAACTTTGTGTCTAGGACTTCAAAGATCTATAGAGAACATTGTTATTCCTAGGGTAAAAAACAATTAAATGATTCTCACAATTGGAGAGTAACTGCTATAGACCATTTCACATTAACCTTTGATGTGCCTATTAGAAACACAGGCAATATAGCAACAACAATTTGTAGATCACGAGACGATTCTAACCAATTTCATCAAAAGCCAAAATCCTAAGCAAGGAGAAGCCACATCTATGTTCATAGGAATCAATGAAGTTAAGGAGCAACAAATCAAGAAGGTTACAATTGTAGGAGATTTACAAGTGGCAATACAAGCAGTAGAGGATCCAGAAAAAACTTCAGATTAGACTATTGAACCAATAGCCAGACAAATCAGAACCTTATTGTGGTCTTTGGAAAGTTGGAATATAAGGAAACTACATCGAGAACATAATCGATGCACGCATTCTATTGTGCAATGGGTAGCCTCCAATATTTCTATGGAAGCATTCCCCTCATTTATATTCCTCCCTGCTTATTAGACTTACATAATGGTAAAGACCCCCCATTAATTTGTAATATATTCCAAATACTCTAAGAATTGTGTAGTTTATTCTTCTCTAATTTATTGAATTCTGCTTGTCTGAGAAAACAAAAGTAGTTGCAATTGTAACATTGAGTACTAGTACATTTGAAATATAAATGCAGTTGTTACTACCACTTCTTCTAAAAGTAATATCATTACAAAGATTATACAATTCAACAAAATGTTATGATCTTTCTAAAAGTCAGCGGAGGCATTCATTAGAATTTTTCTCAAAGTTTAGGCTGATCATCTAGGTATATATATTATATCAATGCGTAGTTTTAGAATTTATGAATTAATATTATTTTTAGGTATTTCAAACAATTTTATAATATAATTAGTTTTTATATAATCTTGTGCATTGATGAAGAAGTCAACTCATTGAGATGAAGGGAAAAAACTTTAGTCCCACGTTGATCAAATAAAATGCAGACAAGAATAGCGGGTGAGCAAGCCAAACACTTAAGTCCCAAGGAACAAGCAAGCCAAGCACATAATTAAGCTCACCTGCAAATGGAGAATCACGGGCAAGAATTGAAGGTCGCCCCAAGAAAAAAGAGTTGTCTCAAGAGAGCATAATTGCTCGCCCCGAGCAACGTGTATGTTGGGAAACCAGTTTGCCCAAATCACAGGTGAGGAGCTATGCTCACCCTAAGCAATGTGCACCGCTAGCAAATCAACCCATCCAAACCATGAGGAAGAAACGATGCTCACCTCGAGCAACATCCATGGGTGCTATAAATTTTTGTTAAGCACTAAGTGCTGACTACATCTTTTATATAATATAAATTAGTCATTTCTAACCGTTGGACTTATCATAATTAATAAACGTCTTGAAATTCAAAATTTAAGACCAGATATTATGATGCAAGTGTTGATCAGTAATAATTGGATTTTGTAATGACCATTATGAAGAATTTTCAAATCATTACATTATAATTTATGGTCACAATTTTATTGGAATGACCAATAAAAATAAGTGATCATCTAATGCAAGTACTAGACTTGAGCATGCATGCATGTCCTACATAAATTAAAATCAGAAATTTAGGTTTGGTGCGTCCATTGTCTAAGACAGGATCAAAGAGTGTTCCCTTGGGGTCATGTAAAATGGGAGAACATCTCCCATACTTCCTAGATGTTCTTGAACCCTAATCTATATGTGAGTTCCAAAATATAAGAAATGCTCGCTAGCTTTGTCCGCTTTCAATGTTCTTGACCGATCGAGCTCGTGATTTTACAAGAATCTCATGTAGGGCATGGGCCATTTTACAAGATTCTCATTGTTTTACAGAAAATTGAACTGGCCCGACATTAATGTAAAGTTCAACTTCCAAGTAGGTTGTTTTTCCAGCTAAAGTTAGTCATACGAGATCGTGTAGTAATTCTATATCTATAGTGTAAGCAATAAGTCTTGGGCTGAATTTGGGCCCTAATTTTAGGACTTGGGCTGGGGATTAAGACATTAATGGACATGGCCTAGGCCTAACGTAAACATATAGCTAATTGACAGCACGTACAGAAGTCCAGGGCTTATGGATCGAGGGGGCTTTGCTGAGGAAGACTAGCTAGGTGTTAGGCCTACAACTTAAGACGTAGAATGGTTATGAATTTAAAAGGAGAAAGTCGACGCATAAGATCGAGACTGTCAAATCGCTCAAGAAGGAACTATATATATATATATATATATATATATGAAAAAAGCTACTCTGCCGCTTCCAGTTTACCTCTCCAATTGACCCCCTGGAGTGGTTGCTAACATGTAGACCCTGATGTGGCATGGTGAAGAGAAAAAAGAAAAAGAAATGAAATCAGCTTCCAGTTTTGCGCGCGAATTAACTTCTCCTCTATGTAAGGAGCCGAACCCTAGCCCCTCGCATCCACGACGCTGACTACCATTCTTGATGCTATCTCCAGCGACTTTTTCATCTACACAGAAACTCCATGTGAACACCCCTCGATTCGATGTGACAAACTCAACGCACCCCGATTCCATTTTGTCGTTCAACGCACCCTAATATTCTATTTTTGTTGTTCGACGCTTCCTCCGTTCAAATTCACCCCTGATTCTGTTCCACTCCTGGCACAATTCATCCTCACGACCATTCGACGCCTCCACGAGTCACTCCACGCCGGGCTCCCAAGGTAGAAATTATAGGTATTTTTGGAAAAAAAAAAAATTCTTTATCTATGCAAGGTAGTTCTTAGTGAATTTGTGTTGAACTTACCTTTTTAGTGATTGATTTTGAGCTTACCTGGACTCACCTCACCGACAGAATATTTTTTGCTTTTAGTGAATTGATTTTAGTCATACAAGAGATGAAAACAGACTATTTTGTGAAAATTTTGGGTTTATGTTTGTAGTAATTTAATTTCTTATCCATTTGTTGTTACTAAGTTGATGTGTATTGGGTGGATGACAGTTCTCAGTTGATCTCCAAATTAAAATACGATTTTTGTTTTCGTCGACCAGTAAAAATGGTTATGGTACCGATAAAAAAATGTTTATGATTTTCTAGATTTAAGGTTGAATTTAATAGATTTCCATTTATAGAGAATGGGTTATTATTTTTTTCTTTATTCAGTTATATTGTATTCTAGTTTTACGAGTTGGAGATTGTAGTGCTGCAATCAATTTAGGAGAGGTCCCATTGTCCTGATCTTTTGGCAGTAATATAGACACTTGTGTTAGGAAAACAGAGTTTTGGAATTTCTAACGTATCTTTCATTGAGCATTTTGCAGGTATTTATACACGGTAAGAAGGAATAAAAGAATCTTGTTTCTGTTACAATACTTGAGAGAAAGTAATAACTAATTTCTCTACTGTGAGCTTCTACAATACATTGTGTCTGTTGTTTGTACATTGTGATTTCCTTGCTGTTGATTACCTTTGACTGGTGCAGTGCAGTGCATGCCCTCATTGTGTTTGTGAAATTGCATCATAGGTTCACTTATTCTTTTCCTTAAACTGTATATTTCTATATATTTGGATGATTTGCTACTGAAAGGGCATGCTTCATGGAATGCTGAATGCACGGATCTTTCTGATGATATACTGTTGACATCAAATGAAAATAGTTGCAAAATAGAATTGGTCTGAATTGATGGAAGTGGTTTCATTTCAGTAGATAGAGTTAAATTTGTCTCCTTAGTAGATACGGTTGTGAGATAGATACAAGTCGGTGTATTTAACTAAAATGTTCATGTATAATCTTACCGATCAAAAATTAATTGAGATGTGTGTAAAAGTTGCTCATGTGATTTCTGAATTGACGTGGTTATTTATTTGAATTTTGTGCTATCAAATAGGCGTGAGAATTTCAAGCATTTCTTTTCTTTGTTCGTGTACCTATTTTCTGTGATTTTGTGTGGATAGTGATCTTGGCGATGCTTATGCTCTGTTTTTCTGGCATTTTGGGTGGATAATGTGTGATATCAATGAAAAAATAATGCTTAGGTCCCACATTAATTTATTCTTTTAAATGAATAGCCTCAGCTTGGACATTTTCGGTTCTTTCATATATTTTTAACTGGCAAAGAGAGAACACATGTTATCTTTTTATATTTTATAGCAAGGGCCATTGTAACAAGAAAGCCAATGAAACTTAAGAGCTATAACCTTTCAATGTGTAAATTACTACTTATTTTTAACTTGCATCATGAATTATAATTGGGTATTTGGACCTTTAACTAAATGGAAATTTTCACTTCTAATTGTATGCTCATTGTTGAATGTGATGATGAAATTTTTTATAATCTTCTCATGTCAATAATATGAAGAAAATAAAATGATATGTTAATTCAATTATCGGATACTAATTGTAAGTTCTCCAAGGCTGAGTTGATATGGCTTCCTTTGTAGAATTATCAGATAATGAGTATGATGAAATAGTGGTTGATGATGGGCCTGATAATGATAATGGTGTCGAAGAAACCAAGGTTGATGATGGTGTCGAAGAACCCAAGGTTAAAATGACATTTTCTAGTGAGGAAGAAGTCTGGTCTTACTATATGAAGTATCCTAAACACAAAGAGTTCGGGGTGCGTAGAATGAATTCTAGACAAAGGGACGATAGGAAGGTTAGATGGTTTACATTGGTATGTGTGCGGCAAGGTACAACAAAGAGTCAGGCTTCCAATGTCCTCAAGCCAAGACAAACAGAGAGGGTAGGGTGTAAAGCAAGAGTTAATGATGTTTTGAATGAGGAAGGCGGATACACCTTGTCTAGTATAATCTTGAATCACACACATGTATGTAGTCTGAGGAAAGCAAGAAAGTTTAGATGTTTCAAGAAGATAGATGCTCGTGTGGCTAAAAGTCTTGAAATAAATGATGAGGCCGGAATACGTACGTCAAAGACTTTCAACAGTGTAGTTGTTGAAGTGAGGGGGTATGAGAATGTGCCATTTGGGGCGAAGAAATGTCAAAACTATATGAACAAAGCACGACAACTTCACCTCGAAGTTGGAGGTATTGAAGCTCTAATGAACTACTTCCAGGATATGCAGAAAAAAAAATCCAAACTTTTTTTATGCGATCGATGTGGGTCCTAATATGAGGTTAAAGAATGTGTTTTGCGCAGACGCTCGAAGTAGAGCTGTGTATCAATAATTCGGGGATGTGATCACATTTGATACAACATACTTGACCAATGCTTATAAAATACATTTTGCACCGTTTGTGGGTGTGAACCATCATAGTCAGTCAATTCTATTCGGGTGTGGATTGTTATCCAATGAGGATGCACATACTTTTGAGTGGTTGTTTGAGTCATGGTTGAAGTGTATGAATGACCGACCACCAAATGCAATCATTACAGACCAAGATAAGGCAATGCAACTTGCAATTACGAGGGTGTTTCCATCATCTAAGCATTACTTTTGCTTGTGGCATATCATGAAGAAACTTCCAGAAAAGTTTGGGTCACATTCTCGATATGATGAGATCAAAAGTACTCTACAGTGTCTACACAAATGTGTATATGACTCGTTAAGTGAGAATGAGTTTGAAGAATGATGGTGCGAATTGCTTGACATCTACGATCTTCGTGATAATGCTTGGTTGGGATCTCATTATTTTGATAGACGGTTTTGGGTGCTGGGGTACGTTAAAAACACATTTTGGGCTGGAATGTCAACTACACAATGTAGTGAAAGCATGAATGCATTTTTTGATGACTACGTTCACTCTAGGACCACATTGAAATAATTTGTTGATCAATGTGATTCAGCCCTTAGGAGGAAGGCAGAGAATGAAGCAATTGCTGACTACAATTCATTTAACACTGAGATTTCTTACATCTCTCGCTATCCTATCAAGAGGTAATTTCAAAAAACATACACAATTGCCAAGTTTAAGGAAGTCCACGAAGAATTTCGAGGATTTTTATATTCGACTACCTCATATTTAGGGGTCGATGGTGCAAAATATACGTATGTAATCGCGGATGAGATTGAAGTGAGTGATGGGTTCCTTAAACGTGCAAACTACATCGTGAGCGTACATGAAGAAAATCCCCTAGATATTATATGCAGTTGTAAGTTGTTTGAGTTTAGAGGAATATTATATAGACATGCTCTTCGTATTATCGCACAGTTAGGCAAGAGTGAAGTTCTACCAAAATACATTTTGAAATCGGTGGAGGAAGGATATAAAGAAAAAATATATCCAAATAAAAAGTAGTTATGAGGCAACGAGCAGCCCCGAGAGACAAAGGTATGATCGGATCCAAACTTGCTTCTATCAATTGTGTTCAAATGCTGTAAAGATCGAGTGAAATTGTGTGAAATTGATCGGTCAACTAGAACAGTTGAAGCTAGAGTACCCGGATGACAATTCAAGAGAAGGTACTTCCACAACTGGTTCAACTACTCCCATGGATGGCACAACAGGCAAAGTTCTTAGTCCGTTGGTAGTTCGGAGTAAAGGGAGACCACCAACTAAGAGAAAAATGCACTCCGTTGAGAAGGCTATCAAGAAACCGAGTACGAGAAGGAGATTGCCCACAATTGAGGTTGTATTTTGCACCATTATTTTTGAACATTTGTACAAGACCTTTCTTAGATACTATTAGTTTTTTAGAAGTTCCAAATCAAAAAAGATACGTACAAGTCCTATACTTCCACATTGCCTTGTTGTTTGTTTGCACCTACTTCATTTTTTAGATTTTCCATATGTTAATCTGGGTGTCTTAAATTGTTTGAGTTTATCTAAATTACTAGAGTTGAAAGTTCCAGCTTGATTATCCAGATAGCAAAATTTCATCTTAGGTTACATATTATGATAATATTTTTTATTTTTGTTGATATGCATAGAGGAGTAGTCACTTAACAAGAGAATATATACCAAATTACAATGTGAGCGGCACACAACATGAGGCTCCACAAACCCAGGTACACTTAAAAAATCAAGTGTTCGAATGTTTATTCTTATTCCTTTCTTTTGTTTATGTATAGAACCCAAAAAATGATATTTGAATTTTCCTAGGTATCTTAGCTACATGATTAAGAAAGCGAAGTTTGGACACATACGTCAGATTATTTTTGTACTCCATCGACTGCTCCACCTCCAGTACAAGCGCAACCTGTGCGATTGAATCTCTCGAATCAAGATGATCTATATCAGCCTAGATGGTGGCAGCCATGATGGCGTTGTATTTATGATGGTGTTGTCCAGCATAGGTGCTTTTTATGTAGAAAATATTTTGAACACTTATTGTTGGGCGTTTGTTGTAAATTTGAAAGTTTTTTATATTTATGATGGTGTTGTCCAGCAAAGATGCTTTTTGCGTAGTATTTTGAACAATTATTGTTGGGCATTTGTTGTAGATGAAGTGCTTTTTGTATTTATGATGGTGTTGTCCAATAAGGTACTTTTTATGTAGAAAGTATTTTGAACACTTATTGTATAGCAAAATGTTGTAAATGAAGTGCTTTTAATATTTATACTCCTATCTTTGGTGTTCTTTGTTGCAAATAGGTTTTTGTATTTAGGAGGTGCTATTGCTGTTATATTTAGGAGGTACTTTTGTGATGCAAGTGAGGAAGAAGTCCATATATATGCTACCTGCTTGATTCATGTAAAAAAGGACTCACTTTTCTCTTTTACTAAAAATAAACACGTAAAATACAAGTTTTGTATTCAAAATCTCAACAACTATAAAGAGTTTCCATAAAATACAAAGAGATTCCACATACATAGGAATATTCAAAGTCTCGACAAATACAAAGAGCTTCCACACACATATACACAATTGCCAAGTTGCTGACTATTATTATAACATTAACATTTCTCTTTGAACCAAACACAACTGGATATAAGTAACCCAAAAAAGAAAAACAACGACAATAAAATTGTTAGAACGTAGGTAGCCTTCTTCAATTGCCTCTTGTGCCTCTCGGCCTCTATTTCTAGTCGATGATTCAAGATTTGGATATCCATTGATGCTTGGATCTTTTTAACTTCAACTTTTAATTTATCAATTGAGTGTTGTAATCGTTTGATAGTCTTTTAGCAATATGATGGTATTTCAGGGTCATACCAGTAGAAGTATTCACAAGACTTCCCAGACTGTAAAAATCAATTCTCACTTAAATTTTGGCAAACAAGACTATCAACAAGAATGAGATATTTTCCTTATCTTTTCCCTCATTTTCCTCATTTTCCTCCGTATGCGCAGTTTTTTGATAATCTTTAATTCCACAATAACAAATGGTGTACTCAACTATTGACTTTCCTGAACTTGAGCTATTTCCACTACGTGACTCAGACATTGCTATTCATATGCAAAGAGAACAATAAATATAGTTGTCGTAGAAAATGTCAAAAAATTATTAACAACATTCCCTTCATTAATATACTCATATTATTCTTCTGGTACAAACAAACAAATAAACAAAATGTTTAGCAGGATAGATTTCAGATTCAAATTTAGTATTTTTTACATATGAACATATTCAGATTCACTATTTTTTACATCTTAACTACATGTATAGCACAACAGATTCACATTCTCATTATGGCTTGCATACTACATACTATTACAGCCATAAAAAAAAAAAGAAAGATTATACACAATGGTCAGTTGACAACAGGGTGAAAGGTGTAGAGTGACTTGCACATATATTGTAGGCATATTTGATCTTGGTGGAATGGATGGAACAAGATTCTGTGGGAAAATTCCTTTTTTAACACCATTCTTATGTAATAACAAGTTCTTCCTACTACTAAGCATTTTCTAGCCAACTGGTTGAACTCTTCCGGTCTTGTATGGTAGCCAAGTAAGAAATAGGTCCTTTCCCATAATTATGTCATGTAAAAATCAAGAGAGCAGTTGAAGATTGCAACAACTGCTTTAATAATTTCGGAATGTTGTTTTTTTTTTCATTTACCAACTTTTCAATAAAATGGATCGAATAAATATAAATAAATAAAAAAATTTATATTTAATTATATCTTGATCTGCTTTAATAATTTACAGACCAATAATAGATCAAATAAAGATAAATAATTTGTATAATGTTGGCGGCGGTGGAGGGAATAAGGTAGAATTTGGGAACTAAGGTTTATCAGAGAAAATAATAAGAAAATACAAGTACAGGAAATAGAATGAAAGTTGGCTCACTAGAAGCTGCTAGGGTTACGAGAACCTTACGCAGCGTTGTCTTATATAGGAATTGGTGTGTTACATTGGCTTGACCGTGGTCCTGTCCTTAGCCCTTTTTTTTTAAACGTTTCATCATTTATATATATACTAGGAAAGGACAACGTGCCCTGCACGTGTGTCCAGTTTAATTTTACATAATTTTTTGTTTTCTAAACAAAGAAATTACTTTAAAAAGTAGAAATAATGAATTATAGAAAAAACCATTCAACTCATCATCTTCTATACTATTAAGTAACATGTGATTTCTCATTTTTACCATTCAATTTAAACATATATATTGATGTTTAAATATGTGTGTTTACACATCAAGAAAAAAAATAAGAAATCACATATTGACGTATGGTGTGGAGATGATAAATAGCATTTCTTTAAAAAAATAATTTAAATCTGATATCTTTATTTTAAATCTAGTCCATGATTTTTAAATTGAGTCAAGTATTCTAAAATCTTCTAAATATTTTATCAAAATTATTTTAAATGAGGTATTTATAGTGTTATTGAACAAAGACTAATTTTTCAAGTAAACCTTTTTATATTTGGAGTTTCGAAAATAATATAATTTTAAAAAATTAATTTATTTAAATGATTTTATTATTTTAATAATATTATTTAATATTCATTAATTCATTTTATGTTAATAACTCTCATTATTTAGATGACTCTATTCTCGTAAGAAATATTTATTAAAACAAATCATTTTATTTTATAATAAAAAATTTTAATTTTAGATCAAGAATAAAAAATTTGATTTTAAAATTTAGTATTTTTTTTCCTTATCTATTTCTTTCTCTCTTATTTTTCTATGTATTATTTTCACCTTTTTTTCTTTCCCCTCAACCCAACTGTGCCAAGTTCTCTCTTTTTCACATCTGAAGAACAAAAGTACAAAATACCCCACTCTTTTCCTTTACCCCCAACCCACCTACTCTCTCTCTCTCTCTCTCTCTCTCTCTCTCTCTCTCTCTCTTCCGCCGACATGGTCACCCAGTTTCTATCCAACCTTTTCATTTCCATACAAAAACACTCTCCAAAAAGCTGCAACTAGAGTGATCGGCTTAAGTGCGCCTGAGAGTAGAAGCGAGAGAAAAACGGAGACAAAAATGGTGAGAAATAGATAGAAATGTCGAAGATGAAGTATGGGAGAGAGAGAGTTTCCTGAGGAAATTAATGATATTATGAGAATGCTGCTGTCGGCGCAAGACTTAAGAAGGAGATAGAAGAAATGGGAAATGACGATGAAAATCAATAAGGATGCATTTTTACAGGTGGGTGTAGAATTAGGGTTTTATTTTGTGAAAACGGTGCCGTTTTCGGTTTGGGATTGGGGGGATGGACGACTCATTCTTTTATTGGGCTCGAAATGAAAAAAAAATGTAATTTTTATGTAGCTATTACCACATATTTTATTTAGGTATATGAAATACACATAAAATTGTATTAAAATTTTAAAATATCAAGAAAATAAAATTTACATTATCGTAAAATTGTATTTGTTTTAATTTATACTGTAATAAATATTTCAAATTTAATAATAATTTTTATAAAAATATAGAATTGAACAATTTCAATATTGTGGAGAAAAAGATTTTATCATGAACCAAACGACTTCTGCTGTGTTCATATTTGAAGAGAAAATGGGTTTTCGAGAAATGGGTGAGGTTGCTGACGAAAGAAGAGAAGAGAGAGAAGGAAAAAGTGAGAGTATTAGGTTAGGAGACATGGAAGGGAAAAGTTTTTAGGATTTTGTGTTTTGGTCAAACGATGTCGTGTGAAATTAAGGGTATTTTGAACTTTTACTTTTCATATGTGAAAAGAAGAGAACTTTAGGAATGAGCCATGTAAAAAAAATTCTTCCAATAAATCCAAATTGATAACTATTCATAAAATTCTTCAAATAAATAAAAAAAAAAAGATCAATCTGTATTTGTTTATATTTTTTTTTCCAATCTCTTAATGATTTATTCTTATTGATTTCTTAAGATATATAATTTTGAAAGTTTAATCTTTGTATTATTTTCCTATGAATTGAATTGTTTATTTACTAACATCAAATTTATAATGTTATTTGAGGTGCATTTACAGTTTCAAATGTGGTATAGTTTTTTTTATACATATTTATAAATAAATGTTTGATGATTACTGAGAAATTATCTTCTCACAAAGAAGACAAGATTTTATAACATTCTTCAATAATTTGTTAGTATAGTCCATAATTTAAAAATATTTTCTCCCATATAAATATGAATAACATATCTTATATTAATAACATTGTTAATAGTGTTTAGTGTTATTAATAACACTATTACTAAGAAATTTCATTTCTTGCAGTATTTTATTTCGTTTAATTTTGTCTTATTTTTTATATTAATTTTCATATTAGTGTTGATATAGATATATAATGTGATAATTTTAAACTTACATATTACAGTATTTAGTTTCAAATAATTTAATAATATCATTATTAAATTAAGAATTGAAGGAAATAAAATGCTTCACAAAATAAAATGCTCCTTAAAAGAAACAATCAATATTATAAACACTATTAAAACATTAATAAAACACAAAAATTTCTTAATTTTAAATTTCTAACTATTAATGTGTAAAATAATCAAATTTGGGTCCCAATTCCATAATGGTAGAGCCACTCTTACTGTTTCGCTTCTATTCAATTTTATTTTTAATCATAGAGGCTTATTTGAATGAGATAGAAAATCATTTAGTTAGGTTAAAGGTAAATTTATTTGCCCTGCTCTCCAGTAAAAAGGAAAAAAAAATTAAGACCTATTATTTGTGAATATATCTTGTCATGTTATTCTTGGAATTTAGGAATTAGATCTATTATTTAAATTTTTGAAATATTGAGAACCAAAAGTAATTGTTTATACCTGCAAAAAAAAAAAAAAAAAAGTATGAATTGACAAAAATGGGTGGCCTTCATAGTGAAAAATGTTCACCAAGTGTTGTTTTTTCTAGAAACATCAGCCTTTTAAACAAGTGATTTTGTTAAGCTTGACCAAACAATATTTTATTTTTAGTAAAATAAATAGTCTTAATTTGCTTATGGATGTTATATTTCATTTAAGGGCATTCCATTCCTAACAAGATCCAAGATTTTCATTATATGTTGTTTTATCCAGAACTTGTAAAAATACTATTGGATATAATCATTGATATTAAGATTTATAAAATGAGATAAAAAGGAAAATGATTTTGTAAAAAATCCTTACTCATATGCTACTTGTGATAATATGATGATCTGCTTTACACGATGATCCTATTTGAAGTTGGTCATGTTTTGCTGCCTATTATGCATCTTGCAGCATTTAATGGTAGACAACTGGGCATACGTGCAGTGCACGTTGTCCTTACTAGTGTATATATTTATATATATATATATATACATGTATGGGCAATGTTAGTGATAGAGCTTCTTTCAAAGTTTAATTGTCATCCTCAATCACATTTATTAAATTGAAACATTTTCAATAATTTCATATATAAACTACTTAAAAAATATCTGGTCACTTAAAATGTGCCACCTAGCAATGTGACCTTGGGATGATTAAATTTACGATGAAGATTTATATATAATATGATTCTATTTAGTCCAAAATTGGCTTGTCTATTTTTTATAAACAAAAAAATAATTTTACTTTATTTCTTTTTAAAAAATCCATAGTTTCCCTTTTTAAGGTCAAGATAAGATAATTTTATCACTAAAGGAAAAACAAATATTTAAAGGGATGAAGCCCTGACAAATATTCCAAAACAATATATAGATGCTTGGTAGGGGTGGGCAGCGGGTGCCCACCCCCCGTTCGCTCCGCCCCCTCCTGGGTGGGGCGGGGGATCCGCTCCGCACAGACGGGGGGCGAGGTCTCCCGCCCGTATGAAAGGGGAGTTGCAAAGGCGGGGTACGGGGGCTCAGCCCCGCTCCGTAAATCCCTTGCCCCGCTCCTGCATGTCAAGGCCCCGCCCCCCGTGATTGGCTTGTCTATTTTTTATAAACAAAAAAATAATTTTACTTTATTTTTTTTAAAAAAATCCATAGTTTTCCTTTTTAAGGTCAAGATAAGATAATTTCATCACTAAAGGAAAAACAAATATTTAAAGGGGTGAAGCCCTGACAAATATTCCAAAACAATATATAGATGCTTGGTAGGGGTGGGCAGCGGGTGCCCACCCCCCGATCGCTCCGCCCCTGCCTGGGTGGGACGGGAGATCCGCTCCGCACAGACGGGGGGTGAGGCCCCCCGCCTGTATGAAAGGGGAGTTGCAGAGGCAGGGAACGAGGGCTCAGCCCCACTCCGTAAATCCCCTACCCCGCTCCCGCATGTCTAGGCCCCCGACCCAGACCCAGACTCCCAAACTCTCTCAATCTCTCTCTGATGTTTAGCTAACGAGAGTACCTGAAATACTCTCAAACACTCTTACTACTATTTTTTTACTTTATTATTACTTTTCACTTACTTTTATTACTATTTATTACTTTTCACGTACTTTTTATTATAATTCAATATTCTATTATTACTTTTTCACTATTATTCACAAATATTCTACACACCTTTCAGGTATTCTCACTATCCAAACCTTGAATTTTAGAAAGTTGCTTCAGACATTTAGGGCTGGTTTGGATAGTGAGATGAGATGATTTTAGATAAAAATTGAATAAAATATTTTTATGAATATTATTTTTTAATATTATTCTTATTTTAGAATTTAAAAAAGTTAAATTGAGATTTAAAAAAGTTGAATTGTTTATTATATTTTATATAAAAATTTTAAAAAAATTATAATAATGAGATAATATAAGATGAAATAAAACAATTTCTAAATCCAAACAAGCCTAAAATATTGGAGAAAATATATTATATCCCACAGTAAGAATATTTGCAATGAGTTTGACTATCTTGTGGCAGTTGAAAGTATTTAAATTTTGCTTTTATATATATATATATATATAAGACCAAAGCTACTTCCTATAATTAATGAAAGAAGCAGAATGTTTTAAAAAAGTGGTGGAAGAGCTGGACATGATCCCGAAAGCTACGGCAAAATATATTACATGCAACATTCACTAATTAATGTGATAGAAAAAAAAAAAAAACCACGAGCATCTAGAATTAAGTATCTACATAGATTAATTGATACTAATAGACAACATCATCCGAATAATCTAGTTAATTAATCACTGAATGACATTTTTTTTTTCTATGAACATATGTTAAATCTGTTAGATTTCTATATCATCTTAAGTGGGTCATTAATTAATTATGATAGCTAGGATATAATTACTAGTTGTGTCGTCCTAATTAACAACCTGCCGAAGATTAATGTCGAGGTTGAAGAGGTGGCACCAGTACCACTTTAGTGGACAACGTGGGGGCGGAGGTGGTGGTCATGATGACGTTCTTGGTGGGAGTACTCTTGTTGATGGAGGTGGTGGTCACACGCTCACAACGGGGACACATGGTGAGAGTGGATGCTAGGAGGGGCTTCGAACTCATGTGGGGGGAGATGACCGTGGGCGGGCCAACTTTCAATGCCCGTAGCTCCTCCACCTCTCTCTGGAGTCTTCGGTTTTGTTCGGTCAGTGATCCAAACCATCTCTTCAAATACTCGCATTCCATCTCTGTCTGCTTCAGCTTGCTCCTGTGTCAAATGTCAATTATTACAGTAATTAACATCGTTATATATATAGCTACATGATCCCATGAGCTAGCTAGCTCGACCGCCGGGGAGAAGGACCAAAGGAAGAAAATGCATCATCATGTGGTCAATGCATTTTGACTTCTCGATCCATTATTGGTTATTACTAATATTATATATAAATATATAAAGCATATTGATTTTTTTTTCAATTATAATTAGCAACAAAATAAAGATAATTACAAATTAGTAGAAGACACAACGTATTTAATTATTTCTGCAAAGTTTAAGGAAAAGATCAGTTGCTAGCTGTTGATTGCATGCATGGCCACTCGAAAGTACATATATAATGAGTCAAAGTTGCATTGATATTTAGCACACGAGGAGGAAGAACGCATGCTAGCTAGCTAGCTAGCTTCTTGGACCTGATCCTCACAATAAATATCATGCAGCTATCGCTGTCGACGTTACACTTTAGACAACCAATATCATTATGTTGCGTGCACAAAAAAAGCTGAGCTCATGACTCAACCACATCATTAGTTAGCTCATAATTTTGCTTAGCTAATTGTCATGTCCTAGCTAGCTTTTCTATGGAATTAAACTGGCAGGTTTTTTTTTTATTATTAGATTTCAAACCCACCAAGCTGTAGTACTCCATATTCTATAAGCAGAGCCATATAATGCATAATTGCATGCCCGGCCCATATATATATATAACTACACTATATATGCTACGACATTGTCTTACAATAACTAATAAATTATATGTTCCCAACCATATATCCAACTGTTTTCTGAAAATGATATCACTACTATATAAGTACGTACCTTAGCTACTAGCTTTAAACAAGGATGATGCCTTTCTCCAAAAGTTTGTACGATTCCTAGTACTATTTCATGATCGATTTAATTATTCTTCCAAAACTGTTTATTCTTTCCTTCCACGTAGCCACGTAGCCATATTTGAAGGGAAAAAAAAAAAACCTCTACAAAACTGCTAGATATAATAATATTATAATATATACACTAACATTAACGTGATTATACACACAAGCACACACAATTATACATGTGTAGATAAAGAGTAATGTTAGATATAGTAAAAGATCAGTACAGTGCCGCTTACTCTATTTGAAAATAGTAAATTTTATTATTAAAAAAATAATTTTTTTTGTATCAATTTCATATTTATTTATTTATTTTAATAAAAGTACGTAATATTTACCTACTTTATTATTGTATCTAATATTTTTCTATCGAGATTATTCACCTCGATACTGAAAAGTAAATACGCGGTAGTATATACAATGTCCAAGTTAAATGACCACATCAACGTTAGAATAATCAACACGATACAATTAGTACCGTATCATTGTTTTTCGAGAAAATCTTATCCTCTAAAGGGCCGATCGCTTTCTACTTTATATATAGAGAGTACAATTTATATATAGGGGTTCGAATCAGATTCAGATTATCTGTAACCAACCACCAACGAGAGAACCACAACATTGAATATCTACCTTAGCATATTTAAGGTACAATACCTGGCCCTACGATTCTGAAACCACACCTCAACTTGCCGTGGCCTCAGCTTCAACTGCATAGCCAAACCCTCTTTCTGCTTCTGCACGAGGAAAATTCCAAAAGGATTAAACACCACCAACAGACTCGGTCGATAACGACAAAACAAAAAGAAAAAAAAAATTAAGGAAAGTTCTGGTGTTGCACCCATGCATTAATTCCTTTTGCTTGGTATTTACCAAAGAAGATCAAATGGGTTGGGGCCTGGCCGGGGGAGACTGAAATATAGAGAGATAAATTATATAAAGAGAGAGTGAGAGATGATCAGGTTTACCGGGTTTAAGGTATGATTTTGTCTGAAGCTTTCTTCAAGGAGGCGGGACTGTTCCTTGGTGAGGCGGAGTTTTTTTTGGGGAGGGCCTCCGTTGCTACTTTGATCTTGATCATCATCTTCCATATTCAATGTCAGCCATTCTTCTTCTAGATATGCTCCTCCTGATGGTACTTGGTTTATGTCCAAGTCCCTCACTGCACAACCCTCTTCATTTTTTAACAGTATTATGATTTTGTTTCAACAAATTTTTTTTTTAAAAAAAAAAAACAAACAAAAATACCATAAAATTAACCATATTATATATACTGTAAACCATTTGCATAACTCTAGACCTCCCTTTTGGACATAAAAGGGAGGTCTGGAGTTATTAGCCAGGTAGAAGGTCATGCATTAAAATCAAATTAAATATGTATTATTGAAGAAGAAAGTAGAGATTGTCAATTTTAAAGGCAACAAAAATATCAAAAAACCTTTTCCAAACAAAGAAGAGAGAAATAGAGAGATGGTCGATAAAGCAAAAACTTAGTTCCTTACCAGATGAAGCAAGAGACTGGGATGAAGTGAAGCCAGGCATAGATATGGTCAATTCCAAGCTAGACGAGCTTGAAGGTAAAACCGCCATGGGACTTGATCAAGAACGAAATAACAGCAAGAAGATGAAGATTTCTAGCAAAGAGAAAAGGTAAAGTGCAAAACGAAAAGAAGACCGGAATGAAAACAGAAGAAGATGATGAATTGGAGAGAAAAAGATTACAATAGAAAGGCCATATAAATAGAACAAGGAAAAAGACACATACCCAGAGGATGGGCTTTAATTTGGTTTTGGTACGGAGTCGGTTTAGGGTTTTAGACTCTAATCTTCAAGCCAAAGGGCCTGAACCGTTCGATGACCGACGGCCGACAGACGAGTTCCCTATGTATAGGAGAGGATGAGGAACCGGCAGGTTTTTCTGTTTTATTAAAGCGATATTAATTAGAGGGAACCTGAGTCTGGTTGTCGGTTCGAAGGCCAGCTGGTGAAATGATTGGGAGCTTATACTACAGGATTCTTTGGGACAGGTTTGGGCACAAGATAAAATATAAAATTTTTATCTCATCTCATTTTATCATTATATTTTTTTTAAATCTCTATATAAAATATAATAAGCAATTCAATTTTTTTAAATCTCAATACACCTTTTTCAAATTTTAAAACAATAATAATATTAAAACATAATATTTTAAATACTAAAACAAAACATAAAATTTTCATCTCATCCCCAAACCTGCCCTTAGTCTTAGCTCCATCTTTTATTTTTTTGTGATTCCCAGCATGAGTAGATCAAATAATTTATACAAGTTTTAAAAAAATAAATATAATTATTTGAGATGAAAATATATTCATTTTAATAAAAAATAATTATTTTCATAAAAAATAATTGATTACAAATAAATAGTTTTCTATTTCATATAAATTTTTATAAAAAAAATGGATTCTAATTTAAAAAAAATAAAAAATAAAATTATTGTTTTTTAATGAGATCTTACTTTTTTTACAAAATATTTATATAAAATTTATCTAACATTATTTCTTCCCAAGAAAGCATATCATTTCTCCGAAAAGAAAGTCATTCGCAACGTGCATCTTCTTAATGTACTGGATCTACGTGCAACTTTTGTATGTGATTTTATCTCGGTAGTTCATCACTGGACCTAAGAGAAAACACGTGGGATTGGGCACACGGTGCTTTTGTTAAAGTGAGTTGGGTATAAATGAAAAGAAAAATGTTACTCACTTCATTTATCTCTTCGATTTGATATTTTATATATTTTTATTATTTTATTTTATATTTAAGAAAGTGATTATTAATATATTGATATTTTTTAAAAATATTTTAAAATATAAAAAAGTATAAATTAAAAATTAAAAAAAATAAAAATAAAAATTTAAACTAACGGTAAAATAGAACGGTCCACTCTGAGTGACAGAGTACCACCGCTCAAATAAAAATGCCTAATTTTCTTTTAGGTACCGAGGTATTTAATGCCCAATGAGTAGTTAAGTAAGCATTTTGAATCACATTAATTTCTTATAGGTAATGAGAATTTAATGCAAAATGCGAATCACATTAATTTCTAGCCTCTCGCCAAATTCCCATGAAATTCAGAAGCTAGCTAGTATGTCGTATATTCTTAAAAGGTACGGAAATCCTGCACAATTCTTCTATAAAATATGGGACACACTTGACTTAGTAGATCACTCATCTGAAAGAATTCAAATTTTTACAGTAGATCTCACTTTTTTATAAAGAGAGTGATTTGCATACTTTAAGATTACATCTAATATTAATATTACGTGTATATATATACTTGTAATGGCTACTTACACCAATCACTTCTTGTAATTTGATTTGTATGTAAAAAATAAAAGGTGTAGAAACACCTGCTATCCTATGATATTGCGCGAGAATACAAGTCTTCTCGATAGAGTTTGTGGGTTTGGATATTGAAGTGAGTTGAGTTGAGTTGAGTTGAGATGATAAAATATTATTATAATATTATTGTTTATTATTATTATTATTTTGGGATTTGAAAAAATTGAATTGTTTATTATATTTTATATTAAGATTTGAAAAAGTTGAATTGTTTATTATATTTTATATTGAGATTTGAAAAAGTTATAATGATAAGTTGAGATGAGTTGAGATGAACTCAACTTCCAAACGAAGCCTTAACTTCACATCGGTTGTGGTGTGCAAATGATTTCCACAAACTTAATTTGTGTTTATCAAATTATTTAGATGACTAATTAATTGCATCGACAAAGTTTACACAAATATTCTCTGGTGCCAATGAAAATGACAGAATCAAAGCAGAGGAAGATATCATCAAGACTGTTGGTTGTTCCGACGTTTACTTGTAATGAAATTTGGCGTGTAAAAGGAAGCATGCATAGCGCCGGTGAAAGGGTCAGGTCGTCAGGTCATGCATGTACGCACACTCATTGCACACATCCCAGACCCAATTTTGCCTTGAGAAATTAAGAGGAGAAAAGGGGGGGGGGGGGGGGGGGGGGGGTTGGGGGATGGGGGAGAGCAATTAAGTACATAGAAAATCTCATGTCAAAAAGAGTGAGGGGAATGTAGGGCCAACCCCGATGATTAGGTTTTGGGACAACACATGGAACATGGAAGCCTTGCATGGGACCCTATATGATTGGATAGGGAACCACGTTGGGATCCACTTGTTTGCTTGTCCTCACTCGGCCTGACCTCGCTCTCATTCCTGATTGGGATGCATCATGCATTTAGTCGCCATGCGCAATATCATATCAGAATCCATTTCAACATGGTTCGTTTCCCTAAAAGAATGATCCACCATCGAACAAGCCGTCAATCTAACCTCTTTCTAGTATCTCTAACTATGCCAAGGAACTTAACCACCTTTCTCCCACCGATTAACTGCTAGCTTAGAATCAATTTCAACCTCTATGTGATTAATATTCATTTTAGCACATAAACTAAGACCATCAGATAGAGCTATTAATTCTGCAATGTTTTTTGAATTAATACCATAGAATCTGACAAAAGCAAAATCATATGACCATTCTCATCTCGAAGAATCCCTCAACCTCCACTTCGACCTGGATTGCCCAAACTACTGCCATCAATGTTAAATTTAGCAAATCCCTGAGCCGGACGCATCCACTTCAATATCTACATAGACTTTTTCTGGACAGGCATTTTCATTAAACCGAGTTGCTATAAAATCACCCCATTTGAACATTTGGTGAAGGGCTTATTCGTTTTTGTATGAATGAGTTGAGCTAAAAAATTCTTGATCTTGTACCACACTTGCTCCCTAGTTTGAACAACCCCCTCCTTTCTAACTTTACATCTGTATAACCACAGGAACTAGCTTATTAATGAAGGAAGAATGCCAATGCAACGTTGATTTTTGAAATTGCCTAAGCCTTGGATAGCCATTGCTTGAATTTTGACACGCCGTATATTAGTAGGTACAAGATTCAGACTCAGTGCTACCTCAAAAAATTCCAAACAAAGGATGAAATCTCTCCCAAAAGTAACGAATGATTTAAAGATTCACAGTCAGCCACTTGACAACATTCACATTTAGTGGCCATAGAAATATGCAACTTCAAAATATTCTGGTCAAAAGGCAGACCATTAAACATACCTTTCCAAATAAATATAGAAATTTTACTCGGAATTAATTTATACCAGATCCATTTAGCCCACGACACTTTTTCTTTAGGTCTGGTTTGCTTTCAAGACTAAAACCAAAAACTTTAAAAATTTTAAAAGCCTCTCATCTCATTATTGCAACTTTTCCAAATTCTCACACAAAATAAAATAAACAATTCAATTTTTTCAAATCTCAAAACAAAGATAATATTAAAAAATATATTCTAACAATATTTTATTCAACTTTTTAATTTTAATTTTAACCCATCTCATATCTGAAAACAATCAAGGCTAGGATCATGGTTGTAGTGCCAAGCTGAAAATGTCGTAAAGTTGCCATTTTGCTCAACTAAATGTGTTGTAACTTTAGTTTGTCACAGATGGGGTTCCCTACTATCTCCTGTATTTACTCCCAGTTACCTCCCATATCAGAAAAGATCTCATCTACAGTCAAGTAGGGATCCGTAACATCCGAGAGTTTGCCAAGAATCTCCAAAGATGACTAGTTTTCAATCCAAAACGAGATCTTGCCTTCATTAATAATCCATCCAGATCCTTTAATCACTACTTTGATCAATGGTTTTAAAGCTTTCCAAAAATAAGATTCGTAAGAAACTTGATTCTAAAGGAAAGGGTGAATAGGAGCTTTATATTTTTCTCGGAAAAAATTAGCCCAAAGTGAATTTTCGTACGGAAACTGCCAAACAAATTTCATATGAAGTGCTTTCTCTCTCTCTTCCAATTTCCTAATATCGAGACCACCTTCTTCCGTAGGTCTGCAGATAATGTCTCATGCCACCCATTTCTTTTTCTTTTTGCCATCCTTACTACCCCACAGGAAATTAGCATAAATCTGATTTAACTTGTGTATGACACTTCGAGGTATTTTAATCTCGGTTAAAAGATGTATAGGAATACTGGATAACACATGTTTTATTAGCACAAGTCTACCACCCTTCGAGAGTAAAGCACATTTCCATGAGGCTAGTTTCTTTCGCACTTGATGAATTAAGGGATCTACATGATTGTCACGTATACTACATGTACATATAGGTGCACCCAAGTATAAACATGGAAAAGCATCTTCATGAAAACCCGTAGTCTGAAGCCCAATTGTCTTCCGTGCTGTGGACACTTGTTTAGCAAAATACATTGCTGATTTGCCATGATTTACCTTTTGACCAAAAATATTTTCATATGTGTGTAGCATATCCATACAAGCCTTTAAAGAATTTTTGGAGCCATTTAAAAATATCATAAGATCATCGACTTAAAAAATATGAGAAATACAATGGCATCCTCTGTGAGTTTTGTAGTCAATCATCATACCATCCGTAGCACTCTTATTAAGTAATTGACTCAGCACTTCTTCGGCAATTATGAATAAGTAAGGAGACAACGAATCCCTTGTCTCAACCCAAGTGAAGATTTAAAATAGCATTTACTAGTGTCATTCGTTAAAATAGAAAAAGGATGGCGTGGCAATGCAATTGGCTATCAGTTGTCTTCATTTTTCAGAAAAATCCAAGATTTTTAATAGTTCCAACAGAAAACTCTGTTCTAGCCGATCATAAGCTTTAGTCATATCCACCTTAATCATCACATTGCCTCCTCGCACCTTAGTGTTAATGTTTTGAATCATTTATTGGGCAAGCACAATATTCTCATATATGTTTCGGCCTTTGATGAATGCCACTTGTTCTTTAGAGACAATTTTATAAAGGAGAGGATTAAGCCTATTAACCATAATTTTAGAGAACACTTTATAAATCATCGAGCACAGACTAATAGGCCTGAATTTAGGAAAATTATATGGGTTCTCCTCTTTGGGAATAATGACAATGACGTTGAAGATTAAAACTTAGTAAGTGGAGTCCCATTGAAAAAATCAGCATTTGCTTCAACAATGTCCTCTTTGACAGTATCCTAGCATTTCATAAAAGAGTAATTCTACATACAACCGTGAAGTGCGTAACCACCGCGTAATCGCTTTGAAAAAGAGTGGGGTCCACTATTAAAAAATTAATTTTTTTCATGTGGGTCTCATGTTTTATTCATTTTTTTTAAAGCGATTACGCGGCGGTTACGCAATTCACGGTTGTAAGTAACTTTTCTCTTCAAAAAAAAAAAAAAAAAAAATTCCAAAACCATCAGGTCTAGGACTACCATCTTCGGGAATGTCAAATAAAGCGTTTTGACTTCCTCCAAAGTTGGTCTTCAGCATAATGAGTCATTTTTCTCGTCTGTGATAACTGCATGGAGTAAATTCTGGCATGTAGCTAGATTTTGCACCCCTTCACCCCTCTATTTCTTGTAAGCTTTAATGCAGCATAGAAGAACTAGGAATTCGACTCCCCTTCTTTTAAGCTCTTCTCAACAGTTATATATGTCAGCCATCAATTATCATAGTAATATTAATAAGGCCTAGCTGCCTGAATGATAAATCTAGAAAATGTTAGGAAAACTTAATTAATACATCATGAGATATATGGTAAAGACATTAAAATTTCAGGTACATGAGCTGGTAGGAATTAAGGAGATATATACAATAATAGTAGGAAAATAAAAACTATATTGTCTCTTGGTTATCATCATTATTATTTATTTTATTATTGCGTACTGATCATGACCCATATATGAGGTACGTACTTAACCTAGCGGTACCTGTTCCACAATAAGCTGGACGTTATTCAATCTCGCATATTATGAAGAAGGAGAAGAAGAAGAAGAAGGGACAATAATTAATAATGATACTACCTGCATTAACCTTGATCCTTTGCCATGACATTCAAAGTTCCAACTTCCCAACAAGATCAGAAATAATGGGACAAATGCTTTAACAAGTTTTACTACTTTTCTAATGATCTATGAATTCAGAACAATGAGTGCATTAAATGATTTGATTTTCAGATAATGATCTTCCTATATATAGTCAGTTAATTGGCATCAGTATAGCAATTGAGAATCTTTAACCTAATTAAAATTGGAATCATCAATCCAAATTGACTAAAAGTCATTAATATTCCTCTTAGAACAGTACTAGTTAATTGCGAACATGATTGGCATACAAATAAAAAGAATGACAAGTCATTTCATAGTCTATTACAAGAAAATTACTTATTTTTTTCCAGCCTGACTATTTTCTGCCAAAATGGGTTTATTTTCGTCGCAACTAGTTATTATCATGACAAATAATCTGTCACAATTGCTCATTTTTCTTGTAGTGATCATGCTTGCAAATTTGAAATAATTTTTTCTTTGTAAGTAACTTTAACATGTAGCCACTAGCTAGTTCATGTAAATTTCAAATAACTTTCAATATTTGGTCCATCTAATTTGTAGAGATCGAGAGATCTCGCCTATTGCGATGCGATATTTCCATGCATGCAACATGATATAATTTATGAAATTATTGTCATCTCTAATGTAAAACAAAGAATATTTTAAAAGTAATATATTTATTAAGATATGTACCAATATTTCCACTATATATGAGAAATATAGATCCATTGGAGCCAACTTAAAATGTTAAATAAAAGGCCGTTAAGATGTGGACCAAACATCCAGAGCTTTTAGAATTTGTTTACGTACTCTATTTGGAACCCGCCTTGTTATCTTTCTGGAGTGCATAAAATGGCTTTCAAAATGAAACATCTTAAAAGAGCTTTGAAAGATTGGAACTTTTCAATTTTTGGGAATCTTTTTCAAATCCTTGCTTCCTTGCAAGGACCAAACATATATCCAGAGCTAAAATTACTTAACAACAATCAAATCTTAATTATGATCTTCTCGCTCTTCAAAAATTAGAAAAAA
Organism: Juglans cinerea; assembly: GCA_961763995.1. Lineage (NCBI taxonomy): Eukaryota > Viridiplantae > Streptophyta > Magnoliopsida > Fagales > Juglandaceae > Juglans > Juglans cinerea. The sequence goes on along the minus strand of CAUIVZ010000011.1, from coordinate 1,943,361 downwards.
AAAATTATGATGACAAGCTTTTTCAAGAAGAAACTTTTCTAAAACAAAAATATAGATCAATTCACTGGTTGTTGGAGGGTGATGGAAATACTAAATCCCTCCATCAGATAACTGCCCATAAAAGGAGGAAAGCTAACATATTTCTTCTCTTACACTTCCTAATGGAACATCTACTTCTGATCACCATATCATTCACATTGTTGCCATCGATTTTTTTCATAGTCAATTGACAGTTGAACCTATTGATGAGGCTTCCCCTTTACTTAGACATGACAAGGATAATCATGTTTTACTTCATAAGATTTCCACTCTTCAAGAAGTTAAACATGCAGTTTGGATCATCCCTATGGCTCTGTTCCTTGCCTTGATGGCTTCTCCTCTTGTTTTTACATTTCCTGCTGGCCTATTATTTGTAATGTTCTTCTTGAAGCTGTGGTGGAATTTTTCAAAGGAAGGCTTTTCGCCCCTCTTACAAGCACACTTTCATCACATTAATTCCTAAAACTGATAGACCTTCTACTTTCTCTTAATCAAGGCTTATTAGTTTATGTCAAGTCTCTTATAAAATTGTCTCCAAAATCTTGGTTTCTCATCTCTCGCTAATATATATTATGCCTATGCTTATCTCCAGGCATTAGGGTCTTCAAGCCCAATGAACTTCATCACTCATTATGATAATATCTCGAGGTGAAAAATCAATCATCCTGAAAGCGTGTTTCTTCTGCACAAGAATGCTCCTAGCACTAGAAATAATATTATTAGAACTACCAGTGGTTTCAATAAGGGTAAATTTTCCATTGTTTAGCTTGGTGCCCCCCTCTCCTATAGTAAGCTCCCCATTTCTTCTTGACTCTATTTTAAACAAAATATAAAAAAAAAAATTGACTTGGTGGAAACGTTGCTAATTATCCACGGGAGGAAAGCTCACTCTGATAAAATCTGTTATTACCTCTGTTCTTATCAACAACCATTATCTTCTTCTTAGAGATGTTTTTTACTCCACTGGTTGGAATACTCCTATGCTTTCCACTTTAGGCGATCTCTTTCTTATTTAAGAAGTTAACCACTACCCTGTCTCTCTGGTTGTGATATTAGAGTCTGGAAACATTTTAATGATGGTAAGTTCTCTTATAGATGATAAAGTTTAACAACGTGGGATTCCTATGGCTTCTAAATGCTCTTCTTGTTCCGAGGGTTCTATTGAAAATGCAAATCATATATTTTTCGGACTGCTCTCTTCGAAAAACACTTGGCGTTACTTCTCTTTTGTCTTTGGTTATACTCTTTTGGGCTCCAACTGTTGGAAAAGTATGGCTATTTATTGGTGGTCTTCTTTCAAGAGTTCTGATCAATTTACCTTGCTTGCATGCTTGCTACCACCACTCCTATATTATGGCTAGCATGAAATAAAGAAAGATTTCAGGGCTCTGATCCAATGCCATTACTATTATTGGTAAGATTAAGAAATGAATGCATGATCTTAATCCCTTTTGAAGCTAAAGCTCCTATGTCTAAACTCATATTTTGCCCATTTTTTAAAAATGAATTTTTTGTTGGCTTTCAAATTTCAATTTTTACAAAACTTAAAAACTAAAACGAAATCATTCAGTGCTATTTACTTCAATTTTATTTAAAACATAACCAAAATTGCAAAACTAAATAATTCACTACAAGTTAAAAAAAAAAAAAAAAAAAACACATAACCAAAACTACAACTAATCACTGTTGGTTTACTACAACTTACAAGCCCAAACTAAAACATTAAAAAAACTAAATCATTCACTACTGATTTAATTAAAGTCAAAACTAAAACATAGGTTACATAACCAACAACACAAATTAAAATCAATTACATGTTCTCATTCCAACAACAAACAAAGCTAAATATTAGGGCTTCTTCCCATTCCAAGTTGTGGTAAAACACAACCAGCCTCCCAAATTATCCAATCAGTCCATCATCCATCATCTAAATTATCCAATAACACATTGCTGAAACACAACTAGCAGCAATAATGTTATTTCTTCCCAACTACAACAACAACCAACATTTTCTAAGTTCCTATTCCAACAGAAAAAGAAAATCAGCAAAAACAAATTAAAACAAATAAGTTGTGCCAACCAAATTAAATGTTCACATTCCAAATTTCCAACAAGTTAACAACAAAAGAACTAAAATCCGAGTACCATTCCAAGTTGTGTCTAAAGAAAAGAAGACAAAATTAGTGAGAAAATAAGATAGGTCCATGTAAACTTATAAAAATAATTAAACAAAATTAAACAAATAATTGTTACACAATTTTAAAATGCACCTCAATCATCTTTATGTAGTATACTCGACATACCGGTGGTTAATTCTACATTAAAATGTTAAAATATAAGAAATTAGTATCACAAAATGACAAATAAAGATATATAACAAAAACTAAAAAAAAAATTCTAAATGTATTACCTAAGTCTAACTTATAGTTGTCTGCATCATCAATTGTGTCCAAATAATTTTGACTTAGATATATAGGAGTGGACTTCAACCAATTTTGCACACACACAAGAGCCTCTACAGTTCTAGGAGCCAAAGAACTCCGAAACGAATCCGAGACACGACCTCCTAGCCTAAATGCTGACTCAGATGCTACGATGCTTATTGGAATGACCAAGATATCTCTTGCTATCAAAACAAGAACTGGATATTCGGTAGGGTTGACCTTTCACCACATTAAAATGCCGAAACTCTCTATAGGAACCTCAACATCCTCCAACAAATACCATTCTACCTCTGACTTACAGTCCATCCAGGTTGCTGATTTCCACTCTTTAAGGAAGTTTCTCAAAAAGGTCAATGGATCAATTATACAACTACTCATCGTTGATATACTACCCTCATTACAAGTATGAGACATAGTTGACTTAGAACCACTTGCGCACCCACCACCAAACGTAACATACTACTCATACAAGAGCTCCATATCCCTCTCGAGGAGTTCAAAAAATTCATCACCCCTATTATACTATAGTATTGTATGCTATTAACTCATTATACTATTCTATAATAGTGTCTAACTTATTCCTATTATAAACTTGTATTATAGTGTTTAATTACATATTATTATATTATAGTATTACTTGTTATTATACTAGTGTCTAACTTATTTCTAACTTAGTTTTATACTAGACTTAGTATTACATGTTGTTATACTACACTCAAATATTGCACATATGTTATAAAATAATTATTTATCTATATATTGATCATATATCCTAGATATATGATCAATATATAAATAAACACATATTTTTATAACATATGTACAATATCATAGTCATATTCAGATTAGGAGTCGGAGGGCAAAATCGGAGTCAAAGTCAGTCTAGCAAAACCTCTGATTCCAATTGGAGAAATTTAAAAAAAAAAAAAAATTGGCTTTGACTCCATTTTTTTGGAGTCGGATTCGGAGTTGAATTTTCAGATTTTCGTTCAACCCTAGTTCTTCTCACCTAACCCTACTTAGACATTTGGGATGATATTTTGCATTTCAAGAATTGTTATCCTTTTAGTACTAATCATGTTTGCAAAAAAGATAATGCATTAGCTAACAGTTTAGCCTACTTTGGTGCCATGAGACATACGGTAAATTTTTCGTCTCTTATTCAACTCCCTAAATATATTGAATGTGCTTTTCACTATGGATCATGTAGGTTTTTCTTCTATTCGGCACTAACTCATTTTCGTTAATTCTCAGGCTCGTTGTATTGTGTTTTTTAAATAGTCTTTAGTTATTTTATAGGAACTTGGTTTTGGAACTTTTTCTTTCTATCCTTGCAACCCCCAAGTATTCTCTCTTTGTATAATGTATTCTTCCACCCTAAGTGAAGGTAATTAATAAAATTGGAGTATCGTCCTCTTCTTAAAAAAAAAATTACATATGATCTCCATTATAGGAACAAGAATCTATAAAATCTACTTCTAATATATTTTCAAGTCATAGAATTACATGTACTAAAAGAGTCCATTCTTCTCATAGAAAGATGCCCCAACTTTTAATTAGTGGAGACTTGTGACCTCTAGTACATGTTAACTGACCAATGAGGTATAAAGAAAAATGACAAAAAATTATAAGATAACCTTAAAAGAACTTCAATTGCGAAGTAAGGTTGAGAAGTATCCTTGAAAATGTCAACTCTATTTCCGTTGTGGAGCTAAGGATTTGTTGTTTTCAGTTGCACAAAACAAAAGTTTATTTTTTATTTTTGGGTAAGGGAGTGCTATTCAACAAAAGATATGTAAAACAAATAGAAAAATCATCCTCCGTTTTCTCTCAACCTATTGTCTTTTTGCCCTAGCTATCACTGCCTTCCAGAGAGGATTGTCTCCAGGTAGAGGGCGGAGCTTCAACTCCTTCCTTCATCCCCTCAACACCAAAAACTCTAGTTTTCAGCCAATTTCCTCATTTCCCTTATTGTGTTTATGTGTTTTTAGGCTATTTTTTGTATTTGAAAGAGGATAAAAAAAAACTTATTACAAGCCACATAGACCATCGGCCCTTTGCACCCCTCTCTTCATCTTCATTTTGGCGATACCGGCTATATCTTGAACCAACGTGCACCAGATCCACACCAGAACTAAACAAAAATTTGAAAATTTGACTCCGCTCTAACTCCAAAAAACGGAGTCGGATTTTTTTAAAAATTTTCAATCGGAGTCAAAGTTGGAGGTGTCACTAGACTGACTCCGACTTTGATCCGATTTGACTCCAACTTTATGCTCCGACTTCTACTTTGTCCTCTGACTTTGAATCCGACTCTGATATTGTACATATGTAATAAAAATATATATTTATCTATATATTTATCATATATACTAGTATAGTTATATAACTAGAACGTATATAGTTAAATTCAAAAATATACTATTACGAGCCAATTATTATAAAATAACATACTTACACTATAATATAAATATACTAATGATAGTTTAGTATATGTAAACATCGTAGTGTTACGGCCATCCATAATAAAAAATATAAATAAGTTAGACACTGGTATTTAAATAAGTCTAGTATACCAAGTTAATAACACATATACTAATTTATTAAAGTATAATAACATGTAATTAGGCACTAGAAGGTCTAGTATATAATTAAGTTAGAAATATGTCTAGTGTAGAAATACGTTATAAATAAGTTAGACACTACTATAATACTATATATAATATTATGTAATTAGGTACTAAAAATTATATGTAATACTATAGTATAATAACATGTAATTAGACACTATAGTATAAGTTTAATATAAAAATAAGTTAGATATTAGCATAGAAGTAAATTAGCAGTGAATTTTTTAGTTTTAGTTTTTAAATTTTTGAAAAAACTTAAATTTGAAAGTCCACAAAATATTCTTTTTTAAAATAGACTAAACATGAAGCTAAAAAAAAGTCTAAATCTGACTCCGCTCCGACAAGTCGCAATCAAAGTTGAATCAGAGTCTACACAAGTCGAAGTTCGAATTTGAACTCTGACAAAATCGAAGTCGGATTGAATTTAGGAGAATCTAACTACGACTAAGTCAATGCTCACCCCTAATCCACACATGCTGACACTGGCACGTATGGGTCTCACACACTTTCACCTCCCCTCACCAAACCATCATTTGGTACCCTTCTCCGATTTTTTTTATTATTATTATTTTTTCTAAGTAAACAAATTTTCATTTAGATAAAGAAAAGATGATACATGAGGAAGGGGTGGGGTTCCCCAACAAACGCCTCATTACAATAACCATAGTGTAGAGGTGGAGGAAAAAAAGAGAAAAAAATAAATTTTGGGACCAAGTACAAAGAGGACACCATCTTAAAAGACGATTTTTTTTATATTTCACATAGCCATGCGAACTATGGCAACACCGCTGGAGGCTATGGAAATAGATGCACTGCAGTTTGTTGCTTTGAGATATTTTTTGGATGGATTCGTATTTCCTTTTTCAAGATCATCGGTTGCGTTAATATAGTAGAAAGCATGATATTTGATGGACTGATCAGCGACGGATCATCTGTCTTCCCGCGCAACTGTAGTGGCGCGTGGAGGCCATGGGTCGATGGTTGAGAGTTGAGGTGGGGCAGATCTAAAAGATCTCGAGGTGGGGAATCTGCTGGTGTGGCGCGTGTAACAGACGAGCTTGTTGGGGCACAGTGGCGCATGAAGGCTACGTGTAGAAGTAAGCCACTCGTGCAGGTCACGCGCCGACATTTTTGCAACGATTCTGTGTCATTCCAATAGATCAGCGACTATGGGATTGCGTGGTGGGGCGCGTGTTGACAAGTGGTCTCCTGAGAGCGGTAGATCACCAAAACCAAACCGATGGAGGAGAGAGGGAAAAAAATATTACCATAAAAGTATATATACAAAGCAGTTTCGGAAAGGAAACGGAAAGGAGAGTAAGAGACACAACTCTAGCCTCCTCTTCGACATAAACACTCGAAATGATTAGTTTAAAAGCCAAAGGCGCTATTTAACCATAAGTGTTTATTATTATTATTATTATTATTATTATTTCTATTTCTTGCCCTATATCTACTTTTTTTAGGTAAGTTTTGGAAACGAGTAATTCTACATACAACCGTGAAGTGCGTAATCGTCACGTAATCGCTTTGAAAAAGAGTGGGGTTTACTATTAAAAAATTAATTTTTTTCATGTGGGTCCCATGTTTTATTCATTTTTTTTAAAACGATTACGCGACGGTTACACAATTCACGGTTGTAAGTATATTTTTCTTTGGGAACCCACCCCCCTCCCGACGTACTTCTCTTCTAGTTATTTAAGGAAATTATTTATTCATAAAAAATATAAAATGCAATCTAAATGGAACAGAAAGATGAATCTTTAGGGGTTAAGGATTCGTTTATTTTCACAGATGAGATAAGATAAGTTAAGATAAAGTTGAAAGTTGAACAAAATATTGTTAGAATATATTTTTTAAATATTATTTTTATTTTAGAATTTAAAAAAGTTGAATTGTATATTTTGTTTTATGTAAAAATTTAAAAAAATTATAATAATTAAATGGAATGAGATGAGTTGAGAAATTTTGTAAAAGTAATGGAGACCTAAATTGTCTTCCCAATGACAAGAATTTATGACTCATGGACCAACTCTCACTTTTTTTTTGTTGAAAAGCTTTATATGAAAAAAAAATTTTAAGGGCAAAATTACATTCGAATTTACTATTCACGAGCACCATATCATTTTGAACTTTGATCGTCATCATTCTTACACAGTACACATTACACTTATTTTTATTTATTTTATTTTATTCTTTTTAAACTAATTGAATTTTTCTACTCATCATCTATATACCACATATTTGGTAAGAGAAAAAAGTTAAAAAAAAAATATGGTGTGTAGTATGTAAGGATGATGAATAAAATTTTTCTATCATTTTATATAATCCATAGTGGTGTTTATGTTTCTTTCTTAACCTTCGAAATCATCACCAGAAAAAGATTCAAAGAACCAATAATGGATCGTGCTAGCGGGCTGCCCAACGCTTACCATTGGGTGTATCGTTAGTTATAATTTTTTTGTTATTTTTATTTTGATTTTTTTTAAGTATTTTTTTAACATTCTTAATCATTGAAAAAATTTAAAAGCTACACGATTTCATTAATAATCAATTCTTTAATTCTTAAATAAATAAATAAAAATTTATTAACGGTAAGATTGAGTGATAAGTTTGAAGAGTTTCACTTCCATTTTCCTCCCATAAAACCCACCAAATCACATCACAGCGAGTCCTCCAAACTTCGAAACACCGTACCTTCGTAATCTCAATTTCTTCTACTTTAGAAACCAACACCAAGATTCATATGGTAGAAAGAACCAAGGAGGTAACTGGGTAAGGTTAAGAAAGCAGTTAGAACCTGAGATCTCACCAAATTCCTTTGACAGGTAAGACTTAGCTCCCGAAATCTTATGCACATGAACTGTTTGATTAAATGTCTACCCGAGACGTTAGACATTCTGGCTTTCAGGGACCATTTTTGTGCCATCGGCGATGAGACTATATGATGGTTTCAAAGAGATTATAAAGATTCAGAAGTTTCGGAGGATCGTGTCCTATACCGGATTCTACTGCTTCGTTGCAGTCCTGAGCTATGCTTACACAAGTAATACGTGAGTACGGTACCACTTTAAACTCCTTTATCATGCTGAACATGTCATGGGTCTGCTGCTTATATTGATTATTGCACTTTTCTATTTGTGGGCTTTCTGGATTTGTGGGTTTACAGAACGAGAGCCGGGTATTCTAGAGCTGACCAATTCTATGCGTCTTACCCTGCTGGAACTGAGCTCTTGACCGACACGGCTAAGGTTGGTTTGTGAAATATACGATTCCGAGTTCGAGTTCGTAGTTTTTGGATGTGCATTTCTGTCGCTTACTGAGATAATTTCCGGTCTTTCTTTGAGTTTTAATTTCTGGTGATATAGTTGAGTTTATTTTTCGTTAGTTATATAAAGCTGCACTTGGCAATTGTTTCGAAGCGGAAGACTGGGGTCCAATCGAGTACTGCATCATGGCGAAACACTTTGAGCGTCAAGGAAAATCGCCATACTCGTATCATGCAGTAAGTACTCCAACACTAGTTCCTTCTTCTCGGTTTTTGCATCTGTATGGTATGATTGGTTTTATTTGCAGAGGAAAATTTCCCCCCGATACAAATTTATTTTTCTTTCCCTTGTGGATGTTTATATGGCACCATCAATTGATTCAGCAGTTTGTCCTATGAGGTCATCATTACTGATCCTATTATAGCAAAAAATATTTGTACATTTAAGTTCTGAACAAAAGTTTAACGTGGTCCTTAAAAGTTTAGATGACAGTCAAATTGGCCTAATTAAATGACTTCTTAAAGATCACTTATGGCTACTTGTTCTTGAGTAACACGTAATCTTAACATTTTGTTTGGGGGTAATTTGGTGTTTTTGTTGAAAGGGGCACAAAGATGAGATTTTTCAAGAAGATTAATGGCGAAACAAAAGTTACTCTGACTCCAGGAAATTTGAGGCTGAAAGAAACATAAACATCGGAAAGAATGTTCATGGTTCCTGTGAACTTGGCAGGCCCACTCCTTATCTTGCATGTGTTATTACTTTTCAATTGTTATTACCTGCAGTTGCAAAAACGATAGCATCTTAAGGATTGTTGCTGGGATGGTTTGGGAGGGTGTTATCATCAAGAATTTATGAACGCCATTATCCTATCCCCATCAAACTTCCTTGAAAATAAAAATGCTTTCATTTGTATAATGTATCTCAGAAAAGCAAAAGATCCTTAAAACTCCTACCAACAATGATTTTGCCAATTTGTATACATATACTCGTCATTAACATAGAAATCTATTTTGACAGTGTCGTTACACGAAAAATTAAGAATTCTATCTTTGAATAGGTTCTGTATAGACTAAAACCCATCACCGTGGTGTTCTCTAACAACTACTGCATTTTATTCTGTTGTTGCAGCAATACATGTTACAGCTTTTAACTTGTGCTTTTTTATTTCAATGCTTGCAGCAATACATGGCACACCTTCTCTCTCATGGACAACTTGACGGCAGTGGCTAAAAGGGTAATATCAATGCTGTGCCAGATGAGTCCAAATGTCGTAAGTGCAAAATTATCTGGTGCCAATCAAGTGTGTGTGTGTGTGTGTGTGTGTGAGAGAGAGAGAGAGAGAGAGAGAGAGTGATTATTTAGTGGATAAATGTGTAATGGAGTTAAAAACTGCTGCAGTTTATTATACTACCATTTGTCATTTGGTGGGAGAAACAAAAATCTGGACCACTGGGTTTGGTAACTTTGGTTCTTTACCATTAGTTTGCATCAGACATTTAAATCCATCAAGTCATTGGTATGGTCGATTTATGTTCATTCTAAAGCAAGACACGCATTTGCAAAACAGTTTTTGTTATGAGTTCAGTACTCCGTTTTTTTTCTATAGTTTATTGTGAACTCACTGTAGAAGTTCATGCAGATGAAGTACTTGGGCTAATGTGCTTTCATTTGATTGCTGAGTAAATGTGTGAAGAGTTTTAAACCTCAACCCAAGTGGCTGAGCGGAAAGGTTGTGACTAAATTCCCGACCACCGTGAGTTCAAGGTCAGAATCTGGTGAAAATCGGCCGATTGGTTCAGTGCCCCCTCATAGTGGCAATGCAGGCTTTTAACATTTATCCCCCACGCAGAGCAGTGCCACAGACAGGCACCAATATGTGCCTGCCGCAAACCCCACTAACACGTCAGCTATTATATTTTTTATATAAAAATCAGCTATTATATTAAAAAAAATAAAAAAAGGTGGGGTTGTTCTCCCATTTAGTTTTGGGCACAACTCCCAGGGATATTTTCACCCTCTTCGACTTGCAAAAGCGGAAGAAGTTTTTTCATTACAGCGGAAGAAACGAAGTTCCAGAAAATGAAACACAACAAATTTCATAAAGTCGACAAACCTTTAATAAATTTCATTTCAACAAATTTCATTCTCTTCCTTGGCGTCAGATCTTTTTGTATGAGTATCTTGTAGGCATAAATCAAAAGAAACTAGCATAAATCAGATGAATCTCTTGGGATTTCAGAGCGTTGGATTTTGGGGTTTCAAACTTTCAAGGGAAGGCAACAATGAACTTGATTCTGGGAAGGCGACCAAGAAATCAAAATTTTTTTCTTAGGCACCAGAGGACTCTTCGAAACGGGGATAAATTTTTTCTTCTGTTTATCTTTTCTATGACTTTGGGACTGGTAAGAGGCTTAGAGATGAAGTCGAGCAGAGAGTGCCCGGGAGAGACACCGAGTAGGGGGAGAGAAACAAAATCATAAAATGTAAAACGCATCGTTTGAAGAAGCCGAACTCCTCATTTCACTAGTTTTGTACCGTTTTATTTTCTCCAAAACGGTACATCTCTCTCCACGTCGAATGTCGTCCGCGGACATGCCCGAATTTGTGCCTGCATTTAGACTTTTTCTTGAATCTAACTTTGATATGGCTATCAAGATGACGGATGTAGCAATTGATTCCCCCCATATGAAATCGCTTGGTGAGACTTCATTGGATATTGTTTAATATGATATCTCAAACATAATCTTCCACACCTCACCTATTTCAAAAGCTTGTTTTTTTATTATGAAAAATCCTACTCAGCAGTCCTATATAACATACTAGGATAAAAAGATAAAAAATAAAAATAAGTTTGTGGTGTAAAGCTCCTGAGTTTTGAAATATATATATATATATATATATATATATATATATATATATAATTGGTTGATTTTGGAACATTCCAATAAAAGATAAAATTACAAAATTACATTAAAAAAAAAAGAATTGAATCAAAGATCCAAACATCTGTTCATCAGGCTGTCAAAGAAGACGATTTGTTGACATCCTTTAGAAATTGTAAGTTAAATCAGTTGATGCCCTGAGCATGGACAAATTAATGCATGATTTTTCAAATCCATCCTCCATTTAATTTGAAGTTCTTACTGTCATTCCATTAACAAGGACCAAACTTCTACTGAATGCAAATTGTATATGATTTTTAAATAAAGTAAGAGCAATGCTACTCAACCTCTCCAACCTCCCCACACCATATTTTTTTAAATTTTTTAATATTTTTTTTTTAAATTTTTTTTAGTTTATTCTTTTTAAGCTAATTCAATTCTTCTATTCATTATTCATATATTAAATATTTGATAAAAGAAAAAAATAATAAAAATTCAAAAAAGTGTGGTGTGTGGAGGTTGTGTAGATTGTAAATCCACAAGGTCCATCCCCACAATATTGACTATTTTAGACGATTTACATTTTGGTGGATGTTGTACTTCGATTAAGGTAAGGCTTGAAGGTACTCATAACTTCCTCATACGTTGGCCTTTTGTAGTCCACCACCTGTCATCAGTTTTATCCAACATGTTACTAAGTCCCTCAAACATCTATCATAGAGAGATTGATTAACACACCTGCTCGATAACTTCTTCCGGGCTTGCCCATTTCCACTCAGCAAACTCTGGTTTTGCTTCACCACTAGCTAGGTTGATCTCACTCTCATCTTTTGTTAGTTTCATAAGGAACCTGTCATGTGTCCAAATTCATCATTAGGCAGCATGAAGTCTTGGTGAAAATGTGTGCGTACAAGTGTATATTGGCAAATGGTAAAGTTAGAAGATTGCATGAAAAGGCAATGAGTTGCATTCCCCATTATATGAAAGCGATTCTAATGCATGTGTATGCTCGTGCATATGTATATTTACCACTTAGGTATGAGCCTGACAGGTGAGCACTGAAAAATTACTAGTACGTTAGATAAAAGTCACTACCCATATGTACTATTCATTGCGACCAAAGAAAAGGATAGTGTCTCTCTCAAGTACTTTTAAGAACTTTGTATTTGGAGTTGTTCCCCTCATACCAAAGATTCATATGAGATAAGTAACTAAAATCAACAATATAATGTGTTCACATAGATCCATAGCCTCAATAATACGTTATAACATCAATGGACAAAACAAAGTACATCTGACAACATGAATAATTCACGATAATTGCAGGCAATATGTTACTTGATTTACTGGGCATGCAAACATGGCATAGATGGCAACCTTGAAAATATCATAGCTAATTGAGGAAAAGAAACCCCGTATGTGACTCAATTCGTTACTAAAGAAACTGAGAGGTCTTTCCCACTTAACTAATCAAGAATCAGACGTTTACAGTCTAAAAAGCCTTAGGAAGGGTAGCTTTTGGCAAAAAAAATTGAAACCTTGAGCTAATGTCCGTTTCTCTAACACAAACTGGTCCACGAGAGAGCCTGTCTCTCTACTGCCAGCAACTTAAACTAAGATGCCTTCAATAACCAACTCCAGAAGAGTCATAGTATTTATCATATATTCCTTTAGCAGCAGATCAGTCCAAACAAGCGTGTAAAGAAACCAGCCCTCAAAATACATCAAATGCAAGGTGCATCTGATTACTAAGTTTCCAAGTTCAAAACGACGAGTTACATCAGATAAAAAAATGAAAAGAAAAAAAAAAAAAAAAAAACTCAAATGGTTACAGCTCATGATGTGTTTGACTGTGTGAAGAAAGCAAGACACCACCATTTTTGTGCCTGCCCATGAAATTCACCTCGCCAGGGACGATTGACTTTGGCCTTCACAGCTGGAGGGAAGTCATAAGTCAACCAGGTCGGAACCTGTTAGCACAAAACCTGAATCATTAGTAAGAAGAGCCTATCCTTGCTTTACTCCATCTTAAAAATAAATTTGAGTGGCAAGACAATTAGACAAACCACATCTTAATTATATGCTTTCAAAAGATTTGTTTTATCCTACAAGGGCTTTGTACAACTCTAGTACCTTCATCAAAGTGATTCAACAAATGGTCCAAGAGTTCAAAGAAGGCACAGCAATTTAACAGGTAGATAAGTGTTTCTCTCAAATATTGGCATGTTCTATCTTCTTTTTTCTCAGTCCTTTTCTTACTTCAAAAGAAAAAAAAAAACACAAGAAGATCTATGTTTTTTCTACTTTTTTGAAACACAGTTAAATTATTGATTGTCCGCAATCAATAATTGAATATAGTTTTAACATCTCTATGCCCATTTATAAAGCTCAGAGATTGAAAGAATGAAAGAAAGAGAATCATTGGAACATGGATACGCATGTACAAATTACAAGAATGCAAGAACCATACTGATATGGAAACTAAATGAACAGAAAACTGAAACATACGAATGCTTATTGTTACCCCCACAAACCTGAGCAATAATTTCAGCAGACACTATTCCAGTTTCTTCTCGCAATTCTCTAATGGCTGCAGATTTGGGCTCTTCACCATCCTCAATCCCCCACTGAGATTGAAGATCCCATAGCCAATTAAAGTCAGCCGCAATATGTTGTCATTGAAGGCATTTTATTTCTAAGGTAAAATGAGAATCTATAAAACAAAGCAACATGAAGCAGAAGAAAGTTCAAATTCTATGGTGGTAGAGACCCAATCCTTCTTTTGAAGTAGCTTTGAGGAAGGGTGTTATTGACTCTACGTAAACCCAAGATTTGCCTGAGGCTAACATAGACCGTGCAGGTCATAACAGACTTCTGTTAATAGAGCATAATGGTAAGGAATGCATTTACTCTCCCCATTATCATCACTAGATCTTATACGTCACAAGGTCCTAAAATCCTTAGGAATCAAATCGGTGCTCTCCAAAAAGTTAGCTATGAATCCTTATGATGTGTGTGCATTTAGTTGCTTTTCTTTTTCAAAACCTAGTCATCAACAAGGACATATATGCAGTATCACCTGAGGCATCTGCCATGCTCCTAGAACATTCAATCTTGAAGCCGCAAAAACCTGGGACAAAATCCCAAAAAGTTACCACTTTTGCCACTTACTCATGCAGATAGAACTGTGAAATGGATCCTGAATTTTCTATTGCAGTTCTACATGCTCCACTCAAACATGTAATACAATCAAGTAAATACCCTTTTGTGCATTGTGTTTAATAATTCAATCAGAAATCTCAACCAGCCCAAGCACCCAATATCTGATTATCTCCGGCCAGAATCTGACGGGATTTTCTAATTACGGATAAGTCCACGCTATAATTTTCATACAACAGCAGCAAGACTAATTCCACAATTTTTGAAAATATAAGTATAATTCTCAGAAAAAAAAACTTAATTTAATTTGTGTCCTAATTGCAAGAAAAACAAAATTCCCACAGAAGAATCACTACCAGAAAATTCTACAAAAAGAGTATACAACGCTCAATTCTAGTTTTATATATGCAAACTCGCTACTTATCATTAATAAGACGTCTTACTATGAACTAGTTAACCATAAACAAATTTAGAAAAAACCTTTAGAAAAAAAAAAAGGAAAAGAAAAACAAGCAAGGATACTTGGTTATCGGAGTTGATGAGGCAAATGCCAACGTTGGGACGGTAACCAGGAGGGACGCCCTCCATCTTTGAAAAAGTGGTAACGATAAGATGAGATGAATTGACGTAGATTTTGAATTGAAATGAGTGTGGACTAGTAATTAGATTATTGGCAGGGAGGATTAGGCTCAGAGTGTCCTCACATTGTTATCATGAGTTCTTCTCCATAGGTTGATTTTGATGTATAAGAAAATTCTTGAAAAATCTTACGATTAATTACTTAATTGTTTCGTAGAATTAAAATTTATTTAAATATTTTTACAGAATTTGGCTACACATTAAAACTTATTTATAAATTTTATTTTTATACACCCCAGTACATCGCTGAATGGAAGTTTTTAACATCAACTATGTTAAGAAATTATTGGTGCTTGGGTTTTTTAAAATTATAATATGTTTTACTGTAAGTGATGTATAAAAATAAAATTTATAAATAAGTTTTCTTATCTTTAAATTTACTTTACAGTGGACTTTTTTAAAATATTTTCCGTACCTGACTTTGTATGGGTAGGTGAGTACAATACTAATTAAGTTTTATTATGTATAGGTAAGTTTACGTACCAATTTGTATATTAATATTGTTATATTTATATTTTAAATTTAAATTAATATTATTTTTAATAAAATTTACTTTCTGACTAATCATATTAAATAAATTTACGTATTAATACACAGCACTTACCATTAGATTTTTTTGAAAATGTAAGCTTAACAAAGAAGTTGCAAAAGTCAAAAGAGCAGGCGAGGGAGGCCATTGACTTTTAGTATAGAGAGAGACGAAACACTAAAAAGGAAGAAAGATGTGGGACCCACGTATATAGCTTTAGATCCGTCTGAATTCAGAAACTATTTTGTCTCGTATAATCTTATTTCAAATCTTCATTAAAACTTTCTTAAATTTCTACACAAAATATAATAAACAATTCAATTTTTTAAATCTCAATTCAACTTTTTTAAATTCCAAAACAATAATAATATTAAAAAATAATATTCTAACAATATTTTTTTTAACTTTCATCTTTTATTTAAAACTATCTCATCTCATATCTGAATCCAAACAGGCTCTTAAAGTTACCTTTTAAAGAAGAATAATGCTACATGCACACTAACACCCTATATAAAACCATGGAATGAAAATAATTTTATTTTTTTAAATTAGAAGTTACACAAATATTTTTTAATTTAGAGGAAAAGAGAGTTTGAAAAATTTTGAAAAAAAAAAAAAAAACTTCAAGGTTAAAAGAGCTTAACAAAGCAAGTTGAGCTTCAAAGAAAGAGGTTGAACACATTATGGAGATTATATTATAAGCTTTAAATCAGTCTTATGCAAATTTAAAAAGCTTTGGACAGTTCTACTGCCGCAGTTTCCTCATTCGAACCGTACAAAACTGCAACTTCTAGCTAAAGATTCCTTCATTCTTCGCAAAATATACAGCAACAGCAACTAGAATGATTAACACAACGACCCATAAGCTCAATCCTCCTGTAACAAAAAAGAACTATGAATTAGGAGTGAGTCCCAGCTCAGCAATTAATTACTTAACCTGTAGAAAGAATTAACAAATTCAATTTCTGCCTTCTACTGAGCTTTCAGGATTAATTTCACGCTTCCTCAATACAATGACATTTCCATTAGACAACTATCCTATCAACTGAAACAATGAAGCCGTGACTGCACCATGACAATCCTAATGCTTAGAGACCTATATTTAAATCTTGAGCCCAAGTCAGATATTATCAAGCGACTGATTTACTAGGGCTGTAGAGGGCAGCTCGACCATTTCCAACCCAACAGCAGAGGGATAGATAAATTACTCAATAACGACATCAGAAACTATGGGAGGCACGTACCCCTTTTCTTCTTGTCATCAATAATTGTCACCCTTGCACTTGAGTCCAGGGATACAGAAGCCAAAGTCCTGTATTCAAAGTAACACGGTCCACGGTCACATTATTATTCCTAGATGATAAATGCAGCAGCATAATTGTTATATAAAGAAGCTGAGATATGCCTATTCAAACCTTGAGTCTTGAGAGAATGCCAGGGCAGTAACAAAGCCAAGATGTGCTTTCCTAACCATTGTATGAACCCACAAACCAGTGGAATTTAAAATCAAAATGTCACCTTGAGTCGTTCCACTGCATGCCAACCAATCAAATGGAAGAAGAAGGTTAAGTACTCATGAGCATGGACAGTAAAAAGGTTTCAACCAAGAAAGCCAGTTTTAGCCATTTCAAGACAACAAAAAAGGCAACCGTTGTAAAGAAAGGCTACGCTTGAAAGCAACAGCTGCTGTCATGATAAACTGTCTGCCTTGAGCGAATAGCCTGGATATCCATTGGCATCTTGCCAGATGTCTTGAAAAGCATCTGAGTTACATTCTTTCTCACTGTAAGAGTTAAGCATTGGAGAAATATATTTCCACTGTAGATGCTGGATCATTGATTAAATAAGGCACAATCAAGTAAATCTTACCAGGCAAGGAGCTTTCCATCTGGTGAAACATTGAAGGCAGAAATTGTGTCACGAGCTACAGGCTTTGATCCCATCCTCCTCCATGTGGATGTATTCCATGTCACAATGCTCCCACCTTTACCTATTTAGAATAATAATCACAATTGCCAGCTTATTAAACTGTAATGTAAAAGGCCGAAACTTCCCTCAGAAACTGAGAGGGTGGCATCTAGTCTGAATGTCACCTGTCACTGCAGCAATATATAGAACCTGATTCTTATCATTACTCTCAGCAAATCTGCATGAGCTAAAAACCTCGTCCTGCATGCAGATAGAAATAAATTAATTCTACCCAGATTGTAGGAAATCGATCTACTAAAATTAAGGGGAAAGTGAAAAATATTCCCTAAAAGGTAAGTTTTTTCATTTCACTGGTACGGTATGACAATACTTGAGGTCATGGTCAGGAGGCCTCAATAATAATTTAGGTTGAGTCACTGAACACTTTGGTTTTGTAGGTTTTATAAAAAGTATAAAAATATAATCTGCTTTCTGCTTGTTGTACAAGAAGGGTATCTCACCCTTCGAAAGCAGTTTCATATGAATGATCTAGCTTCTGATGCTCAACAAACACACAATTGACAATACCATGACTGCATGTTTTAATATCAACTAATCTACTTGACTGGAAGCAGCAGTCAACTTAATTAGCCAAGTATCACTTGGGTTCAACTGACGTTGAAAATGAACTGATTTTCCATCAGGAAAAATTGCTTACATTTTCCTTTGGAAGAGAAGCTATGACCATTGAGGAAGTCACATCCCAAACCCTTGCAGGGCCACTATTTCCCAATGAGACAAGATATTTCCCATCAGAGCTGCAAGACAATGAAGCTAGAGTGTCAGCTTAACTTCCTAGCATATATAGAGGAGGCAAACCCCCCCCCCCCCCCAACCCAAAAAAAAAACAAAAAACCTTTTTTTCCTTTTGATCTTGCAAAATTAAGAGTGAAATTTCAAGTGCATGCCATCAGACCTGAAATCCAAGTCCTTCAGAGTAGTATGAGCACCTGCCTCATGGAGAACAATTTCCATGCTAGGCCATTTAAAGACCCTCAAATTGCCATCCTGTACTGCACAGAATTCAGATCATCACATGGCATATTATATACCAAGCAATTTTTTTTTCCTTTTCAATTCAGTAAAACCATGTAATTTAAAGAGAGGATCAAGAGAATTCTCATCACATTTAGATGAGGTTTGGATAGTGAGTTGAGATGAGATGAAAGTTGAAAGTTGAATAAAATATTGTTACAATATTATTTTTTAATATTATTCTTGTTTATGGGATTTGAAAAGTTGAATTGTTTATTATATTTTGTTTGGAAAATTGAGAAAGTTGTAATGATTAGATGAGTTGAGATCAACTCTGAATCCAAACGGGGAAATGAGCTACACCAGTTAAAAGAGAAGGAAAGAAATAAAGGTTAACATCAAAATGCTCAATTTCACTTTAATAAATTTTGGTTATATGAGACTGCTACAATAAATATTTCCACAATTTAACTCTACAAAGGGTCACGCGTACCTTTACATCAGCAATCATGTTTTATCTCACCATCTGAGCCCCACTATATGTCTAGGGTCTAAATCATTCCTCAGTTGAGATGCCAAGGAGACATTACGTAATGAATCACAAAAAGGGAAAAAAATTGGTACAGAGAATTATTTACATTTTACAAAACCTTTTTAACTTGCCCCCTCAACAAAAAGGTTGTGTGGTTAATTCGAAGATGAGCATCTCTCTAGTGCAGAACTGGAAACTAAAAAATAATGATCTGAAGTGTTGTTTTCTCATGTTGCAAGACAATTATCTCAACGTGATATAGCAGATGTCAGTCTTAAGTTATCTGAAAAAAAGTTGAAAGATAATATCTACCTCGCCACCGGCAGCAAGTGCAGAACCCTCATTGTTAAACGCCAATGCCAATTGCTGTCCAACATCTTCCAACTGGGTGAGCACTTTGTCAGAAAGCTTCAGACACAATTTATGAACTTCAGCACTCTTTTCAACATCCCATTTGAACCATCTGCTTGGAAAAAGCACAATTAGAGATCCAAAAATTCAATTAAATAGAAAGAATAATGCTAATGGGTTAATTTATCCAACAACTTTCACACAGTGCATTAATAAGGGACTAGGGACTCAAATTTTGTGCACATGCACATCTCTGAAAAATGAGTTTCTTCACATTGGAATTGATGAAGCTTCTAAATCGTATACCACAACAATAATTTTAATTGCCTTTATATTATCCAACTCAACAACAGCACACCTATTTGAGGTCCTCCCCAGTGGTTCTTAATTGAGAGAAAAGGATGTACTGGTACATAATTAACAGATTTCATCACAACCCTCTCTAAGCTAAGGAGCATGGATATACTCCAAATCCAAAGAGTATTAGTGCTCGACACTTGTTGGATACAAATACAGCTCAAACACGGTTGTAAGCATTTTTTATATGTGCCTGGTTATTAGAAAATAATTTCAAATTTTGAACACATTCTGGACAAGATCACAACACGGGGGGGAACCAATTTTAGCTTGCTTGTTTGCCATAAGTAGCTTACTTGTTTGCCCCTAATCTCCCTCACAATCTTAGTTTCTCATCTCATTTTTTTTTTCGTAAGTAGTTTCTCGTTCTCATCTCAACAACACCTCCAGTGCAAACTGAGAATCTTCCACTCTCCCTATCTCACAATCAGTCAAGGCTTGTTGGGTAGCACCGCCAAACTTCTACCTCGATCTTGCAGGCCCTCTCCCCTTTTTATGTTTCTTTATCCCCAACAACATCCAAATCATTCAAAAACCAAAACTCATGAAAGGCCCATCTGATATGCCCAGCCTTTTCCTTTCGCAGCTTTTTGGCCTTGACTGAGAAAGAGAAGAAAAGCAGGAGAGTGAGAGAGTAGGACAAAGGGGGCTTTGAGGTTAAACCAATGAGTTCCAAATAAAGAGAGAAATGGAAGACCAA
The DNA here is from genome assembly GCA_961763995.1 of Juglans cinerea. Classification (NCBI taxonomy): domain Eukaryota; kingdom Viridiplantae; phylum Streptophyta; class Magnoliopsida; order Fagales; family Juglandaceae; genus Juglans; species Juglans cinerea. Next base: position 1,922,884 of record CAUIVZ010000011.1, on the reverse strand, counting down.
GAAAGAGATAACAGATGAGCAGCTTATATGATATCCAGAGAGAGGGAGAGGGAGGGAGGGAGGGTTGGGGGGGGGGGGGGGGATTAGTGGAATAATGAAATATAAGTTCCCCTTATCACTATATGTTCTTATAAAAACTACTTAATGAACTAAAGGTAGCTTCAGCGTTGATTACTTATCAAAAAAAAAAAAGTACCTTCAGCGTTGATTTATAATCTAAATATTGTATGAAGATTTAATGCGTTCCTTGAACATGTACTATTGCTTCAAAATTACTTCTAGATATGTACAAGACATTTTGATATTTTCTTTTTTTTATAAAGGATTAAATCCAAAAGTAGTCCATGGATCTTATACATCTTGCAAAAAGCTCCTCAAGTTTTCAACATTATCATTTTACTAAGGTTTGACTCAAATGATCAATTAGCTACTTTAGCTAACAAAGGCCTCGTCTTGTGTCATAATAACCACATAATACCCAATGAAAACACAACTTATTTCTAAATAATGGCACATAACCAAAAATAAATATAAAAAATGAATTCAATCTTAAGGAAACAAAATAATTTAAATTAATTTTAAAAAAAAAAAACACAAAAAAAATCTGCTCCTAATGGCATAGAACCCCAATAAGGGGGATAGAACCCCCAAGCTTGACCCCAAGTTCCCAGCTATCCAGAAGGATGGCAAGAAGTGCCAGTTAGACCAAAGCCCATTCACCACTCATTTTATATATAATATTATTTTGGGGATAATGGATATAGACTTCTTAAAAAATAACTTCTCTTAACATATGTATGCATGTCGTCTCTACAAAGAAAAAACATTATATTGAAGAGAAAATCAGAATCCTAGAGCCTTTACTGAAATTTTTCACTCACGATATGCCAAAAGCTGTAATATAATTAAGACATTCTACATGACAAAGAAGAAGAAGAAGCTCCGTCTAGAAATGAGTAACAAAGAGAAACATAGACTGATCAAGAAGTTCAAATCATGCATCGGCCAAACCCCTAAGAACACCTTTGAGGACTACATAAAACCTTGAGTCTAAGACGCATACAAGAAACACAAAGACTTGGAAGTACGCAAAATGTAGTCAACCATCCACTTGATAAAATATGTATCTAGTGGTTATTACTTGCTAGGTAGAAGTGCCTAAAATAAGGAATCACTCAATCATATTTTAATGAAACTTTTTTGTATGTAGGTATTTTAAATCATTATTTTTTATTGGTATTGAAACTTCAAATAACTATTACTTGGGAGAAGCCCAAGAGAACTAAATTAGCTTAGACACATGAATTCGATCTGCAACAGTTAATCTTAATTGAAGACCTACCACGATGCTCATGAGCCAAGAGAGTTAACTGAACACACCTCCTTAAATATTCACAAGGTTTGTGGGCAAACTGTAAAACGCATCTTTAAAGTGTTCACATAAAGGTCGCAGGCTCTGGATTGCCCTGCTATACATAATATACAGGGTGTTCGTTCCTCTAGAGTAATACTCTTAAAATATTCATTGTCAGACTTGTGGAAAAAGATGGAAAGAATGTGCACCTGCAACTTTTAGGCAATGAACAAACGAGGCCATCTCCACCAGGATGAACCGCCATTCTATAAGGCAAATCAGAGCCAGTTCCAAGCTTAGCCACCTAGAATGAAAGGCAAGATATTCATTAATAGAAAAAAGGATTATCTCAAGTTATAAAAGAAAAGGCACATTCACAGTTTTTTTATTTCAGGAAGATTTATTTCACAGTTTTTTTTCTCAGGAAGATAAAGAAATACTAGATATAAAAAGAATGTAGCAAGCATTGAGTAATTGTAGAAGCAATAATTATAATCGTTGATCCTCTAGAAGCTTCAATTTAAAACTTAACTAAGTGAAAATGGAGATTTTACACAAGGCATCCAAAGAATCAGACACAATTTGATATCCAAAACTGATATATAAAAATATTCAACAGTGATCGCAAAATTCCCCAAAAGTCCCAAATTTATTCCATTTACAACTCACCAAGTTATTTTCGAAAAAAAAGAATCAGTGGCCAAAATTCAAATCCGAATGGGAAATTCTTACTGGCTGGTCAGAGAGAGCATTAGATGTGGAATCGAATCGAGCAAGAACGACAGCGTTCGGGATTCCACTCCGACCCTCTCCGCCGCCACCGGCGAAAACAAAGTAGTTCAGAGCGGCGGAGGATTCCGGAGCCGCAGACGATCCGTCACCTACGGAAATTTCATCGCTGGATTGGTTGGGATCTTGCTCCTGGCCTTGGGGTTCGTGCTCGAGTGTGATGTTCTTGTACGGAACCCAAGCGGCTGAATAGAACGGCACGCCGTATTTCTGGAAGTTAGGATGGTCAGGGCCCCTGCTCTTCCCCATTTCCTCGGCTCTGAGGGCGAACTAGATCTGCTCCTCTCTCTGGCCTCAAAAACAGAAACGACAAAAGCATCAAAACAAACGAATATAATGACCGTTGCGTGTATCTCGGCTCACGGCATGATGACCTCTGTGTCCCTCCTTACGTTACGACTATTCCGGCGGTCTCCATCTTGTTGTATAGGCTTTACTGTAATTTTAAGCTCTATTACGAGAAAATTAAGTAACAAGAGATGAGATGAGATGATATGATTTGTGAATAGTTACGAGATTTATAAGTTAAAATTTAGGAAAAATTTAGTTATAAGTGATTCTGCGCACTAATATGCGCACCCATTCATTATGATTGATCAGAAAGTAGACTTTATTGAAAATAATACTAATTTAAATTTAAAATATGAAGACAAGAATATTAATATGCAGATTAATATATAAACTTATTTGTATATAGCAAAACTCTAAAATTTATGATAGCTATGAACTCACAATCCAAACCGGGCCAAATAGAAAGATCTCTACTGATGGAAAGAAATAGCGCTCAACAAGGATTTTCATAATTATATTTTTAGAAATTATATTTATAGCCATAAAGTAGGTTAAGTGTTAAGTATTTGTTTTTTAAAAATATGTAAATACGAGATCTAGTAAAAAAAAATTAATTTTGTAATAGCAGATTTTATTATTTTTGTAAAAGAGTACGCGACACTTTCATAATCTATAACTGTATGTAATATTATTCATTTATAGAAATATTTGAGACAGTTATCATCATCAATTGGTGATTTGTTTTGTGCCGGAGATGGTGCAGTTCAGAGTAATACTAGAGGATGCTTAGAGAATGTAATGAGATGAGAATTTTATGAATAGTAATAAGATGGTTTGTGAATAGTAGTGAGATAGTTTTAGAGAAGTATTTATTGAGTTTTAGAAAATGAAAGAAAAAAAGTTGAATAAAAAATATTATTATAATATAATTTTTTAAATATAATTTTTGTTTTGAAATTTAAAAAAGATCAATTGTTTTTTTTATTATTATTTCAAAAGTTAGAAGAATTGTAGTTATTAGTTTGAAGAAAAAGATCAATTGTTTTTTTTTTTTTCAAAAGTTAGAAAAATTGTAATGATTAGTTTGAAAAAATTCAAATGATTAGTTTGAATTATGTTTGAAAGGAAATAAGATGGGACGAGATGAACAGTGTTTCCAAATATCTTCTAATATGTAAGAATTCTTCTTCTACCAGTTCTGGATTCCCTACATGTAGTCCTTTGCGGGGAAACCTATCACTGTTACAGTTATGGGAGGTTTGGATAATGAGTTGATATAATATGAGATGAAAGTTGAAAGTTAAATAAAATATTGTTATAATATTATTTTTTTAATATTATTTTTGTTTTAAAATTTAAAAATGTTGAATTATTTATTATATTTTGCGTGAGAGTTTAAAAAAATTAAAATAATTAGATGAGATGAATTCGGTCTAAGTTCCTTAATGATATATCTGACCTGCTATTTATCACACTTGTTAATCTTTAAAAATTAAGAGAATTATTATTATACTATTATTTCAATTCATAAAAATTGATCGAATCCAAACGCGTAACTACAGTTTTGATGCTCTTGGAAAAAAATTTGAATATTGCCAGGTCTTGATGGGACCCTATATGATGAAACAGAAGGATATCCCAATTTGCATAATTTCTCACCCATGTCATCACGCATTACTATAAGAGATGAGATTTATAAGCGATTACGCGACGGTTACGATTACTTCACGATTATATGTAAATTTACTCAAAAATTAAGGGCTAGTTTTTTTCACTTTCTTTTTATTATTATTATTATTATTATTTACTATTATTTCATATTTTTTTATTATTATTCATAAAATATTTAAGATCAATTCATTATCCAAACGCAACCTTTAACTACAGTTTTGATGCTCTTGGTCCTCACTCAATTCACAAATTTGACACATGATTGCCAGGTCTTGACTCAGTTCACAACTCTATATGATGAAACAGACGAGGATATCCCAATTCCCCATGCATAATTTCTCACCCATGTCATCACGCATTAACTATAAGAGATGAGATTTATAATCTTAGCCTACGCATTCTCTTTAAAATAAAATAGGTAAATTTGAGATTCACATAAAAATTTATTTTTTTAATAATAGATCTCACTTCTTTTAAAGAAAAATGTGAACCTTACACACTCTAAAACTGTATTTAATATTACTCACCAACTAGGATGTCCTTATTGGGTCTAAGAGCTTTTGATTCTTTTGCGGAGGTTGCTTGCTAGTTAGTTTTATGTTCCAAACTTAATGAAAACACAATGAAATCCCATAGTATTGCATATTCAGCTTTAAAACAGTGTTTGTTGTTGTGTATTGGAGTTTGACCCTGTCATCTTTCTTGTGCTTTATTGACCTTGTCATCTTTCCTGTGTCAAGTTTATGATGGCAGAATTGAAGAATGCATTAACTTGATTGAACTTATGCACATCTCTCTTCTCTCACATAAAATTGTTATTTGTTGTTAGATTAAATAATTGATAAAAACCATGTTACTGATTTTGTAACTCATATTTTATAATTTTGTGTTTTATAATATAATGTATAAATACTAAATAATATAATATCAAAAATATTATTTGTAACCGACCTGAGAACTCCCGCAGCATCGCATCCGACATGGCATGTTGTTTCTATTTTGATCCCCTTCGTCGCTTTGGGACTTCCCCATCCCCACGAAGCCCATTCCCATGAAGACAGAAGTCTACTCTTCGTCTTCTCCATCCCCACTCTCCTCCACTAATCTCGTACCTTCCTCTGTTCTCTATTACTCCATTAAGTCTGAAAACCTTACACAGCTAGACATACCAAGCACATGGAAAGCAATGGAGGCGCTATATGATTCTGGCAAGACTCGAGCCATTGGAGTAAGCAATTTCTCTACAAAGAAGCTGAATGCTTTGTTTTCTAGTTACTCAATTATCAACTTTTTTCTCATTTCAAGTTTATTCACCATTGGGTTCTCCTGCTATGGAGATTATAAAAAAGGAGGTCGGGGAAGACTCCTCCACAAGTGGCTCTTCGTTGGGGGCTGCAAATGGGTCACAGTGTACTGCCTAAAAGCTCAAATGAGACAAGGATTTGACCCAAAACCAAGATGCCGAATAACAAAATCAAACAAGGAAGCTGAGACGACGTCTTTGTCTGTTCTTCCAGAGGGAGGTTCGTGTACTTACAGTTTGAAGGCAACAAGAAAATTATTGAACTTCTCCAGTAAAACAAGAAAATTACCTGCAACTTGGGCTCAGGGAAGGAGAAGGCAATTCCAGAACCAATCAAAATTAACCTATACTACCTTAAGCAGACTCATCGTAACATACTAACTCCTAAACAAAAATGGACCAAAATCTCAGCTTTGAATACTGAAGCAAAAAATTAAAACTGAACCCCATTCAAGATGAAGAAAAACTAAACCCACAAAATCACACCCAAAAACCCACTAATCATCATTATTAATCTTCATCAAATCATCATTAAGAAACAAAACTAAGCCACCACCATGTTCAAACCAAGTCAAAACCTCCAGCACAATGGGTTGCTGACTCACTCCCAGAATCTCTTACCTTCTTAGCCTCTCGTTCTTCTCTATCTCCATCCGTTTTTTCTCTCTCTCTGATTCCAGCTTTCCTCATTTTCAATTTTTTATTTTCTTCTCCCAGGAAAAAAAAAAAGACAAAGAAATGGCACGTTTGTGGGCCCTTTTTTTTAATATTAACTAACGTGGCCAGCCGATGCCGCGGGGTTCCCCACCCCCGATTGCCCCTAGAAGAGCTGATATAATATATAGTGGATTGCATTGTGTGTTGCATGCATTTTACAAGATGAATATTATATTTTTATATGCATTTAATTAAAAAGGTAATTAGTTGTTTCTAACTTTAGTTATTTTTTATATATTTTTATTAATATGAACAATGTTCAATGCATTAGTATTATGCTTTTCAACATCATTTATTTCCTGAAAAAATGTAATAAAAACAAATATGCTTATCAACATCATTTTTTTAAAAAAGAAAATTGTGATACCCATATGATGTGTAAGGATAGGTGGTGTACGAGATCATACATTGCTTGTGAATGATAAATTTTTGCTCTTTATAATATTCCAATGGACCTCTAATTATATCATTCCTTTTAGAGTAAGACCATGTGATTTGGTCCTTCCATTAAGGCGTATAGGCTTTTATAACAATAATAAAAGAAAAACGGATACAACTCGGTACCTGGATTTTCGAGTTTCGAAAATATGGTTTCACTCGGGTATTAGCCCGAGTCATAACCCGGGTTAATCTGGGCTGGTACTCTACTCGGGTTTGAAATTCAGTTTTGAGTATACCCGAAATCCAGGTTACCACCCTTAGGTTGTTTTATAATCTCCCTTATGCATAAGGCAAAAGTCAATATTGTAAAGATTAGGAAAGGGTGTCCAAAAGTTACATTTTCAAATGGAAAAAGCTTCAAATCGGACATGGTGTGAATTTCACACCCTCTAAGAGCATTAGCATTGGTCTATGCATATGTATATGTAAAGTCATATTTGCATAATATGGCCTTAAAATCCTCCACATTGGCTTATGCATATCCAAATATTTAGCTACCTATGAACAGTGCTTATCCAAATTTGGATAACCACTATTCACTCTACAAATCATATTTTAATCATTATTTCTCTCCCCTCACACTCTCTCTCTCACAATCTTTTCATTTTCTCCCTCATTCAACAACACAACAAACCTTCACTTGCACATTTATTTTATTATTATAATATATTATATATATATTTTTCATTTTATTATATTTTTAATATATTATTATTAAAAAATTATATTTTTTATTATTACATTTGTATTATTAATGTCAAATATATATAGTAGATGTTAATTGTAAAATATATATAAAAAAATTGATTTTAGCAAAAAAGTAATAATAATAAAATAATAATATTTTATTATTATTTTGCCTCAAATATGCATAAGCCAATGTAAAAATTTTACTTGAATAGTAAAGTGGCTATGCAAAAGAGGTAATTTTACATATACATATGCATAAACCAATGCCAATGCTCTAACAAAAAATGGACACGTAACAGATTGACATTATTCATCTGGGATGCGTCCGTGCGTGTTGAGGAAACATTTCCCTCCTTTTTGTCTCTCATTTTCCTGTAACTTCGGGCTCCTCTCTTTTGATTTCCACTCTCTCTCTCTCTTGTGGAGAGAAGTCAAGTTCAAAACTTGAAAATTTGGTCGAGCACTTCTGGATCACGTCCGGTATGAACAGCCGATACATTTTTCCTCAACGAGGAGAATTTCATGGCTTTCGATTGTAAGGAATGATAACTTCTAGATAGACTTGTGCAAGGAAGAAAAGGAATATCGGAGTTATGATTTGGTCCTGCAACAATGTCATCTAGCTTGCTTCTCAACAAAGGTACATACTCTACAGTAGACTTCGGAGAATTTAATATACAATCATCACAAATAGAATTGCTCTCTTTGCTCAACTGGTTGACATTTCTCTTCCTTAGTGGAAGAGACCTCTCAACACAGCTGCTGCTACCGACTCTAAACAAGGGACTTCCAACTCGCTTTCTCCCTGGAGATAGCTGCCTCTTCTTAGAGTATTGGCAATGGTCTAGCTATTGCTAAATCTAAAATTTGACTAGATTCTTAATTTTTGGTTATAATATCAATTTTTGACTAGGTGAGTGCACATTGGACTAACCATTATAAAGTTAAAATAATAATATAATATTTTATTTTTTATTTTCTTTTTTGTAAATACAATTTATATAATATCAATTCATGCTTTGTAGAAATAATGTGTCTACTCTATCAATAAGTAGAAATAATGTGCATGCCATGTATGTTTTACCATTCAAAGAGATAGGGAAGTGATGAAATAATTAAATATTGCTTTCCATTGTGAATAGTAGCTAGCCATATTTGGAGAAGACTTAAGATTTACTATTCATTAAGTCTTAAGCTTTGGACCATTGGCTAGTCCAATGTAGAGGTTTTTTCTTACATCTAGCTAAAGTTTAAACTTGTATTGGCATTTGGCTAGTTCATTACCAATGCTCTTAGTAGCTTAGCCTTCAGAAAAGGGACTCATTCTCTCACTTTTTTGAAAAGAAAAATTGGGTGAGAGAGAGAGAGAGAGAGAGAGAGAGAGAGAGAGAGATCAGCGGGGTGAGGACACTGAGGAGGCATACAAGATTTGGTTCCCTGCAAGCAATTCTATTTTTCATCTACTAGAAATCATACGTGACACGTTTATTGGATGGTGTAAATCGACCCTAACCACCCCGTCCGGCTCCTAGCATTTTCCTTTTCAAATATAAAATACAAACAAAATTGTATTAACAAAAGAAACAAACTGATTTTTAAAATACAGAATGTTTGTCAAATTTCATTTGCTTAAAATATAAAAGAAAATTACATTAGCAAGTTAGACATTGATCATCTTCTGAGTTTTCACTTGCACAGTTTTCTGTTTGATAAGTGTGCTTTCATAGTCCGTCCCTTAGAAGGACTATGACAGGGAAGAGTACTAATGCCGTACGTATGGCAGGGTCACTTTGTCCTGTCTTTTAACACTAGAACACAAGTATTGCACCTTTCAAAATAGTTGAAAAATGGTGGTGACTTTATGCAAATTGTCCCATCCGACAATGAAAAAAGCAATGTCCTTCCACTTCAGTGGATTGATCATTCAAGTAGAGTTGTTCTTATCAGTACTTTGGTTTTGGTTTGTTCCTATTTATAGACATGTGAATGTGGGAGTAATAGCATTGGTATTAGTTTTATTAAATTTATTTTTAAAATTTAATTAAAAGTACATATTTTTTATAAATTTTAAATTTCTCTAATCATAACTCTACATTGAATCAATCATTGAATTAGTCAAAATAATAATATAATATTATTTTTTTAATAATAATATTTTTAATTTTTTTTTCATATTTTACAATTATGCTAACTATATATTAATTAATAATTTAATTTAATACTTAAATTATTATTTCCTAACTTAAATATATTGTTACTCAAAATTGAGAAACAATAATTTAAGTAAATAAAATAATAGTTATAGAGTGTGAACAATTTGTCTTTAAATTTGGAGATAAACTTAAATGTACTCATGTAACTCAAATTTGAAGATTTTAGTGTATGCTGAATCCAATGCAGTGATTTTAAACACAAATTCACCAAATTTTGAAGATGATACTCATTTGATGAATCCAATGTCAATGTTCTAAGATATTGATATAGTAAGATTCACTAGTTTGGAGAGTGAGATCCGATGATAATTTTGTGAATAATAGTAAGATAGTTTGTGAATAGTAGTGAGATAGTTTGAGTTGAGTATTTTTTGGGTTTTGAGAAATGAGAGAGAAAAAATTGAATAAAAAATATTGTAAAGTTAAAATATTGTCAGAATATAGTTTTATAATATTATTTTTATTTGGAGATTTGATAAGGTTAAATTGTTTTTTATTATTTGTTTAAAAATTTGAGAAAATTGTAATGAATTAGTTTGAAAAAGTTGTGATGGTTAAGTTGAAAATATTTGTATTTGAATTATGTTTGGAAAGAAGATAGAATAAGATGAGATGAGAATTTTGAGATGAGATCAATTTCCAAACAAGCTAGAGCGGGTAATTACGAAGAATTTTATCATCTATAGTATATGATGAATTTATATATCAACGAAAAATTAAATAACTGAAATATACAAACTATATTGTATTCAAAGTTTTTTCAATTTATGTTGTCTCTCTACTTATCAAACCAAAAACAAAACATCATCAGTATAAATTAGTGGAGTAATTCTACATACAACCATGAAGTGCGTAACCGCCGCGTAATCGTTTTGAAAAAGAGTAGGGTCCACTATTAAAAAATTAATTTTTTTCATGTGGGTCTCATGTTTTATTCATTTTTTTCAAAGCGATTACGCGGCAGTTATACAATTCACGGTTATAATTATCTTTTCTCAAATTAGTGCTATCAAATCGGAACTTTTCCTTTATGGTAGGACGCCGACTTGACCATTTTCGATGCCTTATTTTGCATTTATGCTAAGAGAGAAAAGTCCTGGCCCATAAAGTATTGGGCCAAAAGTCAATGTAATTGAACCTAGATATAGATTATTAGATGTGGGTCCATAATGTATTGGGCTAAAGTCAATGTAATTGAACTTTGATATAAATTATAAGTTTTTAGTAGGCCCGAGAATTTTCTTCTTCCAACCGCCACTGCCACCGACACCAACACCGACACCGACAGTATTCATAAATCTCGGTCTAACTTCTGACAAAGTGGAACCTACCCACATGATGCAAGCAACCCGAAGTCAGAAAAAATTAATAATAAGAACAACAAAATGTCATTACTGCCCTCTTAAAAAAGAAATAAGAAAACAGTTTTTCTTTTTCCATTTCTTTTTTGGGAAGACATACACTTTCCAGGAACGCGGTTAATCCTTTGACGCTCTAAGATCCTTAATAATTTAAGAGAAAATATATTTGTAATCGTAAATTATGTAACTGTTACGTAATCAATTTAAAAAAAATAAATAAAACATGAGATTTATATAAAAAAATTAATTTTTTAATAGTAAACTTCACTCTATTTCAAAATGATTACACGATGATTACACACTTAATTGTATGTTGAATTACTCATAATAATCTAATGAAAGCAACATTTATCATGTGTCTATTTAAATATAAACAAGAAATCTAGATAAACATGAATAATTAATTACTCAAAGAGGTGACATATAGAAAAACAAACCCAAGCTTTAATTATATTTAAATAATGCCCTAAAATCCCTAAAATCTCCATTATTAATTTTAAATAAAACAATTAATATTTTGTCACGTCAAAATATATCAAGTACTTTAAAATGTGAGAAAAGATAAATACCGAGTTGGTAAATACCAAGTTGATATAAAAAATAATAATAAATATTGACGTGACAAAATAAAAATTAATTTTATTTGAAAATAATAATTTGGATTAATTAAGGAATTCTAAAAAAAACTGCCAGCATTCATTTATACAAGGCCAACACGCGGTACGTACATTAATATCTCGTATATTATACTTGGCCGGGAGTGTAATAATTTAGGTCGATAGACCGGCTAAGAATGCCACCCCGGTAGACGGTAACCAAGATGAGCCATAGATAAACTGTGCAACGGTGAACTTGCTCGCCTCCACCGTCGACGTAATGACTCGGTACCCCGACCATTTGACACGTTGTCCTATTGCTCCTCCCGGACCATAATTCATGTATTCCCCGTAATACAATGTATCTAAAGCAAAAGAACTCGTGTTCCACTCTAGCCATCCATGGGGGTGAACGTGATCACCCATGTAGGACAACATGTACACGACCCTCGCGTAGAGCTTCCATGGACGGCCTAGATATGTCGGGAAGCTACCTTTAGAAGCCTGGAGATCGGAGGTGGCGAGGATCCGGCAAGCGTGGATGGAAATGCCGGTGTTTTGGTTCGGGTCCTTGCGGTTTTGGGCAGTGATGGTGATCTTCTGCAGGGGCATTGGCTTGCGAGCGTAGAGGCTGCAGTTTTGGAAAACCACGGCTGCGTTGCCGAATATGAAGTCCACGGTGCCGTAGATGTCGCACTCGCGGAAGAACTGGCGATTGGAGTGGACGTACAGCGTGTCTTGGTACCCAATGATGTTACACCGATAGACAACGCTGTGGTCCGCACCAACGCGGAGTGCCACTGCCTGGTGCCTGCCTGGCCCTGCCGAATTCTGAAAGGTAATGTCCCGTGCTATGAAACCGGCTCCGGTCGCCGCTGCAGCGTGGGTCCATCAAAAGAGTTAAGCCAGTCAGACGTCATGTGAATTTAACGACGAGAATTATACTAACTATTTTAAGGGTTAAATTATATGTTATGATCCATGACCCATCACCAATAATACTGTTTCTCACCTCTAAAGTTTGGGACAGTACTGTTTTGTCTATATATTTAGGATTGTAAGTAATAATATTAAACATGATTTGATGTACGTAGGTAGGTAAGGATAAGGATGTACACCGAAAACGAGAACATGCTAGTTTGATAATTAAAGAAACAGACAGCATCTTTAAGATTCAAAGTTTTATGAACTTTTAATATTGCCTAATGTTGAAGCTGAATCCGTGAACTTATGTTTTGACTAGGAATAAGTAGATTTGGCACGTAAAAAGGAAAAGAGAAATGATAGTTGTAGTTGTGAGTATATAAGCGCCGTATAATTATTTTAAAAAATTAAATAAATATGAAATATATATGAAAATAAAATTATTTTTTTAATTATAAATTTTATTATTTTTTAAAATTATTATATAATATTTACATACTTTACGAATGTACATAGTATTACTAAGAAAGTAAAAAAAAGAAGCTAGAAGGTCGAGACCGGTGGAGTTTTCGGAGGGTAATACCGACTAAATTAGGAGTAACTTTGAAAGGGTCGTTCTGATAATTGTAAAGAGGAATATTAATGTAATGGCATGCATTACAAAAAGACAGACCACATTTTACTTTTTTTCATTATAAGAAAATTGTTTATTTGTGGCCAGTTAATTCTAGTAAAATTATTATTTATAATTAAAATGAGTCTGTTTTGATCACAAATAATCTTTTTACCGCAATTAAATGACCACAAAAACTCGTTTTTCACGTGCGATGGCCCATAGAATTTTACTCAGAAAGAATAAAAAAAAAACACACAACAATAATGTATATAAAATTCAACGACAACGAAGAATAAAGTGACGAACGATATATATATATATATAGTGAAAGAGACTTTACCGAAGGATGCGGTGTGGAATGTCGTCAAGTTATTGTATATACTTTTGCTACCCGAGATGACGGTTATGCCCTTCCCATCCCCTATAAACATCAAGTTCTGCTTCTTCCTTCCCACCTTCAAGTTATCCTCTTCGTACCTAAAAGAAACGTACTTACATGATCAAAACATCCTTTGGCCTCCCAAAAGAAATATTATTCTTAATTCTAAAATTTTATATATGGCCCCTTTACCACACATGTGATATATGCTACGTAATTTATTAAAAAATATATATATTTTAAATAAAACGGCGTTCAAAAATATAAATAAAATAAAAATAAAAATTCTAGATTTCTTCTACACTTTTATTTTTGTATTTTTTTTTTAATTTACATAACTCAATACAAAATTTACATAAAAAAAAACATAAAAACTTCAAAAAGAAGCATATTGATTAATCTCAATAGAGTTTGCATTATTATTGGGTTGAAGTCAATGAGGCACTCACTGCCACTGCCACTGCCACTGCCACTGCCAAGAAAGGAAGACAAAAAGCTATGGAAAAGTTCATCATTTTTACTTTTAAAACACAAAAACAATTCTACTCATCTGTAGTCTCTTCGAACCTTACGTTTACATGAGTTTTTTTTCATAGAATTTGGGATTTTTTCATACTATAAGAAGAACAAAGCGACAAAAGTTGTAAAATAGTTCATAAAAATAAATAAAATAAAGGCTGAGAGAAAAGCTAGTGATTCGGATTTACCTTCCTGCCCTCACATAAATAATCGTCCGCCGAGTACTATTCTCAGGCGCTTTCTTAATCGCCTCCGCGATGGTCTTACAAGTTCCATTCCCGTCCTTGGACACCACTATATCGGCGTGTACCGCCGATATCGGTAAATCTAACAACTCCCTCTCCCTGGGACTCAACCATCGCGGCAAACCATCAGCATTATCCACCGGTATCTCTGTTTCCATTAACCTACGCCGGTTCTGAACTGGAACACCAGAGAAGTCGTCCGAGTCTGTCCCCGCGAATATAGCCAGGCAGTTGCTCACCAGCTCCGACAAGTCCTTCAACCTGGCCGCCACCTGATCCTTGACCGACCCTCTCAGCTCCGCGAACCCCTCCAAGCACGTTTCCTGGTTCGTCAGTGCCGCGCTCAACCACGTCATCACGTCGTGTGTGGAGGCGGTGGGGGCACCGGAGGGTGCCACTGAGACGAGGGACCGCGAGAGCGCGTCAACGGAGTCGTCCAGGAGCTCGAGGCAGTCTTCGTAGGCGGACCGTACGCGTGGCTCCATCTGGAGGTAGGAGAACCCGTAGGAGATGTAGAGTGCCTTGCTCATGTGCTGCAGCGTCATGTTGAACGAAATGTGGACGAGGTCGCGCTCCGATGCGTTGACAGAGCCTGGGAAGTCGAGCAGCGAGCCGACGCAGAGGTCCGGGTAACGAGTCCTGCTACAGGTCCGGGAGATAGCCAGGGTCGGCTTGCGAAGGATCGCAGATTCGAGTTTCCCAGAAGCCCTGCTCCGTAGCCGGACCAGGAGAGCTGCGGAGACCCCGGATGCCACGATTAGAGCGATTGAAAACAGTGTTAGGAGGATCACCTTCTTCTTTGGGGTGCTAGGTGGAGGGGCCGCCACTGCGTATTCCGGTGGGTTGAGGCGGTGTTCGGGTGATCCACCCAACTTGTCGGGCTGCCCAAGCCTGTTATAGCCCATTGTTTCAAAGTCCTCGAACCTTATCAACGATATAGAAAGAGAGAGAGAGCACTATATTGAGTTGTATCAATGGAGTAATAGAGTACGTGAGGGAGTGGTATGGATATATAGAGAGAGAGAGAGAGAGAGAGAGAGAGAGAGAGTAAAGAAGGGTTGGTGTTAGGTCGATGTCTTGCGAGGGCATGAGCTGGC
The DNA here is from genome assembly GCA_961763995.1 of Juglans cinerea. Taxonomy (NCBI): domain Eukaryota; kingdom Viridiplantae; phylum Streptophyta; class Magnoliopsida; order Fagales; family Juglandaceae; genus Juglans; species Juglans cinerea. The sequence goes on along the minus strand of CAUIVZ010000011.1, from coordinate 1,907,678 downwards.
CGCTACTCCCTTCCTTTCCTATTGTGACCCACTGATGTGTTAGAAAGGGGGTAGAGAAAGAGACAGAGCAAGTGATGGGGAAGAGGTCGATCGATCGGGTAAAAACTTTCTAATTTCTCTCTTATCTATTCTCTGATCTCTATGTTCATGTTTTTTCTTTTTATTAATGGTCGTATCGTACATAATATTCTATATATATATATATATATATATATACTTGTATACATAGATTTGGGAAGGAAAAAATCGTTGTGGATGAGAAAAAGAAAACCAAGTGATCGAGCTGGGGGATCGTGATGTACGTGCATGTGTGTGATAGTCTTAATTATTAAGCTAGGTCCTGGCCATGCATTCATGATCATCACGGCCTTCTTCTATAGCATTGCCATAATTAAGCTTTATAAAGCTAGCTTTTCCAGTCAGGTAAGTGGATTGGAACTAAAGAAAACGATTCTTAATTTCATTATGCATGAGTATATTGGGGATCTCAACAACATTAGGAGCTGTACGTTTGTCCCTTTCTTGACGTTAAGCCTGAGCGTTAGCTATATATGTACTTTAATTAGGTGTAATCCGATCTCATCGAGCTAGCTAATTCGTTCTCCCGACCATGGATGCATGCATGCTTTAATATTTGGTTTCCATACAAGGAGTGTCTTATCTATCCTTATAATTTTTTTAAATTTTTATATAAAATATAATAAATAATTTAATTTTTTCAAATTCTAAAATAATAATAATATTAAAAAATAATATATAACATATTTTATTATTCAACTTTCATTTCAACTCATCTTATCATCTCAACTCACTATCCAAACGACACCTATAGGTGTGTATTGAATGTTTTGTTATTTATAACTAGTCCTTTATATATAACTGTTATAATGGTGTGTATTGATGCATTTTATTTTCACTTATCAGATTGGTGTTTGTTGAGATGGAAATATCAAAGCTTGTGGCCGCCAAGTATAAGGGCATTGAAGCAATCTTGTAAGCCATGATTCTGCCCACCCCTCATGCCCAGGTCCCATTTGAACAGTTGACATATTTGAACAATGTATTCTCAATATTTAGTAGTTAAGGCGTAAGTTTTGGGTTCTGAATTGTCCACCCCAGTGTATAGCCCATAACTACATTAATGTGAATTCCCCACCTGAATGGATGAATTGAATGTCGTTAATTTATTATCTTAGATGGAAATAGTGCTCAAAGATTTGGAAATTAGGTTCCTACATGTTCTCAAGGCATATATAATGAAAGTTCAATATTTTCCTTTATGTTTCCTGTTTCTAACTATTTAATATTATAAGGCATGGGTTTAATATGACAATATTATTTTAGAAGTCAACATTAAGTGCAGTTTATGTGGTTAACAATATAATTAGCTTATTATTTCAGGTCAGTCATTCAATATTAATTAAAATTGATGTTTTAAGTAATATTGTTTGATTAACCTGAAATAATAAGAAAAATAGTGTTAATTACATAAACTGTAAGTGTGAGTTTGCATATCTAACAAACGTCTGGGAGATGCGCGGAAAAAAAAGAAGAGCATTTGCGGCGAATATTCAGCGTTGAGAAAGTGCGAAGTAAACGGCGGCGAATCAATAATTGATGCAAAATCTTCTTATTGCGGCGACTCTTATGCGCTGCAACAGTGAGACTTACTATGGAAATCTATAGCGGCGACATTTTCAAATCGTTATAATTCTCCTTTTGCGGCGATATTTGAATTTTTACGGTGAATTGACCTCCGTTGAAATTCGACTAATTGCGACGAAAACAAGGTTCGCAGCAAATGAGACTTATAGTTTGCAGCGAACACGTAAACATTTGAGGCAAAACAATTCGCCGCAAATAGATACGATTGCGGCGACAGAGTGATATCGCTGCCAAGAATAACTAGTTTTGCAGCGACTAATTTGGTATTCGCGACGGCATCTTTCGTCGCAATTAGGTTTTCGCGGCGATTATGTTGTTGCGTGGAACCTTTTTCCCGGCGCAATTTTATATCCTTTGCGGCGACAATTAATCGCCGGAAATGGTATCAATTTCGGCGATTTTTCCAATTCGCCGAGATTGAACGAAAATGGCTTTAGGATTGTGGCGATGCTGCAGCGATTGATAGATCGCCGCATCTGAGCTACAGCAGCGATTATGTTCATCATTCCCGGCGAATTTGAGCGCTGGGAAAGCCCAATTTTCTTGTAGTGCTAACTCTTTGTTTTTGAAAAATTCTCCCCTCCTAATTTATCAATAATAATTTCCATGCATGGATTGTTTTTCAAAATATTATATATTAATTACCGTTGCTTTATTATTTGCTGCAAAATTAAGGCTATGTTTGATTAGTAAGGTGATTTGAGATCTGATCAGACTACCTTACTAGTACTATTCAAAAACTATTTATTAATTTTTTTTACTACTTTTCACTATTATTTATAAATTATCTGAAATCACCTTAATATCCAAATGTAATATCTGTTGTAGTTGTGATATACCCTTGTGTACTCATGATACAAAAAATACTACCTAAATCGAACATTGGATCAACTTATGTATACATATTGAGCGCACGCATAATTAGTGAGGAAGAAATTGAAAAGGAAAGAGAAAATGAAAAGCAAAGTCAGATTAATTATTAAAACGATGGACAAAAGAAGTACAGCTTTGACTCATTTTATAATTTGAATAACTAGGCCATGCAAGCAGGGTCATTACTCATAATTAGTGGCATATTGGCATTGAAAGTTTAGGATCAGAATACAGCTCTATCATTTTTGTATTTTATAGTCTGGAGACTAGATTTGGAGGGATAAATTAATATATATAATGCGTGAGTACTCCTATTTTGAGCATCTAATTTTATCCTGAAGATCGATACAAGCAACATTAACGACAAATGTATACAGTTAGGAGCTAGGCTTCCCAAAATTTCAAAAGACTTGATCAATATTCTAGGTAGTTGATCACAACATAGTATAAAGTAATTTAATATATTGTTGCACTTTATATTATATCCTTCTGTTTCTGATGCTAGAACATAATTATTCTACTAAGACTTGCCAAGAAACTCACAAATGAAACACAAGTAATAGAGAAAGTCACAAAGAACACAAGATCTTTACGTGGTTCGATCTTATTGATCTACATCCACGGCAGGAATAGCTAGAAGCCTTATTTGTTTATTGATGAAGTTGAACAATACAGTTTGTTTTCAAGCATATACAACTCTCACAGATCACTTCCTCTATCAATGAGAAAATGCCTCCCTCTCTCGAGTTCTTTTTCTCTTGCTCTCCTGTATTTTCTTTCCTTACATCAATTGTATTGCATTACATTATGACCCACAAATAACTGCTTTTATAGAGTATACAAGCATAACAGAAAACTGCAACCCTCCACCTCAGCACTTGAGTCTTTGGCTGATTCCTTTTTCTCCACTTGACATGTGTATAGTTCTAACTGGTTGTCACTATTTATAACAAATCTCCACCTTGACAAGCATTTAGAACTTGCAAGATGTCTTCTCCTTCTTAGCTGTTCCTACTTGTTCCCCTTAGTGGGTACTTTAACAATTTCCCATGTGAATTAAGCTTAGACAGTATCTAAACTAGACTTTTCCATTCTTTGAACTTAGCAAAAGTATCACTTTTATTCTTTAGAATGTATAGCCATACTTTTCTGGAATAGTCATCAATAATGGTTAAAAAATACCTTGCTCCACCATGTGAATTCACTGTTGCAAGTCCTCATAAATCAGAGTGAATGTAGTCTAAAATCTGTTTGGTTTTATGAGTTGCTGTCTTGAAGCTTACCCTTGTTGATTTCCCAAGAATGTAGTCTTCACAGAAAGGCAATTCCCCAAGCTTTTCATCCTTTAATAAGCCTTGTTTCTTTAGTTCTTATATACCTTGTTGGCTGACATGTCCCAGCCTTCTGTGCCATAACAAAACCTTGTCTTCCATTTGTTTTTGGACTAAAGAGGCTTCACCAGTTACTGTCTTCCCAACCAGTGTGTAAAGCCCATTCTTTATAATACCCTTCATAACAGTAAGGGACCCATTTGCAACCCTTAAAATTTCAAATTTAGATTTAAAAGAGTAGCCTGATTGATCTAGCATCCCCAGAGAAATCAAATTCCTCTTCAGCTCAGGTATGCATCTTATTTCCCTAAGCAGACTTTTCATACCATCATGCACTTTCAATCTTACTGTCCCAATTCCCAGAATTTTATAGGATTTAGTATTCCCAAGAATCACATGTCCTCCATCAAGTTTAGTGAAGATTTCAAACCAAGATTTAGTGGGGCACATATGGAATGAGTATCCTGAGTCCAGAATCCATTCCTCTCTTGAATACACTTCTGAAACATTTAATACTTTAGCACTTTCATACCCATCAAAGACCACAGCTGTACCTCCCTCATCCTTAGACTTGTTTCCCATACTTTGCCTCTTTTCTGGACAATCCCTTTTAAAATGTCATTCCTTGTGGTAGAGGAAACATTTTAATTGTTTTCCTCTCGGTTTTGATAGTTCTTCCTCTTGTAGTTTCTTTTATTTGGCCTGCCCCTTACAACTAGCCCTTCTCCAGTTTCTATTTTAATTTCACTTTTGTTTTGTAACTCCCTTGAATGCAAGACAGATTGAACCTCTTCAAGTGACAGGCTTTCTCTCCCATACATCATAGTTTCTTTAAGGTTTGTATATAAGAAATATAAGGAACTCAGTAATAGAATTGTTTGATCCTCATCTTTTATTGTTATGTCTATATTTGCAAGATCCAAGATGATCTTATTAAACTCATCGAGGTGATCTTCCATAGCCATACTTGGTGTCATCTTGAAGGTGTAGAGCCTTGTCTTCTTATGGAGTCTGTTTGCCAGAGATTTTGTCATGTATAAGTTCTCGAGTTTTAATCAAACTCCAGCTGCAATATCTTCTTGAGCAACTTCCCTCAAGACTTTGTCTCCAAGAGAAATAATTATGGTGCTATGAGCCTTCTGCAGAACTTGTGCCTTCTCCTTTTCTGATAAAGAACTCAGTTTCTTTTCTCTAAGAATTGCATCTTGGAGTCCCTGCTGAACCAGTAGTGCCTTCATCTTAATTCTCCATAGGCCAAAACCATTCTTCCCCGTGAACTCCTCAACATCAAACTTGGTAGTCCCCATCGAACCTGACTCTGATACCACTTGTTGCACTTATATCCTTATGTTTCCGATGCTAGAACAAAATTATTCTACCAAGACTTGCCAAGAAACTCACAAATGAAACACAAGTAATAAAGAAAGTCACAAAGAACACAAGATCTTTACGTGGTTCGATTCTATTGATCTACATCCACGATAGGAACAACTAGAAGCCTTATGTGTTTATTGATGAAGTTGAACAATACAGTTTGTTTTCAAGCATATACAACTCTCACAGATCACTGCCTCTATCAATAAGAAAATGTCTCCCTCTCAAGTTCTTTTTCTCTTGCTCTCCTGTATTTCCTTTCCTTACATCAATTGTATTGCATTACATTATGACTCACAGAGAACTGTTTTTATAAAGTATACAAGCATAATAGAAAACTGCAACCCTCCACCTCAACACTTGAGTCTTTGACTGCTTCCTTTTTCTCCACTTGACATGTGTATAGTTCTAACTGGTTGTCACTATTTATAACACAAATATATATTAAATAACAATTAGCTTTTGTACGTACTTAAATTCCCCGTGACATATTTTCTTTGTTGAATACTATTACAAGTACTTGTATATACTATCAAAAGAAATTGGCTTGGGTCCGGTACTTCTAGACCCCTTTAGATTATTGCATGTCACGTGTCCCATAATTGAAGATATAATGATCATACGTATCATATAAAATCCAACACTAATAAGCAACTGGACCCAAGTCGATCAAAGCGATATCATAATAAAGTACTATAATTATATAATAAAAAAAAACAATTGACAAGAAAGGCACACATGTGTTTGATTTTCGATCAGTTGTCGATAGAGATTATGCGGAGTTGATTCTTTCTTTTGATTAAAAAATAAAAAAAACAAGTAGAACAAAAACCACCTTATACAGTCTAAAATAAGAAAAATGATATTTATAATCGTAGAATGTGTAAACGTAGTATAATATCTTTTTAAAAAGTGAGTAAATATAAAATTTAAAAAGGATAAAAAAAATAAAACTTTTAATAGTAAATTTCATTCTTTTTCAAAAAAATTACACGACATTTGTGCACTCCATGACTGTATCTATAAACAATAATTTTGTTATAAAATGTACTAGTTACGTAATAGTTTTCGGCATGCATGCAATAGGCGGAGATCATATTCAGTATTAAAAGTTTAAACAAGAAGTAGTCGCAATATTTAAACGCTAATTAATTAATTATTCAAACCGGATTAATATTTGAGTCATAATAATTATAATATATCTGACCCCAATTATCCACCAAGAACAAATAAAAATAGTACGTTCTAAGCCGATCGAGTACGTACTAGAGGCCATAATGGCATGAGCGAGCTTCATCTCCTCGTATTGTACTAAAAAAGACAGACAGACAAATCTATTATTAAAATAAAAAGAAAAAAAGAAAAAGAAAAAGAGAAGACAGACAAACAGTACTCATGATATTCTTTGTTTCTCACCCGCTAAATTGCGTACATGAAAGTATACATATCTAAATCAAGTACAATGTGTACAGCCTTGGTAATTTAAATCTAGACAATGCCACCAGCTAGGTCTATGCATATGACCCGGCAAACCGAGTGACCTGCTAGACCCGGCTTGGCCCGACCCGGCACATGCCGAGTCACTGTACGATCGGTTTACCAACCCGATAGATGACGAGTTTGAATTTTTTGTATTACACCAATTGGAAGTATAAAATTGTTCTTACCCAATAACCTTCACTTCTCTCAAGCCCTAGCCTCCAGACTCCAAGTACCACACTACCACGGATGAAAACTCTAGCCTTAAAAGTCCATCGCGCTGCTCACCATCGCCGTTCACCGTTGCTACTCACCATTGCAAGCATCAAGTCTAAACACAAAAATATTAGGTGCTTCGATTGAAAGTATGGTAAGCCATTTCCTCCAGATTCGTTGCACTCCTACGTGGATTCCTCCTATCTGTTTCAGTCCCAATTCTCCCAAGTCCGTAGTCATGGTGCTGGTGGGTCTCGTAATCCCGTGGTGGCACGAAGCTGAAGAAAAGCATGGCGATGGTGGGTCTCGTAATCCAGCTACCTTTGTCATGAGAACCAAGCATCTTGCCTTCTTCCCTGTTCAGTTCCATATCCTTGGCAAAAATGGGCTACTAGCATATTCTCCCATGGCGGACAAGGACTTCGACCTGCGGAATGCCCATAAAGTTGTAAGGGAAGTAATGGGTTGAATCTTGAGGGAGAGAAAGGATAGCCTTTTGAAAATTGTTTTAGGCGTAGCAGATTTTTTTTGAAAATTGACCGTTTAAGACAAACGAAAAGTGTTAACCCTTCTGAATATGGAGAATGGAGGGGTAAGAGAGAGGAAGTTGCTATCATGAGGAAGAAGCCAAGTTCGAAAATGGGGCTTTGGAACTTATGGAAATGGAAGAGGAAGTGAAGTGAAGAAACTCAAACTGCATCGTAGAAGAAGGGAGAAGAAATGCACCGTATGAGGTTGAAGAAATAAAAGGACTCAACGCACCGTTTGGAGGTGAGTAGAGTAGATAAAACGAAGAAAGGAAAAGAAAAAAAGGTGAGCATTCGGTTTTGAAATTTTTTGACCCGACCCGACTGCTACAGGTCAGGTCGGACCTATTTTGATTTGGCTTGTTGTCGGGTCGGGTCGGTCCCAAATCTATCTTTGGTGGATCGGGTTGCAGGCCTACCAGTAGCGTACTGAGAAGGGTGCTCTTGTACATGTAGGGATTATAAATGCAAATATTTTTATTTTTTAAATATTTTTACAGACTTAAAAATCACGTTCTTAATCATTAAATAAAAAAAAAATATCAGTAACTTTGGGGAACCATTCTCAATCCCAAGTATTTTTCTTTAAATTTCCTGGAAAAATTTCCTGAAGCTTTAATTCGCATACCCACCCACCTTCCCATTGCCCACTGCATGAGTTCACAAGATTCTGGATTTTTATCACGGAATTTATGTGCTAGCTTAAAGATATATGCATGGTCCTACGCATCAATAAAAGTCACATGGAAATGCATGGAAGGTATATATAGAGTACTTAATAATATAGTTCTTTAATTGACTACATGGTCAAAACATGTAAAAAGAAATTATTAATATTAGTAGGCTTTAACATGAACATGAGGGGTCTTCAAAATGATGTAGCACGTACGTAAGCAGTTTGGTTTATTTTTTAATTATTAAAAAAAAATTACTATCTTTTTAAAGTTGAAGAAAGTAGGGCGCCCCCACCCTATTTTGAAGGAAGCTGTACGTACCTATATTGGAACCAAAGAATTCTCGTTGGATTGTTGAATCTAAAATTGGAGTTGAAAATCATCATGTTAATTTAGAAGGTTCGATCAGTTACTTTTTTTTTCCTCAGGAAAAGAACTTGCATTGAAGTAAAGATCGATACAAAGAGTTTATATATTACAGACATTACAAAAATATAGAACTATAAAACATAAAAATATAAAGCTATAAGACAGCTAATAAATTACATCCGGTTGATCCTTTTCGCTATGAAACTCTAGCAGGTATTGAGGAACTTTGATTAGAGGGATGCTTCCAATAATTCTACTGGATGCTACCTATTGTACAATGTCATGCACGCATCGATTATAAAAACGATGTATTTTTTTGGCTTCCCAAGCTTCAAACTTGTTCAGCATTATTCTTGTATCCTTTATGATACATTTTGTTATCCAGTCTTGCGTATGTTCTAGCTCTGTCAAAGCTGACATTCTTTGGGAGTCCCCTTCAATTGAGATGCTCTTAAATTGCCTGAATTGTGCTTTTTTGACTCCTATAAATGTTGCCATCGCCTCTCCTAGATTTGGGTTGCAACTCCCAAGCTGGTCAGCCACCATGAAAATTATAACTCCGTTGTGTGATCAACATATCGCAACTGGGGTGCTTCTATATGGTTTTACCGCCACATCAAAAGTAATTGAGACTTTACCCACATGGGGGAGGGTCCATGTTTTCTCTAACACTTCATTTTTTTTTTCTTTCAAATCTCATGCATTGCAATGGTCACTGTAGGATCTTCCTACTCTACTAACAAATTGTTCTATAGAAAGATGATGAGAGTCATGCACAAATTGATTTCTATAGAACCATATGTTATCCATGGCAAGCACAACAAAAATTTGAAATTTGTGGACTTGAGTATTCGGAATATGGAGTCCAAGGGCCAGATCTAAGATGCACATGATCTAGTCTTGGAGGTTTTGTCCAATAGAAGACATGTTAAGAGGCCAGGAAGATTGTCTCCAAAGGATTCTAGAGTAGGAGCATTCTACGAAGAGATGGTAGGCAGTTTCTTCAGCCAAATTATAGATGGGACACTGAGATTGTTCTTCAGAGAGGGAGATGCAGTTTTTAAGGAGAACTCTTGTTGGCAGAATGTTATTGAAGGTTTTCTAAACGAAGAGTTTGAGTCTATCTTAAATTTTTAAGGACCGCATTTTTTTTTCCAGGTAGAAGAGTTTTGGTCGTTTGCCACATAAGCATTGCTATTTTGGGAGACCACAGTAGCCTAGGCTGATTTAACCGAGAATTTTCCTGATGAATGATAGACTCATTTTAGGCTATCCCTGATATAAAAGAAATTGAGCTGGGCAAGGGAGATCTTTTTGATTTCGTTAGCAATTTCTTGAGAAGGTCCTGTGCTAAGGGGGAGGCAGAAGGTGTTGGAATTGGGGGGATAGGGTAGGGATCCAGGGGTCCTTTCAAACTCGAGTATTGGCTCCGTTATTAATCTACATACAAAAATTGGAGGCTAGAAAGTCTCTCTGATTAAGCAAACCTTTCCAGAACTTTGAGTCAGAGGATTTGATATGCACAGACAACCAGTACGAGTGTTTCAGGTTTTTACTAGTTATGAGATCCTTCCATATGCTTGTGGCATTGGAAGCTAGATCCCAACCCAATTTACAAAGTAAGGCTTTGTTGAACTTGGAGGTTAATCTCATGCCTAATCCTCCCATGAATTTGGGTTTGTAAATAGATTTTCATAATTTTGGAGTAAAATTGTGAGATTTTTTTTGGGTTAAAACCCCACCAGAATTTCATGAGAGATTTGTCAATTTTGTGAGAGATTGTTTTGGATAAAATGGTACTGGACATCATATAGGTAAGTATGGAAGTAGCTACCAATTTACTGAGAGCAATTCTACGGCTTGAGAAAGAAGCTTCATTTTCCAACCAGTGAGTTTAGGTAGGCATCAGTTATTTATTTATAGTAACAAATTATGTTGTTTTTTTAAGAAAGATTTCCATACCTAATATCGATGAACACTTTAGATGTTGACCTTCTTTTTAGAGATTTTTACCGGTCCTTAGTTATTTGACTTATTTCTACTTGTTTTTTCCACGAGCTCTTTTTCTTTTGATCTTTGGGCAGTGGCAATTGTCACGTACGTTTGTTTGATTTTTGTCTCGTTCGGATATGTAAATGAGATGGAATGAGAAAATAAGATGAGATAAAAATTAAAAAATTAAAAAAATATTATTAGAATATAATTTTTTAATGTTATTTATATTTTGAAATTTGAATCGTAAAAGTTAAATTATTTTTTATATTTTATTTGAGAATTTAAAAAAATTATAATAATTAGATGAAATGAGATGAGATAGTTTATAAAAACAAATCAAACCTTATTTATCTAAAAAATAATCTTCACGTAATTAGTGCATGAAGTGAAGACATAATAATTAAATGCTGGTAATTATTAAGCAAAATACCATCATATTCTAATTAGAGAAATGAGTTGTACAAGTCTCAAATAGATAAGTCTCATACAAGTCCTTATAAAAAAATAAACCCCACCTAAAAAAAATATAAAAAAACTATTATTTATTAGTCAGACTTATTTTTTTACAAAAAGCTTGTAAAATACTTATTTATTTGAGACTTATACCTAATATTACTTTTCCAATTAATTAAGTACAAGTAATTTCAGATCGTTGACTTGGCTATATTTCGGCATCAAATTCATTTTAATTTATTTCAATTAATTATTGATGAGATCCATTACTTTTTTTATTTTTTATAAAAAGTTAAATATATCTCAATTTATTTCATATATTTAAAGACATATATAAACTAACTTTATACATTTAAATATATCTTAATGTGATCCATAAAATCTTATTATTTACCGATCAATTCAAATAATTTAAAATAACCCCAGTATCTAAACGCAGTCTAAATACAAGAATGGTTATTTTTACTCACTTTTATGACTGAGTTTTTAAATAGAAATAAAAAAAATGTGTTGAGTTTATATATATAAATCAAATTAAAATTGTTCTTCTCAGTAGAAGTACAAGGAAATTAATTTGTAGTGTGCCACCTAATAACTAAAGGAAAAGGAAAAAGGAAATTATTTCGTCATCATGACTCTTGAGCCAGGTAACCATGACTGTATAGTGTATCCATTCAGATAACCATGGGACCTACCGAGAGTCCACCGACAGACCAGTCCTCGTCCAGCGGAAGAATAATAATAATTTTTATATATTTATAAGAGAAATATTTTAATCATAATTTTTTTTAAAAAAAATTGAAATTATTATAATTTCACATAAAATATTAGATTAAAAAAACTAATTCATTATAAAATTAAACCTAATACATTTTATTTAATACATTTTATTTATAAATTTATTTTTATAATATATCTTTATAACTATAACATATTTCTCTTTAAAATTTGAGAGCTGTCAAACATTACGCAGGAATTGATCTTTCCGTTGTATATATGATAATTATTAACATGTTGAGATGCATGTGTGATGTTCTTGCCTGTCTCGATCCACAGCAGCTACTGTTCAGGAAATAAAGCTCACGACTTTTCCTTAACCTCTCATCTTGAATAATTAATTAGAGCAGTAATCTTGTTCCAAGCCCTAAATATTTTTTATAATTATTGTGGCATATATATATATATATAATTACTTGATTAAGATCAGATCACTCTAATTAATTGTAGTAATTTTAATTAATTGTTTTAGAACATAAAATCCGAAATAAATTGAACTTTTATATGACGATTAAGAGAAATGATAGTTGCAGTTCGCAAGTGTCCCGCAATTATTTTGAGAAAAGTGAATAAATACGGGACCCACATGAAAAAAAATTAATTTTTTAATAATGGATTTAATTATTTTTCAAAGTGACTGCACGATACTTGCACAATGCTTCACGACTGTATGTAATATTACTCAATTATTAATACATTAATTATTTGATATATAAAGGTAGCTATCTAGCTAGCTAGGGCTGAGAATGAATGGCCAGGCTAACAAACAAATTAATGAGCATGCAATGCATGTGACCACTTTCGTGGTGGTAGCCTGGTAGGGGACATATATATACATATAATGGGCCAAAATCACATGATAATTAATTAGCTGTACGCGGTGTATCATGATATAATACAATCAATTATCTGTATATATATATATAATATATATATATATATATATAAGACATTAGCATTTATTATTTTTGAGGATTATTTGGTTTTAATATTTATATGAAGGTTGCATGCATGCAGTACCAGTGGGACAAAATGCTGTAAAAAGTTGCCACTTGATCTGGACCTGATCATATGCTAGATTAATACATGATTATCTATATATTTAAAGAATTTTTTAAATACTAATTTATAAGCTGATCAGTTGATTTATTTTGGTCGTTTAAATTATTTATTTTCAGTAGTACCAGACCAACGTACGTACTCTAGGGTACCCATGTCACAAAACTGGGGATCATATGTCAACATTTACTTTAAATATTTGCTGCATTTCTTCGTATATATATATATATATATATAATTTCGTTTTCTTCTGCATGATGATTGATTGATTGTCCTTTTATAACGTCAGTACTGCCTTTATATAGTTTCAAAAGATGCAGGCGCATTTCTGAAATCTCGTTTTCGGAGGATATATATATATATATATTAAACACATACAGATGATCATGATGAAGTAGTGCTTGCAATTATGAGTGTTAAAGTGACTTTGATTAATTAAATAATGTCCAACCTGATCGAGAACAGGAAAGCATGGACGAGTAACATGATATCCTTACATAGGGTTTATGTTTCTTTCTATATATCAAATGGCTCTCTGGTCATGACGTCCTGTCTCCTATGTTTTCTTCTGCCACTTTGCCGTGTTTTTCCAACTTTTATTTTAAGCACGCGGCACCGTTCTTCAAAAGTCATATGACTAGCTCTTCAAAGTTATGGTAATTTATTTTCTGCATTTTGTCGTGTCCTTTTGGTGTATATCTTTGTATGAAGTGTCTCAAATGGCCTGAAGAGATCAGATAGGCACATGATTGATGGGTTCGATCTACATTATTTATTATTCTCGGAATTAAAATAATTTTACAAAGAATAATAAATATCGTCAATCTAACTATTTTACGTGTCTATCTCTTTTTTATATAAAACTTTCAAATTTATTGTCTAAACTTAAAGAAAATTAATTCTATCCGATGTTTCCAACAATAAAATAATTCATTGATCAATTTAGGAGTGTGCATGCAAAGGACGTACGTGCGGATCTTTTATAACAGAAAGTAAATATGTTCCTTGGTTCGAAGCTGCTGAATGATGATGGATTGCTGACCCCTTTTTTTTTAATCTTTCACTTTTTGTGTACGATATCCATGTAATTAAATTGGTCGGCAAATTACACTGTACTGATTTACCCCAAAAGCACTCATGTTGTCTTTGTAAACTTATATAGTTAAAAGGGAAAATTAACAAAAGTTCAAAAAGAGAGAAGAAGTAAAGTTAAATCTATCTTTTCTGGTTCTCCAAAGAGAGAGCCATCCAAACTACTGTTGTTCATGTAATTGGTCTAACATGCATGATCAATGCAAGATATTGTATGTACTAAAGCAAACATTACAATCACGGTCGTTGCTAGCTAGCTGTGGTCGGCGATCATAATCAATCAAAATTTGTTGCTAGTTGATCGTGAGTTGCTATCAAAAACCGTGTTTCAATCATATACATATATACTGGTGCAACTAATGGCGTTGCAGCTTGTTTTTAATTGGACCAGCTAAGCTAGCTCATTTTCAAGACCTGTAGCGAGTCATGTCCCTTTCTAAAACGATGCTCCAACTGCAAGTAATCACAGCTAGCTTCTTGTTCTTATATACAGCTTGATCATCAAAAGAGCAATTAATTAAATATAGTAATTATATGCTAGCTAGTTGTGACATCAAACGAGTTTTGGATATTGATAGTACTCCTCCTTTCCATGAATTAAATTAGATAATTGAGATGATAATTTTTTTTATCTAACATATTTCATTTAAGAAAATAATTACAGACATTTATCAAAACAAATGACTTGAAAAATAAAATCTAAAATATAATCTCACCACATCTCAATATTCTTGAGAGTTATCTCAATATTATCAACCCTCCAAGAATATTGAGATGACAATTGATATTGGGTTTTGATTGGAAAATTCCACAATCTAGCTAGTACTAAATTCGCCTAAGCTGCAGTAGTTAAAGCGAGTTTCCAATCAGTACTAATCAATTATTGACAAATGGGATCAAAACATTTTTTTTTGTCCTCAAACACAATCATCTTGATATCAGAGCTCTTGACTCATGCTTCGATTCGGCTTCCTTAAATTATTCTATGGTTTTGATCATGTTGTATATAATATAAATCATTCTAAGAACAAGAATCACAATCATCAAATCACAATTTAAAAAATAATATATCTGGGAAAGACATCTTGAAAGCAAATCTTAATACTCCACAAATATTAATAGCCGAATTTTCCTCTCCTTCCTCCTCACAAAAGTATTAGCCTTCAATGGGGTAAGTCAATAGACACATGGAGAGGAGAGGGGACCTAGCCATATATATAGAAAACTTATGGAGTCATCCCATTAAAGACTCAAATCCCAATAAGGTTTAAGAAATTTCCAGAATAAAACCCTTAAGCTTCCCAATAAGGTTTAGGGAATTTTCAGAATAAACCTTTAAGCTTCATGGTCTACATACGTAATTTACCACATTAAATAGGATATAATCCTATATTACTAAGGTGCAAAAAAACTCAAATGATCACTCAACATATTGGGTTTAACCAAAGTACCATTATGAGCTATATATCTAACCCGTTTTTATAAAACACAAAATATGCAATCAAATGAAACCCATATTTTGAAAATATTCTAACATTCTCTCACTTGGGCGAACATTGATTGCTATTAATAATAAAATAAAAACTTGTTATAGGTGGTCACACATATATATAGCTCTAATGATAACACCTTAGAAAACATGATCCGGTCCAACAAGAATATCAACATCGAACATGTAAGTCATTACACCACTTAAACGATGTAAGACCACTCTACAGCTACAAATGCTAATATCCTCATCGACATGGATCTCCATCCTCCGACTAATGTGGTAGTATGTAGTATGAACTTAGTACCAATGTGATCAAAAACTGTACTAATTCATATCAATCCTCATAATGCTTCAAAATGAAGATACATGTCTCTAAAAGAGACTCATCTTATGTCTTTTATCTATTATATCTCGAGATCTTAATGATATCATAATAAAAAAAATAAGCTAAATGCATACTCAACACATAGTTTATAATAGGAGATATATATATATATATATTAATTATTATTGAAAGGAGCTGTACCCAAAAACATATGGGTTGCCTACGTACCCCGTAAAAAGGGATCAAGCCAAAACTTAGTTTTTTTTTTTACACAAGTAACTCCCACTAACCAAAAAAATTAAAAGTTCCCACACTACCTATATTGGTAACATGTGTTTTAAAGACTTTATATGCTCTGTTTTTGTCTGCCCTTCCTTAACTTTGTCTCTACCATCAAATACTTGATGCCAATGTGCTTGGACCCACTAGAACTTTTATTATTCTTTGAAAAGAAAACCATTGTGCTATTATCACAATAAATAGTAATTGGTCTCGAGATGGAATCAACAACTTTCAGTCTAAAAATAAAATTCCTTAACCAAACAGCATGGATCGTAGCTCCATAACATGCCACAAATTCAGCTTGCATAGTAGAAGATACCACCAGAGTTTGCTTTACACTTTTCCAAGAAATAGCACCCCCAGCCAGCATAAAAGCATAACCCGAGGTTGATTTCAAATCATCTTGACATCTAGCAAAATCAGAATCTTAGTAGCCTACCAACTCAAGGTGATTTTAATGCTGGAATGTGAGCATGTAACTTTTAGTCTTCTTCAAGTATCTCATAACTTTCTTAGCTGTTTTCCAATGCTCTTGTCCTGGATTCGACTGAAACCTACTAAGAATATTGACTGCATAGGCTATATCTGGTCTAGTGCAAACTTGAGTGTACATTAAACTCCCTACAACACTAGCATATGGTATGTTCTTCACAGATTCCCTTTCTAGCTCATTCCTAGGATATTGAGTTTTGTTGAGCTTGTCCCCTTTTATGATGGGTACATCACCAAGTACCACCATTTTGCATTTCAAACATTTGTAGTTTACACCGTATATAAGCCTTCTGAGAAAGTCCTAACAAACCACGAGCTCTATGACGACATATTTCAATGCTAAGTACTTGAGATTTTTCATCTCAAAAGTAGCAAATAACATTTTCTTTGTCTCATGAAGTAATCCCAAGTCACTGCTAGCAAGCAAAATGTCATCAACATATAGAATAAGGAAAATAAGGTTTCTCCCACTGGTCTGGCGATATATGCAATGGTCAACTGTATTTTCAATAAAACCAAGAGAAGTTACAACATTTTCAAACTTTAAATACCACTGTCGAGATGCTTGCTTCAGGCCATATAAGAATTTATTTAACTTACATACCAAGTTTTCTTTTCCCTTCACAACAAAACCTTCAAGTTGTCTCATATAAACCTTTTCATAAATATTTCTATTAAAAAATATTGTCTTTACATTCATCTAATGATCTTCAAATCTTAGTGTGCCACAAGTGCCATGATAATTCTAAAAGAATCCTTGGACGAAACTGATAGTTAATGCCCTCTCGTTGAGTGAAGCCTTTTGCAACCAATCTTGCCTTCTTTCGCTCAACATTTCCTTTTTGAGTCAAATTTGTTTTTGAAAATCCACTTATTGTTTATGGCCTTTGCATCTGGAGGAAGTTCAACAAGTTTCCAAACTCCATTTTGTTCCATAGAATGCATTTCATCTTCCATAGCATTTTGCCATTTATCTAACTCATGATTTGTCAAGGCTTGATTAAAAGTAACAGGATCAACAATATGCCCAATATTAAAATTGCTCTCTAACAAATAGACAATGTAATCATTAGGCAATGCATACATTCTTTCCCTTTGTGATCTTCTGACTTGTGGTTTAGATTCTGACTCAATAGCTGTTGGAAGAGGAAAATGAAGTTCTTCTTAATGCCAAGGTTCTTCATTAACAATTTCAATCGACTGAGAAACAACTCTTTCCTGTATAACAGGAACTGGAACGATAACTTGATTAGGTTCAACAAAAGGTTCATTCAATATAGAACTCCCACTATCACCAACATCATTCTCCAAAACTTTGATAGTAATGAACTCAACAATTCTGATGCAACGATTAGGACAATAGAACTTATATCCTTTTAATCTGTCTGGGTACACAATAAAATAACAAGGAGTGGATTTTGGGTCTAATTTCTTTTCAAGAGGATTATAAATCCTAACTTCAGCTGGACATACTCAAACTCTAAGCTCTTGGCTCATGCTTCAATTCGGCTTCCTTAAGTTGTTCTATGGTTTTCATGTTGTATATAATATAAATCATATTAAAAACAAGAATCACAATCATCAAATCATAGTTTAAAAAATAATATATCTATGGAAGACATCTTGAAAGTAAATCTTGATATCCCACAAATATTAGCAGCTAAATCTTCCCCTCCTTACTCCTTACTCCTCACAAAAGTATTAACCTTCAATGGGGCAAGCTAATAGACACACATGGAGAGGAGAGGAGAGGAGACCTAGCCATATATATAGAAAACTTATGGAGTCCTCTCATTAAAGACTCAAATCCCAATAAGGTTTAAGGAATTTCCAGAATAAAACCCTTAAGCTTCCCAATAATGTTTAGGAAATTTCTAGAATAAAACCTTTAAACTTCCTGACCTACATACATAATTTACCACATTAAATAAGATATAATCCTATATTTATTACTAAGGTGCAAAAAATTCCAAATGATCACTCAACATATTGGGTTTAACCAAAGTACCATTATGAGCTATATATCTAACACGTTTTTATAAAACACAAAATATGCAATCAAATGAAACCCGTATTTTGAAAATATTCTAACATTTCAATCACAAAATATTGCTTAGCTCCTCTCAGTACTGTTGATATAAGATGGATGGCACCAATTGGGTGTCCCGATTTTTACCTATTTTGCAAAGCTGTATATAAATAGTTATTGTTTACCCAAAAAACTGTCTCAATATTTCTCAAATATTCAATGGTATTCAATATCATAGGTTGTGTTATATTATATCCTAGCAAAATAAAATTGTTGAGAGAAAGTATTGATGTACGTGCTATGGAAATTGGCTTATCTCTTCTTGTTCACTCCGTTCTTCCATCTTCTTTCTGGGTTGATGCATTAAACTTAAACTACCGTTTTTCCTATTAATAGATTTCCTATCCTCAATATGTTAAACAATGAATCTCCCTGATTATGGCAAAACTTTAATTTTGAAGTTCACCAGATTATTCTCAACTCCGATCTTATATATGGATCATATGAATGCTACCCGTTGTTATGTTCATTAATTATATGCCTCAAACTAACTTTGTTTTGGAACTAACTTGATGGGAACCAAGAGGGCCTAGGGTTCATATCATAACTAGTGCATATATATTTCTTCAACATGTTCTTAAGGTATAGACTCCCTCCCTATAAGATCCTCTGGGGTATGGTTTCTAATAGCACTTCTCACTTTTCAAGAAGAAACTCGAAGTTTGAATCCGAATGCAATATGTGTATCTTGTTTTGGAGTCTCGATCGCTAATGGTTGCAACTGATGGATGGAAGGAAAAGTTGATATCTTGGCCGTGGACTCCTTTTGGTAATTCAAATCAGTGTTATCTATAGACAGAGTTAGTGATCCCAATTTTTATTTTTTGGAAGTTGTGGCTTAATCGAAATGCTGCAAGTTTTGATTGTCAAGCCAAGCCTGCCTCCGTGATAATTTGGAAAGTGAAAAGATGTTTACAAGAGTACCTGAAGGGTAGGTTTAAGTCACAAAAAATCACTGCAAAACATTGTATACATACATTGCAACTACTTAGAATTCCAATACATAAGGTACATAACTACTAAGAAACCAATTCTAGTTTCTTGGAAGCCCCTTCAGAGAGGTATAATGAAGTCAAGTCTAGATAGAGCCTCCAAAGGGAATCTTAGCTCACCTAGATGTGGTGGTACTGTAATACATGATTCACAATATAGCTTATCTGTTAGATTATATTACTTTAAATAAAATAACTGCCATCAAGAATTATTTGCATGACAAGTTTAAAATCAAAGATCTCGGGACTTTGAGATACTTCATTGGAATTGAAGTGGCTCGATCACCAAAAGGGATTCACATCTACTAACGAAAATATGCACTAGATATTCTTGCTGATTCTGATGTTTTAAGGTCAAAACCTACCAAGATTCCCATGGAGAAAAATTTAAAATTCAGCAAGGATGATGGTATGCCTCTCACTGATCCCTTTGTGTATCGAAGACTCATTGGCAGGTTATTATACTTGACCATCACTCGCCCATACATTAGCTATCCAATTCAAACTCTTAGTCAGTTTATGGATAAGCCTACTACAATTCATTTAGCTGCTGCTCATAAAGTCTTAAAATACATCAAGGCTGCACCTAGTCAAGGCCTCTTGTTATCTGCTACCTTTGAATTACAATTGATTGCATATTGTGATTCTGATTGGGCATCATGTCCTAACACCCGTAAGTCAGTTACTGGATATTGTGTACTTTTGGGTCACTCTTTAATCTCTTGGAAGTCCAAAAAGCAGACTGTTGTGTCTTGTTCCTCAACTTCAGCTGAGTATGGAGCAATGGCTACCACATCTTCTGAACTCACCTAGATTCGATTCATTCTTGCTGATCTGAATGTGTCACATCCTTAAGCAGCCACACTCGATTGTGATAACCAAGCTGCTCTTCATATTGCAGCAAACTCTGTCTTCCACGAATGTATCAAACACATTAAATTGAACTGTCATGTGATTAGAGACAAAATCCTTGAAGGCTCCATTTCCACAGCTCATGTTCCTAGCCATCTCCAATGAGTTGATCTGCTTACTAAAGCTCTGTCATCATCACTTCTTTATTCTCATTTGCTCAAGATAGGAATTGGCAACCTCCATTCTCCATCTTGTGGGAGGGTATTGTAGCATACAGCTCAAGCTACAAGTCGTGCATCCAGTACAGCATACACAAGAGATAAAGGTTGAGATACCAAAAGATTCTACAATATTTTTTTTCTTCTCTTTCTGTTTTGCTATGTTGTCTTTATTAATGAGCTGTATAGGTAGTTATTTCAGTTTTTTACATTTAAGGTAGAGGTAGCAGGCTATATTTAATTTCCTCAATATGTACATATTTGATTCATTCAATTCAATACACGAGAACAAAAGTTTCTTCTCATTTCCTTCTTGGCTTGAATCCTATTCTCTCTATTTTTTTTTCCATTTTGTGTCAAGCATTCGGCTACTTTCTCTGCACTGCAACTCACGTGAGAACCTGGAAATAATGATGTTAGATGCCCATCAACTATTTTTCCTCTCTCTCTCTCTAAGCAGCATTGTTAATGCTCACCCAAGCTGATGGGGAAGAATTTGATGGTGGTCAACAAAGATGAAGATGCATCAGTGCTAGTAGGGCCTATACAATCACATCTCGGCCAACTCAACCCTCTAACTCCAAGGTTTTCAAAACTTTTTGAAGTCTCTCCTGTAAATATTCAAGATGAGGTCTACCACTGCCATTATCATATGGTCCCTCATATAAGCCAGGATTCACATAATTTATCGGGGCATTGCTTCGAGGGAAAGTCTTCAAACAGTTTTAGAAGCGCAATACTACAAAGACACCACAAACGGTTGCACGAGGTCTTGCTGGCTTTTTTCCATACCAGTCCCAGGATGGTGGATTTATTTCTTTCATGGAGTCTTATGAGTATGAAAGTTACTTCAATGTTCCAACTCAACATACATGTAATATGGAGAAATCCTTAACAAATCCTGATTGCCAGTAGATGAGTGGTCGTTTGTTTTTTCTAAATTCCGCACAACTTCTCAATTTCGAATTGTTTCTCAGTTTTTAAGTGCCCCCAAAATGCCACTTCTCAGTTTTGGAATAAAACTCCCTGTTTTATTTTTTGTACATGCTAGATGGGATTCTTGCGCAAAGAATTTGCAAAATCTACAGTATTTAACTTTTTTTCCTTTTTACTTGGGTATGGATACAAAATTTCCTGCTTAGAGCACTCTCAATGACTTTTGTATTATACAAAAAATGTAAATTATTTGAAGAATTGTTCTAAAAAGGAGTTACATTCAATTATGTAAAAGGAATTGTAAAATACAATTAGTTACAGTATTCCGCTACATGTACCGGGTACTGTTCATCATATAATTTTTTTTTAATTATAGACATTTCATTTACTCCCTCATTTTCTTTTATTTTAATTTTTATCATGTAAGCAAATTATTTTTATTGTTCATCATTTAAATCACATATGTTTCATTTTCTTTTAAAAAATATCTTAGAAATATTTTTAAACTAATTTTTTCATATTTTGATTTTATTTTTAATTTTTATTTGGTTTATATATTTTTGTTTTACATGTATAGTACTGAATTATTTTACATTGTATATAAAAATAAATTGTAAATATAAAAAAATATATAGATATTGTAAATTTATTGGTAGAAATGAAATATTTAAAAAATAAAAAAAATATTTAAATAATATAAAAAATAATAATTTAATAGATGATATATTATAAAACTTAATATATAAAATAAAATTTTTTTTAATGATATATTTTAAAAAATAAGATAAAATATTTACCGTTAGTGCTAAAGTTGGCCTTGCCTGATAAGACATTATTAGGTTGTCAGCTTATCTTGATTTTGAAATAAAGCACATCTACAGGGAAGGAAACTTCCTTACAGTTGGGCTTGCCAAAATTGGAACAGCTGGCCAGGAAAGATGCTTAACTCTCCTTTTGGTTTTCGGAAATATCTTGTAACTCCGATCTTGTAAATTATGTTATTTCTGTGCTATAAGTTTGGGTAATCAATACATTCTTGCCATAATTACAAATTAATGTACGTTGATAATTACTTGAAGATATAAAGTACCTCTTATCCGTAATTTGATTGGACATAATTCCATCTTTTTTCATAGCATCGTTACTTGTTTTAAAAATTTTAATCGAAATAGACGTCTTTATTTATAATCAAGAGAAATTCTATTAGTAATCTCTACTTGGAGATTGTATATATAGAACCTTTATTAAGTGAAAAAAAAGTATTATTTTAGAAGGGGATAATTTTATAATTTTTAAAAAATTTTAAAAATAAAATTATTTAGACTTGTATTGCAGTCTCTAAATAGAAATTGTATATTGCTCATTAATTAATACTATATTCTTAATAGAAACCGCCTCTACTTTGTATTTTTATGTCTACCTATATTTAATTTAATTTTGTATTTTTCATTTTATTATTTACAATCATGACATTTATTAATGTGTCATATTTTAGATGATTTGACTTATTAACTACTTGTATGAGATTCATTTAAAATGTTATACGATTGTGAACGATAAAATATAAAATATAAAATAATATTTATCATTTACTAACTAACTAGGTACATTAATGTGACAGGTATATAATTCATAGCTTGCTAATTGTTGTTTAATTAATGGCTAATCAGCTTTCCTGGCAAAACCATGACCTGAACTAGAAGTGGTTCATGCATTTTATAGACCACATGATGATCTTGAATAAACAACCAGCAGTGACATTATATTATAGACAAGCTAACTGCATGGTTAATCATATGCTGTCTGATCTTATATTAAACATGCAGATGTTATTTGTCATAAAACTCGATTAAAGGTTGCCAAAGTTGTAACTTGTGGGGGTGTCCTAATTAATTAATATCTTATCATGATGACAACTTCATCTAGACTATTATATATGGGTTATGGTACAAATGTCTTTACTGAACTTATTGCATTAAAATTTGACTCATTATTATGTTATTATTTATTATTTTATTATTACTTTTCACCTCCTATTTACAGAATATTTGAGATCATCTTATTACCCAAACGTAACCTTAGTCAATCTCGATGCTGTGGGTTATCATATATGGTTTCTTTTTCATGAATATCCCATTTGCCTAAACCTTTATATAGTATATATGCATAAGATAAAAAAAAGCTGGTTATCTAATTTTAAAGTTTAAAATTGTTTTTATTTTGCAGAAAAACCAAAGCAAAAATTTCAGAAATGAGATTTTACATCAAGTACGTACTACGGTACTAGGTGCATGAGTTTTGAGTTCGAAAAAAGAGCCCACGGTATCGACAAATGTCCAGCAAAAGGTTGTAAGTGCTGGGTAGTGACCCTTCACAATGAAGCAACGCTTATGGGCTTTATCTTGTCTACATATATACATTGTAAAAAGAGAAGAGAAATGCTAAGAAAAATTTTGCATCGTAAAAACAGAAGAGAAACACTAATTATATATTGGTGGGTTTGGATAGTCAGTTCAGATGAAATTGAAAACATCTTATCTGGAGTTGTACTGTACAGTAATTTGCTATACAAATATAATATTTCATTTCTTAAGTTTTGAAAACATCTACTTAAATGAACGGTATAAAATAGTGAAAACTGACATGAACAGTGCATGAACATTGCCAAACTGACATGAATAGTGTGTAAACAGTACATGACCAGTACACAATTCAGGTACTCTATAAAACAATGAGACCCACACTTTTTTCAAATCCCAAAAAGTCAAAATTATCTCATCTCATCTCACTATCCAAACATACATTTTTTTTTTGTTTTTATAAACTATCTCATATCATCTTAACTTAAAAAATCTCATTACTATTCAAAATATCTGAACTCATCTGAACTGTCTATCCAAACCCACTCTTAAAAAAAATTTATAAAAATTGATATACTAAAAATTATAAAATTTGAAATTTAAAAATAAAATGAGTCTTGTAATTTTTTTGTAAGTAAAACTGCAAGTACAACACTACTTGTAAAAAAAATATGGATAAAAATCATAAAAAAGGAGGAGGAAAGATGCAACTTTCAAATATCTGTCTACAACTAACTAGCTAGCATTTGACCAAAAACGTGGTGCTCATTGATGTTTTGAAATAAGAATTCAATTATTATTGAATTTTGTATGCTACTTGCGTCTCACATGGCCATGTGTACCTACGTGTGCACTCACACACGTTCACATAATTAATAAATCATAGGTTATACGAAACGAAGCTTGTATTGACTTTACACTATAAGAAATATAATTAAAAAATAATAATATATGAAGATTTACTCCGTGATATTGGCTGCCATCAAATAATATTGTACAGCGAAAAGGGTGTGGATCATAAACAAAATCTAGGTCATCCCAACCACGTTCTTTTCCTTAATTCCGCACAGGAGTTTTTTATTTTTTTTATTTCAAATGGTTACCAAATTAATCTAATTTAGTTGAAAAAATCTATTATAAGTCAACATAGATAACATAAATAGTAAAATATTTACATGACATAATTTAATTTTAAAAAAAATCTTAAAATTTGAATCTTACAAAGAAAATCTTATCGTCTCTACATATGAAATATAAAGTTGAAGTTAAGTAAATGTGACGCATAGAAAAGCAAGTAATCTGTCTTTTTTTTTTTTTTCCTATCATAGAAGATTAAATAAGTAAAAATTTTGCACCATTATTTAATTTATATCTAGGGAACTTCGTCACCATTAATTATAGAGTAATGATACACTCATAATATTTTTTTATTACTATTTAAAGCACTAATAAAGAACTCAATTTAGCTAAATTTTGGCTAAAGTTTTGTTAGGTTGCACAAAAATTCATTATAATAGACTCAATAAATAAACAATAATTTTAATCCAAGATTTATTTACTGGCCAAATATGGCCAGCTCCTTGGACGGGCTAAATATTATTTTCACCATAAATAATTTTCTTCTTGTTGCCTGTTGTTCCTTCCGTGCAAAAATACTACAGAAAAATATATCCGTTGTGAATATATGACCGTTGGAAAAATATGACTGTTGAAAAAATATATCAGTTGAAAGAATATGACCGTTGTAAAAAAAAAAGACTGTTACAAAATTATATCCATTAGGAATAATATGAATGTTAGAAAATTAATGTGTACTTTTTTAATAACGAATAAATATTCAAATTACAATTAGAATTAAAATAAATGAAAAGGTGAAAATCAATATTTTAATAGAATAATGATAGATTTGGAGAGTCTGTTATTTGATGTTATTGAAAAGTGACTAACTAAATTTATAAAAGTGAATTATCTGACTAAATTTTCACCAACCTTTATTGAATCCATGTTTTAAAATGAGAATATTTATTTAAAGTAATGTCACTTTTATAAGTTATTTTATAAAAATGTTCACCATTTAAAATATAGTTATATAAATGATTATAAAAAGAATTGTATCTCTATTACCTTTGTTATTAGATGGCAACAATGGGAAAAGCACTCAGTTGCAGAAGGTATCACGGAGGAAAAAAAAGTTGGGGATACCAAACTGTCAAATTAGGCCAGCTTGCAGTGTGTTAAAAAAAATGAGGAAAGGCTAGCTTGCATACATTTAACCCTCTTATATTTTCTAGGTAAGTTAAGTGGTTGTTCCAACATTTCTTTATTCCAAAGCAGGCAGATAGCCATTTACCCTCTGTCAAAGAGCCCTATTATGTTTGACTATACTCACTATCTTACCCCCGTTTTAGACGAATTTCAAGCCCACATGTATTAATACCCACAACTGAGGTCTGAGCAGGAGAAGACGGTGTCCGTTTTTGAGGGCTTTTTGAAACGAAAACAAAAACAAAATCCTCCACAAAGAAGAGAGAGGGAGGGGATTGGAGAAGCAAGATGATGCTGATGGGCGATGGTAAGGCATCATCAAGCAATCGTGAGGTGGCGTTAAGTCCAGCAGCTCGGTTGTTTCATGCCCCACGCTTCAACTGTTATATCATCGCCATCATCGGTTGCAAGACGCCAATCAATCCTAACGTTTTTAAAGCTGGTTTGGAACATACTTTGCTCAAGCATCCTAGATTCTCCAGCAAGTTGGTAAGAAAATTATCGTATTTCTTCTCTATTCTCATGATCTTCTTCTTTGCTGGGTTCCTCTGTTTTTATTTTTATTTTTTTTAATTATCTTTGTCTCTCTCTGGTGGGACTTGGTCAACAACCATGGTTTAGTTTTCTTGAATACCATAAAACCAATGCCTTTTCTTTTATTTTTCCCCTCAAGTATTTTGAGGCCATTTGGCCCAATTGAACATGAACTTACATTTATTTTCCCAGAAAGAACATCACCAAAGTTTCCACAATCCAATCAAAACTTTGATACCTCCCACTCCCATTGAGCTGGAAATCCTCCACAAATGACTAATCTCAATCTGTTTTGAACAGTCCACTTTGGTTGCAACCAAATCAAAAGCTTTTTAATTTCTGGAGTATAAAGGAAACAAAAAAGAAAGCCAAATTAATAATAATAAGGTAATTGGGCCACAAAAAATAAAGGTAGGTACTTTCATGGGAAGTGGCATTTTGGGTACCCACCCCCTTCACATCCCACCATGAGATTGGCATGACCACCAACAGTTCATTATTTTGATTCTCACAAAAACTTTACTGATACTGAAACCGAGAAACACTCCCCTTTTCAAGTATAACAACAAAAAGAATTCTTTCTGTCCCTGATAGTCAGCAAGATGTGCCATTTGCATTAATTTTTATTTAAAGATTTTAACATACGTTTTCCATTTCTTGTAAAACAAAAGGTCGTTGATGGCAGCAAGTACTGCAGAAAGCAAAAATGGAGTCAAACGAAAGTAAATATGGAGGATCATGTTATTGTTCCTGAATTGGATTCCAACATAGATTTTCCAGACAGATTTGTGGAAGACTATGTGTCAAATCTCACAAGAACTCCCTTAGACCTCTCCAAACCATTATGGGAAATCCACCTTCTCAACATCAAAACCTCAGATGCAGAGGCTGTTGGGATTTTTAGGATCCACCACTCAATGGGGGACGGTGCATCTCTAATATCTCTTCTCCTAGCTTGCACGAGAAAAACCTCTGACCCAGAATCATTGCCTACTATTCCAGCCAAAAACCGTGCAAGTTCAACTAATTCGAACGGGTTTTGGTGGTTCCTTTTAGCATTTTGGTTGTTTTTAAGGTTGATTTGGAACACTCTGGTGGATATCTTATTGATTGCGGCGACCATTTTATATCTAAAAGACATGAAAACTCCAATCAAAGGTGCACCTGGGGTTGAGCTGAACATCAAGAAATTCGTACATCGGGCGGTCAGTTTGGACGACATAAAGCTCGTGAAGAATGCAATGAACACGGTATGTATGTCGATTCACAACAACCCATATTTATTTATTCAGGTTAAAATTATTATTTTTATTTAATTAGTGGCGAAATATATTTTCTTTATTCAAGCTAACAAAAGCTCGATCGATTGTCACCTGAATGGGACAGATTTTCATTTCAATTTCAGTTTGCTTTGGAATGGAGTGTAGTAATGTGGCCATGGAAATCTTTTTTTAATTTTTCAAATTAAGTCCTCCCTTTTTTGGGGCCTACTGGTAAATAGAAGAGTTTAAGTGCTGGTTTGGATAGTTATATGAGATAAAATAAAATGAAATAGTTTTATATGTGTTAAATAAAAAAATTTTAGAATATTATTTGTTAATATTATTATTATTTTAAGATTTGAAAAAAATGAATTGTTTATTATATTTTATATGAAAATTTAAGAAAGTTATAATAATGAAATGAAATATGAGATGGGTTGAGAGTGTTTCTGTAGCCAAACGTGTTCTAAGATGACTTTTCATCTTTGGAACGTGGACTTGGAAACATTTTCCTATAATTTTATTTTTTGAAATCCATATTTTCCTGAGAATTATAGTTTTTAAATTTTTATGACAGTATTATTTTCATTCACCCATTAATTAAGATGTAATAGTTTCCCATTTTAAGTGTTTTTTACTTAAATGTCTAGCTGAAATTATTTTTGTTCTGTATTATTAAATATTATTTTATTAAATTATTTAAAATAGTATTTTGGTTAAAATATGAAGAATAGTACTCTTTTCGATTTAAATATAAGATATTTTCCCATTTGAATAACTTTTATTAAAAAAGATTGACTTTTGTATCTTTAAAAATTTATAGATTAGCCCGTGAATAGTACTGTTAGCCAAAGTTGACTGGCCATGTAGCGTCCAGACGTTTCCTTGGCCATAATAGCTAACCCGTTACATGATTCGTCATTTTTTTCTTCCAAAATTTGGCTCATCTACTTGGAATTTCAACAAAAATTTTGGCACCTTCTGGCTAACGTGTGGGCAACTCTTATGTCTTAAATCCAAATGTTTCGGCACCATCCAATATATAGGAACAGTTTAGTCATAAATGATCGCTCGTTGTCGCTGACCAAGTTAGAATCTACTTTTTATTTACTTAAATTAAATAACTTCTATTACTTAAATTTAGATAAAAAAAATTATAGTTGTAGTCGTGAGTGTGAAAACGCCGTATAATCACTTTAAAAAAAATGAATAAATATAGGACCTATATGAAAATAAATTAATTTTTTAATAGTATACCCTACTCTTTTTCAAAACGACTGCACGGTGCTTGTCCATTCCACGACTGTATGTAGTATTACTAATTTAGATAATATTTTCATAATATATATATATATATATATATACACACAATTATATAAACCTATAAGAGTTTGAATGGAAAAATTTAATTGGTATTTGTAATAAATCATTTACGATATTTTATCACAAAGTAAGGACAACCCATACAATATTGTCTCTCCAAAACCATGCAAAGGCTATTATAAGCCATTCTGTTGTAAGATTGCTTCAAGCACATGATGCTTATATATATAGTTGATAGGCATTTGTTTATGCACTTTCTTTATACAATCATATATGAAGCTTTTTTCCTTTTAATTTTGGTGTGGATGTATTTTGTAGACTGTCAATGATGTAGTTGTTGGAGTAACTCAAGCTGGCCTTTCCAGATATCTGAACCGTAGATACGGTAAGTTAATTTCCATCAATTCCATATATAGATGATTATACTGTGATATCATGTTTAAGATTGACAATTGAGTAATGTTGTTTATTATGCTCTTAGTCATCATCATCCTTTCATTATCGATCTTCTGATGCGGCATCAAATATTTTGAAAGTTTCTTTTTTATTGTTTTTACTTATTTGCTAATTATTTAATGTCATATTTATTTTCGAGAAATGATATATACAGTCATAGAGTGCACAAGCGCCGCACACTTATTTAATTTTTTTATGTGAGTCTCATATTTACTCACTTTTTTTCAAAATGAGTGCGCAGCGCTTGCACAACATATGACTGTATTTAGCATTACTCAAAACTTATATAGTCCATTGAGAATAGTGAAAAAGCAAAGGTCAT
This sequence comes from Juglans cinerea, assembly GCA_961763995.1. Lineage (NCBI taxonomy): Eukaryota > Viridiplantae > Streptophyta > Magnoliopsida > Fagales > Juglandaceae > Juglans > Juglans cinerea. The sequence continues at coordinate 1,877,594 of CAUIVZ010000011.1, read as the reverse complement.
TTTGTGATTGATAGGCAGAAATTTATTTGGCATTGCATGTCTTGGATCATTTTTTTTTTCAGTTCTTAGTCAGCAATAACATCGATCCTGTAAATTCTCTTCTCATTGTTTCTGGTTATCCAAGCCCAAGAAGAATCTCTTGAATCTTGTTTTTCCCAATCAACACATATCAGGTCTAGATGTGGGATTTGATCATAGTAATCCCCCAATTCAGTACTTATACACTTTAGTTGATCCAATGATGAGTATTATATTATCATAAACCAAATGCATGTACATGACTGCCTCAACATTTTATAGATTCACTCAGCAGGTGAGGAGCAGAAAGATGGGCGAGTGAAGCAGAGGAAAACCAATATTCCAAAAGGTACCCACTTTAGGGCAACCATTCTTGTCAATCTACGAAAAACTGTAGGAATCCAGGTAAATTATCTTTCATCGTTGTTTGAAGAATATCACATCCCAATATGCCTCACTACAATGATAAACCCAAAAATCTAAATCATAGATCATTCCAAAACTGGAAGCTGATCATAGAAAGATATCATGCATTGAATTATTTAGTTTATATTTTGTCAGATAATTTAACTGTCTATTATCTCAGATATAAACTTGACGAGTTTTGATCGAAATATTCCATGCCAATGTTTCTCGTGTAGTAATGCTGTCAATTAAACAGGATCTGGCTGATATGATGGCTAAGGGGTCGAAGACCAGGTGGGGCAATTTGATCGGATATTTGCTCCTTCCCTTCAGCATTGCTTTGCAAGACGACCCATTGGAGTATGTTCGACAAGCTAAGGCCGCCATTGACAGAAAAAAGCTCTCACGTGAAGCTATATGCACATATTCGTGTGCTGAGTTAGTACTCAGAACATTTGGAGCCAAGGTACGTACGCACTTTATCTCCTTAATTAGAACTAGTACTTAGTTTCTAACTTCACATAACTCCAGCTGATCGCTAGTGTACTCAAAGAAATCATTACCAAGGAATTAATCACATCAAAATTTATACGCAGATAAACAAAATGAAGCAAAGCCATTGTCATATAATTGTGGATAGGGAATGTAACATTAATGCAGAAAATGTTTATCATCAGAGAGAGGCGGAAGTTTAAAGAGCTGCTGAATAATTTCATAGATTATGTTTACATGGATATTTAACAGGTTGCTGCTGCTATAACGCACAGAGCAATATCCAACACAACAATGGCCATTTCCGGCTTGGTTGGCCCGCAGGAAGAAATTAGCTTTTATGGCCATCCAATGGCTTACCTTGCTCCTTATGTTTATGGGCACCCACATGTAAGTCATGATCCAATTCTAATAGAATCGTCTCCCTAACTTGTGTATAAACTGACAACAACAGATCAATATCATGTTTACTCAAAAGAAAACTAATCGAACAAATGAATATGCTATTGCAGGCACTGACTTTCCATTTCCAAAGTTACATGAATAAGATGACCATTGCTTTGTCAGTTGATCCAAGTGTGATTCCTGATCCTCACCTGCTCTGCGACGATTTAGAGGAATCGCTCAAACTCATTCGAGATGCAGTAGTGAGAAAAGGACTAATCAAGGATATTGTCTAAGATCAGGAGGATTGGTACGTACAAAGGGAAAAAACTACAATTGTCGTCTCATGCGTAGCAATATTTACTGCCTCCTAATTGACTTTCTATATTTAGTGGACGAAAAAAAAAGAGAATTAATTAATTACTGGATTTTGTGAAGAGGAGAAATGAAAATGTAACACATCATACAAGCTAATTGATTTAATATAAATGTTTTGTTATTTATAACGAAATTATTTTTTTAATAATGACAAGATGTATTAATTTTTATTGGTAATAAAAAGAGATGTATGCCAATCATGTATGTGTTTGTGTGGATAAAATTTTCATGACATGCTGTGGCTAACGTACTGTGGGCAATCATTTTGTCTTAATTTCAAAGTTTTCGGCAATAATAGGAACACAGCTTCTTCAATTTAGGATTCTAGCATAACCAAATCGAGCAATTATCATTTCAAGTTGTTTTATGTTTAATTTTATTATTTAAATTAGCTAGTCACTAAGCTGTTGTCATGCCCTGGACCCGGTGGTGGACGTCCCTTCTAACTTGAAATCCATGAAATATAAAACTTAGATACAATAATCTTCTAAAATCAAATACCTCAAAAACCATTCTCATAAAAGTAAACTCAACGCTAGTTCTACATTTTCTAAAAAATTTCACCAATCCATGACCTATGCCATTTGGCACTTATATCACATTTCTCTTATAATGTTGTCATGTGCCATCTATTCCAACTGTTACAACCATCCAAGCCATCTAAAAATAAAATGGTGGAGATAAATAGGTGAGTCCACCGATGCAATATGCAACGAACCTATTCTAGTGTGTAAACTTGAGCCAGTTATAGAATGCAGAAACAAACAGTCTAAAAAAATAGCAATAATATTTTCTAAACATTTCATTACAATAATAATATATACAAAAGACGTTTGACATAAGCTTCATTGAAACAACATTGTAACATAACAGATGCCATGTTTAACCCCTATGGTAGGGTTTGCAAATCTCCTCAACAAATTGAGCAGAAACAGAAGTGAAATCTCTCATTTTCAAATTCAGCGTGCCGAGTGTGCATACAAGAAAGACCCACTCAAAAATTACTTTGCTTCCAAATTAGGTTCACTTAGAAACAAAGATTTTGGTACCAACATAATAACAAAGGCCATAATTTTACACTGTTGGTACAAAACAAAAACAGAATGTCATGCGAGATGATTTTTAGATGCAATAGCATATAAGAATAGAATACTGAGCAGATAAATATCATAAAATCATATTAAAGTTTCAAGCTTCATATTCGCATTTTTATGCAGTACTGAAACAAAAAATATTCATGTTTACACCAGTCATGAAAAAAATATTTCATTTTATTTCTTATATTTCGAGAGTAGTGTAGAAAATGACCGAGATTGTTTTCATAACAAAATATGCAAGTTTTTCACAAACTCAATTTCAGATAATTTGTTTTTGACAAAGTCTAATATAGGGGCACCGCTTACCTAACTTTTGAAGTATACTATCAAAGCCTTGAACCTAAACGGTTGAAGTATCATAACCTAATCCAAATCACCACAAGTATATTAATAACTCATAGCATCATAAACCAAGATAAATAACGAAATTCTACAAACAGCTCATCTAGAACCAACTCTTGAGCCCATAAATGACCCATTCAACATCTAGTCCACTTGGTGCCTCAAGTTTATAATGGCCCGAGGACAAAATGTCCCAAAAATACAACTCCACTGATAATCAACCCACCTTCGAATTTCGCTTAAAATCCATTAGAAGCCCCACATCACAAAACACATTTACCACCCGGACATAGTTTTATACTGAATTCAAGGTCGCAAACCACTTCCTCCTATGTCCATGATATCTCAAAACCAACCTCCACTCAAACCAATCCAAATACACAAATTTCACAAACACAGTCTTAGGTTGCGTTTGGATAGTGAAGTGATCTCAGATATTCTGTGGATAATAGTGAAAAAGTAATGATAAAATTTTGAATAGTAGTAAATAGTAGGTAAAAAGTAATAATAAAATAATGAATAGTAGTTATCCAAACTAGCCCTTAATCCACAAAATTTCTCAATCATTCGAAAAAATTAACAACCCAAGTTAGCCATAGCTAGATGGACTACCAATTACACGATTGAGAGAGAATCGAAAAACACTTACCATAACGCTCTTCCTTCGTTTGGCGCATTCTGCCGAGTGCTCTCCAGTCTCTTGCCTCTTACTTATATTTTTTTTGCAGGCCGTAGACCAGTCGGCCACAACGATCGTGGAGGAACTGGGAGAGCTAGAGGAGGCCAACCAAGAGCTCGGGACCTTGGCGCGCTTTGGATATTTCAAGATGAAGCAGACGGCCCGAAAAATAAAGAACTTCAAGACCGAGCGAAAGTAGCTGATCAACGAGGTGGTGTATGTGAAGGAACAAAACTAGCACCGGGAGACGGTCGCCGCGAGGCATAAAGAGAAGAAGAAAGTTCTTAAGGGTTTATTGCGCAATGCCGACTGTGACATCCTTCGGTTGACATCGGCAAAGAAGCGTGCCGAAGAGGCGCGCATGAGTTTGGTCACTCGGGAAGTGGAGCTGGAGGCCGCTCGGGAGTAGTTGGAGTCTGTTTAGATGGAACTGTGAGAGTCTAGGGAGGAGACGAAGTCCACCTAGAGGGAGCTGGAGGAATCCCGACAGGATCAGGCTCTAGTCGTCGGATAGTGCTCGCAGCTGTTGTTCATGCATTTTAGGCACTCTCAGGAGGCCCAACACTTAAGAGAGCAATTGTGATAGGCGAAGACACTCATCGGTGAGCTTTCATAGTCGGGGATCCAAAAGAACATTGACCTCCTATCCCGCAACATGGAGAATGCTGGCATGGAGTCTTGTCTGGATGACATCCCCAAGCGTTCTGGGGAGGTCCAATCTCGGATTGCGAATTCAAATGCTATACGGGACGTAGCCTAGTCTTTCGACTATCGAGATGGCCTCGATTGTATGCACAAACACCTGTTGCAGAACCCCGAGCTAGATTTGCACACTTTATCTTTGTCCTCCCTTCCTCCAAATTTTGAGGCACAAGCTTTCGTCAAAAACTTTGGGAAGCCAGGGTATCCCCCGTTCCCCCAGGGTGCTCCTCCGCCTCCTTCACCCCAGTGATGGGCTGGGCCCCCCCTTTGTTTTTTTTTTTTCCGTAGTACTTTGTATAACGCTTCTCGAGTTTTTCATGTAACTATATATGTTTGATGAATGAAATGAAAACTTATTTCTCGCAACTGCTGTGTTCTTTTGTTTTCTTTTCCTCTCTCTCTCTCTCTCTCTCTCTCTCTCTCTCTTTTTTGTTTTTTTTGTTTTTTCCGCAGTTCTGATGAGGACTCCGCTTTGTTGGACGGGGAGTCGGGACCAAGTTCTGAAACTTGCCCTTACCCAGCAGCGAGTCAAAAGATATGTCTTCTTGCAAGTGTAAGGACTCGACTTAATTGGACGGGGGGTCGGTACCCAATCCGGGGACTTGAGACCTTACCCCGCAGTGAGTCAAGGGACCTATCTTCTTACGAGTATAAGGATTCAGCTTTGTTGGATGGGGGGTCGGGACCAAGTCCTGAGACTTCCCTTACCCCGTAGCGAGTTAATGGATCCGTCTTCTTGCGAGTGTAAAGACTCGACTTTGTTGGATGGGAGGTCAGGACCAAGTCCTAAGACTTTTCTTTACCCCGCAGCGAGTCAATGGACCCATCTTCTTGCGAGTGTAAGGCCTCCGCTTTGTTGGACAGAGGGTTGGGACCAAGTTCTGAGATTTGGGGCCTTATCCTGCAGCGAGTCAAGGGACCCGTCTTCTTGCTAGTGTAAGGACTCGGATTTGTTAGACGGGGGGTCGAGACCAAGTTCTGAGACTTGGGCCTTACCCTGCAGCGAGTCAAGGGACCCGTCTTCTTGCGAGTGTAAGGAGTCGACTACGTTGGATGGGGGGTCGGGACCAAAATCTGAGACTTGGGGCCTTACCCCGTAGCGAGTTAAGGGACCCAACTTCTTGCGAGTGTAAGGACTCGGCTTAATTAGGCAGGAGGTCAGTAACCAATCTGGGAACTTGGGACCTTACCCTGCAGCGAGTCAAATGACGCATCTTTTTGCGAGTGTAAGGACTTGACTTAATTGGACGGGGGGTCGACACCCAGTCTGGGGACTTGGGACCTTACCTCACAGCGAGTCAAGGGACCCATCTCCTTGCGAGTGTAAGGACTCGACTTTGTTGGACCGGGGGGGGGGGGGTCAGGTCCAAGTCTTGAGACTTGCCTTTACCCCGCAGTGAGTCAAGAGACTCGTCTTCTCACAAGTGTAAGGACTTGGCTTTGTTGGACGGGGGGTCGAGACCAAGTTCTAAGACTTAGGCCCTTACCCCGCAGTGAGTCAAGGAACCCGTCTTCTTGTTAGTATAAAGACTTGGCTTAATTGGATGGGAGTTCGGTACCCAGTTTGGGGATTTGGGACCTTACCCCGCAGCTAGTCAAGGGACGACCCATCTTTTTACGAGTATAAGGACTCGGCTTAATTGGATGGGGGGTCAGTACCCAGTCCAAGGACTTGGGACCTAACCCCGCAGCGAATCAAGGGACCCGTCTTCTTGCGAGTGTTAGGACTTGCCTTATTTTTTAGACAACAAAATATTTGAGATGAACATCCAGGTGTTCTCATTCATTCATAATTGTTCGTACAAAGTGCTGCCTTATACTTTTACACATAGTACTTCTTTAAGTATTCGGCATTCCAGGGATGGGGTAGCTCATGTCCCTGGCTATTTTTGAGGCGATAGAAACCGGGTCGATTGCTCAAGTTACTACGTACGGGCCTTCTCATCGTGGTCCCAGCTTCCCTTCTTTAGGGGTAGTTATTCCAGTCTGTCGCAGCACTACCTTGAAGGAGCATGTCCTGACTCGTTTGTTGAAGTTTTGCTCCGCCTTTCACTTGTTATTTGCCGTTCGCACCGCTGCTTCTTTCCTTTTCTCCTCCAAGACATCCAAACTCTCGGCTGGCCTTTCATTGTTCGCATTCGAGTTAAAGTGTTGGACATGGAATGTGGGTATTCCGACTTCTATGAGAATTACCTATTCGCTGCCATAGGTGAGGGTGAAGTGTCTCCCCAGTGGGGGTTCGGACAGTGGTCCGGTATGCCCATAATACTCTTGGGAGCTCTTCGGCTCATGCTCATTTGTGCGCCTCGATTTGTTTCTTGAGAGTGGAGAGCAGGGTTTTACAGGTTGCTTTGGCCTGTCCGTTGGCTTGAGGGTGTTTTGGTGAGGGGTACTTCACCTTAATTCCAAGCTCTGTGCACCATTTCCAATAATGTGTGCAGTCAAACTGCCTTCCGTTGTCTGATATGAAGCTCTGAGGTATGCCGAATCGGCAAACCACTGACTTCCACAGGAATTTTGTGACAGTTCGGGAGGTGATGCTTGTGAAAGTCTCCGCTTCGACCCATTTTGTGAAGTAGTCGACTGCAACAATGATGAACTTGGCTCCTACTCTTGTTGCTAGGAATGGGCCAATTAGGTCTAGACCCCATTGGGCGAAAGGCCACAGGGTCGTGATTGATGTTAGCTCCTTCGTCGAGTAGTGAGGAATCGGCCCGTGCTCCTGACACTTAGGGCATTTCTTGGCAAAGTCTTCTGCATCCTCGAGGGAACAAGGCCAGTAGTATCCGGCCCGGGTTACTCTCACAGATGCCTCTCCCAAGTGGCTTCCAAAAATTCCTTCGTGAATCTCTGCTAACACGTATTAGGCTTCGTCCGGTGAGAGGCATCTAAGGAGCTACTCGGAGAAACCTCTTTTGTACATAACTCCTTCCAATAGGGTGAACCTAGCCACCCTATTCCTAACCCTTCGTGCTTCTTCCAGGTCACTGGGCAACTGCCCTTCCTGCAAGAATTTTTAGATGTCCGTTGCCCACTCGGGTGATGCTGGGATCGTGACATACACTTCCTCCCCGATAGAGGGGGCATCGACCGTTCTGACTACGGTGTGTTCTAGAAATATGAATTTTTCCTGCCTCGACGCAGCCCTTGCCAGATGATCTGCCTTCTGGTTTTCTCCTCTTGGCACCTGTTGATGTTGAAGTAGTGGAAGCAGTCGCGCTCGTTGCAGACCAGTTAGAGATACTTCTTCAGCCTTTCTCCTTTCATGGCGAACTGCCCCAGTACCTGGCTAACTACCACTTTGGAATCAACCCTTACTTCTATTTCTTCAGCTCCTAGTAACCATGCGACTGTCATTCTGGCTAAGAGCGCTTCATGCTTATCTTCTTTGTTGGTCACTTTGAAGGCCAGCTTGACTGCATAGTTGTGCTTCTCTCCCTAATTGGTGATAATGTGCACTCCCACTCCCCCACCAGCCCGGCAGGACAAGTCATCTACGTAGACTTGCGGCTTCCCTTAGGGTGCGCTCGGAACTTCTTCGGGGAAGTTGGTGAACTCGGCAATGAAATCTACCAACACTTGTCCTTTGATTGCGGCTTGGGGCTAGTACTCCATATCGAATTCGCTGAGCTCGATCACCCATTTTGCGAGCCATCCTGAGGTGTCTGGCTTCTGCATCACTTTCTTGAAGGGGATACCTTGCCTCTGCTCCACAGAACGCCCAGCTCATGTAATAGATGGACTGCTGTGCTTCTTCCGTTTTCCAGACAAGTACGGCTGATACGGCATGCGGTGACACCGCTAGGTACACCGTCAGGGTCTCCCCTGGCCTTGTCTGGCTTAGCAGTGGGGGGTGAATCAGGTACAACTTCAAATCGGCAAAGGCTTTTTGGCAGGTCTCATCCCACTCCTGGGCCTTCCTCAGGACTTTGAAGAGGGGTAGGCACCAGTCTGTTGATCGAGCAATGAAGTGGTTCAGGGTTGCTACCCACCCGACCAGCCTCTGGACTTCATGAAGGTTGCTAGGGGAAGGCATTCCTATCACTGCTTCCACCTTTTCGGGATTCACCTCAATCCTTCTTTCAGAGACCATGAACCCCAGAAACTTACCTGTCTCCACTCTAAACACACACTTCAACGGGTTCGGCTTCATCTGATATTGCCAGAGGACAGAAAATGCTTCTCGTAGATCTGCCAAATGTTGTCTGGGCTCTTTGCTCTTCACCAACAGGTCATCTACTTACACTTCTATATTTTGGCCGATCTGCTGTTTGAACATTTAGTTAACTAGCCATTGGTAGGTAGCCCCCGCATTCTTGAGGCCGAACGACATTGTTTTGTAGCAGTAGAGGCCTCGATCCGTTACGAATGATGTCTTCTCTTCATCATCTGGGTTCATTCTGATATGGTTATACCCAGAATAGGCATCCATAATGCTAAAGAGGGGATGCCCCGCCGTCGAATCCACAATCAAGTCGATGTGTGGTAAAGGGAAGCTGTCTTTCGAGCAAGCTTTATTTAGGTCGGTGAAGTCGACAAACATTTGCCACTTCTCATTGGCCTTCTTCACCAAAACTACATTAGATTGACCTCCTGGATGAACCCTGTTGTTAGGAGACAGCCTACCTCCTCAACTATCTCCCCATACTTCTCAAGCTCCGCCATTTCTGCTTGACTTTCCGAGCTGCTAGATCGATGCAAAGCCGGTGCTCAATGATGGAGTTTTCGATCCTAGGCATATCCTCATGGCTCCAGACGAACACGTCCCGGTGTTCGATAAGGAGAGATATTAGCGCCGTTCTCATCCTCGGGTCCAGCTTAGTCCCGACTCGGACAGTCGTTACAGTTTTTGCTGATCAACTGTAACCAGCTCCAATGGCTCATTGGATTTTGCTTGTTGAAGGGCTTGTTCATCATGGATTTCTTCATCCCATTTGGTCAGGGACAGAGGTGAACCCAGTTTGGGCACTTCTTCTGTCCTTTCGACTGTCACGACTACCTTGACCTCGTGCCTTAGCTCTCGGTTGTAGCATTCCTGAGTCCGGACCTGCTCGCCGCAGACTTCGCCCACCCCCGAGTTGGTGGGAAACTTTATTTCGAGGTGGTAAATATATGTCACTACCTTCAAGTTGTTAAGGGTGGGACACCCCAGTATGGCATTGTAAGGATGGGGCTTTGACGACTAAGAAGTCGGTCATGGTGGCCGCGGTCTTGGGCGCCTTCCCTGCCAGTACTGAAAGAGTGGTGGCTCCCATTGGTTGAACGATGTCTTTTGTGAAGCCCTTGAGCAGCATTGGAGCCAGACGTAGTCGGTCCGAATTGATTCCCATCCTGAAAAAGGCTTCCCAAAACAGGATGTCGGCCAAAATGTCATTGTCGACTAGGATCCTCTGGGTTTTAAAGTTTGCCACTTGCATTGTTACCATCAATGCGTCATCATGCAGATGGAGGTTGCCTTCTTCATCCCTCTCGCCGAAGGTTATTGTGGTGCCTCTAGTGCACCGTAGGGGCCTGCTTGCATCTCTTTCAGCGGCAAACACTTCCTCATAGCGTGCCCTTCGAGCATGTGCCTTCCGGGTCGACGAAATGGCTCCACCTCCGGCATATCCTCTGGTGATTCTCCGAGTGGTTTGTTCTCCATCGGGGGGCTCTTCTACATCTCATCCCTTGCTCCCTGCCTTCTCGGGCTCCGCATTGATCCACATGGTCCTCCGTCTGGCGCGTCTAATTACGCTGGTCCTCCTCTTTTATTCTCTTTAGGGGTAGCAGACTCGAGTGCTATGTCGATTATTTATGTGGTACTCGCAATACGTGTGGTTGGCTATTCTCTTCGGGGGCTCAGGCGTCGATTCCCTTCCATGGCCAAGTTTGTGTGAGCGTGGCTCTCCCCTTGGGTCTGAGCCGACGCTTTTCCCTTTCTCTTCGTATCTGGTGCTCCCCTTTTTCCCCCTGTGCGGTCACGGCCTCCTCGTTGGCTTGACGCCTTTAGATCCGCTTGCTCTACCTCGAACCGTCGTTGGGCAGTTAGGGCTTCGAGTGTATCTTCATCGTTGATGAACCCATCTGCTCGGTCCATGAACTCCCTTAGTGTAGTAGGGGTCTTTCGCACTATTTCTGTCATGAACAGATCCCGAGGCTAGATTCCCCTCAAGAGGGCCGCTACTGTGATCTTCTCATCTTGGTCATCGGTGGTTATACGCTCCCGATTGAACCGTGAGAGATACGACTTCAGATTTTCACCGTCTTGCTGTTTGATAGTTAAGAGATAAGCTGTTGGACATCTCCTCTCACGACTTGCCAGGAATTGCGTCATGAAGAGGTGGACGAGCTCCGCGAAGCTATCTACTGTTCCTGACGACAGCGATCCAAACTAGGTCTGGGCGGCCCCTTTTAGTGTTAATGGGAATGCTTAGCAGACGATTTCTCCTAGAAAACCATGTAGGGTCATGCGGGCTTTGAACGTCTCTAGGTGCTCTAGGATCTTTGGACCAGTCGTACATTTCCATTTGGGGGCCCTGAACTTGGGAGGAAGTGGCACTGCCATGACTCATCGCTGTATGGGAGGTCGGTACTGACAAGCAGCTGGTCAACAGTAGATGGCGTGTCTATCTTCTTAGTCATTTCCGCACATTTATCCCCAAGCTCTCGGATTTTGACGTGCATCTTGCGTCTCTCCTCCTCGGCCATGGTGTCCGTAGGGACCCGTCGCGAATCCTCATGTTCGTTGCCGCTCGATTCTCCCCCCCACTAGCTCTTCATTGGTGCGCCTGAGGGCCATATTCTCCTGGCATAGCATCCCAGCTTCTTCTGCCAGTTTCCTTACTGTCTCCTCCATGCTCGCAAGTCTTGCTTCCATTGTTCCCTCCTCGTTGTCTCCCCTTCGTGTAGTTTGGGACCGTGTCGTTGCTGGCATGCAAAGTACATGCTTTTATGGAAAAAAAAAATCTCACAAACGGCGCCAATGTTGATGTCATGTTTCGCAGCTCGAGCACTTCTGCGATAACCAAGCTCATGCCACTTGCAACTAAGAGGAAGAATGGGCTCCGGTGACGTCCGGGGTCACTCAAATGCCAAAGTCAGTAAACAATCCTCTAATGATGAGAATAACTCAGAAGATTAGAAAGAATAATAAAGGGATTCAAGAGAGAGCCCTCCCTTAGAAGGGATGGCTGCTATTTATACTTCACTGCCGAGTGTGATCGTGGCGTGTCAGGTCGTACCTGAGTCAGACCTGCTACCACTCATTCCCTGCTACAACAGTGTGTCAGTCCACGGTTCAGGCTGTCGAGGGAGATTGTGGTGTGTTAGGTCATGCTAGGTCAGACCTGCTGCCACCTTTCTGCCAGGGTTGGGTGTCAGGTTGTGGCCAAGCTGTCCTACGTACTCTGGGGTACGCCGTTGTGTGCCGGGCCTTCTGACATATTCATTGAATGAGGCGTGCCTTGAGTCTGACGAGACCACGATCGAGCATGACCAGCCGTCTGTGTGAAGTAGGGCGCCCTGCTCGGCGCCATATGGTAGGGCTCGGTAGATTGTTGAGTCCCGAGACGCTCGTCTTGGCATATCCGAGCTCGGTGCTGAAAGTCCTTCTCGGGTTGGTTTGCGGTCACGGCTTTGGCACGTGGTCCTCTGGCCTGGGCTCTTAGCCCCCGGCAGGAATCATGTTTATGGTCTCTAAAAGCTCTCTATATATCGGAATCATGTCTTGATTTTTTCTTATATTATATAATTTTAAAAATCTCATTTAATCTTCAGTGACCTAGCTCTATATATATTTATGAGAATCATGTTGTTATAGATTCAGCTATAACATCGGAAGGAAGGTTGATTGATTAGCCATATATATAACATGTTACAAAAATTTAGGAGTGAAAACCGATTGTTTCAATCTAAAACTAAAACCGAACCGACAACTACTATACATGGATAAAACCGGCCGAAATCGATTGATAAAGGGGGATAAAACCAACGACATCGGTTTCAGCGTGATCCCGGTCGGTCCTCGATGTCCTTTCGGCGTTGCGAATGGTTCGAAACTCAGAAATGGAGGTGCGAGTCGCGACCGTGCGATGAGAGAGAGAGAAGAAGAAGGGAAGAGGGGGTACTAAATCCTAAATTGAAACGATGCCGTTTGGGGTATTATATATCTAAAATATAATAAATTTTAGATATATATATATATATATATATATATAATCGGCCGATTCAGAAGTTTGAACCAAGTGCAAATTGGAACTGAACCGGTTGACGTCGATTTCAACTTATTTCTACTGCTGGTCGACTAGTTCTCTGCCGGTTTCGGCCGGTTCCATACTTCGGCCAGTCCGCATCGGTCCCGACCTGTCTGAACAGATTTTGTACACCCCTAAAAAATTATGTGCCCCGTACATACAGCTAATTACAAAACAAATATTCTATAGCACGAAACGATCAGTAAACAATACAATTACCTCTTTAATTTATGTTTGAATGATAATTATGTATATATGGTGGGAGTTTAAAGGCATAAACACAGGGATGCAGCGGAAGGAAAAACAAATACAAAGTCATGAGAAAGCTAACTTTAGGAAGGAAAAGTTCCAATTAAGCCACGTTGTTTTAAAGTAATTGGGTTGTATATCAAACTAAAGCATTCTACTCTGGTTATAAGGGTCCGTTAAAATTTGCAGCTTTCGAAGCAAACAGGCAGCCTTCTCTCTCTCCATCCAAAATACTCTTCTACTGCACAAACTGCAGCGCACTTACAAATCACCTCTCACCGAATCACAACAGTAACAAAGTACTGTTGATGTCTCTTTTATTGAGTACTGCATATGGTAGTTTTGGTTTCCTATAGTCTAACAAAATAATAGTTAGGTCAAGTACTTTCTCCTTCCTAGCTTGTTCTTGTTCTCAGCCAATGACTTAGCAGTCTTTATATTTCAAGGCGGAAGAAATAGAGAAGATGGATTAAAAAAGCAAAAAAAAAGAAAAAAAAAAGAAGCTTGAATAGTTTTTCAATTTTGTTATCCTTGATCTTCAGATTATTGAAGTTATATTTACAAAAACAAAGATAAGATCATATCAATACCTAAACCAAAAAATTTAGTTAAATTCAAAATCAGAGAAAAGGTGGAGATCAGAAGGGGCATGCCTTTTTTGTTTCTAATAGGCACTTGTAACTCATGAAACTGCATCATAAAAGCACGGATCTTGGAGAAAAACAAGTCACATGCAAGCATCATTAAAGAAGAAAACACATACAGATTCACACAGAGATGCATATACAGATCAGAGTTTTAGAGCCAAGGAAAAGGAAAAGAAAAAACTAAGATGAAAAAAGATCGAGAGAGAGAGAGAGAGAATTGTACTTGGAGCTGCTACAGAACTCATAGAGCTTTCCACGGTTTGAGAAAATGATAAGAACAACCTCATCTTCACAGAGAACCGAAAGCTCATAGGCCTTCTTGAGCAGCCCATTTCTTCTCTTAGCAAAAGTCACCTGCCTATTGATTTTGTTCTCTATTCTCTCTTCCCCTCCCCATCTATCTCCCCTTTTTTTTTTTTTTTGTGCTTATTTTTCTCTCTCGAACACACGCCTTTTCCAGTCTTAAAGGATGAGCAAACTTTGTTAAAGAGTACGTGCGTTTAGGATACCAAAAAGGATAAGAAATGGAACCGCAAGAGAAATGGAAAACTACAGCTAGCGTACTTGGTCGACTTCGTTAAGAAGTACTTTGTCTGGTTTCATCTCTAACCTTTCCCGTATATTGTACGTAGAGTATCTTACAGATATATCTACGGCTGAGGTTTGATCTGTTCCACTTCATAGCCCATGTTGTTCACTGTTTCATCAGCCATGTCCACCAAATGTCTCTGACCACGCCTGACACACACGCTATTCATTGTCATTTTACTAGGTAAAGATCTAGTATTGATAAACACATAATACTTTACACAATACTTTTTATAACACATTATAAAATATGGGTATTTTTGTAAAATAATGTTAGTTTTATAAAATATTTTATAAAAATACCTATCATTTTAAAATATTATTGTATAAAGTATTGTGTGTCTATCTACAAGTACTTATGTAGAGGACTCAACTTCCACACTATTAGTGATATAGCATGGTTTGATTTACAAGAGAAAATTAATAATTTTTATTTTTATTTTTTGAAAATAACAGACTTCATTCAATAAAACAAATGCTGAATAAATGGAGGGTAGTCTTCAATAAGTATACATTCTTCCGAGTAATTAAGAGCAACTTTGCCAAATGATGGGCATGAATTACATTGACTTCCCTAGGGACATGTTGAATAGACCGGTTACGGGTCTTGGAGAGCATGAGCTTGATATATATCTCTAATAACAATTCCGATGGAATTTCAGCTATCTTCTTTGTGTTGAACAGCCTTCACCATAGCAAGAGAGTCACCTCGATCGCTTCATATATTTCTTTCTCTTTCACTTAAAACTAACAAATTTAACAAACTTGAAAACTTTTTAAATACGAAAGAATATATATGTAATGCAGAAAGTCAATGTGTTGAGCGCACATGAATTGAATCAAAAGTCTTTGAAGTCCAACCCCGTGGCTTACAAATTCTAATGCTTTGTTCTACGTTTTTCTCCTGTTTCTAGTATTGAAGTAACTGGTTCTCCATTTTCAAAGTTATGTGAACAAGACGATTTTTTTTTTTTTTTTTTTTTTTCCTGTCTGTTGACCCAAGTGTGATTCCTGATCCTCACAAGCTCTGAAATGATATAGAGGAATCGCTCAAACTCGTCCGACATGCTGCAGTCAATAATGGCCCTTATCAAGGATGTTGTTTAAAGATTGAGGTGCCGTTTAGATAGTGAGATAAAATGAGTTGAGATAATCTGTAAATAATAATAAAATTATTAATTAAAATTAGATTAAATGAAATGAGATGAAGTGAGATCAGTATCAAATTAACGGGCCTGATCTTGCGAGTCCAGAAGATATTTAAAATTAGGGCAATTCTTAATATGAAATGATATAATTTATTAGTTCACACCAAAAAGATCCACTCAAGTGGGAGTAATAAATAAAGGATTTTAATAACTGATGCGGAAAGTTTTCACATTAGCAGCGAGCCAGGTGTGTTAAATAAATGTGTTAAATAAATATTCTCTAAATAAATAAGGCCTACAATATTTTTTGGTCATTTAATATTGTTTGAAATATTTATATATATAAACAGGAATAAATATTATAAAATATGTCTATCTTTTTTTTCTACATGATATGCCCATCATTTCAAATTGGTACGATGGCCTCTTGCTTCCTTGACCGCCGTTATAGCTAGCCACTTTCGCTTTCCTACGCCAAGCTCATCGTATATAAGGGGCCAAGGGCTTATTGAAATCCAGGCATGGAAAGGTCCATGGTCATGCGATGATTTGAACTTTCTTTCGTAAACATAAAAATCAGTCACGTTTTTAGATTAAAACATATCATCTCTGCTTCCAAAACAATACCCTTTTTTTTAAGGGCTGTGCAAAAGCCGCAGCAGCAGCTTCCGCTGTTATGATAGCCTCAAGATCCTCGTCGGCTAGAAACATCACATCATCCAAGGAAAGAGCTGATGGTGCCACAAAGATAAATAGTTTGCTCAATTTCTCCTAAGGTGCTGCCTCCGTGCTCCCACTCGTTCGGGCAGTCTTTTCACTCGATTTAGACCCCCGGGGGGGGGGGGGGGGGGGCAATATAATGTCACCACTCACCTTTGGCGTCGATTCGCTCAGTTACTCCTAAGGAGGAGCCAACTTACTGCCCCCACTCGGCGTGAGGGGTATTTAAAGAGTCGTGTTTCAAAGAGATGAGACTCATCAAAACGAGGCAAGACACGAGTCCTTTTGAGTTTTCTCTTCTTTGATCCATCGGCACCAGGGTGTTTCTTCTTCCTCAAGTCACCCGTCGGGGAGGGGGGGCACCCAAAAATTCACGTCCTAATATATGGGCCTGACTGGGAACCATTAAGAACTTCTCAATAATGCCAGGGGTCAAAAGCACATCCGAAAAGCATAAGTTAGGGTGGGCCTGAGTCCAAGAATCAACCAACCTCACACGATTCTCCTCACGAGGGGAAATAATAACCTCAAAGTAATCCCTGTCGGGAACAGGAGACTAGCACTTCTTGACTATAAACTCCCGAATAAGAGCTTCATTCGCGGGAAATTCCCATGCCAGAAATAAGAAAAACTGCAAAGAATACTTACGCTCCAATTCAATCAATGTCCTCTTAGCCCTAAAACTGCAAAGATTCCCATCCAAACGCCTAAATCCGTGAAGGGAGAGAAACTAACGGGCTGCTAAATCTGGGTATTGATCACCCAATGGTTTCAGTATCTTTCGCCACAAAACGCAGCAAGCCAGCAAAATTGTGGCGCCCCCAATCCCCCTTATAAAAATACACGGGGATCGAGACACCAGGATGGTGACAACACGGTCACACATCCCACCGAAGTGCCAGTGTGTGTACATGCAACGGTGTACAAATAAAATAACGCAGCGGATAGTCAACTAAGTACCAGAATTTAAAATACAATTTAAATATCCGAAGAGGTTTAAAAGCAGTTATACAGTCATCCCAAATATATTACAAAAGGTAAATACATAAAAGACTAGGATAAAAAAAATATCGATGCACGAGAGCAATTCCCAGATCGCTCTCCCAACGGAGCCAAAGCCTAAGACTCATCATCCTCATCTGCATCAAAATCTGCGATACCATAAAACGGTACCGCAGGTAAGTATAACCCAAATAACCACGTAATAAAAATGCATTAAATGCGAGCAACATGCATGTATAAAAAGAAATATACATTTCTCTCAAAACATCATTTTTCCTCGAAAACGATTAATTTCAACACACGCCAAAAATCCCATTGGCCCAAAAATAATCCGTAAAACATTTTCCCAGAAAAATGATTTACACAAAACTCAACCATTTATCGGACACTGTAGGCAGGAATCGCAGGCGGGACTATACCACCATCCCTGCTTACCACCATCCCTACTGCGTGCACCGTAGGCGGGAATCACAGGCGGGACACAACCACCATCCCTGCTTACCAACATCCCTACCGCGTGCACCGTAGGCGGGAATCACAGGCGGGACTCTACCACCGTCCCTGCTTACCACCATCCCTACAGTTCCTTTCCACACAATGAATACTTAACACACACAACGAATACCTAACAGAGCACTGTAGGCGGGAATCACAGGCGGGACTACACCACCATCCCTGCTTACCACCATCCCTACCGAGTGCACCGTAGGCGGGAATCACAGGCGGGACTACACCACCATCCCTGCTTACCACCATTCCTACCGCGTGCACCGTAGGCAGGAATCACAGGCGGGACTACACCACCATCCCTGCTTACCACCATCCCTACCGCGTGCACCGTAGGCGGGAATCACAGGCGGGACTCTACCACCATCCCTGCTTACCACCATCCCTACAGTCTCTTTTCCCTTTTTCTCAAATCAATCAACCCAAACAAAACCAATTTCTCACACATGAAATCATAACTTTTCCAAATCACACATGCACATGAATGCAATACACGAAAACCCAGTTTTCTTTACAAACATGATCATGCATGAAATATTGATACATACATGCACCAACACAAATTCACAACCATCAATATTCAAACCAATCAAATCCAACCAAACCAACTCAATCATCATACCAACTAACTCCCGTACTCCTCGGACTCAGTCCGGCATGTCAAACAAATACAGTGAAATATGTTAGTGCAAAAATACATTTAAATTACGAAAGTTCTTTGGAGAAATACTTACAGTGCAATATAATAATTTCCGGAGGATCACGAAGCTGCAAGTGGTGATGTCTGAGCAACACCACAGTGTAAAATACACTGTGGCCGTGGGTCACAGATGCCCACTTTTCAACGAAGACAAACTAAGACCCGAAAATGATAGGGTAGGGCCTAGAGAGGTCGGTGAAGCCAATGGTGGTGGTGGTTTGCCGTGGATGACGGCGCAAGGGGCGGTTTTAGGCCAAAAAAGTGCAAATCGAAAATGTACTTAGTGTGGCTTCACCGGTGACGGATCTGAGCCGGGGTTGGGTCCATTGGGTTGCCAAGAGGTCGAGGATGAAGTGGTGAAGAGATGGTGGCCAATGGTGGTGCGACGGCGGCGCAACGGCGGAAAGAATGCCGCGGCTTCGTGGGGTGCGTGCGGGCTACCGGCGGCGAGGTAGGGGCTGGGATTTGGGGGGTGAGGTCGCCGGCCGGTGGGGGAGCTAGTCGGCCGGGTGGTGTCGCGCACGGCGGCGCGACGGCGGTGGGTTGGGTGGAAAGACGAAACGCACGGGGAGAGAGAGGGAGAGGCTGGGCTTCGCGCACGGGAGAGAGGAAACCGAAGGAGAAATAAGGAAGAAAAGAAAAGAAAGGGAAAAGAAAAGGAGGAAAGAAAAATAGAAGGAAAAGAAATGAGGTTCAATCCTCATAACTTGGGTCACAAAAATGATCCAACGGAAACGATTTTAAAACCACAAGTTAAATAAAATAATTTAAACGTAATGGTAAAGTCAAATTGAAATAATTAAATCCCACAGTAATTAATTTAAATATTAAAAGCAATTTAAATGCATAACAATAAATAAATATTAAGAAAGCACATAAAAAATAATTTTTCACCAAATTCAAATCATAGAAATAAACTCACTAAAAATCAACCAATTTTAAAATAAGAGGATAAAATTTTGAATCCATAAAAATAATTCTTTCAGTAAAAATACACTAAAATACGGGGTGTTACAAAAATCCTCCAGGCATTGGGTACCAATTGAGCTGGGGCGATTCCTAAGACGTCTAACACGTCGCGGACTGGTCGGATGAAGGGCAATCGAAGCCCCATGGTAAACATAGCAAAGTAAAGAGCAACAAAAATGACCATTGGCGTCGACAACTTTCTAGTTTGGAGTAGGGGCCCTCAAGTTGACAAAATCGGGAATATTGAAGTTGTTTCGAGCATTCTCCAGTTTGCAAGAAGTAATAGTTGAAGTCTAGCGAGAGCCCGCAAATAGGGACGCCGGAGGAGCAACGACAATCCGGGGAGAGGAGTCGTGGGGTGGTGAAAGTTCAGAGGTAGAAACCACGCCCATACCTTTGGCAGACGAAGAAGCCATGGAGAAAGAAAAGAGAATAGGAGCTCGGAAAGAAAATGAGAACTCGAAAAGAGAGCAAGAACTCGAGAGGAGAGTAAGAACTCAGAAAGTAAGCAATAAATGCCAAAGAGCCAGAAATTTGAAAGAGGAGGAAAAATGAATAGCAAAGGGGCATTAAATAGGAATGTGTGTGAGGTGACTATTGATGTGCCCGATGAATGAAGGTGAAACGACGCTCTGACACACTTCGAAAACTGAAACGACGTTTAGATTCGACTCCCACCACACCAGAGATAATGAGACTTTGCGGGGTAACTGGAGAGGACATTTCCCTCGCCCATATAGTATGGGCCTGGGCCTTCACTTTATTCATGATTTAAGTCCTAATATCGAATGGGCCCGTTAAAGTCAAGAAGGGCCCAATCCACTTCCCATCACCAACTAAGTAACCACCTAGCGGCAGTAAAGGAATGACAACTATTATAACAATCTATTTGAGCAAGAACCTTTATCCCCAAGCTTAAATTTGAATAATAGATATTTCTATCATTACTTAAGCAACATAATGGTTCAGAGGCTTTATATAAGAAGAGAACCCATGTATGTAAAAGGAATCGAATTCACTGACTTAGACATCGGAGGCGTTCGCTCGAACTCCCAAACTCTCTACTCTTTGGTTGCAGGTAATCGTGAGGTGGTGGCGGTGAAATATGTTCATAACACATCTACTACTTTTTTTGTATTTGATTTTTTTTTAACTTTTTATTTTACTTAATAATTAAGAAATTGTGTATTAGTAAAGTTATGTATTTTTTTAATTTTTTCTTAGTAATTAAGGATGTTAAAAAAATACTTTAAAAAATAATAAAAAAATTAAAAAATTTGAAATGCACTTGAGTAATAGATGAGTAGCAATAAGATAGTAATCCTATCACTACCCTTGTATATAAGCCACATTAATGGGGAGTACAATGAGATGAAGGAATTAATTATATGCACTGATCAACGCTACCCAAAATTGTTCCCAATTGACTAATTAATCCATCCATCCAACTACCTACCTAGCTATGTGCACAAACATTAATATGATTCCTAGCAATTAATGTTAACCCACCTATCCACCTCGTAATCCAAAAGCAAGATCTAGCTAGGAACTTCTGAAAGAAAAATGTTCTAACCAAAATTGACCGGCCAATATTGCAAGAGTAATAACTTCAATTTCAAGAGCATAAAATGAAAATGTGAAATCTAAGCAAATATAGATTTCCTTTAATTACTTGAAGATGATGCCTGTTGGAGGAGATTCCGGCTAAGTTAACCGGCAAATAATGCAATGATAAACGGCGACAGATCAGGTGTGAGAGAGGAGAGATCGAAATTAAGTTAATAGTATTATATATGCTAATTTTTTAAAAAATGTCTGTTTTCATGTTATAATCTAAATTACATCATTTTCTTAATTTCAGAACAGGTTGAAGTGGGAAAATAAGTCATCTCCGACCCACAATCATGGGTTCGGACCTCGATTAGTATAGTTTGGGGCCGATGATGGCGATCTAGAACTGTGGTACGATGTTCGTACGTACGTCCATTGCAGTAAATAGAAGCTAAATACAGTAAATATAAATGGAGAAGAAGACATACATATTTACATGGTTCAACACCGAGCATATGTCCACCGGTCGTTTTGGATGCAAATCCACTAAAAATATGAGCATTTTACAATTTATCATGATCTATCTTAATTCACTGTACAAATGATAAAACAAGAGCTTCATGTCTGGAAATTGAAGAAGTTCTATCCCTAGTTGTCCCGAAGTCTCAAAAAAAAAAAAAAAAAAAAAAAAGAAGCCGGCCCTTGTCGTCCAAGTCTTTGATTTCTGATCCTTTTTATTAACCATCAGTCAGTGGTTGCTTTATATCAATTTGTTGTTGCATTTGTGTGCCTGATCCTCTTCATTCTCTGTCCCTATTTTTCCGTCACTTCCACTCTTTTCCATAAATGCAATTTCCCTCTGATCTTTTTCCAACCGTCCGCACACATCCATTTATGCAATTTAACCGATCTAGATGAACAGTTTCAATTGAGAGCAATAAAATTTTCAAAATCTCTTTATTGCCAAACATATCCACAGATAGCCACTTAGTGGCCGGAAGAAGGTAGCATAAAAAAAAATACCAAGGAAAAAGGAGAAGTGGGCGTTAGATGACACAAAAAGTTTTACAAAAATAAAAATGCAAATCAACATAATTTGATATGATATGTCATATTTACTTTATAATAAATAAATAATTTTATAATTTGACAGACAAACCACTTTAATCCGCAAGTAATTTTTTATAAAATTTATTTGTAATTCAGGCATAATGCAGGCATTTTCTTGGGAAAAAAGAAAAATGATGCCGAATTGTACGTCCAGTTAGGCAAGTAGTTAAGTGATCAAGAGCCTTTAAACTCTCTTGATGGATACCAAACTGATGAGTAGGTCTATCTGAGATGCACTTTTCAGCTAAGCATTTCATTGAAAGACAACAACGGTTGGGGGTTGGGGGTTGGGGGTTGGAAGTTGGAACTCCAACTATATATATATATATATGGATTCCCCATGACGTTAATCCTTAAACATCTTAAATGTTTTGAGAGGGACTAGGCGCGCTTATCATAAATGTTGTGAAAGAGAATTGAATGGGCTCACAACATTGTCAATTTTAGGCAAGTGGTCATGTTATTTTGTGTTTTGCCAACGTGCATGCATGCATGGAGGAAAGTGCCAGGTTTTGGGTGTCGTAAAATTGGGGCTCCAGGTAGACATTTTCTTCACCACATGATTTAAAATATGCACACCTTCAAAGTAAATTCATAACATTCAAAATACGCTTATTAATAACTTTAACAACATTTATACGCGTTACCCCTTTTTTATGAATAAGCTTTCACTAAACTAAAAAGTAGAATATAAATGAAGGGATGGGGAGCCCAACAAAACACCATGTTACAACTAATATAGCACGTATAACTAAAAATAAATAAAGGGCAATGAAGCCAAAGATCAATTGGATATATTCGATTGATCGACCCATGTTTTATCTAGCTAGTTGATTGATAAAACTACCACCAAAGGGCCGGTAGTTTTTTACACAAAACTGTCAAAGTTATCACATATATACAGATTGTCTGATAACTGCCCGCACACATCCAAATATGCAATTTAATATCCAAAACCTAGATGAACAGTTTTAATCGAGAGTACTAATAAGATTTTTAAAACCTCTTTATTGCCAAACATATCCAAAACTGGGCATTAAATCGCAGAAAGTAGCATAACAAATACTAGGAAAAAAAGCGAAATACTGTTAGACTATATATGATATACAAAAAGATTTTACAAAATTAAACTTACAAATTAGCAAGACTTCATATTAGATGTCATATTCACTACTTTATAATAAAAACATATTTATAATCTGACAGACTCCATAAAATCATGTTAATCTGTAAGTTATAAAATATAATAATACTTATTTTTAATTCATGCATTTATCAGAAAAAAAAAAGGATGCCAAATTGTCCAACTAGGCTAGTAGTTTTGAGATCAAGAGCAGCCTTTAAATTCTCGTAATGGATACCCAACTAATTAAGTAATTAAGTAGCTATATCTTAGATGCCTTTTTTTGAAAGATAACAACCTTAGTAGTTGGGGGGCTGGAAGTTGGAAGTTGGAACGATCCAAGTACTATATATGGATTCCATGATCCTTAATTAAGCCTCTTAAATCTTTTGAGAGGAACTAGGCGTTAAGCGTATCTTAAATATTGTGAAAGAGAGTTGAAGGGCTCACATGCAACAATATTGTCAGATACAACATTTAATTTTTATTTTTCATGCAGCACACGGCCTTCAAAGTAAATTCATAACATTTAAGATATGCTTACACTACAACACAATTATTTTTTAGTGACGGTTGGGAAATTGTGACAGTCCTTAGACCGTCACTAAAAGGCATTTTCTGTGACAGTTTCTGGAAACCGTCACTAAAGATAGATGAGATTTTTTTATGTTCCAACGTATGGGAAATATGCGTTCAAACGTCACATATACGTTCGAACGTTATGTCTGTTTACGTTTGAACGTAAAATGTTTTGGCGCAACCGTTCGAATGTTATTAATTTTACGTTTGAATGTAAAATGTTTGCACCAATGTTCGAACGTTAAGTAATAACATTCGAATGTTCATTGTAAATTTAAATTAAATGACTTTAATTTAAAAATTATGTGGTTTTTATTGTGCATATTTGTGAACAAGTATAAAAAATTGAATTGTATATATTTATATATACACACTTTGTAATATATAAATATATATTATTGATTTATATATATTTAAAATGCAGTGATTTAGTATTAAAGTTGGAAAATATAACATCAAAGAAGATTAAAAATTGAAATTAAAAAACGATAGAAATATTCAATAATATTTTTCGTTACAAATATTAAAAATAAAATATAAAATTTGATAGAATGTAGTAAACAACAGTCAGATGATAACGTTATCCGCAAAAGTCGAACTCCGTACCTCCTCAGTCAAGGTATCAACCTTGTCGTTGAGGATAGTTACACGATGGGTGAGTTCGGCAACAGACACCGATATAGCCTCGAGCGATTGATCGATCTTATGATCGATATGCGCAGTCAGCTGTGAGATGACCGCATCAACCCAAGCAGGCTGCACATCACCTGCAGATGTACTCAGCGTATGCTGACTACTACTCCCGACATGACCTGGCTCAGGCTGCGTTGGAGGAACTAGATCCTCTACAGGGGGTGGCTGACGTCCCCTCGCCTGTCCACTGCTACGTCGATGCGTGGTCATGTCGAGGGGGCTCATTTGATCTTTGACCTGCTCCTCTGGCTGGGTCAGCACTCCCCGTGCAAGTAATAGTCGGCTGATTAGGACACCATATGGGAGATTATCCGTAGAGACGATGCTCGCCTCGTAACGGATCCTCTCAAAGATGTGCAGTGGCAAATCTATAGGATCTCCACATGCCACTCGTATCAAAAATTATGCCCGAAGCCGACTAAATGTGGTTTTATGAGCCACAGGATCGACATTTGTTGCAATAATAAGGTGCAACATGCAGAAGAAATGCAGCAGATGGTTCTGGTTGAAGGCGTTCTTCCGCTCGATCTGCATGCGGTCCCTTCCGGTGAGGATGTATAAATCCTCGTCTCGGTCATCATCCCGAGCCTCGACGCCAGTATCCTCAGCCTCTGACTGGCCTGCATCTCTGGCTGATGCTGGCTCAAATGGGCGGCCAGTAGATGATGTAGAAGTGCCTACATCCTCATGGGGTGTCGAGTGTGCAAATATCTCAACTCCTCGACGAATCCCGAGGTGCTCGCTGATGACATCTGCTGATACCTCAATGGAAACACCGCGTACAGTCACGGTGTGAGAGGATGCATCCTGAGGCACGTCACATATCCCCATATAGAATTCTTGAACCATTGAGGGGTATACCTTCCCTCTCAATGTGCAGATATTTCCTCAGCCTCTGCTGAGGAAAACATCTCTCAGGTTCGTCTGCTGCCAACAGAGTTCGTCGAACTCATTAATTAAGACCTCTCGCTCTACCATAACAATACGAGCTCCGATACGGGTAGTGTTCGACGTGGCTCCTTCCCTCCTTCCCTCCCTCGTTTCCTAGTATGCAGTGGAAGAGCCATATCCTGAAAATAGAAAAGGAAAAAAGAATTATTTACAATAATGCATTTTTTTGTATTAATTTTAAGCTGCTCTACAGTAACGTACGAACGTTTTATCTTTAACGTTCAAACGTTAAAGATAAAACGTTCGGATGTTTATTTATACGTTCGCACGTAAAATAGTGTAAATAAATTTACGTTCGAAGTAAAACAAATACGTTCGAATGTAAAAATGTACGTTCGAACATAAGCAGTAAATAAATATTGGTTGACGTACGTTCGGACGTTAAAACAAATACGTTCGAACGTATTTGTTTTACGTGTGAACGTAAATATGAACGTCTGAACGTCGAAGCATGAATAATATAGAAAATCACTACGTTCGGATGTTATAATTAAACGTCCGACCGTATGTGATTTACGTGCGAAAGTAAAATATTCACGTTTGAACGTATGTCGTTTAATAATATTTAAAAAGTAGTACGTCCTGACGTAGACATTAAACGTTTAGACCGAAAATTGATGAATATGACGTCCGAATGTAAGACAATTAACGTTCGAACGTGGAAGCCGTAACGGCTCTGTAATTTAAACGTCGTACATTCGAATGTCTTGGTGAAACGTTCGAACGTGGTAGCCGTAACGGCTCTGTAATTTAAACGTCGTACATTCGAATGTCTTGGTGAAACGTTCGAACGTTTCGACGCAGAATGGCTGAGTCGACTCAGCCATTATTGAAATCTCAAAAATTTCTCTACAAGGTTCTAAATGCCGAAATGTCACCGTGGAAATGAAGTATACACTTCAAGAAATATTTCTACGGTGACTATTCGGCCAATGACTGGCCATGGTGGCCGGAAAATGAAGTTGAAAATCCGGCAACCACTTATCCGGTTTTAAACAAAACTCAATCCAAATCTCAATAAAATACATGTTATTTGAATAAAAGATGAATGCCTACCTTTTAGTGACGGTTGTGGCGGAGTTGACGGCGGCGGTGACGGAGGCGTGGCGGCGTGCAACAGAGTAGACGATGGATACGTTTTGGAAATGTCGTTTCGACGTTCGGTTTTGGCCTTATATACACAGAACGTTCGAACGTACTTATTATTACGTTCGAACGTTTTTCAATTTAATTTCCAAAATTTTATCTATAATATATTATATTATAAATGTTTATGTTATATATTAGGATGTTATATAATATTATTGACAATTATATTATTGGTTTTTTTGTGAGTGCTTGTTATATTTCTAAAATTTAGCAATATGTTTATACATGTTGTTGTGATTTTATGCTTACTCTTGAAATAATTGTGATTTTTGTTTGTGAATTTTGTGAATAGTTTATTAGTTTATGGTGTTTATATATATGAGTTTATGGTGTTTATATATATTATTGATTTATATATATGGTATAGTTTATATATTATATACATTTAAGTTCTCATTTAAAGTATTATGCTATCATACTATTAAATGTAGTATATAGTTATAGATATATAAAATGTAGTATATATATTATAGTATAAGTTAGTATATAATAAAGAATTTAATAAGTAACAATTTAATATATATTATTGATTTATATATATGGTATAGTTTATATATTATATACATTTATGTTCTCATTTAAAGTATTATGCTATCATACTATACAATGTAGTATATAGTTATAGATATATAAAATGTAGTATATATATTATAGTATAAGTTAGTATATAATAAAGAATTTAATAAGTAACAATTTAATATATATTATTAATTTATATATATGGTATAGTTTATATATTAGTTACATTTATGTACTCATTTAAAGTATTATGCTATCATACTATACAATGTAATATATAGTTATAGATATATAAAATGTAGTATATATATTATAGTATAAGTTAGTATATAATAAAGAATTTAATAAGTAATAATTTAATATATATTATTGATTTATATATATGGTATAATTTATATATTATATACATTTATGTTCTCATTTAAAGTATTATGCTATCATACTATACAATGTAGTATATAGTTATAGATATATAAAATGTAGTATATATATTATAGTATAAGTTAGTATATAATAAAAAATTTAATAAGTAACAATTTAATATATATTATTAATTTATATATATGGTATAGTTTATATATTAGTTACATTTATGTTCTCATTTAAAGTATTATGCTATCATACTATACAATGTAATATATAGTTATAGATATATAAAATGTAGTATATATAGTATAGTATAAGTTAGTATATAATAAAGAATTTAATAAGTAATAATTTAATATATATTATTGATTTATATATATGGTATAATTTATATATTATATACATTTATATTCTCATTTAAAGTATTATGCTATCATACTATACAATGTAGTATATAGTTATAGATATATAAAATGTAGTATATATATTATATTATAAGTTAGTATAGTAGGAATCGTACGTTCGAACGTTTCAAGTTAACGTTCAAACGTTAAACTAAGAGGCTGGAAATTTCCCACTCGATTAAGGTATCTGTGTGATTATTCAGACGTTCGGACGTTTATACTATACGTTCGAACGTTATTTGATGAAAATTACCAGAAAATTATGTACATCCAAACACCAAATCTGTTAACGTTCGAACGTTAGTTAAATTAGTGAGGGAAATTTCCCGCTCAAATATGGTAACACTTTGATGAAATGTACGTTCGGACGTTTAAGTTAAATGTTCGAACGTTCATCTGTAAATCTACGAACGTTCGAACGAAAAATTGTGATACATTCGAACATATATGAGGAAAGTGCGGGAACTTTCCCGCTAGATTTTATGTTATATCATAAGAAGGGTACGTTCAAACGTGTACTGTAAACGTCTGAACGTTCTGGGCGGGAATAATTTTAGAATATAACGTTCGGACGTACAACTTAAACGTTCGAACGTTTAAACTAATAATTTTAGAACTTAATCAGTACGCGCACGGGTGGAAGCGGATCATTTCTTCTTCTCCCGTGAGCGCAACAGAGAGAGAGGGTCCTGCAGAGAGAGAGAGAGAGAGAGAGAGAGAGAGTGAGAGAGAGTTAAGTTAGAGAGTGAGAGAGAGTTGAGTTTTGGTAAGAAAAAATTTTTATTTCTTGTCTTTATTTGAATTTTATGATATTTATAGAATATATTTTTGTTATAGAATATTTCTAATAAGTTAGTGTTGTATTTTTTTGAAGGATTGCTTGTTTTGGGAAGTTAGAAGATTTTGATTTGTAAGAGGATATTGTGAGTGCTAGGTATATTTCTAAACTTTATCAATATGTTGTTGTGATTTTATGCTTACTCTTGAAATATTGTGATTATTGTTTGTATAGTTTGTAAATAGTTTGTGAGTTATTGTAAATATGTTGTGATATGAATTTGAAATATTGTATTTATTATTAGAAATATATTGTCATTAGGCTTTGTTAATACATGTTTATTGCTTACTCAAGTTTAGAAATATGTTAATACATGTGGCATGTTATTTTGTGAATATATTGTGAGTTATTGTGAATATATTGTGATATGGACTTGAAATATTTAAATTATTATTTGTGAATAACGTTTGAATATGTTTACATTGTTACAAATATACTGTCCTTAAGCTTTGTTAATACATGTGGCATGTTATTTTATGCTTACAATTGAAATATTGTGATTATTATTTGTATAGTTTGTAAATAGTTTGTGAGTTATTGTGAATATGTTGTGATATGGATTTGAAAAATTGTGATAATAATATTTGAAATTAAGTAATAACAAATAAAAGTAACTCTTTAAGATTTATAATATTTAAAATTATATTATACTTCTTTTACAATTTAAGTATAACAATTAAAATTATATTTTAAGAATGATAATAATTATAATTATAATATAACCTTTAAAATACTCTTCAATAAAAAAGTCTTGAACCTACTAAATAAGTAGAGTTTGAATATGTAAATATACTTATTTATTATAAACTAAAGAGAAAGAAAATAAGGATCAAATAGATTCTTATATAAAAATTATATACTTATTGTCTATATAAGTAAATAACTCACTCAATTAAGTATAACAATTAAGATTATAATTGTGGAATGATAATAATTAAAATTATATAATAACCTTTAAAATTATATATAACAATTATAATCTCTAAATTTTAATTTAATTGCTTGACTGTCATAGTCTCTTTGGCCTTGAGAGTTGTCAAGGTCGGACAGTTAGTGACGGTTAAGTAATTAGACTAAAATTTAAACATTTCTTCAAGATCATTCTCCCTCGTTGTGTACAAGACACGAAACGTAGGGTCACATAATCTTCCATCCCTCTTTAATTTAACAATATAACACTACTTGAAGGTGACATTGTTAATTTAAACAATATGGAGATATTGTTGTATGATTTTTTCCTAGATGCGTGTGACATTGCATAAATACCCTTAGACCCGTTTGGGAATCAGTGTACATTTATGTGTCCACTGATTCCTGAATTGTCCAGTGTGGACAGTTTGAGATTATATTATCTGTATTGCACATTTTTGTTACTCGCTACTTTCCACGTTTAATATGAAGTTTCGGTGTCTTCTTCTACTGTTCTTCGGGTATACTGTTCGTAGGGTCACAATCCCGATATTTGAACATGTATACTTGGAGAATTATGGGGAGGTGCTGCCGAAATTTCTACTAACGTGGAAATTAGTAGAGTGACGAAATTTGTGCAATATGGAGAATATAATCTCGAATGGGATAGGACCAACTACCTTATCAAAAAAGTAATGAGAATTGGAGCATGAAATGCATGTGAATTTTCAATGTACGTGTTATTAATATATAGATGTTTTTAGAAATGGACATCTGGACGATAGACTTGGAAAGGATTACGTATCCTATGCATGTGGAGTAAGAACTTTCATTGATTTTGCACGGGCCTCTGCTGATAGTCGTGGTTACATTAAGTGTCCATGTCTAGAGTGTAAAAATTTGTGTGCGATAGGATTGTATGAAGTAGAGCGTCATATATTTGTGAACGGTATGGATCTGGGGTATACGCGATGGGTACTGCATGGTGAGCCGTATGAAGGGTCAGCAGATGTATTGGTCGATCATCACAATTATTTGCGGCACATGGATGATGATTATGAGCATGATGAGATGGAAGAGATGTTGGGTGACATTGGAGCTGGGATGTTTATGGATGAGGTTAACGACAATGCCTCAAGTGGTGGATCAGGGACTGATTGTGAAAATTTTCCTTCACTGTGGGAAGATGCAAAGCGCGAGCTTTACCGAGGTTGTACAAAACATTCCAAAATGTCGTTTATTGTGCGGTTGCTTCACATTAAATCATTGTGTGGGATGTCGACGAAAGCAATAAACATGGTATTGGACTTATTTAACGAGGTGCTTCCCGAAGGGTCTGCATTGCCCAAGAATTTTTATGAAGCAAAACAGTTGAGAAATGGATTAGGATTTGAGTACAAGTCCATACATGCATGCAAGAATGATTGTGTATTGTTCTGGAAGGAGAACGAGGAGAAACAAGCATGTCCTGTATGTGGAGAGTCGAGATGGAAAGGTAAGAAAAACGTGCCGGTTAAGGTGTTGCGATATTTTCCCTTGAAACCTAGGTTGCAAAGACTATATATGTGTAAGAAAACAGCTCATGATATGAGGTGGCACGAGGAGAAAAGAGTTAAGAATGACGGGTATATGAGGCATCCAGCTGATTCACTTGCGTGGCAGTCTTTCGATAATCAGTATCCAAAGTTCGGGTTAGAAGCTCAGAACGTGCGCCTGGGACTCACAACCGATGGATTCAACCCTTTTGGGAATATGAGTACAAGTTATAGCACTTGGCCCGTGGTATTGATTCCGTACAATCTTCCACCATGGAGGTGCATGAAGGCGCCAAACTTTTTGTTAACTTTACTCATCCCTGACCCTAGATCACCTGGGAATGATATTGACGTATTCATGCAGCCGTTGATTGAAGAGCTGAAAGAGTTATGGGAAACAGGGGTTAGAACTTATGATGCATCTAAGTCGACATCTTTTCAGATGCATGCTGCGGTAATGTGGACTTTACCTGTATGAGAGTATACACAACAATATCCCTTATATTTTTCACTATAGCCTAAGAAGACACACGGTAATAATTTGCAATCAAACTTAGTTGTAGAATTATTCCACACAAAGGGAAACATTTAGACCCAAAAACACGTAAGGAAGCATAATCAAGATAATCTTTGTATAATCGAAAGAATGGAGAATCATAATTTAATGTAGCGGAAGGCATCCTATAGATGAGAAACACTGCTGTTTGGAAGGCATCAACCCAAAATCGCTTGAGAACTCCTGCATGAAAGAGCATAGTTAAACCAATCTCACGAATATTTTGGTATCTTCTTTCAGCCACGCCATTCTGCTATGGCGTGTGGGGGCACGAAATCTGATGTTTAATACACTGTTCTTGTAGAAAGTGACTTAATTCTGAGTTGGCTAATTCGCCACCTCCATCAGTTTCCAAAATCTTGATTCTGCGATTAAATTGGGTAGTAACATACTTAACAAATAGATAGAAGGTACGAAAGAAATCTGACTTTCGTTTTAAAACATGCATAATAGGCAAAGCCATTAATAGAGTTTATTGAGGCAGGGCTCCAAAGATCACAACTAGGGCTATAAAAATAAATCGAAAAATTGGCCCGAACCGGCCCGGACCGGTTTGGTCCGAGACCGGTTCCTCCATTTTAAAAACCGGTCATAACCGGTTCGGTCTCGATTTTATGTTTTCTAGCACCGAACCGGTTTGCATACTTATATATCTTAAATTAATTTTTAATATTATATATAATATTTTTTATATTATATATCATTTTTATAAATTATAATTATATATGAAATAATGTTATATTATAATTTATAACATAAAATTTTAATCTTGAACATGAATATTTATTTGATCATATGTTTTAAATATAAAATATATATTAATTACATTTTATTGCTTAAAAATTCTCAACATATTCCTTTTGATAAATATATTAGTAATACTAATATACATTAGTATATTAATTACTATATTATCACAAACATATAGTAATAGTACTATACCAATAGTATTACTATATACTAATCTCAACTTATCTTATCTCATCTCATCTTATCATTACAACTTTTTCAAATTCTCACACAAAATACAATAAACAATTCAACTTTTTCAAATATCAATTCAACTTTTTCAAATCTCAAAACAATAATAATATTAAAACATAATATTTTAACAATATTTTATTCAACTTTTAACTTTTATCTAAAACCATCTCATCTCATCTCACTATCCAAATGGGGGTTTAGTGTATTAGTAATATTTATATATATATATATATATATATATATATAAGTATAAGAGATTAGAGATTTAATATATATAAAAAACTAGAAAATCGGACTAAACCGGACCGAAAACGGTAAAACCGGAAGTACCGGTTTAGGATAATAACCAGTGCGGTATCTGGTCCCAAATTTGTCCAAAACCGGACCAATTACACCCCTAATCACAACTAATTTTATCAAATAAACCATAGGTTTTGGTTGAAGTAGCAATAAATGGGAAGCGACTAAGCTTTCCCATTTGACAGCTATTGCACAAAAAATGGTCTTTTAAGTAGTTTGAAACAAAAATAAAACCAAGAGATTGAAGTTTTTGGAACGCATCATGATGAGGATGGCCTAAACGGTTGTGCCACACGTTATTGGTTGCTGATTGAAAGCGAACTGAAAATAATGCTGATTTGGATGTGCCAACAGTATATAGGTTGGCACGTTTACTGCCCTGGAGGATTATCTTGTTTGTCTTCAGATCCTTAACACAAAATCCCACATCAGTAAATTCACAAGCAACATGATAAGTGTTAGTTAACTGTCCTATAGAGAGCAAATTTCATGTAAGGATTTAATTGGACCACTACCAACTATAGTCGTGCCTCTGTGTGTGATGTTTCATTAAATGGCCATTGCCAACCATGATCATATCATTACCAGAGTAAGGTTTGAGATTATGAAGCAAACCTTCATTCGAGGTCATGTGAGTAGAAGCTCCAGTATCTGTAGTCCAATCATGTTCCTCAACACCATTGTCAAGAGTAAGGGCACAAGAGCTTGATTGACATCACGTCATTGAAAATTCCGATTGAAACAGTGCCAGCATGACCATATATCATGACCAACACAATCACACAGTTGGCATCTCAGATCATTTCGACAAGGGGTAGTTGTAGTTGGTGTTTGCTAGTGGAACCTGTAAAACTGTTAGAATTATTTTTCTAGGCATGCTGAACAAAACCTTTACCTTGAGAATTAAAATTCTGGTGGCCATTGCATCCTCCTCTGTTGTTTTGTTGGCCACGATTTTTCTAACCATAAAAGGCAACATGAGAAGTATTTTTCTATCTCTATTGCGAGCAGCAACATGAGTTTCATAAGATTGAAGCAGAGGAACAATCTCACTGTAAGAGGGAGTAGGGGGCTTTAACATTGAGGTGACAAAAGTATCATATTTGTCACTAAGGCCATTGAGAAGAGAGAACACTTTGGATCTATCACTAATAGGTTTGCCAATGGCAGCAAGGCCGTCATAGACACTCTTTAATTTACAAAGGTACTCCTGAAGATTACCAACATTGTAATGCCCCAATGGAAAACCCAAACCAAATGGCCTATACTCCAAAAGGACTAGTCAATGATACAATTAGAGCCACATTGGAACTTTATAAAGAGCAAGAACTTCTCCTTCCCAAGCAATGTGGGATCCCATACACCAGCTACCCTTATCCATATCATATGGGGGTATCACAATCTACCCCCCTTAAACTCCCGACGTCCTCGTCGGGCCTGTCCATTGTAAGTGGCATGGCTCAAGTCCCACATTTCTGGTTGGGATAATCTCTGATACCATTTGTAACGCCCCAATGGAA
Source organism: Juglans cinerea (assembly GCA_961763995.1). Taxonomy (NCBI): domain Eukaryota; kingdom Viridiplantae; phylum Streptophyta; class Magnoliopsida; order Fagales; family Juglandaceae; genus Juglans; species Juglans cinerea. The sequence goes on along the minus strand of CAUIVZ010000011.1, from coordinate 1,843,249 downwards.
AGCCCAAACCACATGGCCTATACTCCAAAAGGACTAGTCAATGATACAATTAGAGCCCTATTGGAACCTTATAACGAGCAAGAACTTCTCATTCCCAAGCAATGTGGGATCCCATACACCACCTACCCTTATCCATATCATATGGGGGTATCACAAACATCCTCTTGTTTCATATGAGTAAGTTGTTGCAGAAGATGAAACTCTCGTTCTTTTAAACACTGGGCATACGCTTCCATGAGAGCATGCCAGACCTGGGCAAAAGATTCAAGGCCAATAAGGAGGCCCATGGCTTCATCAGAGAGGCCGGTGGCATTTATCCAACCTCGCAGCTTAATATCAGCTTTCTTTCATTTACTGTACTCAGGATTCTGAGTCTTTTGAGCATCATCAAGGAATTCTGATGGCTTTTTGATGTCACCAGTAAGGTACCCAAGAGGCTCTTGGCTCTCGGCCAAGAGTAGTAGTACATGTTCCCTCCATAAAGGAAAATTGGTTTGTGTGGGTCGACGGGTGACATAATTAGCAACATTGAAGGAAGGGCTTGCCATGACGCGTGAGAGAAAAAAGAAGAAAAATTGTGTTTATGGGAGAAGCTAGATATTGGATCGTGTTTGGGAGAGGCGCGAGCCGTAGCTCTAGTACCATAAAGAAAATAAGGCAAGGATGTGCTCATTTGTTTCTCTCACAACTTGTTATTCAACTTAAGCAATTGATTTTAAATAGTCAGATTTGTACAAGAGTAAAAAAGGAAATAAAACACCCGTTAGTAATATATAGGTAAGCTAGGTAGGGTTAATTGGCTATAGCTGTAGAATTTTAAATAGAGATAAATACTGATGATCTTGATTGAATCAATCATTGTTTGAGGTAATATTTTGCCGTGAAGTTAGGAGTTGTGCTGGAGGCAATATCTGGTGCCGTGAAGTCGGCGGCGTTGGTATCTTATCAGTGATCACAAACATTAATTCTTTAATTCCAAATTAAAGCAAGCAGTTAGCTAGCCATTTATTACCCTTCGACAAAAGAGCCGTACGTAATACTTTAACCAAACTCACAATCTAATCCCATTTAAAGGAATACAAGCCCACAATAATATATAGTACGTACTGAAGTCCCAGCAGGAGATCAAGACGGCAAACAGTTTTTTGAAAGCTTTGTGAAACAAAATTAAACAAAACCATCCACAAAGCTAGAAGAGGGAATTGCAGAAGCAAGATGATGATGGGTGATCATGTCAAGGCATCAAGAAGCAGTCATGATCACGAGGAGCCACTAAGTCCAGCAGCTCGGTTCTTTCATGCGCCACGCTTTAACGTTTATATCATTGCCATCATGGGGTGCAAGAGAAGAATCAATCCTGACGTTGTTAAGGCATAATTTCTATCTATGCTTCTTAATTCGCTGTATGCATGGAGTTTCTGATCTGCAGCTTGGTCGAAAACCATGGTTTAATTACTTGATCAATGCCATAAAGTAAACCATGAGGCGAGCGAAGTGGCATTTTGATCTGTTGCTGGCCACTTGTACAATTCAATATTCTTAACGTATTTAATGTGTTTCTTGCTATTTCATGAAACCAATTAATTAAAGGTAGTTGATGGCAACAAGTACTGCAAAAATAAAAAATGGACTCAGACGAAACTAAATCTGGAGGATCATATTATTGTTCCCGAATTGGATCCCAACATAGAGTTTCCAGACAGATTTGTTGAAGACTACTGGTCAAATGTCACAAGAACTCCCTTAGACCTCTCCAAACCATTGTGGGAACTCCACATTCTCAACATCAAAACCTCAGATGCAGAGGCTGGTGGGGTCTTTAGGATTCACCACTCGATGGGCGATGGTGCATCCCTCATGTCCCTTCTCCTAGCCTGTACACGGAAAACCTCTGACCCAGAAGCATTGCCTAGTGTTCCAGTGAAAAAACGAGTAGGTTCAACGTTTCATTCATGGGATGGGTTTTGGTGGTTCTTTTTAGCAATTTGGCTGTTTTTAAGGTTGATTTGGAACACTTTGGTGATGTCTTGCTGTTTGTGGCGACCATTCTATTTCTGAATGACATGAAAACTGTTGGAAATATATTTTGAAACGCTTTGTAAACCAGAAAATATGTAAAATAATAAGAATAAATTTAAAAGAGAGAATCCGGTATTGAGGCACGTTATGATAGACGCTTTCCTTAGAGTAGATTCTATCACCTCCAAATTTAAACATGCGGAAGGCTTCCTAACAGTCTACTCCTAAGATACAACAACGTCGGTTCCCGTTAATCTCCTCGTCGGTGCACACAAAAGGAGATCCTCGAACCCGATATAAAATAGCCAAAGCCCAAAGAAAGAAAGACAAAAAGAATGAGTAAGTGTTTCTCTAATTTTGTAGAGAATTTTTTTTTATTATGAATTTGTGGTGGGGTTCCCTATTTATAGAGAATGAAAGGGCATTTGTGAAAAGTCACAACTTATTTAAATGAAATGGTACATGTGAAATGTCACACCACATAAATGAAATGGTACTTGTGAAAAATTACAACTTAAATGAAAGAGCACTTTAGAGAATACATTGAAAAGGTTTATAATTCATCAAAAGACACAACCCTTTGTTTGGTTGGGAAGCGGTTAATGCTCATATCCTCAAGAGGCATACATTGGTTCAAGTACCAAGACACATTTTCATTTAAATTTTGATAACTGAACCGATACATTGAACAATGGTAATGGTTCACATTATTTTCACTTTACATCAAATATTTTAATCATTTCTAAGTTGAAAAACCAACAATCCCCCACCTGATTAAAATATTTTAAAGAAAAGAATATAATACAATTTTCTTTGGACTAAGTACTATGCATCAATAGAGGTATCTTACGACTTTGAACGTCTACCTAGTGTTAGCATGTTTCCATCTGAAAGATCCATGGTGAACCAAGTCTTGAACCAGAATCTTTTAACTCAGACTTCTCCACACCACACACATAGTACGAGATATATCAAGTTCCTTTCAAGGTGGTGCATAAAGGTCGTGCACCGTATCTTGGATTCATGAGCGCTCTAGGGAATAGCCCAATTACCATAGACTGCGGCCCCATAGTCACACTCACATAGGTGAGTCCTCCAAAGGTACATGCAATTCAATACCTTGCCTTAGTCTTGGACTCATTCAAAACATTTCGTTTTTTCTTTGCCATTGCATTTGTAGTACTCACACCCTATGGATGGACCTATAATAATATTTTAATAGTGCTATCCAGTCACTCAAATAGTTTGTTCTTCCCATTGAACATTCTTCTTAGGATCTCCAGTCAGGAAGGTTGGGTTGCCGCTATCGGTGACCTAATTAATGGACTTCAATCCCATCCCCCTTGTTGTACGTATAACCTTCGATTTTGACAGTCCTTTCGTCAAAGGATCTGTTAGTTTATCTTCTTACTTTACATATTCCAAAGTCAGGTATCCATTCTTTATCAGGTATATTATCGTAGAATGCCTGATACTCAAATGTCTCATCTTATGATTAAATTGTTTATTATTACAAACACTTATCACAGCCTGATTGTCACAAAGAACATAAATAGTTGGCATTGGTTTTTTATCTAGTGGAATTTCTGATAATAAATTTTTAAGCCACTCTACCTCATGTCCGGTAGTATCTAAGGCTATTAATTGAGCTTCCATAGTAGATCGTGAAATCACAGTTTGCTTGGAAGATCTCCAAGCCACAACTGCTCCACCGAGAGTGAAAACATATCCACTCGTTCCCTTACAATCTACTGTGTCAGTTATCCAACTAGCATCATTGTATGCTTCTAATACAGTGGGATACCCAGAATAATGGATACTATATGTCATGGTTCCTTTCAAATATTTAAGAATTATTTCCAATGCCTTCCAATGAGAATCATCAGGCCTACTAGTATATCTACTTAGTCTACTCACAGCATATGAAATATCAGGTCTAGTAGAATTAGCAATATACAGTAACGTACCAATAATCTGAGAATATCTCAGTTGTGACATAGGATCTCCAAAATTCTTACTTAAATGCAAATAAGGATCAAGAGGAGTACTGACAGGTTTGCATTCGAATCTCCCAAACTTTTTAAGAATCCTTTCAATAGAATGAAATTGATTTATGCTAATACCATCACGAAATCTCATTAATTTAATACCAAGAATTACCTGTGTCTCTCACATGTCTTTCATGTCAAAATTCTTAGATAAAAAATTTTTAACATCAAGAACAATATCTATATTGGTACCAAAGATGAGAATATCATCAACGTAAAGACATAGCATTACGCATGCACCATCAACTATTTTAGTGTATAAACACTTATCAGATTCATTTATCTTAAAATCATAAGATAAAATTATTTCATCAAACTTTTGGTGCTATTTTTTAGGAGCTTGCTTCAATCCATAGAGAGATTTAATAAGTTTACAAACTTTCCTTTTCTGTCCTAGAACCACAAACTCCTCTAGTTGATCCATGTATATCACTTCTTCTAAATCGCCATTAAGAAATGCGGTTTTCACATCTATTTGGTAGACCTCAAGTTTATAGATCGCTGCTAGAGCAATTATAACACGAATTGTGGTTATTCTGGTAACATGAGAATATGTATCAAAATAATCGATACTCTCTCTTTGCGTAAAGCCCTTTGCAACCAGCCTAGTTTTAAATTTATCAATAGTACCATCAGGTCTCAATTTTTTTTTTAAAATCCACTTACATCCAATGGTTTTACATCCAGGAGGAAGATCACATAAGTTCCAAGTGTCATTAGTCTTAGGAGATTCTATCTCACTATTTACTGCTTCTTTCCAGAAAGTAGAATCAATGGAAAGCATAGCATCCTTGAAAGTCAACGGGTCTTCCTCCACAGAATAAGTATAAAATCATGTCCAAAATCATTTTCATTTCTAACTCGTTTTCCTCTTCCAAGTTCATTTTCTAATCCAGATGCACTATTAAAATTATATATAATGGTAGGTTGACTACTAGTGGAAGAAAAACTTACTGTAGGTAAAGATCTTCCTAACTTATTTTTGAAAGGAAATAGATCTTCAAAGAATGTTGCATCCCTAAACTCCATGATGGTGTTGGGATCAATACCTTGGACTTCTGATTTGATAATCAAAAACCTATATGCAGAACTATGTCTAGCATACCCAATGAATACTGCATCTAGGACCTAATTTCCTTTTCTTAATTTTTGGAACATTAACCTTTGTAAGACAACCTCAAACTCTAAAGAAATTAATATTGGGTACTCTACCCTTCCAGAGTTCATACAGTGTCTTGTCAGATCCCTTAAATGGTACCATATTCAAGATAAAACAAGATGCAAGTATTGCTTCCCCCCACCATTGCTCAGGTAGGCCGAAATTAGAGAGCATGCATTTGATCATATCCACCAACGTTCTATTTTTCATTTCAGAAACACCATTGGATTGAGAAGAATATGGAGCAGTTTCCTCATGTATAATATCATTCTCCTCACAGTATTGAACCAATTGATTAAAGGAGTATTCACCTCCTCTATCAGACCTGATAATTTTAATCTTTCTCTCCAATTGATTTTCAACTTCAGTTTTATAGATGACAAATTTACTAAATGATTCATCTTTTATTTTCATCAAGTAAACATAACAAAATTTAATTTACTAAATGATTCATCTTTTATTTTCATCAAGTAAACATAACAAAATTTAGATATATCATCTATAAAAGTAATGAAGTATTTATTACCACATTTAGAGGAGACACAATTTAAATAACAACCATCACTATGAATTAATTCAAGTAGAGATGAGTTTCTTATAACAGATTTAAATAGCTTTCTAGGCTGTTTTGATTGAACACAAGTTAAACATTTTTCATCCAAATCAACAGGAACTTTAGGAATAATCTCTAAATCCATCATTCTTATAACATTATGATAATTAACATGGCCTAATCTAGCATGCCATATTGAAAAGGAACATGTAAAAAATACAAATTTATTATTAGAATCAAATTTTTTTACTACATTATTTTGAATATTTATTACAAACAAACCACCACTCACATAGCCTTTCCCCACAAATGACCCATATTTAGTTACAATAACTTTATTCGATTGAAATAATAATGTGTAGCCTGCCCCACTAAGTAAAGATCCACTAATTAGGTTTCTCCTCGCATCTGGTACATAAAATACTTCTTCTACAGGAAGAGTATTTCCAAACGTTAATTTGAGTTCAATTTTTCCTACTCCAAATACTTGTGCAGAGGTGTAGTTACCCATCGTCACTTTCATGCCACTTGTGTCCTGATATGTTGAAAAAATATTGCGATTAGAAGTGACATGTACATTTGCTCCTGTGTCTACTATCCAATCAGTAGCACTACAAGCCAGATAAACTTGGGGACTTATGGTTACATACCGTTCATCGGTTCCAACAGAGTCGGTCCCGGAAAGTACCATATGAGCCTGTGTGTTAGGCGATCTTGGTTGTTCATTGCCTTGATATTTCCTCTTCTTATAGTGACAATTTTTGGCCAAGTGACCCGGTTTGTTACAGTTAAAACAAATGGGTCTCTTATCATCTTTGTTAATATAGGACTTTGGTTTCAAATTATTCCCATAATTAGTTTTACCCTTATTGAATTTGGACTTCTGATGTAAGGGTTCTTATGTGTTTTATGGCTTTCTACAATATTTACTTTAGACTGAAAATCAGAAACCAATGGTGGGATGTGATCATTTTCCAAGTGTTGTTCTTGGATCCTAATGGCAAAGATCAAGGTTTCCATGGTCATATCTTCAGTTTTATGTTTAAGAGATAGGTCAAAATTCTTTCATGAAGGAGGCAACTTGTCTATTGTACAAGCAACTTGGAGACACTCGGTAATAACTCATGGGCTTGCTCTATCACATATTTGGAATCATCCATCTTAAAGCCAAGAAATTGGCTTGCGGTATACTTATTCATTCCGGCATCTTATACACCATATTTCTTATCAAGAGCATTCCAAATATCTTTGGCAGATTTAATGTGTAGATAAACATCAAAAAGTGTATCACTTAAATGATTTAAAATCCTACATCTACACAAATTATCTTTTTCTGCATATGTTTGCAATTCAATAGTACGTGCGGGCTCATGTAAATCATCAGAAGGAGGATCATTTTCAATAACAAAATATAATCCAAGCATTGTAAGAAAGATTTTCATATTTTCTTGCCAACGCTTAAAATTGATTCCTCTAAATTTCTTGGGTGCAATAGGTTCGTTTGAAGTCATGGTGGCAACCAATCAATTAAAACACACCTCTAGTTTAACAAAGAGAATTCTACTCTAAGATTGTTGGGAATATATTTTGAAACGCTTTGTAAACTAGATAATATGTAACATAACAAGAACAAATTTGAAAGAGAGAACTCGGTGTTGAGGCACGTTGTGATAGACATTTTCCTTAGAGTAGATTCTGCCGTCTCCAAATTTAAACATGCACTAGGCTTCTTGACAGTTTGCTCCCAAGATATAACTACGTTGGTTCCCGTTAATCTCCTCGTCGGTGCACACAAAAGGAGATCCTCAAACCCGATATAAAATAGCCAAAACTCAAAGAAAGAAAGACAAAAAGAATGAGGAAGTGTTTCTCTAATTTTGTAGAGAATTTTTTTTTATTATGAATTTGTGGTGGGGTTCCCTATTTATAGAGAATGAAAGGGCATTTGTGAAAAGTCACAACTTATTTAAATGAAATGGTACATATGAAATGTCACATCACATAAATGAAATGGTACTTGTGAAAAGTCACAACTTAAATGAATGAGCACTTTTGAAAAGTCACAACTTCTCAAATATTAGAGAATACATTGAAAAGGTTTCTAATTCACCAAAGGTCACAACCCTTTGTTTGGTTGGGAAGCGGTTAAGGCTCATATCTCCAAGAGGCATACATTGGTTCAAGTACTAAGACACATTTTCATTTAAATCTAGATAACTGAACCGATACATTGAACAATAGTCACTACAACACAATTGGTTTTTAGTGACGGTTAGGAATTTGTGACGGTCTCTAGACCGTCACTAAAAGGTATTTTCTGTGACAGTTTCTGGAAACCGTCACTAAAGATAGAATGAGATGTTTTTACGTTCCAACGTATGGGAAATATGCGTTCGAACGTTACATATACGTTCGAACATTATGTCTGTTTACGTTTGAACGTAAAATGTTTTGGCGCAACCGTTCGAATGTTATTAATTTTACGTTCGAACGTAAAATGTTTGCACCAATGTTCGAACGTTAAGTAATAACATTCGAACGTTCATTGTAAATTTAAATTAAATGACTTTAATTTAAAAATTATGTGGTTTTTATTGTGCATAATTTGTGAACAAGTCTAAAAAATTGAATTGTATATATTTATATATACACACTTTGTAATATATAAATATATATTATTGATTTATATATATTTGAAATGCAGTGATTTAGTATTAAAGTTGAAAAATATAACATCAAAGAAGGTTAAAAATTGAAATTAAAAAACGATAGAAATATTCAATAATATTTTTCGTTACAAATATTAAAAATAAAATATAAAATTTGATATTAACAGTCAGATGATAACGTTATCCGCAAAAGTCGAACTCCGTACCTCCTCAGTCAAGGTATCAACCTTGTCGTTGAGGATAGTTACACGATGGGTGAGTTCGGCAACAGACGCCGATATAGCCTCGAGCGATCGATCGATCTTATGATCGATATGCGCAGTCAGCTGTGAGATGACCGCATCAACCCAAGCAGGCCGCACATCTCCTGCAGATGTACTCGGCGTATGCTGACTATTACTCCCGACATGACCTGGCTCAGGCTGCGTCGGAGGAACTAGATCCTCTACAGGGGGTGGCTGACGTCCCCTCGCCTGTCCAATGCTACGTCGATGCGTGGTCATGTCGAGGGGGCTCATCTGATCTTTGACCCGGTCCTCTGGCTGGGTCGGCACTCCCCGTGCAAGTAATAGTCGGCTGATGAGGACACCATATGGGAGATTATCCGTGGAGACGATGCTCGCCTCGTAACGGATCCTCTGAAAGATGTGCAATGGCAAATCTATAGGATCTCCACGTGCCACTCGTATCAAAAATTGTGCCCGAAGCCGACTAAATGTGGTTTTATGAGCCACAGGATCCACATTTGTTGCAACAATAAGGTGCAACATGCGGAAGAAATGCAGCAGATGGTTCTGGTTGAAGGCGTTCTTCCGCTCGATCTGCATGCGATCCCTCCCGGTGAGGATGTAGAAATCCTCGTCTCGGTCATCATCCCGAGCCTCGACGCCAGTATCCTCAGCCTCTGACTGGCCTGCATCTCTGGCTGATGCTGGCTCACATCCCCGACCAGTAGATGATGTAGAAGTGCCTACATCCTCACGGGGTGTCGAGTGTGCAAATGTCTCCACTCCTCGACGAATCCCAAGGTGCTCGCCGATGACATCTGCTGATACCTCAATGGAAACACCGCGTACAGTCACGGTGTGAGAGGATGCATCCTGAGGCATGTCACACATCCCCATATAGAATTCTTGAACCATTGAGGGGTATACCTTCCCCCTCAATGTGCAGATATTTCCCCAGCCTCTACTGAGGAAAACATCTCTCAGGTTCGTCTGCTGCCAACAGAGTTCGTCGAACTCATTAATTAAGATCTCTCGCTCTACCATAACAGTACGAGCTCCAATGCGGGCAGTGTCCGACGTGGCTCCTTCCCTCCCTCGTTTCCTAGTATGCAGTGGAAGAGCCATATCCTGAAAATAGAAAAGGAAAAAAAAAATTATTTACAATAATGCATTTTTTTGATATTAATTCTAAGATGCTCTGCCGTAACGTTCGAACGTTTTATCTATAACGTTCGAACGTAAAGATAAAACGTTCGGATGTTTATTTATACGTTCCCACGTAAAATAATGTCAATATATTTACATTCGAACGTAAAAAAATACGTTCGAATGTAACAATGTACGTTCGAACATAAGCAGTAAATAAATATTGGCTGACGTACGTTCGGACGTTAAAACAAATACGTTCGAACGTATTTGTTTTACGTGTGAACATAAATATGGACGTCCGAACGTCGAAGCATGAATATTGTAGAAAATCATTACGTTCGGATGTTATAATCAAACGTTCGAACGTGGAAGCCGTAACGGCTTTGTAATTTAAACGTCGTACGTTCGAACGTCTTGGTGAAACGTTCGAACGTTTCGACGCAGAATGGCTGAGTCGACTCAGCCATTATTGAAATCTCAAGAATTTCGCTACACGGTTCTAAATACCGAAATGTCACCGTGGAAATGAAGTATACACTTCAAGAAACATTTCTACGGTGACTATTCGGCAAATGACTAGCCGTGGTGGCCGGAAAATGAAGTTGAAAGTCTTGAAATAACTTATCCGGTTTAACACAAAACTCAATCCAAATTTCAATAAAATACATGTTACTTGAATAAAAGATGAATGCCTACCTTTAGTGACGGTTGTGGCGGAGTTGACGGCGGCGGCGAAGGAGGCGTGGCGGCGTGCAACGGAGTAGACGATGAACGTAATAGAGATGTCGTTTCGACGTTCGGTTTTGGCCTTATATACACAGAACGTTCGAACGTAATTATTATTACGTTCGAACGTTATTCAATTTAATATTATATTATAAATGTTTTCTTTATAGATTACGATGTTATATAATATTATTGACAATTAGATTATTGGTTTTTTTGCGAGTGCTTGTTATATTTCTAAAGTTTAGCAATATGTTTATACATGTTGTTGTGATTTTATGCTTACTCTTGAAATAATTATGATTATTGTTTGTGAATTTTGTGAATAGTTTATGAGCTTATGGTATTTATTGATTATTTAATAAGTAGTATATAGATATAAATAGATATATAAAATGTAGAATACATATTATAGTATAAGTTAGTATATAATAAAGAATTTAATAAATAACAATTTAATATATATTATTTATTTATATATATGGTAAGTTTATATATTATATACATTTATATTCTCATCTAAAGTATTATGCTATCATACTATACAATGTAGTATATAGTTATAGATATATAAAATGTAGAATACATATTATAGTATAAGTTAGTATATAATAAAGAATTTAATAAATAACAATTTAATATATATTATTCATTTATATATATGGTAAGTTTATATATTATATACATTTATATTCTCATCTAAAGTATTATGCTATCATACTATACAATGTAGTATATAGTTATAGATATATAAAATGTTGAATACATATTATAGTATAAGTTAGTATATAATAAAGAATTTAATAAATAACAATTTAATATATATTATTCATTTATATATATGGTAAGTTTATATATTATATATATTTATGTTCTCATTTAAAGTATTATGCTATCATACTATACAATTTAGTATATAGTTATAGATATATAAAATGTAGAATACATATTATAGTATAAGTTAGTATATAATAAAGAATTTAATAAATAACAATTTAATATATATTATTCATTTATATATATGGTAAGTTTATATATTATATATATTTATGTTCTCATTTAAAGTATTATGCTATCATACTATACAATGTAGTATATAGTTATAGATATATAAAATGTAGAATACATATTATAGTATAAGTTAGTATATAATAAAGAATTTAATAAATAACAATTTAATATATATTATTCATTTATATATATGGTAAGTTTATATATTATATATATTTATGTTCTCATTTAAAGTATTATGCTATCATACTATACAATGTAGTATATAGTTATAGATATATAAAATGTAGAATACATATTATAGTATAAGTTAGTATATAATAAAGAATTTAATAAATAACAATTTAATATATATTATTCATTTATATATATGGTAAGTTTATATATTATATACATTTATGTTCTCATTTAAAGTATTATGCTATCATACTATACAATGTAGTATATAGTTATAGATATATAAAATGTAGAATACATATTATAGTATAAGTTAGTATATAATAAAGAATTTAATAAATAACAATTTAATATATATTATTCATTTATATATATGGTAAGTTTATATATTATATACATTTATGTTCTCATTTAAAGTATTATGCTATCATACTATACAATGTAGTATATAGTTATAGATATATAAAATGTAGAATACATATTATAGTATAAGTTAGTATATAATAAAGAATTTAATAAATAACAATTTAATATATATTATTCATTTATATATATGGTATAGTTTATATATTACGTTCGAACGTTAAATAAGAGTAGGACTATTACGTTCGAACTATTCATGTTAACGTTCGAACGTTAAATAAGAGCGGGAAATTTCCCGCTCGATTAAGGTATGTGTGTGATTATTCAGACGTTCGAACGTTTAGACTATGCGTTCGAACGTTATTTGATGAATTAGTTTGGAAAATTTAACTCTCAAATATTGTAACACTTTGATGAAATAAACGTTCGGACGTTTAAGTTAAATGTTCGAACGTTTATCTGTAAATTTACAAACGTTCGAACGATAAATTGTGATACATTCGAACATATATGAGGAAAGTGCGGGAACTTTCCCGCTAGATTTTATGATATAAATTAGAAGGGTACGTTCGAACGTGTATTGTAAACGTCCGAACGTTATGAATTAGTGAAATTTTAGCATATAACGTTCGGACGTAAAACTTAAACGTTCGAACGTTTAAACTAATAATTTGCGGTATTAATCAGTACGCGCACGGGAGGAAGCGGATCATTTCTCTTCTCCCGTGCGCGCAACAGACAGAGAGAGAGAGAGCGAGAGAGAGAGAGAGACAGAGAGAGAGAGAGAGAGAGAGAGAGGGTGTTAGTGTGAGAGAGAGTTGAGTTAGAGAGTAAGAGAGAGTTGAGTTTTGGTAAGAGAATATTTTTATTTCTTATTTTTATTTGAATTTTATGATATTTATAGAATGTGTTTTTGTTATAGAATATTTCTAATAAGTTAGTGTTGTATTTTTTTGAAGGATTGCTTGTTTTGGGAAGTTGGAAGATTTTGATTTGTAAGAGGATATTGTGAGTGCTAGGTATATTTCTAAACTTTATCAATATATTGTTGTGATTTTATACTTACTCTTGAAATATTGTGATTATTATTTGTATAGTTTGTAAATAGTTTGTGAGTTTTTGTAAATATGTTGTGATATGAATTTGAAATATTGTGTTTCTTATTAGGTATATGTTTTCATTAGGCTTTGTTAATACATGTTTATTACTTACTCAACTTTAAAAATATGTTAATACATGTGGCATGTTATTTTGTGAATATATTGTGAGTTTTTTCTAGTATGTTGTGATATAAACTTTAAATATTTAAATTATTATTTGTGAATGTTTGAATATATTTACATTATTACAAATAAGTAAAATGTTCGTACAGTAGGAATCGTACGTTCGAACGTTTAAGTTAACGTTCGAACGTTAAAATAAGAGCGGGAAATTTCCCGCTCAAGGTTTCTGTGTGATTATTGTACCGTTCGAACGTTTAGACTATGCGTTCGAACGTTACTTAAATTAGTGCGGAAAATTTAACTCTCAAATATGGTAACACTTTGATGAAATAAACGTTCGGACGTTTAAGTTAAATGTTCGAACGTTAATCTCTAAATTTACAAACGTCCGAACGTAAACTTGTGATACATTCGAACATATATGATTAAAGTGCGGGAACTTTCCCGCTAGATTTTATGTTATAAATAAGAAGGGTACGTTCGAACGTGTACTGTAAACGTCCGAACGCTACGAGGAGAGGAAATTTTATTAAATAACGTTCGGACGTTCAACTGAAACGTCCGAACGTTTAAGGTAACGTTCGGACGTACAAGTTAAACGTTCGAACGTTTAAACAAATAATGTTAGAACTTAATCCGTGCGCGCACAGGAGCGCCATTGAACATTTTTTCTTCTCCCGTGTGCGCAACACAGAGAGAGAGAGTGGAGTTGGAGAGTTAGAGAGAGTTGAGTTTGGTAAGAAAAAATTTTTATTTCTTGTCTTTATTTGAATTATATGATATTTATACAATGTGTTTTTGTGATATGGATTTGAAAAATTGTGATAATAATATGAAGTTTTAAGTAATAATAAATAAAAGTAACTCTTTAAGAATTATAATAATTAAAATTATTGTATAACCATTGAAATTTAAGAATGATAGTGTAAGTATAACAATTAAAATTATATTTTAGGAATGATAATAATTAAAATTATAATATAACCTTTAAAATACTCTTCAATAAAAAAGTCTTGAAACTACTAAATAAGTAGAGTTTGAATATGTAAATATACTTATTTATTACAAACTAAAGAGAAAGGAAATAAGGATCAAATAGATTCTTATATAAAAATTATATACTTATTGTCTATATAAGTAAATAACTCACTAAATTAAGTATAACAATTAAGATTATAATTGTAGAATGATAATAAGTCGAAATTATATAATAACATTTAAAATTATATATAACAATTATAATCTCTAAATTTTGGTCTAATTGCTTGACTGTCATAGTCTCTTCGGCCTTGAGAGGAGTGTCGAGGTCGGACAGTTTGTGACGGTTAAGTAATTAGACCAAAATTTAAACATTTCATCAAGATCATTCTCCCTCGTTGTGTACAAGACACGAAACAGGGGGTCACATAATCTTCCATCCCTCTTTAGTTTAACAAATATGGAGATATTATTGTATGATTATATTGCTAGATGCGTGTGTCATTGCATAAATACCCTTAGACCCGTTTGGGAATCAGTGTACATTTATGTGTCCACTGATTCCTGAATTGTCCAGTGTGGACAGTTTGAGATTATATTATCTGTATTGCACATTTTTGTTACTCGCTACTTTCCACGTTTAATATGAAGTTTCGGTGTCTTCTTCATTGTTCTTCGGGTATACTGTTCGTCGGGTCACAATCCCGATATTTGAACATGTATACTTGGAGAATTATGGGGAGGTGCTGCCGAAATTTCTACTAACGTAGAAATTAGTAGAGTGACGAGATTTGTGCAATATGGAGAATATAATCTCGAATGGGATAGGACCAACTACCTTATCAACAAAGTAATGAGAAGGCATGGTAAACTGAAGATCACAATTCCTGATAATTCCACTGGAGGAGTGGATGATAGTGCAGCAGCGCTTTCCTCCTATATTGGCACATTAGTTCGAGCTTATGCTCCATTTTATGTGCGCTCATGGCGAGATGTTCCGAATGAGATTAAGGAGCACATTCGAAGTCGTGTGCTGGTGAGTTTACTTTTCAGTACATTTTTTTCACCTAGATTAATATATTATATTTTTTACCTGATTCCCTTATTAGGATGAATTCGACCTCGACTTTGGCCGTAGCGAGGATTTGAGAACCGTGAATGAGTTGATGGCTACACTATTCCAACGTCACAAAGGACGATGTCATGACCACTTCAAGAAGTTTGAGACGTTGGAAGAGGCTGCGCAATCTCCTTTTCAGCAGATGAAGTTAGATGATTGGAGAAAGTGTTGTGATCTTTTCGCATCTCCAGATTATCAGGTATTTTACATTTATCTCTTTTAATTATTTACATTCATATTCGTTTTATATATTATATGTATACATATTACAATTAACATTTTTAATATATTTTGTAGCACTTGAGTTCTACAAATGCACAGAATAGATCCGTTATGACTGTCCACCATCGTGCCGGTTCAAGGTCATTCCACCGTCTTGCTGAAAAAATGGTAATTAAAAAATTATAGAATTCATTTATTTTCCTGATATTATTTCTGATAAGTACGTACTAATATTATCTTTTTAAAATTGCTAATATTCTCGCTTTGTTAGAAACGTGATGATCCTGAAAACTTTTCCCTCATTCATGTCTATGCTGCTGCTCACACTAATGAGCATAGTGAGTGGATGGATCCTGTCGCTGCAGATAATTATGTAAGCAGTGTTAATTTTGTTAAATAAATTATTTATATAATATTTTAATAGTTTATTTCTTATTTCTATTTCTTTTAATACGTTACTAATTATTTACGATCATTTCCTTTTAAATTGCAGAGCAAAATGTTGGAGATGCAGTCGGCTTCTGAGGAATCATCTCCTAGTGACATAGACATATTCACGCAAGTGCTCGGGCCGCAGTCTAGTATGGCAAGAGGTTTGGGACGATCTATCAAGCATAAATGTTCATCCTCCTCAACCTCATCGGCTTCACAAATTAATAATCTTACGGCAGATTTAGAAGCTGCACGGCGTGAGAATGAGTATATGAGGTCTAGGCAACAAGAGTTAGAGTCTCTCTTAGAACGACAGTCTCATTTAGAGACGCGTTTGCAGGACCAACAGAGAGACCAGGAGGAAAGAATACGCA
Source organism: Juglans cinerea (assembly GCA_961763995.1). Classification (NCBI taxonomy): domain Eukaryota; kingdom Viridiplantae; phylum Streptophyta; class Magnoliopsida; order Fagales; family Juglandaceae; genus Juglans; species Juglans cinerea. The sequence goes on along the minus strand of CAUIVZ010000011.1, from coordinate 1,826,799 downwards.
ATGAAGTGCAAGAGCAAGTGCAACGGGAGATGATGGTGCAAATGGAACGTGTTATGTCGTTGCAACAGAATCCCCGTGGGAGAGGGAAAAAGAAGAAATAAATTTTATCAATATTTCTGACTAGTTTTAATATCTAATTTTGTACTTTTATAAGACATTCTTACTTCTTAATTGGGTATGTAATATGATACTATTGGTATTATATATGTTTTTAAATTTTATGAAATTAGTATTTCTGATCTGTACGTTCGAATGTAAATAAAAATCGTTCGAACGTTGGTTCACACTGTAACAAACGTTCGAACGTAAATACAATTGAATCGTACGAACGTTAAACTATACGTTCGAACGTACTCACGCTAAAACGAACAAACCGTTCGAACGGTAAAGCGACTAACGTTCGAACAAAAAACTTGCATTCGGACGCTCCTTCGTTTACATTCGAGTATACGTCCGAACATTAAACGCGCTACGTTTGAACATTTACGTTTACGTTCGAACAAATATTCGAACGTTTAATGTAATTAACGTTCGGACGCATTAACATTCGAACGTAAATTTATACGTTCGAACACGATATCCAACGAACGTCAACTTCTCTCATTCGAACGCCAATCGGTCGGGTATAACGTCCGAACGTTTTATTTTACGTTCGAACGTGATTTTCTGTGACAGTTCATAACCGTCACCAAAAAATGAACGTTCGAACGTTGTACCGAACGGAACACTTCCAACCGTCACTAAAAATATTTTTTGTGACGGTTGTACAGTAAACCGTCACCAAATGTTTTCTGTGACGCACTTTAGGTGACGGTCATGGTGACGGTTTCAAACCGTCACCAAAAATTTTTAGTGACAGTTTGCCATTTTTTTGTGACAGTTTTCTCTGTCACAAAATACACATTCTGTTGTAGTGAGTAATGGTTCACATTATTTTCACTTTACATCAAATATTTTACTCATTTCTAGGTTGAAAAACCAACAAAAACTCCGATAAAAGGTGCACCCGGCCGGGGTTGAGCTGAACGTAAAAAAGTTCGTGCATCGGACAGTCAGCTTGGACGACATAAAGCTCGTGAAGAATGCAATGAACACGGTATGTACGTACATTTTATGCATGTTCGTCTTAATTAATTAGTTGATTTATTTACTTCTGTAACATTTCTTTTTAATTCAAGCTTGCAAACTAATGGTCCCATGAAGTTGGACACAATTTCATATATGCCATTAATTATACTTTGATTTGGATGCATTCCGATTTCCAACTTCTTTGAATGATGTGGGACACGGCCGAAGACTTTTTAATAATGTTGTCAAGAGCAATGATACAATGGCAACCAAACTATATTAATTATTTTACTAGTATATAATAAAAATATTTTAAAAAAAATCAAGCACATTTAAATAAAATAACAAGTCAGAAAATTTTAAAATCATTAATACAAGCCCACAATATTAATAGTACTGAAATCCCAGCAGGAGAAGACAAACATTTTTTTGAAAGCTTTGTGAAACAAAATTAAACAAAATCATCCACAAAGCTAGAAGACTAGAAGGGAATTGCAGAAGCAAGATGATGATGGGTGATCATGTCAAGGCATCAAGAAGCAGTCATGATCACGAGGAGCCACTAAGTCCAGCAGCTCGGTTCTTTCATGCGCCACGCTTTAACGTTTATATCATTGCCATCATGGGGTGTAAGACAAGAATCAATCCTGACGTTGTTAAGGCTGGTTTGGAGCAAACTTTGGTCAAGCATCCTAGATTCTCCAGCAAGATGGTAAGAAATGCATCGTACCTATAATTTCTTCTACGCTTCTTAATTTGCAGTATGCATGAGGTTTCTGACATGATCTGCAGCTTGGGCAAAAATCATGGCTTACTTGATCAATGCCATAAAGTAAACCATGAGGCGAGCGAAGTGGCATTTTGATCAGTTGCTGGTCACTAGCTTGTACAATTCAATATTCTTAACGTATTTAATGTGTTTCTTGCTATTTCATGAAACCAATTAATTAAAGGTCGTTGATGGCAACAAGTACTGCAAATACAAAAAATGGACTCAGACGAAAGTAAATCTAGAGGATCATATTATTGTTCCCGAATTGGATCCCAACCTAGATTTTCCAGACAGATTTGTTGAAGACTACTTGTCAAATGTCACAAGAACTCCCTTAGACCTCTCCAAACCATTATGGGAACTCCACATTCTCAACATCAAAACCTCAGATGCAGAGGCTGTTGGGGTCTTTAGGATTCACCACTCGATGGGCGATGGTGCATCCCTCATATCCCTTCTCCTAGCCTGTACACGGAAAACCTCTGACCCAGAAGCATTGCCTAGTGTTCCAGTGAAAAAACGAGCAGGTTCAACGTTTAATTCGTGGGATGGGTTTTGGTGGTTCTTTTTAGCAATTTGGCTGTTTTTAAGGTTGATTTGGAACACTTTGGTGGATGTCTTGCTGTTTGTGGCGACCATTCTATTTCTGAATGACACGAAAACTCCGATCAAAGGTGCACCCGGGGTTGAGCTGAACGTTAAAAAGTTCGTGCATCGGACAGTCAACTTGGACGACATAAAGCTCGTGAAGAATGCAATGAACACGGTATGTACGTACGTACGTTGGTTCACAACATGAACCCATGTTATGCATGTTCGTCTTAATTAATTAGTTGATTTATTTACTTCTATAACATTTCTTTTTCATTCTAAGCTTGCAAACTAATGGTCCCATGAAGTTGGACACAATTTCATATATGCCTGCATTAATTATATATACTTTGATTTGGATGCATTCCGATTTCCAACTTGTTTAAATGATGTGGGACACGGCCGAAGACTTTTTAATAAGAGTAATTTTACATACAGTCGTGGAATGCGCAAACGCCGTGCAGTCGCTTTAAAAAAGAGTGGGGTCCGTTATTAAAAATTAATTTATTTTCATGTAAGCCTCATATTTATTTATTTTTTTCAAAGCGACTGCACGACACTTGCACACTCACGACTGCAAGTATCATTTCTCTTTTAATAATGTTGTCAAGAGCAATATTGATACAATGACAACCAAACTATATTAATTATTTTACTAGTATATAATAAAAATATTTTTTTTAAAACTGTTTATTTACGACCAGTTAATTCCAGCGAAATGACTATAATTTGTAACTAAAATTAGTTGTAAATAATCTTTTGGTTACAATAAATTAATTACAAAAGGCCTATTTTTCTTGTAGTGATATTGCAAGCACATTTAGATAAAATAACATGAAGTCAGAAAATTTTAAAATCTATCAATAAGTTGTACGTACAGAAGTTGCATGTTAAGTAGGAGCATATAAGGTTTGGGTAATGATATATATACTTACACATTCTTTACTATTGTTTTATTATCTTTTTTTTTTTTTTTTTTGCTCTTTGAATTTAGATTAAAAATCTCAGAAGATGACTTTCTTGCATAATCTAAAAAAAAAAAAAATTCAATCAACTAATGTAATCATGTAAATTAATTAAAAATAAATTTAATTTTATAAAAATTGACCAAAGTAAACACCACCTGATCTCTCTCCAAAACCACATTGGGATGGCTATTATAAGCGGTTTTATCATAAGATTGTTTCAAGCTGCACATATGCTTAATTGTCGATTGATAGGCATTTGTTTCTGCAGTACTTTCTTTATACGATCCTATCTAATAATTAATAAAGCATTTGCTTTTTTCATAATTTTGATGTGGATGAATTTTACAGACCGTAAACGATGTTGTTGTTGGAATAACTCAAGCTGGCCTATCGAGATATCTGAATCGTAGATATAGTAAGTTTCCAATTACAATTCCATAGACGATCATTTTGTGATATATTAATGTATTGTTTAACCTCATTCATGCTGATCATGGCATTTTTAAGTTAAAAGTCCCCATTTGCACGTCTGCTCGAGCAATTATGCATGGGTACTCTATCATGTTTAGTTGTTGTAGTATTAATTCCCAAAGGAAGTAGCTCTTATCTTCTAGGAAAATAAAAGCAGCTTCCTGGTAATGATATTTATCGTACGTCTTCTAATTATATGGTATTAATTAAATGCTTAACTGATAAGTTGTCAATCATTGATTCCGTATCAGAAAATAATAAGATCACAATGATACTCACAATATGCATATATGCCATCATGTATAAGCTACCGACACTAGCATTAAGGCTTATCCCTAATGCATATAATATAGTTCACTCATCACGTACAGGTGGTGAGGAGCAGAAAGATGGACGAGTGAAGCAAAGCAATAGCAATATCCCCAAAGGTATATGCCTTAGGACAGTCATTCTCGTCAATCTCAGAAAGTCTGCAGGAATACAGGTAAATTATCTCTCTGTCATAGTTTGAAAAATATAGCATCATCCCAATATGCCTTAATGCTACAATAAATCCAAACTATAAAAAAAATTACAACACTACAAGAAAACTCCTTATTTATGACCAGCTATTTTCCTGCAACAATGATTATTTCCTTCTAAAATGAATCTGTTTTTATTCCAAATGGTCATTCTTGTTACAAATAATTTGTCATAAATGTTCATTTTTTTTGTAGTTCAGACTCTAAATTAAATGACTAAGCATCAAATCATCATACCTCTAACAGAAAGAATTTAATTTTAATTAAACAGGATATGGCTGATATGATGGCTAAGGGGTCGAAAATTAGGTGGGGCAATGTGATCGGATATTTGTTCCTCCCCTTTTCCATTGCTTTGCAAGACGACCCTTTGGATTATGTTCGGAAAGCAAAGGCCACCATTGATAGAAAAAAGCTCTCACTTGAACCTATATTCACAAATACGTGTCTTGGGTTAGTATTCAGAACATTTGGAACCAAGGTACGTACGTACGTACATTATATATACGATCGATCTCCTTAGACCTAACACTTCAGTTTTATAACTCAAGCTATATAGCTAGTTATTATCAAATTATAAATTATTACCAAGGATTAATTAATCATATATATCCAAATTCAAGTGAAGCATTATATATATAATCCCATATAAGTAATTCATCACTTACATATATAATCCCATATGAGTATATCATTGCAGAAAAAAAAAATGTTTATCATCACTAGAGATCAGCATGACAAGCTGCTGAATAATGTCATAAATTAGGTTTACATCATGGATATATAACAGGTTGCTGCTGCTATAATACGCCGAGCACTCTCCAATATAACAATGGCTATTTCCGGAGTGATTGGTCCGCAAGAAGAAATTAGCTTTTATGGCCATCCAATTGCTTACCTTGCTCCTACTGTTTATGGGGGCCCAAATGTAAGTTATCCAATCATTACTTGAATCGTCTCCCTTATAATTTTGGTACGTATTAACTGACTACTTATTGTATTTCTCCTATTTGTATTGCAGTCACTGGTTGTCCATTTCCAAAGTTATGTGAACAAGATGACTATTTCTTTGACAGTTGACCCAAGTGTGATTCCTGATCCTCACGAGCTCTGTAACGATATAGAAGAATCACTCAAACTCGTTCGAGATGCTGCAGTCAATAAAGGACTCATCAAGCTGGATGTTGTCTAAAAATTGATCTATCCATTCCAGAAGATATTCAAAATTTGGACGACTTTTTAATATGATATGATAAAATGATCTATTAGTTCAAACGAAAAAGATCCACTCAAGTGGGCCGGAGCGATAAATAAAGGATTTTAATAACTATAGTGTGCTAAGTGTGTTAAAAAAATGTGTTAAATAGATTTTCTCTAAATAAAGTGGACCTAGACATTTTTTGGTCGTTTAATATTGCATGAAATATTTATATGGGAAGGAATAAATATTGTAAGACTTATTTAATATGTGTGTTAAATAGAGGACGTTGATCCTTGATCCATTTCTCGATCCATTTCAAATTGGTACGATGGCCTCTTGCTTTCTTAACAGCCATTATTGCCACTTTGCTTCTCCTACGCCAAGCCCATCATATATATATATATATATATATATATATATATATATATACACACACACACCAGTAAAGCGTGCCCTGTTGACTAATTTTGTTATGTTTCAAATTTTTAACTATAAACAGACAGATTTATGTCTATATTTAAAAAAAAAATCTTGTTTTCAACACATATTATACACATGATCTACATAATGTTTATAACTATAATACAACGACTTATAAAAACTAAGTCACAACTATGTACAGATATTTTTAAAGTATATCTGTATAGATATTTCACAAAAACCATTTTCCAAAACATAGAGACCATCAAAATATTGTTTTCACAAAAATCATAATTCATTGTCTTTTCTTTTACTCCTATTCCCATGGTCCCTTTTTTCCTCCCTTCTCTTTTTCTTCTATTTTTTTATTTGGTCCATCAAAAGGGCTCGGGCTTCACTCGCTTTTCTAAGATCTGATCCTTATCCCGATTGTTGAGCCTTTTTCCTCAATAAACTAGAGTATCTCGGTGATTGCTTCATCAATAATTTCAAGGCACTCTAAGATGGAGAGCTCGGGCAAACTCATGATCATGATCTTAGGTACGATTCTCTCCGGAGGAGGTGTCGTGCTCTTCTGCTTGGTCATTAGGGTCCTCGTTTAAGGCTATAACAACTTCTATTATTCCGGGTGTGGAATAGTAGTGGAAACTAGCATAGTGAGATTTCAAGAAATCTCAACAAGTAAACAATTAACATACAGCAGATTATCACAAACACATACAAGTAAATCACAAATAATAGCAATTTATAAAAATGAATGCATGGACATGAACTTGAAATGAAAACTTTGAGATGTATGCGACCGACTTTTATAATCGTCATGCATCCCAACCTGGGTATCAAAGCAGCCGAATGGGTTTTGCTTCTTGTCTTTGTCATCCTTATTCACACCAGAGTTCAACAGGTTGGCTGAAAGAATAGCTATGTAGGCATATCATACACCTCGAAATACACTTTACATCTAAAATTAACAAAGAGATTATTATTTGTTAGTATTCACATTTAGACGTTCTAATTTTCGCCAAAAATGTATGTGGCTACATAACTATTCATTCAGTCATACTACTGAACTCTAACCAGCTTGAAGAACAGCAAATGAAGAACGGAAGCAGAAAATCTGTAAAGTAAAAAAAAAACATTACAAAATATTAGATCTATATTAATAAAATACACTTTCTTACTTTATGAATATTTCTAATTATAGTAATAAAATTATTATTAATTTTTTTTATTTTATAGGGAGATTTATATAAGATTTAATAACAACGATATTTTTAAAATTTACGTATAATTTTTATCAAAAACATTTATTTCAAAAAAAATCTCTATACAGGGCTTTAAATTAACTATTCTAAATATGGCATATGAATAAATAGAATAAATATTACAAAATAAATATAAAAAACATACTTCAAATAAAAGCAAAAAAAATACCACAAAGTAGAGGAGAAATAAATTAACTATAAGAATAGCACAGATGAGCAGGCAGTGAAATATCGTAGAGCAAGATAAGAACATAACTAACTTATTCATGACAAAGAACATATAAAGAAACAAAACATAACAAAATTAGGATTTTATTTATTGAATGATACTATAATGAAATATTAAGAATGACAATAGAAGAAATTAGGATTCCATATGTCAACATTTTATTTTAGCTACAAGTGCATTTATATAAGTATAGAAAATTTGAATAACTTTTTTTTGGATGATATAGAAGAGATCATATCAGAAAGTAGATGACAACTACAAGAACAATGAAAATAGAGGAAATTGACAATAACCAACTTGAAGAACAGTAAATGAACAAAGGAAGCAGCAAATCTGTAAGTTAAAAAAAATAGAAAATATTAGATCTATATCAATAATTATAGTCGATTGCATATGGCGTATATTTATTACTTCCAAAATAAATATATAAACAGTTTGAAAAAATTGTAATATATTACAAATTTTAAAAGTTCTCAAATGTTGTTATTAATTTTGGATTAGTTAATAAAGTAGGAATTAAAGGAAAAAAAATGCAGAAAAGAAATAGAGTATATTTTTTTAAGACTCTTTTCAGTTATTATAATTCTATGGGTAATTGATATATTAATTTAGGTTGAAAAATATTTTTAACACCTATGTATTTTTTACATCTAAAGTCCTAAAGTGGGAAAAAAAAAAAAAAAGACACATCTGACTCCAATACGACGCCGTTTGCAAGGAGAAACCCTAGGAATTTTTCCTCCCCTCTATTTATTTCCTTCTCTACGCCGATGGCCTCATCTTTTTCTCTCAAAAATTTGGAAAATGATATCTACAGGAGACTTGGCGCTGGGATCGCACAGGAACATCTACGTGGAAAATGAACGCTGTGTCTCGCACGAACGATCCTTTCGAATTCCTTCCTCTATCTCTCTCCTCCATTCAAACTTCAAATCCATCTCACTCTCCTCCATCAGTTCTTCATTCTCACTGTCAGAGAATTTCCAAAGTGCAGCCAAGACCCAAGATGGGTTTAGAGCCCGAGAGCCATCTCCCTCCCTCCTCCGTGTAGCCTGAGTGCCATCTCGATCCCGCAAAGGTACTTTCTCTCTCTCTCTCTCTCTCTCTCTAAGGTTGATTCCGTTTGTTCTTGATCGAAGAGGTCAAAGTTAATTCATAATTTTAGCTTAAATTGCAACATTTTATCAGTTGGAGATGTGAGAATCTCCAAAGTGCAATGATATTACATGACAATCCTTGAAGAAGTACATGATATTACACACTTGCGGAAGTCATCAATAGTGCTTTCACTAGTCTGAATTAAAAGTTTCCACTTTAGCCCCGTTGCAATGTGCCAGACATGCGACTTTCTCAAACGTGATGCCTTCAGCTTTGATCTTTTCCAAAGGTTGGCAGTAGTCAAGCATAGAGTCATCAAACCATCTCCAAGGGCCTACAAATGAAATCACAAGTTCAAAGGAGGAAGTGTGGCTTTGAAAATAAATGCTCAGACGCAGACGTGGAGGAAAAATGGAGGTAAATCCAAAAAATCTAATGACGGTGGGGTGGGTGGCGGAGGAGTGCAATGCAGCCCAGCCGAGGAACAGGTCACAGAACAACAAACTTGAATGGGTTTGAGAAATGGGTTGCAAAAATCAGTGTTTTGTAATTCTTCTACAGGCAGGGAATGATGAACACCTCTTCGTGTTTGTGAGTTTCACCTTCCAGTTCAGTTCGCGGGCAATTGTAATCTTTTTTTTTCCTTCTTCTTCTTTAGTTGTACTTGACGTGGCATAATAACTCATTCGTGCGCAGTCCCTACGCAAACTTCCCTATCCGTAGAAGAACTGCAAAAATTTCTCTCTACCCAGCCTTCTTCCCCGTGCTCTCTCTTATTGGTTTTCTCTGCTCTGCCTCTAGCGTTCGCCATCTCAAGAAGCCAAAATCCTCTCCTCCTCTCCCCAAAATACAAGTTTTTCCACACGGCTATAGAGATTATTTATATCATCTCTCTCTTTCTTTATATCTCTATCACAGAAGCTCGTTCTTTCTTTCTTTCTTTGTTTCTTTTTTTTTTTACTTTGCTCTGTTGGGGTTTTTTTTAGATGCTTTTATTTCTTTAGTTTTTTTGTTTTCTTTCTATTTTCTTTATACAGATCCGAGTAGATTTGTTTTTTATTATTATTAAGTTGGTTTGTCTAAATTTTTTTCTCTATAAATCTGAACAGATCTTCATATATTTGAAGACATCATATTCAGATATGAATGGTGTTATTATTTTTTCCCTATAGATCTACAGATCTGAGCCGATGTTCATTTTTTTCTCATATTTTTTTTCCATTAATTTTTTTTCTTCCTACAGATCTGACTTATCTATATTTTTTTTAAGTTGCATTTTTTTTCCTGTATAAATCTGGACATATCTTCATATATTTGATGAGATCGTGTTCATATCTCATTGGTGTTCTTTTTTTTGTTTTTAGTTTTTCCTTCATCTATATTTTTTTTTTCACTTTTGTTTTCTGTGTTCTTTCTCCTTTTTTCGATTATTTTTTTCTTTCATCGTGCATCTGTAAGTAAATGAACAGATGTTGTCCATTTCCTACAAATCTAAGTTGATGTATAATTTTTTTGAAGTTGGTTTATTTCTGAACACATCTTCATATATATATATATATATTATATTTGTTCATCTGTAATTTTTTTTTTTTTTGCTTTCTTTTTCTCTATTCTTTCAAGTTTTTTTTGTTATTTTTTCTTACATCCTGCATCTGTAGGTAAACAGATGTTGTTCATTTCCTACAGATATGAGCTGATATACATTTTTTCTGAAGTGAGTTTATTTCTGAACACATCTTCATATATTTGAAGAAATTGTGTTCATATATGATTGTTGTTTTGTCTTTGTTTTATTTGTTGTTTCTTTTTCTTTTTTTTCCCTATAAATCTCAACATATCTTTATATCTTTGAAGATATCTTCAAATGTCATTGTTATTTTTTTGGTCTCTCAATTAGTCTTTATTTTTTATTTCTATTTGACCTTTATTTTGTTTGTTTTTTCTTGTATTGTCAATCTGTAGATAAATGAATAAATGTGGTTCATTTCTGTTGGGTTTTTTTCTGTATAGATAAATTTATAACATTTGCAATTATCTCAAATCTGAATTCTGAGATGTTTGAACTCTGATATGTTAATATTATTTCTTTGTGACATGTGGAGATTTATTTATTTGTGACATCTTGAAATTATGTAGAACATGTGCGCTTGTAAAAGTTATGATTTTTTTTTTTTTTTGGTTTTGTAAATCTCTGGACGTGTTATTTATTTATTACGCTTGTTATTATCTCAAATCTGAATTCTGAGATCTTTGAAAAAATTCAGATTTTTCAGACTTATGTAGAACAAACATTTCTTCAAACATCTCAGAACATATATATTTATTTATTACACTTGTTATTATCTGAAATATGAATTTCTTCAGAAATCTGAATTCTGAGATGTTTGAAGAAATTCATATTTCTCAGACTTATGTAGAATATGTCACAAACATATTGGAATTATGTAGAACATATACGCTTGTAAAAGTTTTGTTTTTTTTTTTTGGTTTTGTAAATCTCTGGATTTGTTATTTACTCATTACATTTGTTATTATCTCAAATCTGAATTCTGAAATATTTGAAGTATGAGAAGTTAATATTATTTCTTTGTCAGATATGGAGATTTATTTGTTTGTGACACATATGTCTATGGACTTAAATCTGAAATATTAGATGTTTGAAGTGTAAAAGTTTTGATTGTTTTTGTGCTTTTGTAAATCTCTGGATCTGTTATTTACTCATTACATTTGTTATTATCTCAAATTTGAATTTTGAGATGTTTGAAGTCTGAGATGTTAATATTATTTCTTTGTGAGATGTGGAGATTTATTTATTTGTGACATATATGTCTATTGTCTTAAATATGAAATCTTAGATGTTTGAAGTCTAAGATGCTAATATTATTATTTTTTTAGATTTTGAGATTTATTTGTTTGTGACATTTATGTCTATTGTCATAAATATAAAATCTTAGATGTTTGAAATCTAAGATGCTAATATTATTTCTTTATGAGATTTGGAGATTTATATGTTTGTGACATATTGAAATTATGTAGAACATGTACGCTTGTAAAAGTTTTGTTTTGTTTTTTTTGTTTTTTTTTTTTGTAAAAGTTTTGCACTCTAATTTTTTTTTCTAACATGTATGTGTATATACAATTTGATGAATGCATAAAAAATATCATATTTAACTGAGCATAAAAGCAAACGGAAGCATACCTAATTTATTCCAAAATTCACAAACAAAGGAGCAAACTTGATAGAATTTAGAACTCAGAAGGAAGCAAATAAATTTGGGATTTTATTATATTGCAAACAATAGAAAATATAGAACATCACAATTGCTTTTATACTAAGTCGGAAGCAGTCAAAGCGGTGCAGAAAAAAATAAAAATAGAATCTGATAGTAGTTGTTTAAATGGTGGACAACTTAAAAAAAATAAAAATAAAAAACTAATAACATCGATACTTTTATAGGAAGCGGCAAGAAATAGCTGAAAAAAAATTTGGCAGAAGCAGATTAGAACTGGAAAATAAATATGATTTTATACTTAAAAGCATTCGGTTGAAGCGGTGATGGAGAGGATAAGTGTTATGAACCCACTAGGTATAATTCACCCTGGAAAACTAGCTTATAAGGGAAGAGTGTCTAGGGGCTTATAAACCATCAACCAATCTCATACTTAGTCGATGTGGGATTGTAACAACCACCACGCTCAGCAGCCAACGTCCACGGCGGTCTCGGCGCTCACACGAGCTGGTTGTGCGCTAGGTCTTTTCCTAGCTCTGGGCGAACACTGCCATGCTGGCATCACCCCCCGTGCCACATGATTGCAACCATTGCAACATGGCATTAGACGTGGAGTGGCTCTGATACCATTTGTTATGAACTCTATTAAAAGAACAATAATATAGACAATAAAAGACAATCAAGAACAAGGAAGATAATGATAATAGCTACGCCTTGGGGTATTTGAGGTCCCCAATTCCTCCTAAAAGGAAACAACACAAGTTCATAATACTTTACAGATCCCTCCCCTGTGCCATTTCTGGCTTACATATGGACGTAGCCCATGACTAACATAACCAATGAAAATGCAACATGTGGAAAGTAAAAACATAATAGTCATAACAGATTGCAACATAAGACGCAATTATTGATCTAAACGGCCAGCTATAGACAACAAGTCGTTCAGCTCCCTTAACCATCTACCTCACTCATATGCACAAGAGTCATCTACCACAGCTTGCTTCCAGAGTTGTTTAATTGGGATCATAACAAATTCTCTCCCTTTAAACAACCTTGTCCTCAAGGTTGCAGTATTGATGCAATTCCATATTATTGGAAACGAGTGCAAATTGTTGGTGATAATCTTCTTGTCACAACCCTAGGCGTGTTGGGAAAAAAAAAACAATTTAGGAGAAAGCCTACAATGCCCTTTTGTTGAAGGTGAATCCCATTGTTTTGGTAACTTGACACAACAAAGAATGCGGCAATGGGCTCTACAAGAGCCAAAAACTTTTGTCTCCATTGTTGAGTAGGACGAAGATGAACATGGCATTCCACATTTTCAGCAGTAGGCTCCACAAGAGCAACAAAATCTTTGTCTCCATTATTGAGTAGGACAAAGGTAAACATGGCATTCCACATTTTCACAATTTTTTTCCCTCCTCTATCAAAAGGCCACAAGATTAGTTCCCAAAGTTTTAGCAAATTTATCTCATACCAACCAAAAATACCCTTAAGTGGCAATATATCAAGCAATTGAGGAGCACAGTTCTTATCTCCTACAACTTGCAAAATCATGAGATTTCTAGATTGCCTTCCACCACATATCCCAAGAAAAGTCTCATGGGCTTCAACTACCTCAAAAATTCCTTCTATTATATACTTCGCACTTGAATCTTGAGGGAGAAATAAAATGGAGACAAGGGAATTGTGCTTACCGCATCTGTTCATTATGGAAATGACCACTGATAAAGATTTTTGTGAGCAAATGGCTTGCACAATTGGGTCAATTATATGTTTCTGGAGACCTTGGATATTCAAAGATGTCATCTCATTTAGCAAAAATGACTCACTTCTAGCCCATACTGAAGATCCAACAACTGCCTCCAATAAGCTGAGTTCGAAAATATAAACATCAGCCTCTAATTTTTTTATTTGCCATGATTTATGACATTTTCCTATTGCCTCAAATTTGTCAGTTTCTTTCAAGGTAATGGACGTCCCATATTCACTCAACTTTGCCACCCAACACTCACTTAATAGAATATTATTTGTCTTCAATCTGTTGTCCAAGGAACCAAGAATAACCCCAACTTGTAGGAAGTGCGCAACCTTGGTTACGGACTCAGATGCTAGTAAAGGGTAATCATAAAAAGGAAAACGGAATATAAGAGAGGAGAAGGCACTTAACTTAGTGAGTTGTTCTTTCTGGAGGGAAAAAGAATCAGTGATCCCAGAAAATTGGAAAGTGCTCTCATCAACAGCATTGTTGTCATGGACCTTCAAGGGCTTGTAATCGGCAAATATAACCAAAACATGGGAAATGAGTTTGCTGGGTTGTTGTGGTTGTACTGTGATCTCACACGTTTCACCAAACACCTTATGTGCCACATTCCCTATAGTTAACTTTTCTGCCATCAAAGACGCTGCCCACTTTGGAACCCAAGATTCTTTGATGGTGATGAGGTGCACGTTCCCACCAACGATTATAAAAGAGAAGAGATGGAACAAGGGTTCCACTGTGATATGGTGAAAGTCTCGAGTGTAAAAAAATGTATTGTCTTCTTCATCCGTTTCTTCCATTGCAGCCTCAACTGTTTCATTATCATCTTCAGACTCACTAGCCTTGCCTTCAAGCATGCCTCCACAATTACAGTGAATCTGGAAAGATAGGTCAATCTCTTTCTTCGTTTTCACGAATTCAAAAAAGGACTTTCCATTGATGATAAGTGCATATTTAGGTTGATAAAAAACTCTCATCCTACTCACATCGGCTCTAGCAAAACTTTGGACAAATCTCTGCCAACCAACAATTTTAACATGAATTTTAACATGTATTCCACCATCCTGTTGAGCCAAAACTTCAACCCCATTGAATCCAAGCAATACATAACGTCGGAGGGCCAGCCCATGGCCCCAGTCCTTTCTGGTTTGTATCACCAGTACCACTACCATCTGGTCTAATCAGACCATGAAGAGCACCCCGAGATTTCACATACCTACGGGCCATTTTCTCCAACATAGTGCTACACCCACTTCGAGTCTTTGAACAAGTAGAAGCAAGAGATACATCAAAGGTCTCCCTTCCTCTATCAAAAGGATCTAACACACCCCTCAGCAGCAATACATCAAGCAATACACCCAGGGAAGGTGTCGCTGAAGAGGTTTTTGAAATGTGAAGAGGATTGGGCTTCAGCTAAGCTGGATTTGAGGGCGTCGTTTTGGTGGATATGTGGGTTTTCTTCTTTGGGTACAACTTCCGTAGAACCTCCCAAATCACAGATGGGCTCTGACTCATCAGGAGTTACAGCCAGATCTAGCCTCGTAGGAGTGAAGAGAAAATCCATCTTCACTTCGTCTCCTAGCCCTTTTTGAGGAATGCCTCCTGGCCATGAAGGGTGCGATACGAGACGTACACAAACACCATTGAATCTACAGCCCATCAGCCTCCTAACATCGATCCAGTGCTCCATCTTGTTGAGGTTAATCTCGGACGGGGTGTTGATGGGGAAAAGAGAAGAGACACGGAGATGAAGACATTCATTTTTTAGATGAGATGAAGGAGACCAAAATTGGAGAGAAAAACTTGGTTGTTTAGAAATTAATTTCGGATTTGGATTGTTAAGGACAGATGAAATTTGATACGAGAAAATTGAATTTCTAACGGAATTTTTTAGAGCTGATGAAAGAGGTAAGTCGTTGGAATCATCCTCTGCTGCTAGTTTTTCATTTTGCTTCGCACTAACCTGGTCTTGCAGATGAATCGTCTCTTCATCCTTCGCTCCCTTTTTGGCACCATTAGGAGTTACGGCCATATCTACACCATTTTTTTTTACGATTCTATTTTCTTCCTGCACTATCAATTGTTGTGAATCGTCGATTGAAGCCATAATTGCTTCCTTCTCTTCCACTACTTTTTTTGAGCCGAAGTCGTCACTAACGGCAACATTTCCTCTAGGACACTCAACAACAGACTTAGATTCTTCTTCGTCCACCTGGTATTCAGCAACTACTGACCTCCGTTTCCTAACCTTTAATCTCACTAATTTTTCCATAATATCATACCGATTAGTAGTATTGCTTTGCCTTACCACCCAATGAAGCATCATATCAATCAAGTTGTTAAAGCTATTATTAAACTTCTGAAGACTCTTTTCATTAACGTCTACCCGTCGCTGTAAGGCCTCTTGTTGCTGCTCCAAAAATAGTTCGTCCTCCATGGATCGTCCGCACAACCATAAGATCTGCTTGATGATACTGGAGTGTTCGCCCATTTCAATTTGGTAAGGCCTCTTGTTGATGCCGGCATGGCAGTTTTCGCCCAGAACTAGGAAAAGACCTAGTGCACAACCAGCCCATGTGAGCGTTGGGATTGCCGTGGACCTCGGCTGCCGAGCGTAGTAGTTGTTACGATCCCACATCGACTAAGTATGAGATTGGTTGATAGTTTATAAATCCCTAGGCACCATTCTCTTGTAAGCTAGTTTTCAAGGGTGAGTTCTACCTATTGGGTTCATAAAAATAAAAAGTGTAAAAGATTTCAGCAGAACTGCAATCCAGAACATAGGAGAAGTGAAGGACACAACAGGAAAATGAATAGAAAATGAAAGACAAAATGGGAAAAAAAAAAGGAGATGAACGAAAATCGTCGACATTGGCGCATATATATTATATATATAAGAGGCCAAGGGCTTATTGAAATCCAGGTATGGAAAGGTCCATGGACCATGATGGTCATGCGATGATTTGAACTTTTCTTTCGTAAACATAAAAATGGTTCTAACATGTTTAGATTAAGAAGAACATCTCCGTCTCATACCAAATGGATGGTATCTATTTTTTTTTTTTTAAAAAAAAAAATATATATATATATATAATACTTTAACTATTTCACTTCAAGAATGAATGATAAAAATATTTATTATTTTATATTAAATCAATACTCTTCATATCATTAAAAGGAAAAAAATTATATTCCGATAGATTAATAAGATATCAATAAATATTTTAAAGCTCAATTTACGACGTTTATCTCTCTCACTCTTAAGTCCTAAAGTTTGAATAAAAACTGTAAAAGACTTTATATATTTAAGAAAAGTTTTACTCATCATCCTCACATTACATATTATACATAATTTTTTAATTTTTTTTCTCTTATAAAATGTGTGATATATAGATAATGAGTAGAAGAATTCAATTAGTTTAGAAAAAATAAAATCTAAATAAAATAAAAAATAAAATATGTGGTGTATAGTGTGTGAAGATGATGAATTCTAAAGTTCTATATTTAATCTAGTATTGTACTTAGAGAATGAAATAACATACAATAACAGTATGACTGTAGTTTACATAATTGATTTTTTTTTTTTCTGCTGATTTGAGCTCTAAAGTTAAAGTTAAATAGATATATTTGAACTTTCATTAGCTGTAAAATTGCAGAATCCTGACTTTTTCTTTTGCTTTGAAAAAAGAACAAGTTACTATGGCTTTAAATTTTACAAAAACAATTTTATTAAAGGAGAGTACAAAATATATAATTAAAGATAGATTTTAAAGGACATATGGGTGCTTTCCAGCTATAAACAAGTTTTCGGGAAGTTCTTCAAAAAAATAAAAAATTTCAGGAAGTTATTGAAATTACAGAAGTATGAGGGAGTTTTCAACAAATTAATCACGTCGATATTATAAATTTGAGTATTGCTATTCATAAATCTCATATTTTATATATTTATTTAAAAATATGTCATTTTATCTTTTTATTATATTTTACTTATAAATATATCTGAAATTATTTTTATTACGTTGGTAAATAAATAAAATAAAATGTTTTTAAATACGTCTTAGAATTTTCCAATAAATTTATACGCGTTTATATTCCTGAGGGTCTTAACTATAAACCCTCGTCGCGATTCAACTCATTTGGCTTGACACCGAGTACACTCGCTAGTTTTCACTCGTACGGTCACGTATGGCAATTATCTCCGATTTCCAAGAAGAGGAAGACAGCGAGAAAACTTCCTCGTCGTCACCAACGACGGTGCCGTTTAGCGCGGCCTTCGATCCGTTGAGTCCGCTTGGGTTTCTTGAAAATGTTTTCGACTTTCTCGCTGACGAAAGCGACTTTCTCGAGAAGGACACGGCGGCGGCAGAGATAGAGGCGGCGGTGAGGGCGGCGAAGGAAAAGAGGAGTAGGAAGAAGAAGGCGGAGGCTGCGGCACAGGAGAAGAGGAGGAAGGCAGAGAAGGCGGCGATCGAGGTGGAGAGGGAGGAAGAGAAGAAGGTAGTGAACGAAGAGAAGGAGGAGGCGATGGAGGTGGAGAAGTTGGAAGAGAAGAGCGGCGTTAGAGGTACGAATTATTCTGTTTTTCTTTCTCCCTGGAATTTCTTGTTCTGTGTTGTGTTTGATGAGACAACTGAGGGTCGTATGGAGGTTGATAGAGAGAGGAATACCGGAATGGGAATTTGAAATTCAAGATTTTCTTCTTTTTTTGTAGGCTGAAATTCACGAATTTAATCATCTTTCGATGATTCTTTTTTCTTTTTCTTTTCTTTTTAAAGTTTTGAACTTTTTATTGCCTATCCCATTTCCTGGGTTTGATGGTAATGTTGATCACTTGACCGAAGGGTTACTGAGAAATTGAGGAAGACATTAAGAGTCCCCATGTGGCAAACTGATAGGGCCATGTCCACAACTAGGTCTTAGTTAGTCGTTGCGCATAGCTGGAAACATGTATAGAAACAAAAACAAAATTGAAACTTAATCAATGATATGTTGATTTATTTGATGAGTTCTTTTTCTTTTTCTGAGTCATACACTCCTAACGCTTCTCATTGGCACCTACGTGAGTCTGCATCCTGCGACCTCTTTACATTTTTAAATTTATAATTCAGGATGAGTCTCGTGGCTTGAATGTTGCAGTAATCTACTTTAGGGTGAGTCTGGTTGTCTGAAAGATCTCTTCTGCGTAGGCGTTCCTCTCAATCACAAGAAATGTCAATGAGTGCATCCAACTTTTCATTTTTATTTTATTTTTTTGTTTGTTTGGAATGTCTGCGCAGCTCCAAATAGAGGGAACGGCCTTGATCTGGAGAAGTATTCCTGGACGCAGACCCTGCAGGAGGTCACCGTTAATGTCCCAGTGCCAACTGGAACTAAAGCAAGGTTTGTCGTTTGTGATATTAAGAAGAACCATCTGAAAGTTGGACTCAAGGGTCTTCCTCCAATAATTGATGTAAGTCTGCTTGCAGGCTTTTCTGTAGTGTGCTAAACCTTATGCTGGATTTGTTGTTTCCTTCTATGTAAAATGCTGCATTCGGCTTATTTTTACCTTGGCTCATCATGCACTTTGAATGCTTGCAGGGGGAACTTTATCAGCCTATAAAGCCTGATGATTGTTATTGGAGCATAGGTATGTTATCATTAAATACCTGCATGAACTAGTTGAAGCTTAAAATTTGATTAGTCTACTCAAGACAAATTGCAAGCTGATTAAGTTCGTGAATGGAAGACATTAGTGGGAAGTTCTTACTATTACCACACAAAAATGCCAAATATATGGTTAAATCAATCATATAAATTCTGTACATATTTGTGTGTTGGGGCAGACTTTGGTAGTCCATTGTGTTTGCTGTTGTTTTTATCAACAGCCATGAATGAAGTCTCTTAGTTGCTCAATAAATCTCCTTGTTTCAGAGGATCAGAATGCCTTATCTATTCTTTTGACCAAGCACAACCAAATGGAGTGGTGGAAAGCAGTGGTCAAAGGTGATCCTGAAATCGATACCCAGAAAGTTGAGCCTGAGTCCAGCAAACTATCTGACCTGGATCCAGAAACACGGCAGACTGTCGAAAAGATGATGGTAAATAATTGATGCTTTATTGCTAAATTTGGCCTTTGGCTACTATCTCCATGTGCATGTTTGGTTGTTTCACTGATCCTCTTTCTTATATTTCTTTTATTTGATAAGTAAAAAGATTATCAATAGGAATAGGCCCAAGTACGTATACAATAGAGAACACCTAGTTAAGAGGAAGAAATAGAAACAAGAAAATCATGAAAATCTAGCCCATTGAAGTCAATAGCTTTAGCTCATGAAAATCCTCTGGTGAGCATTCCTTATCTTTCCTTTCTGGTTAAGACTTTTTAGCATTGTGGCCATGTTTAATTATTCCAAGAGTGCTTGTGAGTCAGGCTCCCAAATAATTTTTACTAATAGAGTGTTAAACGAAGTTATGTTAGTTTAAAAGCCATTTGTATTTCTTCTTGTTGAATTCTGCTGATTTATATAAACATTTGGGTTTCTATGTTTTGTATTTGTAGAATTTTGCTTGGACCATGTAATTATTTAGGTACCAAATTAATTTGTGGTACATTAGGTAGGGGAATCTAATTTGTCCGTAAGAGCATGTTCTGACCAAGCATCTGTGTTTTTCATGTAAAGTTCAAGTTCCCAAAATTATTATCGAGTGTACCAAATTATTGGCCGTGCGTTGAGTTTATACCTTATAAGGCATGTTCCAGTCGAGCCTTCGGTGGTCACAGTTGTAGCTTTTGGCCCTTTAGAGTTTCTGGAATTATTCTTTAGGAGGACAAATAATAGGTAGTATGTAATTCTAGCTCTAGCTGCCCTTACAGTAGAGTTTCTAGCCAAGTTCTCCCTCCCTCCCTCCCTCACTCATGGGGTATGCTTACTCTATCTGGCATCTAAAGATGTAGCTCGTGTTCTGGTGCCACAGAAGTTGAGCGCCTTATTTGCACTTGACCCTTGTCTTATGTTCTACCCTTCTTTTGCAAAATTTTGGTTGGTCTCAGTGTTTTGATCCTTGTAATTGGTTTGTGATTCTGGAGTTTTGTGTGCTTTTTTTCCAGTTTGATCAGAGGCAGAAGACTATGGGCCTCCCAACCAGTGATGAGATGCAGAAACAGGAGATTCTGAAGAAATTTATGGCTGAGGTAAATATAAGCTTTTGATTGCTAAATTCCCCTCACTAGTGGAATCTGTAAAATGCTATGGTAATAAATGTTTGATTTGCTGCAGCATCCGGAGATGGACTTTTCCAGGGCAAAGATGGCTTAAATGGGACTGTTTTGGTTGGTGATGCTCTTTGCGCGACCTGTAATGTACTCCAGCTTTCCCATTTATATGTTGGTAGAACTTTTGGACTTCTTTTTCTTTATTTTTTCCTCCCTCTTCTTGGAGGACAAGTTATGGACTCTGGATGATATTTTACAAGATGGAAATGAATGTAGTCTTTGTTTCTTTTCGTCTAGCGGCTTTTTCCAAGTTTTTCCAGTACTTCATGTTTTACAAGTTTTCCAGGACCTGTAGTAGAGGATCATGCTCAAGCAGACTGGGCAAAAGGAGACTAGATAGGTTTGTCAAACCATCTCCATCTATCTTAAACCAATTATTGATGGTCTTACTACTTTTTCAAATTTTTATAAAAAAGTTAAAACATATCAACTTACTTTATACATTCAAAAATATATCTCAATCTATTTCGTATATTCAAACACAACTCAATGTGATCTAAAAACTATTATTATTTACAGTTCAACTCATATCACTTGAGATTACCTCAACATCCAAACGCAATCTAAATGTCAAGCACACTTGGACAGAGAAAGGGTAAAACTGACAAGTGGAATTACCATTTAAAAAATGGACAATACTAGAGACACAAAGGAATCTCACAAAGAGGATTACACACGCTGATATAAAGAGGATTACACACGCTGATATGGCACATTGTTAATGTGTCACGTCTCCCCCTTTTTTTTCCTCTTCCCATGCTTCTCCCCTTCCTTCCTCCGCCTTTCCCTTTCTTTCTCCCCCACTTTTCATGCCCGCCGTGGTAGTTGGGGACCATCTCAGAGTGGGCAGAAGTTTTCGGCGATCCAAGTGGCACTGCCGACGGGGACATGGAGCTCATGTCAGTGTCGTGAGCTTGCCATGCAATGTGTCATGGTCGATGGTTGTCGTCAGTTGGCTGGGGTGCAACCACCTCTGGGGGCGCGCAGACAATGCTGGCACACTGGCAACAGATGACACCGACAAGGGGAGAGGGGTGGTCGCCTAGTGGGAAAGGGAGGGATAGGGGAGAGGGGGAAGAAAGAGAGAGAGGAAAAAAGAAAGTGGGCGACATCAGTGTGTGGAATCCATTTGTGAAATTCTTTTGTGTTTCTAACAACTATTTTAAAAAATCAGCAATGATAGTCAAGCACACATTACATCGAAGGAAAGATAGTGACAAATCCTGGAATATTTGTCCATACCTGGCTATCAAGTCGTCAAAGGAATACAGGAACTTTTATTCTTTAAAAGAGAATTATAAATCTCCACCAGATCATCATTTCCATCCTTGCTCAAACTTTTGTTAAAATCCCTAGCACCAGAAGATTCAATGACCTCACCACGGTTGTAAGTTGCTTTTTCTTTACACCATAAGGAGGTTAAAACATTTGCTGAACCCAAAAAGTCACTTTCTCCAACACTACCTTCTTTAACATCTCTACTGCAATCCTTTCTCTTTCTTTTCCCCCTCCTCTTTCATAAACTCCCTCCTTGTCCCCCATATAATGTCTCTGTCAGCTTCTCAGTGCTTGATATTTTCTCCCGCTCAGAAGGCTGTGAAGTTTCTGGATTAGTCTCCATCTCTTCAGCTGACACTACTACAGAAATCCAACATTCAGCTGACCAATTTATATGGATTTCCTCTGTGAAACTACCTACAAATAGTCCATCCTTGGACATCTCTTTAGCAGAAGATTCAACTCTCTCTTGGAAATGAACAAGTGATTCTGTCTGGCTTGAGCGATAGCCAGCATGACACTCATCTCCTTTCTCTGCCTTGAGAGACTCGAGCTTTGATTCCAAGGACCTAAAACATGCAGATTATACAAATCATAACACAAATGCAGACTGCAAACTATAGCTCGCTGCATACTGAAAAACCCCAGGCAAAATCAAGATAGAGTTTTGAAGTACCCGTTTGGCTTTGTGTTTCGGAGCTCAAAAAGTATTTTTAACGGTCTAAAAACTCTTCTAAAGAAAAATGTTTTTTTTTTTTATAGGCTCTTTCAAAGAAAAATGTTATGTTTAATAAATTTAAATGTTGGTGAAGGATAATTTGGGTGGGAACTACGTATTGAATCAAATTAGACAATGTATCAATTAAGAACTTGGATTTATATTGGAGCTTAATTTGAGAAAACAAATGGGTGAAATTACCGATGGCAGTGATGTAGAGAAGGGCTACAATATAAAATTATGCCAGATCTATTTTGTAATAAAAGTAAATCTACTTTACAATATAAATTGTTGATAACATAGTTTCATATGGAATGTAGCAAGCATTACAATCTGACTTACAAAAGTCAAGTCAATTTATAAGTTTATTTTTATGAAATTTTTTTTGTGACTAAATTATTTTTCTTTTATTAATATTGATGGTATCATCCATTTTTTGTAATAAAAATATGGCCTATTTTTAACAAATTCATTGTTAGCTATTGATGATGATTTTTTCGTCAAGCGCGATGCTAATGTTACGGTTGAAAGACTATAATGGTTCTTTCATGGTGGGGTGATGTTCATAGCGCTATTCATTTTGTCAAAATAAGTTCTATATTGACCTTTTTTTTAATAAAAAAAAACATATACATATATATATATATATATATATATATATAATTTAAGAATATTTAAGTGATTTAGAGAAAAAATAGGCCTGTTGGATAGTGAGATGAAATGAGATAGTTTTAGATAAGTTGAACAAAATATTGTTAGAATATTATTTTTTAATATTATTATTGTTTTGAGATTTGAAAAAGTTGAATTATTTATTATATTTTGTATAAGAATTTAAAAAAATTGTAATGATGAATTGAGATGAAATCGTTTATGTATCTAAACGGGCCTTAAGTGAGTTGTTGCGCAGATTTTGGTAAAGTAAATAATTAAAATAAATAAAATAAGTTTTGGTTAACCATTTTGGATAGAAGTTTAGATAAGGAATACTCTTATATGGCTTATTAATAAACACCTATCATTTAAATTCAACTCTAAAATTAAGTCTTTTAATTTTATCAATCTGAACGTATTAAGAAGTTGATTTTATATATATATTACTCGACACTTTTGTTGGGAGTAGTATAGCTCTGTTGTATTTATCCAAAGCACCAAGAAGACTTGCTAGCCACAAAGATGGGATCCATAAAGTTGGCTCAGCCCAGGCTTTGGGCTTGAAGATTAGAAGTAGAACCGTAAGATTGGGTAGGGTTCCTTCTTTTGACCCCTTCACAACTTTGGGCAAGCTCAGGCCTGCCATAGTGTCAAAGTCCTGCCTCATTCAAAAGGCTGGTTGGAGTTTGGGATTGAAAAACCTCAATCTTTTTTTCTGCATTTCTGTTTATAAAAGATTATATACTTGGGCATGCCCTAAAGTTAGGTACTGAAAGACCTCTTGTTCATTTGCTGCTGAAGAATAAATATTCTAGGCATCTAATCTAATAAGGATATTTATAGTTGAAGATGCTCTTAAAATGGTCATTACTCTTGGGTGTCACTGTAGCTGAGTGTCTCCTAGTTTGGACAAAAACCTGAAAGTGAAGAGGCAGACACCTTTCAATTCCAATCTGTGCATAATGCAACCACTTTGTGACACTTGCCTGTACTGTACATGATTCTTGGGGGTCACTCTCACACACTCTTTCCATAAAAAGGTTACGGACTCAGTTGGGGGCACCACCCCAGTTGTCTTGTTCTGAGGCAGGTTCATTGACCCCTACAGATTTTAGCCCAAATCCAAGAAATGACTCCTGTTTTCATCTGATTTTTCTAGAGTTTACAATTTTTTTTCACCCCTCGGAGGGGGACTCAAATCCTAATAAAAGAACTAAGGCCCCGTTTGATTGTTATACTCTACTGAGATCAACTCAGTTCAATTTAATTTTAAGCTGAGTCTAACATCCAAACACTCAATTCTTAAATCACTAAACTCATCTCAACTCAAAATATCTTTACACGTGGGATCCACAATTTTTTTCAATTCAATACCTCTTTACACGCCGAACCTACAACATTTGTCAAATTTCCATAAATATATATATAAACTCATTTTAACATCCAAACACATTTAAACTCATTTTAAGTGGGCCCCACAAAACTTCCACCATCTCAACTCAATACTATTCATAAAGAATTCAACTCATCTCAACTCAGCTCAACATCTAAACGCAGCCTAAGTGGCCATAAAGGTTCTATAGCAATATTTGAATGGGTTGTATTGTCCATTTCTTGTGCTGCTTTCATACTTGCACCCTGCATTCCATTGAAACTTGACAGAATTGATTTTGAATTTTGGAGTTTATGTACACGACACCTAGAAGATTAAGATTTTTTACATTGATATATAGATGATCATCAGAAAATCGGCCTGAATTACAGATTTTGTATATATATCTATAACTATAGTACTTTAGGTTCATATCATGGAAAAAAAAAATTATATTTGCAAGTTGTTAAAAATCATCTCTGATTTGATACTGACGTAGAAAAATAACGAAATATATATTATTTAATAACGAAACGTCATGTAATGATGGTCAAGAGAATTATGAATAATATTATTTCTCTTTCACTTGCCACAAATCTAGTGTTTATAATTACAAGAAGAGGAGGTCATTTAACTAAACTATTCAAACGAGGGAGATGTCAATCGATCGATGATGACATGTTTTTGCGCTAATCATGTTCTTCCCTTCTTCGTCGGTCGACTCGGTCCGTGCTCATTTTTCTCGATCTTGATTCAAAAGCATACAAAACACGACATTAACACATGTAAAGTGAGTTTTCAATTACCAAATAAATTAGACAACTATATATATTTTTACATTTTTCATACAATTCTTCGATAAAATATTATTATTTTTTGAATTTATTTTATTTTATAAAAATTATAACATAATGTGTCTATATATTATTATTGCTCGTAATATTATAATCGCTTTGAGAGTTTCCAACAATTTTTTTAATGAAAGAAAGGGCCCAAGATCAATAGAAAAATAAAAATTCATAGCTAACTATTATATATATAGTCGTTTTGAGAATTTCAGAGGCAATTTCTAACATTCAAAAGTTGATAATGTAATTTTAAAGGGTGTGATCACCAAACGATGTATCTCTTGGAATGGTACCCTCTAACATAGTGATGGTTCCCATGAATGGTGATGTTTAAAGAAGTATCAAGAGACAACCTTTTGATTTAGTCAAAAAGTTGTATGTGATTAGTAAAGTATCAAGATATACAACATTTTGATTTAGTCAAAAGGTTGTGTCACTTCTTAAGATTGTGACATTTGGGTTATCATTGGATTACCAATGGTTGTACCATTTGTCAACCGGTACATGATGGCCTATAAATATGAGTCATTGGTGCACAAATGAACATACTCAATTCATTTTGTTCATCACTAACTTGTGGGACAAATATCCTCACGGGAGTGTCACAGTAATGCCAAAATTCTAATTTCTTCATTATTTAACAGATAATTGAATGAAAAAAATTATAAGGTGGCCTGATATCTTCATGATATTGATCATGACCTGACATCATTGTTCTGCTAGGTTAGGAACGAACATGCTTCGCATATTCTGGGACTTTGTTTTTTCTTTTTTTTTTCGGTGGTGGCGTCTTCTGGATTAAAAACGTGAATATAAAAAAAAATAACAGTCGTAAGTGTAATATTAAGCAAGAAAATCTATTTGAAGGTGTATATATATATATATATATATATATACTCTACGTAAATAAATTCTACAATGATAAAAAGAAATCTTGATATTTTAATTTTTTATATGATCTATATATAGTAGATGTCATAACAATTGGTATATGTTTGACATGCCAAATTTATAAATTGCAAAACTCGAATAATAAATATCTCAAGTTATTCATATAATATAAGTACGTTATTTTTATTATAAAAGATATCAGTGCTATATATTAATATATATATATATATTATATATATATATCGCAAAATATATGTTACTAATATCAAAAGAAAAAGGAGGAGTACTGTAACGTCCTAATGGAAGGTCCAAACTACATGGCTTATACTCCAAAAGGACTAGTCAATGATACAATTGGAGCCCCAGTAGAACCTTATAAAGAACAAGAACTTCTCCTTCCCCAGCAATGTGGGATCTCATACACCACCTACCCTTATCTATATCATATGGGGTATCACAATCTCCCCCCTTAAATTCCCGACGTCCTCATCGGGCATGTCCATTATAAGTGGCACGGCTCAAGTCCCACATTTCTGGTTGGGATAGGCTCTGATACTATTTGTAACGCTCCAATAAAAGGCCTAAACCACATGGCCTATACTCTAAAAGGACTAGTCAATGATACAATTGGAGCCCCACTAGAACCTTATAAAGAGCAAGAACTTCTCATTCCCAAGCAATGTGGGATCTCATACACCACCTACCCTTATCCATATCATATGGGGTATCACAAGTACTACATAAAGCCAGAGGACAATCAAGTGTGTCTCTTTTCAAAATCTAAACTATTTCTAAAACCACTTAGTGACTAAGGCACCGTTTGAATATAAAAATAGTTTCATCTCATTTTATTATATTATTATAATTTTTTTAAATTTTTATATAAAATATAATAAATAATTCAATTTTTTTAAATCTTAAAATAATAATAAGATTAAAAATAATATTCTAACAATATTTTATTTAATTTTTAACTTTCGTCTAAAACTATCTCATATCATCTTACTATTCAAACGGGATCTAAAATGATTGATAAAAATACACATTTTTTTTTTAGAGGCTACGACAACTGAAACATAGAGGCATGAATTTGTTGTTGCATTCAAATACTCCAAAAATGAAAATTACTATGACATGATATCTATCTTTATCTCACGCATGGTCCGATATTAATATATAGTACAAACATCATGTCACTATAACATTTTTGCTAATGACATGATGTCCAAAACAAAGTCTTAAAGAGCATTCATAGATGTTAATATATTCAATTCATCTGGGTCGTATTATTTTCTAGTGAAAATTCCAAATTATCAAGTACTCCAAATAATTGACGACAACAACAACATGCATGCATGCCAAGTTGGACATCAGAATGTGATGTGGCATCCCACTTGTCCCCCAATTTTACTACTGTTTTTTACTTTGTTAATATCTAATATTTTAATTAAATACGTATAAGTGGACCTCCACCTACATTGGACCGACCCTGGATATGTCCCTATCCCAATTTAAAGCCTCTGGGCTCTGGGACCTATCAGCTCCCGGGTGGGTGCTGAGCATAAACTTGCAGATCCCTTGGCATATATATATCTGATGTTATTTTTTTGGAAAATCATACTTGTAGTCGTGAGTGTGTAAGTGTCGTGTAGTCATTTTGAAAAAAGTAAATAAATATGAGATCTACATAAAAAAAAATTAATTTTTTAATTGTAGACCCTATTTTTTTTCAAAACGACTGCACGACATTTACACATTTCACGAGTGTATGTAGCATTACTCTATTTTTTTTTACCATATTGGAGTCATGTGTGTTATCGTTTTCTTCATGTACTTTTTCTATCTTCTTGTACTGCAAAGAATCAAAACATATATTATATATATATATATATCAAAACAGTATTAATAAAAAGAAAACTTGATGAAACGGTGATAATTACTTACTTTAAGTTGCTGTATATTATATGGTATGAGAAATGATTTGTACAAATTCTAAATAGATAAATTTTATATAAATTATTGTAAAAAATTAGATTTTATTTTAAAAAAATATAAAAAAAAAAACTATTCTTTACTAACGAGATTCATTATTTGTATGATACAAGCTTGTATCTATCCTTAGTTAGGTATGGTACATAATGTTTTCAGGGTCGATCCATTTGGAGACTGTACTGCTGTGCATGCAGCATGCATGCCTGACGAACACGTACAGCCCCATAAATAAATAGATAATGACAATACGGCAATAAATTATATAATATATATATATTGATTTTGGCTATACGGCAGTAGTACTGGTGAAGGCTAGCTGTGTCGTGGAAGAGAGTACTTGAGATTTGACAAACTAGCTTCAACTCCGATTTCGGTGCCCTGTAATTTTTTCTTTTTTTTTGCCTCCTTAGTTTACCAACACATTCGAATTCAGAAAAGGTTTAGAAAATAAATAATGATTTTATAAATATAAAAAATTACTATTCATTTCTGAAATCACTTTTATCAAATATTTTATTTATTTTAATTAAATTAATTCTTCTTTTAATCATCTATATTTTTTTTTCATACTCATGTGTTATAGTTTTAAATAATAATTTAAATAACTATGAAAATATAAAATATTTAATTTTAAAAATATTATCATGCCTGCATAAAAAATAATTTAAATTTTTATTTAAAATATTCACTAGAGTAACAGTTCAAAACATAAGAAAAAATATTGAGTAGTTAAGTTTGTAAACGAAAGTGAGAGAAAAAAGTAATAAAAAAATAATAGAGAAATTTTATTTTAATTGAATAGAGAAATGATAAGGAATGAGATGTATAAGATTTTTGAAAAATGAGTAAAATTTAAAGAAAAATTTTAAGAAATGTAATTTTTAGTTAAATTATAGGAAATTTTGTTGAGAATGAGATGTGAAGTACTAGGATTTGAATTGTCTCAAATGGGGTTTGGTAAAGGATTTTTATCCCACAAAATAAATTTATAAGGATCATGAAAAACAATAAAAAGAAACAAAATCACCGTTTAAATAGTCAAACGAGATGAGATAGTTTTACATAAAAGTTGAATAAAATATTATTATTATTTTAGAAATTAAAAAAAATTGAATTATTTATTATATTTTATGTAAGAATTTAAAAAAATTGTAATAATAAAATAAAATCAGATGAAACCGTTTATATATGATCCTAAGTCCTAACTTAGCAGCAAATTGAAAGACCAATTATTATTTTCCGGTGGAAAAAAAAAATGATGTAACACGTTTATTTCACATATTCATGCATGCTTTTTCCCAAATGAAGCATAGAACATTGTGGAAGCTGCATATACGATAAGTCAGATCGATCATTTTTACCTGGTTTCTCTCCCATCAAGCCATACAGTACATGGGTACTGATCTATTGGACAATGATTCTATCACTGTCGATTTTACGACTTCTCCGATGCATTCATATTCAGATGTGATGTTGATGTTGATATTTTCTACTGATCTTATGTAAAAAGAATGAAAACTTATTATAATTTTTAGTTGTCCCATTTTTAACTCAATATTAATTAATCCGGAATATTAACAACGTTAAAGAGAAAAAATAAAATAAAATCAAGACAAAACCAAACCCAAACAAAAATATGAGAAGATTTATGTGGTTTAATAACGTGCCGATTTCTTATTCGATGATATGTTCTATGGCTCAAGACTCATTGAAAATTAATAAAAAGAAATCCATAATAAATTTTGATTTGATTGGATTGGATTATCAAACGACGTCGATCAATAAAGATAATTATATAATATTTATACAATAGTAGAAGAAAGCAAGTTATATAATTAATATAGGAGATGGTGGAGAAACTGTAATCCATGTTATGTGAGTGTTATGACGGCTGATTTTAATCATTTAAATTAGAATCTATATTAATGGAGAAAGTAGCTTTTTGTTAATTTCTTTGTAAATTGTAAGAAAAGGAATGGGGACAAAAAGAGTCATTCATACGCATAGAAAGCTTGCAAAGGAATGGCTAAATTCACTTCATCTCCTCCATTAACAATTTTATATACTCTTTTGAATTCAACTATGTAATTAATTGCAAACATGGGTTCGATCTCAAATTTAATTACGTTATTAATATAAAACTGTTTATTTCTTATCAATTATTTTTTATACATAGAAAATAATTATTTTTAATATAAACAACTCGTGACCATATATACTCATGAGTAATGCTACATGCAATCGTGGAATGTGCAAGCGCAGTGTAATCACTTTGAAAAAGTGTAAAATCTACTATTAAAAAATTAATTTTTTTTATATAAATCTCGTATATATTTATTTATTTTTTAATAATTATATGACACTTAGACATTCATGACTGTAACAATCATTTCCTTTTATTCATTCTAAAATAATTAGTAAGCGGGCAGTCCGCCGTTTTCCTTTTGAGTGATTACAAATTATAATATGATTGCATAAAATCAATACTGGGTGGGGTGGGCCAAATAGGATGAAGCAATAATATTATGCGGATCGACACAGGTATGTGGCATGCAGCCTCAATGATTTCACATGATAATTTTATAAAACAAAAAGATATTCCTTTGCATTCTTTTGTCTGCTATATTCTCTTACAAAAATTCGGCCGACAAGGTGGCCGGGCATCAATCCATCCATTATTTCCCATTGAGGTTCTAGGGAGCTTTACTTTTACAATTTCTTTTTCTTTTTCCTTTTTTTTCCCTAATGTGGGAATTTAAGGTTGTGTAGCTCTCATGAGGAAACCCTAGGTCCCTAAGTGTGTGTACTCCTCATTGCTCGAAAGAAAGGAGCTAGCTAGGGGCATATACCCCGCTCCACACTTTCTTTTTGGTTGAAATTCTTTCATCCTTTTTCTCCTTATTTTACATAAAAATGTTAAATACACATCTATTTTCACAATATTTTATACAATAATATTTTAAAAAAATATTATTTTTGTAAACTAACTTGTAAAAGTAACATCATTTTATCAAAATATCCTTATTTTATAACATGTGTTATGAAATATGTTGCTTAAGTATCATTACTCTACTTTACAGCCTCAAATTCCATGTGGAGTCCACAAATTTCCATTTAAACTTGAAAGCTATTTGACCTATAATAGTAATTAAATTATGATTAATGCTACATACAGTTGTGGTGTGCGCAAATGTCATACAATCATTTTGAAAAAGAGTAAGAGCCACTATTAAAAAATTAATTTCTTTTCATGTGGGTCTCTTATTTATTCATTTTTTTAAAAATGATTATACGACGCTTGTACACTCATTAGAGTTGTACAAGAAACCGTAAAACCGACCGGGACCGACTCAAATCGGCTGTCGGAGCTCGGAACAGGCCGAAACCAGCGTAGAACTGGTCGGCCGGTAGTTGAATTTGGCCAAAACCGATGTCCAGCGGTTTGGTCCCTGTTTGAGCCTGGACCGGACCACTGAACCAACCAATACTTCAAATGTTTTCTTTTTTAAATTATACATATATGAAACGACATCATTTCACTTAAGTGAGTAAAACGGCGTCGTTTTGAGACTTAGTGTTTGAAAAGAATATAAAGGAAACGGCACCGTTTCACTCTAGGGTTTAAACACACGCACTCACCCTTCTTCTTCCTCGTTTCTTCTCCGTCTTTCTAATTTTTCACAGCACCTCCCCCATCTTTCTCTCAATCTCTCTCTCTCACGGCGCAAGGCGCACGCAATCGTCTCTCTCTCAGTGTCTAACGGCGCACCTAGTCGCAGCCACCTCTGTTGCCATCTCTCTCTCTCTCTCTCTCTCAAATCGCACATCGCGGCTCGCGACATCATCTCTCTCAAATCGAAACCACCTTCGTCGCCACCGAAGACACCGACGAACCGACCGGAGTTACGCTGAGATTTATGTAGACGGTTTTCTCCCCCTTCACCAGCCAGTTTTGGTCGAGATTCACACCATTTCAAGATATCGGTGTAATTTCGATTTTGGACCGAAACCGAAACCGAACCTTCAGTTTTCACCCCTAACACTCATGACTGCAAATATCATTTCTCTTAAATTATATATTTGAAAAGAAACCCATGGTGGGCTTTTCCTATTTAGGTATTGTGTTCGGTATTCACATTCAGCCCCCCTTAAAATAATAAGCTGTCCCCACATGACCCTTTACAAAACCATTAAAAAACAAGTAAAAAAGATAGAAAGTAATTAATAACTAGTCATTAATATTCTAAGAAATTTGTAAAACAAATTACTAAAGTATTTTTCATTGGTAGAAGAGAGAAAAAGAAATATATAGATCTTTAAAAAAAAAAAGAAGTTATGATCTCTACATTGTTTGAACATGCGTGAGAAGAATAATTTTGGTGCGATTTGGATGGTGAGATACGATGAGATGGTTCGTTTGCATTTAAAATCCACATCATCTCATCTCAATTCATCTCATCTCATCATTACAATTTTCTCAAATTCTCATACAAAATATAATCAACAATTCAACTTTTTCAAATCTCCAAATAATTTGTTTAAATTTCCACACAAAATATAACAAATAATTCAACTTTTATTCTACTATTCACAAATCATTTCAACTCATCTCTGAATCTAAACCACTCCTAGAGAAAAGTTGAAAGTTGAATAAATATTATTAGAATATTATTTTTTAATATTATTATTATTATGGGATATGAAAATGTTGAATTGTTTATTATATTTTGTGTAAAAATTTAGAAAAGTTGTAACGATGAGATGAGATAAAACACTTTCACTATCCAAACGGGGCTAATAAACTTATATATATGTTATTTTTTAATTTTCACCGAAAAAGATATATGAATTTTGGAGAAATGTATATATATATATATATATATATATATATATGAATTTTATTTTATGGAATAAAACTATTCTCTACTCGTCATGTATTCTTTGAGTTTGTAAAGGGGACAAAAGTTTGGTAGAAGCTTTAGATTATTTGCTTCTTAAATTCAAAATGACAGAGAATTTGAATAAGTTGATCAAATTGATGGACATAATCTTATCTTTTATCTCTTCCTTTCACAGAAAAAAATAAATTAGTATATCTAGATATACTAATTATTTTTTCTTCTTTTGTAAGAAGATGAACAAATCGATTGGTCCACTGTTTTACAATCCGACATGGGTAAAGTGGAGCAGATAAAAGTTGTATCATAAAGCTATATATATATTATATGGTAAAGTAATCAGGTAGTTAATTCATTCTTTAACATGGTTTTTGGATATATATATCTATATATATATATATATATATATATTTTTTTTTCTTCTTCCGAATCACAAACCAACTAATTCATTAATTAATGAGAAATGATACTTGCAGTCGTGAGTGTGCAAGCGCCGTGCAGTCGCTTTGAAAAAAGTGAATAAATATGGGACCCACATGAAAAGAAATTAAATTTTTAATAGTGGACCCCACTTTTTTTCAAAGCGACTGCACGCGTTTACGTATTCCACGACTGTATGTAGCATTACTCTTAATTAATATCAACATGCTTGCTTTTTGAGCAGACACCAGCAAATTATTATCTGATTAGGTCTAACTTATGATGGTTTAGGCAATGCTCATGAAGTGAGATTTTTGTACACACTTTGGAGATTCTTTTGATCAACTTGTATTATTTTATTGCAAAATCAGGACAAATACTTACCAAATTGCATGCATGCTGACAATTTCGTGGATGGGGCCGGCAGGATGCCAGACTACAAAACAGCATGCAGTATCCTATAATAATGCTAGTAACTTGTTGTTCACACTGGCAATTAACATAAATGTTTTAGACACAAAAAAAAAAAAAAAAAAAAGTTTTTATAAAAATAAATTTATAAATTTTTATAGTTTGATGTTATATGTTATATTATAAAATTATTTTTATTATAAAATATATTATATAAAATCATATCAGTTTATAATTGAGTTTATTTTTATAAAATTTATTTATAGTTACGTCTAACACTTCTCTACAATTAATGCACCAAGAATTTGTAAATTTTTAATTATGTTAGTGACATGATTGTGAAGTTTTTATGAAGCCCAGTTTGGATTTAGAGATGGTTTCACCTCATCTCGTTTTATTTTATCATTATAATTTTTTTAAATTTTCATATAAAATATAATAAATAATTTAACTTTTCAAATCTTAAAATAATAATAATATTAAAAAATAATATTCTAACAATATTTTATTCAACTTATCTAAAATCATCTGATCTTAAATTATCTCATTTCACTATCTAAACCAGTACCGAATGTTGTGGCATTCTTTGATTACTAAAATCAGCTCGTGAAAGCTCTGTATTTAACTTATTAGGCAAAAGAAATTAAGAAGACTTTTGCTTCTCTTTTTAGTCTGCAAAGATTAGGATATATTTTGTCAGTTTTTGTTATCTTTCAACGAGTTATTATTATCATCCATGATTAATGTAACATGATAATTGAGTTTAATATGATCATGTACAGTTTAATTTCCACTAAGCATATATGGGACAAAGAGTCAAGACTGCCCCCCGGCCGTAGCGTCCATTAATTAATATTCCACAAGTACTTGTTCCTAGCTAGAACTATTATTGGCATGATCATGATCTGGCTGAATTAATTGATAATTTGGTCATCTAATTTAGGAGCGTTCTACACTAAAAGTTTGTGACTTGATTGGCATAAAGTCCCGGACTCCAAAATGAAGGTCTTGAATTCGAAACCCTTCTTCTGAAATGTAAATAAATAAAAAAAAGAGTTTTGTGCGATCGAGAATCATTGAGCCAATATATGGTTGGATAAAGAACTTTTAAAATTCATTTGGCATCCATTGAGCCTAAATAAAGGTTCTGAATCTAAAGGCATGCATATTTGAAATCATATATGGTTGATTTGGCATCCAAACTCAAATCTAAGTTCAAACTCTCCTATCTAAACACAAGTACCTTGGCCTTTTTTTTCATGCTAATAGGTTTTTAAGATTCTTAGAAAAGTTTTTTACATTCTTTTTCTCTTAATTAACCACGCTAATGCTTTCGATCTCGAGTTTATAGGACAAAGATCATTTGTTTAAGCATTTTAATTAATTTGTTATAGAACACTCTTATTTCACATTTTAGCTATTTAGTTTGGTAATTAATTAAAGTTTTGATGAACCAAATATTTTATGAGTAAATTGAGATCTTCAAGAACTTGCCGTGTGCACTCGATGATCACCCTCACTGATCACTTCTCACACGCCTTTTAATATACTGAATGGACCCCTCGGAGGGGTGCCCGACCAACCAAAGAGGTGACTTGTGCCTCTCTCTTGCCTACGATACGATGCATGCAATAATCGGACCCATTCCTCACATACCCTCAATCTAATTTGATTCAATTACTTCGAAGCATATTATATAGTTACTTCGATCTGTTGATAATCTCTCCTCTTTTCAAGAAGTGGACATAAATTACACTGAGTTTGAATAGCGATATTGTCAATATCACCTTGTATGAACGCTTGTTTGCTATATAAATTTCATCATATGTAATTCATTTTAATGAATTCATCATAAAAAATAAAATAAAATAAAAAAATGTAGCCTTTTTCTTATTGCGTACTATGAAAGTACCAAATTAAAGCTGCCTTTTTCTTTCCATATTACTGATCGAGTTCCCTCTTGCTCAATCATGCTGGAACTTGCTCAATCTATTAATAGGAATAACGTCTGTCGTTACTCTTCATAGAATAAGTCACAACATTAAAAAAGCGAACTTGCATTCAGATTTTAACTTGAATAAATCAAGCCATTTTACATATATATATTACTTGGATCGTGAGCACTGACATGTTAATCTAGCAATTCCCCAAATCTTTTTTCTTTTGGTAGGATGCTAATCTAACCTATGGCAGCATGCACTAGTGGACGATGATAATCGACTTGCATTTGTTTTCTCCTAAAAGGTTGGAGCATGTTACCTCTAGTCCGAGTAACACATATATAGGTGTTATATATATATATATATATATATATATGTGTGTGTGTGTGTGTATTGGTTTTTGAGAATGAAGAAATTTAAATATAGATAAATACTCTAGTTACAAAGTGATTACATAAAAATAATTCTACAAACTGATATGGTTTGATGTGATTTGTCAAATTGTAAATTTACTTTTATTGTAAAATAGATCAGACGACTCATATGAAATCACGTCAATTTGTGAGATTATTAATATATAATCACTTTATGACTGTAGCACTCCTCGTAAATAAAACAAGAAAAATTATAGTTGCAATCGTGAGTACGCAAGTGCCTTGTAATCACTTTGAGAAAAGTAAATAAAACGAGACCTACATAAAAAAATTAATTTTTTAACAATAAACTCTATTTTTTTTCAAAACAATTATATGACGTTTGCGCATTTCATATCTATATATAGCATTTCTCACTAAACAAAGATGCCCTAGGAGTGTCCAAAGAGCATCTTACTGTGCACTGATGACTGATGATCAGTGTCCAGCCCACGAACAAGTCCACAGATCTTGGCTTGGTGGCTGACTGGCTGGTGCAACTCCTCTGTTACAAATTGCAATATAATATTACAAAAAATACATCTTGAAATTAAAAAATTTCATAAATAACATCTTCAAAAAGAAAAAGGAGTAGCAGCAAGATAAGAGACACAGGAGTGGGAGTGGGACAGTGCATTATGAAGATGATGATGTCCTTTTCCCGAGTTTGTCCGGACTCTATTTCTTGCCTCATCAGCTCCCCATTTATCGTTTGGAAAATGTTATTTAGAGCGGTGAAATTGGTCGATAAAATTGATCTATCATGATTTTTATTTTTTAATTTAATGATTAAGGAATTGATTTTATTTTTTTATAATTTGTTTTAAAATATTTTAAAATATATAAAATATAATTACATTTATACGGTCAACTTTCTCGGTTAGAAATGTCGGTCCCAGTATTATATATACGAGTTCGCTCTCCTTAGGCCTAATTGAAAGCCACCCATTGAAAAAAAAGTGAGTACCCAACAAATAACCATTTGGCTGCTCTGTTTGCGTTCCCTGCTCTGTTACTCTATTTATGCTCTGATTTTTATTGGGGCAAGTAATAACTTCTCTTATTTCTTATATAAAGGCTCTGTTTCTCTCTGAAGCTTCAAGTTGTTGGGGGAAATGTATGCAGACACTGGGTTTTTGTTTCCTTATTTTCAGAATTTCACTCAGGAAGCTCAACAACTTGATGAATACTGTAAAACCCAGAGGTCCGGTGCTTCAATGGTGCTGCCTCTTCTACTTCTCTCTAATTCGGCTGCTTACTCTTTCTGGATTTTTAATTGGTTCCATTCGTTGATTTGGTTTTAAACTACGTATGAGCTAATTTGCTGTAAAGGATTTATTTTTCTTAAAAAAAAGAAATCTTTCAATGTGTACTTTTACATCTGTTTCTTTGTTTACTCCAATGTTTGGTCGCTGAGAAAAATAGAGGGAAATGGAAAAAAGGTAATGAAAGTGTGGTGTGTCTTTGTGTTTTGTGCTGTTGGGTTTTCAACAAAAGTGACGGCAAACAATTCTTTGCTTTTCTTTTTAGCAATACTTTTTAGCACATAAATGGAAACAGCTATGAGTTTCCTTTACATGCTGGATCTGGAAAAGGATATGAAATGGAAAGAAAACGTATAAATGGGAAAAAAATTCGGTCATAGTTCCGTGTACCATACTCTTCCTTCCATTCTCTTTGAATTTTTCATGTGAACTCTTTGCTGGGTTTGTTGATGGGGAGGTTGTTAAGAAAACGAGTAGGAAATGGAAAAGTTAATCTTTACCTTCGTTTTCCTCAAAGGTGTATATTTTTTCTGAAAAGAAAATTAGGGAAAATGGAGGAAAAGAAAAGGCTCCAGTTCAATTTGGTATAAGATCTATGCTTTGGCTAAAAATGGGTGATTTACTCGGCAAAATATGAGGGGCTTCGAAGTTGAGCCATTTAAAGAAGATTCAAAGGCAACTTTATATTTTACAGTGCTTCTTACTAAGTGCAGTGCTTGGAAAGCTGCGAACTTTAGTTGTAAATAGGGAAGCTGGTGCTTGGAAAGTGCGAACTTTAGTTTTAAGCAGGAAAGTGCTTGTGGTTTTGGTTTCTATATAAATGCTCATTTATGAGTTAAATTTTGGTAATATCAAGCCAACTTCTGCAAAATTTAACGTGGAATACAAAGATAGCCAGCTTTTCTAGATTTCCTCCCTGCCCCCGGGTTTTTCTCTTTTCTTTGACTCTTTTGCTGGTATGGGTAGATTTGCTGGATAACTGTGACCTTTTGTCTGTCTCTTTTTTCCTGAATTCTATATTTGGAGTGGAATTGTGGGAAACTCACTGAACATACTTTCCCATTCGATTGCAATCACCTGCTATACCACTGCATCTCTGTGTCTTAGATTAGGGTCAATAAAAGTGTCTTCTTTGTTATTACTGGCTACTTGTTAATTTTTTCCCCTTGTTGTAATGCAGGGCAACCTGGTCCAGACCTCTATATCGGAATATGACTTGGGAGGAGAAGGGGATCTGTTCAAAGCTCCTGAACCCATCATTGAAGAACCAGTTGTGACCCTTGATCCAATGACGGCCGCCATTTCAATCATATCTTGTGGGGAAGATGTTATGTCAACCCAAGGACTCAAGGTTGCAGACATTGAATCACTTCAAAATGAGCAGCTTTTGAGTGAGGTTTTCTATGAGTGCAGGAAGGATTTATTGGAAAAAGCCGCAATAGAAGCACCACTCTCTGAGGTCCTGGATATCAAGATTCCTCTTTCAAGGACAGATGAAAATCAAATTCAAGAGAACAAACTTCCTGTTGTGCCATTCCAGAAAAGTGTCAGCTCAGAATGTTTAAGCTCAATGGATTGGATGCATGGAGCTGCCGCCAAGCCAAGTTTCCTGGATTTTCATGGCATGGATTTTGGTGCAGTTTATGGAATGCGGAGGGCATTTAGTGAAGGAGACATAAAGGTTAGCCCTAATTAATTCACCGATTTTTCTGAAATGTTTATAATTTGAGGTTGAGGTTGTTATACAGTTTATTGTTCGCTCCCAACAATGAAACGGCATTTAATTTATTTGCAGAGATTAGGTTCAACAAGAGGTTATGCATGGCTTTAAGAAAATTGATAAGATAATTTGATGCAAAGAAGAAAAGAAGAATATATGTCACAGGATGCTAAAATATAGGAAACACTTTTAGTACTTTGCTGTGGATTAAAGCTTAGTTGAGTTTAGTATGCTGTATTTTCAATTTACTAAGGACCACATTTATATCATTAGTATTTCATAATACTCATAAAACGCGTGCAAGTTTTTGGATGATGTCTTAAGGCTCATTTTATCAGAAGTTTCAGGCTTCTCAATGCGGAGACGCTACGCATGTTAAGAACTGGCTTTAATTTTTTATGTCCTTTTACCAGTTAAAAAATGTTGAATATAATTTTTTTAATATTATTTTTGTTTTGAATTTTGTAAAAGTTGCATTGATTTTTGTGTTTGGATAATGATTAGGTAATGATTAGATAAAAAAATTAAAAAATTAAAATTGAAAAGTGTTTTGTGTTTGAATGATGTTTGACAATAAAATTATGAGAATTTTTTGCCTGTCCAAACATGCCCATAATTGAACACCAAGCATTCATCGGCTTTGTAACAAGTCATGGACTGAGAAACGTATAGATGTTTCTGGCCATTCCAACAGGATGGGGATGGGTCATTGATACTGAGTTTTTGTGACAGACTCTTGGTAATGGCATGAACCTCATCCATTCTCCTTGTGAGCGCCAATTAATTAACAGCAACTGCACTACTGAAGAGCGCCAGGAAAAGCTTTCCAGATATAGGAATAAGAAGACAAAGAGGAACTTTGGCCGGAAAATCAAGGTAATCAATAGTCAATGTGTGTCCTTTAATTAACTCTTAACAATTTTGAAGAAATATTAATCGATGATTGATTGTCTTTGCTTATCAGAAACAATATTTTGTCCACTGCTATTTCTTCAGAATTATCAGAGTTAAAGTTGTGTTCATAGCATCTGAATTCACAACTATATAGCCATGCTGTGTCCATATGTTGTGATCCCTTGGAAATGCAAAAAATGAGTGCATCACATCAAATAGCATGGACTTATCAACGTCCACTTACATGTTCTTTTTCAAGTTTGCTACTGGCGATCTCTTGAAAGCCACTCTTGTTAATTAGTGCCTTGGAAATATTGCTGTCTTTGGCCTTAATTAATGATCTTTGATTCAAAGTAGCCACTGATTGACCTTTGTCGTTACTTTCAGTGGCCTCAGGAAGTTATTTTTAATTGGTTGATCTACATGTTTGATGATTGTCATTCACATTATAATAAAGTTTAAAAGCTAATTCATTGTTTGCCCTGACTCATATGTTGTCCTACATAGGAGAGTAGGCAACTTATCCTTTAACCTAAATCTAAAAGCTAAAAGCAGCCCACTGTCCCCAAATTTAGCTGCACATTGCTTTGCGTATAACACCAAAAGAAATGAGAACCCACAGAAGAACCAATGCTTAACTCCCATATTATGCTCTCACTTTGAATATATATCTTTCACTTGCAATCTTTTCCACTTGTTTGCCATTAACTGAATACACAGCAGCCCCTGAATTGATTCCTTGCGCTTATGATTTGGCTTTGTTTCAGTATGCTTGCAGGAAGGCTCTTGCTGACAGTCAACCAAGGATTCGTGGAAGGTTTGCAAAGACTGAGGAACCAGATGCCAAGAGGGAGTAATTGTTCACTAGTTCAGTATGAGGAATCGTGAAGTAAAAAAAGAGAGCCGAAGCATGGAAAATAGACTCAGACTCGATGAAGAGTTTAAATAGGTATTTCTCAATAAACCAGAGACCCCAACTCTTGTAGCCTCCCTTGATCTCTTTATTTGTAGTAATAACACCTATGTAGATTGAAATACTCAAGTAGAGTTGTTGTACATGAGTTTGCTAAATAAACGAGGAAGCAAAAGTTTGTACTTATTCATATATATATATATATATATATATATGCTATGTAATGGCAATGTTATCATTTCTCTATTCTTGCTTCCACTTGACAAATTAATGATATGATCCGTCACGATGTTGCTCTTGCGCCATCATCATGCACAAAAACTCCTAGAAAATATATTTCAATATGTGAAGTCTTTTTTATGTAAAACTTCTTGAAAGAATAAACAGATCCATAGAATCTTTTACCTCTAGCCATTTGGGTTTGAGAACTGAAAAAATTACAAAAGAGAATAGAGATTTTCTATAGAGAAGAGACTTCTAGTCTTTTGCCTTAGAACTTTATGGGTGAGTCTAATGGAAAACACAAGTCCCTTTATATGGGCAAGACTAGGGATCCTTACTTATTACTCCTACAACCTTTGGGCTATCCTCATTATTTCATCCATAAAAAAATAGCAAGGGTTAACCACTTTATTTATTAAGGGCAATTACCTATGCTTGATAGATGAAGTGAATCACCTTAGGGAAGACAAATGGTTTTCTAGGGAAACCAAAAGTCTAACATTCTCCCACTTGGTTCACTTAATAGTTAAAACTGAAATGGTTAAAAATAATGCCTTCAATTCTGTTAAGGTATCCTATACACGAACCATGGCGGTTTTGCTCTTTATAGTGAGCATTTCCCTTTCATGCGTCACAATACATAGTATCCGTTAAAAATGCTTTATAAACAACTAATACAAGTCATTCGGATCCAACTTAATCACCCAATGGATATAACGAATTCGTTACTTTATGCGCAAAACTGAAACTAAATTCAACTTTATTCTTTGTGAAATATATAGCAACATGAGAGAGATTACATTTTAGATAGGCCCATACGATCCACATGACCCTGAAGTTGTTTTACCGGTAAACCTTTGGTCAGTGGATTGGCTAACATCAAATCTGTACTGGTGTGCTCAATATACACCACATAGTTTTTGATGTTCTCTCTCACACTTAAATATCGATATGCTTGCTTCTGCTTCCGCTTTTATTGTTCTTTGAGAAGAACACTGCAACGGTGTTATCACAAAGAATCTTTATTGGTCTTTAAATGGAATCGACAACTTTAAGACCAGAAATAAAATTCTTCAACCACATGGCTTGTGTCGTTGCTTCATAGCACGCAATAAATTATGTCTCCATAGTAGACGTAGCAACTATAGATTGCTTCGTACTCTTCCAAGATATAACTCCTTCAGCAAAAAGAAAGATATATCCAGAAGTAGACTTTCTGGTGTCTACACTACTAGCAAAATCTGAATAGCCAACTGCTTGCAAATTTTATGTATGCCTCTAGGTTAGCATGATGTAGTTCTTGGTTCCTTGCAAATACCGCATCACCTTCTTTGCAGCTATCCAATGTTGAAGACTTGGGTTACTTTGATAGAGACCCAATAATCCAACTGCTTGACATATGTCTAGACATGTTTAAACTTGAGCATACATCAAGCAACCCACTGCAGATGCATAAGGCATATTTTTCATCTGCTCTTGTTCCAATGCATTTTTAGGTGATTGACCTTTATGAAATTTATCACCTTTGATTATGGGAGCTACAGAGGCTTTACAATCTTTCAAACTGAATCTCTGTAAAACTTTTTCAATGTAGGCCTTTTAAGACAGTCCTAAGACTCTTTGTTTATGCTAATGACATAAGAGGCTTCACGCATATCCTTCATTTCAAAGTTTTGGGAGAGATTGTTTAGTCTCATGTAATAAGCCCAAATCACTCATTGCAAGAAGAATATCGTCTACATATAGGACTAGGAAAATGTATTTGCTCCCACTGACCTTAAGATATATACATTGATCAACAAGATTCTCGATAAAATCGTATGAGATAACAATCTTGTGAAATTTTAAATACCATTGACGGGAAGCCTGTTTTAGTCCATAAAAAGTCTTCTTCAACTTGCATACTTTCTTACTATCATCACTGAAACTCTCAAGTTGTTTCATGTATACCACTTCATCAAGATCCCTATTAAGAAAAGTCGTTTTCATATCCATTTGATATAGTTCTAAATCAAAATGAGCTACTAAGGTCATGATTATCCTCAATGAATTCTTCTTAGAGACTGAAGAGAAGGTTTTGTAATAAACTTTGCCTTCCTTCTGAGTAAATCATTTAGCGACAAGTCTAGTTTTATATTGTTCGACATTACTAAAATAATCTCGTTTGGTTTTATAAACCCATTTGCAGCCAATTGTTGCCGCCCCTTCTGGTAATTCGACGAGATCTCAGACTTGGTTCTTATAAATGGATTCTAACTCATTTCTCATGGCATCCAACCAAAATGTAGATTTATCTCCACTCGTGGCTTATGAAAACATAATTGAATCTTCTGGAAGTCCAACGTCAAAATCAGACTTAGTTAGGTATACAATGTAATCATTTGGAATAACAGGCCTACGTATTCTTGGGGATCTTCTTAGAGCCACTACTTCATCATTTGGAGATGACTCAATTGGCTCAGACTATAAATGAGGAATAACTTCAGGTTGAACCTCATTTACGGGAACGTGCTGTTCTTGAATTGGTGTCATCGCATGATCTTGCGATCTATTTTGCTTTAAGACAACCATTCTTCCTCCTAAAGAAGGCAAAGTAGCATGATCAGGTGTTTCCTCAAAAGGGACCTCTTGAGGATTCACACTCCCACTAGGTTCAACATCCTCAAGAAACCTTGCATTTTTAGATTCAACAATTCTAGGGCTATGATTGGGATAATAAAATCTATATCATTTAGAGTTACTTGGATACCTAATAAAGAAACCACTAGTTGTCCTTGGGTCTAACTTCTTTATGTTAGGATTATAAATCCTAACTTCAGCTAAACAACCCCATATGTGAATATGATTTAAGCTAGGTTTCCACCATTTCCACAACTCGAAAGGTGTTTTAAAGACAGACTTGGATGGAACCCTATTCAATATATACACTGCAGTTTTAAGAGCTTCACTCCACAAGGAAAGTTGCATGTTAGATTTACTAATCATTCTCCTTACCATATCCATTAGCGTACGGTTCCTTCTTTCTGCAACATCATTTTGTTGTAATGTGCCAAGCATTGAATATTGGGCAACTTCCTCCTGAAAGAAATTTGCAAATGGACCCTTCATTTGTCCATGTTCTGTGTACTTACGATAATATTCTCCTCCTCTATCAGATCTTACGATCTTGATTTTCTTTTCATTTTGATTCTTTACTACTGTTTTATAGACTTTGAAAGCA
Source organism: Juglans cinerea (assembly GCA_961763995.1). Classification (NCBI taxonomy): domain Eukaryota; kingdom Viridiplantae; phylum Streptophyta; class Magnoliopsida; order Fagales; family Juglandaceae; genus Juglans; species Juglans cinerea. Next base: position 1,781,882 of record CAUIVZ010000011.1, on the reverse strand, counting down.
TCTAATGCTAGAGTCTTCTCATTCAAAAGATAGAGATATATATACCTAGAATAATCGTCAATAAATGAGATAAAATATCTCTGACCATTCAAGCAAGGGGGAGGAAATGGTCCACATATATCTGTGTGTATAATCTCAAAAACACTTGAGCTCCTTCTTGAACCTTTAGAATTATTGTTGGTTTATTTGCCCTTTATGCAGTCCACACAATTCTTGAAGTCAGTCAAATCGAGATCCTATAGGACCCCTTCTTTTATTAACCGTTTCATCCTTTCTATAGAGATGTGTCCCAATCTCCCAACTGAATGCAAGGAGAGATAATTCTCCTCAAAATTGGGATGAATATCTAATTTAAACAAGTTATCAACTAAAGTTCCAGAACCAACAAGAATTTTATTCTTAAAAACAGTCATAGTATTCTCAAAAAAACTGTAACCTTTGATAATAAGTCTGGAAACATAAATTAAATTTCTACTAAATTCTGGAATATAAAATGCATTATTTAAATCCAAAACATGTCTTAATTTGAGAATCACTCTAAAAACTCCAACTACAACAACTTGTGAACGCCCTTATTTCCGGTGAAAGCCCAAAGCTCACTTGTTGTTGGTTTCCTTCTAGTGAGAAAACCCTTTATTTTCAAGCTACTCTTTATACTTGATGCAGCTCTTCTTTACATGGCTCTCTTTCTTGCAAAAGAAGTAGGTCACCTTTTTGCCATTAGATCCATTGGATTTTGATGGCACATTATGCTTTTTTTTCTTTTGAAGTCCACATTGGCCTTTCTCGGTCTTAACTTTATTATTCACGACCATATTTGCACTTTCAGGTCGATCATGCTTCATCATTTCCTCTTCTTGCAAACACATGGTCAAAAGATCCATAACTGACCAGTTTTCCTTACGTGTGTTATAAGAGATCTTGAAAAGCCCATACTCAGATAGTAGTGAGTCAAGGATGAAATGGACCAAGAATGGCTCATATATCTTTATCTATAAGCCCTTAAGTTGAGAAACAATGTCTCTCATTTATGTAATGTATGCACGCATACCCTTAGAACTGTCAAAAGCTTTAATAGTGAATTGTCTGATAAGAGTGCTAGCTAAAGCCTTGTCAAACTGAACAAACTGTTCCTCAATTGCATGCATTAATTCCTTAATTGTAGCGCAGTCACCAATAGAACCTCTAATGCTCTTACTCATACGAGACTTTATAAGCATTAGACTTAGGCGATTAGATCGCTCCCACCATTGGCCATTTTTTATGACTTCCTATGTATCCGTATACGTGGCAGCATGTGGTAGCTCCACACGAAGTGTATAGTCAAGGTCCATATACCCAAGGTAAAATGAACCAAATCTTTCCAGTCAGAATAATTAGTGTCATCAAGCATTGGAATAAAATAAACACCATCAACTAAGGATTGTGGAACAACAGCTCCAAAAACCAAGAAAAACTTTAATGCTATGAATTCAAGTAAATTTTAACCTTCCTATGGGAAAAAGTTGCATAACAGCATAAATTTACTTATATTTATTTATAAGATAAATTATTTCTAATATTAGCAAATAAAACTATCCACACCTATAGGCAGAAGACAGATTTTACTGTCAATACTGAAAATCATTTTCTTATACTAATTAAATCACAAAAATTAAATATTTCCATGTAGGGATAAATCCTTCAAACTTATGATTTAGTTACAATGAGATTCCAAATTTATTTATGTATTCTTTTAAATAATAAGGATGTTGTAGCATTACCTCATTATTCAAAAGAAATACAACTGGACATCTACTAAAATAGGTAAAAACCTATTAACTGTAAATTAGCCCAATGACCCATCAATATGTATAAAGCTTGAAATTAAGCCCAAAGTCAAAACATGCCTTTGAAATCCATTAATATAATTATGAGCACATAACCATCCGACTATGAATTCAAATACTAAAACTTAGAAGCCAAAAGTCAAGCCCATCTCCGAAATCATTAAAGACTCATTATATGAACAAAATTGAAATGCTAATAATTCAAACACAAACCTGAAAAGTTTAGCTCTGATACAAACTGTAAAACTTTTTGAAAGAATAAAGAAATCCATAAGATCTTTTACCTCCAGCCATTTAGGTTTGAGAACTGAAAAGCCTACAAAAGAGAGTAAAGATTTTCTGTAGAGAAGGAACTTCTAGTTTTTTTCCTTAGAACTTTATGGGTGAGTCTAATGGAATATGCAAGTCCCTTTATATAGGCAAGACTAGGGACCCTTACTTATTACTCCTACAACCTTTGGACTACCCTCATTATTTCATCCATAAAAAAATAGCAAAGGTTAACTACTTTATTTATTAAGGGCAATTACTTATACTTAGATGAAGCGAATCACCTTAAGGAAGACAAATGGTTTTCTAGGAAAACTAAAAATCTAACATTCTATTCTATTTTTTCAAGGATGAACTTTGAAGGGCTATGATTTGTTATGCTGCTTGGTTAGAAATCGTCACTGTTTCTATACGGAATCCTACTTAGTTTTAAGGTCATTACTCGGTTTTGGTCTCCGTGAAGCAGCTTTGTTTATGGGTATCCAACAGTTTTGCATTCTTTGTCAAAGACACAACAAACAATCATGCCAATTTTTTTTTTTTTTATATAAATAAGTTAGCATAACATTGTTTAGATTATAACTTAGCTTCTTTTGTATTCTTTCATGGAGTCGTTGTTTTACTACGCACTTGTGAACTTTCAGGACATCAGAGCTTGTGTATTGCAGGCAAAACATGTCAAGAAAAGCAAGTCCTCAAAGTTGCCCCATTTGGGAGAGGATCTAAGCCACGTTTCCATTTAAGAGACAGATCCGTGTGGACATAGTTGAGTGCAGAAAATCTGAAGTGTGGCTTCTAGTTAGGCAGGCATGGATAGACACAAATCTATAACAAGTTGACTAATGGTCGAATAATAATCAACAACTACTGTTTGAATCGAACCCTGTGATGTTGGACTTTTACATTCCTAGACCTCTCTTTCTAGTCGGTCCAATCAGTTTTTAGTTTTTGAAGCAAATGGTGATTTCACATGGTATTAGAGCAGAGCATAGAACTCAGAGCTAACTTGCGTTAGCTTCACCTTATATAAAAAACCTTTATACCTTAAAGACAAGTGTATAGAGCTGTATTATGTGGCCTTGAGTTTTTCAAACATGTTAGTCCACTTTGTATGGTAAAATTGATTCAAGTTAGTCTTAATATATATTGGCACATTATACCATAAATAAAACTTTTAAAAGAATATCAATATGAGAAAATCTTCCCACCAGTCCATCTGCTATCTCTCAAATAACAGCCCCCCAATGAGTGTTTGCCACGTAGCTCTTCCATTACACATCCCATATGCCTACCTATAACTAATAACAGAGAAAAAAACAATCTCTTACTTCCTCGTGAAAACCCTCTCCCTCTTCCACCGAAGCCCCTGGTTTGCTTCCTCTCCCGTTGAACCTCTTCCTCTCTTAGAACCAACGTCAATGACGTCCCTCAATCACGAGCCGTGACCCCGCCCTCCCGTAACCCTTCCCCTTCCCCTTTCCCTCCCCCTCTTCCACCTCGAAGCCCCCCTCCCCTCCCTCTCTTCCAGAACCAGAAACACACAAATCGAAAAAGGGTCTAAATGGGCTCTCAATTAGAGCAGAAACATCCAAAAACTATACAATTTGATTCCTTTGACAGATAATCCACACTCAGATGGAGAGATTCCAGATTTTTAAATCTTAAGAGTCAATAAAATGCCTGATTAACTCAAACCCACCACCAAATTCAGCAAAAGAATCCCACTTACAACAAATCCACCAAGGATTTTATGAAAAAGAAATACTGTCATCGACCCAACATTGAAGCCAGCCGATACAAGTTATCCCCCGGAGACTTTCCCACAAAAGGAATCCCAACCTTAATCGCAAATTGTTTCCAAAATAGTAATCGACCCCAACGCACTGCAAAAATCTTCAAAATAACCACCACTTGCCAACAAAGCAACCAATTCACACAAAATTACACCGACCCATCATTAAATAGCACAAACTTATCCAAATCCCTACACAAACACCAATTTTCATAGAAACACCAATCTTTTAGATTTTTTGGTTTTTTTTTTTTGCTCCACTCAAAGTTTTCACGAACTCTCTCTTTTGTGGCGATTGTTATTTACTATAAACTATGAGATTCTCTTCCTCTTCCTCTTTTTCAGTGATTTTTATTTGTTGTTTCTCTATTTCTTTTTTATCTTTTCAATACACAAACACACATAACCTTTTGCAAGAAGTAACCACCGCTATGTGAGAGTAGTCATAAGAGCTCTCTCTCTCTCTCTCTCTCTCTCCACAATAACTTTTGAAGAACAGAAAAACTATAAGCTTTATTACTGTGAGAAAATCAGATGATGGTGGTGACGACTGTGGTGGGCGAAGGCTGTGATGGGTGACGAAACAAGCTGGTGGAGAAAGAGCTTCGTGGGGGTGACGAAGCTTGGTGGTACGACGGCATTTTCCGGTTGTGGCGGCGACAGACCTGGTTTGATGCGGCAGTGTTCTGGGTTTCGTGTGGTGGCAGACTGGTTCTTCACAAGACTTGTTCGAATGTTTTCAATTCTCCACGTTCTCAAAATTTACTTTCATATGTTTAATTAGATGAGATCAAATGTACTATATCTATTATAATACTTCTTACGTGTATTATTTGGATTGGGGGCTGTTAAACACCCAATATCAGCCCATAAGCGGAATTGTATCAATATTAGTATTTTGATCTTCAAACTTTTGGTTTAAGCAACTTGATCTTCTATCCATTATTCCTCTTGTTTCCATATTAGTAATGAAAAGCCTCGCAAACTTTGCTCGAGTGAAAATATAGACCGAAAGGTATTTATATTTTGTAGTGTGCTAGAGTAAAAGAGCATTTGTTGAGAAATTATAAAAAAAAAAAACATGTTAGGAAATTAAAAGACTTTCTAATTTTAAATAAAACAAAATAATTCAATCAAATATATTATGTTTTTTTATTTGATTTGACCATCGCCACCCAACTTATTTTCATCCATAACTGATTTTTGGAATAATGTTAGGTAAAAATTCCTATTAGATAAGTTTCATGCAGGTCTTTTTTAAAAAAGTGAGTCTCACTGAAACGAATAGGTTTATTTTACATCTTTGATCCACTTTTTTACAAAATGATTGTGCAGGACTTGTCTATTAGGACTTGTACAAATCATTTCTCCTATTTTTTGCTGATTCTTTTCATCCCTAGTTGCTCCTTCAAAACATAAACCCATTGAAAAACCTGTTTGAAATTACTAACAAACAGGGAGAACTTTTACCTTCTTTTACTACATGGGAACTCTTATCTCTTACAGCAAGTAAGCAACCGTAGCTTTGAAACAACCCCAAATCGGTCGCATTTTCTGGCCACTGCCTTGGAGCTACGCATATACCATTTCAGGAAAAACGTTGTGTGGAATTTCAGAACTCTATTTCAAACACCATGATTGAAATCCACCCCACTACACGAATTCCAGAACACGCCACAAACAAGACAAGGAAATAAGAATTCTCAAGATTTCAGAAATATGCCTCTGTTTCTGTTACTAAAGTCAAGGCCATAGCACAATAATTCAAACCTCAATGCCAGTTTAGTTATGTAAAGGCTTCTCCTTCTTCATCCTATTCTTCTTCGCATCGCAGTAACATCACCCAAGTTTCCCTCAACGAAAAGGAAAGGTGGAAAAGCATGGAATGGAAAGCCCACCATAGCAAGTCATTATTTAGGAAAGATACAAATCTGCAGAACCACAAGGAGCATGGGCATGTTTTCTTTGTCAAACAACCAATAAAAAAAAAAGCCATCAATTTACAAATCTATATTCTTAAAACCTACAAAAATCAACTGATGCTGAGAAATGGTTCAGAAATTCATGGGATTTCATGGTACAGCATGGTGCATCTTCTCGACAACATAATCGGAAATGAATTAACAAACCCTTCTGCCAAATTCCTTGCAAACTGATGTGATCAGATCGGCCTCTTTTCAGTCCCGACTTCCAGCAACACTAGACTGCCCAGAAAACCTGAATGTAAAATTATTCATAAAAATTTGTACAACTTGCCTAATGTTGGATGATAATCAAAGCTCTACAGTACATAAGAGTTGAAAACGGAAGATAAAAAGGACCAAAACCATGAGGAATCCGTTCAATGGTGGCTCTGAAATCCGACCGACCCCCAAGAAATCTGATAAGCTACAATTAAGGTACCCGAAACGATCATCACATCCTAACATTCCAAAACAAAAACTCGAAAAGAACAAAAAAAAAGAGAAATAAAAGCTTACGATTTACGCATTAAATGACGTATCCTTTTTTCTGAACCTTAGATTTGCAGAAAATTCACCGATCTAGATGGGATGCATCCTGAAAAGCAAATCTGCAGCGGTCCAAAACCATAACAAAAAATAGAAGAGAGTAAATTACAAAAAAAATGAAAAAGTAAAAAATGAAAATCGACGTACCAATAGTGTGTCACTGACTTTCAAACCGTTGACAACCTTATTTGCCAAAAAGCTGCCCAAAATACCCCTCCAAAATTTGGTGGGAAAATCCACGACCTCCATTGGTGAAGCTTATAGTTTAAACACAAAAACATTGAACACCTTTGATCCATTACATTGACAAAATCCCTTCAAACCAAAAACACAATCCCACGAAAAAATTGTGTTGCAAAGATTTCCAAGTCATTGTCGACAACAACATTTGTAGAACGAAACGTTAATGATCATGGGATTCAAAGTGGCAGCGCTACAAACCAAACAAGCCCATGACAAATTTAACTAAAAACTATATGAATCAATGGTTATAAACGCCATGGAGTTCCTACAAACTAAAGGGACCCCAATACACAGAATTCTCATAGGACAGCGAACAAAAAGAAGAAGAGGAAAAAAAGGATCTGTGACGTTTTTTTTCATGTTACATTAGAGTTTCACTTGTTGCATAAAGCAATATCAATAGAAACCCAGCCCAAGCCATCAAAGCTCTCTTTCTTTCAGTCTGACAACCTTAGAAGAAGAAATTGCTCTCCAAACACGCGAGGCGCACGTTAGCCTTCACCCCAATCCCCCCCTTCCTTCTCACGCATTTAAACACTTTCACTAGATAACGCCGAGACTCTCTCTCTCTCTCTCTCTCTTGCAAAATTTCCCAACAATTTTTTTTAAAAAGTCTTTTTATTAGTTCTTATATTTTCTTTGCATAATCTCTGAGATTACGATTTTTTCTTGGTACAATTGATTTACTTGTAGAAATAGAATTCTCCCAGACTCTGTCACCCTCTCTCTTTTGGAAAATTTTCCCATAAATTTGAAAAGAAAACATTCTTTTTTATTATTTCATGTTCTTGCTTTCCGTAATCAAAGATTACAATTTTGTATTAAATTGTTTTATATTACTCTCTCTCTCTCTCTCTCTCTGCTCTGAAGCAGTTTTGAGAGAGCGAGCAGATCCCTATTCTAACAGACTCATCTATTCGATCTTCTCGATTGATTTCTACAACATTCTCTCTCTCTCTCTCTCATTTGAGTTTCGTTGTCTGCCTATCGGGAAAATAGAGGTGTTCAGACCCTGTTGTTGCGATTGCTCTGTTTCTAGCAAAATTAGGGTTTATGGGTGTTTATGTGACTGGAGTTCTGATGTGAATTTCAAGGGTTTTGGAGTCTCCCAATTCCAATTCCAAGTCGTGGGCATTTGATTATTTCTTTGTTAGAGACAATGATAATCAAGCGGAATTTGAAATCCCAAATGCCGAGTCTGAAAAGGAGCAAACTCGGTAACTCGTCGGGTGAGGACGAAGAGAACTTGGCCGTGACTCGTAAAAAGAGGAAGACTAAGAACAACTCCAAGAAAAACGGTTATTACCCTCTCAATCTTCTCGGAGAAATCGCCGCCGGCATAATCCCCATGGGCTTCCAAGGGATAATCAGCTCGGAGAAGGGGTTTTCTGCTACGTGGTGCACCGAATTGTCGTTCTCCCACGGGGAAGTCGAGTCGGAAAAGCAGGTCCGGAATTTGACAAGAGCGAAGGTGAAAAGTAATCGTACAGTTGCGGCTGAGGTTCCACGGCCGCCACTGGTGAAAACATCTCGGGGCCGAGTTCAGGTACTTCCTTCACGCTTTAATGATTCGGTTATCGAGGATTGGAGGAAAGACAGTAAGACTAGTGGGCGTGATTATGGTTTTGATGAAGATACTGAATGCAAAAAAGATAAATTTAGCTTTAGCAGGACAAAAATGGGTAGTCAGGATGTGAAAAGAGCTATATATGATGAGAAACCCAGGCTCAATTGTAGGAAAAATGCGACATTGTGTGACGAAGAGGAGGAGGAAGAGGAAAAAGGGTATGTGGGGTTTAAGAATTTCAATGATATTAGGAAGTATTCGAGTTTGCGGTGTACAATGACATTGGCAAACGAGCAGTTGGGGGAAGATAGAAGATGCCTGATCGAGGAAGTTGAGGAAGAGGTTGAGTTTTTGGAGAATGATAGGAGGAAAGACGGGTTGTATGGGCCGGAGGACTTCTATTCAAGTGACATAGTGTGGGCAAAGCCGGGGAAGAAGGAGCCGTATTGGCCTGCCATTGTGATTGATCCAATGACACAAGCGCCTGAATTGGTTTTGAGGTCTTGTATCGCGGATGCAGCCTGTGTGATGTTTTTTGGGTACTCTGGAAATGAAAATCAAAGGGTATGTTATTAGTTTTATGTAGAGCTTGTTCATTATATTTCTGAAATTTGTGATTATTGTGCCTGAATACTGTTGGTATTTAATGGGATGCTTTGAATAATCTTGAGCAGGATTATGCATGGGTCAAGCGTGGGATGATTTTTCCCTTTATGGATTATGTATACAGGTATGTAAATTGCTTTTGAATTTTGCTTTTGAATTGTGTCATCTAAGTTGACCGTTGTGCACACTGGGGAATATGCTTGGTCTAGGTTCCAGGAGCAGTCTGAATTGATTGGCTGCAAGCCATGTGAATTTCAGATGGCTATGGAAGAGGCGCTTTTGGCAGAAAATGGGTTTACGGAGAAGTTGATAGCAGATATAAATATTGCAGCTGGGAACACAACTTTTGATGAATCTCTTCAGCTTAGGGGGGTTGAAGAAGCTACTTGTTCAACCCAGGATCTGGACTGTCACTATGCCAACCAGGCAAGCTGCTTCCCGGTACCACTTTCTTCTTTTCATTACTGTGTAACTGAATAGAGTTGCTCAAAAATCATCTGGATGAGTATATAATCAAAACTAAAATATCAGCAGAATCTGGTTTGCAATTGCAATTTGTGCATGAGTTATTGATTGCATTCTCCATAATTGTGTGGGTTATGCATATTGCTCTTCTTGTCTGCAAAGGTACGACAAGGAAATAAAACAAGATTCAAGTCTTATAGATATGATTTTAATTTTTTGTGACCCAAGGGGATAAAACTCTGGTAGCTTGCGTTTTCTAAGGAAGCCTACATAAGATAAGACTTAGGTGCAAATTACATTTTCTTTTCCTAGTCTCTGTTTTCTATGCAACCAATTGGAGATTAGAGGATTTATCTTTATTCTGAAACAATATATTGTCCTTAAAATCTCCATAATCAAGGTGTTTCATTGCAGAATGTATTCGGGAAGAAGAAAGCCACACGTCCTTGTGAAGGCTGTGGTATGGGTCTTCCTTTCAAAATGACAAAGAAAAACAAGAATGCTATTCCTGGAGGCCAATTCTTATGTAAAACATGTGCCAGGGTTCGTATGTCCTGTCTTGTCATATGGTGCTTCTTATATAAGTTTTGTAAACCAACTAATTAAGTTTTGATCTGTACTACATTGTGTTTATCTTCCACTTATTCAAATTCTTATTCCAGTTAACAAAATCAAATCATCATTGTGGCATATGCAAGAAGATTTGGAATCATCCAGACAGTGGAAGTTGGGTGAGTCCACCCTACAAGTTATTCCAGAGTCGTGATGATTTTTTTCCTGCTGGAAGATTAGAACTGTATCACATAAAAAAAAAATCTGTTTGGATGTCCTCTCTGAACTAGGTACGCTGTGATGGTTGTAAAGTCTGGGTGCATGCTGAGTGCGGCAAAATTTCCAGTAACCATTTTAAGGTTTATCCCTCACTTGATATCTGACATTACTGCTCTGTTCTGTCCGCATGATGAGATGGTAAAAAGTTCTTTGTGTTTGGTAGAATCTGGGTGGAACTGATTATTATTGCCCGACTTGCAAAGCAAAGTTTGATTTTGAATTATCAGACTCTGAAAAGTCGGAAAAGTCAGAGATAAAACTCAAGTAAGTCATTCTTTTTTTTAAGTTTGTTGAGTTAATTCTATTTTACATTTCTTCATGGTTGCAAACGGAATGAGGATGATAGAGGTAGTGGCAATGGCAATGAGTAGCAGCAGCAGCAGTTGTATTATTCTTGTTATTTGCTCATTTTTTTATTATTTTAATAGTTATAGCTTATTCTTATTTGCAAGCCATTTCTTGTGTGGCATTCTGATTGATATTAGATTTTTCTTCACCTCCGTATCTCTAATTATTGGAGTTTTTGTTGCAGATGGAACAAAAATAATGGTCAATTGGTTCTGCCTAAGAAGGTTTCTGTGTTCTGCAACGACATGGAAGGCATATATTTTCCAAGTCTTCACTTGTAAGAGTAAATAGCTTCATGAGTGCATAAATTTTTCTTACCATAATCCTATAAGTCTTCCTCCAACAAAACTCGAGTAGAGATAGAGGATTCAACCATTTTTTATAAATGATAAGTATGGATTCGAGCATGGTAAAGATTTTCTCCTCACAAGAATATATTACTAGTAATCATTATAGTAGGTCTTCAATCTAGTAGTCAGTAAAGCTCTCGAATCAATCACAGTCACCACATATATTCACGTTAGTCTTATTATCTCTTCCCTTTACTTCGTAAAAAGAAGTTAGTTGCTAATCCATTTCAATATTGTGGTTGGAGATCATTAGCATAATGCTACACTTTGTGGTGTACTGTTTATGTGCTTAACTCGTGTGCTGAATTTATGTTGAGAGTAAATAAAGGAAGCATGAAGTTTAAAACTCTCAGGGCACTCTAATAACTAATTTGTGTTGATGAGCTGTGATGTTCTCGGATCAAAGGATGAACAATGGTTACATTATACTTGTCTTTTCTACAATTATTTCCTCCCCTATTGGCAAGTATATCAATACATAATTGGATATTCTTAGTTGATAATTATCTTATGTGTCTATAAAAAGAAAGATCTAGAAGGGTTCTAGAATTTTATTTAGATTACCAACACTTTATTTGTGGAAAATGGGACATTAGTTTTAAGTTCTGTTCAATTTACTTGTTACACTTCCTCTGTGCTCGGGCTATGCCTTTTTCATTTTATGATAAAATTCTTATTATTTATGTATATGTCCCATGTACTTGGCTTCGCCTATTTTAATAAAATTCTTATTTACTGATAAAAAAAAATCTTATTATTTATAAAAAATAAAAATTCATACTTGGGATAATCAATATAAGTGTTTTTTAACATCTCAAAATGCTTTCTTTAAGTTCTTTCTTCCTTCTGTTTCAGAGTCATCTGCAAGTGTAGGTTCTGTGGGACAGAAAAGCAAGCGCTAACCGACTGGGTAAAACATACAGGTTCCAAATTGAAAAATTGGAGGACTAGTGTTAGGGTGAAAGGTTCCATGCTGTCACTGGAACAATGGGTTTGTATTATGCTTCAGTTTTTCACTTGTTCATATTGCATATCTTGTCATTCATGTCTATCTTGACATTTTCAGATAGACTCTTTTTATGTGAAGCGTGTGTTTGTTGTTGGATTGATAATAGGGTGTTATCTGCATAGGGAAAACACCAATTAGTGATTACAAAATAAGTTTCTCAGGATCTGTTTGGCAACACAACTGCTCTCAAGTATTCTTAGATATTTTCAGATATTGCCTTCCCAAACATCACTCGAATACAAAAAACTGTCAATTTCAAATCTTCAAATTTTTTATCTAATCATTACCTAATCATTACAACTTTCCCCAACTCCCAAACAAAACACAAAAAATAATACTATTTTTTCAAATTTCAAAACAAAAATAATATTAAAAAATTATATTCAAACAATTTTTTAGCTTTATAATATTTTTATTCAACTTTTTCTCTCCTTTCCCAAAACCCAATAAAACATCTTAACTCAAACCATTTCACTACTATTCACAAATATACTGAGATATAGTATCCAAACGGGCCCTCAATCATCTTCTGGAAAGTTTATAACCCATTATTGTAATATATTATCTATACTCTCTCTCTCTCTCTCTCTCTCCTCCTGTAGTGTTGCTAATTTGGTGTTCCGTAATGAGTTTCAAGGGGCTTCATGCTGCACTTTTCGGTTTTGTAGTTTAACATATGTTATGGATTTTAGAACCTTTGCGTAGAACATATCATCCATTTCTTTTATTCACTTTATTCTACTGAGCCATCTTCTATGATAAGAACAATGCTTGTGTACACTTCCCTTGTAAATTTATGGACCTCAATATATTCATATGTATTCTAATACCTTCTTGTTGTACTCTGCAGATGCTGCAGTTAGCAGATTATCATGAAAATGCCCTTGTCTCTGTAAGACCTCCTAAAAAACCTTCCATAAAAGAACGAAAGCAGAAGTTGCTTACATTTTTGCAAGGTATTTACGTTCCTCCAACTGTAGAATTTCACACTTCAAAGAGTTGCACCAACTGAATTTCTTTCACTGATAATTGTACCAATGGCATTCTCAAATTTTCTGTGCAGAGAAGTATGAACCTGTTTATGCTAAGTGGACATCAGAGCGATGTGCTGTATGTAGATGGGTAGAAGATTGGGACTATAACAAAATTATCATCTGCAACCGGTGAAGTCAATATGTCTTATTTTATGTGCATTATAATTAATCATTAAATTGTAATAATTCTAAACAGGCACTTAAATACACCAGAGAAATGCATGGTATATTACATCAAGCGACTTTGGATCCTTTCTTTGGACATTTTCTTGTTTTTCTATTTAACCAAAACTCCTATTCTTTGTCTTGTTTTTTATGAAGTTTGTTAAAGAATTCTTAATTAGTAAATAGAGAGACCATTATCTGGAGAGCGATAAAGTTTCAGAATACCAAGAACTAGTGTATATTTTTGAGTCTTGAGAGTAGCTGTGTAATGCAAAAAAATGCTGAGGAGTTGGATTTTATCCAAGAGAGCTCCTCCCAAAAGAAAAAAAGTGGGGGCACTAGCACGAGATGGTGACTCTTTATATTTAATTCGTGAACTGAGACTTTTTTGTGTCGGGCTCATTCATTAGAAGTCATTCTGTTAACAAGAGGATAATGCTGCACTACAAAGGAAATGCACTAAAGCAACTCCTTAAGACTTTCGATCCAAAATCTAGAATATAAAAACAATTCTATCAAAATAAAAAAATAAAAAAGGAAAAGAGAAGGAATGAACACTTTCTATGATAGAGGTCCACACGAGACCGGATGGAATTTACTTCCAAATTTAATTACCCACAGAATGACCATATTTGCCTAGGACCTTCTATAACATTATATCTCCCTTTTTTTGCCCTTGCCCTGAGTAGAAGAGGTATATCTTTTTGGTTGAACCCATGAAATATTTCATATGCACTGAAATTCTGCTCTCAGTCACATTTATGCAAGTTAGTCTGTTTTCTCCCTTTCATTATCGGTCAGTCCAATTATGCCCGCTAACCAAAGATGAGAATTGTTTTCTCGTTTTTCTTCAAAAGGAATCATAAAGCAAGACACTCTTTATTCGAGATTTTACTACAGATGTATGTCCTGCTGTTACATGAATCTCATTGTTGATTCATTGTTTGTTTCAGATGTCAAATAGCTGTTCATCAAGAGTGCTATGGAGCCAGAAATGTTAGGGATTTGACTTCATGGGTTTGCAAAGCGTGTGAAACACCTGAAGTCAAGAGGGAGTGCTGCCTTTGCCCTGTAAAAGGCATGTTCATTTGCATAGGATTAACTTTCATGCGTTTTGAACCGGTCATTTTGGCTATTTAAAGTTCTTTGCATTATTTTGATATCAAGCTAGAAAATTTCTGTTTATTATTATTATTGTTATTATTATTTTTGTTATTATTATTATCATAATTATTATATTCTTATTTTTCTTTTTCGTTTTGGTATGTTCTGCAAAATACTGAGCCAAATTCTTCCATTTTCTATATGCAGAACCTGCCTTTCATGCTTTTTTGTGTTTACCCAGTTGTTAATGTGTACGTTACTTAAGAAATGTAGTCACATTTATGATGGCAGCTTTCCTCACCTAAAGATGGTTTTTTAACTCCCGAGTCCTGTCCTGATTTCTTTTGCCATTATTCATCAAGCATTTGTGAAGTTGGTTTCGACCTGTATTGATATCTTAATGTTATTCTGATTATATGTTTTGGGCCCCTCAGGAGGTGCTCTAAAGCCAACTGATGTTGACACATTGTGGGTTCATGTCACATGCGCTTGGTTTCGACCTGAAGTTTCTTTTGCCAGTGATGAAACGATGGAGCCAGCTCTTGGGATCTTGAGCATACCATCTAATTCATTTGTGAAGGTGGAAAATACGATCTACTTCCGGCTTCTTCATTGCTGTACCAGCTTAATTCCTCTATTTAATTTTTTATCTCATTGTTTAGGATGAAAGTCATATTGAAAAGTCTGAATATTTGTTGCTTGAATCTTGTAATGATCTTTTAATGCGGCCCATTAAATTATTATCCTGATCCATAGTTTTTTTTTCTTTTTTTTGGTAAACTGAAAATAATGATAAATGATTCATTCAATATCATCAAGGTGAAGAGTGTTTTCTGTGACTTGGGTAAATTGTTGAGTGATTTGAGTCCTGTTTAGTTATCTCATTTGGTCTTAATGAATGCGTTCTGATTTTAATGAGTCGGTTGGTTCTGGTATTGAAAATATTAAGCATATCAATCTGATTGCATCCCGTTTTCTTGAAATTCAGATTTGTGTAATTTGCAAGCAAATTCATGGTTCGTGCACACAATGTTGCAAGTGTTCCACTTATTTCCATGCCATGTGTGCATCAAGAGCAGGGTATCGCATGGAGGTATGTTTGAATAAGTATTTCTAAAAACAATCTTTATCTTAGAGGGCATACATCATTTATATAAAAAGTGAAAAAAAAAGTTCCTGAAGTTTAGTAGTGTTATGTGCTGGGAACCTTGTTTCAAATTAAATTTATGGAAATTGAAGGATATTTGCATCATGATTCTCATCTGCTGCTTGTAATCATTATTCTTGTGCATCTTCTTCTAGGATAAATTCTATGCTTGCTTCTTAAAATCTATGCTTACTTCTTAAAAGCCTCTTGGTTGAGTTGTAATGGCATAGTTTGGGGCAATTGCATGTGAATATTCGAAATTTAGTCAACTTCACATGATAACTACACAAAGGAGATCAGATTGATTGCGAGATGTCTAAAATGTGAGATTGATTGTGAGATGTCTAAAATGCTGATGTGCCTGTAAAATAGTTTGCATTGATATATGTCACGTATACTTGAGCTCTTGCCTATTCTTATAATCGATAAGATTTTGTTTACCGATTAAAAAAAAATAGCTTGCATTGATATGCTGATGAGACCCTGCCAAGGAAATAATATACTGCCTCCAGTCCTCAAACCATCAGGCTACAAGATACTTCATCCAACTCTATCAAAACCAACTTGTGTTTTTGGCCTTTTGCATTCTTTCATATAGTTTTCTAAATGGCTCTTGATAATGTGCTTTTCTTTGGATTAGATTTATGATTATTCCACTGATATAAGATTGCATTTCTCCCTTGTAAATTTCAGTTGCATAGCTTGGAGAAGAATGGCAGACAGATCACGAAGATGGTTTCTTATTGTGCTTACCACAGGTATAGGATCTTCATTTCAATATTTGTCTTTTTCTCTTTCTTCTTTCTCCCTCACTTCTGCTTAATATGTGGATTTGGATTACACTGTTATCATCCTTTACAAGCAATTACACCTGTGCTGTCAACAGTTTTAGCCTTTTGTCTTTATTGTTTCAACTTCATTGCAGGGCTCCAAATCCGGATACTGTTTTGATTATCCAAACTCCTCTTGGGGTATTTTCTGCCAAAAGCCTTCTCCAAAATAAGAAGAAGGCTGGGTCAAGGTTAATTTCATCTAACAGAAAAAAGATCGAAGAGATACCCACAGAAGAAACTGCTGAACTAGAGCCTTTCTCAGCTGCTAGGTGCCGGATCTTTAAAAGATTGAACAATAACAAGAAGGTGCTTTGTCCTAGAATTATTTATTTATTTATTTATTTATCTTCATATCCTATATAATTTTCCGTAGAGTTTTTCCTTGGGGTTTCTTGGAGAGGGGCTGCCTGTGTCAGAAGTAGTCCTAAATGCAGTGTTGGGCTAAACGGACTTGCAGTCACTAAAATGGGTTGCAAATTTATATAGCGGAAAGTGGTGAAAGTGCTAGACTTGTTAATATCTTCTGGCTAAGTTAATTGAATTTTTGGCATGCTTTAAACATATACACCTGGTTGGTTCCAGTTTTCCTGTTGTTTATACATGTTTGGGATTTTATAAGTTTTCCAATTTCTGGAGATAACATTAACCTTGCTATTTTCTCACTTTTTTTTTCCCAATCCTCGTTAGAGAGTAGAGGATGAAGCCATTGCCCACAAAGTGATGGGTCCCTGTCATCATCCTTCAGGACCGATACAAAGTTTGAACATCTTCAGAGTAATTTTCTTATCTTTTCTAGATTAAATGCAACTTTATAGTTTTGTCCTTCGTGATTTTCTTGGATTCACTAGAAATCAATCTAGAGGTGACATGATGCTTCTTTTTTCCCCTTAGCAGGTACTAGACGAGCCTAAAACCTTTTCTTCTTTCAGGGAACGACTCAACCACTTACAGGCAAATTTCCATCCTTCCAATTGTATACTAATCTACTTTCTGTGTTGGCTTCCTGACTATTTTTGGGGTACATGTATGATAGCAGAGAACTGAAAATGATAGGGTTTGCTTTGGTAGATCGGGTATACATGGATGGGGCCTCTTTGCACGTAGAAACATTCAAGAAGGAGAAATGGTATGTTGGTTAAAGCTAGAATATATATATATTATATATATATATATATATATATAAGATGGCAAAAGTATGTTTTTTATTCTTCCTCTTTAAGATTTTGCGTATACAGAAATTATGTAGCTGAGCATGATTTTTGACCGATTACTTTTGAGGGTATCTGAATGTGATACTGAACACCTATAAAAAATAATTCTTGTGATACTGAAATGGCTCCCTTGTGTTTTCCTTATTATAAGAATGGATGGCCCGAAAAACAGGCCACTGCTGAAACTGTTCACTTATTACTAAGATATTTTCAACCACATTCTCATAATGTGAAATTATACGATGACCTTGCTCTTGGAATCACAGCCATTTGAAAGGCTGATAAACGTTATTAACTTATTCTAAATGCAGTTTTCCTCTGTTTATTTCCAATAAAAATTAAAACTCAATGGAACGTTCTTATGAACATTGATTCTTGAAGAATATGTGCATTTGTACACATTCGAAGTATCTTATGTCTCTGTGTCTATCCTGTGCATACCTCTCAGGGTTTTTAATGTGTGATTTCTGTATGTAAAAAAAGCCTGAACTTTTGACTTTTTCTTTCCATTTTCTACCTTTCTTTGTTCTTTTTTCGCTTTCCTTTTATTTCTTCCCTGTTGTTACTCCATGCTTGAGGATCCTACAGTTTCTTTGGCTCTCGTGTATTGAAATTCAATCAATGTTTCATATGGAGTAACTTGTACGTGTTTGTCTCTGTAGGTTCTTTTTTTTTTAATATAAGTAAAAAATATTTTATTAATACTGAGGGAGTAACATGTGCGTGCTGTAGGTTCTTGAATATCGTGGTGAACAAGTTAGGCGTAGTGTTGCAGATCTAAGGGAGGCACGCTACAGATTTGAAGGCAAGGACTGCTATGTGAGTGGTTAAAGAATATATTGCTTCTGTTATACATATATATTCACACACACACACACGTATATATATATATATAGATATATTGCTTCATGCATAAACTTTTCTGATACATAATCTTGCAGCTCTTTAAGATCAGCGAAGAGGTTGTGGTGGATGCCACGGAGAAAGGAAACATTGCACGCCTTATCAACCATTCGGTGAGTTGTGATTGAAGGAAATAATTTATCGCTCTAAGATGCTGCTGCTTTCTCTTGCAGTTCTTTTTCTCATTTCCTCATCAACCTGAAATAAATTGCTTGACACCCTGATCTTCATCGTGTAGGCAGCCTTCCATCATGTGATGGAATATAGAAAGGATATGAATTCATGTTTATTTTCATTTCTTCACCTAATGATACAGTTATTGATGTTATTAATTTTGTTTACTACCTTAATCATCCAGTGTATGCCCAATTGCTATGCGAGAATCATGAGTGTGGGTGATGATGAAAGCCGGATTGTACTTATTGCTAGGACTAACGTATCTGCTGGTGACGAGTTGACGTAAACACTACCAACTCACTCGCTTTTTTCAACTCCCCCTGTTTCTCTACTCGGGCTTACTTTGCTATCATTGATTTTGCATATTGCAGGTATGACTACTTGTTTGATCCTGATGAGCCCGAAGAATTTAAAGTCCCTTGTTTATGTAAAGCTCCAAACTGCCGGAAATTCATGAATTAGGATGATACACACTGCATGCATGCCCCATTGTTTCTCCGCAAGGAACGCTAACCCATTCCCCTCTCTAGTGGGATCTCACACTCGTACAAAATTTGAAATTTTCATTTTTGTTGAGGAAAGAAAAGAGAAAAATTCCATTTATGTATTTTTCTTTAATTTTATTTTCTCTTGACAATCTTTAAAGCTTAATAAAAAGCTTTAATTCCCTTCGGCTTTTGTGTAAATTCATGTACTTGTGTTTTAGGTAATGGCTGCTTCCCTCTAACGCCATCTCTATCTCGCGAAGTCTTGTGTAAATAAATTTAGGGGTGAAAAATGTGACACAACTCGTTAACCCAACACGAACATGATACGATAATAACGAGTTTGGGTTTAGGTCTTGTTTGTTTTCATAACTCCTCAAAACTCATCTCATTTCATCTCATCTAATCATTATAATTTTTTTAAATTTTCACACAAAATAAAATAAACAATTTAATTTTTTTAAATCTCAAAACAAAAATAATATTAAAAAAATAGATTCTAATATTATTTTATTCAACTTTTAACTTTAATCTCAATTCATCTGATATCATCTCATTTGCAAAAACAAATGAGGCTGAGTTGTGTAAATTTTTTTTAATCATTTAAGAAAATTTTTCTTAACGAGTTCGGATCAAAACGGGTTGACCCTTTAAGACACAATTGCTTAACGGGTCAACTAGTTTTGTCCTGTTATGATTCGTTAAGAAAGTTAAAATTACAATTATACCCTTATACCTAAAAGTAAAATTGTTGAGATTTTAATTTTGATATTTTTATTGTTTGGATTGTAATTTTAGACTTATAGTTAGTTTTATATTTTTTTTAAATATTGTGATTTTAACATTTATATAAAATTATGCTAAGCTTAATCAAGTCAAACGGGCTAATTTTGGATATGTTTAGCAAATTTCATAAACGGGTAGAAATAGGTCAAGTCGTGTTAACATATTTCGTAGTATTCACTAACAGGTCAAAACGGGTCGTGTCGTGTCAACCCGTTATGTTAATGGGTTATATTAGGATTTGAGATTTTAACACGATAAGTTTAACGGGTCGTGTTCAAATTGACCCATATAGTATAATATACATGTCTTAACACGACTCGTTAACACAATTTGACCCTCCTTGACAGTAATCTTCCTCAAATGGTAGTTCTAACCCGATAAAAAAGAGTCATGAAGTCTATTGAGGGCAATTGTAACTCAATAAAGAAAAGTACTGTAATTTAATAATTTTAACTTAAATTACCTATACATATAACACATTTTTCATTCTTAAGGTGAAGTACACAGTTTTCTTTACTAGGATATATGTGAATATCAGGGTAATATGGTTGCAGTAATCTATCTCATAATTTTTTTTCAACAAAAATACTCTGATATGTTTTTTATTTTCGGATTTTTCTTTTGTCCAAAAGACTTGCCGTTTCTCTCTCGAATAAAAGAGTGAGAAAAATGTGGCTCTAGAGCATGGAACATTTTAAATGTCTGATATTGACTCATCTGTCTATTGAGGTATAGAAAATGGACTGTATGCCTTTTATAGACCAATTGGCATAAAAAAAAAAAAATTAAATGCATATCATATTGAAATAGAAATCAACGATGGACCAGCCACAAATGGAGGAATGTATTTACTTTTGTCAATGTTCAAAGGGCAGGTACGTGCATCGAGCATGCAGGCTTGTGTGAGCGTGCGGATTCTCAAAAATAAAACAAGCAAATATAAATGGAAATTGTTGTCCAACCTAAATGCAGGCATGTTGTAAGAGTTTTCGTGTGTATACTAACCCTTTCAACCTAAAACTTAAAAAAACAAAGAAAGGAGAACACAGATACCTGACCTTCTCAAGAATGGGCTTTCAATGGAGGACCACCGCACACAAAAATCTGGCATAAACGCACAAAATGATGTGGGGCTTGACCACCCCCCTGTCACGGACCAAAAGAGGAGATTTTTCTTTTCTTTTTTTTTTCTTTTTTTTTCTTTTTATTCTAATTTCCTTACCGAAGAGAAGCAACAAAAATACCTAAAACCAAAAATGCAATAAAGAAAGCAGAGTTATAGAAATTGTCTCAATGTGTACTTTCAGGAGAACGATGTATCCGACTTAAAATTACCGACTCAGACTCATTTGACCCAGGCATCAAAGCCTCACAAGCCCTTGGAGAACCAACCGGAAAACATTTAGGCCCATTTATGGCATCACTCAAAATCCCTTCCTCTGCACAATAGGAAGAGCTACTGCCATTGGTGGTCTTGCCAACCCTGTTGATGTTCTCACCATCCATGGGGAAATTGGTGGTCGACTGTGTATCATTTTCCCGTGTCAGAAGACAAGCCCCATCTGCAACGTCCAAATTCATCTCTTTGGGAGGCATGCTGACCATGTTTTCACTGCTGGAAACTGGCAGTGGTTCTCCTGGGTTCTCATCACCAATTGCCTGGCCTGGTGCTTCCATCTGAGGGGTACCAATGCAATTCTGCACCCCCGGAGCGGGGGATGAAACTGACTCCACAGTTTCCTGCATGACATCAGTTGAAACAGCTTCCACTTTATTCTGATCTACAGTTGATATGTGCGCACTTGGCATTTTAACGTCCATAGTAGGGACTGGCTCGTCTGCTTCCACCACCTCACAGACGAGGGCTTGCTCTTCTACTGTCTCCTGGTTTGATGCCGAAATAATGCCTAATGTTCCCCTTCTAATTGACAATAATCCCACTACTTCCACCCTCTGCTTCTTGTAGAGGTCCATGGCTCTCTGCAAGTCAGAAAGCATATCAACTAACGAGAATCTAGAATCAATACCCATACATACATTTAGTCTTGTATATAAAATTTGGGCAATATTCTTTGTCCAACAAGAGAAAACAGATATGATTAGTTTGCAACTATCATACGTAAATACTAGGCAACTAAAGGTATTATTTAGCTTTAAAGTAAAGATTTCTCTTCCAGTAATTGAAGACTTCAATAACCTCTAATTAGAAGCGTGCATCCTGACCACCAGTTGTAGCCCACAGACGTGCTACTATGCAAACCATTACAAGCGACAACTAAAACAACCTAAAAATAAATATCCAAGAGTAGCAACTTTTTACTATGTTCATCCATCATAAAATTTACCTGAAGAACAGAATCTGTTATGGCAGGAAAAAGCGAATGACTCGATAAGTTATTAAAGTATTTAAGACCTGCTCTTCCTCCATCCTGTCACATCATAAAAGAATTGATGCAACAGTTATCAATATGTCTAGAAATTTTCCAAAGCAAAGCAAGTAACAGACTTCTGTCAAGATTCTCTACCTCCACATATACATCCATAGTGGTGTCCTCATCCATAGTTGTGCTTTGTTCAATATCCAGTAAGCTTATACACCGACTATACAACTCAGGATGTGCAAATTCTGCTGAGATATCAAGCTTAGAAAGATAAAAGCGGCTGAAATGAGAGAGATCATCGCTTGAAAATTTCGAATGATCAGCTGCATTCCCATGGCCAGGTTTAGGCAGAACCTTAGAAGTCTCTTGTGGTGGAGAAGTGCCTGTGAAACTTAATTCAGTGGTTTTTGCCAAAACCTCCTGATGGTTCTCTTCATTATGATACCTCTGACCTGCCTTCACAGCCAAAGTATCATCTACAGGGACCTGCACTGGATGATCCCCTTTATGGGATGGGGAAGACAAGTCCCTTTTAATATCACCATCTTGTCCTTTCCACGAGTCCATATTAGATTCCCACCCCCTACCATTCATCGAATTCCTTTTCTGGTCCCATTCAGCACCCCCATATATGTGAGGAGGGCCTGAACCATTACTTCCATCCCATGCATGCAAGTGAGGAGGAGGGCCTGAACCATCCATCATAGTCTGCCAGCCAACTGGGCGCAAGTGACCGGAAAACCTGTCAGCTTCAGGGATATGATAATGAATCCCAGAGTGGTTAATTTCCACAGCAGGTCTAACTCCAAACAAAGGTTGTGACGGAAACTGTGGGATCATTGCCTGGAAACCTCCATGAGGAGGTCCATGTTGGAAAGGAATGAAGCCATTTGGTACAGGTGAAGACCAACCTGGGACACCTCTCCACGCGTTTCCATGTCCTCTTGCAAAACTGGAATCACTACCCCTCTTATAACGAGCAGTGGAGTTCAGTCTACCATCTTCTTCAAATGAACCCACAAAAGAAGGGCTGTCACCTCCAGCTCTAAATGCAGATGGTAGGGGAATCAAAGAAGACACATTGCTCTGACCAGTTCTGTTGTAATAAGGTGAATCTGCCCGAGGGGAATCATCCAACAAAGGCTTTTCTGATGGAAGGTCACGATACAGCCTGTCCTCAGTAGTGGAGAAATCTCTTGCATCAATAGAAGCAATGCTCCTCCGCCCTGTTTCTTCAATATCAAGACTCCGTCTAACACCAGTTCTATTCATATATTTTCGGTCAATACTTGTAGATGAAGGAGATCTTTCAACAAAGCCCTTAGGTGATGCCTTGGAACTTGAAGACCTTTCAGTAGACATATCCCCTAAATGGATGTCATCCATTTGGATGGAATTCTCCGTGGATCTGTACTTGGTACCTTTTTCTGGCACTCCAGATAAAACAGTTACCTCTCTTGAAGAAATTGCTCTGGGCCTCTGTTCAGACTTATTATCCCTGTACTTAATATCTTCTGGGTTTAAATGCCTGAAACACAAAGAAATAAAAGTAAATCAAATTTACTATGAATTTGACATGCTTCAAAAGAATATATATAGTTCAAATCACAAACCAATAAAATTCTATTGACCTTTAAAAAAGTTTCCTGTGAATTCAAGTTCCATATATTTCATCTCAAATGAGACATAAAAATACATTAGTACAAAAGATAATGACACAATGTTGGTTACAAAACAATCACTCGTAGTACTATTTTCCCGACATGATCAACACAGTAATCTATACATAATATCACCACTTTTAACCATGGACCCACAATCAAAATAATTTTAACCGGTATACAACTAAAGATGGTTTCCTAGGGCAACAAATGAACAACCATAAACATGGACCAACAAGTATATTTCATGTGACACAACATAAATCCAATTTTCGTTTCATCCGGGAAAAGCCATCTTTTTTTCAACAATGTCTTTGTCATTTGACACAAAACTTATGTCACCAATCCCCCCCCCCCCCCCCAAAAAAAAAAAAAAAAAAACCCCACAAATATGAAAATTAAGGAAAAAACAAAGCGTTTGCCACAGCGCATTTCTAAGCAGGCTCGCCTGAGACAGTTTTAACATAGTACAAGAACATGTTTCAAATACAATAAACCCGAATAGCCTGATAGTGATAAATACTAACACAAGCATACCTAGAAAATCACCATAAAAATTAACAGAGCAAAGACAATTCAAAAGATGATTTACATAAACAAATATGCTAACTCCAACCAGATTCCCAACTAAATGGAGTGGAAGTAAGACAACTACCTGTACTCGTCTGCACCAACACTGGAGCTGGGCGAAGTTCTGAGTCTGTTGCTACTAATAGTAGTGTCAACATGAGGTTGGCGTGATTGAGATCTCCCCCTATCAGCATCTGATTCAACTTTACCACCAATGAAAGATTTATTTTCCATGTCAGGATAGTGAGCTTTGGCAAGTCTAGTCTTATTATCATTAGAATCATCACAATCATCTGGTGATCTTTTCTTACCCCTGCCATCTTTGTATCTAGCACTCCGGTCATCAAGATGGGACCCATCACGGTCACGATGCCGATCTCGGTCACGGTCCTGGTCTCGCTCTCGGTCGCGATCATAGTCATGGTCATGCTCACGCCCACGATCACGACTACGATCCCTACCACGGTCATGATCCCGATCACGTTCCCAATCTAGGTCATGGTCACGGTCACGGTCACGATCACAGTTGCGATCACGCCCACGGTCTCCATCACGTTCACGGTCATGGCAACGATCACGATCTCGGCTAACCTCTAGCTCACGATCCCGGTCTCGCTCCCGACCACGATCCTTATCACAGTCACTGTCCTTGATTCTCTTCTGTCGTATTTCTACAGCATCCTTTTCAACCTTTGCATGCTTATCATCAGATTTGATGCTAGTATGATCTTTGGCAGGGTGCTCATCACTTTTCTTCTCATCACGGTGCTTGTTATCCCTATCCATGTCATTCCGATACTTGTCTTTACACCTCTCATCCTTGCGCTTTTCATCCTTCTGTCGTCTATCCTTGCCAATATCATCCCTAGATGATAATCGTCTATCATTAATCTCTCGAATGTCATCTTGATGCTTTTCCCAATCACCAGAACCATCTCTTCTTTTCCTCATTCGTCTCTCAAGCTGGTTTTCATCAGTACTTCGCAGCTCATCCTGGGCATTCAAATCTACAAGCAGGTAGAACTGAAGATGTTAATTGGAGTTCCAACCAGAGAAGTTTGGATCATCTACATGGTTTTCGTATAAAAGTTCATAACACAGTCTTCATATCTCATTTATGGTTTTCTCATATAAATCATATCTGATTAATAAAACGTGTGAAGTCCACTGAAAAAAAAAGGGAAATAACAAAAAAAGAGGCAGGGAACTAGGTCACAAGTCAGACTAATACTTGTTTAAGTTGAACTTGAAATTAAGAAGAATTCTTTGTTGATCAATCGAGTTATCATAAAAAAAATGAATGCATAAAAGCACCCATTTGACTCAATTCATGAATTAAGCCACTATGAGTTTACAGCATTTATTATTATATAACACATTTACATACTAATTTTATTAATAAAACACTTTCTTCCCAAAACAAAGTTTAATTATGTAATATTGACGACTCAGCTCTTCATTAGCACAACTTTTGTATAGTTAATAAAAATTTTTATTGAATGACATAAAAGGCAAAGCCCCTGCACACAGGTCGAATACAAGAGAAGCACCTAATTAAAAAAATAGTTCAATAGCACAATTACTTGTGAAAACTGACTAACACAGTGGGTTCATAGTCCAGTTTTACATCCAACACCATATTCAAGGTCGTTCAAAAATAATATAGTGTACTCCACGTCAACTGTTCTTTCTGATCAAAGAAAAATCAAGAGCAAAAACCGATCGAAAATTTACCAAAGATTACAGATACATCAGTTCTCCTCTATGCGATACATGTCTTTCATAAGGTATAATAGCAGTGCATACAACTATAAAATGCTATTTCCTCATATGCCTCACTCAAG
This sequence comes from Juglans cinerea, assembly GCA_961763995.1. NCBI lineage: Eukaryota > Viridiplantae > Streptophyta > Magnoliopsida > Fagales > Juglandaceae > Juglans > Juglans cinerea. The sequence continues at coordinate 1,755,761 of CAUIVZ010000011.1, read as the reverse complement.
CTTAATACTTATCTGAGACTACTAGGCAGTTGAAAATTTACAATAGTGAATGTGTCTTCTTCTCTTTTTTATTTCATTGAGAGGACTATTACTAAAATATTATATAATGGCTCAACCACCATTATATCTTCAAAAAACTGGAAAAGGAGTTGTCATGCCATGATGAGCAACCACAGATGATTTTTTTATGAGTAAGACAAAGCTTTTTAACAAGCAACCGCAAACTATGATCAAGCATGAATTTCACCCTGAATACTACTTAGGATGTAAGGGTAATCAAGGAGTTTGTGATTTAAAAAAAAAACATAAAGAGTAATCATACCAAGCAAATGTATATGCAATTATTTTTGTGTTCTCGAGGCCTGATGTGGCAATAGTTAATCCAAGAAAAGCTATGCAATCACTGTGATGTGACCAGTTTGTTATGTTATGAAGTGTTCAATAGGTGTGGTATGGCCTGGGTGATGCCAAGGTGGGTGGTAGACCTTTTTGCTTGCTGGAGAGGTTTAAGGGGTAATGTGCAAATAGCCACTGTTTGGAATAGATGTTTTTTCTTAATTCCTTATTTCAGTGGGCTTTGGCTATTGTATTTAATAGAACTAGTGTCCATGATTTTCTTGTTTCTTTTTCTAGTTCCTGACATGTAATAGGTTCAGTTTTTGTATACTTCATGGGTACTTGGCTTTGCCTTGTTACTTGTCTCAATAAAAATTTTATTCATCTAAAAAAAAAAAAAAAATTATCAGCCTGCTTTCAGTATGTCCACATTAGATGGGCATCAAACACATGAAAAGAAGGATGTTCTAGAAAGAAGATTAATACTAAAATAGAGAAATGTTATTAGTGAACACAGGAGATATTATCATAATTTATTTCTGATTGGCACGGAGTGTCCGGGAGCAGCTTCCCAACTAATCCCCGGGGTGCACAGGCCCTCAACAAGGAGTTTCCCACAAGTGCACATTGGGTAATTCAAGGGAAAAATCCCCTAGTCTGATGGCTCCTAGAGATTGTTTGCACCCAAGGGGATTTGAACCTTAGACCTAGGGGGAGTATACCCCCAAACCCAAGGCCTTTACCACTTGAGCCAACCCTTAGGGGTTACCAAGATTTTTTTTTTTTTTATAAGTAATAAGAGAATTATATTAACAAGTAAATAGATATAGCCTAAATACATAGGAGGTAAACAAGAAAAAACACCTATATACAAGCTAGGAATAGAAAAGGCTAAAAGCTAAGAATTTATTTCTGAGACGTATGCAAAATCCCCAAGAATACCTATGACACTATACACAGGACATATACAAAGGAAATACCTTCATCACACTAGAAACAAAAAAAAAAACTGAAGATCCATCTATGATTGTTATAACTATCTCCAAGGGAGCACCCAAAAATAGTATTACAACACAGTTGCTAACAGTTGCTAGTTCTAGTGTTACTGTGGTAAAATCTGAGGTACCAAAGAAAGCAGAGAAACGCCCAAAAAGGCGCGGGTGGTGACACAAAAAGACATCATTACAAAAGACTTAACAAAGTATGTTAACCTCGAAAGTAAAAGATGGAAAAAATTATTCAAATAGTCAATCCAATTAAGTTGGCATAAAAACTAAGTTCAGAAAAATGAATATCTTCTCATAGGATCTGGACATAATTGTGAACATACAAATGGTATAACATTAATTTGTATGCAATAAGTTTTAACATTCCTTTTTTTTTTTTAATTCAAGTGTAAAAACATGCATGTATCATCTGTATCTCAGGAAAGATTCCTAGTTCCCAATATTTAATTCTCTTGACTACTAATAAACCACCTTTAACTACTAATCCTAAAACATTATTCCACCAAATTAATCAGAACTCGTGTAAAATAAGCTGAAACCCATGATTATCTTGAGAAAATCCAGGGAAAAAAAAGGCATAACACTTCACTTGGTTTGGTTAATCTAACTCCCATTCTCTCCAAATCCCACGCATTCTGTAGAGAAAACTCTGATAGGCTCGAGAACTGGACTAGCATAATAACTTGTGGTGTTCATTACACGATCCCATGAATTGGACTAGCATAATAAATAAACTAACAACTTAGATTTTGAAGTTCAATAGCTACCTTCTTTAGCATAGCCACAGTGCATCTTAGGCACTACGTAAAATGGTGCTCCTAATTAGTAATCGTGATGCTTCTAATTCTAATAATTGCTTCAGGTTAAAGAGCAGAAACACACTAAACAGCGTTTTCTTGTAATATACATGAGAACAATTGCTGGATATGTAAGACTATCGCATCACAATGTACTAGTATCATTTTTTCCAATCAGAAGAAAACATGAGAAATATCTAAAATATTTTTTTAGAAGTACTAGAGATATAACTAAGATATAAAGATTGGGCACGAAAGAATTTAACATAAGTAAGCAATCTAATGTATTTAGGCCCCTCGGCCACTGGAATGGCACAAAGTTAATTCAAAAAGTAATGGGGATGTAAAACTAGATCAAAAAGAAAATATTCTTCCACTTATGATGCTTGAGATCAGCACTCAAAAACCTCAAGGTCCTCCCTAATATCTCACACAACCTCAAGTTCTAACGGTATCTAGTTCGTATGCTGGATACGACCTAATGTTCTAAAACTTTAACATCCATCATTAGTCATAACAAGAGAAGGGTAAGGTTACAATGCGATTACAAATCACAGAAAATCATATTAACCAACAATCTAACCAGTTACCTTACCAGTTTTTTCTACCCCCTTCTTTGCCTCCCGCTGTTCCTCGTTATCAATGGCCAACCTCTCACTTTTCCCATCTTTACTCTTCTTCTCTTTTTCAAAGCCAACTTCCCTACTCTCCTTTCGACCCGAATCCCGGTGCTTCCCACTACTCTTCCTTGCCTCCTCACTCTCACCATTGACTCCCACACCCTCCTCTCTCCTCTTACTGCTACTACTACTCTTCGATTCACCCATAGCCTTCGACTCCTTGGACTTCTTTGAAACCTCAGTCCGATCATCATCGCCGCCATTCCACCGATCGCTAACTCCGTCGGCAGCCCGCTCCCTCCTTCGCTTTGAAGGGCCATGATCTTCAGAATAATCCCCATTCCCAGACCCGTACAGGTCCTTGGCATCCTTCAGAGAATCTACTTTCCGCTTCTCACTCGAGCCTGATTCCTTCGAAACCCTAGACCCACCGCCACTCTCTTCTTTGCCCTTCCGATCCTTCAAGCTCGAATCTTTGTCCGAGTCCGAGTACTCCCTCACTTCCCTCGAACTGTGTTTGCTCGATTTGTGCCGCGAACTCTTCGGCATCTTTCAAACAAACTAGAAAACCGAACAGGAGCCTCCCGAACCAAAACGGAAAAGCTATTTTCAAATTCGTAAGAAAAATTTGGCACTCAGATCGAAATTCAAAACCCTAGTCTCGAGAACCCGAACGGTTGTTCGCCGATGAGACTAGGCATCAGAACCCCAGCCGTGAAGCCTCTCAACAAAATCGAGCACTCCAATCAGAAACCCGAACCCTAATTTTCGAAACATTCTGACGTTGAACCGCCCGGCCGCTATGAGAAAACAAAAACCCTAACAAGTGGAAAGAAGTAGGGCAACCGGACGGCCATTCATCGGTACGAAGGGATCGCCGGGGTGTTAAGAGATTGGGATCGAAATCAAATGTAAAGGACGAGAGAGCCACCGAGAGAGGAGGGGCATAAATGTGGAACTGTATATGAAGTTAAGGGCCAAGGGAGTCTCAGCCCCAGATTCCGAGCGGAGTTGGTGGATGTATGACTATATTACCCTTGGTATTTTTGAGGGAAGATTCCTCGGGGTTTTTGTGTTGATTCACTGTAGTCTTGAAAGTGACCATGTCTCAGTGACTGTCCAATAAAAAGGTGACGCGCTAGTAAGAAATATGAAGGTGCAACGCTGAGTAATCGGGTGCTCCCGAGTCCCGACAGAGGCATTGCGGAACTAAGCGAGCGATCAGGATACCCCTTTCAGAGTTTTGTTATATATAAATAAGTCACTGTATTAATATTTTTATTTTTATTTTTATATTTTAAATTTAAATTAGTATTATTTTTAATAAAGTTTACTTTTTGAACAATCATATTGAATGAGTGTACAGAATCGTTTACAACTAAATTTTTCTCCCTTTTTATCTCTTCGACTTGACCTGCTTGCTGGATTCCACATAAACTCATTAAATCCAAGTGCACTGATGTATTCTAATTTTTTTTATATCTTTGACAAATGACAAAAACTAATGACAAATTGTATGATGAACAGCCTCCACAAGAGATATCATATAATTCAATTATAATATAAGCGAAAAACGTTATTCGTACATGTCATAAATATTATTATATTATATGATGCAGGCAGAATTTTTATTATTGTTATATTGTTCGTGAGCCGGAGTAGGTAGGAAAAGTAGCTACATTTTTGTGTTGGGTGGGCTAGCATAAAAGAAAAGTAAAAGCACCCCCAACCATCCAATCCAGTATCCACAGTGTCTTTGAATCGATGAAACACAAAAATCAAGACCCCCTTCAGCGATATAAGCTCATACCAACTTCTCTCCTGCTGGCTGCTGCTGCCAGTCGGCAGCAAGCGTCCTTCTCATTCTCGACCATTATTAGTCTTCAACTCGCTTATTGCCACCGAGTGTGGACCTCTCTTCAACTCTAGCAAGAAAACTTGCTGTATAGATCCAAACTTTAAACTTCTATAAAATCAACAGTATTTTGAAAGAAACAAAGACGACTACACCATGCCCATTAATCTTTCTTCGCTGGCTCTCATATCACTGTCTTCATTGGGACAAGTATCCAGTTCCTGTTTTTCACGTACAACGTTATCAATTCTTGAATGCCCACCTTTTGTTTTCCCCACCTTCTCATGCAGGGATGTCTTTGGAAAGAAAGAACCAAAATTATCTATTACATCTATTTGGAGAAAAGGTACTGTAATAGAAGCATTATTTAGTTAGCACAGCGATTGTTTAATTTTCGTAGCAATTCCAATTAGCAATACTATATAACAACATTCTTGCTTCAAATTTAAAATTTGGAACATTACAAATTACTGTATAAGTTATGGGTAAGGTAAATGGTTGGATGGGAGGAATTCCACACTTATGCCATCTTGCTTCACCTTGGACTCGCTTTCTCTTCCACAGAAAGGCGAGAACCTGCCGGCTGGCCTGTCTCATTGATGAGTGAACATGGGACACGTTATGATAATACTCCAGCATTTTGAATGGTCTGGAGATTGCAGGGATAAAGAGCTCATGTGTTTCGTCTAAACGCTAAAGGCTTTGATACCAACAAATGGTTTCACCCCCAGAGAGAGGGGCGCCTTCATGAAGTTCAAAAATACAGTAAAATCCCAAGGGAAGAGCACCTTTGCCTTCAAAAGCACAAAACGGATGAAGATTTTCCGAAATAACTGCTCTTCTCAAATCAATCCCTGCCGCTGCAGATCACTGTATGTCTTCTTATTGTAGATATTACCCTCTCTGTCTTCGTATTCCTCTTCAAGATCCGGGCGCCACTTGTTCACTCCTTGCCGTTCTTGTATTTTCTTCCACAGATCTTTCGCTTCCTGCGTTAAAATGTTGGAACATACTGGTGAATTATCAAGATAAAAACAGAGAATATTATTAGCGCTAAACAGAAAAAAAAAAAAAAAAAAAAAAAAAAAGACTTTTCACATGCTCTCATCAGTTCATCATGGATTATAAGCACGTGTTCCTGATCTACCACAAGACAGATTGCGTACATATCAATATGTATGTAGTCCTTGTTTTCTTTGACCAGAATACAGCATAATAACGAACCAATAAGCAAGTAGTCATGTAGACTTCTATATGTGTTTTGAAGTTGAGCTCTGTTAGTTTTAAAACCAATTTTATGATATGAAATTTAAAACCAATTTCAAAAACCCAGAACAGTTCACAAAGACGCAGGCATTTTCAGGATTTTTAATCTATGGCAGGACAACAAGAACAAATGAACCAAAATTCCACAGAGATGCCAATGATAAATGTAGATGTAAAAATTTGGCTAGGACTAGATGACTAAGTTGATAAGTTTGTATAGGATTAGGTGACTAAAATGATAGAGTTTATCCTATCATTAAGTTGGTAATTTTGAATGAATGTAAATTATTTATTGACTTTATCTATAACAATATTAAGTTTATCTAAGAGGTATTAGAGGCTGTTTAGATAAGTCATAAGTGGAAAAATCGAGTCTCAAGGAATCTGCACTTATCCAGAGAAGAGGTTGTTCTAAAATCTGATACTGCAGTGAAGAGTTATCACGAAATGTCAGCATTCCGTCAACAGACGACTTCGCGACCGTCAGCAGAGTCCTACTGAAACTAAAACTGCTTTCAGATTGTTTATTTAAATGATCCTACTGGTTAGAATCTGTAGGGATTCAGATCTAGATATTTTCTAGAGCACTTTACAATGCATATTTTGGTGAGAAAATTCCTTGGAGAATTTTCATATTGTTTCTCTCAAAGAGTGTGATCGTGCTCCATGTTGGAGAATTGATTGGTCGAGTTTCAGCCACTAGAGTTCCAGGAAAAAAGTCAATGTTTGAAGATCGTCAGATGTTCTGGCTGCTATTGTAGTAGAAGACAAATGTGTCATTTGTCTGGTCAAGTAAGAGTGTCAATTAACAAAGGATTTGTAATTGAGTTTTACTTGTAATTGATTTTCAAATAATAAAATTGATTTTTCTGGATTTGGTTGCCCTGTAGAGTTTTACCTTTAAAGGGTTTCGCTTCGATATCAATCTTGGTGTTATGCAATTTATTTACTTTATGTTATTGCTTAATTATTAAATAATTGCATGATTAACGACTAACAATTTGTTGAGTGAATTGGTAGGTATTTCCGCTGTATTATAATACAGGGGTACTTGGGTAATTTCAATAAACTATACTTGGATTATTATTAACAAATTTACAATCCACTATCACTTTGGCTATCCTCGTCTAAGCTGGGTGTTGTTAGTCCAATTGTTCAAGAACCCAACCAGAGTAACACGGATGCCAGTGTGAGAGAACAACAGTTGACACTGTTGACCTGATCAACTCATGCTAATAAGTGATACAGAGAGAAATCCATTGGACAAAGAATTTATGCAAAAGCATACCTCGATTGATGTGATCTCATTGAAGTTCTTGGTGTTTGGAATACCAAGGCAGCGCATCCCATGCTGATGACGCCATTCCTTGAAATGCCGTTCAAAAGCCCTACGGCCCCAGTAACTATAGTTCCCACATATCTCACACTTGAATTCCTGAGATGCATTGAAAAAAAAATACAATCATGAGAGCCACAAAGAACCTCATAAAAGATGTCTCCCATAACAGACACCAGTGCCTAATAAGCCACTCTTATTTCCCCAGTCTCCATGGTTTGGAAATCAATAATAAACAATACTGCTTTTTTTTTCATGCAGTTGATCCAAGGTAATCAAAGAATCTTCCAAGAACACTAAAATGATCGGAATAATAACTAAAAACTTGCAATGCATGCAATTTAACCAATATAGGAGGCAATATAGCTCAAAAGGCTCTTACAATTAAATCGGGAAACTACCTGACCAAGACCATGAAGCTTATACAGCCAATATGGTATAGGCTTCCCATCCCAACCCATTGGCAACTTGAGGGGATTATAAATCTGCTGTTCTTCATCATCACTTTCAGTATCAGCTTGTGTTTCCTCCTGCACAAATAATCAAATCCAAGTGACTATCTATTGTGAGAACCAACACAAACCAGAAGATCCACGCTATAACAAAAATATTCTCTAACCAACTCCAAGCATATTTCAGCATGAAGCGTGGGGGTATAAATCCCCAATTTAGATAGGGAGCAAGACTATCAAACATCAAGCAATAACGCATGCATTAGATAAAAAAACTGCATGTATAATCAACAAGTAGGTACAAATAATCGCACGGGAAAAAATCCCCATGAAAATATATAACGCTCCTATTTGTTTACCTGAGGGTAGTGGGGGTGGGTTTGAGGAACAGAAAACAAATTATATTATGCATAGCTTCCAAAGTGATAGTTGGCTTATGTGTTTGCCCAGCTGGCCAGTTGAGCACCAAATTAGGCGTTGAAGAGGAAGCCACTCAAATTGTGATGAATTTGAAACTCCAAGTTTTCATGTTACTTGAGGCATGCCCTAATTAAATTTTTTGCGACCACTTATAGTTTTGTTAAAAATGCAAGGCATATCCCAAGTATATGGGCCGTATGCAAGAGAAGAGCAATTTCCACTAGTCTTCATTAAATAGGCACTTCTAGTCAAGAGACAAAGCTAAGAGATACGTGACAGGCTGGGACCACCTTGTGGCAGTTCAAAATTGACATTGTATGGGGTATGGACAGGTTAACCATCTGCACCCTCAAACTTGCCAGTGTTGCCACCCATAATGGGCGTTTAACACTTGCTCAACATACTTGTGGTAAGTTAAATGTGTTGAATGGTTGAAATAATATGCCACAGAACAGACACTTTAAAAAAGAAAATTATATAGAAGAGAAACTTTAAGGTTTTAACAAAGTCCCATAATAATAAGGATGTCAACTTATACTACAAACACTTGAAAGATTGTCAAAAAGGTCTATTTACTCACCTCCTCACGTTCTGCTTCAATTTCCTCATATGTCAAAGCCTGCTTCTTCACAATATTGTCTTTTGTTCGTGCAATCATCTGTGCAAGGTCACAGAAAATTAAAAAATGTAGCAGTCGCTGAAAACATTTTTACATATGCAATTGTGCACCGATATTCAAATGTCCCATCCAAAAATTTTCTTTTCTAAAAACATCAAATACATACAACAGATATATACATAAGGTGAAACTAAGTAAGGATGAAATATAGGCTAACCTCGTCCAATAAGATACACAGTTTTTTCATTTTGGCCTCAATTAGGGCTATTTCTTTTGCATTGTCATCTTGTTCTGGAGCAGCACCAGCCTGGTTTTGTTCAGACGCACGAGTACCTTTGGCAAAATGTTTCCCTTCCAACTTCTCAAGAGGGGTGTGCTACACAAAAGAAATGAGGTAATTGAGAAATTATGTCATCTTAAAGTGCTGCGGTAAAGATAAAAATTTCAAGACAAATGTGAGCTGAACAGTACATAAAGCTAGTCATAGAACATATGCAATGTGTAGAAATAGCTAAATTTCTTAAACGAAAAGTACTTTGTAACTAAGTTAGCATACCTTGAAACATTATACAATAAAAAGAACTTTTAAAAGAGTGTCAATGTTAACATTTCGACCTCCAGAATTTATTTGAGTAATTCAATCTTCTACCCCTTACTCCCCCTTTTTCTGTTAATGGTGAGAAATCTCACTACTTTTGCTTTAATGAAGAAAATGACCATTATATAATGTGCCAAACCTTATCATCAAGTCTCATAACGGAAAGACTCCTTAACTTCTTTTAAATTCAATAGTATTTCTGAATCCATTGGTTACAGAACTAAAAAGGCATAAGTTGAGAGAACAAAAAAGGTACACGTTTGGAAACCAAAGGACTATAATAATAAATAAAAATTAGTAAGCAGAAAGAGCATATAATTACAGGATCTCAAGTAGATCCAACTGTTGCTAATCCAATTTAAAGCAAGTTTATCATTCACAATAATCCAAAGAAGAAAAATAAGTTTTCTCCCTATCCAGCAGATCCAAATTAAAAAGTAAAAAGTATCACCTTTAATTAATTAATTAATTAGTACCACTAAACAAGATATAGGACATGTGCTTGCATGGTCTCCAGGGTTCCTTATCATCAGAAAAAAATAGTATCACTAAATAATAACACAAATGACATATTTATTTGACTAAAGAAATAATTTGGAAAGTGGAGTACAGACAACATTCATTCACATTTCAAAATTTTTTTCTGACCTACACCTTACATCTTAGGTACAAAAGCTGATCAATTACCTTTGTTAGGAAAAGCCTTTCAGCACGCTGCTGAACAGTACCACCTGTCTTTAGTCCAAATGCAGCCAATGTCTGCCAGGCAACAAGGCAGTGGTCAGTTAAGGAAAACGGACCTACTAGTCAAAAAAGAGTCAAAACTCAGAAATTTAGATTTTTCTTTTCCGTTTGGTTCCATTTTCTTTCTGTTGTCTCCCCTGTATATTTCCCAATTCCCATGTAATCATATGATTAATCCCTCCCTCCTCCAGCACCGGGGCTGAGGGTCCTTTCATTTTGTAAGTTTCATTATCAATTACAGGAAAAAGAAGAAAGATAATATCAAGAAAAGTGGTGATAAATTCTAAAGTTTGGATCTTCAAAGCAACTTAAACATATGTTCTAGAATTAGGGCTCTGCAACTACAGGTTTGTAAATGAAGAAAAAAAAAACACATTTACACAACAAAAAGTCACCAAGAATACCAATATATCCACAGACCCCTTACCTCCTTTAACCTTTCAGGACCAACTTCCACCAGCTCTTCAACTGTGCTGTAATAATCAAGATCAATTATAGTATGCTGAGCAGGAACATGTCCATTTTCTTGACCCTCATTCTCCCATCCTTGTACCTTTCTATTTGCCCATTGTTCTTCAAATTCAGTCACAACCTACCACAAGCCTTTCATAGATTATTTTTTAACGAAAAAGAAAACACAATTAGAGCTTCCATATCTAAGAAAAGGATCCATGACCATTCTGATGAAATCTTGTTCACGTTCCATGTATGCATGAATATACAACAGTCCATCAACAAACAAGAAATAGAACTCAAAAGATGAAGCAAGGAAAAAAACACTAAAGTGGACTATGATAAATTGGCTTTTGCAAGTAAATGCCTCCCGACACATTTTACATAGCAATTAAAAAGCCTTCTACATTATTAATTTCTAATATAGCCAATTATGTCATGGCCTTTCAACCTCCAATTGCCACAGCTTAATAATTGTATAAAAAGTCTTATAGGCAAGTAAAAATCATGCACTGGAATGGGATTGAATCTACGAACCTGCCGTCCACCACTTGTTTACAGGCCAGGCAATGCCATTTAGTCTAAGGCCCAATGATTTTAATGGACCTTCTAATGCAAATAATTCACTTTAGTACTAGTGCGCACACTATAGATCATTAATTTAGTAGTGGCCGAAATTATACTTTAAAACTACAATCCTCTCTTGAATGAAAAACATCATATGAAGTGTGCGAGTACCTTTGAGAATATTCTATCAAGATCTTGCAAGGGTTCTGTTCGCTGAAAAAAATATATTAGGTATTCCAATAGATTCTCCATATATTCCCTGTATTGTCTGCAGAAAATAAAATTTTCACGAGATGCACATCAATAAATATGAACAATCATTGTTGCAAAACCTTTACATACACTTTTTTTTTTTTATCAATAAAAGATAGATATTATATATATGAATGAAAAAGGTATAGCCCTTGTACACAGGAAGTATACATAAGTGCTCCTAAATAAATTCTAAGAACGATAAATTAAAGACAAGAAATCATGAATATTGTCCCCATGCAAAACAATAGTGGAAAACCAAACCTTTACATACACATACACACATATTCATACAAATTTACATATGGGGTCTACCATCGTTTCCACATTCAAGCAAAGGATAGCAACTATCTGATTCTTATTGAGCCAAATATCCCCCCCCCCCCCCCCCAATCTTCTCGATACCATGTAAAAATTTGTCCATTACTAACAAAACCAATTTTGTCCAAGACTGTAAAAAAACACCCTCACAAAGCCCCCACTCCAAGTCCCACCATGTCTAATTGGGCATGACCATGTCCCCCTTTTGCCCCTCATTTGCGGCTCTCTCTCACAATGGGTCCGACCATATCCCTCGGCACTTCCACCTATAGCCATCACCAACATCGTTTGATCCATTTCAACAAGGCCTACTCTCTTAATCGATACACTAGCAAAGATTGAATCAAGGTATTTCATTTATATTATTCAGTCCGCTATGACCTGATCACCCAAGGATGCCTCTCAATTAACTTTAATTCCGTAAGTGTAAACAAGGCCAACCAGACTTTTTCCTGATGTTTGTGGGGAGGACTGCAAACCAATATATAAATGTAGATATAATCCGAAAGTAGTTTACCTCGTTAATTTCAGTTTGCGAGGAATCTTATGTGGTTGTGAAAAAACATCAAGGTAAGCAGAGTACTCGGTAGAAGGGTCCCCAAATTTGGAATTAATGTACTGGTTGAATAATTCATGCATGTCTAGGTATCGCCCCAAAGCTTCCTGAAATTTAAAACAATATCTATTAAAAAAGACAATTGAAAGCCTGTAAATTACACTATATTAGAATAAAAATCAGATTCAAGCAAATGGCACAAAACAGAAAATATAAGATGTGCTTATTCAAATTATATACATGTGATTAAACTGCCCTTCCCCAAAAATACAAAAAACAGAAGACAAGAAAAGGTTGGATTTGATTTTTTTGAATAGCTTAAGCTTATAGAAAATCTTGTGAGCTTGGGCTGGCTTATAATTGCTTGTTGGACTGGTCTAATCTTTGGGATTTTCCGCTAGCCAGTAGAATCAGTTGACTTCAAGCTACAAACTAACCCATAATTTGTTACCATGAAGTTACCTTAAATCATCATTAGGAATCCAAAAGTTAAACAATATCAAAGCCCAGAAAGCCATAAAATTAACATTGACATGCCTCACTACACAAAAAACTAAATTTAATAATAAAAACATGAAATGCAAATATACAGTCAAATAATCGAATTATGGGCCATGGGTTGCTCTTGGCAAACAGGTTGGCTCTAGAGACTTTAACCCTAGGCCAGCCAGAATTTTAATCTTGCAGTAATTTTAGACCTAATCAAGGCATGAAAAACCCAAGGCCAAGATTGCTTAAAGCCCAAATTAACATTGGATTTGGACTCAGCTAGCTTGCTTAAGTTGCATACCTAATAGAAACACTTATTTGGATAGTACTAAATCTAACCATATGATTTTCATCTCATGGTTAAATTGCACCATAAAATTTATAGGAAATAACAAAAGTGTGTTAGCATTGATTGCAATAATTTTCATGGGGGCAAAAATGAGCTCAACTAAATTTAAGCATTCCATTAAAGATGTTGTGCAGAGACCTCTCCACTAAACTCGATTATAGGTTCATCTTTAAGTAGGGCCTCGTACTCCTCAGTAGCATCAACAACACGTGCAGCCGGATGCCTTCTATGGTATTCTCGAATCTGCATATACGGCAAATATTAACAATCTTAACCAATAAGAAGTCCAACCAATCAATTGTAGAGCACAGTTTCACAACACGAACTGCACACGTCCTGTGATATTTTCACGTATGTTTTCTTACATGTTGTTTTTATAATATATGCTTTCTTACATATATGATAATAAAGTAGTAAAAGGACCAGAATAAGCCTTACTTTTCTTTGAACGGATAGAGATGTAAAAATGAAAAGTAAATTTTCCAAACTATTAACTAAAGGAAAAATATCCACTTGAAACATATACTTCTCAATGCTTCCACCAGTCCCTACAACATTGGAATGTTCAATGACAAAATAAAGAGCATTCCTCCTGGTTACATATTAATAGAATATAGCAATATGGTACACTAGGATGGCTATATCTGAATAATGTGTGAGATGTTTTTGCTCAGTAAAAAGGGGTACTTCTGCAGATACCTCTTTCAATCTATCATAAAATGCACTAAACACATTTGTTCCTGTCGCAGTTTGGCCTCCAAGAGCTGCAATCTCGTCCTTCCTGGCATTATCCTTATCATCATAAATCTCTACCTGAAAATTTTTATTTTCTTTTGATCAGTACATAAGAATCTTATTAATGAGAACTAGGCATAACCCAGGTACATGGGACATATACAAGAGCAACACCTAGGCCTTAAAAACAGTAAGGTAACCTCAATCCTTTCAAAGACAATGCAAGACAAGACTTACTCTGAAAGCATAACAAACTCTCTCCAACGATTATGAGATTAATTTACTTGGGTTGTGCCCCTTTGTGCCTTCAATAAAATTCGTATTACTTATAAAAAAAATATATAAGATTAATTGATTGATGCTACAAGCAATCACAGAGAAAATGTTGTCAACAAAACAAACAACTAATTTCAAGTATCTTTCAAAATTTAAACATTTTTTTTATCAGTAATCAAGAAATTTTATTCATAATAACAGGCAAAGCCCAAGTACACAGGGAGTATACATGAGAAGTACCTAACTAGAGTTTACAACTGAAAGTAAAAAGTCATGGACATTTAGTCCGTTACAAACAATGGCCCCCACCCAAGAAAACAATGTTTTAAAGAAAAAAACTTTCAACTCCTCCTTTGTTCTCTCGTGGTTTTCGAAGCTTCTATCATTTCGCTCCCGCCAAATACACCAACACATACATATGGGGATCATTTTCCAGATTGCTTTAAACTTAAGATGAGAAGAAATTTCCAATTACTCGGACTGAATACAACTATTCTTCCTCAATGACATGATTTCCCCAATAATTCTAAATATAAAATTACAATTAAACATGATTCAAAGTTTTCTTCTTTTTTTACTTCTTATTTCTCATTTAATGAAACTTACTTTGCCACCAAACATGCCAGAATGCAACCTAGTGGTCAATTTCGATGAAGGTAGAAGTAGACGTCAAAGGTTCTATTTCTCACTAGGAGTACTCCTAAATTACCTAATAGCATCTAGAATTTGGTATAAGTAGGTCCAAAGCGCCCTACTTTAGTGAGGTTTCACCTAAACAAAACTTATCTTCCACAAAACCCTGTCGATATTTCGAGTCAGTCAGATTTAATTCTGATATTAATCACTCGGTTAATGTCTGTTATCATTTAGGAAGGTACTGCTATTCCCATTCAGAAAAATAAACAAATAGAAATTTGCTTCCAAAACTATAAAATTAATCAAAAAATATTTTCACCTAGACTAATCCTCGGAAGTGCAAATGTCAAAAGAGGATTCAAACTTCCAATCTTCTCCTCCTTTTTTCCCAGTACCCAAGTACTTCGTAGAATCACAGAAAGATTTGCTTCCAACATGCTGACTTACGTTTGGCTTGGTGTTTCGTGTGTATTGAAACAAAATATATATATATATATATATATATATATATATATATATATATATAGACACCGTTCCTATATATAAGAACGGATTCGAGGAAATTTCTTCATGTTTATTTCGTATGCCTTTCTCAGCAAAAAGGAACAAAGAAAGAAGAAAGGAACTAAAGATGAAGATAGAGAAGAATGATACGAGTTTATCGGTGGTGGAAATGATAGTGTCGATCATGTTCCGAACGCGGTGGCTCTGAAAGAGGCGGTCCTTGCTGGTAGCAGGCTCGTTCTGCAGGTCCTTCACTATCAGCCTCTCCAGCCGTTCCACGTCCTCGTGAGCCGCCCTCGTCACCTCCAGCAACGTCGACGACATCTTCCCCTCCTCCTCTCTCTCTCACTAAAAAGTAAAAACTGCAGTTAGGGCTCAGGAAGAATGATTTCGCAGTGATTCCACAGGAGCAAATAGTCAATCGCGATTCGCCACATACCGAATCGGAGGCTGAAAGCTTCACGTGGAAATCATGTGATACTTTTGATGACGTGTCTATCGCATATTGGCGTTTGCAATATTTTTCTTTTTATTTTTAGTTTTTATTTGGATAGGTTTGGGCAATGAGACATAAAATTCTTATATAATTTCATTTTATCTTATCTCATCTTATTTCTAAACATAATTTAAATATAAAATTTTTAAACTAATCATTACAACTTTTTCCAATTAATTATTACAATTTTTTCAAACTTTTAAATAAAAAATAATTTCTACTTTTTCAAATTGTTAAACAAAAATAATATTATAAAAGTATATTATTACAATATTTTAAATTTATAATATTTTTTATTCAACTTTTTTTCTCTCATTTTCCAAAACCTAAAAAATACTCAACTCAAACTATCTTACTACTATTCACAAACTATTTTACTATTATTCACAAAATTTTTATCTCATTTCACTTTTCAAACAAGCCCTTAGAGCACTCCCAATAGATCCTTCATCTTATCCTTTAAAATACATCACCAAAACCTACTTTTTCTATTTTACATACTGACTTTTACAATATACCATACATTAGCTTATCTATTTTTTCTTCATATCATTTAAATATTATACTTTTTAATTTTTTTTATTCATTTCAAATATTTTCTCTAACTACCAATGATATCCTCGTATCTTTTGATATTTTCAATATCTTCCCATATACAATGTTATATAATTATGTTCTATTTTAAATTAATCTAAATTTATAAACTAAATTAAAATATAAATTAATTCAAAAAATAAAAAATAATTATATCTATCTCTCTACAAAACTCTCTAAAGAACAAAGAACGTACAATAATTGAAGGAAAATATTAGACTTGCAGTAATGGAAGGGAAATAATACTGTCCAAGGAAAGAAAAATAAAAATCTGGAAAAAAATACTGGACTTGCAGTTATTAAAGGGAAATAATACTGCCCAAAGAAAGAAAAATGAAAATCTAGAAAAAATATTGAGGAAGGGAAGTGTAAGAAATAAACAGATGGGGTGTGAAAAGATGTTGAATTGAAATAAATTAAATCACGGTAGGAGAGGTGAAAATACATAGATGAGAGAGATATAATTAAAAATTATTTACAAGTGTGAATAGTTACCGCTAGATGTAACGGTAACACTGTAGCTAATTGTAAATTGTAGATGAAATAAAGCATCCGTTTGATGCCACTTTTAAACAATTTTCTTCAAATTATATAAAAAGAAGGGTTTTACAAAACCTGTTGGGAGTGCTCCAACTCATCCAACAACCAGGGATCGATCTACATCGAGGGCTGGGATGGCCATGGCTCCCCCAAAGATTTTAAAAAATTTGCTTATATAGTTTTTTTAAAGATAGCCTCAGTATAAAGAAAAT
Organism: Juglans cinerea; assembly: GCA_961763995.1. Taxonomy (NCBI): domain Eukaryota; kingdom Viridiplantae; phylum Streptophyta; class Magnoliopsida; order Fagales; family Juglandaceae; genus Juglans; species Juglans cinerea. The sequence goes on along the minus strand of CAUIVZ010000011.1, from coordinate 1,738,731 downwards.
TTATCCCTCAAAAAAGTTTCAAAAATCACTCTTAGTATATAGTTGTCTTGATTTCTTTTTCATTTTTCAAAAATCTATTCATACTTGCACCCTTTTTTTTTTTTTTTGTCATTTATAATATCTCACATTCTAACATTGATTTTTTTTAATGTTTTTCAGATCCGGCAAGAAAATAAATTGTTCTCTTTTTACAAGTTATTTGATAAACTTACAACCTTATTTTTCCTATTTATTTACATTTTTCTTTTTAAGTTTTCCACTAACTAACTTATTTGGATTGGTTTTATTAGTAACATATATGCTACCATACAGTTAAAAATTAAGAGTGAAGGCATCTAATCTCACATGACTATTCATATCTATATTATAGAGGTTTTACAACATTCAATCTTAGATTTAACAAATAAGTTTATTTTTATTTACTTAATTTTTATCATTTACTTGTGCTCTTATAATGTCGCATTTCGATTTCAAGAGGAATCGTACCTGTGATATGGGGCTTATGCACACAAGTTCATTCTTACCACTTAGGCTACCTACATGTGGGTACCAGTTTTTCTTTTTATTGGAAAAAAAAAAAAAAAAAAGATAATAGCCAAATGAGTTATCTGTTTGGGTGTGATTATAGTAATTTATATTCGGTTCAAAATCTAGGACTTAATAAATACAAAAGCATATATAAGTAATTTAAGAACCATTAAACTATTACTTAATGGTCTCTCTTCAAGGCCATTAAAGAGCTAGAGTTCAACTTGATTTTTGGACGATGTGGAAGCTCCAGAGTCTATTTTAGGAGGCAATGAAGAGCGGGGAGTGGGCTTCTTGGCTAGTTATTCACATGATCATTGACATCTTCTGTTCTACTTAACTCTTTTGAGTGAAAAAGTGGGAGAGTTTATCCTCTAGCCTTTCTTTCTAGTGTCAGAGACAGAGAGAGTGAAAAAGGAAGAGAGCTCTTGGACAGGTATTTTCCAAAAGAACCAGTGTTAACAAGCAAACCATCTGTTTTAGTGACAAGCTTTTAGAATAGAACAGTAGGAGTTGGAAGCAATTGATAAACATGCCTAGAGGCTAACCATTAGTATCTTGGATAATCTAAGGGACTAGCCCAAGTCAATTCCTTGCATATTTAAAAACAAAACAAAAAACAAACCAGATTGGACTCTCTTAACATTTTCTAACCCAACTAGCCATCGGATTCATAAAAGTTCAAGCTTTAAACTAGGCCTTCTTTCTAGTTGCCGATTAGCCATTGAAAAGGACTGCACATCTTTTTGTCCTTTCCAACCACCGAATAATGATTTTTTTTTTTCTTAGCAAGCAAATTATAGAATAAAAGACAGAATTACAAGAGTTTAAGGTGGATCTTTCTCTGTCAATAAACAAAAAACATCTAGAGAACTTATATAGGGGTAGGCATCTAAAAGCGAGATTGGTTGTTGCCCATTGCGCCACTGAGCGCGTACATAGATTTTAAGATCGATGAATACCCGAATAATGATCTGTTAATGGTATAAACTGACACCCAAAAAAAAAAAAAAAGGCAATGCGAAATCCGTATTTAACTACCAAAACATAAACACCAAGTTGATCGAACTTCATGAATACCATCTATTTATTGTACTCATTGAGACCAATCGAATCTGTGTCTCTATTTGACATATCATATGGACAAAGATGCTGCTGCTAACATGACATCATTCTTACCCCTAAACTAACAAATAGAAAGAAAAGAATTACATCCTTGAATCCGTTACTATTAACATGTTTTCAGTATGCAACATCTTATGATTCTTTGACTATGAGAATGCGTGGCTTTTGATGGGCCAATATTAATGTTGCAGAAATGAAATTTCCAATTCAAAAGGGAAGTTAAAGACGGTTTCGGAGTGAGAGTTGATGAAGGTGAAATGAAATTAGCCCATAACCTGCAACTTGAGCAGAAGGAGTACTCCCATTCTCCAAAAGTTATACTCCTAAAAAGGTGGCACTCTCCAATATCCTCTCTTTCCAAGATTCTTTCCAGGGAAACAAACAGAATCAAGGAAATGTAGATCTTTGACTAATCAAACTCTTCAAAAGCTATTATTATTGGGTTGGTGGAAATGGTTTTATTACCCCATGATGATTAGGACCTTATTCTTTGTTAATCTAAATGAATGCTCTCAAGTGTAAAGACTAAAGGGTAAGCATAAGTTATATTGGTCCATCAACCACTAATTATCAACCTACCATATCTACCATTTGACCAGCCATGAATCAAACGACAAACACTCTAAACATATTCAACAAGACTCATACTAAAGTCGTGCCCTGGTCAAATATGAACCGAAAACTGGTAGAAAGAGGCAGAAAAGAAAAAAAGTTGGCCGAAAGTTGGCCGAAAGTGGATGAAACTGCTTTTTCAATTTTTATATCAAGAAAACAATACTAATACTAAAGGAGGACATGTCCCCTATATATACAATTCCAGACCCGAGATAATACAATGGTAGATTGGAGGTTCTGGTTATGCCTTGCTCTTCATGTTTCGACTCTCAATTTGGTGTAACGAAGCATCTGTTTGTGGCCCTGATCTAGTTTCTGATGCATTCATGGAGTCAGAGAAGTGTTAAGGAAAGTATAAGAAGATAGGAAATAACGAGGATCGAGTCCTTCTCCTGGCTTTGTCGATTAGACGTATCATCAAGACTTCCAATTATATACATATATTCTCTGTCTTCTCATACTTTCCTTCAACACTTCTCTAACAGTCTCTATGAATGCCTAGTTGCTTATCTTGTCAGATAATGGATCAGGAGAACAATCTTCAATACACAAAAGGGAGAGCAATTAACGGATGAATTCGTACAGAGAATGGCTGAAACCAGGAACTTGATCATCAGAGAAATACTTTATTTTTTTCTGGGTCCTAAAGTCTCTCCATTGTCTGATAATATGGTGAATTGTTAAGTAGATAATTTGCAGTTCTTATAAATTGTGCCATGAATCTTACTAGTATGCTGATGATGGAATATAGTAACTATATGTGCATCTGTTTTCCTTTTTTTTCCTTGGGTGTGAATTGGTGTTATGTAAGGGATTAATTGCATATAAAAAGCTTACTGGAAAATGATTTGTGCTATTTAAGTTTGCTACTCATCATTCTGATTCTCCACACACTATACACCGCACTTTTTATTTTATTTTTTGTTTATTTTTTATTTTTTTGATTTTTTTTTTGTTTTATTCTTTTTAAACTTATTGAATTTTTCTACTCATCATTCATATACCACACATTTTATATATAAAAAAAAAGTGTAGTGTGTGATATGCAATGTGCGAGAATAATGAATAGAATTTTCTCTTTCTGCTATGGATACACAGGAACCCTTTGACATCCCACACACTGAATGCCATGTCAGCTTTTTTGTCGTTTTTTTTTTAGAGATTTGCCAGAGATCTCCGTCCACGGGTTATAATAGTAGATACAGCCCTTCCACGGGTTATAATAGTGGTTTATAACCCTACCACGAGAATTAAACATGGTATACGGTCCAACCACGGATTATAATAGTGGATACGGTCATTCCACGGGTTATAATAGTGGTTTATAACCCTACCACGGGGGTTAAACATGGTATCTGTCCCGATGTGATGCTCTGATTGATAAAGATGATACTCAGATTCTGAAAGTAAATGTTTCTGTTTCTGCATCCTGAAGGTAAACATTTTGTTTTGCATTCTGAATTCTGAAAATGTTCATGTTTACATACTAGTATATGTTCTCTGCTTATTGAGTTGTTGATAACTCACCCCTTAGCTCCAAATATTTTTCAGATAATTTTGATGGTTCAGCTGGAGAACAAGAGTATGAAGTTTTAGTAAGGTGCGATGATCGTAGTGGAATAAGTGCTTGAGGGTACAAGTTTATTGGAGAATTTTTTTTTTTAGTAGGTTTATGATTTTATGTTATTTGATATTTGGAATCCTAAATATTTCTAAATATTTATTTAGTTTGGAAATTATCTCATTGAGGTATTTATTTGTTGTCCTGGTAGAGGAACATATATTTTTTGTTTGAATAAATAGATTTATACCTTTTGGAAATATTGGAGTATTAAAATATGTTATGCAACTTGGATTTAGATTATAAAAGATACCTCTCCGAACCTCCGGGAACGGGGCGTTACAATTGGTATCCGAGCCAAGTTTGAGATTCTGCAGACTATAAACATTTGAGGTTTGGATATTTGTGGGTTTAGGAAGAAACTTCAGATTTGAGATGTATAATTTTAAAGAATAAGAGATGATTATGTGAATATTTAAGGTTTTCGATTTTGTAAGACTTTATGATTGAGTTTTGAGATTTTGATGTTTAAGGAGTTTAGATCCGACAAGCTTACTTTGTGAACAATAGGAGATAATTTTTATAAGGATTAATTTAACGTTTAGATTTTTGAGGTTTAGATTCTAAGACGTAAGACAGTTTAGAGCGATGTCGGGTTTACAATTATAGAGGGTAGGAAAGATTATATGAGTTGATTAAAGAAATGGCTAAGAATGGTAAAACGAGTTCAAGATTTTATTGATTCAATTATTTATTTATTTTTAAATTGTTTTTAAATATTTTAGTTGGTATTTATATTTTGTTTATACATATTTTGTTTTATTTCCCTAGAACGTTTCACTAAGTTTAAGATCTCAGGATGGCTACTCGTTGTCGTGTTTGAAACGTTGAAGATTTGAACGAAAACAACAATGAGAGGGGTTGCACGTTCGAGCAATTTAATCGCACTCATCCTCCCACCTTTGATGGAAGAGACGATTCCAATGCAACTGATGATTGGATTCAGGACATCAAAGAGATATTCAATGTTTTGGAGTGCACCGATCAACAGAAAGTTCGATTTGCAGCTTTTAAATTGATCGGAGAAGCAAAGAGACGGTGAAACTCTGAGAAAGCCATTAGAGAAGCTGGTGGAACTGGAGAAGTAAGCTGGCCTCACTTTAAGCAAAACTTCTTCGACCGCTTCTTTCTAAAAGCAGATCGGGAAGCTAGAGCCCGAGAGTTTACTAACTTGGTGCAAGGGACCATGACGGTACCCCAGTATGCTGCAAAATTTGCAGAGTTATCACGCTTTGCCTCATATTTGATTCCCGATGAGGAGAAGAAAACTCGGAGGTTTGAAGAGGGTTTAAATCACAAGATCTACGAATGGGTTATGGTTCTAAAAATTCAAAACTTTTTAGACTTGGTACATAAAGTGATGTTAGTGGAGCAGAATCTTAAGAGAGGTGCTGAGTTGCAATAACAGAGAAAGAGAGCTACTCCACAAGGATCACCTAGTATGGACCAAGGGCCATGGAAGAAGAGGAGCGAGGGGAGCAGTTCAAGTCAGAGACAGATGCAGGGAAATCAACCGAATAACCCCTGTAAGTTTTGTAACCGCACACACACTGGAGAGTGCATAAGAGAAATGGGGGTATGTTTTCGATGTGGTAATACTGGTCATTTCATCAGAGATTGTCCATTACTGAGAGAAGACAACAAGAAGCCTAACCCACCTCCAGGTTCCCGACAGATGACACAAGGAAACAATCAGCCTAGAATGGGAACATCTCGAGTGTTTGCATTGACAACTGAAGATTCTGAGGATGATAACAATGCGATCACAGGTACCCTCCTCTTTTTCTCCTTAAAAGCTTTCTGTTTTAGTTGAGTTGAGATTAATCATGCATGCATAGAACCTGTCTAGTTGTATAGTTTAGAATATTGAGGTTTGGTTGAAAAGGTTTTCAAAGGGATTAGACCCAATATTTTATATCTTCGAGACTCTAGTTTTAGGTGTTTGATGAGTTAGTATGTGTTTTGGAAGTGAGAAGTTTAGGAAAATTTATAGTTGAAAATAGATTGTCTGAGGATTCGGGAATTTCTGAATTGAAGTTTCTTAGGACTTAAGTTTGGAACTTTCGATTGTACTACCATTTTGGAGATTTTAAATATTATTTTGGGAGTTCTCTTTTAGTTTATTTTGTGAGGTTAGCTAAAAAATAAAAAGTGGGATTATTATTAGGTTTTAATTTCATTGTAGAAGTTCTTTTTTTTTTACTCGAACTAGACCTTGAGGTGTACGACGATTGACAATAGGTGTGTGAATATGGAAGGCAAGAGGATTAAGATATATTTAAGGTACCAGGCAAAAAACATGGGAAAGTTAGAATTTTCAAATTTTAGGTTCAACATAATTGTTGAGGATTAAATTAGGTGTGGAAACACTTTGCTTAAATGCAGCAAATTTCGAGGACGAAATTGATTTTAAGGAGAGGATGTAACACTCGGACCCAACACGAAACTCATGTTTGAATTTTTTTTTTCTTTTTTTTTTAGGAGGAAAAGCCTAGCGAGTATTTTTTTTTTTTTGAAATAGATTATAGGCCCAATAGTATTAATAATATATTTCGACCTATGAGAAGTATTATGGACAAACCAAAGAGATGTTTTTTGGAATGATCTAACCAGCCCAAATTTTTTTTAATTTTGAAATGGGCCCAGAAGCCCAAGCTCGTGGGAACTTAGGATCCGACTCCATGCGATACACGTCTCCATGCTCATGCACTAATTCACGTCCCTCCCTTTTGTTTTCTCTAAGGTTTTTTTTATCAGTTTTTCTTTCTATATTTAGGCGCCTTAAACACATCCCGCACACTTCTCTTCCTCCTAAACACAAGACCCCACGGCAGAACAACAACCTCTGCCCTCCTAAACCACGAAGTACGTACACTGCCATAAAGATAGTATACGCGACGTTGCGTTGCATGCCCCTCCCACCGTCCAACTTCAGTGCTCGTCCTCACCATTGCGTGAAGCCCAGCAGCCAGTTTTCCTGGCGTCAACCATGTGACCATCGTGGAACAGCCACTGCCTCCACGTTCAGGAAACGCCCAGCAACAGTCGTGCACCGCAGCAACGCCTCACGCAAGACTCTGTTCTTGCAGTCCGGAAGCAGAGCAGAACCAAGTGGCCATTTTCAGTTGATCATCACCTTTGGCTTTCTCATCACTCTATCTCCCTGCACTCGGCCACCCAGCCGCCGACGTAGCTACTGTCGACCTCCCAGTTCCTTGCACAACTCCTTCCCGCACGGTGAGCTTCCGTTCTCTCTCTCGATTTCTCAAGGTTTGTAGTGTTCACTCTCTTTCTCTCATCAGTTTCGCTCTCTTTCCGCCTCCGTGCTCTCTCTCTCTCTCTCTCTCTCTCTCTCTCTCTCTGTGCGCCCAGCCACCCTGCTCCACCCACGACCACCGCATCTGCCTCTAGGTAAACTCTGCATCACGACATGAGCTTCGTTTGCTCTTTCGGTCTCCTCTCTTCATTTTTTTGTTTTGTTTTTCTTGTTCCTCCAGAAACAACGTTTATGCCTTTTTTACTCTAGTCATAATATCCACAGTATTTATGAAAATGCCATCAAACCTTTGGACATTGATTTTCCGTAAAGCACCTCAAACCAAGTACTGTTTTCTTTTTTCAATTTTTGCCTTTCCAATTATAAAACTACCAACAGTTTTTAATTTCATTTTCATCCTTAGTATTAATTCATGGCAGAGTTATAATTTTTTTATAGACTTTGTTTTAAGTCTCGAAAATTTATATTTTGTGCGGATGGTATTTTATTTAAATTAAAATGTGTTTAATTGGATTATTCCAGAGATACTAATTTCTATATTGGACTACATTAAAATAAAGGTTTTTGTTAAATGATATTCATTTTGTTGGACCTAATTAATAATTATATTAATGTATAAATTGGAAGTATTAATTGATATCGAGAAAATTAAGAAATGTGACGATATTTTAGGATTACGTAAATTTAGGTTTTGAGGAATTAAAATAGATTATTTTAGCATCTTAAACTTAAATATTGAAATACATGTGCGATTGAAAATTTATGAAAATTATGTGATTATTTTATAGGTGACGACTTTTAGTTGATTTGGCATTTTGAGGAAAAATTTTGAAAAGTTAAGAAGTTCATGTAAGCGAGGTTTAGGGGTGTAAATTTAAATCGAGAAACCGGAAAACCGGACCGGACTGGTTGGTCCGGTTTTGAACCGGTCTGGTCCGGAACCGGTTCCTATTTTATGAAAACCGGCCGGTTCTGGTCCGGTTCCGGTTCCGTAGTTTCTGAGACCAGACCGGACCGAACCGGTTGGAAAAAAAATATAAAAATTAATTTTATATATTATACAAAATATTTATATATATAATATATATAATTATATGTTAAATTCTTATATATAATATATATAATTATATATCATATATGAAAAAATTTCATATTATAATTTATAAATAATAACATAAAATGTTAATCTTAAATATGAACATTTGTAATTTATTTGATCATATGTTATTAATATAATTATATATAAGATAATGTTGTTATAATTTATAAAATAAAAGTTTAATCTTAAAGATGAAAATTTAATTGATCATATGTTTTAAGCATAATATATATATTAAATTATTAATAACATTTTATAATAAGAAGTAACACTTTATTATATGTTTTTTACATTTAAAAAAAATTGAAAAACCGGACCGGACCTGAAACCGGTAAAACCGGAGGTACCGGTTTAGGAGGGTAATCGGGGCGTAATCGGTTTTGAAAAATACAAAACCGGTACATACCGGTTCGGTCCTAGATTTTGTCCAAAACCGGACCGGACCGGACCGGTTACACCCCTAGCGGGGTTCCTATGCTAGACTTTGCATAAAATAAAATAAAACGAGGTTGCTTTTGAAAACATGCATGTTTGTTATGAAAATTAACGTGATGCTCTGATTGATGAAGATGAGGTCTCAGATTTTTATATGCCAAATGATTTTTGAATAAGAATGTTTTTCTGAAAATTTCACTCTGATATTTTTGTAACATGTTTTGATATTTGCATTCTGAAAGTAAATGTATCTGTTTCTGCATTTTGAAGGTAAACATTTTGTTTTGCATTCTGAATTTTGAAAATGCTCATGTTTACATACTAGTATATGTTTTCTGCTTACTGAGTTGTTGATAACTCACCCATTATCTCAAAATATTTTTCAGATAATTTTGATGGTTCAGCTGGAGAACAAGAGTAGGAAGTTTTAGAAAGGTGCGATGATCGTAGTGGAATAAGTGCCTGAGGGTACAAGTTTATTGGAGAGTTTTTTTTTTAGTAGGTTTATGATTTTATGTTATTTGATATTTGGAGTCCTACATATTTCTAAATATTTATTTAGTTTGGAAATTATCTCATTGAGGTATTTATTTGTTGTCCTGGTAGAGGAACATATATTTTTGGTTTGAATAAATAGATTTGTACTTTTTGGGAATATTGGAGTATTAAAATATGTTATGGAAGTTAGATTTAGGTTATAAGAGATAACTCTCTGGACCTCCGGGAACGGGGCGTTACATGTAAGACCCGGGTCTAGCAACAAACGGTTTTATAAAAATTTTATTTTTTTGATTTATACGTATGAAGAGCCTAGTCAGTTTTCAAGTATTTTTTTTTTATCATTTAGACTACGGGCTTAAAATCTTTGTTCTGACCGATTATGATATTTTGGGCTTGATAATTAAGTTTTCTCTAAAGGGCCAATGTAAGTATTGAGCCGAGAAGTTTTTGAGACAAGTTGGATTTTGTTTTTTTTTTTTGGGTTTTGAGTTGTGACCCACTCAAGAAAAAGCCCAAACCCGTGTTATATTTTTCATCAGACTTCACTTTCAGTCTCTTCTTCACAGCATGCACGCCTCTTTCTCTATCTCTAGGGTTTTATTTTGGTCATTCAATTACCTATTTATTCACATCCTTCGTGCATGAAACGAAAACCCTAAGCCGCACCCTTGGAAGCCATCCCTTCCATGCATGCAGCCGTGCGTGACCGTCCACCAGGAAAATCAAACTGTGCACCCTGTTGCCGTCCAAGACCCTCACGAAGCCCAAACGAGAGTGTCCTTGCTGCATCTGTGTTACAACCCCCCACAGCGCCGTCCTTGCACAACCACGGAATGCCCATCTGCTCAACCAATCCACAACCCAGTACGCCGCCACCCCCAGCTCATGAAAACTCAGCACGTTACACCCCTGTTTTTGCAACTAAAAACAGAGCAATCCACATACAGCAACTCCTCCTTGCCAGTTGCCTCAACCTCAAGCAACATCACTACCCAGCCATCGAGCCCACCACTGTCGATCTCCGCCTAGCCTTTGGTCTGCCGCGTGCCACCTCAGGCTCACGGTGAGCTTCATTCTCTCTCGCGTCTCTCTCTCTTTTTCTACATGAGGTTTTTCTCTCACTCATCTCTCTCTCTCTCTTAGTGCCCCACCACCGTGATCTACCACAGCTCCCAGCTGTGCCGCCGTAGACTTCCACCCAAGCCACCACTGCACATAGCTTTCGGTATGCATGACCCATGTCACGTAATATTAGATCCTAGGTTATTTTCTCAAAGAGCCATGCAGGTTATGAGTTTTACTTTTCCAAAATGCCCTTGAATGAGTTTGTATTGATCATGTTTTTATCATCTACTATGCGTGGGATTTTATTTGTATTATAAGAATTTATATTTACGGATAGAAGTTAAATTACTAAATATATGAGTTTTATATATGATTAAGTTAATTTTCAAAATGAATCTAAGTTGTAGTTGTTTAATTTTAAAATATTTTGGTACAAGTATATTAGCTAGTATTAAATTTTATAATTTGATTGCGTTAGTAAATAAGTTAGATTTTGTGTTTCAGTCGGACTAATTATTTGAATGTTGATGAATTGAGAAATGTGACGATATTTGAGGGTTACGTGAATTTAGGTTTTTGAGGAATTAAAATAGATTATTTTTGCATCTTAGGCTTAAATATTGAAATACATGTTCGATTGGAAATTTACGGAAATTACGTGATTATTTTATAGGTGACGATTAATATTTGTTCGGCATTTTGAGGAAATTTCTGAAAAACTAAGAAGTCCAGGTACGCGGGGTTCCTATGCTAAACTTTGCATAAAATGAGATTACTTTTGAAAATATGCATGTTTGTTTTGAAAACAAATTAGAAAACAACAGCAGATATGTGTTCTGTATATGCGTGAAAGCTTTATAAGAGAAAGTATTTTCTGTCTTGACTGGTATAGATATAAGCTAATTTGTGCATTCTATTTCTGATCATGCAAAAAGAGCGAACATGAAAATCTAAAAGTTTTTGTTGTGAATAAATGAAGATATTTTGATTCTGTTTATTTCGAACATGTGAAATTATCTGAAACTATTTAGTATTTGGTTTTTATATGATGTGGCATCTGAAAACCTTGGCATGAGACTCTGATTATGTATTCTGATTAAAGTCTGATTCTGATGGTTCTGTTATATTCTGATAAGGCCCAACCATGGGTGATAATAGTGGATACGGCCCAGCCACGGGTAATAATAGTGGCATACGGCTCAATCACGGGTTATAATAGTGGATACGACCCTTCCACAGGTTATAATGGTGGTTTATAACCCTACCACGTGGGTTAAATATGGTATCTGTCCCGATGTGATGCTCTGATTGATGAAGATGAGGTCTCAGATTTTGATGTACCAAATGATTTTTGAATAAGAATGTTTTTCTGAAAATTTCGCCCTGATATTTTTGTAACATGTTTTGATATTTGCATTTTGAAAGTAAATGTTTCTGTTTCTGCATTTTGAAGATAAACATTTTGTTTTGCATTCTGGATTACAAAAATGCTCATGTTTACACACTAGTATATATCCTCTGCTTACTGAGTTGTTGATAACTCACCCCTTATCTCCAAATATTTTTCAGATAATTTTGATGGTTTAGCTGGATAACAAAAGTATGAAATTTTAACAAGGTGTGATGATCGTAGTGGAATAAGTGTCTGAGGGTACAAGTTTATTGGAGAGCCTTATTTAGTAGGTTAAGGTTTTATGTTATTTGATATTTGGAGTTCTAGATATTTCTAAATATTTATGGAGTTTTAAATTATCTCATTGAGGTATTTATTTGGTGTCCTGGTGGAGGAACATATATTTTTTGTTTGAATAAATGGATTTGTGATTTTTGAGTTGATATTGAATAATAAGAGCTAACTATCCGGACCCCTACGGGAACGGGGCGTTACATGCAGTGTGCGAGAATAATGAATAGAATTTTTCTTTTTCTGCTACGGATACACGGGAACCCTTTGAGATCCCACACACTGAATGCCATGTCAGCTTTTTTGTCATTTTTTTTAGAGATTTGCCAGAGCTATCTTATCTCCACGAGTTTCTTGTCCCATCCCATCAGTCCCAGCCAATTGTCCCGTTCAGCAACTTTCCCAGTCCCTACATTCTGCTTCAGTGATTTTCTTTCCCGCCTGTGCATTTAAGCTTCCTCGACTGCTGGTAAGTCACTCTCTCTAGTTTCCCAACCCTTGCGTCCTGTTTCAATGGTTTTTTTTTTCCACTTCCGTCCTCTGGTTAGGTATAGCACCTGATGAGGTTACATACTCTTATGTCCTTCATGCTTATGCTAGTCTTTTAGCACTAAATCTAGGCACTTTGATCCATTATCAAACCATAAAAACAGGTTTTATGAACAATGCATGCATTGCAAGCTCATTGATTACAATGTATGCAAAAATTGGGAGCTTGGTTGATGCCAATCGCATGTTCAAAGAGATTCAAGAACGAAATGTGGTTTGTTGGACAGCAATGATTGCTGCTTGCCAACAACATGGCTGTGCAAACTAAGCCATTGAGTTGTTTGAGGAAATGCTTGGGAAGGGGATTGAACCTGATTACATTTCGTTTGTATATGGTCTATCAGCATGTAGCCATCCTAGTCTTGTCAAATAAGGATTTGTTTACTTTTCCTTAAAAGTAAGTGCCATAATACAGTCTGATTGATGCAGGATTGAGTCAAATGATACTGATATGTTAGATTGAATGTTAATGGCGCTGAACTACCTTGAGATAGCATATCTACGCTAGTACAGTAGGAAACAATGATCTATCCTTAATTTGGGACAATTTTGAGTACATGTCAATATTTTAGCCATAACTTTGGCTATTAGTATTGGAATCGCGCATATAACCTCAATTCGAAAAGTTTTTTTCGGCGCGCACGTCTTAGTCACCCAGTTGCTCGGTGTGCATAGATTTTTAGGCCAAAATCAGCTATTTTCCCATTCGAATTTCTATTTTTAGATATTTTTTGCCTTTTATGATAATATTTCATTTTTCGTTTAGGAATTGATTTTGAACTCGATTTTGGCCATATTTTTGGCATATTACTTCTTTATTTACGTATTATTTTTGGTGTGTTTATTGGGACTTTTCTATTTTTTTTGGAAAAATCTGATATTTTCGAATTACATCTATTACAACCCAGCTTGTGGGTTGATTTCGACATTCTTGAGTTTTGATCATTTTCAATTGAACATCATGTTTTTAGCTACCAGAATTAATCTAAATTTTGTCTAGCGTCACTGATATGCCAAAACATGGGTGCAGGTTTATACTACTAAAGCAAATATTGATCCAAAACTAAAACATGGGTGAAGTTCAATACCACTAAAGCAAATACTGAAGGTTTATATGCCAAAACATGGTTGTTGGGTTGTGGGTTGGGTTGGCTTTGGGTTGTCGGCGACGAAAAGGGCTGTCGACGAGGGGTGTGGGTTCAGGTTGTCAGCGAGGGGTCTATTACTTCTCACTTGCGACGTGCGGGTCTGAGAATCGAAAGGGAGGATTGAGGAGAGAGAGCCAGAGGGTGGGCAACAGGATTTCTGGGAAGAAAAAGGATGGCGTGGCATTATGTCACGTCAGTGTGTGAGATCTCTTTGTATCCCTATTATTTCTCATTTTTAAAAGATAATTAACAACGTGAGTCGTAGAGTATGTATGTCCCGTGCACTATATTTGTAAAAAGTAGGTAAATCTAAGATCCATATGAAAAAAATTATTTTTTAATGGTCGACCCAACTTTTTTCTAAGAGAGTGCATGAAGCTTACACACCTTAAGACCGTATCTTAGTATATTAGTAATTTTATCGTTTTCGGTCATATTCAAAATGTGTAATGAGTTGATATTTAAGAATAAATATATTTGAAGGCCTTTACACCAAATACTATTCACGTGACATAATTTGATTTGAAAGATAAATTTTAAAATTTAAATTTTACAAATCAAATCATGCAATATAAATTATGTGTGGTATAAAAATTTTCAAATAATACTGTTCGATATAGAAATCTGTCGTTTATATAATACTACGAAATTCGCCAAGAAAAAAAAAATTAATACTACGAAATTCTTTGAGCTCCAAGTAGAGGCTTGGAGTTGGGATAAAGAAATGTAAAATGGCCTCTCAGTTTCTACGGTCCAAACTAAGCCCAACCTTATTGGGTAAGCACTACCCCAATTGACCTAATTCGTCTCGAGGAAGAATACAAGGCCCACTTGCACTAGAGGCTTATGTTTGGGAGTTTGTACTTTACTTAGAAAATTAATGGAATAGAATAAAAAAATGAAAAGGAAATGAATGGAATGTAATTTTTTTTTAAGGGAAATTGTTATCATTCATTCATCAAGAAATTTACATCTATGAACAGATACATTCTGGAATGTCCCTATATTAAACATGACATAATAAACCAAAATAATGCATTTGGAGCTTCACCAATACACTTTTCCTTTTGTGACTGCTCTAGTTTTCACCACTGCTGATACTTTTTACAGACAAACGTCCAAGAGACAGCCAAACCTCACCCTTCATAGAAGGAGATGACTCAACCTCTACAAACAAAAGTCCGATAGACGAACTTTTTTTTTAATTAACAATAAAAAAATAAAAGCCATAAGATATATGCGAAAATGACGGATTACAGTTTGGATCAACTCTAATAGACTTCGGGATCTATGACAGCGCGTGAAGGCAACACGCTTGTCTATTTTCAACCACAATGGTCTGATCTGAACTGACATGCGGTCTTCTTGCGGAAAGAGAGTGAGGTTTGAACCGACTCTATTCAGAACATTGCTGGATAGACTAGGTATATAACAATTTTTGCGAAAAGAATGTTAACCTCCGTTTGACAAAAGGAACCTCAAGTAATCCGCTTATGTTCTGACCACCTTTCTTGCGCGTGTGGCGAGAAGAGCTGCCGGAAGAGGTGGCATGTGAGGACCACTTGCGGTGATTTTTACAAAACCGCCACTTTCCTCTAAACGATTTGTGGCTTGGAAGTCTGCTTGTGCCGTGCATGTCTCTCGGAAGTTGTTGGAAAGCT
Organism: Juglans cinerea; assembly: GCA_961763995.1. Lineage (NCBI taxonomy): Eukaryota > Viridiplantae > Streptophyta > Magnoliopsida > Fagales > Juglandaceae > Juglans > Juglans cinerea. The sequence continues at coordinate 1,723,423 of CAUIVZ010000011.1, read as the reverse complement.
GTAGATCGATCTTTTTCGGCCTTGAAGGAAGCAAAATAAAACTAAGCAAAAAGAACTACTTTGATAGACAAGGTGGGTGGATGGAGGAATGAGGGGAATAAGAGGGAGAATGATCTCCGACGACGAAAATCAGATTTGGATCCCTCGATTTTTTACGAGAAGAGAGAGGAGGAGAGGAGGAGGGGGGGGGGGGGGGAATGTAATGGAATTAATTGATGGAATGTGTATACTAATGACAATAGAATGCATGGAATGGAAAAAATTGGGAAAGTAAACAACCTTATTTAGAAGTTAATAATAAAAATGAATTAAATGAATGTTTACTATCATTACCTTTTCTTATTTATTCTTGAATTTAAATATTGTCATTTATTGAAATGAACTTAAATATTAATATTTTCATTTAATAATTATATGAATGTACTTTTAAATATAATTTTCCCTTGATAATTATATGAATATGAAATTCTTTCACAATCAAATAATAAAAGTTACTATGGAATATTTATTTGAATTATATATCCTTTTTACTCTGCACCCAAATGAACGAAGCATTTATAAAAGTTCATGCCCAAAATTCTTTTTTTGAAATTGTAATTCTTTCAAATTTCTTTAAATAAATACAAAAAAAAAAATTGTTTTAAAAAATAAAGCTAATATTACTTTTCATTCTTGATTGTACATATCATCTTTAGTAACACCAAATGATCATATAACATATACTAATTAATCCTATATATAAATAAAAAGATTATTAAGAATATGATACATGAATTATATATTAACAGACTAATTAATTGTATATATAGTATCAAATATATTGAGGATGATATGAATTGAACTAGGTTATTAATTTAGACGACGACCTGACCCATGCATGGAGCAAGCTTTTACAGTACTGAGAGTGTCTCTTTTTGCATCTGATGACCCTTACAATCTTCCAAGCTGGAGTACTCCAACGCGTCTCCTCAACCGATTAGACGGACAAAATCTGATCTCCTTTTATATATAATATATATATTATATATATGTTAGATTTGACCATGATCATCGCCTCCATAATTCCCAAAAACAATTCATGTGATTTTCAATTAAAAAAAAAAGGAAAAGTTTGAGATTATAATCATGTACTTGTTTGCAGATCTAATTTAAGCAGCAGCTTAATTCGGCCTGTTTGGTATACGACGCACGCAATGCCCATGAGATCAGGACAAGCAGTACCAGTACCCAGACATTAATACGTCATGAATTGTCACGTTTCATGCAGTCTCCTCCAAATTAATCATGTATATATATACTGATCATGCTTCGAGAAGCCGCGTCCATTTGTTGTATATGCGTAGTTTTCTTCTTGTTTTCGTTATTTTTTATGTGCATGCATGCATGTTGCTGAGCTGACGATTCTCTGTCCTTTTTTTCGACAGAAATTATGCTCATCAGAAAGTGAAATACAACGAGAGATATATATATATATATATATATATATATATATATATAGAGAGAGAGAGAGAGAGCGAGCTAAGCAAGATGAACATTTGAGGCTGCATTGTTCACAGTCCTAATTAATTAAAACAAATAGGTATATTATATAGTCAGTGAATGATCTCTAGCTACTTAGTATACAACCAAAAAATCAAAAACAATGCAATCTTATCACTATGTAGAAAACAACAACAGCTAGATCAGGTATATATAAAGCCAGCTAAGTTGAGATTGTAAGGAAATAATTATTATTTTGTTAATAAAAATGCTTATGATACAAAGATACAAACACATTCTTCCAAGACCAACAAAAAAAGTTATTAAGAGTAATTAGCAATAGAGAAATGATACTTGCAGTCGTGAATGTACAAGCGCCGTGTAATCATTTTGAAAAAAATGAATAAATACGGGATCCACATAAAAAGAAATTAATTTTTTAACAGTGGATCCTACTCTTTTTCAAGACAACTGCACGTCGCTTGCACACTCCACGACTGTACGTAGCATTACTACTCTTAGCAATATATCCTTTCCACCCTTTCGTCCTTAATTAATAATTAGGATCCACTTGCATGCCAAGTTAATTAGATGATCAGAATGAGATCCTTCTAACTATTTCTTTTTATTAAAAAATATATTAAAATTTAATCAGAGATCGATACATCATGAAGACCAACGGCGTGAATAATATCGTGTTTGCAGCTTTCTCCTCACGATTCATGCATGCAGTAGTACTAGTGGACAATTAATTAATTAATTATATAGTGCAACAGCACATATGCTTATAAATTAATAATAAGCTTTTAGATATTAAGTGTCTCCATAATTAATTATATTTAATTGCATTGTGGCATAATTAAAGAATTAATTAGCAACTACCATCATCATGCATGTCATGAAGCTAGCTAGCAGCCAATTATGCATTAATATATATATATATATATATATATATATATATGTTTTTGCTATATATATATACGACCTGATGATCATGGTCCCATGCATTTAATTAATAATTAAACATCTTGCACATCAACTTGCAAAAATGGCACTGAAGATAGAGGCCAGGAGAGCTGGGCTAGCTGGATTGAAGAGGTTCCTGATCAGAATTTAGTTCATTTGATTGTAAAAGATAAAAGTTGTAGTGCTGACTAGCTAATACATGAATGGATATAGTTTGTCTGTTTTTTCAAAAAAATAATAATAATAATTAAACATCGATCGAATTATAAGTACTATGATCGATTTTCTTGATCAGCAAAGTCATGTCGACGACTAATATTATATTGGCTTATTATATAATATATATATATATATATATCGATATGAGCAAAGGTGGTGGTCATGAATTATTGCATTGTTTTATGACGGATCCAGCTTTTACATTGTTTTGATTGCACCACCTGGCTGATTATTAATATAAATTATTCAAAGGAATCAAGCGGAGTTCACAATAAATATTATATATATATATATATATATATATATATATGAGAGAGCAAGTACGACTACTTCTTCGATCTCTCTTTTACTAATTTTCTTTTGATCCCCTTTAATTAATTCGTTCTCTTTATTAATTCGTCGATAAAAGATATGCATGCATGTGAGGAATTAATTAATTTGTTTATCAATGAATTAATAAAGTAATTAAAGCCGCGCGCGGAAACCTGAGTCGTACGTGGGTCGGACGAATAGTTAGTGACTAATATTGTTAGTTACCATATGCCAAAGCATTAATCACAATATATATATATATATATATATATATATATTATCATCCTAATATCGATATAATAATCTTAAAATTTTGTAATCATATATATAATATATAGATTGTACAGATCATGCAAAATGTTCTGTTCGTACGTATTTGATCATATATAACGTGTACTCTATTTAGATCAGAATTGTACGTCCTCGATGAATCTAAATAGGTCGATCAAAATACTAATTATAATGATATATATATATATATATAACATTAATTGAATTAAAAAGTTGTTTTTTATTTTTATTTTTGGTAGAATACTACATCTATTAATGCATGGCTCGTGCAGTCGAAGAGTTGCATGATTATTGATAAATTAAGCTAGTTGACGGTGGTCATGATTTGGTGGCCAGTACGTGTTAGGATTATATATATGAAAAGAAAAAAGATATTTGCAACAATGAATTGTGCAACCGTCGCGTAATCGCTTTGAAAAAAGTGAATAAAATATGGGATCCACATGAAAAAAATTTATTTTTTAATAGTGGATTCCACTCTTTTTTCAAAGCGATTACGCACTTCACAGTTGTATGTAAAATTATTCATATGAAAAACACTACAGACACAAAGGGATCCCACACACTGATGTAACGCCCTGTGAGTGTACCACGTTTCCTCTTTTTTTTTCTTTACTTTTTTTTCTCTACCCGTACGATTCACCTCCCCTCCTCCACCTTTCCCTCTCTGTCTCTGCCCGTCTCTACCATTATCATCGCTGCCATGGTGGTCGGGGACCATCATTTCGTAAGAAGCTGACGTATAGACCAATTTCACTTACATGTTGTCCATCTTCTAAAAATTAATAAAAGGATCCAAAAAAGAGAGTAAAAAATATAATTATTATTAAGAAAATAAAGCCCAAATAAATATTTTTTAAAGTTAAGTTTTTCATGTTTTATATACTGATCTAGTGTTATATATTTTATATTTTATTATTTTGTTATTTTTTAAATGAAATGGCTCATGATGCATGTGCATGCTTCTGATTGATTGATAGCTGTATTATTTGTCACATGGCTGCATCTAGTTAAACCACATGATCAACCATGAAACTAGCGGCCAGCAATACACCAATCAAAATGCAGTAAACGTACGTACATCATGTCACTGTCTAATCCTTGAATGATAAACTTGAATTATTGGATCTTAAGGAAACAAAAAGTCAATAGATGCAACAACTAGGTAGTAGGTAGCTTGGGTCCTGATCGATGACCGACCATCTTCACCCACAGCTCAAACTTAATTTTCATGTACAGTACGTAGAAGACATTAATGCATGGGGTCCTCCTAACTAGGTCGGTACCTACGTGTAAACCTAAAATGACATTTTGTTTGCACCGGAGAGAGCGCACACACAAGCCACAGAGTCATTTTTCTATTTTTATCATTTTTGTTTCCATTTTCGGATCATGGGAAATTGGTAACTGCAGCCACAGCCTCGTCACGTCTTTTGTACGTTGTAATTATATGCTTCATTCAAATTTAAAAAAAAAAAACTAAAGAGAGGGGACAGCCCGCGTGAACCGAGAGAAATATAAATTCCTTCAAAAGGCAAAAATAGTCCCTGAATCCCGAAGGCTGCTCAGAAAGTAGGCATCCGTACATCTCGGCAATTGAGATAATCAGGAGTCCTTATAATAATAATAATAAACAACTTCGTTTCCAAAAAGTGCCCTAAATAATTCTTCTAAATTATCATCCTCATGGACTACACTACATCCCATCGTAGGTTGTTTGTTCTGTAAATTCCTGGCCGTTGGTTGGTGGTCGATTGGGACATGGGATTCGGTAACAAAAGTAGTACGCGTGATTCAATTTCTTAGGAGAAGGGGGTTGAAAACTACCTATTTATTTCAATTCAGTTTAATTTTAAACTGTATTTAATATTTAAACACATAATTTTTAAATTAATAAATTCATTTCAATTCAAAATCTCTTTACACGTGAGACCCACAACATTTTTCAACTAAACGAGATCCACAATCTTTTCTAACTTTCTATAAATATATCTAAACTCATCTTAAGTGAGTCCTATAAAACTCATTTCATCATCTCAATTCATTATTATTACTAAATAACTCAATTGATTTTAATTCAACTCAATATTCAAATATGATCTTTCGACGTATAAATGAGTGAGCAAGAATGTAAATAACGAGATAATAATACCAAGACATATTAATTATCCTAATAAGATATATTAATACTGCTCATAAAATTAGTATTAGAAAAATAATTTATACAAGTTTTAAATACATAAATTTCATTTAAATTTTTATAAATAGACTCCACTTAAAAAAGATGTAAAAAAAAATATTTTTTATTAGTAAAATTATTTTTTACGAAAAAAATTTAATATCCGAATTGATTGGATAACCCTTTCATTAGTTTTAATTTTTTTTATTTTTTTTCGAAAGTAAATAAATATTTATAAAAATATTATTTTACTAATAAGTTGTAGAAAATTTGTAAATGGATAGTTATTTTATCATTTTCCTTTTCATTTACTGTTGGCCGCATAAAACAGCAGGCAGGCTGGCAGGCAAAGCTAATCACTTGTAAACTATTGGCCGCGTATGCCTCTAATGTTGTAATCATCAATAAAAATACTATAATTATCCTATTTCTTTTTCTTTTTTAATTATTGCCACGTTTTCGTCATTCATAGCGTCAGCCTTTTTCTCTTCACCCAAAATGCCCTCCATCGTAAAATTCCAATTTTCACATAATAAATCATATTTTTTTAATTTCTTTTAATTTTTCAAAAATCTACTTTTTTATCTTGAAATCATTGTCTTGCCTTTTCATCTCATCTAAATAAAGTAAGAGTAATTATTTATTATATTTTATTTATAAATTTATAATTTAATGTCACATTATAAAATAATAAAAAAATAATAAGATAATAAATAGATTTTTTCTAAAAATAAATAAATAACACACTATGTTCGAAGTCTCCAGTTTCTCAAAAAATAAAAAAGAATAAAAAAATCCCCAGAGGTTGGACCCACCATGAGCGGCTGTCGCATGCCGCATATGGTTACTAACACGTGGCTCTCACGTAAATTCCAATCTGTCCACAAATATATTTAATATATATATATGTTTGTATAAAATAAAATAAGATAAAGAATGCTGAGGTCGGACCGGGCTAATACTGTAATTACACATCAATAGACGTGAGGACCGGTCCCTACCCTTCTGTCTTCGAAGTCTCTATAAAATCCACGTCTCCCCCCCTCTCTCTCTCTCCCCCCTCTCTCTCGTTCTGTACTTTTTTTGTTTCCCCCTCTTTCTCATTTCCTTTTTCTTGTTTATTTTCCGCAGAAGCCGGCGGTTGGTTGGGTTTGGCTGTTCCTCCAACCTCGAAAATCTCTGCACGTGACAGGGAGATTCTCGTTTGTCAACTTGTAAAAAGGAACAACATATAAAGATTTTGTTTTGATTTCTTTTATGCTTTAAACCATAAACACTTCTCCTCCGAATCGATCAGATTTTTATTTATTTATTACTGAAAATATTGACGGAGTTAGTATAAGAAGTGGGCGTTATTATTTTGTGGAGAACAAAATCGGAACATAGATCTATAAATTTTTCGTTACGAAAAAACTGAATAAAAACTGAATATAGTGATGTGAAGATGTTCAACTTCCTAGTTCCTTACGTTTCTCGTCCGATTGTGGGTTTATCCCTTCAGACTTTTTTGTTTGAATTTTGAATTTCATTTCCTATCCGCTAATACTATATCCAAGTTTATAGGAACTCAAATCTCTATAGGAGTCATTTAATTTTATACTCTTACCGTAGAGTCGGGAACCCAACCGTTATTGAATTCTCGGTGAATTTTCGTAAATGTCGACGAGCTCGAGCTCCTTTCTCCAGCTCCGGGCAGGTTCTTCCTGTGCTCTGCCCTCACTTAACAAGCCCTCAAACCAACAACCGAAACTCAATGTAGCTCCGAGAGTTCCGACTACCCGGTTTAATACGCGATGCATTGCGGCGAAGAAGTCGGTGAATGTGACAGACAAGAGGTTCTTCGGGACGCTATTGCGGGCTCCCGGGTTGGAAAGGGTTCAACTTTGGCGGTCGGACGGGCCCGGAAGGTCGCCAAAGCTCAGGGTCGTCGTCCGCTCGGCGTTATCCGCTGTTCCAGAGAAGCCGCTCGGGCTGTATGACCCGTCGTTCGATAAGGACGCATGTGGGGTCGGTTTCGTCGCGGAGTTATCAGGCGAAAGTAGCCGCAAAACAGTAAGAATATAATTTGTATTTTGTATTATGCATGTATGCACGTTTTGATGGAGGGGGATGCGAAACTGTATACTTACTGTGCTTTTAGCAATTAATTTTATGTCTGTATATTTGCATGTAATTAGGTTTCTCTGTGGTCTCTCTTTGTATTTAGATTTTTTGCATGTGATTTCTGTGAATTGTGCTTTTTGGAGATTTTGCGGTTGTTTTTGTGATCCTTCTTTGCGTGTATGTGTGAGTTTTAGTGGGTATCGGTATTAAGGTTGAATATTCCGGATTTGTGGGTGACGGTGAATTTGTGTGTTCTGAGGTTTGTGTTATTGTTGTGTTTTTTTTTTCGTAGGTTACGGATGCTGTGGAGATGTTACTACGAATGTCACACAGAGGTGCTTGTGGCTGTGAAACCAACACCGGTGATGGGGCCGGAATTCTTGTCGCTCTTCCTCACGAGTTCTATAATGAGGTTTTCTGTTTTTTTAAAGTTATTTTCTTTTTTGTTTTCCCTTTGTTGGTTTCTGTTTACTTTGACAGGTTTTTCTGTTCAGATAAATAAATGTCTTTTCATGGTAGTGATAATAATGCACAAAACTTTTTCTCTGCCTCGGGCCTTCGCTCTTTGCTTTAAATGGCACTGGAAGTATTTTCCACCAATAAAGGAGTCTTTTTCTTTTTGTTAAAATCCTGGAAATACTATCTTATCTACGAGAGTGATTTTTCCCATTAAATTTTATATTTCTTATGAGGGAACATAAATTATAATCCCTCAAATGGTTCCTGGGGGACAAATTAGCCTCGAGGAATATTTATCATATTTCTGGACGATCAAATCGAAGTACCTCAGATATCTGTGGTTCTGTCCTTTTAGTATATCTGTGATTCGTAATTAAAGAAATTGGTCTGCCTTAGTTGAGTTCGGTTTTTTTCCTAATATTATTCTTACGTTCGTATTAGGGATAGAAGAAAATTCTGTATCAATTGTTCTTGGGGTGCATTTTTTCAGGTTGCCAAGGATCATGGGTTTGAGCTTCCACCACCGAAGGAATATGCAGTTGGCATGTTCTTTTTGCCCAAATCCGAGAGTCGAAGAGAAGAAAGCAAAATTGAATTTACAAAGGTGATTTTTGAGTTCGGAAATTTTGCTTTGTTTGGATTGAGTTTCATTTTCTACTTCTCTTCTTCTCATGCGTGGTTCTTCTATGTTCTTCTCTTTTGACGGAAATTATTGATGTGAAAACCTTTGCTTGTGTTGAAGGTTGCGGAGTCTCTTGGGCATACTGTACTTGGGTGGCGACCTGTGCCAACAGATAACAGAGGATTGGGGAAGTCTGCATTGCAGACAGAACCTGTGGTTGAGCAAGTGTTCCTTACCCCCATTCATGGGTCACATGTTGATTTGGAGCAGCAGGTCGGGTGCCCTCTCTTATATTCTTCAAGTCGGTTATGTTTAATAAAAAGTGGGAAAGCATGCTTATTTTGCAGTATTGCTAGGATGAGGTTTTCTAAATCAAATCATAGTCTCGCTTGCCAATCACTTTTTCGAACGAAGCATGTCTCCAAGTAGAAAACTTGGAGAAATTAATATGTTAGAAACGATTTGTATGATTCAATGATTCCAACAGTCAAACTAGTAAAATATCTTAATAAATGGAAGAAGCAGGGATTTGATTATTTGTTGTTTAGTTTATTTATTTTTCCTTCTTGTTAATGTTGGAACATTAAGCCCATTTTTGGTTTACACTTTTCAAAACATTTTTCAAAAAAATTTTCAACTTCAATTCAAACAACATCAATCTCAAAAAATTTCTATTTCAGCATTTCATCCGAACATTTGCCTAGATTTCAATGAAAGTAAAACACCAAAATCAAAACTAACTTTTACAATAACCAAAACAAAACTATTTTAAAAAAATTATATTTAAACAACACTCTACGTATCCGCTTTCACAAACCCCAATATAGAATGTACTAAAAACAATTATTCAAAATGTCCTATCTGCTCTTACCATAACCAAACGTACCCTAAAATAGCATTCTCCCATTGCTTTCTTCACAGATGTACATATTGAGGAGGGTTTCAATGGTTGCTATACGAGCTGCACTAAACCTTGAACATGGTGGTGCTAAGGATTTCTATATCTGTTCTCTTTCCTCAAGGTGAGCATTTTGAAAGCTCCATTATTTTCCATAGAATCTAGGTAGCATATAATCTAGGTTCCTTGCTTTTTGCAACCAGATTGTTATATCTTTCCCCCTTTTTTGCAGGACCATTGTTTACAAAGGTCAGTTAAGGCCAGATCAGTTGAAGGATTATTATTATGCTGACATTGGCAATGAAAGGTTTACAAGCTACATGGCCCTGGTAAATATATTATCCATCCACTTCTTTTCTCCCTCTACTAACTATACACTCCAACAAACAGCATGGGAACAACCGGTAACTGAAGAGGTGCAAGGTTGAGGAATGACTTCTGAGGTATTGAGATTTGAATGATCTCTTAAGTTCTTCCACTCCCTTGGTTACTGTTTGAATTTGGATGCTGGATTAGACACATTGGGTGAGTTGGTAAGAAAGCTTCATTATCAAGATATTCATGCTTGCAGAAACACGGTGCAGCGTTCCTTGTGATCGGTTGTTGGGGATGAAAATTTCAATTGAATTGTAGGATGGAAATTGTGTTGGTTAAACTAGCTTAGGGTATCCAAGCATTATAGTGTCATGCAATCTAAGCGCCTGAATAGAATTTCACGTGCTGTTTCCAAATCAATTTCTTTTGTGGATATAGTAGATGGGATTGCCCCTGAAAATCTGTTTTCTTTTGATTTATGGTGCAGATACACTCTCGGTTCTCAACAAATACATTTCCCAGTTGGGATCGTGCTCAACCTATGCGTATCTTGGGCCACAATGGAGAAATCAACACACTTAGGGGCAACGTAAACTGGTATATTTTGGAGAAAGAGTTCTTTATGTTCTTAAGTGCGAGCCTTGTTCAATCAGTTTGATGTGATTGATATACTATGGGCACCATACTTATAAGAAAAAAGAAGTACTAGCAGCCGTTGATTTAGATACTATTTCTTAATTTCTTGTCAAGAATGCTTGTTTATGGCTTAAGTTATTAATGATAATGTCATCTCTCAGAAAGCTCATTTTCTTATCCATTTTTGCCATGCTTGTCGCCAGGTAGCCTGGTAAAGGTTGGTGATGTCATTGAATGTTTGCATTGATTGGATGCAATATATTTGTTCTTGAAGTAAATTAAGAAATAATATTTAAGAAAGGCCAGCTTTTTTATGTGAATCTGCTTGCTTGTTGAGAAATGTAAATGTTAAGTGAATTTTTAGGATATAATAGCTATTCATGCTGCTCAATTAATGACTTCTTGTTCAGGCATGCGGCATCTGGAGGATAGGCAAGATTTCTGGTCCTAAAAGTTATTTATATTGTTGCATTGTATCAGTGTCGGTGCAAGTAATAAATAAGATCTCTTTGAGAATCCACTTGCTATTGAAGTCAAGTTTGTTTATGACCCCATACCCTTGGTCTAAACGTGTCTCCACTGTCCTACTTTCCAACCACCTGCTATCAATTCAAAAAATTTCTAAAACGTATGAAAGAATTAAAAAGTTGCATTGCTGGCTGTTGATAGTTTATGGTCAAAGCTGATTTTCTTTATTTTTATTTTTGTTGAAAAGAATGATGAAAATGTAATGCTGACCCAATTTTACATTGTACTTAGGATGAAGGCACGTGAGGGTCTGTTAAAGTGTGAGGAGCTTGGTCTCTCAAAGAATGAGTTAAAGAAGCTTCTACCTATTGTCGATGCCAGTTCATCTGATTCAGGTGAAGTATTAGCTTGTATCTTGCATCATGTATAAATATGGAGTTATATAAATTTAAATGGTGACAGGCATTATAAGGTTATACAGATCATCTTATCATATACTGACATGCTTTTTATGATTTGTCCTCTATTAGGAGCTTTGGATGGTGTCCTTGAGCTTCTAGTTCGAGCTGGCAGAAGTCTCCCTGAAGCTATCATGATGATGATTCCTGAAGCATGGCAAAATGACAAGAATATGGATCCTCATCGAAAGGCATTTTATGAATACTTCTCTGCTCTGATGGAGCCATGGGATGGACCAGCTCTTATAACATGTAAATAGTTTTAAAGTTTTTACACCAACTCAAAAGTTTGCTTCATATATCATCTAATTTTCTAGCTTCTTATTTGTGTAAATCATTTGCAGTTACTGATGGCCGCTATCTGGGAGCAACATTGGATCGCAATGGGCTGCGACCTGGTCGTTTCTACGTCACCCACAGTGGACGAGTTATAATGGCCAGTGAAGTTGGTGTAGTAGACATTCCACCTGAAGACGTGTGTAGGAAAGGGAGACTAAACCCTGGCATGATGCTTTTGGTGGATTTTGAAAACCATATTGTTGTTGATGATGAAGTCTTGAAGCAGCAATACTCACTGGAAAGGCCTTATAGCGAGTGGCTTAAAAGGCAAAAAATTGAACTCAAAGACATAGTTGAATCTGTTCAGGAATCTCAAAAGGTCAATCCAGTTGTGGGAGTGATTCCGGTAAGTACTTTATGACTGTTCTCCTTGAGTTTCCTTTGTGGATAATTCTCATTTGGGTTCGATTACTTTATAACTTTAGGCATCTGGAGATGATGATGGCTTGGAAAACATGGGAATTCATGGTATATTGGCTCCATTAAAAGCTTTTGGGTGCGTAAATCTTTGTCCTGCATATGCTGCTGCATCTTTTATTTTCATCTTTTGCACTTCAAAAGGACTTCATTTTTTCATTTTCTGGCTTCCATATGCAGTTACACTATTGAAGCCTTGGAAATGTTGTTGCTTCCCATGGCAAAAGATGGTGTAGAAGCCCTTGGATCAATGGGAAATGATACTCCCTTAGCTGTAATGTCTAACAGAGAAAAGCTCACTTTTGAATACTTCAAGCAAATGTTTGCTCAGGTGACAAACCCTCCAATCGATCCGATTCGGGAGAAGATAGTCACCTCAATGGAATGCATGATTGGTCCAGAAGGAGACCTGACGGAAACCACTGAAGAACAGTGTCATCGACTCACACTAAAAGATCCTCTCTTATCTGTTGACGAAATGGAAGCAATAAAAAAGATGAATTATAGAGGTTGGCGAAGCAAGGTTCTGGACATAACTTATTCTAAGGACCGAGGTAGGAATGGACTGAAGGAGACCTTGGATAGGATTTGTGCTGAAGCACATGATGCAATTAAAGAGGGTTATCCCTTACTTGTGCTTTCTGATAGAGGTATCACATTTCTATTTTTTATTTGTTCATTTGATTGCTCAAGTTAACAGGATGCATTCAACAGATACTTAATAGAAAACCTTGTTCTGATTTATTTATTTTTCCTGACTGAATAGCTTTCTCACCTAATTGCGTTGCGGTAAGCTCCCTCTTGGCTGTTGGTGCCGTCCATCAACATCTTGTTAAGAAGCTTAAGCGCACTCAAGTTGGGTTGATAGTCGAAAGTGCTGAGCCACGTGAAGTGCACCACTTCTGTACGCTTGTTGGGTTTGGTGCAGATGCTATATGCCCGTACTTGGCTATCGAAGCCATTTGGAGATTGCAAGTTGATGGAAAGATCCCAACAAAATCAAGTGGTGAATTCCACTCAAAGGAAGAGCTGGTCAGGAAGTACTTCAAAGCAAGCAACTATGGAATGATGAAGGTTCTTGCTAAGATGGGGATATCAACTTTGGCCTCTTACAAGGGTGCTCAGATATTTGAAGCTCTTGGTCTTTCGTCAGAAGTGATAGAGAGGTGCTTTGCAGGGACTCCAAGTAAAGTTGAGGGTGCAACATTTGAGATGCTTGCTTGTGATACACTTCATCTGCATGAGTTGGCATTTCCCTCTCGGGGTTTTCCTCCCAAAAGTGCGGAAGCTCTAGCACTGCCTAACCCAGGTGATTATCATTGGAGGAAAGGTGGTGAGATTCACCTCAATGATCCTCTTGCAATAGCAAAGCTACAAGAGGCTGCCCGAACCAACAGTGCTGCTGCCTACAAAGAGTACTCCAAGCTTATCCATAAATTGAATAAAGCCTGCACTTTGCGGGGGCTATTAAAATTTAAAGAGGCAAAGGTGAAAGTCCCTTTGAATGAAGTGGAACCTGCGCGTGAGATTGTCAAACGGTTCTGTACTGGGGCCATGAGTTATGGATCCATATCATTGGAGGCTCACACAACCCTGGCTATTGCTATGAATAGAATTGGAGGAAAGTCGAATACAGGTTTGTTTCTTCACCCTGTATAACTTCCACTTGGTTTTATTTGTAACTAAAGCACTTTTGTTGAAGAGTCTGTCAAGGTTTGCTAAATGCCATAAATTTTTGTGATGATTGAATCAGGTTGTGGAATGGTTTAGTTTTGCATTGCTTACATGTTAAGAGTCTCATTAAGAATTTTCTTTATTTAACTTTCAGAATATCTTACGCATGAATTTTCTTATTTTCTGAAAAAAAAAAAACTAAATTCTAGCTTATGATGGGGATTTACTTTTTTAAAATTCAATTAGCTAAAGATGAAAGGTTGTCTATTGCCTATCCTAATGATATATTCAACCGACTAATTCTTGCTTTGATTTTTGCTGCAGGCGAGGGAGGTGAGCAGCCATCTCGTATGGAACCTCTTTCAGATGGTTCCATGAACCCAAAAAGGAGTGCAATTAAGCAGGTTGCGAGTGGAAGATTCGGAGTTTCAAGTTATTATCTTACCAATGCTGATGAATTACAAATAAAAATGGCTCAGGTACCTGTTTGATATTTTACAATTGGAATTCCATTGTTTATATGAACAAGTGGCCAGCACTGGGACGGTCCAAATTTGGTCCTTTCCCTGGCTCACTGCCATCGGATCTACTATTGTTTTAATCTGATATAATTATATTCAGCTCTATATTTCAATTGGAACAGAGGTTCCTCTTGTTTATGGTTCAACATTCATATTAGATGCTGCTGTGTCTGTAAAGCACCTGTGGATGCCTTCACATCTTTAAATAATACCAACTTTTGGCATCTGTTGAAGTTAAGTATAGGCTGATTTTGTTAAGTCTCTGTAATTAATATTGCTTGAACTTTGTCCAAATCAATTTGCAGGGGGCGAAGCCTGGTGAAGGAGGCGAACTTCCAGGTCACAAGGTCGTAGGAGAAATTGCGGTCACCAGGAATTCTACTACTGGGGTGGGACTGATTAGTCCACCACCCCATCATGATATATATTCAATTGAAGACCTTGCCCAATTGATTCATGATCTTAAGGTATGTACAGCTGTTTTTGCACTCACTAGATTGGTTTGTAATGAGCCAAACTTCATGTCTAGTTGAAGGCCATAACAGGCTATATCAGGTGTATCCCCTCCCCCTGCTCTCCTGGAAGGACTTATAAGTTGCTTCTTTGTAGAAATTTTCTTGCCTTTCCCCTTCATTTTGTCTGAGTAATGCTTGGCTATGCTTTCTAGGAGGCAAATGGGGTTTGAAATTTGAATACCCCTTGTTCAATAATTGACTTGTGGGCAATCTGATACCTTCCCTTTTGATTTATAGAACTCCAACCCAACTGCTCGAATTAGTGTGAAGTTGGTATCTGAAGCTGGTGTGGGAGTAGTTGCTAGTGGAGTAGTGAAGGGGCATGCCGACCATGTCTTGATCTCCGGTCATGATGGAGGTACAGGGGCCTCTAGATGGACGGGAATCAAGAATGCTGGGCTCCCGTGGGAACTTGGTTTGGCTGAGACTCACCAGACATTGGTTGCTAATGACCTTCGTGGCCGAACAGTTCTCCAGACAGATGGGCAGCTGAAAACGGGAAGAGATGTGGCCATAGCCGCTCTTCTTGGTGCAGAAGAATTTGGCTTCAGCACAGCACCTCTCATTACGCTTGGTTGCATCATGATGCGGAAGTGCCACAAAAATACCTGTCCTGTTGGCATTGCCACTCAGGATCCAGTACTTAGAGAGAAGTTTGCTGGAGAACCAGAACATCTTATTAACTTTTTCTTCATGGTAGCAGAAGAAATGAGGGAAATTATGTCACAGGTAGGATTTCGAACTGTAAATGAGATGGTTGGCCGTTCAGATATGCTTGAAGTTGATAAAGAAGTGACTAAGAACAATGAGAAGCTGGAGAATATTGATCTATCTCTATTACTTAGACCTGCAGCTGAGTTTCGGCCTGAAGCGGCACAGTACTGTATCCAGAAACAGGATCATGGCTTGGACATGGCTTTGGACCAAAAACTTATTCCGATGTCCAAAGCTGCATTAGAAAAGGGTCTTCCTGTTTACATTGAAAATCCAATCTACAATGTGAACCGTGCTGTTGGAACAATGCTTAGCCATGAAGTGACTAAACGCTATCAAATGGCAGGGCTTCCTGCAGATACTATCCATTTCAAATTCACGGGAAGTGCAGGTCAGAGCCTTGGAGCATTCCTCTGCCCTGGAATCACGCTTGAGCTTGAAGGTGACAGCAATGACTATGTTGGTAAAGGATTATCGGGTGGCAAGATTGTAGTTTATCCTCCAAAGGAAAGCATGTTTGATCCCAAAGAAAACATTGTAATAGGTAATGTGGCTCTCTATGGGGCAACAAGTGGAGAGGCATATTTCAATGGGATGGCAGCAGAAAGATTCTGTGTACGTAATTCAGGCGCCAAGGCAGTTGTGGAAGGTATAGGTGATCATGGATGCGAGTATATGACTGGTGGTACCGTTGTTGTGCTTGGAAGAACTGGCAGGAACTTTGCTGCTGGTATGAGTGGTGGTATTGCTTATGTTCTTGATGTGGATGGAAAATTCCATTCTCGATGCAATCTCGAGCTTGTGGATCTTGATAAACTTGAAGAGGAGGATATCATGACTGTTAGAATGATGGTTCAGCAACATCAACGTCACACAAACAGCCAGCTAGCGAAAGAAGTACTTGCTAACTTTGAGAATCTTCTCCCTAAATTCATTAAAGTTTTCCCAAGGGAGTATAAACAGGCTCTTGCAAACATGAAAGCAGAGGTAGCCTCCAAGGAGGCTGTGGAAGGTGCTGGTAAAGAAGCTGAGGAAAAATATGAGGCTGAACTAATTGAAAAAGATGCTTTTGAAGAGCTAAAAAAGTTAGCAGCTGCATCTTTAAATGGGAATTCTAATCAGGTAATGCTCTTTTGATTGTAATTAGCATTAACTTTTACTAGGATTTTTACCCTCTCCCTTCTCCCCTCGCTCTCATACGTGCATGGATGTAAGGAATTTTTTTACGTAGTAACATGCACATAAGAAATTTATAGTTAGCTGGACCATAAATTGTCTTTCGTACTGTTGATTTAATAATGTTATTCAGAACATATAAAGGTTTGGTTTTTTTATTCATGATTTTGATGAGGTCAAAAGGAACTAACCTTAAATAAGTGGATAGTTTTAGTCGGCAAAATGAACTAACTTTAAATGAGTCTTCTCTTGTACTTCAGCATTTCAGCCACTTTTTATTGGTTGGTTTAGTTTTCTGGTTCACCTCAAAAAAATGATATTTCTTGAACCTGCTAGAACCTTTTTGGAATTTGTGAATTTTTAAGCCTTCATATACTTCTTTGTCCTACTATTTTGTGGGGTGGTGGGAAGTAGGGGGTGGGGTCGGGAGTTCACTGGGATACTGCTTTGCTGTTTACTGGTAATTGTTTTATTCGATCTTTAATTCATTTGTTTGATGCGATTTTTGTGTATATATTATGTAGAAGGCAGAAGAGGTTGAACCATTGAAGAGGCCTACATGGGTAACTGATGCTATTAAAGATCGAGGTTTTATTGATTATAATCGTGAGGGCGTTCAATACAGGGATCCCAAGATCCGGATGAATGACTGGAAGGAAGTTATGGAGGAATCAAAACCTGGCGCACTTCTCAAAACTCAGTCTGCACGTTGCATGGATTGCGGTACTCCTTTCTGCCATCAGGTAATTTTCCCTGTTTGGAAACTATATGCAACTATTTGTGTTCATCTATTTAAAGTTTCACATATAACCCCTAGGGCCTCCAGGTCTAAGGTTCAAATCCCCTGGGGTGCAAACAATCTCTAGGGGCCATCGGACTGGGGGATTTTCCCCTTGAATTACCCGAGGTGCACTTGTGGGAAACTCCTTGCTGAGGGCCTGTGCATGCTCGGGATTTGTCGGGACTCTGTTCCCGGACACCCAGTGCCAATAAAAAAAAAAGTTTCACATATACTTGTTGATCACTTTAAGCTCCCTTCTCATTTGCAGGAGAATTCCGGATGTCCTCTTGGAAACAAAATACCTGAGTTCAATGAGTTGGTGTACCAAAATCGGTGGCGTGAAGCATTAGACCGGCTTCTTGAGACAAATAATTTCCCTGAGTTTACTGGCAGAGTGTGTCCAGCACCTTGTGAAGGTTCTTGTGTACTGGGCATTATTGAGAATCCCGTATCTATCAAGAGTATTGAGTGTGCGATTATAGACAAGGCATTTGAGGAGGGATGGATGGTACCACGGCCTCCCCTCAAGAGAACTAGGTGTGCCTTTTCAAAATCTATTGACAAGAAGTGGTATTTTCTTTCAAG
Source organism: Juglans cinerea (assembly GCA_961763995.1). Lineage (NCBI taxonomy): Eukaryota > Viridiplantae > Streptophyta > Magnoliopsida > Fagales > Juglandaceae > Juglans > Juglans cinerea. The sequence goes on along the minus strand of CAUIVZ010000011.1, from coordinate 1,705,296 downwards.
TTTTCTATCTTGTTAAATGAGGAGATTCTTTTTCCTTGACTGGTGCTCTTTGAAATGATTTCTCCTTGATTAAATCGTATGCTGACAGATAGTTTTTGTTGTATTAGCCAGTCAGAATAGTCAACTTTTGTATAGAGATTCTGTATGGATAAGTGCCTTACTTCCACCACATGAAAATAATTCAATGTGTATGACTGTGCAGGAAAAGAGTGGCTATTGTTGGAAGTGGACCAGCTGGCTTAGCTGCTGCAGATCAGCTAAACAGAATGGGTCACACAGTGACGGTGTATGAACGTGCCGACAGAATTGGCGGGCTTATGATGTATGGTGTTCCGAATATGAAGGCTGACAAAGTGGATATAATTCAACGGCGAGTGAACCTTATGGCTGAAGAAGGTGTCAATTTTTTGGTTAATGCTAACGTTGGAACTGATCCATTGTACTCTCTTGAACGTTTTCGAAAGGAAAATGATGCTGTTGTTTTGGCTGTTGGAGCCACAAAACCAAGGTAATTCATAGTAGGTGGAAAGATAGAGATTATTGATTTGTATTCTTGTCGTGCATAATCGCTAAGTTTTGTTTAGCTAAACTGATACTTGTAGAACATGTTCAGAGTTTCTAGTTATTTTTTATGCAGGGACCTTCCCGTACCAGGATTGGAGCTATCAGGAGTCCATTTTGCTATGGAGTTTCTTCATGCAAACACCAAAAGCTTGCTTGACAGCAATTTACAGGATGGCAATTACATTTCTGCCATGGGAAAGAAGGTAGTGGTCATTGGTGGAGGTGACACTGGCACAGATTGCATAGGGACATCTATTCGGCATGGCTGTAGTAGCATCATAAACTTAGAGCTTCTCCCCGAACCACCACAAACCAGGGCGCCAGGCAACCCTTGGCCACAGGTTTTGACTTAATTTTTCCCAATGTTTAGTTTATGGCCAGTGTCAAAGCAGATAATTTTTTCTTTTAGTTTCTATTAATACTGATTGCAACCATTAACTGTGAAATGTTTATTTCTTGCTTTGCTTCTAGAAATCGAATTTTGTTGATGGTCCTCTCATCATTAATATTTGCTCAACCATCTCAGTTATGTGCATATTGTTTACATCAACGTCAATGAATTTTGAATGAGATAATGACCTAATTTTTTTTTATCAATAAATAAGAATTTTATTGATGATAGTAGGCATAACCTAATTTGGGACATATACAAGAGCGATATCTAAGCATGATTATCAAATGAGAAAATGACTATTTGAAAGTATTATAATATATGTTGAGATATTCAGTTTTTAGTGTAAATACAAAGAATTCAGAAAATGAGGTAGTTATACTTGTTGATGCTCGTGTAATTAGTCCTTTTATTTTGTGATTGCAGTGGCCTCGTATATTCCGTGTAGACTATGGTCATCAGGAAGCTACTTCCAAGTTTGGAAAAGACCCAAGATCTTATGAGGTATTGACCAAGCGGTTTGTGGGAGATGAGAATGGTGCAGTTAAAGGAGTTGAAGTTGTACGTGTCCACTGGGAGAAGGATGCTAGTGGAAAGTTTCAATTCAAGGAAGTTGAGGGCTCTAAGGAGACTATCGAGGCTGACCTTGTCCTGCTAGCCATGGGATTCCTTGGCCCCGAGCCGGTTAGTTTCTTTACTTTGCTATGCCCTTACAATTCCTCTGTAGAATGAAACAAGTGACCAAGTTGAGTTCCTTTCCTGGAGTAAAAGTCTTCGAGGACAAGCAAATTTTGGCTAGTAATATTAGATAAGAATCAAGGAAATGTTGATCCAAGTTATCTTGGGCTGATATTTAGAACTGGATTTGGATGGTTTTTAAACACAGTTGCTCAGTGGTATTCTGCTCTTTGCTTTTCCAGATGGTAGCAGAAAAGTTGGGATTGGAGCTAGACATTCGATCAAACTTCAAGGCCGAGTATGGCCGTTTCTCAACCAATGTGGATGGGGTCTTTGCTGCAGGGGATTGCCGGCGTGGCCAGTCCTTGGTGGTATGGGCAATATCTGAAGGCCGGCAAGCCGCTGCCCAGGTTGACAAATATCTTGTAAGAGAAGAAAAAGGCCCTGCTGCCAGCCCTTTGATCCGGGATGATCTTACTAAGAGGCATCATGATCTTCCCAAGAGGCAGCAAGACAGCAGCAAATACACTGTAATGAAATAGCTGACCTCAAATTTTCCACCCAACCATTTGAAAGACGATGTGTAGAGAAATTATTTGTAAATTGATCTTTCTCATGGTTGCCCACAAGTGATGCTCAACTTCCAGTTCAAGACACAAGGCCAGGGACTTTTGAGCAGGAAGAAGAAGTACGTTTGCTTGAGGTGGCAAGGTTTTGCAGAAAGCAGGAAGTAGCTTCAATAGTAGTAGGGGGCCGGGATAGGTTTTCATATATTATGTTCAATTTCTTTATTTATAATTGTTTAGAAGTTTAGTTCATGTGGTTGTTATTAAGAAATAATCTACAGTTTGTTTATGTTCAATTTCAGCATGCTTGAATCTGTGTATTCTAGCTCCGACCTCTTTTGAGTTTAATAAATTATAATATTTCTTTTCTTTTCTTTTTTTTTTTTTGGGAGATTTTTGCGAATTTTTGAACTGGATCCATCATATATGGTTTTATAAAAAGTCAAAATACAATTTTAATTGATGTGTCAAGTTATAACGTGTTTGGTCTGATCAAATTGACAATTACCTTTTACAATGGAAACAATGTATAATTATTACATCTATAAAAGGATCTTATAAAATTAAATTTATAAATTGATGTAACTCAATATGAGCTTTTAGATTTACTGTACAATCTAACGTATAACGTCAAGTTACAAGTTTAGTTTTATAGAACTTCTTTATAGAGTATTCGACTTGGGACTCCAACGCTCCATTACAACCATTACCAGGACTGTTCTTCTAGTCCCAAAAGATCGAAATGTAGAGAATTCTAGAAGATGATACAATGGAAATTTTCCTCACTTGTATTGATGTATTTAGAACATTATTTATACAGATTACATACCAAAAGTAAGAGGTTACAGCAATCTAAGTATGAAAAGAATGGAGAGATTTACAACGGTTAGCAAGAATCAAGCTGTATCATATATTTACATTAATGATAGAAATCAGTAACACTAATCTTGGTAAGAATACTCGCATGATCTTAGACTAGGAATCTGGGTGATTGGCTTTGACAGGATCTGCCTTGATACACCCCCTCAAAATTGAGCTGCCATCAGCAAGGGCAATTTTGTTTCTGAGAGCTTCTGTTCTCTGCCGGGATAGTGGTTTGGTTAATAAATCAGCAAGTTGGTCTTGAGTGTGGACATGTCGGACTTGAACTGTGCCTCTTTGAACTAGATCCCAAACAAAGTGAAGATCAATTTGTATATGTTTCATCCTTGAATGTTGAACAGGATTGAAACTAAGATGGGTAGCGCCAAGATTATCATAAAGCAGCGAAGGAGTTGAGGTGAGCTTGAAACTAAGTTATTGAAGAAGAGATTGTATCCAAACAGTTTCAGAGGCAGCATTAGCAAGAGCTCTGTATTCAGCTTCCGTTGAAGATCGTGCAACTGCACGTTGTTTCTTGGAGCTCCAAGAGATGGGATTGGAACCAAGGAAGCAAATATACGCTGAAGTGGAAGTGCGATCATCAAAATTTCCTGCCCAATCATCATCTGAAAAAGTTGTGAGAGTGGGAGCTGCCCTGCATGTCAGTTTAACACCATGAAAGATAGTCTGCTTCAAGTAACGCAAGAGCCTCTTTACTGCTGTCCAGTGTGTGTCTGAGTGGGCTTGTGCATGAATTGAGACAATTTATTCACAGCAAACGAGATGTTTGGGCGAGTGAGGGAAATATATTGTAGACTGCCAATGACCTTTCGATATTCAGTGCTATCAAAAGAAGCAGTTCCATCATTGAGTTTGAGAGGTATGCTGGTGGAGAGAGGAGTAGAGACTTCTTTGGCCCCAAGCATGTTGGTGTTTGACAGTAAATCCCGGACATATTTATGTTGGGAAAGAAAAATTCCATCCTGAGTGGGTAAGACTTCCACTCCTAAGAAATAACGTAAGGACCCCATGTCCTTTAAAGAAAATTTACAGCCGAGTTGCTCAATGATGGAAGTCACAAAGTTTGAATTATTTCCAGTGAGCACTAAATCATCCACATAAACCAGAAGATAACAGATAATTGAATCATGCTTATAAATAAACAATGAAGAATCTGCTTGTGAATTTTTGAAACCAAACTGGAGCAGGGCATTTTTCAGGGCCGAGTACCATGCCCGTGGTGCCTGTTTTAGGCCATAAATGGCCTTGCGAAGACGACATACATGGTCAGGTTTGGTTAAGTCTTTAAAGCCCGGGGGTTGCATCATGTAAACAAGTTCACCAAGTTCGCCATGTAAAAATGCATTATTGATGTCCATTTACCTTAAATCCCAACCATTCATCACAGCAATGGATAAAACAGTCCGAATCGTGGCTGGCTTAACCACAGGACTAAAGGTCTCCTGATAGTCCACTCCCGGACGTTGATGATATCCTTTAGCCACAAGACGGGCTTTAAATCTGTCCACAGACCCATCAGGTTTGCGTTTTACTCGAAAGACCCATTTACAGCCTACCGGATTACAGTGACTTGGAGGAGGAACCAAGTCCCATGTCCCATGCCGCATGAGGGCAGTTAATTCGTGAGACATGGCCGTACGCCAGTGAGGTTGAGAAATAGCTTGACTCACACAGGTAGGTTCTATGATCTCGGGTAGGGGATGCTTTGTGACATTGTGCAATTGTTTGGGTTTGAATATCTGATTCATGGACCGGGTGGTCATATGATGGGTCCGCGAGATGGGTGGGGGTGGATTTGGTGAGAAAGTTTGGGATTCATGCTCAGGTGGGTGGGGATTTTGGTCTGGAACAGAGGTGATTGAGGGTTGATGCAGATTCGGCAATGGGTTGGGAAGGTTAGGGTTTATAGTGGCCGAATTTCCAACATTGAAATCAGAATTAAAAGGAGCATGGAAATCGAAGGAAGAAGAGACTTGAGGATTACCTGGAGGTGCCGTGACCATCGTGGGATCATCAGCCGGAGACACTGTTGGCATAAGAGGCATCACGGGTGGCACGGCAACAGGAACCGAAGGAAGAATCTGCGTAGGAGTTGAGTGAGAGTGTGAAGGGGAAGGCTGTTTGGTCAGTGGGTTTTGGGCCTCGTCAAATAAGATGTGTCGTGAGATGTAGAGCCGGCGTGTAGTTGGATCAAGGCACCGGTAAGCATTTTGAGTGAGCGAATAGCCCAAAAAGATGCAGGGATGGATTTGGGCACCATTTTGTGTTTATTGTATGGTTTGGTGAGAGGGTAATACAAACAACCAAATTTTCTCAATTTGAGATAATTGGGTTGTTGACCAAAAAGAGCCTGGTATGGTGATATATTTTGCAACAAGGATGTGGGTTGACGATTTATAAGATATGTTGTTGTTTGAAAAGCATGAGGCCAATATATGAGAGGTAAATTGGCATCGTGAAGTAATGTGAGACCGGTTTCCACAAGATGACGGTGACGTCGTTCCGAGACACCATTTTGTTGTGGTGTGTGTGGAGCAGTGGTTAAATGACTTATGCCATGAAGAGAGAAAAAAGATTTTAAGCGCACATATTCTCCTCCATTATCTGAGTATATGGTTTTAATTTTGCATTGAAACCGGTTTTCAACAAGCTTTTTGAATAGGAGAAAAATTGTTGCAACCCCGGATTTTGTTTCCATAGGATAAAACCACATATATTTGGTATGATGGTCAACAAAAAGGAGATAATAGCGGGAACCATCTAAACCAACACAATGGGCGGGACCCCAAACATCAGTATATATAAGTTCAAGAGGGGCATTGCTCAATAGACTATTAGAAGCAAAGGGTTGTTGATGAGCTTTATTGATGGAGCATGAAGAACACAAAAAATATTCTTTATTTGTTGTGACTGGAAGTGAAAAATTACGAACAACATTGTGAACAATTTTGGAGGACGGATGACCAAGACGTTTGTGCCACCCGGCAAGAGAGGTGCGTTCATGCACATTTGCAACCTTTGGAGAGACCGCCAGTGTTTCCGGAAGATGTAGACACCATTTTCACATGCACCTCTTAGCAGGGTCACTCCCGTGCTCTTGTCCTTCACAAGAAAATGAGAAGGGTGAAATTCTATAAGCACATTATTTTGTGATGTAAAATGATGCACATATATGAGATTTTTGGAAATGCTTGGAACACAAAGTGTATCGTTGAGAATAAAAGTCTTTTGTGGTGACTTGAGTGTAAGGGATCCTATGTGTGAGACAGCCAAACCTGAACCATCACCAAGTACGACTTCATCAGTACCATCATACTCAGAATGGATGGATAAATTGTTGAGATCTCCAGTGATATTATGGGATGCAGCGGAATCCATGAGCCATTTATTTGCTGTGACATGAGAAGCTGAAGTACAATTGGCTGTCACTGCATTAGAGTTTAGGTGAGGACAAAACTTGGTCGTATGACCAATCTGATCACATAATTGGCATTTGGGCTGATATCTCTTCTGATTAGAGTTGGGCCGGCCCGTGTATTTGGTATTTGGCCGGTTGTCTCTATGTTGGCCTTGATTTCGTGAGAAACCAGAGGGCTTGCCGTAATGCTTCTGTGAAGGATTTCCAGAAGTTTGCTTTCGGTTGGTGTAGTTTGCCGACACCACAAGCTGTTGAGTGGCTGACTCTAGCCGCCGGAGGTAGCTGTCATGTCCAACCAGAAGGTCATGAAGCTCTTCGAAGGTCAGGGATTTCTCCCTTGCACGGATTGGAGCGGCTATTTCCCTGAAATCAGAACCCAAACCGTTAAGAATGTAAAGGGTGAGATCATCGTCAGATATGGAATGGTCGATTAGAGCTATCTCATCAGCCAGTGCCTTTACGGCATGAAGATACTCTGGAATCGATCGATTACCCTTTTGAATCAAGGTAATTTCTTCCTTGAGTTGCATTGCCCTCATTCGGGACTTGCTAGCATACATGTGATTTAATTTTTTCCATGCCTCGCATGACGTTTTAGCGGTAGCAATGAGAGGTGTGATCGTGGTGGAGGTGGAGGCAAGGAGGGCGGAGAGAATTAATTTGTCCTGCCGAACCCAATGGGTTATTTGTAAGGTAGATGACGAAGTGCCATCAGCTTCAGGACATATGGAAGTGCCGGTGACATAATCTAAGAGATTATACCCAATTAGAAGAGCTTCAAATTGGGCACGCCATTGGGGAAAGGTGGAGGAAGTTAATTTCTCATTGATTTGGGCTGTAATGTTGAGAGCAACCAGTGGGATTTCAGTGGGAGAGAAGGGTTGATTGTTGGGAGAGGAAGACATGTCGGAAGAGGGGATCATATTCTCGTTTGAGTTTTGGTCGTCTGATACCATGTAGAGAATTCTAGAAGATGATACAATGGAAATTTTCCTCACTTGTATTGATGTATTTAGAACATTATTTATACAGATTACATACCAAAAGTAAGAGGTTACAACAATCTAAGTATGGAAAGAATGGAGAGATTTACAACGGTTAGCAAGAATCAAGCTGTATCATATATTTACATTAATGATAGAAATCAGTAGTACTAATCTTGGTAAGAATACTCGCATGATCTTAGACTAGGAATCTGGGTGATTGGCTTTGACAGGATCTGCCTTGATACGAAAGTCATCCCTTCTTCCAAGTCACTTGCTCCTGTCATCCTTCCCTCGAAACTTCTTTACATTCCAACTTTTTTAAGTAATACCATAAGAGCATTGGTATTGGATTAGCCAAATGCCTTTTCATCTTTATATTTGACTAATTTTAACAATAACTGGCCCACATTGAATTAGCCAAAGACTTTTCATCTCAAATATGAGCTACAGTAATTTCATTTTACTTTTCAAATATGAAAAGTCCTGTAGCTTGTCTAAACCCATTGTTTATTATATTTCGTATCCTTCTCTCTCCCGCAGCTCTTTTCCTTGATATCGTGTGATGAAATTTTATTTATTAGATTGTAAAAATGAAAATGAATATAATTATTAGAGATTATAGGAGGTTATGAAAATATAATTAATTAATTATAAAAATAAAAAATAATAATATTTTATTATTATAGAGAGTGTGATAACTAATCCAATGTACACTTTAAGTTTTGAATGATTAGCTAAAAGTGAAAAAGTTACATATTAGTCAAAATTTGAAGAATAAAATAGCCAATCCAATGCCAATGCTCTAACAGAATACTTGAGAGTTATTCTGCAAATTGATATACATTAGATTCAAAATGTTGATCAATTGCACCTCCATGGTGCTAATTCATCAGAAGCATTCACCCAACTGCGAAAGGTGATAGGAAGATAACAAAATCAGTGTAAGGATCTATCTAGTTGAAATACAATTGTCTGTACCTCCTTTTGATGAATTGCGTAAAATCAGGTTGTCATAACAGATTGTTTCATTCATATGATTTCCAGCAAATGTATTATATCCAAACAAGGAGCTGGGGCTTAAATTCGGATTGATCTGGTGATAGTTGCATGTTATCTACCAGTTTAAGTGGTCTTCTTCGCATGGACATAATTAACCTTTCTTATTTGCAGATCTCTTAGTGTCGTTCCTGATAAGTTGTTTGTGATTTATTTGTTTTGTTATTCTCATTTGCATGTCTTTTTTGCAGGTTTTTATATTGTTTAGAGTTGGTTCTCTTTGTCTTATACTGTTTTTACCCTGTACGTCTTTTAGTTTTGTACATTGTGTTTTGATGCCTGGATTTTGAGTTTTATGTTTATTTGTATCCCTTAAGTATCTGGTTGTAACCACGGTTTTTCTCCACTACAAGTGAGGACTTTCAATAAAATTGAGATACCGTACTCTTCTTAGAAAAAAAAATGTATTATATCCGAGAGTCAATTACTAGGCATGATTTATTTCAACAAAAAATTATTGAAATCTTCAGCACCTCTCTCTCTCTCTCTCTGTCTCTGTATGTGGGAAACACCTTCAGAAAAATTCTATAGCTTAGAGGTCAGGTTCATTTATGATCTATCCCAAATCCAACTGTTTTGAGTTTTGACAAATTGCAGTCGATATTTTGCTCACAAGAATAGCCTCTTATCTCCTTGAGTGAGACCGGTGTCCGTTGTGGCTGAAGAGAAGCTTTCCCTCCCATGGCAGCGTTTGTGGGTGCTAGCTGCTGGAACATCTGACCCTGAAAACGGTAATGTTTCGAGTGTCCCTACTGTTGGATGCACGTTGAGCCTGAGTCGTAGGATCTGTTCATGGAAAATTAAAATTATGGCACTTTTCAATAGATATATTTGTAAACACACAAACTAAGAAGCAAATTATCAAAGCAATAAACCAAATGATCTGTTCTTAAGATTGATATAAACGTTTCAAATCACTGATTCAAGCGTCACACAACCAAATTAAATACATATCGTATCCAATTTTCCATTTGTTTGTGCAATCCACTTTTGGTACTCTTCATTTTCTACATCCTTACAATTTCTTTGAATTGTTTGTTGTTACTTTACTTGTTTTCTTTCAATTACTATGCTTTATAACTTATTTCCGGATGCCAAATATTAATATTGAGACACTTTTTTTCTTTGCAAGTTAAGTTTTATATAAACTAATTATAAAGTTAATGAGTAATTCTACATACAACCGTGAAGTGCGTACACGTCACGTAATCATTTTGAAAAAGAGTGGAGTCCACTATTAAAAAATTAATTTTTTTTTATGTGAGTCCCATGTTTTATTTATTTTTTTAAAAACAATTACGCAGCGGTTGTACAATTCATAGGTTGTAAATATTTTTTCTCTTATTTTATTTATGACATTCATGGGTATAACAAAGTTTTACATTATAGATAGTATTCTTTTCACTTCTAGATAAAATATATTAGAAAAGTATGAATTTAAAAATTTAATTAGTAACTCTACATTTATCAAATTAATTTGATATAAGAAAACTTGATAACTCTACTTTTATTTAATTAATTAGTAATCTAAACTCATTACGATAAGGCAATGAGTTTAAATAAGGTTTTCTTATATTAATTAGTAGCTCTAAACTCATTACGCCCGCCCCCCTCCCCTGCTTGGTTCATATACGAGTTTGAATTGGAATCTTCTTATCGCCTTTCATTTTATGATAAGAAATGATATTTATAATTTTATGCTGTATAAGTCCCGCACGCTCTTTTAAAAAAATTAAGTAAATATGAGATCTACATAAAAAAATAAATTCTTTTAATAGTAAATCTCATTTTTTTTAAAGGGAGTACGAAACTTGTATATTCTAAAACTCTATCTAGCATTATGATTATTAATTCTTCTTGTTTCTTGTTGCCATAATAAAACTACCAAATTAAAAAAAAAAAAAAATTAGAGATCTCTATTGTTTTAAGTGAAAAAAACTAAAAATTCCGCTAATTACTATTTTTTTTAAAGACTTTTTAAGCTAATATAAGTAGTGGGCCTTGCCTATCTTACAGTTCTTACTTATACATGATGATAGGTGTTAGGCCCAGCATTAGCCCAGACCCATATCGATATCTCTCCCATAAAAGCTTAACTTAAATCCAAGGTATTTTGAGGGCTGTTTTTCATTTCTACCCCTGGCATTCCACCGTGCCCCAGCCCCCGAGTCCCCTCCCCCCTCCTTTCCCAACCCCCCAGATCTGAGCTCACGCCAGCGTCGCCGCCAGTTCCCGTCGACGGCGTCTACACCGACGTCGCTGCCAACCGACGTCCGCACCGCCAGGTATTTTATTGATACATACCCATCTCTTCTTCCCTTTAATCTCTTCCTCAACTCTCTCTCTCCCGATTCCACCACTCCTAATTCCCAAACCCATCTGATCTACTTGCCTCTGAGCTCATCACCAGTTCCTAAAAGGTGAGTCTTTTTCTTTCCCAGATTTTTGTTTTGTTTGTTTTTTTAATGAAAAAGAAAGTGATTTTTGGAGGGTGGGTGAATTTGCTTCGGATCCAGAATGTATCGAGTGAAATTCCGAGCTTCGTTGTCGGAAAACTGTCTTTGATAATGGTGGCTCCACAATCAGTAATATTGAATTAGAAACATATGGTTGCAGAGACAAAGCAGGAAAATTGTTGACTATTCCAAACCTTCGATATCTGATTGATTGGGGACCCAAGAAAGCAAAAAAAGTCCTCAGCTTGGCAAAACCCAATCAACTCTTTTAGCTTATATGTCTTACTTACCCACAGCTTTCTGAATAGCCAAACAGCGGATCAAAGAATCTCAATATATTATGGCAACTGGTGACAGCGTCGTTGATGCGAACTGGCGGCGAGATGGTACAGCGCCGGTGGGGGTTGAGGTTTGGGATTCCGGAATGCAGGGTGACGCGGGGAGCAGGGGGATCTGTTGGGAACAGGGGGAACGTGGGGCTGGGGGGGAGAAATTGGGAAAAAAAATTAATGACGTGGTGCTGAGTAACGTAATATGTAGGATTTTGTGTGCTCTGTTTGTCTGTTGAAGTTTTCTTTTAGAGAGAAGAATTTTTAGGGGATATTATTCTTCTCCCACCTAAAAAAAGTCTCGGTCGTCCACGTTGCAGGTGGATATAGCACCACGATGCATTAAACGGCACCGTTTATTTCGAAGCCCTGACGCGGCTCTCCCTCTCCCTCTCCCTCTCCCCCCCCACTCTCTTAGGTTCAGCCGTCAGCGGGCTTTTTCTTTCTGTACAAAGCCGAGGACCAAAGAAGGAAGAATGGCGAGCAAGCTGGGCCGTCTGTTCTCATCCATATCCACTCTCTCCGCTCCCAAACTGAGCTTCTCCCACAGTAAATCCTACCCGTTGGCTTGGTCCGTGTCCGATTCGGCGAGTCGACTCATCTGCTCAGCTACTCAGCAGCCGCAACCACTCAACGAAAACACCAATAAGCAGCAAGCAGATGAGACCACCAAAAATGATATCCAGAAGGAAAGCGAAGACGATCATCAAGAAGAGGAAGAAGACGATGAGGATGACGATTTTGTGAACAAAGCTACCGGTGAAGTCGGTGGGCCTCGCGGGCCCGAGCCCACCCGATTCGGCGATTGGGAGCGAAATGGTCGGTGCTCTGATTTCTAACTAAATTTTCATATATATGAGATCAGTTCGTGCCGTTTTGATAGCGAAATAAAATCAAATTTCCTTGTACTTTGCATTCTGCTTTTGCTTAGTTATTTTGTTGTATTTTTGTTTTGGATGTAAACAAAAATTCTGAATAAATAGATGAAATTAAACCGCATGAACAAGACGTTGGCTTGGTAGCCATGAAAACATAGAGGGAAACTAAGCCAATGACAAGGGAATGAACATTCAAACAAGCTTTGTACGACTGGCATGGAGGAATGGACCTTTATGGTCTTTTGCTTCTTCAAGATGTGCATGTGAATGCAGGTAAAGCCGAGTTCGCATACTCTGCTGCAATTCATATTGACTGCTTTTTATCACAAGAGCAGTGCCCTGTGATCAGCTTTTTCAATAGACCAAGAATTTGTGATCCTACTTGCTTAATATCAATCCTCTTGGCCCCATCAGTTTCTTAAGATGCAATAATTGTACAATGGAAAATTATATTTTTCAGTCTTAGTATTTTATCATTTTCAATCATACCATATCATATGATGTGCAATATTTTACATAGCTTTCCATTTAAGTGGTTCATATGATATCTTAAATTTACTTTACAATATAATTCTCTAAAAATCTTAGTCTCCTCTCTTTTTCTCATTGGAAAAAGGGGTGGAGTGGGAGTGTGTGTAGGGGCACGTGGTGACAGTTATAACAGAAAAAAGGTGGTCCAAGGCGTTGAGGAGAATTTCGTGGCGGTCCAAGGCGTCAAGTGAGAGGTAGATTCCAGATTAGGGCTCGATGTCAGGGGGTTGTAGAAGGTTCTAGTGACGTAGCTGTAGCGGAAGAGAGGCAGAGTACGGTGAAGTTAAGAGGAAGAATGGATGACCTGGAAGAAAAATGGAAGAGGTTCATGCTGCTGGAAGAGGAGATATTAGATATAGTGATCGAAAATAATGCCTTTGAAGAACAAAGAACAAAGGACAAAGAAGCTTGGTGGGGAAAGTGTGCTCGACAAGAACTATAAGTAGGGAGGTTCTGGGGTCAACAACGGCAAAAATATGTAGGATAAGCAAGGTAGCTAAATTTACGGAGGTAAGTCTGAATGTCTTTTTTATAATTTTCAAGAATCAAGTCGATAAGCAAAGGGTACGGGCAAGGAGACCCTGACTTTTCAATAATCAGTTGCTAATTTTAAAGGAATTTAAGGGGTATACTCCATTGCAACGGGTGAATTTTGATTACGAGAGATTCTGGGTGAGGATGTACAATTTGCCCTTATCTTGCATGATAAAAGAAAGAGGGGAACAGATTGGAGGAATAGTGGGGAAGGTAGAGGAGGTGGATGTGCAGGAGGATGGGAGTTGATGGGGTAGCTTCTTGAGAGTTCAAATTTATCTGGACTTGACACAACCCTTAGCAAGAGGAAGAACACTAAAGGTGAAGGGTAATAGCCTCTGGATTCCAGTTAGTTATGAGAAGTTGCCGCATATATGTTTCTCTTGTGAGTGCATTGTCCATGGAGTTAATGGTTGCTGTAGTCTGTTGGAAAACTCAATGGGTAAGAAAGATTAATATGGAATATGGAATATGGTTGAGGGCAACTTAGGTTCAAAGGGCTAAGAACTATAACAACAGTCCTAGAAGGGAAGAGGAGAGAAGTAGGTGGAAGAAGGAGGGGGGTAAAATTGCCACACAGTGGGGGGAGTAATGAAGAAAAAGGAGGAGAGGGGGTGAGAGGGAGAGACGTGGGTGAGGTTAAAAACAATAGGGGTGGGGAAGAAAGGGAAGGGGGATGTTCAAAAAGTGAGTTGTCAATAAATGGAAGAGTAGAGGAAAACAATTTACAAAAAAATAGTGTGGAAGTGATTATGTGTGAGGGGAGGGGAAAAATCAAAAAGAGAGGGGCAAGATGGTTCTATCCACTTTGAAGTTACAGGGGCAAAAAAGGAGTAGAGAGGAGGGGGGGGGGGGGGGGAGTCTTCCAGGAAATTGAATAGGGCACTGGAAATACAGCATTGAAGGAGGGGTTATTGGAAGAATTTGAACATAAGATGGGTAGTGAGGTAGCTGAGCAGTTAAAAAATAAGGGAGCATGGAAGATGAGAGTTAGAGCAAAAGGAATCAAGGGTGGGCTTGTTTTATCAAATGATAACAAACAAGAGGAGTGGATGTGGTGATTCTGATGAAGGTGTGAATGGCAAGATAAAGAACAGAGGGAAGTGGAGCAGTGGAAAAGATGCAGAAGATAGATCTGTTATAGTGGCGGAGGCCGAGTGTCAGCCCCACCAAACATTGTGAAAATCTTAAGTTGGAACTGTCGAGGGTTGGGGAATCTTCAAACAATTCAAGATCTCTGCAATTTGGCAGAGAAGAAAATAAACCCAATTTATTTTCATTATGGAAACTAAGATTAAAGAAGGATTGAAAGTTTGAAGAAGAGGTTACACTTTGAGGGTTGTTTTGTTGTAGACTTAGTGGGAGGGTGGAATGGTTCTACTATGGAACTCTAATGTGGGAATTGATATAGTGAATTACTCCCAAATACACATAAATGCTTGGGTTTTAGATGAAGAAGTAGAAACGAGATGGCTGCTTACCTGTTTCTATGGGTAGCCTGAAACTGTTAAGAAGAAGGATTCATGGTTTTTGTTGAAATCTTTCAAGCCTCAGGAGTTTGAAGGGTGGTGCATAGTGGGGGATTTTAATGAAGTCCTCATTAATGATGATAAGCTTGGGGGAAGAGCAAGACCAGAAGGACAAATGGAACTATTTAGGGAAGTTCTAAATGAAGGGAACCTTCATGACTTAGGTTGGAAGGGTGACAAATTTACATGGAGTAACTTGCATGGAGATGAAACCTTCACTAAGGAAAAGTTAGACAGGGCAGTGGCAAATCCCGAATGGTTAGATGTGTATAAGGAGTTGTGGGTGGAAGTAATGGTGGTTAGAACTTCTGATCATAAGCCACTGCTAGTTTACTTGCTAAAGGAAAGGGAAAAAGGATGGGATAAAAAGAAAGTTTTTAAGTATGAAGCCAATTGGGCTCTTGAAGAGGATTGCGAGCTGTTTTTAAAGGAAATATGGAAGAGGGAAGAAGCTGGAAGGGAACCCTCTAGCAATGTGGTTAGTTTATTAAACAGAAGTAAAGAAGCTTTTTAGAAAGTAGAAGCAATGCTGATGAGATAAGGAGAGTGAAAGAGGAGTTGAGTTTAATGCTAGAAAAAGAAGATTTGAGATGGAGACAAAGGGCCAAAAGAAATTGGTACAAACTTGGAGATAGAAACACTAAATATTTCCATGCTTGTGCTAATCAAAGGAGAATGAGGAACCTAATAAAAGAAGTGAAAAATGAAAGCAACAGAATGGTCCGTGGGCATAAAGAATTGAGAAAACTTTCAGAAGTTATAATGAAAAGTTGTTTCAGACAACAAACCTAAGTAGCTAAGATATTGAGGAGTGTGTTATGGGATTTGAAACAAGGGTCACAACAAATATGAATGAAAGAGTCTCGAGGAGCTTCACTAGAGTCGAGGTGGTAGAGGCTGTGAAGCAAATGACTCCTTTAAAATCTCTTGGTTCTGATGGGTTTGGAGCGTGTTTTTATCGAAACTACTGGAGTGTTGTTTTAAATGAAGTTTGCCAAGCTATGTTATTTGTTCTTAATGGTAATTCTATGGATCCTTCTCTCAATTACACTTATCTAGCTTTGATTCCTAAAATAAAAGACCTTAAAATGGTTAGTGACTACAGACCTATCAATCTGTGTAATGTTATTTACAAAATAGTCTAAAAAATAATCACAAATAGATTCAAAAAAATGTTCTATGAAATTATTGCCCCTACCCAAAGTGCCTTTCTACTAGGGAGAATGATCAATGACAATATCATGGTTGCTTATGAAATGTTACATTCTATGAAAACAAGAAAGAGGGGGAAGGTGGGGAGTATGACCATAAAACTTAACATGTCTAAGACATATGATCGTGTTGAGTGGGTGTATTTGGAGGCATTGATGATAAGATTGGGTTTTTGTTAGAAGTGGGTGAATCTTATTATGATTTGTGTTAAATATGTGACCTATTCAGTGTTGATAAATGGGAAGACAGGCTATAAATTCTACCCTTCAAGGGGATTAAGACAGGGTGACTCATTGTCACCCTATCTTTTCATTCTTTGTGCTGAAGGGCTTAGTTCCCTGTTAAATACCTATGAGAAGCAGCCAATTACAAAAGGTGTGTAAGTGATTTGAGGGGAAAAAGTATCAATCATCATCTTTTTGCGGATGATTGCATATTGTTTGGAAGAGCTAAGATATAAGAGTAAGACAAGCTTCAAGAGCTACTGAAAAAATATGAAAAGGCTTCAAGTCAGTTTCTTAATAAGGAAAAGACCTCTGTATTTTTCAATAGCAATATTAAGGTTGAGGACAAGAGGAGGATCATGGAAGTTGGAGATTCAATTGCATGTGGAAGCTATGAGAAATACTTAGGTCTTCCTGCTATTGTAAGAAGATCCAAGTATAAGATTTTCAGAATTTTAAAAGATAAGAGTGTGGCAGAAGATCACCGGTTGGAAGAACAATATTTTTATCACAAGCTGGCAAATAAGTGTTGATAAAGGCAATTTCATAGGTTATTCCTACATACACCATGAGTGTATTCTAACGTCTCAAAAAGCTGTGTAATGACATAAATGGTATGTTTTCGAAATTTTGGTGGGGCAAGCAGCAAGAAGAAGGGGAATATAGTGGAAAAAATGGGAGAAGATGTGAATGCAAAAAGGGAATAGGGGATTGGGGTTTAGGGACTTGGAGAGCTTTAACCTAGCACTCTTAGCAAAATAAGGGTGGAGGTTTATCAAGAATCCTGAATCCTTAGCAGCTATGGTTTTCAAAGAAAAGTACTTTAGGCATTCTAGTCTAATGGAGGCAAAGCTTAGCTCACAATCATCATTAATATGGAGGAGTATATGGTTAGCTAGAGAGCTGTGGAAAGAGGGTTTAAGGTGGGAGTGGAAGATGGAAGCAAGATTCAGATTTGAGGTTCCAAATGGCTGCCAACTCCAACATCCTTTTTTGTGCAGTCACCTATCTCTATCTTGAGGGAAGATTCCAAGGTGGAAGAGCTTATTGTAAAGCATAAAGGGGAATGAGATGAGTAAAGGATTAAAGCCATTTTTTAAGTGAATAGGCTGAATAGATTCTAAGTATACCTTTGAGTAAAGGTAATGCACAAGATAGGATTATTTGGGGTCCATTGAAGAAATGTATGTTCACTGTAAGTAGTGCTTATTATCTGCAACTTGAAAGATTAAAAAACAGTAGAGGTGTATGTTCAAAGGAGGAGAAGGAAGATAAAAGGTGGAGAAACATATGGGATCTTGAAGTGCCAGGTGTGGTAAAGCTTTTCATGTGGAAGGCTGGAAATGACTTGCTGCCTACAAAACAGAACCTGTTCAAGAGATAAAATTTTGAAGATCAAAGTTGCCCAATCTGTCATTCAGAAGAGGAGTCAGTTATGCATGTTCTTTGGGAATGCTCATAAGCTAATGATATATGGGAAGATGTTCACAGTATTGTCCAGAAATGGAGTAGTACAGATGCTGACTTCATGCATTTGTGGGAGAAGCTTATGGAAAGATTGAACAAGAACCAGTTTGAGGAGATGACAATGCTATTTAGAAAATTTTGGCTTAGAAGGAATGAATGTGTTTGAAAAGAGACTCACTTGCCTAAGAAGTTTATTAAAAACAACAAAGGAAGTTCTTGAAGAGTTCAAGCATTTTCAGAGAACACAGAGAAATGATGGTCAGTTATCGAATGTTGTCAGTAATAGGCAGACATGGGAAAAACCAGAGGCTGGTTTTGTAAAGGTTAACTGGGATGCTTCCCTAGATACCAAGAGGAAAAGAATGAGAGTGGGGATCATGATCAGAGACGAGGAGGGAGAGGCTTTGGTTGGTATCTGTGATCAAAGGGATAATGTGCATAATCTAGCAGTAGTAGAATGTAATGCACTCTGGAAGGCCATGGAGTTGTGCAATGTTCTTAATATACAAAAGGCAATTTTCGAAAGGGATGCTAAGGCTGTTGTAATGGCAGTCAAAAGTGATGAGGATGATTTGTCTTTTTTTGGTTCTTTAGTTAAAGATATCATAATTATATTAAAAATAGATCAGATTGGAATTTACAGTTTGCATATAGAGATAAGAATATAGTGGCTCATACTTTAGCTAAGGAAGCTTTAAGATTAGAAGAAGAAAAGGTGTGGATAGATGAAGTTCTAGATTTCATTGTAAATTGTCTGGAAAAAGACAAACTTTGTATTATTTGAAGCTTGATAATGAAATATAGAGGTTTTATTTTTTTTTAAGAAAATATTGACTTTATAATAAAAGTAGATTTATAATTTAACGTATCACATCAGTGAATATCCTTATTAAAAAAAATGATATGATCGTAGTGCATGAGCGTACACAAAAAAAAATAAAAAATAAAAAATGATGTGCGTGGTGCATGAAGAGCACACATTTCTTATTGAACATTTTCTTCCTTGTGCGGTACATGAGAAAGTTGGAGACCAAATAAGTCAAAAGATAGCGTTCTTTTCAGATGTCGGTCATGCGAATTTGAAGAAGATATTGTAAATAGTGGGGAGCATTATAGCCGTGGTACACATGAAATAAGTTTTGAGACCAAACAAATCAGATCAAAAGATATGGTTCTTTTTCCATGTCGATCATGGGAATTTGAATAGCCTGCTTTTTATTTTAAAATTAGCAGTGGATCGAGCCAATATTAAATGTGACATGTCACGTATCTGTAGCAGCCTGTATATGGCTCAATCCCCTTAAAATGTGTTGCAAGGTGTAAATTGCAATTATGGGTGTTCTAGAACTCGATTTTGACCAACTAGACGCCTTGAATTATTGTTTGAAAGATTATAATTTTATAATATTTATTGTTGTCAAGATATATTTTTTAAACAATATTAAGTTCTTGATGATATAATTACGGTTGTTGATGCATTTTCCGACTTTAACAGTATGATCGGATGTTTCTTTCTTTTTCATGCGGTGGTTCATAGTGGTGGTATGTTTAGAATGTTCATTTATGATTTGCTTGATGATAAACGAGTAAAAGTAAATGATGCAAGTATTTATGTGGTTCCTCAAGATAACATCCACCAGTTTTTGGTGTAAAATCCACCATAAATATAGTAGAATACAAGTTCTCCATTCTACAATCACAACTCTGGAAAAGTAGCCTCAAAACTCTTGGTTCTCTCATTCTCTCTAGTAGTCCCTCCAACCCTCAAAGGAAGCAGATCCTTTTTTATGTTGCCTCCCTTCCCCTCCTTCAAGTCCTTTCCTTTTAGTTTATATCCGTTCTCTTGTTTTATGTTTCATCTTTCTTTTATGTCTGATCAAGACTTGTTATTGTCAGATCCCCTATTTCTTTCTTTTATCCTAATTTAAAACTTAATTTATCTGTCAATCTTTATACTAAACTATACCTTTCGTCACGTCACTTGACAAGCAACAAATATTTCGGATAGATCTCATTTTCGAATCATCAATCGAACTCGTAAATTAAGGTAGAAGTCTGTACCCTTTTTCCTTCCAAGATGGAAAAATATGCACGAAAGGTTATTGACTCAATCCATGATCTGCTTGTTACCTTAAATTCGTTAACGTTGTATCTACGTTTTGACCTCAACAATTCCCAGTGGACAAGACATGGTATTGATGGAGCATTATGAACAAGTAGAGTAGTTTTTGACTTCGCTAATGCAACATACGAAATTATGGCTAACGTTTCAATAATTTTGAGTTAACTATTAAAACAGTATATTACAAATTTATTATTTTACTCCATGAGTTTGACAATTTTATCAATTAATTATTTACATCAGATTTTTGTTAACTAATATATAAATGAAAATTCTAACATGTCTGGTCGTGTACTGTACATCAATACTGGAAAATCGGCATACCGCATGACTAAAAAGAATACAAATATAAAGATAAAAGCTCTAAATAACTTAAAACATTATCAATTAATTTTTTTAAAACAAAATCAAATTGAAGAAGCATAGAGTAAATTCTAATCAAAACACACAAAAATGAAAAATCAAATCACCAAAACATTAATTAAGGTGCCGTTTGAATAGTGAATTGAGATGAGATGAAAGTTGAATAAAATATTATTAGAATATTAATTTTTAATATTATTATTGTTTTGACATTTAAAAAAATTAAATTGATACACTTCTAAAAAAACGTATACGAAAAGATAAACAAGAAAAGAAATATATATGAAAATATAAAGATGTCTCAACCTATATAGGCACGAACTTAGTTACTAGGCCTGGCCAGATGCCTTTATAATGATAATTTTGTTTATATTATTTTGTATTTTGGGTTTTATTTTTTAATTTTTTTACTTTATTTTTTTGGATATTTGGTTTTACTTTAATTTTTTTACTTTAATATTTTAGATTTTATTGTTTTGTTAAATGATTTTGATATATACAAGTCTCACATATATCAAACTTTTTTAAATTCTACTCATTATCTTTATACCAAATATCACACATAATTTTTATTTTTTTAATTTTTTTCTCTTAGCAAGTATATATTGTAGGGATGACGAGTAGAAGAACTCAAAGTGAAAGAATACAACAAAAATAAAAATAAAAATAAGTATGGTACATGAGATAATCATGATTAGTAGCAAAGCTCTATAAAAAAGTGTGAAAAACTCAAATTTCTTTTATAGAGTTCATTTTTTTATAAAAGATTTGCGTAAGTCTTTATTTGGAATTTGTCCCTAACATTGCTCTATTTTAAATATTTCTAGTTTTCAGTTTTTAGGATTTGGGGTGATGCTAGGCCACCAATAGACAGTACCAATTAAATTGGGAACCGACAGTGTAAATCTTTTTTAAATCATTTATATATATATATATATATATTAAAAAAAATACAATATTAAAATATAAACTTTAAAAAAAAAAAAAAAAGACAGAATTGGTAAACTTTATCGATGGAGTATTAATGTATCGGTGGCCGTATAATTTCCCTAGGATTTTGGACTTATAAAACTATTTGAGCAATATTAGGTACAGTCTCCAAATGAGGATTACAATGTAAGTTTAGGTTATTTTAACTTTAAAATTTTTTAAAATTACAAAATTATCCCTCTTAAAATGATGTTTTTTCTCATTTAATAAAGGGCTTGCACATACAGTCTTCAAATAAGGATTGTAAATATAATTTCTCAAACTTAATTTACTCTTTTTAGTCGTATGACATATGTGCCACGTACCTCGATCGGTACGTATTTTCAGAAGTGATAATAGTTAAATTCTTCAAAGACAATCATACGCATGCACTTAATTTCAGCTTCTTGATCAGTTTGAATGCGCATGAGCTCAATTAATGGAACCCCGGCCCCCCCATATAGCCTTTTTGTTTTTTGTTTTTGGTTTGACTTTGATTTACAAATTATGATCACTGATCTTATGGGTTCATATATTAAAAATCTGAGGTCCAAGACTTTAGAATATTAAAAAAGTATTATAACAATTGTATTAATATATATTGCTAGCTACTAGTTAGTAGTTAGTGCATGAGCAATACTTCTTAATGACCCCTCAAACACCAATACCTTCCACCAAATAATGCATATTCTCAAAGTCGTCACCACTACCACCACCTTCTTTTTCTTCTTCTTCTCCATGCCATACCTAGCAACAAGCAAGGAGTTATGCTTAAACTCCGACGTTTGCCGCCGCAACGAGCCGAAGATTCACTTCCCGTTTCGAATAAAAAGCCGGCAGCCGGAATCATGTGGCTATCCAGGTTTTGATTTGTTTTGCAACGAAGCAGGCCAAACACTTATGAAGTTGCCTGGCCCTTATTCCGGAGAATTCATGGTTCAAGGGATAGACTATCTCAAACAAGAAATATGGCTCAACGATCCAAAGAGTTGTCTCCCTAAAGTAGTTCTTTTCCATAATCTCTCTGCTGGTTCTCCTTTCAAGGGCGTAAATTATCAAGATTTTACGTTCTTTAACTGCTCAGAGAGTTATGATTTGGGAGTTAGTCAATTAACTCCGATTGTTTGTCTCAGTGATTCTAACTACACAGTTTTTGCTACCTCCTCTGCAAGAGTTATTGAAATCTTATCAACAACGTGCAAGTTAATCAAAACTGTGTCGATTCCAGTTCAGTCCCCATTTGACGAGCAGATATTGTCATCGGACCTGAGTGATGATCTGAGGCTAACATGGGATGAACCTGGATGTGGTAAGTGTGAGTCACAAGGTGGGCAGTGTGGATTTAAGAGCAACTCCAGCCATAACATTGTGTGTTCACACATTCCTCAAAGTGGCCGTAAGTTTCTATATTAATTAATTTGATATGATCTCTAGATGATCTTGCCTATTATTTGAAATACAAAGAGAAATTTATAATAAGAATAGAAAATAGATAGATATACGAACTACTGAACATGCATTTAATTATGCTCGAAAAGTCAAAGGTCTGTAGCCTGATTGGCATAACCCTCAGCTTTCAAAATGAAGGTCTGGAGTTTAAAACCCCAACTACAAAAAAAAAGAAAAAAATTCTGCTCCAAAAATTCACCCAGAAATATAACTATATTAGATTTTTACAATACATTTTAAAAATAGGCCAGTAAATTAAGACAAAAGCATGAATATTAACTAAAGCATATGCAAGGGTTCTTAGGGGTCGGTCTTCACCTTATTTTATTTACGGCACATTAATTATATGATATAAATAAATAAAAAAAATCACACGTTAGCAATTAGAGAAATAAACTAGCTAGCAGGCAAGATAAATATATAATATGGTGAGTTGATTTGATCATAAGGTATTACTTATCAATATCCTGTATAGGAGGAATTTCTTCCTGGCAGGCCAACTTCATTAATTCCCTAGTGATCATGTAACCAACTTCATTAATTAATTACCTAATTATATCCTCCCCCCCCCCCCAAGAGAAGATACGACTAATTTGATATATTCAGCTTAATTGATTGATTTTGTTTAATTAAAAGAAGATGATCAAGTGAAGAATTAAAGAGTGATCATCAGATAATATTAATTGGTGTTTGATTAAGGCAATTAATTAAATATTAGCTAGACTTATCTATATTAATGATCATCGACTTTGACCTAAAGTTTTTGGTATTAATTTTAATATTATCATATGGTCAATAATTTTGTTTTATTATAAATTAATCTTAATTGTGATTAGAAACGGCCTTCAAGATAAGTGTTGAGGAATTAATTATTAATTATAACTGATCACACTCCAAAGTCTTGAAATAATCAGAGATTTGAATTGCTCCACCCTTGATCATTTTAGATGCCCTGATCAGTACTCTTTTCACACTGCAGCCATATATAGCTTTCAGTATATATATATATATATATATATATATATATATATATATGGTTGACTACAAAATATTAATATATATGGAATCATTTTTATTACAAATATATAATTATTTTTAATTATATCCTAATTAATTAGCAGCCTATATTTTATAGTCAACCAAGTAAAGTACTAATTAATATAAGCTGCATGCATCAAGACCAAGTCACAAAACATGACATGACTGGCCACTTAGGGTCCAAGCTTATACCCATATGGTAGATCAGTCCCACATGAAAATTGTAAATCTGTGAGTTCTTTTTTAATCAAGCCAAGCCCACTCAAACTAGTTTGGAAATTAGTAGGTTTTTGTATCAATTAATTAGCAATGGGCTTGACAGGTACATTAATTCCCCCATTAATGCTGGGGCTGGATGATTCAGCCTTCACCTTCAAACCTAATTTTGGTTTGGACAACTGCAATACTACGCCCAATCATTTTCTCCA
Organism: Juglans cinerea; assembly: GCA_961763995.1. Taxonomy (NCBI): domain Eukaryota; kingdom Viridiplantae; phylum Streptophyta; class Magnoliopsida; order Fagales; family Juglandaceae; genus Juglans; species Juglans cinerea. Next base: position 1,681,226 of record CAUIVZ010000011.1, on the reverse strand, counting down.
ATTTTGTTAAAATATAAAATAAATAATAAAATTTATCTCTTTTTATTAGTAATCTTTTAGAATAAGTGATGTTTTTACGTGATATTAGAGTAGAGATCCTAAATTTATATCTTAACTCTATAGTATATCATATTTAATTAAAATTTTTACGAGTTAAGCCCACTCATTGAGGGGAAGTCTGACCTACAAGTAAATGAGAGTGTTATGATATAAAATAAATAGTAAAATCTAACTTTTTTTTCACCAGTTTAAATTTTTAGAACAAGTGGTGATTTCACAAACTCGATTCATTTAGATATATTAAGCAATGCTTTTAGCTAGAGGTATCAGGTTGGGATTCACTAGGGAAACGGAAAATCTATTTACAAACTTGCATATTGTGTAAAAAAATGGTATGTTTACTCACTAAGTACTTGTTAATGGCAGTACTCTTAAGATAGATAATGAAGATCTACTGACAGTGTTAAGCATTGCATCTCAAAAAGCTGAGACACAGTGCTCACAATGGTTTTAACGAGTTTTAAGGTCTGTTTGGCCGGAACATAATTGTTCTCACATACTCTCAGACTATTTATAAACTATTTTATTATTATTCACATGTTATATGAGATGTTCTTAGCATCCAAACAAAGTTTAAATTGTTTGTACATCAATTTTTTTATATGATCTAAAACAGTTTAATTTGTGAAATAATAAATATCCTAAAGACATGATGATGATGAAGAATTTGCTTAATTATTCTCAGGACTTCCAAGGGGGGCACGCTATGCGATTACCATAGGCGTAGGAGTACCAGCAAGCCTGTGCTTCTTAGGGCTACTAAGTTTCCTTTGTGGCAGGCTCAAGTCATTTGTTAGGAGACGCGACCCAATCCCAGAATCGAACCCCTCAGTTGCTCCACAACCCACATTGGTTCTAGGCCTCGATGGGCCAACGATAGAGTCCTACCCAAAAATAGTCCTCGGCGAGAGCCGGCGCCTGCCAAAGCCCGATGACCACACGTGTCCGATATGCTTATCCGAGTACCGGCCCAAGGAGACGCTAAAGTCCATACCCAAATGCCAACATTGCTTCCATGCTGCATGTATTGATGAATGGCTTAAGTTGAATGCTACATGCCCCATTTGTCGAAACCCTCCTCCTCAACCATTACCTGCATTAATATCGGTGGATGTTTCATGATACAGCTAAATATTCCTTTCATACTTGGGGACCATGTTGATATCCAATTAATTACGTGAGCATGATACATAATTTTCATTGGTGGGTGATTATATTAATGATCATGTATATTTGTGTAAGGGGGACATGAATTCCGTGCATGCGAGACCAAAAAGACAAGATTGGCAGGACCATCGACGTAAGTAATCATGGGAGGACTTTTATTAGCTGCATGTTCCTTTCTTGTTTCTTTTTTCAGTTCTGCTAGAGTCACTTTTGTATACTTTTTGTATACTTTATTGATGTAATTAACTAAAATAGTTATTTTATATTAAAAAATGTTACGCAACCAATCACATTAATAATATATACAAAGAGTACGCACAAATGACTGGACATAAATTTTTTATTCCTTTTCTACATTTCTTCTTCTTTTCCTTGTTGAATAGAAACTGGCTTATTCTAGAGGGGTCATCGATGGAGAGATTTAGGCTTCGTTTGGTTACTGAACTCAGCTGAGCTCAGTTGAGTTCAGTCTAATTTTAAGCTGAGTCTAACATCTAAACACTTAACTCTCAAATTACTAAACTCATCCTAACTCAAAACCTTCTTACACATAGGACTCACAACTTTTTTCAACTTAAAACATCTTTATACGTGGGACTCATAACCTTTTTTACTTTTCTATAAAAAATACTAAACTCATCTTAACATCTAAATATATTTTAAACTCAGTTTAGATAGGTCTCACATAATTCTCTTCACTATTTAACTTATTACTATTTATAAAGAACTCAACTCAACTCAACTCAACTCATTATAATTCCGTGCACGTAATCAGTTGCAAAAAGCTTTCTTTTCAAAGTCAGTGAGCTTTCAAACTAGTCTGCAACTAATTAATTGCATTGGTCTACGTACGTACATCATGCATTCAGCTTTCTGCGAAGATTAGGTGCATATATGGTTTGCCACGAAAATATGATGAAAAAAGGATTAGGTCGACAGCATTGCTTGCTTTTTTTTTTCCCTTTTAAATCACAAAAATTGAAAGATATATATCGAAATAATTCGTACGTCTTATTTTTAACAATGATATTGGTTTTGAAGACAAAAATCTCATGTTTTACAATTTTCTCATTTTATTGACATTCTAAGAAATTAAAAAAGAAGAGAAAAGAAAAGGTAGAAAGGGAGGGATATGGGATTGTCTCTAGGCCTATGTCCATATGTATATGAATGGATGTAGTACTTGAGAGTTGATGATTTCTTCTTGTCCCCATTTGCAAGTTGATTGAAGAAAAAACTACACCAGGACCGACACCAATCAATAGGATATTGTCTGTACTCAGTATACAGGTAAGTAGAGGCATCTGCATTGGCTGCAACATTTAGTAATTAATAGTGCTAATCGTCTTCTGAGTACAACATGATTGGCACCCATATATATCATCATCCTGTATAGTATACTCCCAAATTGTAATGCATGCAGGCTTATAATTCTGATTCTGGGATGATTTCTAATTCTTGATCTAGACCTCTTACAGGCACAGTTGCGATGTTGGCCCTTGCAAGACTTGTAGGACCAAAGGGATTAGGAGGCATTGTTAATTTACTTCATTCTCTTTCCAACATTTGAACAACAAATTTCATGGAAGGGCGATCTATTGGGTGCCATTGGATGCACCATAGTCCCACAATAGCAAGTTTCTTTGCAATTTGAGCTTCCTCATCATCCTCAATAAAAACTCTTAACTCTTCTTTTTGCTCTAAGAGATTATAGATCCATTCTGGAAAATAAATTTGACCAGTCTTTTCCAATGTAAAGTCAACATTTTCCAATTGGACCAAAGGGATTAGTGCAGTAGCATGCACCGTGTGCCGGCATGGATGATGCGAGCATTGCAATTGCTACACACATTGCTTCGAAAGCCCTAAATGGTGCCATGTGCACTATAGCACGCACCGCATAAGTGTTGAGCCCAAGCTCATCCAAGGTTTACCCCGTCTGGCCAGTGCAACTCACCATATGGGTGGGTGTTTATATATATATATTAAAAAAAATTTAATAAAACGTCGTTTTTTCTTAAGTTTTATTCTTCTTAATAAAATTAGAAAACTTTTCATAATCCCTCTCTCTCCCTCTCTCTCTCTCTCTCCCTCCCTCTCCCCCCTCACATTGTCGCCCCCAGCCTCCCAGAGTCTCTCTCTCTCTCTCTCTCTCTCTCTCTCTCTCTCTCTCTCTCTCTCTCTCTCTCTCTCTCTCTCTCTCTCTCTCTCTCTCTCTCTCTCTCTCCGAGTTTGGTTTCGAAATTCAGATTTCTTTTTTGTTTTTCAATTGGTTTTGGACGATGGGAGGTTTTGGGCGGGGTGGGTGGACGGCCGCGGTAGCCAATCCACCCCAGGCTTCCGGACGAGGGTATCCACCTACAATGGGTAGGGCCAGGCCTCGAGGATCCAAATCTCCCCCCACTGCCCATGCGTTGGTAGTGGGCGAGAGACCAGGGTGGCCCTCGTCCAAGAGGTGCGGGTAGCACCCCTAGTGAACATTAACCTAAATGGTGAGGAAGAAGATAAACAATTGTCTTTTTTTTTTTTTTTTTTTGTCTTTTTTTTTTTTGTGATGGGTTTGGGATGTGGGCTACAAAATGGGTTAGGTCATTTTTTAAATTTATTTTGGCTTAGCCTGTATTCTTGTGTTAAAGAAAGTAAAAGGTCTCGATCATTATTTAGACCAACATCTAGGCCAAGGCAAATTGGACCATAAGGACAATGGCGAATAAGCTGAGCGCCCAGGAGGGTAGCTCGCAGACTTTCTGTTTTGGTCTAGTATGCTATATTAAAAAAAGAAAAATCAGACTCAATTTGTTTTAAGGTTGGACTATTTTTTGTGACCTAACAAGAAGGCACATGATACACGCTGGCAATGGACTTGTTGGCATGCATACTTGGGCCAAAGGGTCACAACTCAGTGCGCACAGCCCATCCAAGCTTTGCATTATGTTTGGGTCTAGAAGCAAAAGTGATGAATAGTGTTTTGAACCCAAGATCTCATGCGGAGCTCCACCATTGGGATGAGGCTTATTATTATTATTATTATTATTATTATTATGTTTACTGAACTTTTTACATTATTTATGTATTTAGAACGTAATTGTGCCATCAATATTTTTTGCATTATTATTATTATTATTATAATGTTTATGTTTATGGTTACTGAACTTTTTACATTATTTATGTATTCAGAACGTAATTGTGCCATCAATATTTTTTGTATAGTTATGATTATTGAATACATGCATGCCATGATATTATGAGGTCATTTTTATTTTTGTCAATTGTTAGGCATTTTATTTTATGTTATATATTGCCTAGATTATTATTTTTTTGTGAATACTAAATATTTGAGCTAAATGTGATGATTGCATGAGCTTGTTTCATCACTTGAGTTTGTTAGGTTAATTTTAGGAATTTGTCTTCAAATATTTAGAACTTGATAAAATAGATGATTAAGTAGCCTGAGTTTATACTATTCATACTTATGAATGGCCCCAATGAATTTCCTCGATCTAAAATTTTTTCTTGCATATGACTAACTACTAGGATAATGGTTGAGATTGATTTGAAATTAATCTCCTATACGACATATATTATATGGAGATCTAAATTATATGGAGATCTAAGCTTGAATATTTTTTGGTTGAGTTAAGGAAATTACTCATATTTTCGACGAGGGTGGGACATTGTGAATTTTATTAACACTTACTTTTTTGGATAGAATGTTTTATCCCACATTATCTTAATATTAATATTAATATTTTTTATTTTATAAAAGATCACCAAAATAATGAGAGTAATTCACTAATTAGTGGGAGTATACATTTGAATGAGGATGTACCACTAATGCTAGTGAGTTACAAAATTTATTAGAATATAAGATCATCATAATTAGAGTGGTAGTAGTATAACAATATTCTCGTCATTTAGTGAGTACTAGAAGATAATATTTATAATATGTGCTCTGCTGAATGTATTGGATTCACATAGTAGAAGTTATAATATAGAACTTTAGATTCACTTCACTTATATAATCCAACATGTGGTTGATTATCTTATTAACAAAGGAAAAATGGAGTTGAATCAATCCCTTGGCACTAATTGAGTTGCCTCTATATAACCATTAATCACATATTTGTTGAAACTTTTCTGGATGGAGTTAAATAGTTAGTTCTCGTAGAAGAATTAGATGGTTAGCTTTTGTGATTTTTAGGTGTGAAATATTTCGAGCGCATGATTGCTGCTTGTACCATTTTGGTACAAAAAGCGTATGAATGTTGCTGGTTCTAATTTCATGCGACCTAAACCAGCCATTTATTCAAAGATACCCAATACATACAATCCTTATTATTAACGACCTATTGAATAAAATGAGTTCTTTAAACACTGTTGATAATCTTAAAAAAATATCTTTCTAAGAGAGTTAATATTGATGACGATATGGTTTTCTTAGATTATTAATTGTCGTTCAATAAGTGATTTTCCATACTATGAATTAGTGGACCTGGGTTTGTGAAAAGTAGTTCAAACTTTATATCCTGTGAGACTACAAGAAAAAAAAAATTTTTCTAGGAGGTTTTTGTTCAAAATCCATAAACAATTAATGCAATTGTGAATACCAAAGAATCTAGTTTGTTCATACTATTTGGTGTTTCTATTATGGTTTGCTCATAAGAGTTTAGGGATGTTTGGAAACAATTTCAATCCCATCTCATCTATACTCACTTCCAGCAGGTTATGTTGTTTCTTTGAAGTGCTAACATAGTTGTAGATAATCATAATTTTTATGGAGGCTGAGCATTGCTCTGACTCATATGGGTTTGAGAGGAAATATGGATGCTTAGTTTGATGTGACCAAATGACTCATGACATAACAAGAAATTTTTCGAGATATGCTATTATGGTCTTCTCTCAAAAAGATTTGGTATAGTACTCTTGTTTTTTTCTTTCATAGGTGTGCTCGGTGGTCCCACGACCTATCTACCAGTATGAACAAGATTGAAAGCATATTAAGAGAAGTAAATTTGAGGTCTTGTCCACTATGTATGAGTTGGAGATGTAAATGGGGCATCCATAGTGGACAATCCTCCCCTTTCACATGCCAAGACATGTAATGCCTGACTTAATGTCAGGTGTTATTTCTTGGCCAATAAAAGTGACATAATGGTCACTTATGGCTAGTTTAAATGTACCGCCATAGATTACATGGAGATAGCTATATAATTAGCTCTCCTCTCCATGTTAAGGATTGCACAAAAATAGTTATCTACCAAATTATGTCTATCTAATTCCACTATTTAAGTTGTGGATCGTATGAATAATAAAAAAGCCCGTGAAACAATCTAAACAATTTAAAATTTGCAGCTTAAGGTTGCGTTTGGATAGTGAGGTATTTTGAGGTATTCTGTAAATAATAGTGAAAAAATAATAAAAAAGTAATGATAGAATATTGAATAGTAGCGAATAGTAATAAAAAGTAGGTGAAAAGTAATAATAAAATAATAAATAATAGTGAGGTAATTTTCATATTCTGATAATACCTCACATTCTCAGTATCCAAACTAGGCCTTAATAAGGGTGGCTCTACATGAGCCACCGCTCCCAGCTCTCACTAAGAGCTACCATTAGTTATATTATCATTTTTTTTTGTTTTTTCTTACATATATATTTTTAACACTTTTAAATATTTTTTTAAAAAAATAAAAAAATTATAATATTATTAAAAAATAGTTCTTTAATCAGTAAGTAAAAATATTAGAAAATAAAATAAAAGATCACAACGGTAACTCCAAGCGATAAGAGTGGTAAGAATAATATTTTTTCTAAGATAAATGCTAGACATTAAAATAATTCAATATATTCAATGCCTCTTCTCTCTTTGCGGGCATTGCATTGTCATGTACGTACCAGCAGCTCTGATGTAGATTGCGTTGGGAAATTATTACTTGGACCCAAAAGCTTGATTGCTACATTAAATATTGATTTTTTAATTAATTGCTGAAAATCATTATCAGACTTTTTGGGTGTGTCCATTTGGATTTTGTAAACAGCATTATTCTCTAAATCCAACGAATCCATCCAATTATCTGCTGAATAACTATTCAAACCAATTAATTGATTAATTAAAAAAAGTCATATTGACCAAATAATCATTGCCAAGAAATGGATATGCATGGCTCAAGCGAAGGGCGAAATGGTCAACAAATGGTACACATTTGTCTCACTTTGTAGATGTTGACTCATTGATGACGTTTGAGATAGGACCCATAGGTAAGGGTCCTATGTCGTGTCATGGCCCCCTAGAGCTGTACATCAAATATAGTCGTGCTTGACTTCCTATGCTCAACATTCGACACGTGGCGGCCGTGTATCGCATAGGACCAGTACTTCCTATGAGTCGCATCTCAAATGATGTGGATATTGATGAATAATTTTATTTAGCATTCACACATCACACGTATATTATTTTTAATTTTTTTTTCTCATAATAAATATATAATATATGAATAATAAATAAGATATATATATATATATATATATATATATATATATAACCCTTTATTGTTAGAATCAAGATTGATACCCCGCTCTAGATCTCCCTCTTGCTCATGATCACTCACTAGCAAGCTAGAATTTCATATTGAAACAAGATTAATAAAAATAATCAAACAAACGGTTAATTCTATCAAGATTAGAAAAAAAACGATGCCTAGCTAGTTGTTAGTCAAGAAAATATTGTTCCTCATTTAAAATTATTCATTCTTAATTATATCAACTAATTTAACATATTAAATAAATTTTCATTTAAATAATTAAATATAAAAAGATATACTAGTGCATATAATTGAGTGGCATTATATATTCAATTAACTATCTTCTTTCTCCGATCAAATTTGGACAAACACCTTTATATAATAATAATTTCCTTAATTTTATGGATCCTAGCTAGGGTTGTAACGGTTTGGTTTGGTCCGATTTTGGATAAAATTTGAGACCGAACCGGTATGCACCGGTTTTACATTTTCAAGAACCGACTCCGCACCGGTTACCCTCCTAAACCGGTACTTCCAGTTTTACCGGTCCCAATCTGATTCGGTCCAATTTTTCAGTTTTAATATACTATATTTTATATTATATAATAGTATATTATAATATATAATACTATAGTGATAATATATTGTAGTATATTATAAAACTACAGAAGCATCCCCTGCCTCTTTAGTCTTATTCCCAAGGTTTGTCTTCCTATCAGGACAATCTTTCTTAAAGTGCCCTTTCTTGTGATAATGAAAACATTTAAACTGTTTCCCCTTTGACTTAGACCTGAATTTCTTGTTTTCATTCTTGCCCCTCTTCTCTCTCTTTTCTGTTCTACCCCTAATAGACAAGCCTTCCCCATGATTCTGTTTGGCATCTCCTTTGCTCTTTAGTTCTCTAGTATGAAGTACAGATTGTACTTCATCAAGAGTTAGGGAATCTCTACCATACATCATAGTTTCTTTTAGGCTTAGGTATGATGAGTCCAAAGAACTCATCAAGAGGATGGCCTGATCCTCATCCTCCACCTTAATGTCTATATTAACTAGGTCTAGAATAATTTTGTTGAACTTATCAAGGTGCTCCCTATTGGAGTTCCAGGGGTCATCTTGAAAGTATACAATTTGGTTTTCTTGTATAGTCTGTTTGCTAGGGATTTGGTCATGTACAAGTTCTCTAATTTTAGCCATATACCCGCAGCAGTGCTCTCACTAGCCACCTCTCTTAGGACTTTATTTCCAAGAGAGAGTATTCAGCACTATGGGCCTTCTGGAGGGTGTCCTTATGGACAGCCCCCCTTTTCTTCCTCTTTCGAGGAAGAGCCCTTCTGTTTCTCACCAAGGAGGGCATCCTGCAGTCCATGTTGGACTAGCAGTGCCCTCATCTTGATTATCCATAAGCTAAAATCATTATCCCTAGTAAACTTCTCTATATCAAACCTTATGGTCCCCATGAACCTAGGCTCTAGATACTAATTGTTATAAAAAAAGTTCTGTTTTATAAAGAAAACTTTCAATAATTTATTGTGATAAATCTTTCTGTTTCTTTATTAGAAAACCTTAAGTTTTTCACCCAAATAGAAAATACAATAATCACAAGAATCGCAGTTTGTTACCAACCACAACCAGAGAAATAACAGTATTACAAGATATGACTAGATTACATATATCAAACCGTATAGATAAATATGAAGCACAAAATCTATCAAGAAAAGAATAGAAAAATAACAGAAATATAAACTGCAAAAGGAAATAAAAGGATATAAGGAAAGAACACACCGATATACGTGGTTTGACTCTAATGATCTACATCCACTGCAGGAATGGCCTCAAAGAAGCCTCAGAGATCTTTTATTTATGAACAATATTTCACAGATAAGTCTCAGTACACCAGAGTTACAAAGCCCTCACAGAAACCACAAGAAATCGCACTGATTTCTTCTCTCTTAGAGCAAACCCTAGAAAACCCTAGAATCGCCTCCCTTCTCTGCTCTCTCTCAAAGCTGCCGTAATTTACAGAAATGAAAACACTCTCACTGGGTTACAACGTATAAGGATGTATATATCTATTGCAACAAATGCCACCACGTGTAGAGATCCAACGGTTTAGCACACAACCATTCAGATTAAAGCCACGAGCTTCTCATGTGCCCCTTTTTAACTCTGCCTTATTAGCTTCAAATGATCAGATCGTGCCAACTGCTTATCACCCACTTAATCACATAATAAAACACATGATTAGTAATTAAAAACAGCAAATAAAATGTATTGACATATATTACACTTACAAATTAAGAAAGTAAAATAATTAATATTAACTGTACTCGTGTACATGTAGAAATAGAATGAATGTAATATTTACACAGTCTACATGCGTATCCTTACTCCTCTTCTGAGAGGATTTCTAATTCCCGGTTTAAATGCATTGTAGGCCTCCTTGCATTGATTCTTGCATTGTCAATGCAGGCAAAAGGATTAGGAGGCATAATAAGTTTATCTCCTTTTCCTTCCAACATTTGTATCACAGATTTAATGGAAGGACGATCCACTGGGTGCCACTGGATACACCAAAGTCCAACAATGGCAAGTTTTCTCGCAATGTTTTCATCTTCTTCATCTTCAATGAAGACTCGTAAGTCTTCTTTTTGTTCCAAGAAATTATAAATCCATTCTGGAAAGTAGACTTGGCCAGCATTTTCAGTTGTAACGTCGTCGTGCATATTTTTCCTTCCTCCAACAATTTCAAGTAACAACATTCCAAAACTAAAAACATCTGCTTTATAGGAAACATTCCCAAAGTTCCTAGAGAACACTTCAGGTGCAATGTAACCCATAGTCCCCCTGATTGTGGTCATGGACACCAAACTCTGATCCTTAGAACACAACTTGGCGAGACCAAAGTCAGAAATTTTTGGATTGAAGTTTGTGTCTAGTAAAATGTTACGAGGTTTGATATCAAAATGAAGGATCCGTTGGTCACACCCTTGGTGAAGATATTCGATTCCATTTGCTATGCCGAGGGCAATATCTTGTAGCTTAGTCCACCCAAGAAAACAACTCTTGGCATCTGCTGAAGATATGAACTTCTCTAATGAATCGTTTGGTAAGAACTCATAAACCAAAGCTCGTCTAAATCCGTCAGCACAAAAGCCAATCAAGCGAACCACATTGACATGGTGGATCCTACCTATTGTTCCCACTTCATTTATGAATTCTTCTCCATTTCCCTTGGAAGCATTCAAGATCTTCACAGCAACATAGACTTCGTTTGAAAGCTTTCCTTTGAACACTGTTCCATATGCACCTTGGCCCAACACATTTGTAAATCGATCTGTGATCCTTTTAATATCAGCATACGAGTATCTCGAGGGCTTAAAATTTTTGTAATCTTCCAAGAACTCTTTTATCTTTGCTTGATTTTCTTTTTCTTCTTTATTATATCTATACACACGGTAGACTCCAAAGAGTACCGCTAGTATTAATACAGAAGAACCTACGATGGCACCTGCAAATTAGTAAGTAATCTGTGTGTCAGAACTTCAATATCTCAACAATAATGAAAAGATATATGGCTAGCAAACAACATACCGGTAGCCACTGATTTTGTGGAGTTGGCTGCAAAAGATTTCAACAAAATTAGATACTCATTCGACTTGTCTTCATCATCAGAAAGTGAAAAGAAAAGATATATATACATAACTTATTTCGTCTTATAGTAAATGCTGGGTGAACCTATTGCTACAACCTGGGACTTGACAGGTGATCTACTTGATTTTCCAAGAGATACCAAAATGTATATATACGTGAGTCTTTGTAAGCAAATTTCACATTGACATACTTAATTTCTTGGGTTTGATCGGCAATTGCATGGTTAATATCCTAGCTCCAGCAAACGAGCAAACTACCTCGAATACTACTTTCTCGACATGCACAGGCCTTGGTTCTAATCTGGTTTGGAACTCCAAACTAACTTCTGGCTTACAAAATTGCTCCCAATTAACGTGCTGTTTGTGCATCTTAACCACATATTAGCTATCTGTTTATGGAAAAGTGAATACAAAGGTAAAAACTAAGTTGGAGAGAAGACAGACAATACCTGTGGTGTGATTAGCATGTTTGAGGAAGCACCCAGTTTCTGAGTCGGTGCTATTACTCGCCAATACTCTACAATTGAAGCCTTGAACTTCGCAGTATCCGCAGGCTGGTCTGGACCATTCCAAGTGGAGAATCTTATCAAAACCATCTATAATTCTCGTTGGAAATGATATAAGGTTATTCACCTTCGTGCAAGGAGGTTTGGGCCAGTTTGCTATGTCTCTATCATGGTATAAGGCATAAACTTGGTAGGTAGAGCCACTAAGACAAGAGATCCGAGGGTTATAATCAGGTTTTGTATGGGAACAATTAAATAAGGCATAGTCATCAAGGTATTCATGATAATCTTTTTTGAGTTGGAAAGCTGATGAAATATAAGACAAATTGATTCCCAAAAGTTGGCGAGGAAGGCACTGACCATGTGGGTCATATACGTGAATTTCCTGAGATTTGTAGTCAATCTTTTTGACAAACAGCTTTACTGGAATTGGCAGTTCGAGCACAGTATCTTTGGTATGGGTGCAGGATAGCTGAAACCCAGGAAACCCACAATAGTTTGGGTGGCGGTCTTTGAGTTGGAAAGGAAATCGTATGGCTGGGCCGTGGCGTCCACACCGTAATTCGGGACAGAATTCATGATCATGATTTTGGCCTTCTCCGTACTGGTTTATTGCGAAAATCAAAACTAAGAAGAGGTATGGGATTGCCATTTCTTACGACTGAATCTCTCTCTTTTCTGGAAGGGTACAAGTAAACAAGTTGGCCTGCAAACCGCTGGAAACAACTTGCCTCGTGTCGTGCCACACGCTAATTGACAAAGTTGCACAATCTCATATTTTTTTATCATGCCACTCGCATTTTTATTTTGAAAAATTAGAGATAGAGTGAAAAGGTGAAATTATGGCTTCATTTGTTGTGCATTGTAGATGTTTGATATCTCGCCTAAATGGGAATTGGGTGTTGCCGTTGACTTGCTTTGTTTGGTGCGATAGCATGATTGATCCTGCTCTTCCTTCAAAATGTATCACTCATGAATGTCAAATTTTCATTATATGACGCAGGTTCTTACGCCTAAATACACAACTTTATGTTTTTCCACATCCCTCGAAGCTACCCTCTCTCTCTCTCTCTCTCTCTCTGTGGCTCTATGGCAAGGGGAATGTTCGTCCCTGCAGAACTCATGATCCTTATTGCTCTTGTGCTACTCTATCAAACTTGCAGGGCGAAGGATAGTCATGACTGTGCACCGTCTTTCTGCGGCGATATCCACAACATTAGTTCTCCATTTCAATTGAAAGGCGATCCAACAAACTGTGGCTACCCAAGCTATAACTTGTCATGCGAGAACAACCAAACAGTTTTATACTTATTTGCTGGAAAATACTACGTGCGAGAAATCAGTTATGGAGACCACACAATCCGAGTTGCAGACCCGGCCGGTATTGAAAAGGACAGCCACTCCTTCACCCCTCGTTATTTTCTAAACGACTATAATTTTAGTTCTGAGGATCCATACGACATACCTGATGCAACAGAGGGCGTGGTTTTTCTGAAATGTGAAAATCCAATGAATGCTCCATATTATTGGGATATTTCTTCTTGCTTCAATGATGAAGCGTATTCTTCCAACTCTACTTTGTCCTATTTCAAGGGTTATAGATATGTTGGAGCAGGCTCTGATGCGAAGACAACGGATCTGGGGAACTTATGCCGAGTAGAGCAAATATCTCTGACATCCTGGCCAAGTGAATATAATGACTCAAGAATTATTTCCTGCACAGGCGTCCAAGATATATTGAGATATGGTTTTCAGCTTTCATGGTTGCGCGTTTCTTGTGAAAGATGCAACCAAAGTGAAAATTGCGTCCTCGATCACAGGAACAATAACGTCCGTTGCGACGCTAAAAGTGGTGGGTAAAGAAGGCTCAAAGGGGGGAAAAAAGGAAGAAAGAAAGGAAAATATCAATTCCGATCTGCTTTGCTTTTGCATATATAAATCTCCTCGTTTTCAGAATTACTGGGTTTATCACTCTCTATAGTCTTTAGCCATTCATCCATTCCCTGTGCCCATTTCATTTGCAATATTTAAATTTTAAAATTTATCTTTTTAATTAAATATTTTCAAGTAAATGATGTGAACAGTATGTTCTATGCATAGATTTGTAAATAGAATTCTCCATCAGATATTCATGATAGCTAACATTTTTAATGACTTCCATGGATTTTCAATCCGGGTGAGTTTGGATGTTAAAGTAGGTTGAGTTGAGTTGAGTTGAGTTGAGTTGAGATGATAAAATATTGTTAAAATATTATTTTTTAATATTATTATTATTTTAAAATTTAAAAAAGTTGAATTATTTATTATATTTTGTGTTAGAATTTAAAAAAATTGTAATAATGAATTGAGATAAATTGAGAGTAGTTTATGATCCAAACGAAGTTTCTGAAAGCCAGCTGATGTTTTTCTTTCTTTGTCACAGGATTGTCAGGATTCCACGAAATACTATATCTTGTATATCATGGTGAATATCTATCCCAAAATTGTTTTCCCCTCATCTTTAAGAAGTACTTGCACTAATGTCCCAAGGATTATTGAACTGGTCTTTAGTAGGAACTTCTTCATATATATCCAATACCATCACCGCCTTGTATATATATATATATATATATATATATATTTTCCATTATTATAATTACTCGATTGCTGGTTAAATTAGTTTCCAGAGGGTACTGATGTTATTCATCTTTTTGTCAAACCAGGATTCCTTGGTTTCCTACTAGAAGTATGCGTAGGTGATGTTTCTATCTCAATTCTCAAAAGCGTTGTAATTTGGTTTACGGCCACTATTTAATTTGATGAGTAGTACGTGCCACATGATAATACACAAACTTTAATATACGGAATTATATTCTGTTTAATTGGGCATGTATTTTCAAAAAAATACACGATACTTACACAATTCATAAGTACTGTAAATATCATATATCCCCCCTATCGGTTAGCTTATAACTCGCATTAAGAAGATCTTCTCAATGCGATTTATATTGTTATTTATGTTCCTTGTAAAGCATCGGCCGAGAGGAAATTAAGGTGAATTTGGATGTTGAAGTGAGTTAAGTTGAGTTGAGTTGAGTTGAGATGATAAAATATTGTTAGAATATTATTTTTTAATATTATTATTATTTTGGGATTTGAAAAAGTTGAATTGTTTATTATATTTTATGTTGGGATTTGAAAAAATTGTAATGATGAATTGAGATGAGTTGAGAATAGTTGATCATCCAAACGAAGCCTGTTGTTTATGCAATTTTCGTTATCGAATAAATAAATTTCTATTTTTTTTTTCATATTGTAGACATTATCAACAAGCTAGCACCGGCGTCTATAAGTACGTATGAATCAACCTTTATCTCTCCTTTTTTTTATTTTCTTCATCTAATATCATTACAAGAAATTGGATGTATTGCGGCGAAATATGTCCTTCACCTCTCAAGCATGAAAATAGTAATTTTAACATCCAAACATATATATATATATATATATATATATAGAGAAATGATACTTGCAGTCGTGAGTGTGCAAACGTCATGCAGTTACTTTAAAAAAAGTGAATAAATATGAGACTCACATGGAAAGAAATTAATTTTTTAATAGTAGATCCGACTCTTTTTCAAAGCGACTGTACGGCGTTTACGCATTTCACGACTATATGTAGCATTACTCATATATATATATATATAATATTAATGGTACGTATTGTCATGAAAAGTACTACGAATAATATGACATTGCTTAAGCCTTACTTATATGGTATTTGTAAATATTGTAGATATTTTAAAGTTTCCAAACATTTAATTTATTTGTTTTCTTCATCGAATTAACAGGATACAGATTTAACATTCCGATGCTAAAGTATGTATCTCAATCCAACGTCCAAGGTGAGTGAGATTTTTCTGTCTCAAGAGTTGTTTCAAGGATGATACAGTACTACGGCAAGATTACAGATTGACGAGTGAGTGCCTGACAGGCCATGATAGGCTAATTAGTAGAGCAAAAACCAAGTACGTACGTGGGTAATATCAATGATCATGTACGTACAATCAGAGTTTAAGGCTTGGTTTATTGACATAAATGAGTAACTTTACAAGTCTAATAGATAAATCTTGAAGATTTTTTTTGTAAAAATGTGTCTCCCAATGAATAAAACATACACGAATTTATTTTTTTTCAAAAGGCCTATGCGAAATTTATACAAATAATTTCTCTTAACAAAAATTTTAAACATAAGCTCTACACCTTGCACGCCACTTAAAAACATATGATTTTACTTTTTTATCCTCATATTTCATATTGAATTGAAATATGAAATATAAGAATAAAAAAGTAAAATCACATATTTTTAAGTAATGTGTAAATGTGTGAGGCTTCTATGTAGCAGAATTCTTCTCTTAATTGGATGGTACGTAGTTTGTCTGACCGAATTTTTTGGAGTACTCAAAATTTAGAAGAGCGATCATATTAATAGTTTGGGGGAAGGAGGGGAATCGGATTCACCCAAAAACATTGAGGACAAATTAAAGATTACCATTCTATGCGTATCTGCAAAGAAACTCTATTATAATTACCTTATCGAAATCCTGTTTACATTGCAAAGCCTCATGAGTAAGCAAACTATTCACTCTACCTAATAGGTTAGCTCAAGAACGTACATTGACATTGCATTGGATGGATTAAAGCATTATACATGCACACACGCACACATATAAAAAGTCTAATACTGTTGTTTTTATTTCTGGAACTTTTTATAATAAGATCAAGAGATCAGTTGTTTATGCATATTTATTATGTATGGAACTTTTTAGGTTAGTTAATCAAGACATTTTCTTCATTAATTAATTAGCATAAATTTTCATGTCTTGTAGATTCTTCTTCATATGGACAGATCATCTTGATAGTTGTGTTCGCTGGGGGTAAGAGCTTATATCTCTAATTTGTTCTCTAACTTCTCTTCTTCTTCTTGATCTTCTTCTTCTTTTGTTCATTTTTCGCATGTCATTGCGGATAAAATGAACATATGAATGAATATGGCAAAAAATAAAATAAAATAAATAGTACACGATTACGAGGATCTTAATCATAACAAAAATCTTAATTTGACTCAACTAGCACAACAACATTATTTATTTTATCCTAACTTTTTTTTTTTTTCGGTGACGCCTATGTATAGGGTTATTGCATGCCATAATAATGGTATTGGGAACTCCATTTGTGGTTGCATTCTTGATATACAAATGGCGGAGGAGGCATTTATCAATGTATGATGGTATTGAAAGTTTTCTACAGAGTCACAATAATCTCATGCCAATAAGGTACTCTTACTCAGAAATTAAGAAGATGACTAAGAATTTTAAAGACAAACTAGGTGAAGGAGGCTATGGCACTGTATTTAAAGGAACACTTCGAAGTGACCAACTTGTAGCTATAAAGAGGTTAGATAAGTCCAAAACTAATGGAGAAGATTTTATGAACGAAGTTGCAACCATTGGAAGGATTCATCATGTTAACATAGTCCAACTCATTGGTTTTTGTATTGAAAGATCTAAACGATTTCTTGTCTATGAGTTCATGTCTAAAGGGTCCCTCAATGAATACATTTTTTCTCAAGAAAAAAGTATCCTCCTAAGCTACAGGAAAATGCATGATATTGCTTTAGGGGTGGCTCGTGGAATTGAATATTTACATCGGGGTTGTGACATTCAAATTTTGCATTTTGATATCAAACCTCACAACATTCTTCTTGATGAGAATTTTAATCCCAAGGTTTCTGATTTTGGCTTGGCGAAACTCTACCGAGTAGAAGATAGCATTGTTTCTTTGACTGCTGCAAGGGGGACATTAGGATACATGGCTCCTGAATTGTTTTACAAAAACATTGGAGGCGTCTCATACAAAGCTGATGTTTATAGTTTTGGAATGTTATTGATGGAAATGGCAAGTAGAAGAAAGAACTTGAATGCTTATGCAGATCATTCTAGCCAAATTTACTTTCCCACTTGGGTATATGACCAATTGCAAGATGGAAATGAAATAGAAATGGAAGATGCAACGCAGGAGGAGAAGAAATTAGGCATGAAGATGATTATAGCCGCATTATGGTGTATGCAAATGAAACCTAATGATCGTCCTTCAATGAAAAAAGTTCTAGAAATGCTTGAAGGAGAAGTTGAATGCCTACCAATGCCTACCAAACCTTTCTTATCATCACCAGAAAGACAAAGTGATCAGAATATGGTGGATGATTTAGATCAAACAATATCATCAATTCAATCAGGTGAACCGAGCTTGATCATGTTAGTATCGGAAAGCTAGCAAGCATACATCTTCAGAAAGTGATACCGGATTGAAATGGAGGTGAACTTGTTGGACATACCCATGTATGTCAGAAAGGGCAGTATGTGTTCCCATATTTGATAATTAACACAAATCTGTTTGATAATTCTCTTTAAGAAATAAGTACTTCTTTGATTCATGATAGCTCTCCTCATTTGCAGTCTTTCTATCTCTAAATTTCTACTTGCTCATATTTCTTTGATGAATTGAATTACGGTCTCAGAAGGTATACTACGTACTATATATATATATATATATATATATATATTATATATTCAATCGACAGTACTACACACCCTTTAATTTATAAGGGAAGATTAAGAACAATCTCCTTGGAAAATGTTTCACCTTAGATGAAGGAAATGTTTTCAGTTGACAGCTTGAATTTAGCAATAATAGGAAGTACATCTGAAAAATATGAAAAATGTCTTCCATGACACTTTTTAGGTCCATACTATTGGTAAATGGGTAATCCAACACCCATGTAGCATTCCCATGAGTGGAAAAGTTACAATAATATTTAATTAAATTTTAGAAAAATTTATTAATCACCCCGACCGTAAGGATATTCTTAAAATAAAAATCTTATGTGCTTTAGTTTTTTAAAAGAGTGACCGTACAAACAAAGGTCTCTCCCTCTCTATAGTTTTTCTAGAACAATCATCTCAAGTTTTTGACCTTGAAGTGTATAATTTATTGAGAGACTCCAGTAGTCTCTTTAAGCGATGTGGATGTGCAATCTCAACAACTTGACGTGAACTATAAGATCAGCAATAATCCAAACTTGTGAGAATTTTTCTCCGCTTAAGATAATTCGAATTAACCTAATAACAGAAAAAAAAAAACCAAAATATAAGATTCCTAAAAATCACCGTCGTGTTTAAAGTTGTAGTGAACCATGTTGTGAAGTTTGCAAGGAGCTTTTATTTGATAGTCTCAATTTCCACTTCTTTCTCTTTTGGGGGTGAGGTACATTTGAGATTGATCACGTACATCCACAAAATAACTTTTAGAGTTTTTTTTGAAATAAATAACATTTAGAGTTAAATGCAAAGAGTTTTATTATAAAGTGTTTTACACTTTTCAATTAATTCAGACTATGAAATGACACATGTACCCTCTAATTAATTAAGTCTATTAAGATGCGTAGCAGCAAACGCATTTTATTTATGAGTTTAAGTTATTTTTAGAATGTTGGGAATAACTGTAGATCTAAGACTAATTCGAAGTATAGTAGTGGAACTAAACGAAAGAAATTGATGACAATCACAAAGAAAGAACATCAAGATTTAAGTGGTTCGACTCAAAATGAGCCTACGTCCACTGGTGGGGTCGGTATCAGAGATTTCACTATCAACAAAGATGGAGTACAAATGAATACATCAGAACTTCACAAGGAAGTTATCTCTCAAACTCACTCTAAACTTCTCTCTCAAGAAAACACTAAAAACTAGACAAAAAGTGATTTCTGAAGTCTTTTGAAAGTGGAGGCGCCGTTTGGTATTTATAGGAACAGTAATGTTCACTTCTGTGAACATTGGCTCGAGCGAACACTCGAGCGAGTGTCGAGCGAACGTAGGTTTTCTGCACTTCGCTCAAGCCAACAGTTGAGTGAGAGTCGAGCGAAGCTCTCTGCCTGAATTCGCTCGAGCTGAGTGTCGAGCGAAGCTCTCTGACTTGGATACCACTTGAGCTGCATGTTGAGCGGATATCGAGCGAAGCTCTCTGTCTGAATTCGCTCGAGCTGCGTGTCGAACGAATGTCGAGCGAAGCTCTCAGTCTTCATATTGCTCGAGCTGAATCTCGAGCGATGCTTGAGCGAGGCTCTCTGTCTGACTTCGCTCAAGCCGAGTGAACCTCCGCTCGAGCGAACCTACGACACATGCACTGTTCCATCTGAATTCAAGCCACCTCTTAACAAATCTCCACCTTGGCTTGAACTCTGCCAATTTCAACACAAAAAAAACCTCCGACCACAAAACCAATCCCCACCACCAAATCCCTTACGGGAATAACAAAATGCGAACACCAATCAAGTCCAAACAAAGTTTGAACTTGTATACTGCAACTGGCTTAGTCATCATATCTGCTGGATTCTCTGTAGTAGCAATCTTCAGAATCTGTATAGCACCCTCTGTAACAATCTCTCTAAGAAAATGGTACCTGACATCAATGTGCTTCGTTCTCTCATGATACATTTGATTTTTGGTCAAATGTATTGCACTCTGACTGTCACAGAATACTGAGATCCCATCTTACTGTAAACCCAAATCATTGACCAAGCCTTTCAACCAAATGGCCTCCTTAACAGCTTCTGCTACTGCCATGTACTCTGCCTCGGTAGTTGATAAAGCAACAGTGGATTGCAGTGTTGCTTTCCAACTAATAGCTGACCCACACAGAGTGAAAACATAACCTGTCAATGATCTTCTCTTATCTAAGTCTCCAGCATAATCAGAATCAACAAAACCAGTAACTTTGGAACGGAGATCAACATCTCTATCAAATATTAACCCAAAGTTCAGGGTTCCCCTCAGATACCTGAGTATCCATTTCACGGCCTGCCAATGAGTCTTACCCGGATTAGCCATATACCTGCTAACTACGCTCACAGCCTGTGAAATGTTTGGGCGGGTGCAAACCATTGCATACATGATGCTGCCAACTGCACTTGAATAAGGAACACTAGCCATGAACTGTTCCTCTTCATCTGTCTGAGGAGATAGGCAAGCTGAAAGCTTAAAGTGCGTAGCAAGTGGTGTACTTACTGGTTTGCAATCAAACATCCCAAATCTCTGAAGCACTTTCTCAATGTACTTTCCCTGGGACAAGTACAACTTTCCAGCTTTCCTATCTCTAAAAATTTCTATTCCCAAAATCTTCTTCACAGCACCTAAGTCTTTCATTTCAAACTCATTTCTGAGTTGGGTCTTTAACAAACCTATGTCAGATATGCTTCTAGCAGCAATAAGCATATCATCAACATATAATAGCAAATAAATGAAAGACTTATCAAATAATTCCTTATGATAAACATAACTATCATAGTTACTTCTCAAATAACCATGATCAATCATAAAGGAATCAAACCGCTTATACCATTGCCTTGGCGACTGCTTCAAACCATATAAAGATTTATTCAATCTGCACACATGATCTTCCTTGTTTTCAACAATGAATCCCTCTGGCTGATGCATATAAATGGTCTCTTCAAGCTCACCATGTAGGAATGCTGTTTTAACATCAAGTTGCTGCAGCTCTAAGTCATACAATGCTACTATAGCAAGTAGCAATCTAATCGAACTTTGTTTCACCACTGGAGAGAAGACTTCATTGAAGTCGATGCCTTCTCTCTGACTGAAGCCCTTAGCAACTAAGCGTGCCTTATATCTTGCATCTGTATCACCCTAGATTCTCTCTTTTGTTTTGAAGACCCATTTGCAACCAACAGTCTTCACCTTCATTGGCAACAGAACCAAATCCCATGTTTGGTTTTTGTGAAGAGACTCAATCTCTTCAGTCATAGCTGCGCACCACTGTGCAGATTCTGCGCTCTTGACAGCTTCTGAATAACTAGAAGGCTCCTGACCAACAATATTCTCTGCTGTAGTAAGAGCATACATCACCATATCTGCATGAGCATATCTCTGAGGTGGTCTAATCTGCCTCCTCTCTCTACCAGTCGCTATATTGTAGTCTTGCTCACCTTGTGCGCCGCTACTCGAATCAGAATCATGCTCATCTACAATAGCATGATCTTGGGCGCCACTGGGCAGCCCTTGTGGTGCTTCCACATGAAACTCCACCTGCTTTCTAACATCCTGTTCTTGTCCTGTAGACTCAGTAATCTCCTTTCTCGGACTAAGCATGGATTTTTCATCAAAAGTGACATCCCTACTGATCACAAACTTGAGTGATTTAGGATTAGTACACCATAACTTGAATCCCTTCACCCCACTAGCATACCCAATGAATATGCCCTTCTTTGCCCTTGGCTCAAATTTTCCATCATTAACATGGAAATATGCAGGACAGCCAAAAACTTTTAAATTTGAATAATCAGCAGGAGTATCAGACCATACCTCATTCGGAGTTTTCAAACCAATCACTGTGGCTGGAGAACGATTGACCAAGAAGCAGGCTGTGTTGATTGCTTCAGCCCAGAAATCCTTACCCAAACCTGCATTAGAAAGCATGCTCCGGGCTCTATCCAAGAGAGTCCTGTTCATCCGTTCAGCTACCCCATTTTGCTGTGGAGTATGTCTAACTGTACGATGTCTGGCAATACCCTCATTTCTGCAGAATTCATCAAACTTACCTCCGCAAAACTCCATACCATTGTCAGTGCGAAGTCGCTTGATTTTCTTGTCCGTCTGATTTTCAATCAAAGCTTTCCACTGTTTGAAGTTAACAAATGCATCACTTTTCTGCTTCAGAAAGTAAACCCAAACCTTCCGTGAGAAATCATCAATGAATGTAAGCAAATACTGAGCTCCACCTTTTGACGGGACGGAAGATGGGCCCCAGAGATCAGAATGAATATAGTCCATAGAACTTTTGGTTCTGTGAACCCCTGTAGAGAACTGAACCCTGCACTGTTTTCCAAACACACAGTGTTCACATAAATCCAGTTTCCCTATCTTCTGATTACATAGCAAACCCTGCTTACTCAAAATTGACATCCCTTTCTCACTCATATGACCCAAACGCATATGCCACAAACGGGTGACATCTGAATCAGGATCATCTGAAACAGACACTGCAGCTGCACCTGTCACTGTAGAGCCCTGAAGGAAATAAAGACCATTTGTCTTATCTCCTTTCATCACAACCATAGAGCCCTTACTGACTCTGATAGCTCAACCTTCACCAGTGTACTTGTAGTCTAGAGAATCAAGAGTACCCAAAGAAATAAGATTCTTTTTCAACTCTGGAAATGTGTCGAACATTAGACAATGTCCGGACAATTCCATCAAACATCTTAATTCTGACTGATCCAATTCCAGCAATTCTACAAGCCATATCATTCCCTAACAAAACGGAGCCTCCGTTGACCGATTCATAGTTAGTGAACCAGTCCCTCTTGGGACACATATGGAAAGTGCAAGCTGAGTCCATGACCCACTTGTCACTAAAGTGACTATTTGAGTCGCTAATTACTAGAACAAGGTCTAGGTCGTTAGACCTATCATCAGCAACACTAACGGCATTAGATGAACTAGTGTCGTCCTCTCTGTTTTTCAATTTTGGACCCTCATTCTTGTAGTGACCAAACTTATGGCAGTAATGACATTTGACGTTTTTCTTACTAAATGTTGTTTGTGAACTGCCCCTGGATTTCTCCTTATTCTTCTCTGAACCCCTGTCATTTGATCTACCCCTACTTGAGGACCTCTTAACAAACAAGCCACTACCTTGTTCATTAGTGTTCTTCACACTCAATTTATTCCTCAACTCCTTAGAATTCAAAGCAGACTTTACATCTACCAAGGAAATTGAATTTCTACCATACAACATGGAATTCACAAAGTTCTCAAAAGATGTGGGTAATGAACATGCACTGTTCCATCTGAATTCAAGCCACCTCTTAACATAGAAAATAGATAAATTTCAATATGAAAGGAATATGGAAGGTTCTTGTTTTAGGATTTAAAATAATATTGCTTCTAAATTTAAAAAAAAAATAAAAAATATTGCTTCTAAATATGCATGGTATAAATGGGCTTTTCAGGAAGAGAGAGAGAAAGAACAGAGATGATAGATTTCGTTGAGGGCAGATGGAGGGAGAGAGAGAAAGCAAATAGGGAGTCGGTTTGGTATTGTCAAGTGCATGAAAATTGTCCTGCCCTCAATGAAATTTACCCTCTCCATTCTCTCCCTCTCCCTTCCTCAGCGAACAACTCAGGGACGAAGATGATGATGAAGTTACTGATACAGAATCTCCCATCACTGTATTTTGATCACTCTGATTTTTGCAACCCGGAATATCAATCACAAACTCCATTGTAGAACCCCCATCATTTCCCACCGTTCCCAACTCAACCCCTACCCCCTCCGAAGAATCAACAGCTGAATCAGTCCCTGCATTCGCTTCTGAACCAACTGTCACAACCTTAGCCTCGCACACCACCGGAGCTCTGCAAATGAGACAATTCGTATGAGAACTCAACCACATGTCAATGCACTCCACGTGAAAACCGTGGTGGGCAAGTCCCTCCTCGTCTCGTTTTCCTCAAACATGCTCAAGCAAATGAAGCATTCCAACCCATTCTTGTGCTCTGCTGAGCTGTATAGAAAGATAGGGATCGTAGTGATGAGTGACGCGTTGAGACCTTTCGTTGGAGGGCTGAGAACATAGGTGTCGAGGTTGAAGGTATGAAAATGGTGGAATCGAGAGGATAACAAGGAGTGCATGCGAGACGGTCATGGAGCGTTGCCGCCATTGCTGGGCTTGGGCTAAGAACCATTTCGCATAGACGTGGAGAAGCAAGACGAAGAGGATGACAAGGAGTAGAGATATTACGGCCGCGAGCATGATGTTTTCATCGTGAGAGAATATGCTCCAGACTATGTGGCTGAGTGTATTGGTGGCTTGCTCTAGCAACTCAGGAGGACTTCCGTAGAGTGGGGCTTTCGTTGGGGGAGGAAGGGAGAGGGAGAGAACATAGATGATAGATTTCGTTGAGGGCAGATGGAGGGAGAGAGAGAAAGCAAATAGGGAGTCGGTTTGATGTTTTCAGGTGCATGAGAATTGTGTTAAAAATACCTACATGTCACGATATTAGTAGCTGATATGAAAATGAGTTTCAAATCCATCCGACTGAGAGTTTTTCTTTTCAAGAAAAACAAAACTTCAAACACCAGGTCTAACGTGGCAGCACATTGTCCAATGAGTGTGATTGTGAGTAATGTTTTGGTAATGGCACAATTAATTGTCCTTCAAAAGAAGAAAAGAGATCGGAAAGCAAAATAAAAGGACGGTCCCATGAACTACTAGGATAAGGATACGATGGATGCATGAACATTAGCCTCCCAATACTTCATTGTTGTTAATAGCATTTCCATCCGGATGTCTAAAATATCATTTTCCCTAAATTATATAGTTTATATTTAGAGTTTTCTTTAAATACATACTCTATTCGGTTTTCATTTTAAGGAAAAGGTTTATGATGAAAACAGTGGCTCCCTATATTTAGGGAGCTAATGTCCATCCCCTAAATCACTATATATATATATATATTATAAGGAGTAGTTAAAGATGTAGAAATAAAATAGTAGAAATAATAATAAAAAAGGAATAAAAAAAGATTATTTTAATAGAATAGAGAAATGAAGGGAATTGGATGTAGGAAGTTTTTTAAAGATAAGTAAAATTTAAGAGAAAATTATAAGAAGTGTGATTTCTAGCTAAAATTTAGAGAAAATTTTAGGAAATCGAATGAGAATGCTCTAAATAAATTAATTTAGGAAAAATCTTATTGCAAACGAGTTCACGCACCAAACTACGCAATGATGTTGACATGTAAGGTATCCGTTTAATAAAACGGAGCGAACTGAAGACGTAAATGATTTTTGTGATTCAAATAATAACCTTATTCTTCTCTCAAAATTTTTCTTCTTTTATTTTTTTTAATAATAAAAAAAATTATGTCAGCATCGATACGTAATTTGATACGCCAAATCACTTGTACCTAACAAAACTCATTAATTTAACGATTCGAGCAATGCTCATTGTTCATTGCTCCATCAAACAATGGTTGCACAAAGTGGGCTCGAATCATTGATCACCATGGAAGGATTAATGGGCTTGAAGCCCAACACTCAAAAGCCCAATCAAAAGATCTATATTAGATAAAAGCCTCGTCGCATCCCTATTGTGGTTGGTGTTGCTTTGCGTTGTTGGGGCGGTAGACGAGAAGTTAAAAGGATCTCCAAAGAATAAAAGAAAATGCTTAATGGATTGAGAAACATGATTGTTTGTTTGCTTGTTTTTTTGACTTAATGATTAAGAAATTGACTATTAGTGAATTGATATTTTTTTATTTTCTAAAAATGTTTAAACATGTATAAAAAATAGTTGAAAATAAAAATAAAAATATGAATTTACACTACAATGCGGAGCACCATTATCGATCCTCTAGCATTGTCCAAGAATAAGATGATGTATGTAGGTGTAACCAAAGAGAAGAGCATTCATCTGTTGAGATGGAAAAGACTGCGTGAAAACCTCGCATCTACTATGCCTAAGAGCATCCTCATTGGCTTGACCAAATTCATCTTCAAAATTTAGCCAATATCACACTTTTTTTACATTTGCCTATTCTATTTAAATTCAACCTCCACTTGGATTATCCATTCTCTCTATATAATAAAAAAATATTATTAATTTAATAATTTTTTTATTTAATTTATTTTTATCACATTTTGTATCTCTACCAATTAAATGTTAATAATAATTATATTCTAATTAAATTAATATTAAAAGAATCATATTTTCAAAAGTCATTTAATGCTAATAACAAAAAATATTTGATTAAACTCATTTAAAATTCTATCTAAATTTATTAATTACAAACCAAATAGTATTTTTGCTTGGAGTGAGAAACTAGTATTTTATTATTTGTTTGGAGTGAGAAATTAGTATTTTAATGTTTGGTGAATCAATTGTGGTTCTCTATATTCGGCCAACCACTGTAGCAAAAGTTTAAATTATTTTAGAATTGCCCAATTTAATGTGGGATATTTTTTATATCAATTATGTAAATTTTAGCTAACCTCCTCATTTGGCCAAGCCAATGAAGATGCTCTAACAAAAACTTTTAATGTTGAATATCTAGTTGGTAGTTGAAATACACATGAATGGCTAACTTGTCGTCATCCTTAATAAGGATGGTGCTATTGGGATTGACAATTTAATCGAAGAAGTGGACCGATAAGTGTAAATATATATATTTTATTTTTTTCCTCTTTTCTTTTAATTATTTTTTACATAGTTTTAAATATTTTTAAAAAATAAAAAAATATCAATTTATTAATATTTACTTTTTTAATCATTAAATAAAAAAAATAAAAAATACAATTGGTCATCTTTATCGGTTCAAACTAATATTTTTCTTTTATTAAATCAATGCTAGTGGCTGGTTTTCTTACCAACCATCTGACAAAAAAGATCATCTTTGAAGACCTAAGACATAATTACACTAAAGTCTTCTAAATAAGCATAAAGAAAAAAACGAAATAAAAGTAGTCTTTGAATAGAATGGTCTAAAGTTGGACAGACATACATTATCCCTTTAATAAGGTGGGTTTGGATGTTGAAGTGAGTTGAGTTGAGTGGAGTTGTGATGATAAAATATTGTTAGAATATTATTGTTTATTATTATTATTATTTTGGAATTTGAAAAAGTTAAATTATTTATTATATTTTATATTGGGATTTAAAAAAATTGTAATGATGAGTTGAGATGAGCTCAACTTCCAAACGAAACCTTAGCCGCATTCTCTTTAACATTTTTGTGCAATTTGAAAGCAATAGATCGATGATCATTTTCTTTTTTTCTTTCCTCGATCTCTCTTCAACATCAAACATAACTCATGCTTTAAAAAGACATTTATTTATTTATTTAATTTGCTTGGACCAGATGAACCTAAGGTTTGAATATTATAATTGACACCTTAGAAAAGGAATAGTAATTATTAAAAATGGAGGTATTTGGAATGGATTGTGTATTCATATATGCATTAGTTTGGTTGTCAGGTCGAAATGAAAAATTCTATTTAAAAGTTCATCTACGCATTTTATTTAGTTGATATGATAAAACTTGATTTATAAAAAAAATTAAAAATTAAAAAATATCGCAATAAAATGTATGTTTTAAATTTTATAAACAAAATTCACTATCAATCTCTGTTTATAATATGGAAAACTCTACTCCCAATACTCACCGAATTTTTGTATCAAATTGATTTTTGTTTTATTTTTACTTGGTTAAGAAAATATTTCTTTTTTTAATTTATAAAATATTTAAAAGAATTTAAAAATATTATTTAAAAAAAAAAATTTACGCTACTCGGGTAGAAAACTTCGGTGGGCATCGCCGCATCCTCGGTGGCTCTAGTACCAATCTTATAATATTGGCTACCTCCATTTCCATCCAAACGAAGGCAAGAGAGAGAGAGACAGAGAAACAAGCAGACCTTCTGTGATCTCTTTCCCGCTCACCCTTTGCCCCCAGGAGAGAGAAGTAGGGAGACAAAAGGAAGAAGAAAAGAGATCACTACCATTAACGCTAGGCAAGATCTCTCTCTCTATAGAGGTTCCTTCTCTGTCTCCATATCTGAAGGTTTGCAGTATAATATCTCTCTTTTTTTTAATAATATAATCTCCCTTACTCTGTTTCAGGTTCTGACTGAAAAATGAATTATTTTCCTTTATTTTATTTTGTATTTTGTTCTATTTTATTTAAACCTTCTAATTATAGAAGTAGAGGTTATAGTGTGGCGCTTCGGGTTTTCTTTATTGGATCATCTTGTGTTAAACCCTACTGCCTCTGTTTGGCTCCCGGGAAAATATCGAGAGAAAAGTTTTGAAGTTGTTTCTTGGAAATGGTATACGATGTTCGTTTGAATTATCGTCGATGCCAGTTGATGCCCTTCTTATTTTTCTCAACCGAAAGTTTCTTCCAACCCAAACGGGTTTTTAGGGCTTGTGCTAATTTAATGCGATAGGCATGTGGAGTCTGAGCTGGAAAATCTGATGCTTTCCGTGATGAATTTTTTTCTTGGTTCGTACGTGGTTTGATATGGCTTTGACTGTAAAGGAAGATGGTTTCGTTGTTTTCCGCGCGACAGTGGATTTCCTTGGTTGATAAGAAAACGTTGGAAATGAAATAAGACGAGCTATGATTTTATTCTGAATCTTTTTAAAATTATTTGAAACTGTTATGGGTTCCAGTGAGAAGATCGTGTGCAAGGAAGGAGGTAAAGCTGGGATGTTGGCTTTGAAGAAAGAGAATACGAAAAGGATGGAGGCTAGGGCAAATGGAAGTCTGCGAGAGTGAGGATGACTTATTGGGTATAAAACGGTGCAGTTTGGAAAAGGGGCATACGGTGTCGTTGTAAGGCTATTAAGGCAGGGTTCATTGATGTAAACGGTGTAGTTTTAGTTTATTGGTTTCCATTAAAAAGTTGTGTTTAACAGCAGTCACTAGTGGGGTTGTTTAGTCATTTTCCTTGAAATTCTGTTAGGGTCATGTTGGTTGAGTCTTGAGGAAGAAGACGAGGGAATTAATTATGAACTTGGAAAATTGTCAGATCTCTAATCTTAGAGGTTTTGGATTCCTCGAAAATCCAATTTATGAAATTACCATAGCATTTCATCTTCTCCCTCGCGGGTTCCATATTTCCTTCCAGTCCATCATTTATTCTCACGTTTGCTTACATTATAAAATTACAAGAGTCATAACAAGTGGTATCTTAGAGCCTATCGATCCAAATGGCAGAAAGCACCAGATCTAAACAAGAGGCCAAACCCCAAGGGGTTGGCCCAAGTGGTAAAGGCCTTGGTCTTGGGGTATCACTCCCTTCAAGATCCAAGGTTCAACACCTCATGCGTGCAAACAATCCTTTGGGGTCACACCCCCTGGTGAAAAGCCATCGATTTAACCAGTTCTGTATATGGAAACTTCTGAAGGTTCAGTGCATAGGACCGAAGTTTATTCTGCATAGGTGGGTCCGAAGGGTCCTGCCTTGGAGAGGTTAAAAAAAAAAAACCAAGAGGTCAAGCAATGCAAATCGGAGGATTAGGAGAAGGCCATCCAGGATCTTAAGGAGTGTGTAGATTAGCTCACTGACATGCTACGGACGCTGTTTGAAAACCAAAACCAGGTACCAACACCAGAACACAAACCAGACCAAGACCTTGAGGTAAATGACCCTAGAAGAGCATTAACAAGGGGTGTTAAATTAGATTTTCCACAATTTGATGGGGACAACCCAACAGGTTGGGTATTTAAAGCAAACCATTATTTTGAATTTCATCAAATTCATCCATCACATCGTTTATTATGGCTTCATATCACATGCATGGGGAGACACTTATTTGGTATCAGGATGCATGGAATAGTGGCCATTTTACCAATTGGGAGACTTTTACCCAAGCTCTCTAAATTAGATTTGGTCCCACCGCCTATGACGACTCGATGACGGCCTTGACGAGGTTGAAACATACCTCTATTGTGGCAGCTTACCAAATACAGTTTGAAGCACTATCTAACAGGCTTAAGACCTTTTAGATGTGCACAAACTTAGCTGCTTTCTTAGCGTGTTGAAAGACGAAATTCGCCCACCATTAAGAATGCTAAACCCGGTGAGCTTAAATGCGGCCTTTGGGTTGACCAAAATACAAGAAGAATATCTTATGAGCACACGAAAAAGTCTCAAAACAGGGAGTGAGAAGGGTATCTTACCTACTGCCAGTAATACATCATACGGGGGACAGTCCACTGAAGGGGGCAGTAAGTGGTCCAAACCATTTGCACCCGCAAAGAAAATATTATCAACTCAGAGGGATGAAAAACGAAGAAAGGGGTTATGTTACACATGCGATAGGTGCCCATTGCGACGAAAAGTGGCACCTATCGCATGTGTGTAAATCTCCAAAAATCTACTTGTTGCAGGGGTATGATGAGGCTAAAGATAAGCCAACTAGAAATGAAAGGGAGGAAAATCAGTTGAAGGATGACGTAGTAATGGGCCCAATGGTGGAGGTGGCACCTGAAATTTCTTTCAATGCGATAACTAGAACTCCTAGCCCTAGTATGATGAGGTTGATGGGAAGGATTAGTGGGGAACAAGTGGTGATTCTAGTGGACTCAGGAAGCACCCATAGCTTCCTAGACCCTGCTATAGCAAGAAGGGCCAGACTGAATGTAAACAAGTCCACAAAATCAGCTGTAAGGGTGGCGAATGGGGCAATAATTCAGAGTGAAGGTTATTGTGACTCAATCCTTCTTAAAATGCAAGGTACTCAATTTTTCCCTTCTCTTTATATTCTTGAGTTGGGCGGGTGTGATGTTGTATTGGGGGTGAATTGGTTAGAGACTCTTGGCCCCATTGTTTTTTACTTCTCCAAACTATCAAAGCAGATTATGAAAGATGGTAGGAATATTGAGCTTAGAAGGCTGGGACTCTAGCCACTGTCTGTGATACCCCCATATGATATGGATAATGGTAGGTGGTGTATGGGATCCCACATTGCTTGGGAATGAGAAGTTCTTGCTCTTTATAAGGTTTCATTGGGGCTCCAATTGTATCATTGACTAGTTCTTTTGGAGTATAGGCCATGTGGTTTGGGCCTTCTATTGGGGCGTTACAAATGGTATCAGACCCTATCCCAACCAGAAATGTGGGACTTGAGCCGTGTCACCTACAATGGACAGGCCCGGCGAGGACGTCGGGAATTTAAGGGGGGTAGATTGTGATACCCCCATATGATATGGATAATGATAGGTGGTGTATGAGATCCCACATTGCTTGGAAAGGAGAAGTTCTTGCTCTTTATAAGGTTTCATTGGGGCTCCAATTGTATCATTGACTAGTCCTTTTGGAGTATAGGCCATGTGGTTTGGGCCTTCTATTGGGGCGTTACACTGTCCCTTGAGGGGAGTAGTAAGATAATGTTATCTCTGATAACCAAAGGGAAGGGGTTCTTGTTACAAATTCAAATGGAAGAAAAGGAGGGGAACAATGCTATGGACAATGCAGAAATTAGGGAATTATTGGAGTGGTTCAAAGGGGTTTTTGAGGAGCCTTAGGGGTTACCCCCTCCAAGAAGCCATGACCACAGAATAGTGCTAAAAGAGGGTACACCACCCATCTCTAACCGACCCTATAGTTACTCCTACTACCAAAAATCGGAGATTGAAAAAATAGTGGCTGATTTACTGTGTGATCAGACCCAGTTTTAGCCCCTTCTCCTCTCCAATGCTGCTAGTGCGCAAGGCGGATGGGTGTTGGCGAATGTGTGTTGATTACCGCGTGCTGAACCAACAAACAGTAAAAGATAAGTTTCCCATTTCAGTAATAGATGAGTTACTGGATGAGTTGAGTGGGGCGATAGTGTTTTCAAAACTGGATCCAAGGTCAGGGTACCATCAGATAAGAGGGGTACCTGAGGATATTGCCAAGACCGCGTTTAGAACTCATGAAGGGCATTATGAGTTCTTAGTGATGCCCTTTGGGCTCACTAATGCCCCTTCCACTATTCAGGGGCTAATGAACCATGTATTTAAGCCGCTATTGCGACGGTTTGTTTTGGTGTTTTTTGATGATATTTTAGTGTACAGCTGAAGTTGGAAGGAGCACTTAGATCACCTGAGACAAGTGTTGGAATTACTGCAATACCACAAGCTTTATGCAAAGCTGTCCAAGTGCAGGTTCGGGGTGGAGAAAGTTGATTATCTCGGTCACATTATTTCTGCCTAAGCAGGAAGGGCAGACCCTGCCAAGGTAATTTCTATGCTTG
Organism: Juglans cinerea; assembly: GCA_961763995.1. NCBI lineage: Eukaryota > Viridiplantae > Streptophyta > Magnoliopsida > Fagales > Juglandaceae > Juglans > Juglans cinerea. The sequence goes on along the minus strand of CAUIVZ010000011.1, from coordinate 1,648,465 downwards.
AGTGGCCCACTCCCAAGAACCCTAAGGCCTTGAGAGGGTTCCTAGGCCCACCTAATGGGCTACTATAGGAAATTCATTCAAGGGTATGGAATGTTGGCAGCCCCCCTAACAGGCCTTTTGAAAAAAAATGGCTTTATATGGAACACAGAAGCCGAGCAAGCTTTTATTAAATTGAAAGAAGTAGTTACCTAGCCCCCTGTATTGAAACTCCCTGATTTACTCATTCACTATCAAATGCGATGCTAGTGGGAAAGGAATTGGAGCTCTACTAATGCAATCCAGGCAACCTATATCTTTTCTAAGCAAGATGTTGAAGGGAAATGCTCTTCCCCTCTCACGTATGAGAGGGAACTACTGGCCTAGGTGACGGCTGTTCAAAAATGGCACCCCTACCTATTGGGATAGTCCTTCATAGTGGAAACATACCAGCAAGCCTTGAAGTTTTTATTAGAACAGAGGATTGGCACGGAAGCACAACAAAAGTGGCTCACTAAATTGATAGAGTATGAGTTTAAGATCGAATATAAGAGGGGCCAGGAGAATAGAGTTGCTGACGCTCTTTCTCAAAAAGGGGAGGATGGCTACTCCACAAAAGGGGTTTTGGCTTAGATAACGTTTCCAAAACCAGATTGGGTGGAAGAGTTGAAGCGGAGCTACTAGCTGTCTAAGGAGTTCACAGATCTAATCGCTAAGGCAAGGGAACAACATGAGATTCCTAAAGGGATCATTATAGTGCAAGGGCTCATTTTAAAGAAAGGACGGCTGATGTTAGTGTTGGGGTCCCCTTTTATTGAAAAGGTGCTTCATTTCATTCATACTAATCCTATGGCTGGGCATTTGGATATCTTAAAACATACCATAGAGCACAAATGAATTTTTACTGGGATAACATGAAAAAGGACATAAAGAAGTGGGTGCAGGAATGTGGTGTGTTAGGCTGTTAAATATGAAGCAATTCCTCTAGCTGATCTACTCCAACCCCTGGCCATACTACAACAAGCATGGACCGACATCTCTATGGATTTCATAGAGGGTCTGCCCAGTTCCAAAGGAGCTACCATTATCTGGTTGTGGACAGATTCACTAAATATGGCCATTTTATGGCACTTTTCCATCCCTAACAGCCCAGGATGTAGCTTAGGTGTTCTTGACTTCAGTGTTTAAGTTACATCGGTTTCCAAGGACCATTGTGTCAGACAAAGATTATGTGTTTCTTAGCTCTTTTTGGAAGAGTCTATTTGCTCCCCAAGGCACTACCCTAAATTTTAGTTCTGCCTATCACCCCCAGAGTGATGGACAGACAGAAGCTTTGAATAAAAGTCTGGAGGGGTACCTAAGGTGTTACGTGGGTCAAAAACCTAAGGCCTCTTTTGTTTTCGTAGATGAGATGAGATGAGATAAAAGTTGAATAAAATATTATTAGAATATATTTTTTTAATGTTATTTTTGTTTTGAAATTTGAAAAAGTTGAATTGTTTATTATATTTTATGTACAAATTTGAAAAAATTGTAATAACTAGATAAGGTGAGATGAAAATTTTTGTGAAAGTGAATGAGGCCTAAGACTTGGGGACAACGACTACTACTAGTAGAGTGGTGGCATAATCAAAGTTTTGAATTTTGTACTGTATCGGCTGGAAATGTATATGTTTCATACCGGGTCAAATATCGGCCGTACTGGTGCGTTTCGGTCAATACCAGCCGATTTTCGGTGTACCAGCCGATTTTTTTTTTTTTTTTTAATTAATGTAAAAATTCTTACTTTTTCATAATTTTCATTTCAATTCTTACATCTGAAGACTATTTTCTTAACTTTTTTTAATCTTTTTTTCTCGAGGACTTAAAATCAAATCCCTATTTCTCTTTTCGTGGTGAAGATGAGTAATTATTTTTTTAAATAGTTGGATTAAGAACTTAGAAATATTATTGAGTTTTATAAGTATATGTTTTAACTTTTTAAGGTTTGCATTGATGTTATTTTGAAATATAATTTATACATATATAATTAATTTATTATATCTAGACTATCCTGAAATGGTACCGGTATCGAAATATTTCATTCCAGTGCCTTAACCGAAACGGCCACCGAAACGGTATTCAAAACTTTGGGTATAATAGCAGTTATCAGAGTTCCACCAAGTTGTCGCCTTTCGAGGCTCTATACGGGTACCCACCCCCAAAATTAATGACTTGCATTCCAGGAACCTCAAATAATGATTCAGTCGACCAGTTGATGAGAAACATGAGTCAAATATTGGAACTTTTGAAGAACAACCTCAAGGCAGCTCAGGACCGAATGAAATTGTATGCACATATGAAGAGAACAGAAAGGGAATACAAGGAAGGAGGTTGGGTTTACCTATGGCTTTAGCCATACCGACAAAAGTCAGTGGCCGTGCGCCACAACTTGAAGCTCACTCCCCGCTTCTATGGGCCATTCAAGGTGGTCCAACGGCTCGGATCAGTGACCTACCGCCTTGATCTTCCATCCAGTTCCAAGATCCACCCTATTTTTCACGTGTTCTGCTTAAAAGATGAAAGTTGGAAAACGAGTTCAGCCCCTTCCTACTCTTCTGCCCACAAATGACATGGGAGAGATCATACCTGAGCGTGAGGCTATTTTGGAGCGCCGCATGAGGCAGCAAGACCACCATGCTCTGACCGAAGCTCTGATTAAATGGGTTGGAGCCCCCTTGGAGGATAGCACTAGGGAAAACTTGTGGAAGCTCAAGACTTTGTACTCACACCTTGTGGGCAAGGTTTTATAAAAGGGGAGATTGTTATGGGTTCCAGTGAGAAGATTGTGTGCAAGGAAGGAGCTAAAGTTGGGATCTTGGCTCTAAAGAAAGAGAATACGAAAAGGATGGAGGCTAGGGCAAATGGAAGTCTACGAGAGTGAGGATGGCTTATTGGGTATAAAACGGTGCGGTTTGGAAAAGGGGCATATGGTGTCATTGTAAGCCTATTAGGCAGGGTTCATTGATGTAAACGGTGTAGTTTTAGGTGTCGTTTGGATAGTAAGTTGAGATGAGATGAGATGAGTTGAGATGAAAGTTGAAAGTTGAATAAAATATTGTTAGAATATTATTTTGCTTTGGGATTTGAAAAAATTGAATTGTTTATTATATTTAGTGTGGAAATTTGAGAAAATTATAATAATGAGATGAGATGAAACACTTTCACTATCCAAACGGGGGCCTTAGTTTATTGCTTTCCATTAAAACGCTGTGTTTAACAGCAGTCATTAGTGGGGTTGTTTAGTCATTTTACTTGAAATTCTGTTAGGGTCATGCATGCTAAGTCTTGAGGAAGAAGACGGGGGGATTAATTCTGAACCTGGAAAATTGTCAGATCTCTGATCTTGGAGGTTTTGGATTCCTCGAAAATCCAATTTATGAAATTACGGTAGCATTTCATCTTCTCCCTCACGGGTTCCATATTTCCTTCCATTCCATCATTTATTCTCACGTTTGCTTACAATATAAAATTACAAGATTCAAAACAGAAACCAAGAAAGTTGAAACCGAGCAAAATTACCTGAGAATTTTTTAAGAGGTGTAGGAGATTTTCATTTTGGGAACGCAGCTTGTGATATTTTCTTAAGTTTGGGATATACGATTGCATGATTTCATGATGATTGTTGGTTCTTTATTTGCTACATAAAATGTTCTTTGGGAAGTGTTGTGATCGATTTTGTTGTTAATCTTAAATCATATCCATTTGCTACTCATTTAATTTATGATTGCAAGATGTATTTCCGTTTTTGCTAATGGATTTCTTTATAGCTTGCACCCTTTTGCTTGGAATTGTATATTTGATATTTTGCCTGGTGCTATTCTCTGCAATGCCGTATTCTCTTTATACATATATACATACATAATGTATATTATATAGATTTTCTTTTGATGCTTTAATTTATGAACTGTTGTAATGGAGATGAATTCTTGAACTTCAAGGTACATGCTTCTCTTTGTTTTTGTCTGTGCGTATGAAGGATTAATCCCATTGTAAGTTCTTGTTTTAAAATTTATATTTTATGGATATATTTTGGTATCTAGAGACTGGAGCTGGAAAAGAAAAAGATAATATATGGAGGGCGGCGCAGGAAGAGGTTTGGAATGCCGGAAGACTATGGATGGGAAGGTGAATAACCGGAATGGCTCAGAGAAGGTTCTCCCTTCTTGTTGTTTGAAGGCTAGCTCTTCAGACCCTGAGCTTGAGGCAAAATGCCATTCAACTGTTGTTTCTGGGTGGTTTTCGGAAACTCACTCTTGCTCTGGTCATTATCTATGGGTTTTTAAACATTTCATTTATGTTTGCTCATACACCTATGCTCATTGACTGGGCTAAATGATATAAACCTATTCTTGTCTTCCTTGTATAGGGAAAGCTGGAAAAAAGGTTTATTTTAACAACCCGATGTGGCCTGGTAGGCATTGCCTTCATATATGTCATGCACTGCATGTTTCTCATTATTGTATCCATTTCATACATTTTGAGATTGTATTCTTGCAGAAGGATTAAAGCATTTTTTCTTTTGTAAATGTGTGCATTTTTAAATGACAGGGTTTTATTAAATGATTTTGATATCTTGAGTTATGTGACCTATGTTATTGTTCTGATATATTTAGATTGCCTTTTTCTCTTTGAGCACAAATGTGGGATCTTTTGTGGTAGACTAGCCAGTCACACTCTCCTTATACTAGGAAGCTTTTATTTTTATTGTTTCTCTATTAATTTATATGTAATTCGTTAATGTCTAACTTAATTTAGGGGATATGCATCATCCAGTCATACCAATAACCAAGCTGATATTTCTTTGATCATATTTAGGAGAAGCCCATTCACTAGTAGTGGAAAAGGTTTTGTACAAGGAAAAGTCAGAGTTTCAAGAGGTCCTGGTTTTTGAGGTTTGGCATTCTTACATGGGATTCTTATAATTCTTTCATTTGAGTTGCTACAGATCATTTCTTTTGTTTGCAGTCCTCAACATATGGGAAAGTACTTGTACTTGATGGCATTGTTCAACTGACAGAGAAAGATGAATGCGCCTACCAGGAGATGATTGTTCATCTTCCTCTTTGTTCTATTCCATCGCCCAAAAATGTAATTTCTATCTGAAAATCTTGGTTTGTTGTCTTTTCTGTTGATAGTATGCATTGTCTGTGCACTATTTTCTTTTTCATATTCTTTGTTTTTGATTTTTTATTGAGTATTGGGTGTACAAAGTTCCTAGATGTAGGATATTTGATACTATTAGATGATGCTGTTAATCTTAACTCCCTTTTATATCAAAGAGAAGTAAATTATTAGAACAAAAAACTACAGCATCAATGCATTGTGATAATTGAAGTTTATACTTTCATGCGCCTGTATCATTTAGAAATATATTACTATAAAACTGTACCGCCTCTGGGCACTTTAAGAGGAAATATTGATAATAAATATGATTTTTTTCCTTCTACTTAAGCCAATTGATTATCATTCTCTTTTTGAAATTAGAACAGCATGCAGTGGTGATAAGAAGAGTGGAATGGAACTTTGAAACCCTTTAGACAGGTGGGAAAGGTTGTTCCATCGATCTGTATTAGGCAGGAATGGGTAGACATTTCATTTTCCATGCTGCTAAGTGATCTTTTCATCTTGTCATTTGCTTTGCTTCGAAATACACAGCTTTGAATTTATTTTTTTCAATCTGATAATTCTTCCATTTTGACCAGATGATATCGGTAGCCTGTTTTTCTTTTAAGAAATGATATTAGTACCCCTTTCTTTTTTAAGAAAAACAACAGATATTGGTAGCCTGTTATTTTTTTTAAAAAAAGATATTGTTACCCTGTTTGCGTGCAGGAGAGAGTTTCTATCTGAAGCGGGAAATAAGAGGAAAATCTCTAAGTTCTGTTCTGTCTATTCTTGACAACGTAGTGCAAATCCTTTATGTTGTCACAACTGTGGTCTTAGCAATGTGGGTGATGCTAGTTGGTGCTGGAATGCATTGACTGTCGTAGTTGTAATGGTGATTTGGTCGTTGCATGATAAGTTTGGCATTGTAATGTATTTCCTGTTACAGTGGTTGCTGTGGTGGAATGCTTATAGTTGCCAGTGTCCTAGGAGCACGTGTTGCTGTAGAAGGGTAGTTTTACTTTGCCCCAGTAATAAATTTGGTTGGGGTGCATTTCACTGAATTATTGTGGCCATTCCCTTGGTCATAAACTAGTTTGGTTACCAAGTGCAGTTTCTAATCATATGGAGAATAGACCGTATATGAAGAGCCTTATATGGGATTATTCAACTATAGTAGACACCAAGAACATTTAGTACAATACAGTACGGTATAAATATTGCTTGGGAACCCCAAGGGGTTGGCCCAAGTGGTAAGGCCTTGGTCTTGGGAATTCATTCCCTTCACGGTCCAAGGTTCAACACCTTATGAGTCATCGGTGCAAACAATCCTTTGGGACTACACTCCCTGGTGAACAGTTAGCGATTTAACCAGTTCCGTGTAGGGAAACTTCCGAGAGTGCGGTGCATGGCACTGGGATTTACTCTGCAGGGTGGGCCAGAAGCTGCCTTGGAGAGGTTGCCTGACATTAAAAAAAAAAAAAAATTGCTTGGGCGCTTCATCTGCAACGAGTAGTTTTGTGGGTTATTTTTTTCATAATTAGTTTTGCTTCTTTCATTTGGAAAACTGGTTCTTTGAGGTAAATTCTTGGTGCTTTTTGCGTTCTTAAAATATTTTCAAGGAAAGGTTTTTGGTTGATTGAATATTACTTGATATAAATTGAGAGAGCTCTAAGGAGCATCAGGCACCTTTTACTTCTGCTTGATTTGCATTTTGGTTTTTCCTCTCTGTATCGGTATGGTGCTCCGTGTTACTAAAGTCAAATTTACAGGTTCTGGTTGTTGGTGGCGGTGATGGTGGTGTTCTTAGAGAGATTTCTCGCCATAGCTCTGTGGAGCAAATTGACATATGCGAGATAGATAAGATGGTCATTGATGTAAGTGGATGATGTACCGTGCATTCTTTGTGTTATTGCTAGTTGAGATTGCTTCTAGTTAATCAACTTATTGGGTTGTTTTCTTTTCTTTTAGGTCTCTAAAAGGTTTTTTCCTGAGTTGGCTGTTGGATTTGAGGACCCTCGTGTCCACCTTTATATTGCTGATGGTATGCTTAAAATAGTGTCATTGGTTCGTTCCCATTTTAATTGGTTTCTTTTGAATTGGTGAGTATAAAAGGCTATATGCCTCTAGTTGATCCTACTTTGTTACCCTGACAGCTGTCGATTTTCTTCGGTGTGCACCCAAGGGGAAGTATGATGCTGTCATTGTTGATTCATCGGACCCTGTGGGTATGTTGTAGTTTCTTTCTCTGTTATGATCCATTTAAAATATTCATAATGGATATACGTATAAAAAAAAATAATATTCATAATGGATTACTGCTGCAGATTATTTTCTGAAGTTGATTTCGATTTTTTTTTTTAATTTTTCAAATTTGCCAATAAATGTTGGTTTTCCTGAAATCTGAAATATGCGGTCTGATTGTTTAGGAGATGCTAAAAGCTGTGATTTTCTTTCCCCCATCCTCTGTGTCCTCTCTCTTAGGGGATATTTGGAAACAACTTCTATATATTCTCATCTCATTTTATCTCATCTCATTTCCTTCCCAAATATCATTCAAATACAAATACTTTCAGACTAATCATTACAACTTTTTCAAACTAATCATTACAACTTTCCTAAATTTCCAAACAAAAAACAATTTAACTTTTTCAAATCTTAATTTTTTTTTGATAAGTAAAAATATTATATATATATATATCAAAAGGAACCTAAAACAAAAATAATATTTTAACAATATTTTAACTTTATAATATTTTTTATTCAACTTTTTCTCTCATTTCCTAAAACTCAATAAACACTTAACTCAAATTATCTCACTAGTATTCACAAACCATCTTACTACTAGAGTAATGCTAGATACAGTCATGGGTTGTGCAAGCGCTGCACACTCATTTTGAAAAAAATGAGTAAATATGGGGTCTACATGAAAAAATTAACATTACTCTTAACCCCCCGAAACCTTGCTCATGGGGTTCTTTTTTCTGATATAGGTCCTGCTCAGGAGCTTGTAGGGAAGCCTTTTTTTGAGACAGTAGCTAGGGCATTAAGGCCCGGCGGTGTCCTCTGTAACATGGCAGAAAGCATGTGGCTCCATACTCATCTTATTCAAGATATGATCTCCACTTGCCGTCAAACATTCAAGGGTTCTGTCCATTATGCCTGGGCTAGCGTTCCAACATATCCAAGGTATTGATGTACTTTTTTTTTTTTTTCCCTTAATTTCATACTTGGCATTCCAACATTCTTGATTATCATTTTGCATTTTACTGCCAGCGTATTGCCTTTTTCTGCTTTGTATGTGGTCAAACTGGTAGGGGGTTGCTGATGGTTAGCTTGTCTCCTTGTTGGCCTGGCACTTTCTGAACTTTTGTGTTTGTTGCTTCTCCTAATGAATATTTTTCATAGTATGGAAAATCTTTTATTGTCATTCAGTTGGACATTTTGACATTTTAGTAAACAATCAACTACAAATAGGTTTGCACCGTTGGCACAACTGTATTCTTCCAACTCAGTATTCCTATTTTGAATTGCTATGGCTACATATCATCACCATATTCTTGTGAACTGCTTCTGTGTCATGCAGTGGCGTGATAGGATTTCTTATATGCTCAACTGATGGGCCACCTGTTGATTTTATAAATCCCATCAATCCTATTGAGAAGTTAGAAGGAGCTCTCAAGCATAAAAGAGAACTAAGGTTCTACAACTCAGAGGTAAGATAACTCTGCTTCAATTGATATCTCTTGTACAGCCTACTCTGCAACTTATTGTTTCCTTTCATAGAAAAATGTTGACCCCGTATAGCTAGTTAGAGCTATTTTTTTTTTAACCTTAGACATTATGAAGGTTGTGACTGCGATCAAGTTTTGGGGGTAAACTGCACTTAACCTGAGTATTTAAAAACCGATTCTGATTGCTCTTTGGTGAATCATTCTAATTTTTCTGCATTCTAATCTATAATCATTATAAATGGAACAAAATCGCTTCATACTAGAATCACAAAGTTGTACATTTTCTTGTGATTGAAATCCTTATTTGCAGTCACTGAAAGCTAAAGGAAAGAAGAAGAATGAGACCCTATTTGCTCAATTGAACACATGCCACATTATGGCTTGAAACTAAATGGCACTATTTTTGTTTTTTGATTGGTAAACTAGATTTTATTGATCATGAGGATGGGCAAGAGCCCAAGTACACGGGACTAAATGGCATTGTTTTTGTAACAGATGCATTCAGCCGCATTTGCCTTGCCATCCTTTCTGAAAAGGGAGGTGACCTTTCTTCGCGATTCTCCAATCTCGGGACAACCAATCTGCATTTCCTAGTAGATTTTCAGAGATATAGAATCAGTCCAACGGTGAAAGTAGAGACTGGGTGATTATTGCACTCCAATAGATGGGGGCCATGACCTGAGTTCAAGGTATTTGTGAGGCCTTTATATTCTATAGCATGTAATATCATTGCTTTCAACAATCAATTTGTGGATGGTAACTTTTATCATATCATGGATTTTGGCATTATCATCATCATGTTCTAGGAGTGTAGTATTTCTTTGTTCATTCAATGGAGTGGTAAACCTGCTATCAACAGTGACATGCAAGTTATCCTATAACCGTGTAAAATGCATGAAAACTAATATCAATAACAGGCTTGGCTGAAATGATTATCCATGAAATATAAACGGAAATTTAGATTTATTTCTTGATGGTCAATCAAATTTTTAATGTTTTGGCTGAAGTCTTAATTAAATTAAGTGTGAATCTGATCTGTTGTACAAATAAAAAAAGTGTGCACCTGATCTGTTCTAAAGGCCAAACTGTGAGATGCTAGGAATGGAAGCCCCTTCTTTTTACACATCAGTTTCTGTTTATAAGACATCTGAATGTGTTGTACCTAATTTTATGGTGCTCTGAATGAGTAGTTGTCCAATGAACTTTGGTTTCATTTCTCATGTATCGTTAGATCCTAGTACCAAATGTTAAGATGATGAAGAAAAGGCTATTTTCAGTTAAAAAATAAGCTAAAAGTTTCTTCCATATAAAATAATTTAGGCTGAAAATCATTACTCGAAATCCCATGTACATCCAAAGAATATTACAAGGACAACCCTCAGCCCAATATCTTTTATTTTCTTCGGAAATGGTTATATATTAATTCAACGGTTAATTGCAAACTCACTGTTTCGGTTTTCCCTAGTTTGCAAAAGGCCATCTCAGTTGTTAGTACTCAACATTTATATTTGATATTTTAAAATTTTACAATTAACTACTTTCATTCATTATTGTCTACTCTACTAGTTGAGTTGGTAGGGGTCAACAAAAACCTGACATGTTAGCAATTTGTTTTTAAAAAATATTATGTAATAAACTTTAAATAGATTTTATGTCAAAATAAATGAATAATTCAAAAATTAGCGGAAAAAAGGTTAAAAAAAAAGAAGCTTTACAGAAATTAAAGGGGGAGACAAGTTATTTTCCAACCATCGTGGGTGACTGCAGCCATCCATGGGGCTGCGAGGAGGGGCGGTGCAGCTCACATGCTAGGCAGAATGGGTGGTGGCTGGAGGTTGTAGCAGGCAGGCTAGTGGAGGTGGTGGGAGAAAAGCCAACATGCATAAATCGGAGCAACAAAGTCTAGCCAAATGAACATGGTGGAAAGGGACGAGAAAAGAAAACTAAAGGCTTTCCTTCTCAGCCTAGTTTTTTTCTTAAAGTTTGTCTGAATTCTATAGATTAGCAAGGTTCGTGTCAAACCATGTTGATCTAATTAATAAATAGGTCAGTTGTGTGCATGTCAACCAACGTAATTCATGTCATTACCTTAATCATCCAAAATTAAAATCCTTAAGACCATGCAAATAACTGATATTGATAACTAGTGTTTCTGATTGACTGGCTACGCATATGCAGGGTCAATCTACAATGATGATATTAATCTATAAGCTAGCGACTATATAATTAAGTTGGCACACAAGTAGAAGAAGAAGATACGAAAGTCAAAACTCTTTTTAACTAACGATACCTGCTGAAAAACAAAAATGGACTTTGGTCATACGTGCATATCTCTGTATCGGGCTAATATATATGCCAAATGTACTGGCCGGGTGTTCACAACTGATTAGTGAAGCAGTCAGTCGCAAACAAATAATCCAAAAATTTAAAAAGGAGAAGGATACGTGAAGAGCACACAATCACCAGAGCCCTCCCTAAAAAAATTTGACTTACGCCAATATTGTTGAAACTAGGTTAGATGAAAGCAATCGGTGTGGCATCGCATGAACCTTTTTTTTTTTTTTTTTACCAGCCTGATGGTCAGTTTGAGTTGTGTTTTTCTTTTGTTTTTGTTAACCAATACTTAGTTGGATAAGCTCATGAAATAGTGATATGGATAAAGCTTGTGTGTGAGCTTTGCTACTTATCATCTCCGTACATAATATACCTCATTTTTAAATTTTTTTTTTTTAGTTTTATTCTTCTTAAACTTATTGAATTTTTTTATTCATAATCCATATATCACACATTTGATAAGAGAAAAAAATAAAAAAAATAGTGTGTTGTATTAAGATGATGAATAGAATTTTACGAGAAATAAATGGGAGAAATATATCATCATCGTCATAGAAAATAAATTAAGGTTAAGAAAATAAATTAGATCTACTTCCAGGTTCTCTCAACGTTATTAAACAAATTATCATGTCTATGCATGATCACCATGTCGATCGATTGGCCGGAGTTGTCAATCAAACATCTTACTCAGTACATGAACCTGCACGAATAACAGGCGCAATATAGTGTATATGAATCGAAGTACGTGGAGGATGAGGTTTTTTTTCTTTCATCTTCTTTATAAACAAACTAGATATTAATATTAATCAACGGTAAATGAGGAGCCAACAAAAATCTATATATATACTACAACAAAGCAGTAAAAGAAAAAAATGAACGAAAATAAAACTGGTTCTACTTAGAAAGGTTAAACAGGTTGCATGGGCAGCCAGCTATGAATTGTGGACAAGAAAAAGAATAAAAGTATAAAAAACCTAAGAGAAATATAAAAATTATTATTATTATTATTATTTGTTCAGAGTCAATTGGGGGTCCTAGGCCCCTCCTTGCTCCCCCCTGGCCTCAGCTTCGGCCTCGGCGCTGGGCCCCAAGGAGAAGTAATAGACTAGCCCCCTTAGAATGTAAGGCACAGCTGCTACCATAGAGATGAGACGAAGCCACTTGGGTTCATATGGTGTAACGCAAAAAATAGCAGCTGCATAAGTCCCAGCCATGGCAAAAGTGGCAACTAAAACTTCTAAGAAGAAAGGGTACCCAAAAGTAAGGGATAGTAAGAGAAAGGTTGAGGAGGAAAAGGCCAGGGTATTACATGTCAAGAAAAAATAATAGGGTAACTTTCGAGAAGAGAATATAGAAACTCCCGGGACGTGTTTTGGATGTTTTTCATCTGCATCTTGCCAAACTCCACCAGGAGGAGTGACTCCAGCTTGAAAGGTCACCGCAGCAATCAAAGCAGCCGCCACCAAGATAATATTTCGGATATTTGCATCATTTGTCGGCTCCTTATTGCTCTCATCCCTACGCCATGGCAGGGAGGTTGGTATAATAAAGTTTTTGAGGAAGATTTTCCAACTCTTAGTACTGGAATTAGGTTCACGTTGTGCGTCACCGCCCATATTGTCTCGACTCACAAGCAACGGGTTGAGACAAACGCGAATATAGGTTTTCCAGTAGTGCAATCAAATGCCTAGCATGAACTCTTATATATAAGAAGAAAAAATATTTATATCAGCCTACTATTTATAACAGCCTCAACACACTTAGTGTATTGAGTTAAAAAAAAAAAATTGAATGCATGGTGTGTGGAGAGTGTAGGCTGATATATAGAATTACTCATATAACAAAGTGGTGTTGTGTATCACTCCTCTGTCAACCCAAGCAGTCAACCACACCTAATCTGCTTACAATAATAATTGAGTAATGCTAGAGGTGGCTCTAGCTAGAAGCCACTGCCGGCTCTAGCATATGTTTTTTTATATATTTTTTTAGAGTAATGTTAGAGAGAAGCCACTATAGCAGTGCACACTTTGCACTCACTGCGTGGCTGCTTCTAGTTAATTGTTCCCAACACTCACTTGGAGAGATTTGTGGTCTAGATGATGTCACATCATGTGTACAAAATGGATGCTCTCAATAATGACTTCTATCTATATTTATTCTTTTTTTATAATTATTTTTATATAGATGTTTTTAATAATTTTAAATATTTTAAAAAAATAAAATAAATTTATAATATTATTAAAAAATACTTCCTTAATCATTAAGTAAAAAAAATTATTAAAAAATACTTCCTTAATCACGAAGTAAAATAAAAAAATAATTTTTTTTTACTTCATGATTAAGGAATTATTTTTTAATAATATTATTTTTTTTAATATTTAAAAGTGTTAAAAACATCTATATAAAAATAATTGTAAAAAAAACACATAAAAAAACACATGATAGAGCCAGCGGTGACTCCAGCAGGAGCCACCAGCAGTGGCTCTATCATTTTCTATAATAATTTGATTTAAAAAAAATTTATAATTTAAATCTTACAAATTAAATTTTACCTATCATTTAAGTAATTGTGTCTGCATACTAATTTGAAAATATAATAAATCATTATAATTTATGTAAAATGTAGTATTTCAAACAACTAATGTAATCATTGCAATGGATCAAATTATTACCAATAATTCGATTTACAACTATTTTACGATCATTTTCAAGTAATTAATAAAATCAGGCTACTCTATTAAAAATAAATGTTAATATTTTAATACTATTCTCGATTTCATATATAATTATAAAATATATAATTATAAGGTTATTATTTTTCAGAACGATAATATTTATATTTTTAATATTAATGCTTATTTGTCTGTTTATTAAAAAATACAAATGATCAGGGTTGTGATTATTACGATATCCTTACCCAACAAATGAAGATATATAAATAAAATTAGAAGATTATCCTTTCTGCATGACAATAATCTTTTTCATTAATTCAGGTACAAGTCAAGTCACACAAATCTAATTTATTTTTTCTACTTTTGAAAGGGACAGATATGGGCTTCCTACACAGCTTCCCATTCACTAATGCCAACATGACGTAAGCCAACAAGACGTTTGAAATGCATGTCATCTGTTTCGCATACGACCAAAATGTAAAGCTTTACTTTATGCTTTTCAAAAGGGACTGTTTTTCCACGTGGAGTGTAATGAAAACTCATCTGCCACTCACCGACCCCTCGTCTCGGCAATAATTTGTTGGCTTTCCTAAGCAAGAATCTTTCCCAATAATTCAGTAGGGGTAATGCTACATATAATAATAGAATATATAAATATTGTATAGTCATTTTAAAAAATAGTTTGATTTATTATTAAAAAATTAATTTTTTTTATATAAATCTCATATTTATTTATTTTTTTTTAAAATGATTATATGGTACTTATATACTCACAACTACAAGTATTATTTCTCATTTAAAATATAGACACGCCAAGCCACACATATATATATATATATATATATAGATTTGTCTTGACAGAAATGTATATTCACAAGTGTGGGGACAGAAATGGTCCCACACTTCCTATTCACTGCCAACATAGTACCAGTACGTGAACTTACCAATTGCAGAAAATTGATGAACGGTCGATGAATCAGAATGTGATATATATATATATATATATATATATTGTTAATATCATGTCTCACTTTGTTGAATTCGGTCTAAATCTTGTTGAGATATAGAATGGGAGTTTGGAGTGCCGCGGTACTTTTGATATCTAAGTCATTTGTTGAGATAGAGTAAAAGAGAGACATATTCAATTAGAGAAAATGTGAACTGAAATATGAAAGAGTCTGAATCTCTCTCCTGACTGGAGGAGGGTGTATTTATACCTGATTAGGAGACTCCCGAGGTGGAGTTGCTAGGTGAGCAGCTCCGTATTAGGGTTGAGTGTCCCTACCAACTCTCTGTTGTGCTATAGACTTGCTAGACCAGATTGTGACTGTCACTGACACCCCACGAGACACATCATGGTATGCCAAGCCCAGTGATGCATTAAATATAGTGTGACTCTCTGTTATGGTGTGTCCGTCTCCATCCCATAAATACGCGCGTGGTTCCCAGTGAGCTATGTCCATCTCTCTGATCTTTTCGGATGCTAGGATTCAAGGACAGAGGGTGTCCCGTAATGTCGGCCAATAGTAGTGTCTGACAATCCTGTCCTTTTGTCCTATAGTCTAAATGCATTGCATGATTGCTCCTTTTCAAAGGCCCTTGGGCTGATCGACTTGGCCCGATCCGACTCAATCCTTGTCCTCCTGCCTTGTGGATCAGACTTACTACCCAGGACATCATATATATATATATATATGGATCGTGCTACAACCCCCACTGGGGGCTCCTGCTGGGGGCTGTAGCATATATTGTATGTGTTTTTTTTTAAGTTATTTTTTATATAATTTTTTTAATATTTTTAAAATTTTTTAAAAAATAAAATAAATTTAGAACATCATTAAAAACACTTTCTTAATCAAGAAGTAAAAAAAATTATTAAAAAAATACTTCCTTAATCACGAAGTAAAATAAAAAATCATAAAAAAATATTTTATATTTTACTTCGTGATTAAGCAAGTATTATTTAATAATATTATAAATTTTTTTTATTTTTTAAAAATATTTAAAATTATTAAAAACATCTATATATAAAAAGAATTAAAAAATACACATGATAAAATACACTGGAGCTCTAGCATTATCCTATATATATATATATATATATATATATATATATATATACACGTTGGGCAGTGGATAGGAAGTGTGGGGACCATTTCTGTCCCTTTCAAAACTATATAGGAATAAAAAAAATAAGATTTGTGTGGCTGATTATGAATTAATGGGAAAGATTCTTGTGTTGGAAACTTGGAAAGCCTAATATTCTAATTTATTTATTTATGTATCTTCATTTGTAGTAGTTTACGTTTGAACACATTAATTTTATATTAAATAAAATATAGTTAGTTCGAACTTAACTTTAAATATACGATTCAAGTGTTGTTTTAGAGCATTCTCATTAGATCAAATGTATCTTCAAACTTTAACTAATATCACATGAATTATATTTGTCTATTTCATTTAAATTCAATTTTCAAATTGGATTATCTATTTACTCTATATATAATAATAATATATTATTAATTTATTTATTTTTATCACATTTTGTAGGTCTACCAATTATACCTTAATAATAATTATATTCTAATTAACTTAACATTAAAAAAATATTATTAAATGTTAATAATAATTATATTATAAATGTTAAATGTTAATTATATTCTAATTAATTTAATTTATTTGCTTGAAATAAGAAATTGGTATTTTAATGTTTGATGAAGTACCTATAGTTAGCCATATTTGGTGAAGTACTGTAGCTAAAATTTAAATTATTTTAAAGATAACCAATCTAATATAAAGTCTTTTTAATTTAAATTATCTAAATTTTAGTCATCTTTTTACTTTTTGACCAGCCAAGATGCTAGAGCACTCTTATTAGATTAATCAAAGTTAAAGTACATTTTTTATGAATGTAAGATAAATTGGCTTTTGATTATTCTATTAATATAAATCTCCACATTAGAATAGTTATTTTTTCATTATATTATAATAAAATAATATAAGATGAATTTGATTTTAACTATTCACATCAAATCTCTACATTGGATTATCTATTTATTCATTATATATTAATAAATAATTAATAATTAAAAAAATATTTAATTTTTTTAATTATTAATTTATTTAATTTTATCATATTTTAAAAAAATATTGAATAGATAGTACAATCAGTCGAAATTATATGATCAATGATAAAAGAAATATGGATAGAGTTGATAGAGGCTTCGAGGAGAGAGAAACGAGGGCTATATGACATCCAGCTTCCCTTACGTGATAGTAGTAGTACGTTGGCATGAGGGAATGGGATCCAGCTGTGGGGAACCATTTCTGTCCCTTTCGAAAGTAGAAAAAAAAGAGATTAGATTTGTGTGGCTTGACTTGTATTCTGAATTAATGGAAAAGATAATTGTCATGCAGAGAGGATAATATTCTAAATTTATTTATTTATATATCTTCATTTGTTGGGTGAGAATGCCGTAATAAAGATATTACTAGGTATCAAACCAGCAATTCTCCAATCCTTTTTTTTTTTTTAAAACAATGAGCAATTCTCCAATCCTAAAACCAAGTAATCGCAATTCTCATTTGTATTTTTTCATAAACGGAAAAATAAGCATTACTATTAAAAATATAGATATCATGGCAATAAATTAGATTTTACATCATAATTTGATCCATCATGAGTTTTTTCAAAATATTATATTTATTAGGGGTGTTCATCCGGATTCCAACCCGGGAATCCGGGTAAACCCGGGCCAGAACCTGGGTGAATCCGGATTTTGAAAAATCCAGATTCCGAGTTGAACCTGGATATTTTTTTTTTTAACAAAAACTTTTTTATTATTAATTAGATTTCAAATATTTTGCTTCTTTGCTCTTGTATGATTGGCTGGGCGAGCTGGGTAGTGAGAGTGTATCAGTTTTAAAGAAAAGAACGAACAAGCATAGAAATTTGTACTAATTAACATACCAAAAAGGGGAATTCTTCCTTTTAAAAAAAGAAACGAAGCCTGTAATTCAACAAGCGCAACTCACAAACCCAAACTATATAAAAAAAAAAAATCAACCTTGCTGGTGCTTAGCAACTCAGTATTCCATTTGTGATCAACTATTGTATCTGTTCTTTTACTGCGTGTTAGACTCACCACCACAAATTTCTCCCCCATGTTACTCACCTTGAGCTGCACAACCACCAAATATTTGACCAAAATACCAATCCCCAAAAACAGATCAATTCGCCTTGACAAGTTGATAAATTATGGGATCAGATCTAAAAGAGTAGATCTAGAACAAAAAAGTAAAAACAACTCAAAGCCACGTCTTAGATCTAATAGTAGATCTAAGAGTATTAGGGTTTCGGCACTCGGCAGAGGAAGGCTAGGGTTTCGGCACTTAACAGTCCAAAACTCAAACCCATGACAGAAAATACTGAAATTTCCCTCACCTGGTCGCGGAATGGGACCCTGATGACGACGCGTGAGAGAGAGAGAGAGAGAGAGAGAGAGAGAGAGAGAGAGAGAGAGAGAGAGAGATGGAGATGACGGAGCAACGGATGTGCTGAAGACAACTACGCGAGAGAGAGAGATGGAGACGACGGAGCAATGGAGGTGATGAAGGCAGAGGAGGCTAGGGTTTCGGAGTGAGAGTGAGAGTGAGAGAGGACATCGGCGCGAGCTAGTTGCAGAGAGAGAGAGAGAGAGAGATCTAAACTTCTGAAGGAGATATTTGTTTAGACTTTTGATACGTAGGTTTTAAAAAAAAAACCCAGGTATCGGGTTTAGATCTGAGTTCCGGATTTAAAATCTGGTACTCGGTCCGGATTAAACCGGTTTTAATCATGTGGGTACCAGCTGGGTATGTCCCGGGCCGGAACCCGTACCCGGAATCCTGTTATCAGGGTTCCGGACAGGGCCCGAAAAAAAATCGGCCCGGATGAACAGTTTTAATATTTATATAGATTATATCATGTAAATACTTAACTTGCTCTATACTACATGATAAAAGAAAGAATGTTTCCTGAATATTCATGAATTCCATTGTATTTCATTGTATTTTACATAGAGCCTTTGCACAACTTATGTAGGCACAAGTGCCGTAAGTGTGTAATGAAGAAATGCATAAAAAAGAATAAAAGTTTGTTACAAGTGATTCAGTAAAAGACAAAAATAAGAAATCTTCTAGAGTTGCTGATGTGGATTGTGCAACTTGGTATTTTCTGAATGCGCAGCTTTTGAATTTAGGTTCATACGCCCCTCGAGTCTAATGGGATGTCAATCATGTCAAGACTCGATTGAAGAAAGGAGAATTGATCAGCAACAAAAGGTTTTGTGAAGACATCAACAAGTTGATCTTTACTACTACAGAATTGAACCTGTAGAGTCTTAGTTGCTACTCTATCTCTGACAAACTGAAAATTCATATCCATATATTTGGTGCGGGAGTGGTAGACAGGATTTGAGCTCAAGTATGTGGCTCCTAAGTTATCACACCATAAAACAAATGGTTGTGAAAGTGTGAAACCAAGATCCTTGATCAAAGTTTGCAGCCATATGAGCTCGGCAGTGGCAGTGGCATTGGCTAGAGACTTATACTCAGCCTCTATATTGAAACGAGCAACAGTGTGTTGCTTCCTAGAACTCCAAGAAATTAGATGATTTCCCAAAAAGATACAAAATCCTTGTGTAGACCTCCTATCATCAAGGCACCTTGCCCAATCATCATCTGAATATGCTGAAGAGTGAAACCATATATATATTTTTTTTAACCCATGATTAATTGTGGATTTCAGATATCGAAGTATTCTTTTGACTGCTGTCCAGTGGGTCCTTTTTGGGTCATGCATGAATTGGCAGATCTTGTTCATAGTAAAGGACACATCAGGTCGAGTTAAAGAAAGATACTGTAAACTGCCAACTATGTTGTAGAATAAAGTGACATTTTCAAAGGGCGCTAGTTACAATTGTGCCTTGCACTCTAAGGGCGCTAGTTATCTACTTGTTCCCCCGGTAGCTGGTAGGTCAGTAAATTTCCCAAATGTAAGAAAACCAACAAAGCAATGGATGATTTGTTGCCTTTGATCGTACGTGCAGTGCAAGTATTCCCAACCTTTGGCATTAATATTTTCCTTAGATTTCCATTTGTAACCACTTTAGAATTGTTTTAAACAATGCCCACGTACTTTTTAGGAGCTTGCTTTTCGGATTCTATATATGTAACCCTCAACCTCCCTTTTTTATAAGGTATTCTTTCGCCATAAACAAAGATTATTAATAAAATTGAGTACCGTCCTGTTCCTTTAAAAATAAAAAAAAGTTGATGCAAGGTCAATTAAATTGTTTGTTGTGGCCTCCACTAGTGCTGGTCACGGTGACTGTTGCATGCGCGTTGAAGCTCTCCACAAGATCTTTTTCCTTGATTAATGTCAACTCTGACTACCTTGATCAAGATAGCTTTGAGAAGCTCGATCGATGCTTAAATTGAAACTCCACATGCAACCCGTTTAACCTTTCTAAGTAGAACAATTTTTTTTCTTTCTTTATTTTTGTTTTTTTTGTTTTTTTGTTTTTTACAAAACCTTAGCACCAGTCCATCTAATTACTCCCTATTAATAGCCCATAAATAATTAAGTGACACGTAGGCTTTCTATCACAATTATAATGTGAATGCACAACATCAAATTCCCACCACTAGCTTTTAAGAAGAACATGAGAGAGAGAGAGAGAGAGAGAGAGAGGAAAACCATTTTGCAGAAAACTGCTCCAGCCTTTAATTCCCTTATCTCAAACTTCTCTCCCTCTTCCTTCAAAGATTCTCACCTCCTCTGTCCATTCGTGCTAAAGTTCTCTCATAATATCATCTTTTTGTTTCCGTCTCTACCTTTAATTCCCTCACGCATTCATCTTCCAACTTCTTGATTTTTGGGAGAGCCAGAAAGAGCAACCTCCAGATCTGAGTTGAGCTTTGTTTTGGCTTCATGTGCGTTAAATATGTGGTGTGTGGGAATCCTCTGGTGTGGTTTTCACTTTTCATAGGGTGCTCACCACTCTGTGTGTGTGTGTGTGTTTTTTTTGGGTATGAAAAACATAAGAGAGAAAGTTTGTGGTGGGGTTGTTGGTTTCCCGTGGATTGTAGGTAGCGGTGGCATTGTGGCGGAGGAAGCATGCGGGATTGTCGTGCATGGGAAGAAATTGTGCTCTATTTTTTTGGAGCTAAAACAGAAGTTTGTTGGGCGGTTGGGACACGGCATCTGGGCTATTTTCATCTCATAGTGCAGCGATTTTTTTTATTTTTTTATTTTGGTGGCAAGGGATGGTGGCGCACGGTGGGGCTTTGGGCTGCTATGATGGTGGTTATTGCTGGGTGGGTTAACGGAAGCTAAACGTAATGCACTAGTCTTGCTCTCTATGTATGTGTATGTGTGCAGTGGCTTCCAGATTCGAGATTGATGTGGAGGGCTATTGTGGGTTCTCTCATGGAGGATGAAACTCACGGCGTGGAGGACGGCAGCGGAGGAGTAGATATTGAGGGTGGCGGTGAACTAATCTTGCTATATTACTTTTCTATTTTGAGAGTTATACTGTGTGAATGAGGCTATTGTGGGTTTGGTGAAATTTTTGACGTGGCAGTAGATGAAAGGGAGGCTGTTATATGCACAATATCAGTTGGATCGCTTAGAAGTGGAACTCTTTTTTGTTTTTTTTACTGCTTCGTTGTAGTATGGATTTTTGTTGGTCAACACCATGGTGTCCTCGCCCTCCTCTTTTACCGTTGATTAATATTAATATATAGTTTGTTTATAAAGAAGATGGAAAGGGAAAAAAAAAACCCTAGCCTCTACGTACTTTGATTCATATACACTATATTGTGCGTGTTATTCGTGCAGGTTGTACTAAGTAAGATGTGTTGATTGACAAGTACTCCATTCAATTGAAATGGTCATGCATAGACATGATAAGTTTAATTATGTTGAGAGAACCTGGAAGTAGATCTAATTTATTTAGCCTGTTCTTTCATTCTTCTAATTCTTCTTTTTTCTCCTAACCTTAATTTATTTTCCATGCACGATGATGATATATTTCTCCACATTTCCCTTGCGTCTTTGCTGATTTCCAAGCTTTTCTTTGGCCTATTTGAGGCAGCTCCTATTGATATCTTTCTTAAAATGTACCAATTACACATGAGCTTTATCCATATCGCTACTTCACAAGCTTATCCAGCTAATTAACTTGGATGGAATGGTTAATTTTTACTGGTAACTTTTTTGTTACATCAAACATTCTTGCGGTTGCATGTGTACAATGAATGCATAGATCAAATTTTTGGGACGACAATTTTTGTCCCAAAAAACTGGGATATCGTCCCAAAATACTTATTGGGACGAAAAAAAGCATCCCAAGGTTGTTCCAATAACAGTGTCCCAAAAGGTATTTTGGGACGAAAATATCAATTTCATCCCAAAAAGTATCTTTTAGGATGAAATTGAGCAGAACCATTCCATCACGTTCGAACGAAATATTTTTTTCAAGACGCTTGAATTTCATCCCAGAATCACGTTTGAACGGTACAAAATTGATGTTCAAACATATGGCATGTTGGAACTCGTCCTTCGTGAGTGGTCGATTGATACCAGTTCGTTCGACCAAACATGCATACGGAAACGATCGGACAAACAATTTGATGGTCGAACAGTAAGACGTTCGAGCGGACCATGATCGGATCGAACGATTTCATATTAGTAAACGTTCGAACGTTTATTTCACGATCGATGATTCGTTTGTACGGTTTCACGTACTGGTTGATCGTTTAATTCGGATTACATTCGAATGTTCTGTATCAATGTTCGAGTGGTTTTACTCATCTTGTTCGAACGATAATTATTTTATTTTACCCAATAATTAAAAACCAAATAGACATACATAATATTTTAAAAAATACATTACAATTTGTTCTATACCCATAAAACTAGTCTAATAAGTGCGAACTAAATAAATAAAATAGTAGTAGTACTAGCATTCTTTGTACATAAATAAATCCAAAAATCTGTACATATAAAATAGGGTTAATTACACTTTGCCCCCTCCAACTATCACCCAATTCACAATGTGCCCCCGAAACTATTGATTTCATCAAAGTGGACCATCTTACTTTTATAACGTCCCAATCCCCCCCTTCCGTCTACAATGAGAGTTAAATCAAACGGAAAACTCACCCACGTGCTTCTCACATGCTAATCCTTCAATGCAAAGACAAAATCACCCCTCACTCCATCGGTTTCCATTTCCCCAAACTGAACTTCATATTCGAAAATCCCCAAATCCAAAATTTGAAAACCCTAACTCGGAAACCAGTGACCATCGATCGATTGTTGTTCGCATTGGTGTTTGTTCGTCTTCGCACCAATCTTAGTGGCTTCATAAAATATTTTCGTTCATCTTCATCGAGTTGGTATCTGTCTTCTTCGTGCAGTGGGTGTCGCAGAGGTGAGTCCATCTCAAAATGACTCCATCTTTGTCTTCATCGAATTTGTATATTTTTCGTGTAAAACTGAGTGATTTGGAATGTCAAAGTGTACTGTTTTTTATTATGTCCCCCTCCAATATTGCACATAGGTGGGTCCAATGTTGTATGCTTCCTAATATGACGCTAGTGCATTGCTGAGTGGCGTTAGTTGTCCCAGTTTGAGAACACAATAACATGAGTGTGTTGTTGTTATCTTTATTGTCGGGTTGTGACAGAGGGACCACAGAGGTGGTCTCTTGAATAGGAAAATGACCAAATTTATCTGTTTGGTCCAATAGTTTACTTTTGTTTACTTTATGGTTGGTCTAATAATTGACTACGGTCCATGACTAATTTAATAGACAATATTTTATAGGATGGCTACGAGGAATTTGTTATTTCAAGTCCATCATGGTGGGATAATTGATAGGTGACAGAATGGGGAATATGTTGGGGGTAAGACTGATGTGTACCATGAACCATATGATGAGGATCAGCTATCATGGATTGAGATACAGACGATTATGGCCAAGTATGGTTACCATCCAGGTGACCTAGTCTACTATAGACACCCTAGCTTGGGGATGCACAATGGCCTTAAATTGCTTACATCTGACCATGATGTGCTGTCTATGGTGGCTGCGCTTCAGGATCAACAAGTGGCTCATTTGTATCTTGTGTCTCATTCTCGAACTTCAGTGCACCAGTCTTCTTTGCATGATCATCATGTCGAGGAGGATGTGAGTGAAGATGAGGAGGAAGCAGAAGCACGTCACCTTGGACTTAATGATCCATTTTGGAAAGAAGTGTTGAGTAGTGAGGATGAGTTGTATGACATTGATGTCAATACAGTGGGAACATCGAGGTCAAAGCCTGCACAACCAAGGAGTAAAGGTGTTGAGTCTCAAGTGACAGTTGATGATAAAGAGCCACAATCTTCCTCAGATGCTGAGGATGAGGAGGATGAAGGGAGGAATCAAGACAGAAGTGGTCCAAGGTGGCCAGAGGAGGATGACATAGGTATAAAATACTCTTCTATTTTCTTGTTTGTTATTTTAGTGTTCATTTTTCAGAACTTGCTAAACAGTGCTTGCTTTCAGAATTAGCAGGTAATTGTTCTGATATGACACCAAGTGACGTCCTTCAATCTCCTGTCCATAGTGGTGACGAAGGACATTGTGATTTTAAGTTTCTCGAGTTTCAAGCTGTTGACTTGGAGAAGCCAAAAATATCTGTTGGAATGAAGTTTGGATCTACAGCACAGTTTAGAGAGACAATAAGGAGGTTGAACCTAAATATAGGTAAATCGATAAAATTTGCAAAGAATGATGGGGATAGGGTTACTGTTGTCTGCAATACCCCTAAATGTCCTTACCGGGTTTATGGGTCTTGGATTAGAGGGCAACAAACTTTCCAGATAAAGTCCATGAACCCAAGACATGATTGTAGTAGGAGTTATAAGAACCCCATTGTCACATCATCTTGGATTGCAGATAAGATGATGCCACTATTTATAAGCCAACCTAATGTGCCTATCAAAGCACTTGCTGATGAGATTAAGAGAAAGTGGGGAGTGGAAGTTCCTAAAATGAAGTTGTATCGTGCTCGAGCGAAGGCTCAGTTTACCATATTTGGTAGCCATAGAGAACAGTATGCCAAGGTATAGGACTATTGTGAGACCCTGAAACAAAGGAACCAAGGTAGTTGTTTGTTAGTTAGGGTGGAACGAATAGCTCCTGAGTTACCTCCTATTTTTCAAAGGATGTACGTAGGATTGGCAGCCTGTAGAGAGGGTTTTAAGGCTGGTTGTAGACCATTGATTGGTTTGGACGGTTGTTTCTTAAAAGGACCATTTAAGGGGCAGCTCCTATGTGCTGTTGGTAGGGATGCAAATGATAACATGTACCCAATTGCAATGACCATTGTGGAGGCAGAGTTAAAGGATAGTTGGGGATGGTTTATTGAGACACTTATATCCGATCTTGGACAGCAACCTGAAGACGGGTGGACATTTATCAGTGACAGACAAAAGGTAATTTTGTAAATATTTCAATATATTCTATTAACTAAAACTTATTAAATGAGCCACTCATTGAATATTTTTTGTAGGGTTTAAAGCCAGCAATGGAGGAGTTGGTGCCTTACAATGACAACCGTATTTGTGTCAGGCATTTATATGCCAATTTTTGAGATGCTGGCCACAGGGGTGTGGCTTTAAAGGAGAAATTGTGGCAGGCAGCCACAGCATACACAAAGAGGGACTTTGAGAGAGCTATGGAGGAATTGAAAGCCCTCAGTCAGCCTGCATATGACTACCTAAAGGTTATAGACCCATCACAATGGTCTAGAGCATGGTTTAACACATTTTCAAAGTCTGACTTGGTAGTGAATAATCTTAGTGAATGTTTCAACGCGTATATTCTGCAAGCACGTGATAAGCCAATTGTGACTATGGTGGAGACCATACGGAAGAAACTAATGGGACGATATCAGTTGAAAAGGGAAGCAATTGGTAAATGGGAGAATACGATCACGCCTCGGATAGTTGCAAAGCTTGAACTTATGCATGACTTGTCCATCTATTGTACTCCAACATATGCAGGATGTGGTCAGTTTGAAGTTAACAATGCTGGTAGGCAATATGTGGTTGATTTGAAAAAGAGGACCTGTTCATGTTTGAGATGGGACATCACAGGTATTCCATGCCCGCATGCATACACATGTATTGTGTATTCTGACCAAGATCCCAAGGGATATGTGCATCATTACTATAGTGTGGAGATGTGGAGGGCAGCATACGAGCCTTTAATTTACCCTATGCCAAGTGAGGATCAGTGGCTCACTACCACATACGAGAAGCCCACTGCTCCTGAGGTTAGGAAACAACCCGGGAGGCCAAAGAAACATCGAAGAAGAAATGAGGACGATCGACAAGGAGCAAACAAGTTGAGGAAAACTGGTGTGCATATGACCTGTTCGAGATGTAATCAAGTTGGTCACAACAAAAGAAAATGTCAGCGTGGGAATGCAGGCACACCCTCCTTCACTTCTGCAGCAGAATTTCAAGCTCCTTCATTTCCAGATGAACAAGTTAGTGGCTACTTCTTCCTTATTTACTATACGGTATTCATTTACATATTGCTTGAAAATGTTGAGCATGTTAATTTACATTTAAATGTGGTACTAGGTCATTTCACAACCTCCAATGTCAGAGCCTTCACAGCCAACAACCCAATCTATGCAAACTGGGAACGCTCCACCTTCGTCGCTTTCACAAGCAACATGGCAAACAAGTCCAACAGTGCAAACTCCCTTGTCAGAGACTTCGCAGGCAGGCCAAAGTAACCAATTGCAAGTCAATGTGGGTCGTGTAAAGATGTTGGCCAAACGACCACCCAGGAGGCGGTCTGCAAGACTTGGGGGCCACCACTCACAGACTAGTACACGTAGACCTGTGTTTGTGGACTTAGACGTTGATACAAGCAATCCAGCACAAGGAAGACTGTGTTCTTGGGGCAATCCTGGAAGGGGAGGCATGCAATTCAGAGTTGGTCAACTTCCACCCAACACCCAAGTGCCTCCTGCCAAGGCTAATGCATCAGTGCAAAAAGGGAAGAATGTAGAGTCATCTTCACGTGTGGAGAGGATGAACGAAGATAAAAAGGGGAAACAGAAGCGACCAAATTGGCAATATTGACTTGCTGTTGTAATGGTGTAGTTAGGGCTTAATGACATTACTGTTATTGGAAAACTTTTGTTGTAATGGTCTATAGTAGGATGACATTATTAGAGTGACATTATTTGTTGGCAATATTGACTTGCTATTCCAATTGAGGGATTTTGATATGTAGGGTGATATTATTATTAATCATTATCAACACAGTAAGTTGTTGCCACAAAATTCACTCCATAACCAAATTACATACAACAAGTGATGTTCAATACAACAATCAAATTCAAAACAACAACCACAGTCAATACACATCCAAAAAATTACATTAACCAATCCTACGCTATCATCAAGTAATGACGACCTTCATCAGCATAATGAGACATTTTCATGTAGATAACAACAACAACTAGAACAATTACAATGACAGCACACCATGTGCAATTATTGTATTTCTTGTGCAAATATTTAGATTTTTCCTTCTCCTCATACAAAAATTGTTGGATATGTTTCATGTGCTCCCTCTCCATCACTAACTTAGCCTCCAATTCCGTAGACTTTTCCTTCAACTTATTGCATAACTCTTGGATATGCTCCCTACGCTCCCTCTCCATCACTAAGTTAACCTCCAATTCGGATTTCTCAATCTTCAACTCACGACTCCGTATCCGGAGTCTATCTCGTAGCTGGCCAACAACATCTCCGCACGTGGAGCAATGGTCATCATCTACCCAATAAAAAAATGTACAAAACCTGTCTGCTCCCCCATGTTGACAACCAGGAGTCCAATATGGGCATCTCCAGAACTTCCTTTTGTAGTTATCATTCGTAGTTGACACTCTTAGACGTGCTCGTAGATTGCAACGGCAAAATGGGCCATCTAGTGGTGCTTTACCACCCCAGCTTGTGCTAGATGAACCAGTAGACATCTTTCACAACCTGCTGAAATATGTCAGGATTATGAGTGTAGAAAGGAAATAGTCAAAAGAGAGGTTGATGAGCCAAAAAATTTCTACTCTATAGAATTGAATCAATATTATTCTTTACAGACTACTGCAGCTTTATACAAAAGGAGAAAAGAATCTTAACAAACTAAACTAGAACATTATCTAAGCATGGTATCGAATCAATATCATGGCAATTAAATTGGAACATTGTTGAGTTACAATGTACAATCATTTATAGCATTCTTGAGCTACAATAAACTCGAATAATTTTTTCACCTTACAACGTACAGTCATTTATAGCATTATTGAGCTACATCAAGGCGGGAGATTTGTTATCAATATTAACAATCACTGAGGTACCTGCGATGGAGAAAGCAATTTAAATGAGAGCTCTACAAAAAAACTCCTCTACAATGGAGTCACTGACAGCTCGAAGGGGACGCCGACGTCGTGGTCGGCAGCTCACACCGTGGTCGGTAGCTTTGTTAGGGTTAGTCGTTGCCCACCTTCTTTGCAGTCTACCCCAGCTTATTTCTCCATCGCTCCTAATGGCTTCAAGACAGACGTTCTTCACTTTGAAACAAAACCATTTTTCGGCATTAATAAAACGAGTCATTTTGGCCATGGATTTGGGGATTTTCAAATATGAAGTTCAGTTTGGGGAAATGGAAACCGATGGAGTGAGGGGTGATTTTGTCTTTGCATTGAAGGATTAGCATGTGAGAAGCACGTGGGTGAGTTTTCCATTTGATTTAACTCTCATTGTAGACGGAAGGGGGGGATTGGGACGTTATAAAAGTAAGAGGGTCCACTTTGATGCAATCAATAGTTTCGGGGGCACATTGTGAATTGAGTGATAGTTGGAGGGGGCAAAGTGTAATTAACCCTATAAAATAAATCAGTTGCTTGGATGCCTGGACTGTTGCATAAGCATTTGCATTTGGAGTTGCACAGCTCTCCTAAACTCTTCTTGTTGTTGTTCTTGTTGTTTCATGCGTATCTTCATGTTTGCTTGTTTCGCCAATTGAGCTTCTAACTTATGCTGCCTTGCAGTCAATTCTTTGCTATTGGAATTCACTTTGTCTAATGCTATAGAGGTGTTTAAGCAAACCTAGATGATGAGGAAGAGCTAGAAGGGTTTACATAGTGACCCAAACCCCTCAAATACCCTGAACATTGACCTAGAACTTGTGTAAAGATTTCAACATCACTTGTTGAGGAATTTTGATCTGACGTAGATTCAGCACGTAGGGAAACCATTTTATCCTACACACAAGAGAAAAAATTAATATCGTCACAAATATTCAAATATGTTTAATTAAAACACATTATAATACTTACATAATTTTCACAAGCATCGGAATGAGTTCACTCTCCATTGCGATCAGTATGTGATGCAACATATAATTTTATCAGATTATAATTAGTATCTGACTCTTGCTACAAGAGACATTTGTTGAGATATAAATTCATTAGAATACCTTCAAATAAAAAATAAAATAAAATAAAATAAATAATCATTATCAATTTCTTAGAGAGGCGATTGAAAGATCTTGAGCCTGTATGTTGACGACTCTTCAACTTTGATCTATTTGTTTTGTTTATAAAACTTCGCTCCAGTATAGAAGTTGAAAGTATTAGTAAACAAAAATTATAAATAAGACACGTAAAGAAATTCATTTACTTTACCTTATGTTATGAATTCTCAAACATGTTACAAAATTTTTCCTAACCGAAAGGTTGGATAACCAGAAAAGGATGTTGGCGTACATCTTTATTTTTCTCAAACTTATTGTAGTACTCATGACATCTCGCCTTATATTTGCGGAATGCATTACACATAAACTCATCAACAGTCATACACTCTTCTCTCTGACCAAAATGTAGCTCGGAGTCATACTTGAAAAAATATATACACCAAGATATTATTATCTAGAATATTCTAAACTTTGCATATATATTAAATAATATTAATATAAATCAATTATTTAAACATTACTAAACAACGCTTCTTGATAAGCTCTTTCACATCTTTGAGAACTTTTTGTCATGAACTCGTAACCAAAGGTGCATCAGTTCGTGTAGAGCACCCACATGCGATGCAAGCCAAGCTACTTGTTGTCTTTCACCTCTGGTATGTTCGTCAGGAATGTTAACCTTAATCTTACCCATTTTATGATATTTTTCCAACGTCACACCTCTATAAAATATTTAGTTCACTGTAGAAACAAAGTAAATGATGGTTTGAAACGGTTTAATATTTATGAATGGCCTTAATTGAAACAAAATGAATATTAGATTTTTATCTTGTTTTGTAGAGTCAATCTCTAGTGGTGAGTCAGACAGAAAGCTAGGAACATGCAGAGATGGGTGCGAACTTCATTCCGCTTCGATGACATGATTTTGAAATACTGATACATTCATTACATAAAAGATTTGTCATAATGTATACTGTAAACACAAAACCGGTCAATTATTTGTATCAGTTTCATTTGTAGGTTTGCCTTCATCATCTATAGATATTTCAGATGACTCAGCATTTTGCTTAAGTGTCGCATCAATAATTTCTGCCTTAATATCTTTCCTATGTAATGAAATCATCTCATACTGGCTCAAATCCACAAACAAGTTAAAGATGGGTTGACTCTCTTAGTATGCTTTTTGAGTAGAGAGATCATCTTCTTCTTCATCTTATCCCTCCACCTCAGGGATAACATCATATATATATATATATATATATATATTTATTGAAGAAAACTTTTGTACTACTCGCTATTGATTTCCTAACTCAGGATCATCTAAATAGAATACTTGAGTTGCTTGGGAAGCAAAAATAAAAGGGTCATCTTTATACCATTTTTTTGATGTATTAATACTAAAAAAAATTCATTATCATGTTTTCTCATTCGAGGATTGCTTAAATCTCACCAATTACACTTAAACAGATACACCTCAAGCTCTCCCAAATATCTCATTCCAATTATATCAACAATAATCGTATAGAAATCAATGTTTTCTCCGTCATGACTTCCATCGACTAGGACACCATTATTTTGAATTTTTCTATAGTGTTCTCAATTCATTGTGTGATACCCACTTCCTCGAGAAATAAATGCAGAATATCGAGTAGCACGTCTTGAGAGGCCACACGCCAATACATACAGTTCGTACGATATATCGTTTGGATTATTCTCATGCATTTATACAACCTACATATTGAATAAAACATAGATATACAAAAATAAACAATCAGTGTATTTTTTTGGTAATTTAAACTCGCATATGTAATGTCATTATCTGTTGTTCAAACCATTTTGGCAACTCCTCTTCATGTTTCTGGTCTATATCATTACTCTCAGTTCTTTGAGCACGTTCATACGATCATTGAAATTAAAGATTACCAAATAATTTATCTTCTTATAATTTTTTAAGTAAATTAAAATATTAATTAACAAATAATGACAACTTACTCAAGTGGCTCTCTATCTCAAGGCAATTATTTAGTACGTACCACTGAATTTTCTCGAACTCTCTTCCACAAAAATCATAACCATGCACTACACCAAGTGGACATACTTGTTTAGAAAATACAGAAAACTCATTTGGTTGTCTTGCTTGGTCAACATCAAAGTTTCTTTCCGGCAAATCAAATCTCGTGTTAACTCCGTGGAAGTATTTGGAATAGAATGTATACCACTCATCGTCAATATATGTTTCTACAACTGATCCTTCTGGGCGGACCTTGTTACCCACTGTGCGTTTCAATTTCCTAAGAAATCGTTCAATGGGATACGCCATCTATATTGGACTGGTCGTGCGAGTTGAGACTCATGTGGCAAATGAACGACTAGATGAACCATGACGTCGAAGAATGACGGTGGGTAAATACTCTCCAGCTTACATAATATTATAACAATTTCTTGTTCCATATGATCCAAAACATCTACATTCAACATCCTAGCACATAAGTCTTTAAAAAATGCACCCAACTCAGTCAAAGTCACACACGTATCTTGTCAAGTATTCACGGATACCAACATACAATATACATTGTAAAAATACATGACAATCATGAATTTTTATTCCAATAATTTTTCAGTCATTTGTTTACACACACATTGTTAGATTTGAGGCATAACCGTCCGGTAATTTAATCTTCATTAGTCTCTCACAAAATGTAGCTTTTTCATTCCTTGATAATGTATACCACCTAATTGGCATGTAGACAGACGAACCATTTTGTTGCAAGTGCATTTTTGGTCTTATTCCCAACCACTTCAAATCCTTCCGTGAGTTTAATGTATCCTTCATTTTGCCTTCAATTGACATCAATGTTCCCAACATGAACTCATATATATTATTCAATATGCATAACATCGAGACTCTGCGCAAACGAATTGTCGACCAGTACAAGCGTTCGGAAAATATACTCTTCTTTGTCTAATTCAACTCATTCGCAGTTTGTTTTCTCTTCTGTTGCTTTTTACCAAATTCATTACAACCAACGTCTACAAATTGTGCAAAAACATATTCGCCAGACAAATATGATGGAATGTGCCTCATTCAATAGTGCCATCAAACATCCTAGAATTGGCATGCCATCTATGGTCAATAGGTAAAAATGCACAATGACCAATGAAGTATAATTTCCTCTCATACGTAAGCCATTCAGATTTGGTATGGTTGTTGCAAGTTGGACATACCATATTCCCTTTAGTACTCCAACTTGACAAGTTTCCATAAGTGAAAAAATTATTTATTGTCCATAACACGACAACATGCATCTTGAACGATATGCTTGTTGCTTGTTGATGAGTCAAATGTTAGGACCCAATTCTCCGACAAATCTTTCAATTCTGCTATCAATGACTATAAGTGTATGTCTATATTATTTTCTAGAGATCTCGGACCGGGAATGAGCAAACTTATCATGAAGTATGGATCTTTCATACACATCCACGTTAGAAGATTATTCGGCATAAGTATAACTAGACAAGTACAATGACAAGTACTCATGTTTCCAAACGGATTTAATCCATTTGTTGCTAACCCAAGTCACACATTACAAGGTTCTTCAGCAAACCATGGGTAGTCTAAATCAAATTCCTTCCAAACTTGGGAGTCAATAGCATGTGACAAGATACCATCGTTCCTAACTCTGGATGATGAGTGTCATGTCATGTCTATAGCTGTAATGCCCCAATAGAAGGCCCAAACCACATGACCTATACTCCAAAATGACTAGTCAATGATACAATTGGAGCCTCATTGGAACCTTATAAAGAGCAAGAACTTCTCATTCCCAAGCAATGTGGGATCTCATACACCACCTACCCTTATTATACCATATGGGGTATCACAATAGCCGTTGCACGTGACATAAATAACTGTTGTAATCTAGGTAACAATGGAAAGTGACGTACGACCTTTCGAGGCACATTATGTTTCTCAGATGTCCACCTTGATTCAAGGCAAATGGGACACTCGTTTAATTGCTCATTCTCTCGCTAAAATAATACATAGTCATGCTTACCTGCATGTATTATGTTGTAATCAAACCCGAGTTCTCGTTTCAACTGTTTTGCTTTATATAAGTTGTAAGGTAAACTATTGTCTGATGGAAGTGCCTCTTTAAATAGATTGAGTAACATATTGACAGTCTTAATAAATAATTAGCACATGAATTTTATGTGAAGCAGTCTAACTGTAAATGACAATTTACTGTGCCATCTGCATCCTAGATATAACTAACGCTGTGAATTATTTCACAAGCATGCAAATGTGTTATGGCCTACATCATTTGAATTTGATGTGTTCGTATCATCTTAAATATTTAATTTTATTCAAAAATTAAAAAAATAAACTACTCTGGCTCTACTTGGCTCGGCTCGGCTCGACTCGAAACTTAGTTTATCAGGCTAAGCTCGAACAATCTGTGGAGCAAATTGACATATGCGAGATAGATAAGATGGTCATTGATGTAAGACAGTAAGTGGATGATGTACCGTGCATTCTTCGTGTTATTGCTAGTTGAGATTGCTTCCAGTTAATTAACTCATTAGGTTGTTTTTTTTTCTTTTAGGTCTCTAAAAGGTTTTTTCCTGAGTTGACTGTTGGATTTGAGGACCCTCTTGTCCACCTTTATATTGCTGATGGTATGCTTAAAATAGTGTCATTGGTTCGTTTCCATTTTAAATGGTTTCTTTTGAATTGTTAGAGTATAAGGCTATATGCCTCTAGTTGATCCTACTTTGTTACCCTGACAGCTGTTGATTTTCTTCAGTGTGCACCCAAGGGGAAGTATGATCATGTTGTCATTGTCGATTCATCGGACCCTGTGGGTATGTTGTAGTTTCTTTCTGTTATGATCCATTTAAAATATTCATAATGGATATATATACGTATAAAAAAAAAATATTCATAATGGATTACTGCTGCAGATTATTTTTGAGGTTGATTTTGATTACTTTTATTTTTTAAGTTTACAAATTTGCGAATAAATGTGGTTTTTCTGAAATCTGAAATATGTGGTCTGATTGTTTAGGTGATGCTAAAAGTTGTGATTTTCTTTCCCCCATCCTCCGTGTCCTCTCTCTTAGGGGATGTTAGGAAACAATTTCTATATCGTTCCATCTCATTTCATCTTATTTCAATCATTCCATCTCATTTCTTTCTCAAATATCATTCAAACACAAATACTTTCAAACTATTCATCACAACTTTTTCAAATTAATAATTACAACTTTTTCAAACTTACAAATAAAAAACAATTCAACTTTTTTAAATCCTAAAACAACAATAATATTTTAATTTTATAATATTTTTTATTCAACATTTTCTCTCTCATTTCCAAAAACCCAATAAATAAATACCTAACTCAAATTATCTCACTATTATTCACAAATCATCTTACTACATGAGTAATGCTAGATATAGTAATGGGTTGTGCAAGCGTCGTACACTCATTTTGAAAAAAATAAGTAAATATGAGGTTCACATGAAAAAATTAATTTTTTAAGAGTGAACTCCACTCTTTTTCAAAATGAGTATGCGGTGGCGCTTGTACAACTCATGACTATATCTTAACCGCCCGAAACCTTACTCATGGGGTTCTTTTTTTGACATAGGTCCTTCTCATTATTGAAGATACTCAGGAAATCACCCCAATGGCTACTAAGCCTTTCATGGAAACCAGCCATACACAAACCCAAGTCACCCAACGGCTACAAAGCCATACTTGGAAACAAAGATACCCAACGGCTAAAATACAAATATGGAAACAAAGGGCTTAATCTGATCTACTTTCCAATTCTTCCTCAATTGAATTCTTCCTCAATTGTAACGTAAGACTATAATTTCTATTTTTCATTCACACATTTGTACAGTAAATATATATAGTGAAAGGCTCTCAAATATGCTCTCACGCTTTGTGAGACATTGTGTCAAACAACTTGTGTTTAATTTTCTTTAACATTTTCATGTACCATTCCAGAATGTGGTCCGTGATTTTTGGGCCCACTGTGTTGACTGTGTTGATGGCCTGGATGTGCCACTTGTGTGGCTTGGGAAAAACACGTCCACGAGAGGACAAAGGTCTCCCTTTGCTTTTGCTGTGACCCGTAGCGTGACCATAAAAGGCAGAGTGCTGAGCATTGTACATGTCGTGTAATTGACTTCTTGTTTCAAAGCCCTACAACAGAGACACCACCTTGGAATAGGAAGGCATTGGTGGCTTGAGCATGGTGGTGGTGAAGGGCTCATATTTGGGGCCGAGTCCATTGAGGAGAGCAAACACCTTGAGTTTATCACTCACGGGTTGCCCGATCGCCGCAAGATTATCACAAATGGACTTAAAATTTTTGAAATGTACCTGAAAAGAAACCGAGTCCTCCTTCCGCATGTAGGTTAATTGCTGAGTAACTTGAAACTCCCTTTCTTGGTAGTCCTGGGCATAGGCTTCTTGAAGAGCATGCTACACTTGATAGGAGCTGTCGAGGCCAACAACTAGACTGAGAGACTCCTCGGACAAAGTACCGATGATCCATCCACGAAGCAACCTGTCTTTCTTCCGCCATTTGAGGCAAGTAGAGCTAATTTGAGATTGTGTGGTATTTGTTGGGTCATCGTTGGGCTCATATTGGGGTGGAGGAACAGAGTCCGTGAGATGATGCATGAGGTCTTAGCTCTCAGCCAAGGCCACGACTTGTTCTCTCCATAAGAGATAATTTCCCTGGTTCAAATGTAGAGTGACAAAACTGTTCACTGAGAGGGAAAGGGCTGTCATGGGAGTAAGACTCTCTTGCTCTCACAAGGCTCTGATATCATAAAGAAAATTAAACACAAACTGTTTGACACAATGTCTCACAAAGTGTGAGCATATTTGGAGTCTTTCACTATATATATTTAACGTACATATATGTGAATGAAAAATAGAAATTATAGTCTAACGTTATAATTGAAGAAGAATTGGAAAGTAGATCAGATTCAGCCCTTTGCTTCCAGATTTGTATTTTAGCCGTTGGGTATCTTTCGGGAAGCCTTTTCTTGAGACAGTAGCTAGAGCATTAAGGCCTGGCGGTGTCCTCTGTAACATGGTAGAAAGCATGTGGCTCCATACGCATCTTTTTTATATTAGTTTTCATGCATTTTACACGGTTATAGGATAACTTGCATCTAACTGCTGATGGCTTCTATTGTCTAAGAAATATAAACGGAAATTTAGATTTATTTCTTGATGGTCAATTAAATTTTTAATGTTGTGGCTGAAGTCTTAATTAAATTAAGGAAGTGTGAACCTGATCTGTTGTACTGATAAAAAAAAAAAAAGTGTGCACCTGATCTGTTCTAAGGCCAAACTGTGAGATGTTTGGAATTCTTTTTACACATCAGATTCTGTTTACAAGACATCTGAATGTGTTGTACCTAATTTTATGGTGCTCTGAATGTAGTTGTCCAATGAACTTTGGTTACATTTCTCATGTTTCTTTAGATCCTAGTACCAAATATTAAGATGATGAAAAAAAAGGCTATTATCAGATAAAAAATGAGCTAAAATTTTGGAAATTATCATGTATCTTTCCATATAAAATAATTTAGGCTGAAAATCATTACTCGAAATCCCATATACATCCAAAGAATATTACAAGGACAACCCTCAGCCCAATGTCTTTTATTTTCTTCGCAAATGGTTATATATTAATTTAAGGGTTAATTGCAAACTCACTGTTTCGGTTTTCCCTAGTTTGCAAAAGGCCATCTCAGTTTTTAGTACTCAACATTTATATTTGATATTTTAAAATTTTGCAATTGACTACTTTCATTATTCATTATTGTCTACTCTACTAGTTGAGTTGGTAGGGGTCAATAAAAACCTGACGTGTCCCCTATGGCATGTTAGGAAATTAAAAAAAAATATATTATGTAATAAAACTTTAAATAGATTTTAAAATGTCAAAAAAATTGAATAATTCGAAAATTAGCAGAAAAAGGTAAAAACAAAAAAAAAAGAAGCTTTACAGAAAGGGGGAGACCAGCGATTTCCCTACCGTCGTGGGTGACTGCAGCCATCCATGGGGCTGAGAAGAGGGAGGATGCAGCTCGCATGCTAGGCAGAATGGGAGAAAAGCCAACACGCATAAATCGGAGCAACAAAGTCTAGCCAAATGAACATGGTGGGAAGGGACGAGAAAAGAAATCTAAAGGCTTTCCTTCTCAGTCCTACTTTTTTTCTTAAAGTTTGTCTGAATTCTATAGAAATTAGCAAGGTTCGTGTCAAACCTTGTTGATCTAATTAATAAATAGGTCAGTTGTGTGTCAACCAAATTAAGTAATTCATTACCTTAATCATCCAAAATTAAAATCTTTAAGACCATGCAAATAAGTGATACTGATAACATGTATTTCTGATTAACTGGCTACGCTTATGCATGGTCAATCTACAATGATGATATCAATTTAGAAGCTAGCGACTATATAATTAATTTGGCACACAAGTAGAAGAAGAAGATACGAAAGTCAAAACTCTTTTTAACTAACGATACCTGCTCAAAAACAAAAAGGGACTTTGGTCATACGTACTGGCTACGGCTGCATCGGGCTAATATATATGCCAAATGTACTGGCCGGGTGTTCACAATTGATCACTGAAGCAGTTAGTCGCAAACAACTAATGATGATGATAGAGTTACTACTTTCTGTTATTTATTTATTATTATTTTTATTTATTATTTTTTAAAATTTTATTTTATTTAATAGTTAAAAAAATGACTATTAATAAATTTGAATATTTTTTAATTTTTTCTTATTGATTAAGAATATTAAAAAAATACTTCAAAGAAAATAAATAAAAATAAAAATACTCTATAAAACAGTAAAAAAGTGGTAGGAAGGTAGTAAGGCAATCGTTATCATCCAAAATATTAACTACAAATAGAAGAATACGTGAAGAGCACACAATCACCAGAGCCCTCCCTAAAAAAATTTGACTTGCGCCAATATTGTTGAAACTAGGTTGGAAAGGAATCGGTGTGGCATCGTATTAACTTTTTTTTTTACCAGTTACTGCTGATGGTCAGTTTGAGTTGTTTTTTTTTTTTTTTTTTTAACCAATACTTAGGCTGCTTGCAGACGCAGGAATACTAACTTGGGGACAATATTCCGTCCTAGTTAATCAGTTGGATAAGCTCGTGAAATAGCAAGAAATATAAAAATTGCAGGAATACTAACGGGTTGCATGGGTAGCTATGAATTGTGGACAAGAATAAGAATAAAAGTATAAAAAACCTAAGTGAAATATAAAAATTATTATTATTGTTTATTCAAAGCCTTGGGGGTCCTAGGCCCCTCCTTGTCCCCCTTTGGCTTTGGCCTTGGCCGCCCTGAGGGAGAAGTAATAGACTAGCACCCTTAGAATATAAGGCACAGCTGCTACCATAGAGATGAGACGGAACCCCTTGGATTCATATGGTGTAACGCAAAAAATAGCAGCTGCATAAGTCCCAGCCATTGCAAAAGTGGCAACTAAAACTTCTAAGAAGAAAGGGTACCCAAAAGTAAGGGATAGTAACAGAAAGGTTGAGGAGGAAAAGGCCAGGGTATTACATGTCAAGAAAAAATAATAGGGTAACCTTCGAGAAGAGAATATAGAAACTCCCGCGACTTGTCCTGCAGCTTTGTCATCATCTTGCCAAACTCCACCAGGAGGAGTGACTCCAGCTTGAAAGGTCACTGTAGCAATCAAAGCAGCCGCCACCAGGATAATATTTCGGATATTTGCGTCATTTGTCGGCCCCTTATTGCTCTCATCCCCGTGCCATGGCAGGGAGGTCGGTATAATAAAGTTTTTGAGGAAGCTTTTCCAAGTACTAGAATTAAGTTCAGGGCGATGTGCGTCAGCGGCCATATTGTCTGAACTCACGAGCAATGTGTTGAGACAAATGCCTACATAGGTTTTCGAGTAGTACAACCAAACACCTAGCATGATCTCCCATATATAACAAAGTTGTGTTGTGTATCACTCCGTCAACCCACGCAGTCAACCACACCTAATCTGCTTACAATAATTTAATTTAAAAAATAAATTTTATGATATAAATCTTACCGATCAAATCTTACATATTATTTAAGTGATTATATATTCTACACATTGATATGAAAATATAATAAATCATTATAATTTATGTAAAATGTAATATTTTCAAACAACTCATGTAATGGATCAAATTATGACCTATAATTCGATTTACAACTGTTTAATTTACAACTTATTATTTTCAAGTAATTAATAAAATCATGCCACTCTATTAAAAATAAATATTAATATTTTAATACTATTCTCGATTTTATAAAAGTTATAAAATATATAATTATAAGGTTATTATTTTTCACAACGATAATATCTATATATTTAATAATAATGCTTATTTGTCTGTTTATTAAAAAATACAAATGATCAGGGTTGGGATTACTGCGTTTTAGGATTTGAGAATTGCTGGTTTGACACCTACTAATATCTTTATTATTTTAATATCCTCACCCAACAAACGAAGATATATAAATAAAATTAGAAGATTATCCTTTCTGCATGACAAGAATCTTTTCAACAAATGAAAGCTTTACGACAAAATGTAAAGTTATGCTTTTCAAAAGGGTCTGTTTTTTCACGGGAGTGTAATGAAAACTCACCCACCCCTCATCTCGGCAATAATTTGTTGGCTTTTCCTAACCAAGAATCTTTCCCAATAATTCAGAATATATACATGTCAAGCCACACAAATCTTTTTTTTTTTTTTTTTTTATCCTATTTTTGAAAGGGACACACTTCCTATCCACTGCCAACGTAGTACCAGTACGTGACCCTACCAACTGTAGAAAATAGATGCTACTGTTTTGCATTTTGAGAGGCTAGGTTTAAATTAGTTATTTACATATACAGACAAACTTGTAATCATTCTTATCAATATCCATCTGGATCCTCCTACAACGGTATATACAATACTTTCAGATACTGAATTTAACCGACTTTGAGACTGAATGCATGAATTCTACCATTAATGTTACAAAATGCATGGGATTAATTTAATTCAATTTGTTAGTAAAAAAAAATTAACAAACTTTGTAAGGGTATCTAATTTGATGGTCCATAATTGTAACTGCAAGGAACATATATGGCGCTTATGTCAAAAGTAGCATGAGGGATAATATATATTTTACTAAAAATTATTATGTTAATAAGACGTAATGACAATAATAGCTAATCAATTAATATGAAAGTCTACTGCAGGCTTACCAGCTACGCCAACATCATTAAATGAATGTTGATAGGTAAAGTTCAGATGATTGATTATTAGGTGATTCCGATAAATATATAGTGGTGTATTATATATAAGAGTCTACAAACAAACCTATCTAGCTAATATACAGTAACAACAAGCCTATCTAGCTAATATACTTGCCACCATATTGAGATTATGTCGATGAAGGCAATCACTTGTAATGCAAAAGTGTTAAGAAATGCCCAAATAGCCAGGCCTGTGAACATGCATAAGAGTAACCATTTTGGAGCAAGATATCCTCCATCCTTTTTTGTTCCAGTGCATAATAAAATGATGCTTTGCAGTGTTTGGGATCCTACATAAGCCTTCCAACAAGTTAAAAAGAAAATAAAAATAAAAATCTTAATGCAGTTTACCATAACAATTCAATCGTAATAATCATTCTTTTTCTTTTTGGTCTAATCTCGATCGATCTAATTTAAATAAAAAGAAAAGATAAAAAAGCAGGACATAAAGAAGATCTAGTACGTTTATCTTTTATATTTTTCCATAAAAGACAATTCAAATGGTCCATAAGTCAAAAAGGTATACATGATTAAGTTAATTAATCTATCAACCATGAAGCAAAAAAGTAAAGCATACCTGGATGAAGCAAAAACAAAATCACATCCAAGCAAAAGAGGAACATATCTCAGCCATTGCAAATCCAACAAACCAGGTGAAGAACGAGGCTACCACCCAATCCCACACAAGACTTGCAGGACCTGCAGATTGAAGGTTTGAACCATACAGTAGTGGAGTAATCCTTGTAAAAAGGATTGTCGTGAAAACGATATTGCAAGTGTTTTGAACAAAGTCCACATCAAATTAAACGATAAAGGAAATTAAAAAAAAAAAATTTCATCAACAAGAAAAAGTAGAGGATTTCATATAATCAAACAATGAGGAAAAATAAAATATATACAATGAAACA
Source organism: Juglans cinerea (assembly GCA_961763995.1). Taxonomy (NCBI): domain Eukaryota; kingdom Viridiplantae; phylum Streptophyta; class Magnoliopsida; order Fagales; family Juglandaceae; genus Juglans; species Juglans cinerea. The sequence continues at coordinate 1,606,743 of CAUIVZ010000011.1, read as the reverse complement.
AGAACATTGTGGAGGGAAACCAAAAATAGAGTAGCATGAAATATTGAACAAAGAATAACCATTTATTTTTGGAGTTCTTGCTTGTAACCCAGCTCGTTGAGCCGCTTCTCCTCGGAATCCATGGTTGGGATGAAGCAAAAAAGTAAAGCATACCTGGTCCCAAGATGAAGCAAAAACAAAATCACATCAAAGCAACTGCTCGAGCCAAAACAATTTGGTCCATAATGACGAATGGAAATTCAACAAGTAGATTTACACCCAACAAACAAAAAATGGAAAAGACAAATCCAACAAGCAGAAAAATGAAAAAAAAAAAAAACAACACAAGTTTTGAGTCGAAGAACTACAAAACTGGAAAGAATTTTCAAACTACTCTTCCGATTCACATCCCACAAAAAGAAGAGAGAGGATCCACACTAAAAACTAAAACATACCTAGAAGAATGAACAAGAAACTTACATCCAAGCAATTGAAAAATCCAAAAAATAAAAAAGGAGAACAAAAACCCAACAAGCATAAAAATGAAATAAAAAATTCCACACGAAACGGGAAAAAATAAAATAAAACATCCTTCAGATTCTAAAAAATGGTCCATACTAACAAAAATCCAACAAGCAGATTTACATCCAAAAAAAATAGAGAACAAAAACCCAACAAGCAAAAAAATGAAATTAAAAAATCGACACGAAACGGAAAAAAAAAATACCATCTTTCAAATTCACATCCCATAGAGTGAAAATAAATAGAATCAACAAAAATCATACCCACACAACACCGACACTAAAAAGAAGAATGTGTGATGGCGGTGTGCGGTGGAGTCATGTGTGACACAAGTAAAAAGGACAAAAAGGGAAAACAAACAAAATGGAGGGGGTAAAAATGGAAATATGTGAACCGATAGGAAAAAAACAAAATGGAAGATGAATCGCAATGGTTTGAAAACCCCACACGTTTCCTTTAAATCGCGCATCGGTGCAACGCGCCTCTCCGATTGGCTCCCAAACCGGTCAATCTAAAGATCGGCGGGTGAGGCTTCTCCCGGTGGTGCGCGTGTCGGACGATGGTCACCAGAGAAGCTCGAAACGGCTACCCCCTTTATTCGGCCAAAAACCTGAAAAAAACAAAAAAATCAAACGAAACCACCAGAGACGAAGGACCGGCGAGGAGAGGAAGAGGAAGAAGGAGCCACAACTCCCCTTCCCCGAAGCTGGACTCGGGTGAGCGAGTTTCTAGAGAGAGGGGGTATGGTTTCTATAGAGAGGAAATTTTTGACTTTTAAAATCGAGAGAAAGGCTATTAAACAAAAAGTTAACTGAAAACAATTAAAATTACTGTAACTCCGTTAAGACAAGAATTTCCGTTTAATAGTCTTTATATATATATATATATATATATATATATTGTTAATATTGTGTTTCATAGTCTGGGCAATTCCACGCTGTTAAACTTGCTCTAAACCCTGTTGAGATAGAGAATGGAGGCTCGGAGTGTCGTGGTATCTCTGATACCTAAGTTAGTGATGTATTCAACCAGAGAGAATGTGAGCTGAAATATGAAAGAGTCTAAACCTCTCTCTTGGCTGGGGGATGGGGGTATTTATACCTAATTGGGAGATCCTTGAGGTGGAGGTGTTGGGTGGGCAGCTCTGTACTGGGTTTGGGTGTCCCTGCTAACTCCCTACTGTGTTACAGACTTGCCAGACCAGATTGCGGCTGTCACTGACACCCCACGAGGCACATCATGGTATGCCGAGCCACGAGATGCATTAAATGCAGTGTGGCTCCCTGTCATGGTGTGCTTGTCTCCATCCCATTAAATGAGGCGTGGTTCCCAGTAAAGTATGTCAATTCCTCTGACCTGTCCGGACGCTAGGGTTCAGGGACAAGGGGTGTCTCGTAATGTCAGCAATAGTAGTGTTAGACAGTCCTGCCCTTCATCCTATAGTCTATGTGCGTTGTTTGATTGCTCCTCTTTGTGGCCTCCTGGGTCGACTTGGCCCAACCCAGTCCAGTCCTTGTCCTCGAGCCTTGTGGATCGGACTTACTTCCCAAGACATGAATATATATATATGGATAATGCTGGAGCTCCCGCTGGGGGCTTCCGCTGGGAGCTCCCGCTGGAGCTCTAGTGTATTTTATCATGTGTATCTTTTAATTCTTTTTTTATATAGATGTTTTTAATAATTTAAAATATTTTTAAAAAATAAAAAAATTTATAATATTATTAAATAATACTTGCTTAATCACGAAATAAAATAAAAAATCATTTTTATGATTTTTTATTTTATTTCGTGATTAAGGAAGTATTTTTTAATAACTTTTTTTTTACTTCTTGATTAAGAAAGTGTTTTTAATGATGTTCTAAATTTATTTTATTTTTTAAAAAATATTAAAAAAAATTATATAAAAAATAACTTAAAAAAAAGCACATAACGATCCTATATCTACTTATATATAAAGTGCGAATCGCCTATGAACAGTATTTTCGTCTAATATTTTCGTTTCCCATTTTACCCATGCTTCTATTCCCAAATTTCAATTTTGCCACTGCCATTCTTCCCATTTTGCCCCTGATTTCTCCCGCGCGCGAAGCCCTCCTCCGCTCTCCCCCGTCCGTTTCTTCATCTGCTACGGTGCGCCGCCGCATGCCGTCGTGCTCGACACCGCCGCTCTCATTCTCTTCCCCTCCGACCGACGTCCATTCCCTTCCAATCTCAGCCCCTCTCGTATCGCCGTTGACCGCCACGAGCGAATCCAAGCTGCGGCCCGTCCGATTCTTCGTCGCCTCTAGTGCGCCGCCGCACGCCGGCGTAGCTAACACCGACCCACCCATTCTCTTCCCCTCCGTCCGGCGTTCCTCCCCTTCCAATATCAGCTCCTATCGTGCCACCGTTAACCGCCACGACGAATCCAAGCCGCGGCTCTTACTTCGTCGTTTTTTTTTTTTTTTTTTTTTTTTTTTATAGCATCGGCTGTGTCTTTATTGTGTTTTATTTCCTTTAATTTTGAATTATGTAAATATTGAATTCAATTGTTACATTTCAGTATAAATCTAATTTTTTCCTTTTATTAATGATTTATTAAGAAATAAACTTAAATAATTTTTTTTTTTATTTCTGGATAAATTGAATAGTTTATTAATTAACCTGAAATTAATTACACTATTTGAGGTAGATCTATAGTTTCTAATGTACTATAGTTTATTTAATTTTTTTTAAAGGAAAATTATAGGGTTACTACTCTCCTACTACTCACTTACTACTCTTTTTATATTTGATTTTTTTTAAAATTTTTTATTTTACTTAATGGTTAAGGAAGTGATTATTAATAAAATTATATATTTTTTTAATTTTTTCGATTAAGGATGTTAAAAAAATACTTCAAAGAAAATGATAAAAAAATAAAAAAACTTGAAATTAACTATAAGTAGTAATTGGGTAGTAATAGGGTAGTAACCCTATCATTATCTTTTTTTAAATGTAAAGGATGAGACTTTATAAAATATATGATTAAATTATTTAATACTCATCCAACTATAATTATTAAGAGTAATAATAGTAGGTTGGTTAGTATAATTACAAATTTTCATAAGGAAATAAATTATAACTTCTTAATAATTTAAAAATATAATATGTCATTATTACTATTTTATTTAGCCATGTGTGAAAATGTTAAATAATTTAATGTTTTTCATTGTTATTATTTCTTATAGTGTTTCTGTTTTAATAATATTAAAAAGAGTTATGAAAACTTTTGAAGTAAATTAAGATGATCTGGTTTGCATTCTTAAATTAAGAGCTAAACTGCATTTGAACTAACGCAATAATTTTACATTATTTGTAATGTTAAATAATATGGTCTAGAATATGTTAATATATTAGTACATTTTTAATTTTTTCCTTCTCTGAAAATTTATATAATGTTGGAGAGAGTTAGATGAGATGAAATTTTATAAAAAATAATTGAAAGAGAAAAAGAGTTAAATAAAAAATATTATAAAATTAAAATATTATAAGACACTTAGGTTATAATTTTATAATATTATTTTTGTTTTGAGATTTAAAAAGATAAATTATATTTTATTTGAAATTTGAAATTTTGAGAAAGTTATAATGATTATTTTAAAAGTTTTGTGTTTCAGTTATGTTTAAAAAGGAGATGGGATATGATATGAAAATTTTGGAATAAAATCTATTTTCAAATAGACTTTTATTTGAAAATAAGTAAGGGATAAACAATGTTCTAATCAATTTCTCTCTCTTTATTTTCCTGTTTTTCTCATCAAATCCAGTTATCTTATGTTTTTGCTCTTTTGCCGATTAGGTGAGTTTGGATACTGTGGTTTTTTTTTTTATAGGTTATATCCTAATTAAGATGAGATTAGTTGAAATGAAAATTAAAAATTAAATAAAATATTGTTATAATAATATTTTTTAATATTATAGAAACATTAGCCTTTTAAATAAGAGATTTTGGTAAGCTTAACCAAACAATATTTTATTTTTAGTAAAAGAAATAATCTTAATTTGCTTATGGATGTTACATTTCATTTAAGTGCATTCAATTCTTGAGTTTGCTGCCTAACAAGATCCAAAATTCTCATTATATGTTATTTTATGTGGAACGCATAAAAATATTATTGGATATAATTATTGATATTAGGGTTTATAATATGAGATAAAAAGGGAAATGATTTAGTCAAAAATCCTTACTCATATGCTGCTTGTGATAATATGATGATTTGCTTTACACGATGGTTCTATCTGAAATTGGTCATATTTTGCTGTCTATTATACATCTCGCAGCATTTAATGATAGACAACTGGGCATACGCTGTTGTCCTAACTAGTATATATATATATATATATATGTATATATATATATATATATATATATATATATATATATATATACACACGCGTGTTGGCAATGAATAAAAAGTGTGGGGACCATTTCTGTCCCTTTCAAAACTATATTGGAATGAAAGATAAGATTTGTGTGGCTTGACTCGGATTATGAATTAATGGGAAAGATTCTTGCGTTGGAAAGCCTAATATTCTAATATTATTTATTTATGTATCTTCATTTGTAGTAGTTTACTTTTGAACATATTAATTTTATATTAAATAAAATATAGTTAGTTCGAACTTAACTTTAAATATAAGATTCAAGTGTTGTTTTAGAGTATTCTCCTTGGATTGGTCAAATACATCTTCAAACTTTAGCTAATATCACATGAATTTACATTTACTTATTCCATTTAAATTCAATTTTCACATTAAATTACCCATTTACTCTCTATATAATAATAAAATATTATTAATTTAATTTATTTTTATCACATTTTATAGTTCTACCAATTATATATTAATAATAATTATATTCTAATTAAATTAGTATTAAAAAATTATTATTAAATGTTAATAATAATTATATTCTAAATATTAAATGTTAATTATATTCTAATTAATTTAATTGATTTGTTTGGAGTGAGAAATTAATATTTTAATGTTTGATGAAACGCATGTAATTAGTTATATTTGATGAAGTATTTTAGTTGAAATCTAAATTATTTTAAAAATATCCAATCTAATATAAAATCTTTTTAACGTAGATTATCAAAATTTTAGTCTTCTTTTAATTTTGGCCAGCCAAGAAGCTTTTAGCGACGACATCCAGCTTCCGTCACGTGGTAGTGGTAGTACGTTGGCATGAGGGAATGGGATCCAGCTGGGTTGTAGAGAGCGGTGCCAACTCTAGAGGACTAATGAGATTTTGTCCCTAGACAACCTCAAATGGACTATAACCAGTAGTTTGACTTCTGAAGCGATTGTAAGCAAACTCGACTTGTGCTAACAAGAGATCCCATTGTCTAATATTCTTTCCGACAAAACTTCTCAAAAAATTTCCCAAGCTTTGATTGACAACTTTTGTTTGACCATCTGTTTGGGGATGGCAAGTGAAACTAAATTGAAGATTAGTTCCAAGCTTCCGCCAAAGAGTACGGTAGAAATGACTCATGAACTTGGTGTCTCGATCTGAAGTGATTGTCTTAGGATACCATGAAGCTTGACAATCTCTCGAAAGTAAAGACCAGCCACATGAGAAGCATCAAGTGTCTTATTACAGGGAACAAAATGTGCCATTTTGGAATAGTGATCAACAACCACCATAACAAAATCTTTGTTACTTTGAGTCTTTGGCAAACCTACAACAAAATCCATACTGATGTCTTCCCATGGAGACATAGGAATTGGAAGTAGAGTGTACAGTCCCGTCTTTTGGCCATGACTCTTGGCAATGTGAAAAGTTCTACAACGCTCCAAGTGTCGCAGAACATCTTTCTCCATCTTTGGCCCATATAAATATTTCTTGACAAGAGCAAGTGTCTTGTCTCTCCCAAAGTGTCTAGCAAGTCCACTACCATGAGCTTCAATAATAATGAAATTCTTTCAAGAGCAATGTGGAATACATAAACAGTTGCCCTTGAATAGATAGTCATCTTATAAGAAAAGGGGATGATGAGGACCCTTTAAACACTTCCCATACCTTTGCAAAGAAAGGATCTTCCTGGTATCATGGAAAGCAAGTAATGCTGACGACTTAAAGCATCAGCCACTTGGTTTTGAACACCCGCCTTATGCTTGAGAAGAAATGAAAATGACTGCAAAAACTCACTTCATTTGGCATGTTGACTATTGAGCTTCTGTTGGCTATTTAAGTACTATGATCAGAGAAGCGGCTAAATTCCTTAGGAAGAAGATAATGACTCCAATGGTGTGAGGAGCGAAAAATGACATAAAACTCTTTGTCATAAGTTGAATACTTCTTCCGCGAATCATTCAACATTTCACTAAAGAAGGCTATAGGTTTACCTTCTTGGCTAAGAACAGCACCAATACCCACGTGTTAGGATACACTTCTTTGGCTCATTGCCCCTCTTATCTTTTATTTATATTGATTTAGAGCTTACATGATTTGTTGGAGAGGACAAGCTTATTAAATTATAGTGAAAACTTGCCAATTTGAGATGTGACTGCTTTGGTTGATCTATACATTGAAGCTAGCTATACTTAATTCTTAGGTCGCAAAGGCCTCAAAACATCCTATAAAAAAAATACAATAACAGTAGGAATTTTGTATTTTGGAGTAATGATACACGCATAATATTTTTCACAATACTTTTCAATTGATACTGTGCAACAATATTATTGCTTTCATTTATTATTATACAATTATTTATTTATGGTTTCCTACTGATCTTATAACCACTCAATATTCAAATCAAACGACAGCAATTTATCTAATGACAAAAAAAAAAAAAACAAGTGCAGCATTTAATCCGCAACATAATACAAGTCCTCTTAAACAATCTATTTATTGTATTTCGACAAAGAGCAAGAGCATTTGATAACACTAAATTAATTATTAAGTGGTACAGTCATCTAAACTTGGGGAGCTGTTGGCGGCAGTGGCCTTAGCCAACATCATGGGCAGACTTCGTAGCCTCATTCAAGCCGTTTATGAGGATGGATGGTGTGGCGGCGCCATGCTGCTTGGATGGATGAAGCTGCAAAATGTTTCAGCTGTTCTGAGTCAGATTCGGTGATGTGTCTGAACTTGCTAAATTTCCACCAGCATTGAGACATCATATCCTTGAGGTCGGTAGCCATAAGATAAAACCCTTCAACTTTTGTATGACATTTGAGAGTCCTTGTCGATATGGGAAGGTCGGATAGTCCGGGGGATTCCAGCACCCACTTTACAAGATGTCTTCCAAAGTGGTCACCTGTCTTAACACACTCAGTTTTATTGCCATGATTATTTGTATAGGTCCACACAATTCCTTTTATCATGAAGATCAGTGCATCCAATGGTTCTCCCTCACGAACAATGTAGCTACTTTGATTGTAGTGCACTTGCTTGAGAAACTTACAGGTGATCTCAATTAACAATTCTTCACTTTCGTTTTTGAATAGGGGTACCTGTATGTTCACAAACAACTTAGCAAAATTAGACTTCACGCAAAATTGAGCAATTGTAATTACAATCGTTAATTGATGTGACACATTTAAGTGATCTTATAAGTCAACTACTTTACATGAAAGATGAATTAAAGTATGACATAACAGTAGTTGTTATGATTGAGGATGGATGTCAGACAAATATCGTTATAACGACATGTCTGATCTTAATGTAGTAGGTAACTCGTAACTAAATCACTACATCGATCTTACTATACATTCGATTAATTTTGAAGCATTTTTACGGAAAAATAACTGAAATTCAGAGGTCCATGGGTGGGGGAAGGGGGGATCGAAACTCACTCTCCTTAGCAGGGGCAAGCAGAGATGGAGCTTAATCAATCTTCCAAGTGCTGTGGGAAGATAAGGGAATGGGTTTTCTGTATCAATATGTTTGGTTTGATCTTCCAGTATTGGTGTCACATAGCTCATGATCATCTGTTTTAACTTGTCAGGGAGTCCAATTGTGCTTATCCAACTCTCAATGCTACGTAATTTAGGTCTCATGATCTTATTATGCTGCTTAGATTTCGACTGCTTATAAATCTCCTCTAGCTCGTTATATACCTCCCACTGCATGTACACCTGTCACATCACAATTATGTAGATCAGTTTCTAAGATTTCTACTCATAATTAATTATATCTAAAAGTTGTCAATTGTCACATTATATTCATATATAAAAGATTAGATTTCAACTGACCATATTTTTAGCCAAAGATAGATATTAATTTATTGCTTGCTAAATGTTTAAAATTTAAATTTACTAGACTATCATGACATGATAGTACTTTTAAAAGCATTGGAGAAAATTTCATCCAATTTAGTTGGGAGAAAAAAGTTGTTCTTAATATTAGTACAAGGTTTTCCTCCAAATTGGATTGGAAATATCATGACCACTTTCTAAAAAATGTTTGCGCTGCTACTAATTGAATAGATGAAAATAATTAAAGTTCAACCATGCATATTCATGTAAACACATAATTATATATGGAAATAATAAGATCCCAGCTTGAAAAACATTAACAAAAGAAGAAGAAGAAGATGATAAGCACCAACCTGCAAATTTCCGATGAAATATAAAAACAGAATCAAGCCAAAGATCGAGATTAAAACTGTGAAGCAGTTTTCCCAATAATAAGGACTTGTTTCAAGATTTTGACCAAGTGAACTGCCAGAAAATTAAATGATCAGAAAACATTCATATATATATATATATATATATATGCTCAAAATGAATAACAATTTATAACGTCTTTTTACCTTCAATTTTTTTTTTAATTTGTTGAAATTAATATTGTGGTAGCTGAATTACTACGTACTTTGACATGCACGTCGGACATTTAAACTATAATTTTTAATCAAATATCACTTCATTCGATTTTAATCATTGAAATAAGTAAAGAATAAAAAAAGGTATCATGTATATATATGGCATAATTTTAATGGATGGGTTGGATATTATAAAGAGGTGATCATCATGCACATCTTAGTATTTTTGGTAGTACGATTTAGTTATGTCTCAAAGTGGTACTTTCAACATATTATGTTTGATGACATTACATTGTAAAATGGGTGAGGAATTAAGTTTAAAGGAACATAATGCATGTATGATTATGCATCTCAATATAAAATAAATAAATAAGTGTAACATGCACGAACCTCAAATTTCGCAGGCCCCACCAAAAACAGAACATGGTCTTTCGCGGAAAATCCATGGACTCCAGTATACCAGATTGACGGGCTTGTTGGAATATTCCAAAATCAAAGAGAGTGGTATTTGGGTTTTCTAAAGAGCAAAAATTATTTAAAAATGTGATATTGCTAAAACCATCACGACAGTTAAAAGAAGTCTTGTTACATCTGGTATCTCGCTTACAGGCCACGTGCCAGCACGTGGTCTCTCGTTCAATGGAGAAGAAGTACCAAAAAGCACCCAGTACCTGAGGATGAAAGAGAGATATATATATATATATATATATATATATATATATATACCATTAATATTTCATCCATCTATTTATAAAGAAAAACTCTTTGCATCCATGGGTCTACCAACACACACTTCCCACACGTTACATGGCAGTCCGATTCAGTAAACCGGTCCCTCTCGTTCCCTCATTCCCTCCCTCTCAACGAAGACCAAAATCAAAAGCTAGCAGAAAACCCAACACCCCAACCAAATGCCCTCCCACTTGAGGAGAGAGAGAGAGTGTTGGAGTATAGCATCTCATATAGAAAACATGGAATTAAAATTTGAAGAAGGAAAGACCAAAGCTAAAGTAGACAATATACATTAGTTAGTTATTTTCTATTTTCAATATAAATAGATGTAAACTCAAGTGATCATATACTTGATTCATTCAATACTTTTCATTTCAGATAGTTTACGTATGATATTTTCTGTTCTTCATACTTTCCATTTTCCAGTTTATGAAATTCTTGACAAAGATAGAGCTGATGAGTGAGAGAGACGCGAGGAGCGAGAGAGAGAGAGCTAATGACAAAGAGACCCGAAGAAGGAGAGAGAGAGCGCTTGATGAGAGAGAGAGCTGATGAGAGAGAGATCCGAGACCTGAGGAAGGGGAGAGAGAGAGAGCTTGATGAGAGAGAGAAAGCCAAGGAGGGAGAGAGAGCTTGATGAGAGAGAGCTTGGTGAGAGAGAGGAGTACTGATGAGAGAGAGAACTGGTCTGCGTATAGAAGGAAAAAAAAAAGTAATGCCAGCTAAGGTATGCTACAAATCAGCCGAGAACAGTAGTTGTTCCGTGGCAAGGCTCCTTTATAAAATATTAGTACTGATCATTAGTAGTCATGTAATTAATTATAAAGTACGTAGACATGATAATAAATGATTAAATATTATTAAACATACATGACTGGCAACGAGATACAGAAAGAGGTTGAATCCAGCTTTCATCACTACAAAACCCTTGGGTTGGATCATCATCATATTCTTGTAGCTTTCTGCATTCACTGCTTTAACACTGGTACTAGTAGTACTACTCTTAGGTAGGATGATAGTCCGGTTGACTATTTTCCACAATCTGTAGATACGGAAAAGTCTTGGCACATATTGCAAAAGAACAACTGCATTTAGGAATTTCCTTCCTTGCCGGAATTTCGAACCTCTCATTTCAGAAAATATAATTGGCACTAGAATCTGTTCATGTTCATAAATATAATTATTTGAGGAGATCAATGGTATAATGTTTTTGTTTCAATCCTGCATTCTTAAGAATATAATAATGTTTTTGTGAAAATACCTGGGGGACTGGAAGAATGCCGAGGATGTTAATTACGTAGTCTGACCTCGAGTAGTAACAGTCATCGACTCTGCTTGCTCTTGACCGAGCAACCAAATCCCCTAAAGCAACCAAATCCAGGAAAGATCGCACACCAGTAGCAAAGATTTGTAAAGTGTTATCTAAAGCAATGCATTTGGTAGCCTCGTTGATGACAGGAAGATAAAAGAACAAAGGGTCCACTGCTACTGCAACTACACACACCACTAAAAACGCCACATCCCAATGGAAGTACTGGAACCACCTCGGCGTTTTGGAAATAATTTTCATCATCAAAGGGTGATTGACCTGCCCAATTGCCAATTTTATTATTTTCTTTTGTTCTGAACCAATACCATCATTCTTGGGACCTTGCCTCTCAACATCCTCGTCCCTGATCAGCACAACATAATTAATAGAGGTACTAATTATATATATATATATATATATATATATATATATATATGAGATAAATAACTATTATTATTCATCATCATTTTAACTATTATTACTTCATTTCCGATGTGTTATTAAATCATGAGTAGAAATTATTTACTAATTTTTGTTATTTATAATCTATTATTTGATATCGAGATAATAAGATAAACAACATTTTTAAGATTGAAGAAGAAAAAGAAGATGCTCACCTTACTCGCTCACTTCCTCCAGAATCCCGACGACTCATAACTAGGCTTACAAAAGTCGAATAAGGACAAACTCCACGAACCTCGATCTCTTGCTATCCAGAAATTCCGGATTTGGGGCACTTCTATATAGAAAATGGAAAACATATGAGTCGTAAATCCGGAATTTCTATATATGATAGCGCTCATAGATGACTCATATGATAGCGGTCATATATAAAGAACTCCATGGTATATAATAGCTAGACATGCATAATTGTTTGGTTAAAAAAAAAAACTACAGCGACCAACGTACAATGCGGATTTATAGAGTAGAAAATGAACTGGCCTGCTGTTAAAGTTTGAGCGAGGAAACAAGACAAGGATTGAGATTAAAGCAGTAAGTGACAGAAAGTTGATTGTCGTTTGTGCTTTTTATCTATCCTTTTGTGTGAGAAAGAGAGAGCACTTTAACCCCACACGTGATAAAATAATCGAGCAAAAGAGAAAGAAAGCAGATATAAGAGCACTCCCAATCATTGAATTCTTCGACCTATTCTTTAAAATACATAATTAAAATTTACTTTTTTTTATTTTACTTAATGAGTTTTACAATATAACATACATTAATTTATCTATTTTTTATTCGAATCATTTAAATATTATATTTTTAATATTTTTTATTCATTTCAAATATTTTCTCTAAACTATCAATGATATCCTTATATCTTTTGATATTTGTAATATTTCCGCATATACAATATCATATAATTATATTCTATTTCAAATTAATCCAAGTTTATAAGTTAAACTAAAATATAAATTAATTCAAAAAATAAAAGAAGATATTCTATCATGAAATTAATCCAAATAATTAGAGGCTCCTTTCTTTCCGAGCAGATGAGAGTATATATATATTTGATATTTTTGTATAATCTGTTATATATATATATTTGATATTAAAATTAACTTTGTTGAGGAGAATATAGGAGACACAAGAAAACACGCGAAATGGAGGTGCAGTCTGTTGAGGAATAATTTCACATTGTCTGTGAACAAGGTCTTGGACATGTTTATAAGGAATGAACAATCATCTTTTGTTGAACCAATTTTATGAGATGAGTTAGACCCATGGATTTCTTCATGATATCAAAGCCTGCCACAGGATGAATGAGAGCTCACAATATTTATTCTATGATAAGAACTAGAAAAAAATACTGACCTGCACGTGAGGAAGGGTGTTGAGGAATAAATATCCCACATTGTCTGTCTTGGGCATATTTATAAGGAATGAACAATTCTCTCTTGTTGAACCAGTTTTATAACATGAGTTAGGCCCATAAATTTCTTTACAGAGTGTGTGGGAAACGTTGGGTGGAAGACGAGCTGATGAGAGAGAAATGATCAAAAAATCATTTACAACTATGAACAGTTACTGCTAGATATAACGGTAACGCTATAGCCAATTGGAAATTACAAATGAAATAGATTATCAGTTGGATGCCACTTTTAGATTATTTTCTTCAAATTATACATAAATAGGGGTTTTACATAACCCGTCGGGAGTGCTCTAATAAGTGAGAAAGAGGGTGAGATACAACACTTGAGTTTGGCATTTAACAGAACTAACTCTGGTGGCACTTGAGTTTTTCTCTTTCACTCCTATTATTCATGATAGCTTGTTGTCATAAACATACTTTGAATTTGTGTTGTGTGGGAGTGTGTTGTAAAAACTGACGCTATGATCTAGGACCCATTCATATAAGGTATAGACAGCTAGAGGTAATACAACAACTCAGTAGTAACACACATTCGACAACTGCATAAAAATGTATCGTGTTGATAGCCAAGTTTAATAATAAAGTTTTTGAGGAAGATTTTCCATCTCTTAGTACCAGAATTAGGTTCAGGGTGTGCGTCACCGCCCATATTGTCTCGACTCACAAGCAATGGTTGAGACAAATGCCTATATAGGTTTTCGAGTAGTGCAATCAAACGCCTAGCATAAACTATATATATATATATATATATATATATATGAGTTTATGCTAGGCGTTTGATTGCAATATATATATATATATATATAATAAAGTAGTGTTGTGTATCACTCCTCCGTCAACCACACCTAATCTGCTTACAATAATTTGATTTAAAAAATAAATTTTATAATTTAAATCTTACGAATTAAATTTTATCTGATATTTTAAGTAATTGTGTCTGCATATAAAATAAATCATTATAATTTATGTAAAATATAGTATTTCAAACAACTCATGTAATTATTGTAATGGATCAAATTATGACCTATAATTCGATTTACAACTATTTTACGATCATTTTCAAGTAATTAATAAAATCATGCTACTCTATTAAAAATAAATGTTAATATTTTAATACTATTCTCGATTTCATATAGAATTATAAAATATATAATTATAATGTTCTTATTTTTCAGAACGATAATATCTATATTTTTAATATTAATGCTTATTTGTCTGTTTATTAAAAAATAAAAATGATCAGGGTTGTGATTATTACGATATCCTTACCCAACAAATGAAGATATATAAATAAAATAAAATCAGAAGATTATCCTTTTTGCATGACAAGAATCTTTTCCATTAATTCAGGTCAATACAAGTCAAGCCACACAAATCTAATATATATATATTTTTTTCTACTTTCGAAAGGGACAGAAATGGGCTCCCTACACAGCTTCCCATTCACTCATGCCAACGTACTACCACGTGACGGAAGCTGGGCCTGTTTTTTCAGGGGAGTGTAATCAAAACTCCTCTGCTCCTCATCTCGGCAATAATTTGTTGGCTTTCCTACGCAAGAATCTTTCCCAATAATTCAGAAAATAGACATGCCAAGCCACACAAATATATATCTACTATATATATATATATATATATATATATATATATATATTGTGATACTCCATATGATATGGATAAGGGTAGGTGGTGTATGGGATCCCACATTGCTTGAAAATGAAAAGTTCTTGTTCTTTATAAGGTTCTAATGGGGCTCCAATTGCATCATTGACTAATCCTTTTAGAGTATAGACCATGTGGTTTGGGCTTTCCATTGGGGCGTTACAAATGGTATCAGAGTCTATCCCAACAAAAAATGTGGGACTTGAGCCGTGCCACCTACAATGGACAGGCCCAACGAGGACGTCGGGAATTTAAGAGGGGTAGATTGTGATACCCCATATGATATGGATAAGGGTAGGTGGTGTATGAGATCCCACATTGCTTGGGAATGATAAGTTATTACTCTTTATAAGGTCCTAATGGGGCTCTAATTGCATCATTGACTAGTCATTTTAGAATATAAGCCATATGATTTGGACCTTCCATTAGAACGTTACATATATACTTTGTGTGGACAGAAATGTATATTCAGAAGTGTGGGGACAGAAACCCATTTCCTTTTCACTGCCAACATAGTACCAGTACGTGAACCTACCAATTGCAGAAAATTGATGAACGGTCGATGAATCTGAATGTGAGATATATATATATATATATATATATATATATATATATAAAACACATGGAATTTATGTCTAGAAAATGTTTTCTTTTTCAAAATGCCCGTCCAGTAATTATCAAAACTAAAACATGTATACCATTCAGAATTAAGAAATTAAAAGAGAAAAATAGGGTCTGCAGTGAAAATGCAGATCTATTAAGAAAATGAAAGAAAATCCATGAAGGAGGCATGCATTTATGTCCTAAAGACCATGTACAGTTGAAATGAAAACAAAAAAGGACTGATAGAAGGTAATTAGAGTATCAATTGGATGATAGTATCTGAGGAGATCCGAAAGAAAACGAAGAAAAGCAAGAAATAAATTACAAAAAAACAGTAGTGAGGGAAGTAGTTGGGGAACCGTAGCACAGTACAAGTTGAGGGAGGTGATTGAGAGAGAGAGAGTTGATTGGCGAGTATGGAGAAGACAAATGAAACGGGAAAGACGACGTGGAAAGAAAAATTAAAGGGAAGCAAAAATGAAAAAAAAAAAAAAAAAAGGTGCCACGTCAAGCGGAAAGCAAAAGGGGGAACGGGAACGGTAAATTTAGCATTTTTCATATATATATATATATATATATATATATTGTTGGCTTTCCTAATTCCTACGCAATCTTTTCCAATAATTGAGAAGAAAAATATAGGTATAATTGTGAGGACATAAATATTGTATAATTATTTTAAAAAAAATAATAAATATAAAATTTATATAAAAAAATAAAATTTTATATAATAAATTTACTCTCACAGCACTTACCTATTCTACAGCTATGCATAATATTACTCAATTCAGAATATAGGCACGCCAAGCCACACAAATCTAATTTTTTTATCCTATTTTTGAAAGGGACAGAAATGGTCCCCACACTTCCAATTCACTGCCAACGTAATACAGTACGTGACCCTACCAACTGTAGCAAATTAGAATGGTCGCTGAATGTGAATATGAGATAATATATATATATATATATATATATATATATATGGTTAATATCATGTTTCACAGACCGGTCAACTTCACGATGTTGAACTCGGTCTAAATCTTGTTGAGATATAGAATGGGAGTTCGGAATGCCGTGATACTTCTGATGCCTAAATCATTGTTGAGATAGAGTGAAAAATATGTATTCAATCAGAGAAAATGTGAGCTGAAATATAAAAGAGTCTGAACCTCTCTCCTGGTTGGGACAGGGGGTATTTATACCTGATTAGGGGATCTCCGAGGTGGAGGTGTTGGGTGAGCAGATGTACTAGGGTCGAGTATCCCTGCCAACTCCCTGTTGTGTTACAGACTTGCCAGACCAGATTGCGGTTGTCACTGACACCCCACGAGGCACATCATGGCGTGTCAAGCCCCGAAATGCATTAAATGCATTGTGACTCCCTGCCATGGTGTGCCCGTCTCCATCCCATTAAATGTGCGAGTGGTTTCCGGTCAGTTATGTTCATCCCTCTGACCTGTCCGGACGCTAGGGTTTAGGAATAAGGGATGTCTCGTAATGTCGGTCAATAGTGGTATTAGACAGTCCTGCCCTTCATCCTATAGTCTACATGCATTGCCTGATTGCTCCTCTTCGAAGGCCCCCTAGGTCGATCGACTTGGCCCGACCCGACCCAGTCCTTGTCCTCGTGCCTTGTGGATCAGACTACTACCCTACGTTGGCAGTGAATAGGAAGTGTGGGGACCATTTCTGTCCCTTTCAAAACTATATAGGAATAAAAAATATAAGATTTGTGTGGCTGATTATGAATTAATGGGAAAGATTCTTGCGTTGGAAAGCCTAATAGTCTAATTTTATTTATTTATGTATCTTCATTTGTAGTAGTTTACGTTTGAACACATTAATTTTATATTAAATAAAATATAGTTAGTTCGAACTTAACTTTAAATATAAGATTCAAGTGTTGTTTTAGAGCATTTTCATTAGATTGGTCAAATGTATTTTCAAACTTTAACTAATATCACATGAATTTACATTTGTCTATTTCATTTAAATTCAATTCTAAAATTGGATTATCCATTTATTCTATATATAATAATAATATATTATTAATTTATTTATTTTTATCACATTTTGTAGTTCTACCGATTATACGTTAATAATAATTATATTCTAATTAAATTAACATTTAAAAAAGTATTATTAAATGTTAATAATAATTATATTATAAATGTTAAATGTTAATTATATTCTAATTAATTTAATTTATTTACTTGAAATAAGAAATTAATATTTTAATGTTTGATGAAGTACCTATAGTTAGTCATATTTGGTGAAATACTATAGCTAAAATTTAAATTATTTTAAAGATATCCAATCTAATATGAAGTCTTTTTAATTTAAATTATCTAAAATTTAATCATCTTTTACTTTTGGCCAGCCAAGATGCTCTTAGTGATGACATCCAGCTTCCGTTACGTGATAGTGGTAGTACGTTGGCATGAGGGAATAGGATCCAGCTGTGTGGGGATCGAACCCATTTCTGTCCCTTTCAAAAGTAGAAAAAAAACAGATTAGAATTTGTGTGGCTTGACTTGTATTCTGAATTAATGGAAAAGATAATTTTCATGCAGAGAGGGTAATATTCTAAATTTATTTATTTATATATCTTCATTTGTTGGGTCAGAATGTCGTAATAAAGATATTACTAGGTGTCAAACCAGCAATTCTCCATTCCTAAAACCAAGTAATCGCAATTCTCATTTGTATTTTTTAATAAACAGAAAAATAAGCATTATTATTAAAAATATAGATATCATGGCAATAAATTAGATTTTACATCATAATTTGATCCATCATGAATTTTTTCAAAATATTATATTTATATAGATTATATCATGTAAATACTTAACGTGCTCTATACTACATGATAAAAGAAAGAATGTTTCCTGAATATTCATGAATTCCATTGTATTTCATTGTATTTTACATAGAGCCTTTGCACAACTTATATATGCCGTAAGTGTGTAATGAAGAAATGCATAAAAGGGAATAAAAGTTTGTTATAAGTGATTCAGTAAAAGACAAAAATAATGAATCTTCTAGAGCTGCTGATGTGGATTGTGCAACTTGGTATTTTCTGAATGTGTAGCTTTTGAATTTAGGTTCATTCGCCCCCTCGAGTCTAATGGAATGTCAATCATGTTAGGACTCGATCGAAGAAAGGAGAATTGATCAGCAACTAAAGGTTTTGTGAAGACATCAGCAAGTTGATCTTTACTACTACAAAATTAAACCTGTAGAGTCTTAGCTGCTACTCTATTTCTGACAAACTAAAAATTCATATCCATATATTTGGTGCGGGAGTGGTAGACAGGATTTGAGTTCAAGTATGTGACTCCTAAGTTATCACACCATAGAACAAATGGTTGTGAAAGTGTGAAACCAAGATCCTTGATCAAAGTTTGCAGCCATACGAGCAATAGTGTGTTGCTTCCTAGAACTCCAAGAAATTAGATGATTTCTCAAAAAGATACAAAATCCTCTTGTAAACCTCCTATCATCATGGCACCCTGCTGATTTCCCAATCAGCATCTGAATATGCATGAAGAGTGAAACCAAATTTCTTTTTATAAAAATAACTCATGATTAATTGTGGATTTCAGATATTGAAGTATTCTTTTGACTGTTGTCCAGTGGGTACTTTTTGGGTTATGCATGAATTGACAGACCTTGTTGATAATAAAGGACACATCAGGTCGAGGTAAAGAAAGATACTGTAAACTGCCAACTATGTTGCAGAATAAAGTGACATTTTCAAAGGGCGCTAGTTAGCAATTGTGCCTTGCACTCAAAGGGCGCTAGTTATCTATTTGCTCCCCCGGTAGCTGGTAGGTCAGTAAATTTCCCAAATGTAAGAAAACCAACAAAGCAATGGATGGTTTGTTGCCTTTGATCGTACGTGCAGCGCAGGTATTCTCAACCTTTGGCATTAATATTTTCCTTAGATTTCCATTTGTAACCACTTTATAATTGTTTTAAATAATGCCCACGTACTTTTTAGGAGCTTGGTTTTCGGATTCTATATATGCAACCCTCAAGCTCCCTTTTTTTTTATAAGGTATTCTTTCACTGTAAATAAAGATTATTAATAAAATTGAGTACCGTCCTCTTCTTTTAAAAAAAAAAAAAAAATTGATGCAAGGTCAATTAAACTGTTTGTTGTGGCCTCCACTAGTGCTGGTCACGGTGACTGCTGCATGCGTGTTGAAGCTCTCCACAAGATCTTTTTCCTTGATTAATGTCAACTTTGACTACCCTGATCAAGATAGCTTTGAGAAGCTCGATCGATGCTTAAATTGAAACTCCACATGCAACCCGTTTGACCTTTCTAACTAGAACAACTTTTTTTTTTTACAAAACCTTAGCACCAGTCCATCTAATTACTCCCAATTAACAGCCCATAAATAATTAAGTGACACGTAGGCTTTTTACCACAATTATAATGTGAATGCACAACATCAAATTCCCACCGCCAGCTTTTAAGAAGAACATGAGAGAGAGAGAGAGAGGAAAACCATTTTGCAGAAAACTGCTCCAGCCTTTAATTCCCTTCTTTCAAACTTCTCTCCCTCTTCCTCCAAAGATTCTCACCTCCTCTGTTCGTTCGTGCTTGCTAAAGTTCTCTCATAATGTCATCTTTTTGTTTCCGTCTCTACCTTCAATTCCCTCACGCATTCATCTTCCAACTTCTTGATTTTTGGGAGCAACCTGTAGATCTGAGTTGAGCATTGTTTTGGCTTCATGTGCGTTAAATATGTGGTGCGTATGAATCCTTTGGTGTGGTTTTCATAGGGTGCTCACCACTTTGTGTGTGTGTGTTTTTTTTTTTGGGTATGAAAAACATAAGAGAGGAAGCTTGCGGTGGGGTTGTTGGTTTCTCGTGGATTGTAGGTAGCGGTGGCACTGTGGCAGAGGAAGCATGCGGGATTGTCGTGCATGGGAAGAAATTGTGCTCTGTTTTTTTGGAGCTAAAACAAATTTTTGTTGGGCGGTTGGGACACGACATCAGGGCTATTTTCATCTCATGGTGCAGCGATTTTTTTTTTTTAATTTTGGTGGCAAGGGATGGTGGTGCACGGTGGGGCTTTGGGCTGCTATGATGGTGGTTATTGCTGGGTGGGTTAACAGAGGCTAAACGTAGTGCACTAGTCTTGCTCTCTATGTATGTGTATGTGTGCAGTGGCTTCTAGATTCGAGATTGATGTGGAGGGCTATTGTGGGTTCTCTCATGGAGGATGAAACTCACGTCGTGGAGGACGACAGCAGAGGAGTAGATATTGAGGGTGGCGGTGAACTAATCTTGCTATATTACTTTTCTATTTTAAGAGTTATACCGTGTGAATGAGGCTATTGTGGGTTTGGTGAAATTTTTGACGTGGCAGCAGATGAAAGGGAGGTTGTTATATGCACAATATCAGTTGGACCGCTTAGAAGCAAAACTCTTTTTTTTTTTTTTTTTTTTTTACAGCTTTGTTGTAGTATGGATTTTTGTTGGTCAACACCATGGTGTCCTCGCCCACCTCTTTTACCGTTGATTAATATTAATATATAGTTTGTTTATAAAGAAGATGGAAGGGGAAAAAAAAAACCCTAGCCTCTACGTATTTTGATTCATATACACTATATTGTGCGTGTTATTCGTGCAGGTTGTACTGAGTAAGATGTTTTGATTGACAAGTACTCCAATTGATCGAAATGGTCATGCATAGACATGAAGTTTAATTACGTTGAGAGAACCTGGAAGTAGATCTAATTTATGCAGCCTGTTCTTTCATTCTTCTAATTCTTCTTTTTTCTCCTAACCTTAATTTATTTTCCATGCACGATGATGATATATTTCTCCACATTTCCCTTGCGTCTTTGCTGATTTCGCAAGCTTTTCTTTGGCCTATTTGAGGCAGCTCCTATTGGTATCTTTCTTAAAATGTACCAATTACACACGAGCTTTATCCATATCGCTACTTCACGAGCTTATCCAACTAATTAACTTGGATGGAATGGCTAATTTTTACTGGTAACTTTTTTGTTACAACAAACATTCCTGCGGCTGCATGTGTACAATGAATGTATATATCAAATTTTTGGGACGACAATTTTTGTCCCAAAAAACTGGGATATCGTCCCAAAATACTTCTTGGGGCGAAAAAAAGCATCCCAAGGTCATTCCAATAACAGTGTCCCAAAAGGTATTTTGGGACGAAAATATCAATTTCGTCCCAAAAAGTATCTTTTAGGATGAAATTGAGCAGAACCATTCCATCACATTTGAACGAAATATTTTTTTCAGGATGCTTGAATTTCATCCCAAAATCACGTTTAAATGGTACAAAATTGACGTTCGAACGTATGGCATGTTCGAACTCGTCCTTCGTGAGTGGTCGATCGATACCAGTCCGTTCGACCAAACATGCTTAAGGAAACGTTCGAACAAACAATTTGATGGTCGAACAGTAAGATGTTCGAGCGGACCATGATTGGATCGAACGATTTCATATTAGTAAACGTTCGAACGTTTATTTCACAATCGATGATTCGTTTGAACAGTTTCACGTACTGGTTGATCGTTTAATTCAGATTACATTCGAATATTCTGTATCAATGTTCGAGTGGTTTTACTCATCTTGTTCAAACGATAATTATTTTATTTTACCCAATAATTAAAAACTAAATAGACATACATAATATTTTTAAAAAATATATTATAATTTGTTCAATACCCATAAAACTATTCTAATTAGTACGAACTAAATAAATAAAATAGTAGTAGTACTAGCGTTCTTCATACATAAATAGATCCCAAAATCTGTACATATAAAATAAATCAGTTGCTTGGATGCCTGAACTATTGCATAAGCATTTGTATTTGGAGTTGCACATCTCTCATAAACTCTTCTTGTTGTTGTTCTTGTTGTTTCATGCGTATCTCCATGTTTGCTTGTTTCGCCAGTTGAGCTTCTAACTTATGTTGTCTTGCAGTCAATTCTTTGATCTTGAAATTCCCTTTGTCTAATGCTATAGAGGTATTATAAGCAAACCCAGATGATGAGGAAGAGCTATAAGGGTTTACATAGTAACCCAAACCCCTCAAATAACCTGAACGTTGACCTAGAACTTGTATAAATATTTCAACATCACTTGTTGAGGAATTTTGATCTGACGCTGATTCAGCACGTATGGCAACCATTTTATCCTACACATAAGAGAAAAAATTAATATCGTCACAAATATTCAAACATGTTTAATTAAAACATATTATAATACTTATATAATTTTTACGAGCATCGGAATGAGTTCATTCTCTATTACGATCAGTATGTGATGCAACATATAATTTTATCAGATCATAATTAGTATCTGACTCTTGGTACAAGAGACATTTGCTGAGATATAAATTCATTAGAATACCTTCAAATAACAAATAAAATAAAATAAAATATCATTATAAATTTATTAGAAAAACGATGGAAAGATCTTGAGCCTGTATGTTGATGACTCTTCAACTTCGATCTATTTGTTTTATTTATAGAACTTCGCTCCAGCATAAAAGTTGAAAATATTAGGAAACAAAAATTATAAATAGGACACGTAAAGAAATTCATTTAATTTACCGTATGGGATGAATTCTCAAACATGTCACAAAATTTTTCCTAACCGAAAGGTCGGACAACCTGAAAAGGATGTTGGCGTACATCTTCATTTTTCTCAAACTTATTGTAGTACTCATGACATCTCGCCTTATATTTGCGAAATGCATTACACATAAACTCATCAACAGTCTTACATTCTTCTCTCTGACCAAAATGTAGCTCGGAGTCATACTTGAAAAAATATATACACAAAGATATTATTATCTAGAATATTCTAAATTTTGCATATATATTAAATAATATTAATATAAATCAATTATTTAAACATCACCAAACAACGTTTCTTGATAAGCTCTTACACATCTTTGAGAACTTTCTGTCATGAACTCGTAGCCAAAGGTGCATCAGTTCGTGTAGAGCACTCACATGCGATGCAAGCCAAGCTGCTTGTTGTCTTTCGCCTCCGGTATGCTCGTCAGGAATGTTAACTTTAATCTTACCCACTTTATGATATTTTTCCAACGTCACACCTCTAGTAGTGCCTCGAACTTGATGGGATTGTACTGTTAACTCTATAAAATATTTAGTTCGTTGTAGAAACAAAGTAAATGATGGTTGGAAACGGTTTAATATGTATGAATGACCTTAATTGAAACAAAATGACTATTACGTTTTTACCTTGTTTCGTAGAGTCAATCTCGGGTGGTGAGTTAGACAGAGAGATAGGAACAGGTAGAGATGGGTGTGAACTTCCTTCCTCTTCGATGACATGATTTTGAAATACTGATACATTCATTACATAAAAGATTTGTCATAATATATACTGTGCACACAAAACCGGTCAATTATCTGTATCAGTTTCATTTGTAGGTTTGCCCTCATCATCTATAGATATTTCAGATGACTCAGCATTTTGCTCAAGTGTTGCATCAACAATTTCTGCCGCAATATCTTTCCTATGTAATGAAATCATCTCATACTGACTCAAATCCACAAACAAGTTAAAGATGTGTTGACTCTCTTGGTATGCTTTTTGAGTAGAGGGATCATCTTCTTCTTCATCTTGTTCCTCCACCTCAAGGATAACATTATATATATATATATTTATTGAAGAAGATTTTTGTACTACTCGCCATTGATTTCCTAACTCAGGATCATCCAAGTAGAATACTTGAGATACTTGGGAAGCGAAAATAAAATGATCATCTTTATACCATTTTTTTGATGTGTTAATA
The DNA here is from genome assembly GCA_961763995.1 of Juglans cinerea. Taxonomy (NCBI): domain Eukaryota; kingdom Viridiplantae; phylum Streptophyta; class Magnoliopsida; order Fagales; family Juglandaceae; genus Juglans; species Juglans cinerea. The sequence goes on along the minus strand of CAUIVZ010000011.1, from coordinate 1,582,446 downwards.
CTAAAAAAAATTCATTATCGTGTTTTCCCCTTCGATGATTGCTTAAATCTCACCAATCACACTTAAACAGATACACCTCAAGCTCTCCCAAATATCTCATTCCAATTATATCAACAATAATCCTATAGAAATCAATGTTTTCTCCATCATGACTTCTATCGACTAGGACACCATTATTTTGAATTTTCCTATAGTGTTCTCAATTCATTGTGTGATACCCACTTCCTCGAGAAATAAATGCAGAATATCGAGTAGCGCGTCTTGAGAGGCCACACGCCAATGCATACAGTTCGTCCGATATATTGTTTGGATTATTCTGATGCATTTATACAACCTACATATTGAATAAAGCATAGATATACAAAAATAAACAATCAGTGTATTTTTTTGGTAATTTAAACTCGCATATGTAATGTCATTACCCGTTGTTCAAACAATTTTGGCAACTCCTCTTCATGTTTCTGGTCTATATCCTTACTCTCAGTTCTTTGAGTACGTTCATATGATCACTGAAATTAAAGATTACCAAATAATTTATCTTCTTATAATTTTTTAAGTAAATTAAAATATTAATTAACAAATAATGACAACTTACTCAAGTGGCTCTCTATCTCGTGGCAATTGTTTAGTACGTACCACTAAACTTTCTCGAACTCTCTTCCACAAAAATCATAACCATGCACTGCACCAAGTGGACGTACCACTTTCTTTCCAACCTATCAAACCTTGTATCAACGCTGTGGAAGTATTTGGAACAGAATGTATGCCACTCATCATCAATATATGTTTCTGCAATTGATTCTTTTGAACGAGCCTTATTATCCACTATGCGTTTCAACTTTTCAAGAAACCGTTTAATGGGATACATCCATCTATACTGGACTGGTTCTGCAAGTCGAGCATCACGTGTCAAATGAACGGCTAAGTGAACCATGATGTCAAATAATGTCTGTGGGTAAATACTCTCCAACTTACACAATATAACTGCAACTTCTCATTCCATATGATCCAAAGCTTCTATATTCAACTTTCTAGCACATAAATATTTAAAAAATACACCTAGCTCAATTAACAATACCCGCACATCTCTGGTCAAGATCTCACAGATACCAACAGGCAAGATACGTTGTAAAAATACATGACAATAATGACTTTTTAGTCCAGTAATTTTCCAGTTGTACAGGCATAGACATCTAATACGACCATCACTGCCAATTGTACAGGATGCAAACCCTAAAAATTTTGCATCTAATATGACCGTCACTGCCAATTGTACAGGACATCTAATATGACCATCATTGCCAATTGTACAGGATACGAACTTCAAAAATTTCTTAACTCCTTCAACGTATACATTGTAATCCTCACCCAACCGATCTCTAACTCGCATCAAACTCTTATCCATGTCTAATATCCTATTACAAACAGTCACGTTCATCAACAAACAATCAATTATCTAACATATTGTGCAATTTCTTCATTTCACCTGGTAGTTGGTCATATCTCATTTGGGATTGTAAGATCATAATCGTCAACCTATTAACTATTATCTGTCATGTCCAACAAAACTTTGGTAGCATCTCCTCATAGTTCTCCAAATATGCTCGTTTGGTCGTGCACACCAATAAGTAATACATCGATGCACTTTTCCCAAAACTGCATATCTAGAGAACAATAAGGGATGACTCTACCAAAATCATAATGTCGGATACAACAGATATAGTTTGATAGTTTGCGAGAATGATATTACAATCTCAAACTGTCCACTCTGGACAATTCAAGAGTTATCAATCAACCATTCAACATGATTAATAACTCTCAAACCGGTGTAAGGTTTATTTCAATGCCAAGTAGAAGATACGATATTAAAACACAACAATAATAAAAAAAATACAAGAATATAAGATGATACGAGAATAGAAGATAAGAAAATCCCCAAATCTTAATTATGTATTTTAATTATCAAACTATTTTAAGTATTTATATATATATCATGGGTATTTTAGGTATCCTAAATATATCATGGATATTACTTATTAGCTTAATTATACATTATAGTTAATTTTAAGTATTAATTAAAATTTAATTTTATTATTTGTTAAGTTAGTCCTCATAGTTTGATTAATACTTAAATATTCATATGAATTTAAGTATTAATAATCCTTATGTTTTTATAATATAACTTTAGCCCATTTTAATTTAGTTGTAAGATAGTTTTTACAATTATTATCTTTTAAGTATTAATATGAGTTTAAGTATTATTAATTCTTATGTTTTTATAATATAATTTTAGCCCTTTTTAATTTAGTTGTAAGATAGTTTTTACAATTATTATCTTTTAAGTATTAATATGAGTTTAAGTATTATTAATTCTTATGTTTTTATAATATAATTTTAGCCCTTTTTATGTTAGTTGTAAGATAGTTTTTACAACTATTATCTTTTAAATATAAATATAAGTTTAAGTATTATTAATTCTTATGTTTTTATAATATAATTTTAGCTCATTTTAAGTTAGTTGCAAGATAGTTTTTACAACTACTATATTTTAAATATTAATATGAGTTTAAGTATTATTAATTCTTACATATATATACTATATATAATCTACAATAATATTACATATTTATATGATAGTTTAAGATAGTTTTTACAACCGTTCGAACATGATAATATACTGTTCGAACATGTTTATCCATTCGAACGGTATATTACCGCATTCGAACGGTCTCAACCCAAATTCTAAACACCAGCCAGTTCAGATAAAACACAATCTCACAAAACATCACAAACTCATATTCAAAAAACAATACAAACATATAACATATATACTTCGAATTGCAACCCTCTAACAAACATACAACATATATACTTTGAATATCAACCCTCTAACAAATATATTTTGTGTTTAATCTAACAAACACTTACATAATATATATATATATATAAACTACAATAAACACATACAATATATTAAAAAAATAGAATTAATAATAGATTTAGAAGTAAAATGATAAAGAAAGTCATACCTTTAAGCAAAATAAGTGTGCAATCCTCTTTGTAAGATGATAGAATGAAGGATTGTGTGAAGAAAATGTAAGATTTTGGAGAGAAAATAGAGAAGAGAGAAAAATGAGGGACTGACGGCGTGCGGGAAGATTTTAAGTTCTCACTAGCCGTTCGAACGTAAATAAAGTTTGGTCAAACGCGAAATAATTTCAACGAACCAATTTTCCCACCCACACAAATTTCTTCAACGTCGTTCGATTGGCAAAAAATGTCGTTCGAATGGTGATCCAGGAGTCGATATTTTTCCACCATTGCAATAAACTATTCGAACTCTTACAAAAGACAACCATTCTATATATAGTAATATATACTATCATATATATTAGTAATATATAATATATGATATATAGTAATCTATACTATATATCATATATATAGTATCATATATATTATACTATACTAAAGTATAGTGGAAAGTATAAGATAATATGTATTAGCAATATATACTCACATATATATAACCTCAAATATACTAAGATCATATAGTAAAGTATAGAGAAATTTATAAGATGATAGTATATTAGTAATATATACTCTATATATATATGTTGTATGGTATCATCTATAACATATATAGTAAAGTACAATGGAATATATAGTATGATATATATTAGTTAAGTATAAACTCATAGTATATAGTACTATATACTATCATATATATATATATATATATATATATTATCGTATATAACACTTTGATATTTAAGTATTATGATATATTACTATTATACTATAATAAAATATATATAAGTTATTATGTTTTCATTTAAAGTATTATACTATCATAATATATATATATATATATTATAATATACTATAATATTACACATATATTACAGTATATATAATCTACTATAATAGTATATATATTATATTAATATATATTTAATATAATTTTTACTAAACTTAAAACAAATACCGTTCGAACGATAAATATTAATATTCGAACAATAATTTAAAATCGTTTGAATGGACAAATATAATCATTTGAATGGTCAAATATAACACTTTCTCTCACGCCGCCATCCCCATCATTTGAAAACGAGAGAAAACGTTTGAATGCCCATCAATCGCTGCCGTCTGCCGCCGTTATCAGCTCCTACGTGAAACACTTTTCTTCCCAAGTGAAGGTATGCATTTTAAAATTTATTTTACCATTTATTTTATGGTTTTATTCGTTTTCTCTAGAAAAATTATATTTTTTCATCAATAATCACCATAGAACACCACAAATCCACCATAGGATGTTTAGAAAAATTGCTGATCATGAGGTCAGAGACTTGAATGTTGGTCCAGATGCTCCAGTGTATGATGGGACGAAGAGTATCAGGCAAACAGATTTATCTTCTTTCATGAATTTGATCATCGCCAACAATATTGACCATCGACAACACATGACCGAGATTGGCATGGATCGAGTGAGATTTATAATACGGGTCGTTCGTGGCATTCCGATTGATCTCGTGGGATATATATTTGAGAGGATCTGATCAGAGGCTCGGTTCATTACGACAGATATACTGTCGTTTGAGATCCTCTCGATTTTTGCTACATGTTGGGGTCGTGCCAGAAGCTGTCGAGCATTTTAGGGAGCCGATGAGACCGATCAACAGCACCACCCTGTCACGGAGCACAGGACACTCGAGATTTCGTTTTCGTGGAGCTGTTCCTGATAGGGCTGATATTCAAAGAGATGCACAGCTGGGAGATACTAGAGTATCGGCTGGTGAGACATATACACAGGCCGAGGCATCATGCACATCTACTCGCGAGGAGATGGCCGACATACTGCGTGCTGAGATCGACATGCACACATTAGCGGTGATCGATGTTGTGCATACTGCAGTGCATACTGCCATGTCTGAGTTGTGTACAGAGATTATGGCTAGCGTCTCTGAGTTACGTACAGAGGTTAATGTCAATAGTGCAACTCAGGTCAAGCTCAGTACTCGACTGGTACAGGTAGAGAGACAATTAGTTGCAGTCGAGGATGTGTAGAGACCTCGCAACACAGTAGTTTCTATTTTTTATTTATATTTTTTTGTTATAGTTATGGACAGTATATATGATGTTTTGATAATTTGCTTTAGTTGTAAATTAAATATTTTGTATTTTCTGGAGTAATTATTGATTTATATTATGTGGTGTATGGTTGATAATATTTATTTAATTAAAAATTTTATTTAACATAAAAGAAATCTTTAAAATATTTTTAAATTAATTACATAAAATTAATTAATGGATTTGTATATATGATATATATATATATTTTTTATATTTTGAGTTTCATACCGATATATGATAACTAAATATTTTTCGTTCGAATAAAAATAATTATCGTTTGAATGTTTATGAACTTTCTCCGCCATAATAAATTACTTCCCCGCCAATATTTTATTGTTTGAATGTATTTTTTTTCCGTTCGAACGGAAAAAAAATTTGAGACGATTTAATTCGTTACAGAAAATACTATTCGAACGGTTATTTTATCGTTCGAAAGATTTTGTAAAGTCATCAATTTGTTGGAACGAAATTTTGTTCGTCCCTAAATAATTTCGTCCCTAAAGCTCAAAATTGTTGTAGTGAGAAGCAGAAATGTAATACCCAAGTCCTATTACGTAGGTCCTTACGTCACTTTATTAATTCTTTAAGTTAAATATTTTAAGATAAAGATTTTTATTAGTTTCAATTATTTTATTTTAAGATGAATATGTTTTATTTTTAAAAATATGATTTATTAAAATAAATCAAGGGTATTATTTTTTTAGATTTTGAAATATTTTCCCTTAAGCCTTTTAATTTTATTTATTTAAGAAGTGGCCTAATTAATTTCTACCATTAGATTGGTAGGTGAACAGTAACATTGAGGTAGATAGATCTCCATCATCCATCTTCCAAGCTTATATGAAAAGCTTTGACTAAAGCAATTAAACCCTTTATCCCTTTCACCCGTAGGATTCTAAGACAAGCCATTAAGCTCTTTGCACCAATAGGCTTCTAAAGCAAAGCCATTGAGTTCCTTGCATCCGTAAGCTTCATAAGGAAGCTATTGACTTCTTGTTCCTTTCCTTGCACCCATTGTTTAGGCAAATCAAAAAGAGAGAAGAGAAAAATAAAAACTATCCTAAGGTGTTTTGCTTCTACCCGTCGACCCTCACCCAAGAAAGAAAAAGAACAAGTTTTCATCTTCTTCTCCAAGCTAAAGCCAATCCTCTCTTCTTTTGCTCTCCTCTCATATTCAAGATACCAAACTCCTCTCATCATCTTGAAGCTTATGACTCCATAGCAAGGAAAAAATAAAAACATTTTTCTCTCATTCTCTCCAAGCCATACGAGTATACTCTCTCCATAGCCATTTTCGGTTTTACCTCAAAGCTTGGAAATAAAACTTGATTTCATCTTCCAAATGGTGAAATATTGAAGGTAATAGACTTTTGGTTTATTCCCTAGGGTGATTTACATGTGGGTTTCGAGCTTCATCTTTTTTCTTACCTATGATGTTTTGGTTTTAGGGTTTAAAACAGTGATATTGTGTCCCTCTATTTGGTCTTCCACTTGTGTTTTGGAATGGGCTAAGAGCTTAAGGTAAAAATCATAATTTGACTTATTTGTTTTTAGTGTGATTTTGGAGACCCATTGAGTTGTTTTAGCTTGTGTTTTGATGTAGTTAATTTCCTATGTTGCAAATAAATATGTATGCCCTGTTTTTGGCCCAAACCGAATGGTATTATAGTTGTTTCGCTATGTATTTTCCTATATTTTGAAAATGCTATGTTGCTACTAAACTTGGTTTAATCATAGGTGATAATTAAAGTGATTTTAAATTATATATATGTTGGTATCATGTGCCTTGTATTGATGTTTTGTTGGTAATCTATTTTAGGATGCTAGAGGTTTGATTTAAAGTTTTTTCTTGGTTCTATAATTTTATAATATTGCTTTTTAAAGGTATTAAGTGGGTAAAGCATAGGCTTGAGTGTTTAAAAGTTTAAAAGTTGTTTAATGGATAATTTTGCTATACTTTAAGCTACTTTAATTTTAATGGGAGGTTTCATCTAAACTAATAAAAATATAGCTTATGTGAATAGGTTATAACTTAGTTAGTTTAGATATAAGAGATTATTTGTTTATGATATATTATGATATCCAAAGCTGTCCAAATACTCCTAAGCCCATGTTAGGCCATGTCTTGATGTAAAAATAGCTCATTTATGTTGTCCCTCGTTTAGTTAAATTCTATCCAACCCAAGAGTCCCAAATATTGATAAACTAACATTTTTATAATGAGGGACTACAAGTTGATTTAAAGGGGCATGTTTCCCTAAGCTTGTTTAGCCTACTTGAGATGCCTAAATCTATTTTAAAACCCATAGTGGAGAATTTCCAGATTTTTATCCCCTATTGTCCACAACCCAAAGTGAGCTTAAACCAAAGAGACCTTGCTTGAAACCTATGAGTTCTTAACTACTTTTCATGTAAGTTTTTAAAATAGCTTTTCCATGGACAGCTAGCATGTCTTAATATTTAAGTTATTTCTCTTGTAAGTTGATGTGAGGAGTGGTCATCGAGTTAATGTTACGTATAGAAGAGACATTAGATTGTATTATTGTGACTTTCTCTTTTAAAGGAAGGGCTAAAGAATATTGTATGAGTATTAACACGCTTATGTTATTTATTGGAATATGAATATTGATGATGAAAGTATCGAGGAAAATAGAAGTAAGTAGCTACGATCATGCTTCTTACACCAAGTTCTCTTTATAAAAGAATGTCTCTCTCTCTTATTGCAAATGTTCTTCTAAAGAAAAGAGTAAATAAATATAGTATGTACAAGCCTTTTCTTGATAGCCCCTGTTAAACACCCTATCGATTATAATTATGTGTATGTGTATAAGGTAATGCATGCACGGAGATTCTAAGTCATGAGATTTTCATACATGCTCTCTCAATAAACTTATTGATTATTTCTATATGTAGTATAACATGAAAATGTATCTTTTCATAAAAATGCATGTGCATCGGAGTAAAAAATATAATAAAAATGTTTTGATTGCAAATGAAAGGAAATGAATGTTTCATGCCTTATGCTTTAAGCGATGCTTTCAATAACGCGAAGAAAGTGTTTTAAAATGTCCATATGAACTGATTCTTTAAATGACGCGAAAAAAATATTTTAAGATGTCCCTATAAACTGATGTTAATTGTCCCTATGAACTGACGCTTTATGGATGCCATAAAAAAAATATTCAAGCTCATGCTTTTAAAATGATGTTTTTGTTCATGAATGCACTGTTATATGAAAATATGATGTTTAAGTTCAGGCTTTTAAATGACGCTTTCCATGAATTAACTGTTAAATGAAAAGGACCATAAAGACTGAAATGAATGAAAGAAAGAACTAGATTAATGAATGTTTTATTGTATGAAAATACGTAACGGCTATATGAATAAAAAATGTATCAAAGGAATCGGCAGATTGCAATGCCAGGTAAGTAGTATTGGTAGTGCCGCCCAGTGCTGCCCTCTAACTGAAAAGGATTCCCAATCGGTGGCCACGGGCTGAATCCAGGTTCAAAAGAAGACTGCTAACCCTAACACACGGGACGTAATAGTGTGTACCGATTAAAGAAAATGAAACATAGAATATCAAACTTTTGAAAAATATAAGATGACAATATGTTTTCTAATTAAATTATTTTGTAAAATATTGAATAAAAATATTAATTATTTTCAAAATTATTATTTTATATATATATAAAATATTTATTTATAAATAAATTGTGCTTAAAATCAACGACAGGCACATTTTCAAGGTACAATGATGGCCCGAGATGAGCTGGATGAGGGCCTGAGGAGTCTTCATTACATGCATTTCAAACTTTTTTCAGAAATGCTCTGGGTCCCGACCAAAAGTGTCCCGAATCCCTCCTCTTCCTCCTCTTTTTTTTTTTTTTTTTATGTAATTAAGGAAGTGTTTATTAATGATATTGTAAATTTTTTATCTTTTAAAAAATAATTATAATAATTAAAAAAATACATGAAAAAAAAATAAAAAATAAAACACCTTTTCCGACTATTTTTTCAATAGTCGCAGTTCTCAACGGCGTTACGTTGGCATGAGTGAATGGATAGATGTGTGGGGAGCCCATTTCTGTCCCTTTGAAAAGTAGAAAAAATAAATTAGATTTGTGTGACTTGACTTGTATTGACCTGAATTAATGAAAAAGATTCTTGTCATGCAGAAAGGATAATCTTCTAATTTTATTTATTTATATATCTTCATTTGTTGGGTGAGGATATCGAAATAATAAAGATATTACTAGGTGTCCAACCAGAAATTCTCAAATCCTAAAACGCAATAATCGCATCCCTGATCATTAGAATTCTCGAAAAAAATAAAACAATCACATAGTTAGTTTAGTATTTCTTCTTCCTAAGGAAAATGCTAAACGTCCGAGGCATTTTTTTGTTTTGTTTTGTTTTTGTTTTTGTTTTTGCTTCATGATTAAAGAAATATTTTTTAATGATATTGTAAATTTTTTTTTAAAAAATTATTTAAAAGTGTTAAAAAAAATACATATAAAAAAAACAAAAAAGCACATCAAAATAATTAACGGGAATCAAGAAAATGACACTCTCACCATTAATTCTTATTGCTCGATGTTACTGCTGAAATTTTTTATTTTTTATTTTTTAATTTTTCTTTACACTAAGTGATTAAGGAAATATATTATAATAATATTGTATTTTTTTATTTTTTAAAAAAAAATATTTAAAAGTACCAAAAAAATACATGTAAAAAAAGATAACGAAAAGAAGAAGAACAATTATTGTTTATTCCAAAAGTTCCGGATTCAAAAAGTTTTGTCGAGTTTTATCGGTTATGTGTCATTTACAAATCGAGCAGGTATCTGTTTTCACGAATGAGTTTTTTTTTTTTTTCCCTCCACGAGTCAAGCTCGATTCGAATTTAACCGAGCTCGAATTTTGTTAATACGGTAAACTACACTGAATGTTGTCATGTAAAATAATATTGTTTCATTTCTATATAACACTTATACTGTTTATCCAACGGGAAACATAAAGGAAAAAAATTGAACTTTCATTATATATGCCCTGAGAACATGTAGGATTCCAAAGTGTGCTTAAACTAAAGAGACATTACTTGAAGCCTATGAATTCTTAACTACTTTTCATGTAAGCTTTTAAAATAGTTTTTTCATGGACAGCTAGCATGTCTTAATATTTAAGTTATTTCTCTTGTAAGTTGATATGAAGAGTAGTCATCGGGTTAATATTAAGCATAGAAGGGACATTAGATTGTAATCTCGTGGCTTTCTCTTTTAAAGGAATGGCTAAAGAATATTGTATGAGTATTAACACGCTTATGCTATTTATTGGAATATGAATATTGATTATGGAAATATCGAGGAGCATAGAGGTAAGTAGTTATGACCATACTTCTTACACCAAGTTTTCTTTATGAAAGAATGTCTCTCTCTCTTATTGCAAATATTCTTCTAAAGAAAAGATTAAATGAATATAGTATGTACAAGCCTTTTCTTGATAGCCCTTGTTAAGCACCCTATCGATTGTAATTGTGTGTATGTGTATAAGGTAATGCATGCACATAGGTTCTAAGTCATGAGATTTACATACATGCTTTCTCAATAAACTTATTGATTATTCCTATATGTAGTAACATGAAAATGTATCTTTTCATAAAAATGCATGTGCATCGAAGTAAGAAAGATGATAAAAATGTTTTGATTGCAAATGAAAGGAAATGAACGTTTTATGCCTTATGCTTTAAGTGATGCTTTCAATGACGCGAAGAAAGTGTTTTAAAATGTCTATATGAACTTATGCTTTAAATGACGCGAAAAAAACGTTTTAAGATGTCCCTATGAACTGATGTTAATTGTCCCTATGAACTTACGCTTTATGGATGACATAAAAAAAAAGGTTCAAGCTCATGCTTTTAAAATGATGTTTTTGTTCATGAATGCACTGTTATATGAAAATATGATGTTTAAATTCATGATTTAAATGACGCTTTCCATGAATGAACTGTTAAATGAAAATGATTGTAAAGACTGAAATGAATGAAAGAAAAAACTGGATGAATAAATGTTTTATTGTATGAAAATACGTAAAAACCATATGAATGAAAATGGTGCCAAATGAATGGGCATATTGCAATGCTGGGTAAGTAGTACTGCTAGTGCACCCAGTGCTGCCCTCTGACTGAAAGGGATTCCCAACCTGTGACCATGGGCTGAATCCAAGTCCAAAGGAAGACAGCTAACCCCAACACATGAGACTTAATTGTGTGTACTGGCCAAAGAAAGTAAAACATGAAAGCATGATTATTTCTTAAAATGTTTATACATGAAAACATAGTTATTTCTTAAATGTTTATGCATGAAAGTATGGGTTATCCTTTAAACTGTTATGCATGAAAGCATTGTCAAGAATTAGCAAAATGTTTATGTATGCATGTTTTCAAAAGAAAAGAATAGATTGCTCGTATGTTCACTGCATGGTGTATTACTTACTGAGTATTCGACTAACTTTTGTGTTTATGTTTTAAACTTCTAGGTAATGACGAAAAGGTTGTGAAGCAAGACACTACTGCAAAGGGAGAGACAGACGCTTAGGACCTTTCCTAACTAGAACAATTATGTTTATGGATGGCAGGTTATGTTTTTATGAACGTATAGACTTTAAGAATCTTTTATGGATGAATGTTCAAATAGAATGTCTATTAGGCATTCCCTTTATTAAATTATAAATTTAGAGTACACGTGTGTCATATTCATGCTAATCGCGTGTTATTAGAAAAGAAAAAGAAAGAATAGGTATGTACATCGCGACCCCACCCTCTCCGAGGCGGGGTTGTGACAAGAAATGTTTATTTTTACTGTTCTTGTTTCCTTTATATCTTTTTCTTATACACATATTTCCTAACAAACTATCTGATGTACATACCAAAAATAAAGGCATCTTAATATAGAAATATGTACAAATAATAATGAAAAGAATAATCAACAAATAAAAGGAATATAGCTAGTCATCCTTCTTCAGATTTCAGCACTTCTTGTAAATCACATGTAGCTGTTAAGAGCATTGGCAATGGTCTAGCCATTGCCAAGTCTAAAATTTAGCTAGAATATTGTGTTTTGATTATAACATAAATTTATAGCTAAAGTAGTTCACATTGGACTAGCTATCTTAAAGTCTAAATAATAATAAAATATTAAATATTTTAATAATATATATTTTTTTTAATATTTTACAAATTTAATTAATAACTTGATTAAAAAATACAATTATTATTTTTCAATTATTTTTTCCCTCAACCTAATTATTCAATAAATATATTTTGTAAACCATTCACCCAAAAATCATATATACAAACATATCAACATTTCTTCTACCCATAAAAACAATCCACTAAAATTACAAGGAAATGGAACATTATTCCATCAAAACAGTCCAATATTTAAAAAACAGTCCACTAAAATTACAAAAACAGTCTATTATTCCATCAAAACAGTCCAATAATTACAAAACAGTCCACTAAAATTACAAAAATAGTCCACTAATCCATCAAAACAGTCCACTAATTACAAAACAGTCCACTAAAATTACAAAAATAGTCCACTAATCCATCAAAACATTCCACTAATTACAAAAAAATCCACTAAAATTATAAAAATAGTCCACTAATCCATCAAAACAGTATACTAATTACAAAACAGTCCACTAATCCATAAAAACAGTCCACTAAAATTACAAAACAGTCCACTAATCCATCAAAACAGTCCACTAATCCATCAAAACAGTCCAATAATTACAAAACAGTCCACTAATCCATCAAAACAGTCCAATAATTACAAAACAATCCACTAAAATTACAAAAACAGTCCACTAATCCATCAAAACAGTCCACTAATCCATCAAAACAGTCCAATAATTACAAAACAGTCCACTAAAATTACAAAAACAGTTCACTAATCCATCAAAACAGTCCATGCATTTAGTTGCTATCCAGCCACATGTTTATACATCCCACATGTGGCTGGGCAGCCACTAAATTCTCAAAAAATTAGTAGTTCCAACACTAGAAGTTAGACACCTCCATAAGGTGTCGAAGGAGATGTAGATATACATCCAGAATGAGACTTCGAATCCTTAAAAATTGCAAATTGAATATTACTAAAATATTCTTGTTGCATGGCATTCATGCCACGTACATCTAGCATCATTATCTTTAGTTCAAAATTCTTCTTCTCTAGTTCAAATTTCTTCTCCTCTAGTTCAAACTTCTTATTCTTTAGTTCAAATTTCTTCTCCTCTAATGGTCCTTGAATAGAGACATTACAAGTGCTAGATCAGTCTGGAATTTAGGGTGGTTCATTGTGCTGATGTTTGGCAAGTTGTGGATAATTATGATTAAATGTACATGTAGTGGACAAAGTACTGATGTTTGGCAAGTTGTGGATAACTAGATCAGTCTGGAATTTAGGGTGGTTCATAGTTAAGTACATGCAGTGGACAAAGTACTCCAGCAAGTATCTGTCATTTTTATAGGCTTTGAAAATAAATTTAAAATAAATTTACATGCTATTTCAGCAAGTTAGCAAAAATGCCATGCTTGTTTATGAATGCAACATGACTTTGATGAATTTCCCGAAGTTGAATACTACAATTTCTCAGCATGTGTGATGTTCAAAATTACAAAATACTCGTTTGAGTTCATATGTACAGACCACTCAGAATACCAATCAACATTTTTCAATTACCAACAACATTGCACACATCAATAAAACCCTCATAAATCTCCACAAATCACGGCTATATATACATCCCCCAAATTCTTATAAAAAAAAATATACATCCGCAAAAAAATTTTGTATAAATTGCACACACTCCACAAAACAGACCATCCATACCTAAACCTGGACGTGGGGATCGATTGCTTTCACGAGCGTGCCACACGGTCCAGTGATTCAAAATTGCCTCCAAGTCTGGAATTGTAAAACCCACAAATTTCATCATGTGAAAGCAAATAAATCTAAGTGTGTGTGCATTTAAACAATCGGGGGTGTGAGTCCCCGTGAGTAAAAAAGAGAGTGAGTAACTTACCACCAGCGGACACTTCCAGTGAGGAGAAGACGAAGAAGACCTGTTAACCACTTCGGGAGTTTCAGGAGAAAGCGGAAAAGGGCGAAGAAGAGAACTCAACAAGGGAGTTTCGGGAGAAACAAAGAAAAGGGTGAAGAAGAGGAGAGAAAGAAAAGGGCGGAAGAGAAGGGAGTTTCGGGAGAGAAGGTTCGGGAGAAAAAAAGAGAAGGGCGATGCAGAAAGGAAGCGAAGGGGTTTCGGGAGAAAGAAAGAAAAATGAGGGTTTCGGGAAGAAAGGGAAATTCGAAGAAGAAAGGAGAGGAGTTCAGGAGAAAAAAATAAATAAAGAGGAAATGAGTTTCGGGAAGAAGACAGAAGGTCGAAGAAGAAAGGAAGAGATGAGTTTTGGGAGAGAAAAAAAAGAAAGAAGAAATGGTGGTTTCGGGAAGAAGACACAGAAAAACAGAGGGAAAGAGTTTCGCGGGAGCAACAAATAATAAAATAAACATTTGATCCGTGTGCAGTAACTCGTCAAACTTGGCGATGGGTGAAGATTTACTGTAGATAGAATGTTAAACTTTTGATGTTTAGCTAGGCCAATGTAGATGATTTTTTCTCTATTTACTTTTAATTTAGACTTGCATTGGCAAATGGCTAGTCCATTGCCAATGGACTAAGGGTGGATGACGACCTGCAGCTTGGTATTAACTCTCGTTATGTAATATAATATTTGTAATGATTTTATTTTTTTTATATAAATATTTATAAATAAATAATAATAATTTATAAATTACCTATCTAATTTTTTTTATAATATATTTAATAATAATATTATAAGATGACAATGTGTTTTCTAATTAAATTATTTTGTAAAATATCAAATAAAAATATTAATTATTTTTAAAATTATTAAATTATTATTTTGTATATATATAAAAAATAAATAATCGAGATGAGCTGCATGAGCGCCAGAGGAGTTTCCATTACACTCCCGTGAAAAAACAGTCCTTTCTGAACACTTTACATAATACATTTTATCGTATACGAAACAGATACAGATATTTCAAACTTTTTTATCTGCGCCGTTTGGATTGGTTACGTTGGCATGAGTGAATGGGAAGATGTGTGGGGGAGCCCCATTTCTTTTCCGAATAATAGGATTGCTATTCTACTATTATTTATATATTATTTTTTTTGTATTTATTTTTTTTTAATTTTTATTTTATTTAATGATTAAGGAAGTAAATATTAATAAAATAATATATATATTTTTTAATTTCTTCTTAATGATTAAAGATGTTAAAAAAATACTTACAAAAATGATAAAAAAATATAAAAATTTAAAATATACTTAAACAGTAGATAAGTAGTAACAGACTATTAATCTATTATTACCCTTTCTGTCCCTTTCAAAAGTGGAAAAAAAATAGATTTGTGCGGCTTGACTTGTATTGACCTGACTCAGTGGAAAAGATTCTTGTCATGCAGAAAGGATAGTCTTCTAATTTTATTTATATATCTTCATTTGTTGGGTGAGGATATCGTAATAAAGATATTACTAGGTGTCCAACCAGAAATTCTCCAATCCTAAAACGCAGTAATCGCAACCCTGATCATTAGAATTCACGAAAAAAATAAAAAATCAGATAGTTAGTTTAGTATTTCTTTTGAAAAATGATTCTTTCAGGTGAATTTGTGCACCAAAGTGCACCAACCGAAGTTGACATGGACTAATTTAATGAAATGAATCATTATGATTTTGGCGACCGAAAATGCGAATGCTGTGTCACACTTCGTATATTTGCAGTAGGAGTAGAGGAGGAAACTGATTTGCTAGAGCCATTTCTCGAACAGTTAGAATTGAATTCTTCTCTCGAATCCTTAATCTCCAGAGTGAGAAACGAAAGCCCATAAACTAAAAATTCCTCCCTTTCTTCCTTGCTTGCAACGGAATAACCTGAATATGCCTTGAATGACATAAATCCCACAGAAAGACCCATTCCCAGCAGATGATTTTCGTATGTATAAGAACAAATACCCACAGAAAGAAAATAATCAAAACCCACCCAAGAACCCATCTCCGATATTGTATCATTTAGTTCCAAATCAACAAATAAAAAGAAGCCTGCCTATCCGAAACCTCTTAAATCCAAGCTCATCCCAAAAACCAAATCTATTTAAAAAAAAAAATGGCATAATAAAGGAAAGAAAATTCAAAACCAACCATCGATAAATAAAGTCATGCAGAGAGGAAGCTCGCATTTAAACACGTCGATCTTCCTCAATTCCTCCTCCAATCTTTTCATGAAATCGAACCCATTTGCGATCTGTATATATAATATACAGGTGTGAAAATTTATTTTAGAGTGAAAGACGTGGTTTTTAGAGAGAGAGAGGGGTGGGTAATGGGAAAGGAGAATCAACTGAAAATTAGAATTTTTACACGGAGATTCTATTTGGTTAAGGAAGCGAGAGCATCCCCGAGTTCGACGGTGTTCTTTCTATTGTGCAAGATTGTGTTTTCCTGTTGTTTCTATCTTCCACTTCGTTCCAGTTTTTGGGGATGTTATCGTGTTTTGCTCTTTTTTCATTTTTTTTAATACATCTGACAACAGCTTTAAATTATTAACTGGTTCGCAGGTTGGTGCGCAACCTGCTTGTACCTAGCATAATTGATTTCTTTTTCCTAAGGAAAATGCTAAATGTCCAAGCTACAGCTGGCATTTTTTTTGTTTTGTTTTTGTTTTTGTTTTTACTTGATTATTAAATAAATATTTTTTAATGATATTGTAAATATTTAAAAAAAAATTATTTAAAAGTGTTAACAAAATACATGTAAAAAAAAAGCAAAAAAAAAAAAACACATCAAAATAATTAACAGAAATCAGGAAAATGACACTCTCATCACTAATTCTTATTGCTCGATGTTACTGCTGAAATTTTTTATTTTTTATTTTTACTAAGTGATTAAGGAAATATATTTTAATAATATTGTGATTTTTTTTATTGTTTTAAAAAAATATATAAAAGTACAAAAAAATACATGTAAAAAAAGACAACAAAAAGAAGAAGAACAATTATTGTTTATTAAGTTCTGGATTCAAAAAGTTTTGTCGAGTTTTATGGGGTATGTGTTATTTACAAATCGAGCAGGTGTATTTGTTTTCACGAATAAGTATGTTTTTTTTTTCACGAGTCGAGTTCGATTCAAATTTAACCGAGCTCAAATTTTATTAATACGGTAAACTACATTGAATGTTGTCATGTAAAATAATATTGTTTCATTTCTATATAATATACTGTTTATCCAACGGAAAACATAAAGGAAATACGAAGCATAAAGTAAAAAAATTAAACTTTCATTACATATGCCCTGAGAACATGTAGGATTCGAATGTTCAAATCTCCCAGCACCATTTTCATCTAATTTCATAATGGAAAAACATTGATGGTTAAGTCAAACTCAATTGATGTTCAAATTAATGTAGTTATGGGCTATACGTACACTGGGTGGACCATAATTGAATATCAAACTCAATATCAAACTAAATCAATTTTAGAAGTTCATATTCATAATATATATCTCCTGTGCTTCTGTTGTTTTCTTTTTAATTTTTTTTTTTTTGTGCTTTTGAGCCATACATGCATACTGTCCAACATTCAATTATGGTAGCCACATCTGATGGGTTTTATTCTCCGGAGTTTACGGGTGATTTTGGTGCTGGTCTTTTGGATCTCCATGCTATGGATGATACAGCGCTTTTGTTCAACTGTACAGGAAATGTCATAAATGGTTATGTGAAGTTTGTTCCTATAAAATGGGAATGCAATGTAGTGTAGTCTTAAGAACTAAAAACCATGGAATGGATATAGTCCTTGTTGCTCAAAGTTTTCTTTAAGTTTTTTATTTTTATTCGGTAATATATGCTTGTCTCATCTTTTCCCTTATATGAGAATGAAAAATAGTGACTATGCAATATCATTCAGACTTTGATACATTGGGGTTTAGGCATTTATGCTGTACCTGGGAGTCACCAGCTGGATTTGGTTTTTCTTGCTTATCTAATAAATCATTTTACAGCTATGTGGACGATGAGATTACAGGTTTGTGTTCTTTCATCATCGTCTTGTCCTATTATCATCTACAAATTAGTCAAATTTAATTCAGAATACAAGGCAAGCCACACAAATTTAT
Organism: Juglans cinerea; assembly: GCA_961763995.1. Classification (NCBI taxonomy): domain Eukaryota; kingdom Viridiplantae; phylum Streptophyta; class Magnoliopsida; order Fagales; family Juglandaceae; genus Juglans; species Juglans cinerea. Next base: position 1,564,052 of record CAUIVZ010000011.1, on the reverse strand, counting down.
TTTTTTATTTTCTTATTTTCTTCTTTTGAAAGGGGCAGAAATGGGTTCCCTGTCGTCACTAAGGGTTCGTTTGGAATTTAAAATCATCTTAACTCATCTCAACAACTTTTTTAAATTCCAATACAAAATATAATAAACAATTCAACTTTTTCAAATCCCAAAATAATAATAATAATAAATAATAATATTCTAACAATATTTTATCATCTCAACTCAACTCAACTCAACTCAGTTCAACATCCAAACGTACCCTAAGAGCATCTTGACTGAATGACTAAAATTTAAATAATCTAAACTAAAAAAACTTTATATTAGATTGGACATCTTTAAAATAATTTAAATTTTAACTACAATACTTCATCAATTATAACTTACTACAGGTGATTTATCAAATATTAAAATATTAATTTTTTATTTCAAGTAAATAACTTAAATTAATTAAAATATAATTATTATTAACGTATAATTGGTAGAATTACAAAATGTAATAAAAATAAATAAATTCATAATATTGTATTATTGTATAAAAATAAATAGATAATCTAATGTAGAGATTGAATTTAAATAAAATAAGTAAATATAAATTCATGCGATATTAAATAAAGTTTAAAGATACATTTGGTCAATTCAATGAAAATGTCCAAAAACAACACTTGAATCTTATATTTAAAGTTAAGTTCGAACTAACTCATTTTATTTAATATAAAATTAATATGTTTAAACGTAAACTACTACAAATGAAGATACATAAATAAATAAAATTAATTAGATTATTAGGCTTTCCAACGCAAGAATCTTCCCCATTAATTCATAATCAGCCACACAAATCTTTTATTTATTTTTATTCCTATATAGTTTTGAAAGGAACAGAAATGGTCCCACACTTCCTATTCACTGCCAACGTGTGTATATATATATATATATATATATATATATCACACATTCAGATTCATCGACGATTCTTCAAATTTCTACCGTTGGTAAGGTCACGTACTGGTACTACGTTGGCAGTGAATGGGAAGTGTGGGAACCATTTATGTTCTTTCAAAAATAAGATAAAAAAAAAAATGATTTGTGTCGCTTGACATATGTATATATTCTGAATTATTGGGAAAGATTCTTGCGTTGGAAAGCCAACAAATTATTGCCGAGATGAGAGGGTGCGTGAGGGGTCATTACACTCCACGTGAAAAAACAGTCCCTTTTGAAAAGCATAAAGTAAATCTTTACATTTTGTCGTATGCGAAACAGATCTTGACATGCATTTCAAACGTCTTGTTGGCTTACGTCACGTGGTAGTACGTTGGCATGAGCGAATGGATAGATGTGTGGGGAGCCCATTTCTGTCCCTTTCAAAAGTAGAAAAAATAAGAGTGGGACTACTCTGCCGCCCCACTCTTATCACGGACTTACTGTCTAGTGTTAAATTTTTTTTTTTATATATTTTTTAATATATATAAATATTTTTAAAAAATAAAAAAAATACATCAATATATTTAAAAATACTTTTTTAATCATTAAGTAAAAATTTTTTTTTATCACCGGTCAAATGTAGCGGTCAAAACCGATGGGCAAAGTAGCTTTATTCAAAAAATAAATTAGATTTGTGTGACTTGACTTGTATTGACCTGAATTAATGAAAAAGATTCTTGTCATGCAGAAAGGATAATCTTCTAATTTTATTTATTTATATATCTTCATTTGTTGGGTGAGGATATCGAAATAATAAAGATATTAATAGGTGTCAAACCAGAAATTCTCAAATCCTAAAACGTAGTAATCGCAACCGATCATTAGAATTCATAAAAAAATAATCAGATAGTTTAGTATTTCTTTTTCCCAATGCTACACGAAGGAGATTAGCCAAATCTCCCACTCTTCTTTCACTGGGACTGTCATTAAGATTGCCATTCTCGTCTTCGAAAGAAGACAACATTAAGAAGGAAAAGCTGAAGGAAATGACTTAGGCCTAGTTTGTTTTTGAAAAATATCTCATATTATTTTATCTCATCTCACCTTATTATTATAATTTTTTTAAATCTCATACAAAATAAAATAAACAATTCAATTTTTTTAAATCTTAAAATAAAAATATTATTAAAAAATATATTCTAACAATATTTTATTTAATTTTTTAATTTTAATTTCAATTTATCTCATTTCATTTATTTATGAAAACAAACCAACCCTTAAAGAGGACAAAAAGGTATATAGACAAAGACAAAATGTGAAGGACCCAAAAAAAAATCAGATAGTTAGTTTAGTATTTTTTTTTCCTAAGAATAATGCTAAGCGTCCGAGCTACAGCTGGCAATTTTTTTTTTCTGTTTTTGTTTTTACATCATGATTAAATTTTTTTTAATGATATAATAAATTTGTTTAAAAAAATTAATTAAAAATGTTAAAAAAGTATATATAAAAAAGTAAAAAAACACATTAAAATAATTAGTGGAAATCAAGAAAATGACACTCTCACTACTACTAATTATTACAATTCGATGTTATTGCTAAAATTTTTTATTTTACTAATTGATTAAAGAAATATATTTTAATAATATTGTAATTTTTTTAATAACAATTTAAAAGTATAAAAAAATACATGTAAAAAAAGACAACAAAAAGAAGAAGAACAATTATTGTTTATTTCTAAAGTTCCGGATTAAAAAAATTTTGTCGAGTTTTATCAGGTATGTGTCATTTATAAATCGAGCGTGCATCTACTTTCATGAATTATAAATATATATATATATATATTTCACGAGTTGAGCTCGATTCGAATTTAACCGAGTGAGTATTAAGTGAGCTATTAAACAGACTGATTAATTTACAATCATACTCACTAGTATGACGAACCTTTCATGAATCGATACACATCAAAAAATTGTTGAATTATTGAGTTTGCCTTATTAATTAAATTAATGAACACGTCATCATGAGAATGATTCTGATAAATAATAATAATAATAAAAGAAATCGTTTCTATATTTTTAATAAGATATAACTAGCAGTGATTTCTTAGAAAACAAATATTATTCTTACTCGAATTTGAGGATTTAAATGAGAGAAATGTGTATAAAGTAGACTTTATAATATTTATTATTGTATTTATAAATATTTTGAATAGTATTAAATGAATCGGTACTGAAAATGATGGAGTCTCTTTCCTAGGAATCACAATACACGTGTCGGAAATCGGTAATTAGTAAAAAAAATGATAATGAGTAATATAATATCAGATACATATACTATTTTTTTTTTCCTTTTTTTAAATATGCGTGTAAGATTTGCAACCTTTTCTATAGGCTATATAGTATATAAGCCCCGTTTCCCCCGATGTCTCGGACTCGCCAGAAATGAAGATGGATGCAGCAGCTTGGAATTTGATGTTTTTAGTGGTGTACGTAGTTGCAGTAGCAGTAGACCCTTTGTTTTTTTATCTTCCTGTCATCAAGGAGAACTTTAGGAAGCCTACCATAACCAAATGCATTACTACAGATAAAACTCTGGAAATCATTGCTATTTGCGTGCGATCGTTCCTGGATTTGGTTGCTTTTGGGGATCTGGTTCGTCAAAGATCAAAAACGCTCCGCTTAGAAGCCTCAGAGTACGTAATTAACATTCTCGGTATTCTTCCAGTCCCCCAGGTACAATTACAAACTTTTGATCTGCTTCTAATATTTTAAATAATAAGATATACTAGATATATTTTTATTAAAAATATATACTAAAAATTATAAAAACAATTCAAATCATAAACCAATATTTTTAATAATATTATATATATATATATATATATATATATATACACACACTAGAGATACAAGTTTAAGTTTGAATATAAAAACTAAAAACTTATGAAAGATATATATATATATATATATAGTTAAAAAGAAAAAAAACTAATAATAAAAAAAATAGAAAATCCAAAGTGCGGCCGGGCAGACTGGGCACCCAATGCCACCATGTAAATTAGGAGCTTATTATATATATATATATATATATATATATAGATGGGAGAATTTAATATTAAATATAATATATAAGATATGTTAGAAGTTGATGTTATTTGAACATGATATTATTTATGAACAACAGGTTCTAGTGCCAATCATAGTTTCTGGAATGAGCGGTTCAAAATTCCGGAAGATAAGGAAATTCCTAAATGCAGTTGTTATTTTGCAATATGTGCCAAGAATTCTCCGTGTCTGGAGATTGTGGAATAAAGCTGTCAACGAGGCTATGAACAATCAACCTAAAACTGAAAGTAGTCGTCCTACTGAGGAGGACAATGAGAAGGAAAAGAAAAAGGAAAAGAAAATGAAAAAGGAAAAGAAAATGAAAAAGGAAAAGAAGAAATATATGGTGTTGAAAGCTGGATTGAATCTCTATCTGTATCTCATCGCCAGTCATGTAAGTTTCATGCATCATTAACATCAATTTCGTTGTACCGATCCATAAACATCCGATCATGATCCAGAATTTCCTACTGCTTTATAATTAATTACCCTAATCAGTAATTAAGAGATGGATGAAATAATATTGGTATATATCTTTCATCATGATCAGGTACTGGGTGCTTTTTGGTACTTCTTCTCCATCGAACGAGAGACCAAGTGCTGGCACTTGGCCTGTGATCAGCATAATGTTACATGTAACAATAGTACTTCTCGTTCTTTTCACTGTGATAATGATTTTGGAATTAGTTATCCGATTATAAATGGTTCTTATTGCTCTTTAAAAAATCCAAATACCAATCTCTTTGATTTTGGAATATACCAAAAAGCCCGTCAATCTGGTATACTGGATTCCATGGATATTCCGCAAAAGACCTTGTTTTGTTTCTGGTGGGGCCTGCGAAATTTGAGGTTTGTGCATTTTTCGAATTTTCTTTGTTGAGATATCTATATTTGTTTTAATTATGATACTTGTCATCTGATCAAGAACTATATATATATATATATATATATATATATACATATCCATGTATCATGATATATATGTTGTTTCGTCACACATGTAAATAATCTTACATGATGCATTCTGTTCCTTAAAACTTTCTCGACCATTTAAAAATATAATCAAACCTAATATAATATTGAAAGTACCACTTAATTGAGACACTATTACTACTACTCGTACTACCAGAAATACTAAGATCATGTGCATCATGATCACCTCTTAATTATATCCAACCATCCATTAAAATTATGTCATATGCACATATTTTTTTCTTTACTAAATTATTTCGATGATTAAAATAGAATGAAAGTGATATTTGATTAAAAATTATATATAGTTTAAATAATGTCCATCGTGTGAATTAAGTAGTACGTAATTCAGCTACCACAATATTAATTTCAACAAAGATAATGATTTGAAGGTAAAAATACGTTAATTATTGTTTCCCTTAAAATTCCTAGCTAGTCATGAGTAATTTCCATTGCCATACTTTCTAGCTTGTGCTCATTAGTCTATTCATTCATATTGACCAGCTATCACAGGGCCAACTGTCCAGTTTTTGCATGGCTATCACTGACCTACAACAACCTATCAAATTTATTTGGGTTATTTTACTTATATCAGAAGAAAAGATTGAAAAAACGTAAACGAAATAAGATTGTTGGGTTATTTTTCTATTATAATTATTAATTATCATAAAATTAATATTGTTGTTCACGTTGTTGTTGTTATTATTATTATTATTATTATAGGGCCTGAATAAGATGCTGCTTGCGTTACGTCGGTCCAAATCTTATTAACGGCCCATGCATATATATATATATATATATATATATATATATTATATAAATGTTTTCTGATATTATTAACTGATCATACATATATAACCGTTTCAATTAATCTTGCAGTTCACTTGGTCAAAACCTTGAAACAAGTCCTGATTACTGGGAAAACTGCTTCACAATTTTAATCTCGATCTTTGGCTTGCTGTTATTTTTATACTTTATCGGAAATTTGCAGGTTGGTGCTGATCATCATGATCTTTCTTCTTTTTTTTTTCTCCTTTTTTTTAAAGCAGGGCTCTTAATTTCCATAATTATGTGTATAACTGAATATGTTTGAATATTAGTTATTGTGCTGATCGTATGATGAGCTCAAACTTTTCTAAGAAAGTGGTGATTTAACATGCATGTATAAAGGTTCTTATAAGAGTGTGCTCTCGTCTGAAGGTATAAATTAAAAGATTAAACTCTCTGAGTTATTTTATTTACAAACCGGTGTGTAGAGCTGCTAGAGCATATCACATCTATCTCATTTAAATTGTTAGATTTGATTTATAAGATTTAAATTTTAAAAGTCATATTTCAAATAAAATTATGTCATTTAAACATTTTAGTAGGTCATATGTTATCTATACAAGTATATATATAAATAGAATTTTTCTTATTAAATTCCCATATATATTTGGTATAAGTGGTTTGACAAAGTACATGTTACGACACCAGTATGGTTGATCTATGATATATATTTGTGCTATATAATTTGTATGTTCGTGTATATAATATAGTTAGGTTGGGGGATTCAATATTCCAACTTAATTTGGAGGAAAATCTTGTATATACTAATATTAAGAACAGTGTTTTCCTCCAAACCATATTGGAAGAAACTTTCTTCAACCTATTTAAAAATATCATGTCATAGTCTTGTAAATTTGAATTTTAATCATTTTAGCAAGCAATAAAATCTCTATATTTGGTTATTATTAAGTAAAAGATGGCTAGTAATTAAAAGAAAATAATGGACTTGTTATCTTTTGGAATTAGCGTATGTAATTAATTATGACTAGAATTCTTAGAAACTGATCGACTCAATTGTGATGTGACAGGTGTACATGCAGTCGGAGGCATCTGAGTGGTTACAAAGATATAAGCAAAGTAGCTACCATGGTACTCAGGCTAACGATTCGGAAACAAATGAGCAACGTAGCCACCATGCCATTCAAGCACTTGAACGAGTCTAGTTAAGTATGGATGGCATCGCGGCGCCTCATTCAATTAAGTACCTTGCTAGTTGGATGATAGTCTATTTGGATTGCAATGGAGTGGATGGTATGTATTTGTAGAGAAATAAATAATAAATGGAAGCGGAATTATGAGAATATGGTGACACTCCAGTGAGGATATTTGTCCCACAAGTTGGTGATGAACAAAGGGAATTGAGTGTTCTAATTTGTGCACCAATGACCCCTATTTATAGGCCATTATGTACCGGTTAGCAAATGGCACATCTATTGGTTAACCAATGGTAACCCAAACGTCACAACCTTAAGGAGTGACACATCCTATTGTGAAAGGACACAACCATTGGTAAACCAATGGTAACCCAAAGGTCACAACCTGAGTGACACAAGTTTTTGACTAAATCAAAAGGTTGTATCAATTGACACTTCCTTAAACATCACCCCTTATGGGAACCATCACCATGTTAGAGAATATCATTCTAAGGGATGCACCGTTTGATCCAGTTGAGTATTTTACCTTGGTACCAATATAAGCTTTCCACTACTCAACTCTCATATGCTACTATTGCAGATCGGTGTCAGAGCATGACAAGCTTCTACGTGCACACGTTTTTTTGTCATTATCTTATCTGACCGCACCATTTACTATACGTGCTCCCACTGATCACATATTAAGGGTGACTTCATTTCACTAAAATGAAAAATTTAGTGAATGACATCAATTCTTTGTGACTAGATTAATAATCCATATCTCGTGATTGAATCAATTATTCATTCCCCTGTCACAATTGATGACTTCAGCCGAATACATAACACATGTATCGACCTATGCTGAATTTTCGTTAAGTACTTCCTCTAGAGGCTATTCCTGAGGTTTTCCCTAATCACCTTATCAACGACTTTGCAAATGATTAACCGTTTACTTAGGTAATCAAATCACATTTCACTAAAACTTTAGTGAATGACACTGAATTTTCGTTAAGTACTTACTTACCTGAGTCTTTCCTTAATCACCTTATCAGCGACTTTACCATGATCAACCTTTTACTTGGTTAATCATCCTGCACTGAAATTTCGTCAAGTACTCACCTTAAGACCATTCCTGAGGTTTTCCTTGATCACCTTATCAGTGACTTTACAAATGACCAAAATTTTCATTTGGGTATCATAACTGCAATTTGCTAGGCTTCCCTAGAATTTGCTGAGTTATGCATGTTGACCATGACATTGCTTCACCTAGTTTCTCTTAATCCCATTCTAGTCATATATTCTTTGAATTTCTCTAGAGATAAACCTTTGGTCATTGGATCTGCTACCATCTTGGTCGAGGAAACAAAATTAACCTTGACCTCACCTCTTTTCACTATATCTAAAATATAGTCATAATGCATATCAATGTGTTTTCCCTTGAAACTCTGTGTTCCATTTTTTATCAAAGAAATGACAGACTGATTATCACAAAACATATTGATTGGTTCTATGGATGTACCTAAATTTAAACTTTCAACAAAGTGTTTTATCCACACTGCATTACTCACTGCAGTACTACAAGCAATATACTCTGCTTCCATAGTAGACTTAGCAACACAGTCCTGTTTCTTACTTAACCAAAAAACTGCTATTCCACCAAATAGAAATATATATCCAGTTATACATTTTCTATCATCTACATCACTTCCAAAATCAGCATCATTATAGTTAATTAATTCTAAATCACTGTTTCCAAAGTACTATTTCAAATTTTTGGTACATTGTAAATATCGTAATATACGTTTCACTGCTTGCCAATATTCTTTAGCTGGATTGGATTGAAATCTGATTACCAATCCTACTGCATGACAAATATCTGGTCTGGTACTTGTCATTGCATATGAGGCTTCCCACAGCTTGAGCATAGGGAACTTAAAGCATTTCACTTATTTCTTCCTCATCTTTTGGGCACATACTTTTATTTAAAGTATGATCTTTGAAAACAGGCGTACTTAAAGATTTACAATTTTTCATACCAAATCTTTTAAGCACTTTTTCTAGATATTTTTCTTGATCTAAATACAATATATTTGAAGTTCTATTTCTAGAAATTCTTATACTAAGAACATAGGCAGCTTCACCCATGTCTTTGATTTCAAATTTAGATTTCAAGATTTCTTTTGTTTCATGCATCATATCTAGACAATTACCTGCCAGTAATATATCATCAACATATAATGATAATAGCGTTAATTTATCATCATTTTTCCATATGTATACACAATAATCTAGTGGATTCATTTCATATCTCATTTCCAAAATGGTTTGGTGAAATTTCAAGTATCACTGTCTTGAAGATTGCTTAAGTCCATACAGTGACTTCCTCAACCTATAGACTTTCTCTTCATATCCTTTGATTTGGAATCTTTCTGGTTGAATCATAAAGATATCCTCTTTTAATTCACCATTGAGAAAAGCTGTTTTTACATTTAACTGATGTAATTCCAAATTCATCCTAGCAACAATGGACATGATGATCCTTACGAATGTGAGCTTCGCCACAGGCGAATATGTATCCACAAAGTGTACACCTGGTTGTTGGGTATATCCCTTGGCCACTAACCTTACTTTGTACCTTTCCAAACTACCATCAATTTTAAATTTTCTTCTCAGAATCCATTTACAACCAATAACTTTTCTATCTTTTGGAAGATCTGTTAACTCCCAAAAATTATTTTTGTTTATTGATTCTATTTAATCTTTTATGACCTTGAGCCATTTATCTGAATCAATACTATTGATTGTCTCAGAAAAATTTTCAGGATCATTATTTAAATTTTCCAAACTGGTATTTAGTGCATAATGATCTTGAAATAATATTGATGGTCTTCTAGATCTTTTACTCCCACTGTCTCCAACATCAATACCTGAAGATTGATTTTCATTTGACTTTCTTTAATTTTTATTATTCTGGATTTGAATAATATCATAATTTTCATAGTCAGACTCTGTGGAGATCTGGTGATTCTCTAAATCATTTAATAAATCTGTCTGATCAACATGAGTAATAAGGTTCGTATTTTCCAAGAAAACAGCATCCCTACTTTCTATCAATCTTTTTTCAGAATGATAAAATCTGTAGCCACTTCTGTTTTCTACATACCCAATAAACCTGCATTCCCTGGTTTTACTTTCTAATTTATCTCTTAGTGGCCTTGGGATAAGCATTTGTGCCTTACAACGCCACACTTTGAGCTTACTTAAGTCTGATTTGTGTCCCGTCCATAACTCGTAAGGTGTAAGAAGTTTCGCTTTAGTTTCAACTCTATTCAATATATATATAGCAGTCGATAATGCTTCACCCCAAAAATATATTGGTAGATCAGCATATGCCATCATTGATCACACCATATCCAATAGAGTTCTATTTCTCCTTTCTGCAATGCCATTTTGTTGTGGTTTATATGGCATAGTATAAATGTGTCTTATACCATTCAATTTGTAGAAATTATCTAAAGTTTCAAATTCTCCTCATCTATTACTATTCAAACTTTTAATGGGTCTACCAACTGGATTTCCACTTCTAATTTAAATTCTTTAAATTTTTCAATTGCTTCATATTTATCCTTGAGTAAGTAGATATGCCCATATATTGAATAATCATCAGTGAAAGTAACAAAGTACTTTATTTCTCTATGAGTTTTTGTTTTAAAAGGTCCACAAACATCAAAATATATAATTTCTAGTAAATCCTTGGATTTCCAACTTTTTGAAAATGATTTACTACTCATTTTTCCTTTGATACATGGTTCACATATATCAAAATTATCTGACTTTATTTGTGGTATTAATCCACTTTTACACATTCTGATCATTTTATTTTTATATATATGGTCTAATCTTAAATGCCATAAATATGCACAATCTGTAAACACATTCAAATAGTCAGAAATAGGTACTTTATTAATATCAATATTCAATACATACATATTGTGATCTTTCACGCCTTTCACTGATATATTGCCCTTACTTATTACAACAGTTTCATACTTAAACTCGTGTAGCCTTTCTGATCTAGTACATGCACTGATACGAAATTCTTACGAATACTAGGTACATATAGAACATCACTAAGTAAAATAACGGAACCATTCACTTTGAACTTACATGTACCTTGCCCTAAGACATCGCAATATGTATTGTTGCCCATATACACTTTGTGCTCTCCTACTTGTTTATCTTCAAGTTTGACAAACATATCTTTATTCCTACATATATGTCTTGTTGCTGCAGAGTCAACCCACCATGAATCTGTCGCTGGTTCCACTAGCATTGCTTTTGAGATTGTTATCACAATTTCCTTGCTTCCTTGTGCTTTTCCTTTGTTAGGACATTGTAATTTGTAATGACATTTCTTTCCACACTTAAAACAGTTTCCAGAAAATGGTTTATTCTGTTTCCTTTTTAACCACTTTTTTTTCTTAAACTTTTTTGACTTTATCTTATTCTGCGTAGAATGCTTGTCCTGAGCCATCAATAAATTGGATGATTCACCATCTTTATTCATTCTTTTCATCTTTCTCCTTCAAGTACTAAAAGTACTAGAACCGTTATCATTGTTACTTAATTTCCACTGTGTGTTAAAGAAGTAATAATGTGATTCCAAGATGAAGGAAAACTATTTAGTATGTTTGTAACTTACATTTTGTCAGTGAGAGGATGACCGGCGTCATGTAATTCTTTTGCCATTAGCTCCATTTGAAGTACATGAAAGCCAATATCATCATTCTTTTTCATACAAGTCCGGTTATACTTATCCAATAATAATTGTATATAAGTATCCGACCTTAAACTATATTTTGCTTCAACTGTATCCATAATTTCTTTAGGAATTTCTTAGTCTTCAAATAAAGGAATAATATGATCACTCATGCAATGCAAAATTAAAGGTTTTGCCCATGCATTGTGTTCTATCCATTTATCTTTATTTGAAATGCTGCTCTCACTTTCACTTTTATAATTTTCTACACAAAGTTTTGGTGTTGTTAATGTATATAAGGTCTTTTCATGGGTTAGAAGAAACGTTATATGCCTTTTCCAGGTCCGAAAATTTATTCCATTCAATTTTTCTATCCCTGAGGGATCAATACTTTTCTTTGGTGCCATGAATAATAAACCTTAAAAATTAATCAACAAGAAGAATTTAGAAATAATAAATGTGTACTATTTAAATACAATAGTTCAACTGTGAAAAAATTAAAATTATTACAAACTTAATAGTAATAATAACCCTTGGATTTAATCCAAGGTGGCAGCCTAGAAATTCTCCTTTTATATTTTATATAAAGATAATAATAAAAGTGACGCTCCGATCAAGGATATCCATGACCTTTCCTTGATGCTTCACCTTTTTCAAAGAATTTCTGACGATAATTTCGACCAACAGGTGCTTTGTAATATTTATGCTTGAAATTTGGAGTACAACGGCTTTTGAACGGGCCAAATCGGCTTGAAATGATCTCGAATGACCCGATTGAGAAATATGCCACGAACCGGTTCAGGAAACCGAGTAAACCGGTTCAACCGGCTCAAACCAGGTTCTGGAGAAAACCGGAAGTCGACAGCTCGGTCAACGGCTCGGTCAACACTTTCGTTCGCAGCTCGGCTCAGGAATCGGCTTGAATCTCGGCTCAGAGAACGGCTTGGTGGCTCGGCTCCAGAAATTTTTTCTTCAGAATTGGGCGAAACGACAATGTCATTTTTTCCCGTTTTATCCTCCCTTGGCTGAACGAAACTGTCGTTTAGTCCCCCAAAATTTTGAATTTGGTAACCGTTGGACCGTTTCGTCCAGGGTTGTCTTCAACCTTGCGCTGTGGCGTTCTAGAGATAGTGAAGCTCGTGTCTTCATTTCTGTCCGACCAATTGGTGGCCGGCGACGAAGACTCCGATGTGCTCCTGAGGTCCACAAAGGCCGGCGGCGGTGAGAGGCTCCGGCGACTGGCCAAAACAGTGACAATGTGTGCAAATGGGCTATTTAATTCACTATTTCTTTGTGTAAAATAATGCCAATAATTTTCTTCAAAGTAATAACAATTCACAAGATTTTGAAGATTACCAATGTACTCTAGACCCCCCACCGTGATCTGAAAAAGTTTATCTCTCGGATTTTCAAGTGTGGTTGCCAAACCAAGCACTTGCCTATTTATCGTCTTCGCAATGCGCGAGAAAATTTCCTCTAACATGACCAGGCTCTTGATACCACTGTAGAGAAATAAATAACAAATGGAAGCGGAATTATGAGAATATGGTGACACTCCCGTGATGGTATTTGTCCCACAAGTTGGTGATGAATAAAGGGAATTGAGTGTTCTAATTTGTGCACCAATGACCCCTATTTATAGGCCATCATGCACCGGTTGGTAAGTGGCACATTCATTAGTTAACCAATGGTAACCCAGAGGTTACAATCTTAAGGAGTGACACATCCTATTGTGAAAGGGCACAACTATTGGTAAACTAATGGTAACCCAAAGGTCACAACTTTAAGAAGTGACACAACCTTTTGACTAAATCAAGAGGTTGTGTCCATTGACACTTCCTTAAACATCACCCCTTATGAAAACCATCACCATGTTAGAGAATATCATTCCAAGGGATACACCGTTTGGTGATCACACCCCTTAGAATAACAGCATTTAGATAGATTTATACATTTTATAATTTGGCTTCACTTGTGTTAATGTCTGAGCATGGAATGGAGTTGGGATGAAGATGAATTGTTTTTAAGTGTTGGAATTAAAAATCGTTGCATGTTCGTTGCATTTGTTTGCTCACTTCTGTTTTAACCCAACGATAAACAAAAATCGCTTCAAATAAAGACTTTTTCCGTCACTTTTATTTCGTCGCAAATGACTATTTTGTTTGCTTAAAAAATCGTTGGGAAAACACATTTGCAGCGAATTATATTCACTGTAAATAATAAATAACTCTCCAAAAATATTATTTTCCTACGAATGTGTTTCGTTGCTAAAAACTAATGGGAACCATAAATACGTTTAGCGACGATTGTTAATCGTTGCAATTAAATTTTTGCATTTAGAATGGTTTGCAAAAGCCACCCAAGTTTCTTGAGTTCTTAACAAAAACACTATGAATAGAGGATAGCAAAATAATAAAAATTATAACATTTTTTACTGATGGAAAAATGCAAAATTGCAATTTAGGCATAAGCTCAAGAAATCTTATACAATTATTTTCTTATATATAGACTCTAACGTAGAATGGTGCAAGAGTACTCAATTGAAATCTTTTTCAAGCATTAGAAAACATACCTCACTGGTCCACATGATTTGAGGCCTTTTCCCTACATGATGAAGTATAAAGTTGTTATTCTACAAATTTATTATAGAAGGTACAACCTGAAAAGTGAATGGAATCGTGTAAGAAAAATAACAGCAATGATAAGAGTAAATTTCTTGATGACTTTATTATGGAGTTTACAATGATAGGGATTTTTTATTTTTTATTTAACCTGTTGATGTGAGACTGGCCTGCCCTTCCAAGGCTTTTGAAGTATTAAAAAAAGGATGGATGCTGGCACCAGACAACAGAAGAAAAAAAGTATGACTGGAGCTCCTGTTTAAGTCAAATAGTGGTACATGGAGTACACTGACCATATTCTCATGAAGTTACCAATAAGGTGGATTATCTGCAAAGGGGTGTGCCTACCAGAACACAAGATCATTGGTATAACCAATTTCAATAATCACGAAGAAGCTAGGAGGAAACATGTTAAGAATATTATTTTGTTAGAAAAGAAAATTAAGCTTATTGACTTCCTTTTACATATCACTTTTCTGAAATTATTTTTGTTGGGTAATGGTAAGCAGATTTGCTTCTGGGATGATCTTTGGTTGTGTCACTTTCCTCAAAGATGCAAGCCATAATATATCAATTCACAAGGTTCTCATGACCTCCAAGTGATAGACTACATTCAATATGGAGAAGAAAATGCTATTAAATTGATGCATGGAACTTAAATGAAGCAAATGGCATACGGGGGCTTTCCTTTGTTAGAAATCCACATAAAACATTCTGGATTTTCCATACAAAAAAAAAATGCAATATTAGGAGCTCTCTACGATTCCACCACATTGTTGCATCCTATGATAATTGTAGAGGATATTCATGAAGAATGTATTCAACAATAAATGTGACATAAAACAAAAAATAAGTATTTATAAAACACTTACATTGCATCAAATCAAATCCATTAACATAATAGCATCACAGCTAAAAAAGAAATGGTAGGCCAATCCAGAAGACCAGTAACTAAAACTCATCAGTGCCTTAACCAAAACTCAAACAAACATTAGCATACCAAAATCTCACACCAAACTGGAGTGCTCGTCAAATTACCAATAAGCGAACATAGCCCAACATGACTGTTTCACTAAGCATCACTTACACATGTGATATATTAGATAATTGTTATAATTTGATGAGATTAATTTATAAATACCAAGAAAAATTTGGTAGCAATGTGTCACACTCATTTTTCACACCTTCTAGTGGTGTTGCCAACCCAACCAAGGTACCATTTATTTTGGGAGTGGCCTGGGCATTTGTCTTGACCTGCAAGCCACTTGAAGACCCAGTAGATTTTGACTTCATCCCTCCTAAATTCGAAAGCTTGGCAGCTGTCTTTGTACTATAGTCTGGAACGGGTATAAAGAATGCAGATGTAGCGGCAGTAGCAACCATGATGAATTTCTACGACCCAATGGAATCAATCAACGTTTGTCGCCAATCAGAGCACTGTTTTAAGAGAAACTCTGTGTTTGTCATGTAAAGGAAATTACAACCAATGGCGATAATATTTAGAAACACGAACTAGACACCAACGTGTAGCCAAAAAGCTTGATTAAGCATCGTGAAAACCCATACAACTAAAGCAAAGCAATTGCCTCGACGAATTGCAATACAAACAGAACGCCGTCAATCTCTATGGTTCAGATGAAGAATAAGTAAAAATAAAAGCAAAAACTACTCAAAAGCGAGTTCATTTTTTTCAAGAATGTAAAACACACACACACGATATGTACGCAGGTGGTCAATATCGGTTTTCAGGAACCTCTGAAAAAAAAAAAAAAAGAAAAGAAAAGAAAAGAAAAGAAAGATAGTCCTAGGTATTCAAATCCTGCGTAGAAACAACTGGTTCACAGATATCTACATCAACTCATATCTGTAGGAAATACCTCTTCATTTATCTGCAGATCCGCGATGGAAACAAAAATATAAACAGCCGTGAGAAGCAAATGTGGCAAAAAATATGAAAAGTGAGAGGGGTCTTGAGGGAGGTGGATAGAGAGAGAGATATATCAGACGGAAAGGGAAGAGACGAGAGAAGGAGAAGAAGAAAAGTGCGAAAAAGAAAGAAAGAGTGAGAGGACGAAATGCGAAAATGAAAACCACCCGTCCACACAAACCCACCTAAATATCTATCCAAGAAAAAGACAAAAAACCTTCCACAGAAACAAACGGCAGGAATGCAAGGGCAAAAAAGTTAGAACAAAACATGCACGGAAGTAAAAAAAAAGGGAATGGAAAATTACTGTAGCACACCGATTCTCACTTATATAATAACTATATATATATATATATAATATGCTCTGATAGGCCACGTCAATCAATGAGGTCCCGTAACCCAAATCCCAAATATTTGGGATAATCTGAGGCGTGAAGAAAGTGAAGGACCGTTGCATGCAGCATGCATGCAACAAGGAAGGTAGACGAGACCGGGTCACGGCCCTTGGGAGTTTACATATGAATGGGTCTTTAGCAGTTACGCATTTTACGTTATTTTCTTTCCGTTAGTTTTATTATGTTTTATGCTCTGTTTTACGAGTGTTATAGTTCAGTTATTGGTCAGCAAGTTTCCCTTTTATTTCGGTTTGAAGTGTACGTGATTCTGCTATTTAAGCAGCTAAGAATTATTAATAATTATTTATGCAAGTTTATTCAAATCTGTGGTACATTCTCACCTGAAGAGAAAACAAATTACCTAAGCATTTTTACTCTCTAAGTTTGGGACCTATCATTGGCCTCAGAGCCAGGTTAAATTTTTTTATAGGAACCAATAAGGAGCGTATTGAGCAATTGGAAGCGGGGCTTGGTGGAGTGCAAGAGGGGTTACACAAGATAGAGCTTAGAATGGCCGACAGGCTTCGTCATGTGGAAGAAACTCTCAACCGCCTCTCCGATATCTTGCTTGCAAACCAGGAGAACCCTAACCACGGAAACCATCACCGAGAAGGCAACGATGGAGGATGACTGGTTGTATCATCCAAAACAGCAAAGCTTGAATTTTCTCAATTTTCAAGAGATGATCCGATGGAGTGGTTCAATTGTGTGAACCAATTTTTTGAGTTCCAGAATACTCTCGAAGCCCAAAAGGTTTCTTTGGCCTCCTACCATTTGGAAGGAGAGGCCAACCAGTGGTGGTAGTGGATCCGTAGGACATTCCAGGAAGATGGATGCGTGCTCTCGTGGAAAAATTTTAAGGATGAACTCTGGGCTCGCTTTGGGCCTTCGGAGTGTGAAGATTTTAATGAAGCCCTTTCAAGGACCAGACAGACTAGTTCCTTGCATGAATACCAAAAGGAATTTGAATGCTTGGGCAATCAAGTCAGAGGCTGGACACAAAAGGCTCTTGTGGGAACATTCATGGGTGGTTTATGCACAGACATTTTTAGATGGGATTCGAATGTTTAAATCGCAAACATTGAAAGATGCCATCAGCTTCGCGCGCATGAAAGATGACCAACTAGCGAGACAATGGAGGTTCATAAGACCTCCACCTCCAGTGCGAGCTCCCCTAGCTCTTCCTCCAGTAAATCGAACGGCACCGACAACACCTGTTGCCCCTATTCGACGTCTAAGTTGGGAAGAAATAAAGCGTAAGCGACTCCAGGACCTATGTTTTAACTGTAACGAACGTTTTACCGCAGGGCATAGATGTCAAGGGCCCCGAATTCGCATGTTGGAAGGACACGATGGCTGCTAAAACGTCATCTGTGATGACGTAACCGAAGAACAACCAGTGGAGGAGAACCATGAGGGGCCTATCGAACTAGCGATTACGTTGCATGCGTTAACAGGTTGTACATCGCCCAAGACCATATGAGTAGCTGCCAGGATTGGTGCCCACAATGTCATTACATTAGTCGATAGTGGATCAACTCACAATTTTATTAGTGAGCGTATGGCCCACCTACTAAGATTACCAGTGATATCGACTGAAGCCTTCACAGTGCAGGTAGCTAACAGAGAAAATCTTAGATGCCACGGGAGGTTCGATAAGGTACCAATAAACCTGCAAGGCATAAATTTTTATTTAACTTTGCATTCTCTACCACTCACAGGGTTGGATTTAGTTCTGGGAATTCAATGGCACGAGCTACTTGGGTCCGTGGTTTGCAACTGGAAATGGTTAACTATGGAATTTTCTTCGGAGAACCAGACCAGACGTTTGGTAGGGATCGATGGCCAAGATATTCAAGCAGCATCACTCAAAGAAATATCCAAGGAAGTTCGGCTAGGCCATACCATCTTTGCTTTCATCCTACAGGTCGCCAAGAAGGACCCATAAGACCACATACACCCGAGCGTGCAAGCAGTGCTACGAGAATTCGCTTATGTGTTCACAGACCCTTCCAGCTTACCACTTGTCTGAGAGGTTGATCACAACATTCCCCTGAAAGAAGGAACCGAGCCAGTTAATGTGCGACCATATCGATAAGCTCAGGACTTGTTCAACCGAGCACTAGCCCTTTTTCATCACCGGTATAGTTGGTGAAGAAAAAAGATGGCAATTGGCCCTTTTGCACTGATTATCGCGCACTCAACGCAGCAACCATTAAAGATTGGTTCCCGATCCCCACCGTTGAGGACATGTTGGATGAACTCTATGGTGCCTCGTATTTTACCAAGTTCGATTTAAGGGCTGGGTACCATCAGGTACGAGTAAATCCTCTTGATATCCCTAAAACTGCATTTCGAACGCATAATGGACATTATGAGTACTTGGTTATGCCATTTGGCTTATGTAATGCACCATCTACATTTCAAACCATTATGAATTCTATTTTTTGTCTTCATCTGAGAAAATTCAGATTAGTTTTCTTTGGTGAAATATTGGTTTATAGTCCTATTTGGAACACACATTTAGTGCATGTAAAGTAGACCTTGGAGATATTGAGGCAGCACCAATTCTTTGTCAAGGCTAGTAAATGTGCCTTTGGGCAACAAGAATTGGAGTATTTGGGGCATATTGTTACTAACCAAGGAGTAGAAGTGGACGGAAGTAAAATAGCAGCGATGGTGGCATGGCCCCGGCCTACCAATATTTCAGCACTACGTGGCTTTTTAGGCTTGACAGGTTACTACCGGAAGTTTGTCCAAAATTATGGCATTATAGCTCGGCCTCTTTCCAACCTCCTCAAGAAGGGCCAATTCGGTTGGAATGATGAAGCTGAGTCTGCTTTCCTTGCACTCAAACATGCCATGACAACCACCCCTACATTGGCAATGCCAAATTTCAACTAATTATTCACCATTGAGACTGATGCATCTGGTGACAAAATTGGAGCTGTATTGTCACAACAAGGCAGACTGGTGGCATTCATGAGTCGAGCCTTCGGAGTGACTAAGAAATCCTGGTCCACTTACGCCAAAGAAATGTTGGCCATCATAGAGGCTATACGTTTATGGCGCCCATACCTTCTGGGTAAGAAATTCTACATTCAAACTGATCAGCGCAGTCTCAAGTTTTTTTTGGAACAATGGATGGCCACACCAGAGTAGCAAAAATGGGTAGCTAAGCTTCTGGGATACGACTATGAGATAGTCTATCGACCCGGAAGTGAAAATTCTGCTGCCAATGCACTATCACGTAAACAGGGTAGCCCCATCCTCCACAACATTTTTATTCCACAAGTCAGTATATGGGAAGACATTAAACAAGCCGCAACGAAGGACCTGTATATCCAATCAATGGGTCGTATGGCAACTGACCAACCCGAGGGACCATATGTGTGGCGTCAAGGGCTACTTTTCTTTAAAGGCAGGGTTGTTATTCCAGACGACAGCGCCTTACGTAGTAAATTGCTACATGAAATGCATGACACCAAGGTGGGCGGACACTTAGGCATTTTCCGCACATACAAGAAATTGGGACAGCAATTCTATTGGCCTGACATGCATAGATCAGTCCAAGAATACGTCAAAGGGTGCGAGGTATGTCAAAAAGTCAAGGCCAAAAAACTATCTCCGGTAGGGCTCCTTCAACCGCTACCAATTCCATGCAGGGTGTGGGACGACATCACCTTAGATTTTATTGAAGGCGTTCCGACCTCACAAGGCAAAGACACAATTATGGTGGTTGTTGACAGGTTGAGTAAGTCAGCTCATTTTCTTTCTCTAACCCATCCATTTACTGCTAAAACGGTGGTAGACAAATTTATAGAGGGAATTATCAAGCTCCACAGGATGCCCCAGTCCGTGATTAGTGACCGAGATCCAATTTTCATTAGCAAGTTCTGGCAAGAATTCTTCAAGATGTCGGGCACCAAATTGCAGCTCAGTTCTGCATACCTCCCACAGACCGATGGACAAACAGAAGTCGTCAATCGCTGCCTCGAGCAGTACCTTCGTTGTTTCGTGCACCAATGGCCACGCAAATGGAGTTCTTATTTACCTTGGGCAGAATATTGGTATAATACCACATACCATATTTCTACGGGGATGACCCCATTCCAAGCATTGTATGGAAGGCTGCCTCCCACCATTCCATCATACATAAAAGGACTTTTGCTAGTACACGAGGTGGATCAGCAACTAATGACTCGCGATGAACTGCTTCAACAACTGAAGACTAACTTAGCAAGCTCAGTTAATTGAATGAAACAAATGGCAGACGATAAGCAGAGGGATCTTTCATTCGACATTAGCGAACAAACAACCTTCAAACGGGTCCATTAGAAATTGGCTAGTCGTTTTTACGGACCACGGACCCTACGTAATCTTGAAGAAATGTGGACCGATCGCGTACAAATTAAAATTACCAGAAGGCACGCGCATCCACCCGGTGTTTCATGTGTCACTACTCAAACGATATCATGAGAATGACGGACTTGCAGAACCATAGTAGATAGTGTTGCCACCCTCTCCGATGAAGGAGTTGTCGAACTCGAACCACAAATGATTCTGGACACTCGCTGGATCAAACAAGGAGGCCAGCTTGTCGAAGAAAGCTTAGTGCAGTGGAAGCATCTTCCAACGGAGGGCGCCACCTGGGAACCAATGAAGAAATTACTGGACGAATTCTCGCCTACGATTCTTGAGGACAAGGATCCGTTGAATGGGGGGAGTATTGATAGGCCATGTCAATCAATGAGGTCCCGTAAACCAAATCCCAAATATTTGGGATAATCTGGGACGTGAAGAATATGAAGGACCGTTGCATGCGGCATGCATGCAACGAGGAAGGCAGACGAGACCAGGTCGTGGCCCTTGGGAGTTTACGTACGAATGAGTCTTCAACAGTTATGCATTTGATGTCATTTTCTTTCCGTTAGTTTTATTCTGTTTTATGCTCTATTTTACGAGCGTTATAGTTCAGTTATTAGTCAGCGAGTTTCCCTTTTATTTCGGTTTGAAGTGTACGTGATTCTGCTATTTAAGCAGCCAAGAATTATTAATGATTATTTATGCAAGTTTATTCAAATCTGTGGTACATTCTCACCCGAAGAGAAAATAAATTACCTTAGCATTTTTACTCTCTAAGTTTGGGACCTATCATGCTCAAAATAATTAAACAAGCAAAATCAAATTTCGCAGGCCCCACCAGAAACAAAACATGGTCTTTCGCGGAAAATTCATGGACGCCAGTATACCAGATTGATGGGCATCTTGGAATATTCCAAAATCAAAGAGAGTGGTATTTGGTTTTTCCGTAGAGCAAAAATAATTTAAAAACGTGTAATTACCAAAGCATAGATGTAGCAGAGTCTGATGTCAATGTTATAAACTCTTGTTATGTAGGGTCAGTTTCTAATCTTTTACATTTTGATGTCAATATTGTAAGTTCTGGTATTGGAGTGTCTGTTGCTGACCTTATCAATGTAATGGCTGAGCCATAGCGTTGTTGAATGAAATTTCGAAGTTTAAAAAAAAAAACAAATAATAATAATAATAATAATAATAATAATCTTGTTACATCCGATATCATGCTCACAGGCCAATTGCCTCCACTCGGTCTCTCGTTCAATGGAGAAGAAGTACCAAAAAGCACCGAGTGCCTGATAAAAGATACATACCAATATTTCATTGATCTCCTAATTAGTACTGATTAGTGTAAAAGCACTAATTAATTATAAATTAGTAGAGATAATAATAAATGATGAAAACATACGTGCATGACTGGCAACGAGATACAGAAAGAGATTGAATCCAGCTTTCATCACTATTAAACCTTTGGGTGGGATGACATGATTCTTGTAGCTTTCTGCATTCACGACTTTAACGCATGAAGTACTAGTAGTACTTGGTTGGATACTTTTAGGTAGGATGATAGTCTGGTTGACTATTTTCCACAATCTGTAGATTCGGAAAAGTCTTGGCACATATTGCAAAAGAACAACTGCATTTAGGAATTTCCTTCCGTGCCGGAATCTCGAACCTCTGATCGTTTCAGAAAATATAATTGGCACTAGAACCTGTTGTTCATAAAATTTAATAATTGGAGGAGTTCAATGGAATAATGTTTTTGTTACGATCCTGCATTCTTAAGAATATAATAATGTTTTTGTGATAATACCTGGGGTACTGGAAGAATGGCGAGAATGTTAATTACGTAGTCTGACCTCGAGTAACAGTACTCATCGACACTGGCGCTTGCTATTGACCGAGCAACCAAATCCCCTAAAGCAACCAAATCCAGGAACGATCGCACACAAATAGCAATGATTTCCAAAGTCATATCTATAGTAATGCATTTGGTAGCCCGGTTGATGACAGGAAGATAAAAGAACAAGGGGTCCACTGCTACTGCAACTACACACACCACTAAAAACGCCACATCCCAATGGAAGTACTGGAGCCTAAACCACCACGGCGTTTTGGAAATCATTTTCGAAAATTTTTTCATCATACGTTGATTGACCTGCCCAATTGCCAATTTTATTATTTTCTTTTGTTCTGAACCAATACCATCATTCATGGGACCTTGCCTCTCAACATCCTCTTCCCTGATCAGCACAACATACGTATATATAGTGACCAAAAAACATTAATAGATCAGGTAATAATATATATATATATATATATATATATATATATTACTTTAACTATTATTTCTTCATTTCCAATGTGTTATTAAATCGTGAGTAGAAATTATTTACTAAGTTTTGTTATTTATAATCTCTTATTTGATATCAAGATGCTCACCTTACTCACCGGCCACATGAGCAATGCTACTCAACCTCCATACACCACATTTTTAAAAAAATTTTAATTTTTTAATATTTTATTCTTTTTAAGCTAATTCAATTATTCTATTCATTATTCTTCTATTAAATATTTGATAAAAGAAAAAAATAATAAAAATTCAAAAAGTGTGGTGTGTGGAAATTATATGAATAGTAAGAGGTTGTGTAGATTTTTTCAATATACAAACACATATGAAAACAAACACACACACGTGTATATATATAATTAACATGACAAGTGCTATATATTCATTATTATTTGAGCTTTGCTATTAATCATCCCCACACACCACACATCACACTTTAACTATTATCATTACGTCATCTTTAATGTGTTATTAAAAATCATGATCAGTAGAAAATCATTTACTATGATCTTTTATTATTTATCAATCATTTGATGTCACATAGAAAAAGTAATAAGAACATAAAATAACATTTTTAAGACATTGTATAAATTCTAAACTCCACATAGAGTGTTTTATTAATAGATGGAACTCCGCATTCTTATAAAACTAAATCTCGTCTGTCATGGAGTCTAGATTATTTAACAAGTTCTTTAAAAAAAAAACTAAAAATTCAAAGACGGATTGATCTATATTATTTAATCCATATAAAAATATGCTAATAATTAAAATGCCGTATTAATGATGCCTTCAGATATAAAGAATTTATAGAAATATTTTTACATAATGATCATCACATTAAGAATCAAATTAATCACGGTAGAACTATAAATACAAAAATTAACACTCCACTTGGAAAATTATTTCAAGTAGCACTGCCAGATTTTGATTTATTTGCTTGTAAAATAATTGAAGTACGTACTTGCGAAATTAACCGAAGCATCTCATTAGCAAACTACTGATCTTGGTTATAACAACACGGTTTTCCCGATGAAGAATTGAGCCCTGAAAAGTTGATCAACCCAAGGAATTACTTCTATGCACCACGAAAACTCGCAATAACAAAACCCAGGCAAAGTTACAAGTTTAAATTAGAATATTTGCATTTCATCGCACATTCTCCCCAAGTTGTGCCCTATAAGAATTGATAGTTCAAGGTACCAAATGGTCTAGCAAAATTTCTTATGCACCCTAATTTACAAGAAATAATCAGAAGGTCAAAGGATGATAAGAACAAATTAAGGCCTGATTTGGATAGAGAGATGTTTTCATCTCATCACATCACATCTCATCTCATCTCAATATCCATCACCACAAATATAAATACTTTTCAATTTCAAATCTTCAATTTTTTCATCTAATCATTACCTAATTATTACAATTTTCTCAAACTTCCAAATAAAACACATAAAATAAATTAACTTTTTCAAATCTCAAACTATAAATAATATTAAAAAATTATATTATAACAATATTTGAATTTTATAATATTTTTATTTAACTTTTTCTCTCTTTTCCCAAAACCCCATAAAATATTTTAACTCAAACCATTTCTAACTCATATCATCTCAACTCAAATATTTTACTACTATTTACAAATAATTTCAATTCATCTTATCTCAACTCATTATTCAACTCACTATCCAAATCAGGCCTAAATATTTTGGTGGTAGTGACAGCCCAGTGGATTACCAAAGAGTAATGTTTTACATTTATAAAGGAAAGCAAGACACTGCGTATTGATGGAAATTTTCCTCTAATTGTATTGATTTGATCAGAGTAATATATATACAAGCTTGAGTCCTATTTTAGGAAATAATACAAAATCTAAGATTTGAAAATGAACAGCGGTTACAGAGAAAGAATAGAAACGTATGTATTAAATTCTCCTTGACAAAAGACAAGAATCTCGACATTGACTTGGTTGCTATGATCTCGGGGTTGATGCTCTATTTTTCAGCATTATCATTCTCCTTAATACACCCTCGCAAGATTTGACTGCCATCAACAAGACCAATCTTGATCCTTAGATATTCAGTGCGCTGCTTTGAGAGTGGTTTTGTCAGGAGATTTGCAAGTTAGTCTTTAGTGTGAATATGACTAACTTTAAGTATGCCTTTTTGAACCAAGTCACGCACAAAGTGCAAGTCAATCTGAATGTGTTTCATTCTTGAATGTTGGACTGGATTGTAACTCAACTGGGTTGCTCCAAGGTTATCACAAAGGAGCATAGGCGTTTCCTTGAGAGAAAAACCAAGTTCTTGAAGGAGAGCAAATAGCCACATGGTTTCCGAAGCTGCATTTACAAGGGATCGATATTCTGCTTCTGTTGAGGATCGTGCAACAACTTTTTATTTTTTGAACTCCATGAAATGGGATTGGATCCAAGAAAAGTGACATAAGCTGAAGTTGAAGTGCGATCATCTTTGTTGCCTGTCCAGTCAGCATCACTATAAGAAGCAAGGAGCAACTGTTTTTCTGAGTTGAATACCATGGAATATTGACTGCTTTAAGTATCTGAGAAGCCGCTTGGTTGCTGTCCAATGAGTGATGGTCGGCTAGTACATAAATTGTGAAAGTTTATTAACCGCATAAGAAATATCCGGACGAGTTAAAGACAGATATTGAAGGTTGCCTATTACTCTTCTATACTCAGTACTGTCCATAGTTGCAGTGCCATCAATCAGGTGAAGGGAAGTACTTGTTGAGAGGTGCTAATACATCCTTGGCTCCAATCATGTTTGTTGTTTGTAGGAGATCCTGAAACAAGTCTACACAAGTGTTAATGCATTCGACCCCTAGGAAAAAATGAAGAGGACCCATATCCTTCAATGAAAACTTAGCACCCAGTTTTTCAATAATGGATCCCACAAACTTTTTGTCACTCCCCGTAATAACAAGGTCATCAACATAAACAAGAAAATAATAAGTAAGTGAATCATGTTTATAGATGAATAGAGAAGAATCAGCTCTAGAATTCTGAAAGTCAAGCTCAACAAGTACCTTCTTCAAGGCTGAATACCATGCACGAGGAGCTTGTTTAAGCCCATAGATTGCCTTTTTTAAGTGACAAACATAATCAGGTTTTGAAGGATCTTTAAACCCAGGAGGTTGCATCATGTAAACTGTTTCTTGCAACTTTCCATGCAAAAATACATTATTGACATCCATTTGTCTTAACACCCAGCCATTCATAATAACAATTGACAGAACTGCCCGAATAGTAGCAGGTTTAAGAACCGGACTGAATATTTCTTTATAGTCAAGACCAGGGCGTTGATTATACCCCTTGTCAACAAGTCTGGTTTTGAACCGATCTACTGAGCCATCAGCTTTTCTTTTAACCCTGAAAACCCATTTACATCCTACTGGGTTGCAATTTTCTGGAGCAGGGACCAAATCCCATGTTCCATGTCACATGAGAGCTGTTAATTCACTGGACATAGCCTCACGCCACTGTGGGTGAGCTACAGCTTGACTAACACATGTTGGTTCAATGGTTGATGGAAGAGGATGTTTTGTGGCAGCATGAATTTGCTTAGGTTTGAATATGTTGTTCATTGATCGTGCGGTCATGGAGTGAGTCTGAGAGGATGGGTTTTCAGACAAGACAGTGGGCATGGAACCCGAAGACAAGGGTATTGAAGCTGAAATTAATGGGGGTGCATGCGTAGGTGCAAAATTTAAATTTGAATCAATTGAGTGAGAAATGAGATTTAAATTTGCAGATTCTAGGGCATCAGATGTGCGTGTGTGATCTGAAACAGAAACGGAAGAAATATTACATGGAGGTGATGCGTTAATGGCGGCAGCTATTTCCGACATCACAGGCAGTGATGAATCCAGAGTAAAGATACGATTTTGCACTGGAAGGAAAGTGAAATTTCTGGAATTATTTGGAGCCGAGTTCGGTGGAAGAAGAAACGAAGTTGGGGAACTTGTGTTTGGGCTGTTGGGGTTCAATGGGCCGGTTGTGTTGACTGGGCTTTGATGTTCATCAAAGATTAAATGTCGTGACACATAAAGCCTTTTTGTGAGAGGGTCCATGCATTTATATGCATTTTGAGTTTGAGAGTATCCAAGAAAAATGCAAGATATGGATTTGGGCTGCATTTTGTGAGTATTGTATGGCCTGGTGAGAGGATAACAAAGACATCCAAATTTTTTTAGTTTAAAATAGTTGTGCTTTTGACCTAATAGCACTTTGAATGGTGATTTGTTTTCCAAAAGAGGAGTGGGATGACGATTGATGAGATATGTGGGGGTTTAAAAATCATGAGGCCAATATGTGAGAGGAAGAGAGGCATCTTGTAGTAAGGTAAGTCCAGTTTCCACAATATGTCGATAATGATGTTCAGAGACTCCATTTTGTTGTGGAGTATATGGAGTGGTGGTGTAATGACTTATTCCATGAATGAACAAGTATTTTTTTAGACTTAAGAACTCACCACCATTATCGGAATAGAAACTTCGTATTTGTGATTGAAAACGAGTTTCAACAAGATTTTTGAATTGTGGAAAAATAGAGGAGACACCTAACTTTGATGACATAGGATAAAACCATATATATTTTGTAAAATGGTCAACAAAAATAGATAGTACCAAGAACCATCAAGACCCGTAACATGAGCGGGACCCCAAACATCCGTATAAATGATTTCAAGAGGTGCAGAGCTTTGAAGACTAGTTAAGCCAAACGGTTGTTGATGTGCTTTATTAATATTGCAAGAAGTACATGAAGATGGTAAATTTTTTGTGGAAAGTGGAAGATAGAATGAATTGACAATTCGTTGAGCAATTTTCATGGATGGATGACCAAGACGCTTGTGCCATCAATCTATTGAAGTTCGTTCATGCACATTAGCAACCATTGTGGAACTGGATGTCGCCCGTGAAGTTGGAAACATGTAGACGCCACTTTCACATGCGCCTTTGAGTAGTATCGCCCCCGTTGTTTGTTCCTTCACAAGAAAATAAAAAGGATGAAATTCAACAAAAACATTATTTTGTTTTATGAAGTGATGAATAGAAATTAAATTCTTGTGAATATTAGGAACACAAAGTGTATCATGAAGATAAAACATTTTTTGGGGGGATTTTAGGGTTAATGATCCAATATGTGAAACAGTCAAACCTGTACCATCACCAAGCACTACTTCATCTGTTCCATCATATTCAGAATGAATGGAAAAATTTCCAAGATCACCAGTAATATTGTGTGAAGCTGCAGAATCACGAAGCCATTTTGATTCCTGAGAAGTTGAAGTTGCGGCACAGTTTGCAGTGAACTCAGTGGGCTGTACCTGTGGACATCCTTTGGCCGTGTGACCCAACTGGTCACAATATTGGCATTTGGGTTGAAATTGTTTTGGGGTTGAGTTATTTCGGCCCGAGGTCGATTTGTTGCCTTTATTTTCCTTTGGCTGGTTGTGGCCCGAGCGGTTTGTATTAGGGTTACGAAACCCATTTTGCTTGGAGAAATTCCTCTGTTGCTAGTCACCATTTCCATTCTTCTTTACCGTGAAGTTAGCAGTTGCAACAAGTTGCTGTTGAGTAGCCTCCAATCGACGAAGATAACTCTCATGACCGACAAGAAGATCATGGAGTTCTTCAAACATAAGAGATTTCTCCCTAGCCCGAATAGGAGTGGCAATTGCCCTGAAATCAGGTCCAAATCCGTTGAGGACATAAAGAGTAAGATCATCATCAGATATTGGATGATCTATGAGAGCTATTTCATCAGCCAATGCTTTGACAGCATGAAGGTAGTCTTGGACAGAGCGATTTCCTCGTTGAATCAAGGTGAGTTCTTCCTTCAACTGCATGGCCCTGGTCCACGAACGACTAGCATACATATTTTGCAATTTTTTCCATGCTTGTTGAGAGGTATTGGCTGTTGTGATGAGTGGAGTTATAGTTGGAGAGGTGGATGCAAGAATAGCACTCAAGATAAGCTTGTCTTGTCTAACCCAATGGGTTTTTTGAGAGGAGGCTGTGGAAGGAAACGGCAAATTTCCAATAACATAATCCATAGGTCATACCCAATTAATAATGCTTCAAATTGGGCACGCCATTGGAGAAAAGTGGAGGGAGTGAACTTCTCAATAATCTGAGCAGTGATATTGAAGACAACCAAGGGATTTTCGGTGGTGGATGAAGGGGGAGGATTTGAATCTGTTGCGAAAGACATGGTGTGATTATTGGATCAAAATCTCGTTAGAGGTAGGTCGTCTGATACCATATAAAGGAAAGCAAGACACTGCGTATTGATGGAAATTTTCCTCTAATTGTATTGATTTGATCAGAGTAATATATATAAAAGCTTGAGTCCTATTTTAGGAAATAATACAAAATCTAAGATTTGAAAATGAACAGCTGTTACAGAGGAAAGAATAGAAACGTATGTATTAAATACTCTTTGACAAAAGACAAGAATCTCGGCAATGACTTGGTTGCTATGATCTCGGGTTGATGCTCTCTTTTTCAGCATTATCATTCTCCTTAATAATATTATGTTCTGCATGGTGATCATTCAAATTTAAGATGGAACAAAATATTTCGGTTTCCGTACATTTCAGTATATCATTTAATTCGGGATTAGCTATATATATACACATGGAAGGAAGAATTGAAGATTTATAAAATGAATATACGTTGAAAACTTTAAAAAAATGTAGAAATATTAGTGTCGAGATAATATTAAAGAGTCACAAACTTGAGTTGAAGCATAAAAGGAAAAAAAAGAAAAAAAAAAGAAAAAGAATAATACTACTTGGTCATCTAAAACTTATCGCTTAGATGACTCTCTTGAGATAGAATATATATTTTTGTATACTTCCTATTTTTGTATTTTCAAACACAATTTGTTTTTTAATATATATTTATATATATATATATTGTGTCGCTTCAAGAGGCCGGTCATATGAGTGATAAGATTCAGTTGGCCTAGTGGTAGTAGCAATACTCAGAAAATAAAGGGTCGAAAAATTATTAAAAATAATGAAAACTAATAAAAATTAGGGGACATATTCAAAGGTACAAAAAAAATTAAATTATATAAATCTTTTTAGATTTTAAAATCACATAAATGTCAACTAGATTTGCAATTTATAAAAATGTCATCTAAACTCAATAAAATTAAAAAATTATCATTAAAACAGTCCAGAATGGAACGAAACTGGAATTGCCAAAAAAGGGCTTGAATTTGGAATGAAATGGAATAGGGATGTACATGGTGTACAAGGTACTAGAATAGAACAAAAAATTTTGGTCGTTGTTCCAGCCAGAACGGAACAAAATTCAAAACTTTGCCAAAGATGAATATATTGGTCATAAAAGAATTTTATAAAAGTAAAATTAACTACATATTGCTGCAGTGATGCTTGTATCTTGATATGAAATGTCAGATTATAAAATTTTTTTATTATAAAGTAGAATTAATGTATTATATGAACTTGGGAGAGTTGACTAATCTATTTGTAGTCGTAGTCCTTTGATTCCACTAGTACTAACCATAACAAAAATATAATAAAAAAGCAAAACACCATTGCTCTAATGTCCAGATCAATTGCAATAAATCAAGTTATTAACTTGACACGGATTAGATCCATACAAAATGAGGAATATGGTACTTGAAGCAACAACTTTTTAACTCAACTTTTGGAAACAAAAGTTAGCCAAAAAATTCGAATCCTACACTTGCTGAACTTTAAGCTTTAAACCGTTTCTAACGAAATTCAACATAATACTCCAAATATACAGAAAAAAACTAAACACAAAGCGAACGAAAGTGGAAGAGACGCAAAAACCAAACTGGAATCGAAAGACAAAAAAATAGAATCAAATTACGACAAAGTTGAAGACAATCACTCCAGAGATGCTGGACTCGAAAAACAAATCGATGAAACCGAAATAATAAAACAAGATAATATAAGCGCGCGAACAGAACAAGGAGAGTACGTATTAAGAGTAATTAGACAACCAGGATGTACAGTACAGGATGGAGAACTCCGTGGGAGACTAGTGCAAGAAGGAAGATTTTTCTACTTCTTCAAAGAGGGATCAGAGAGAGGAGGTTAGCGGAAATTGGTGAGTCAGAGACAGGGGCGACGGCGGCTTATTTAGATGTTTACGGCCTAAAATCTTTTTTTTTTTTTTTTGAAGAGAAAACTATTGTCACATTCCATTATCATAAAGATGATATACAAGAAGGAGATTCCTCCAATGTTACAATTACATCTGAAATGGAAAGAGCATCTTTTGCCAACAAGTGAGCCATTTCGTTACCATTTCTCCTAACATGAGAAACTTCCCACTTGGCAAAGCTTTTTAGTAGAAATCTTGCCTCATTCACATACATACTTGCACTGTTCCATGGCTCAGAAATTTCCTTAATAGCAGTAATCACTTGCAAGGAATCTCCCTCAATAATGATATGCCTAAGCCCCAATTCAATCCCAAACTTGATTGCTTGTAAAGCTCCAAATGCCTCAGCTAGTAAAGGATAAGGAAAAAGGTGTTTTCTAAGCCTCATGGTTGCCAAAATTTGACCATTACTGTCCTTAACACAGATACCAACTCCAACCAAACCTTTGAACTTGTCAATAGCCCCATCCCAATTGATTTTAAACCAATCTGTTCCAGGTGGAGACCAAACTTCAGCTGATGTACACTCTGACTTGATGTGTTCCTTCCTTGCCTCTTCCTTAAGCATATCTAAAGTATAATTAGCTTCCTTGACTAGGGAGTTTGGGTGAGAGAATTCATTCTGAAATATAAATCTATTCCTCCTCCACCAAATCTTCTTAGCCACTACCACAAATTCCTGCACAATAGTCTCTTCCATTGAAACTGTTAAAGTTTCTACAAATTGCAACATAGATGTATGTGGCATGAAGCATTTTTGTAACCTTTTTGAACACTGACTCCAGACATCCCTTGCAGACTCACACCTCCATAAAGCATGAATAATAGTTTCCTTTTCCATACTACATATCGGGCATAAAGGATTATCCACCACCCTCTTTTTGAACAAATTTTGTTGAGTAGGAAGAGATTCGAGACAGGCCCTTCACATAAAAACTTTGTCCCCTGGAGTAACTTTAAGTTGCCATATCTTCTACCAGATCCTCTTGTAATTGTTGCTGCACGAAGCTTGTCCATCAGTTGCCAAACTCTTTTGCAGGTGATATGCACTCTTGCCAGGAAGCATCCTGATTTGGAGCCCTTTCAGATTATCTTGTCTCTACTATTTAGAGAGCTAATAGGAGTTCTTAGGATGGTTTCAGCTTCCTCTTCCACAAAAATTTCTTTTATCAGATCCCTCCTCCATTGCTTTGATATAGGCTCTATCAGTTCTGCTACTATTGCCTTTCTATCTAATATCTTGACTGGACTAAAAACCTTTAAAGGGTTAGTTTGATTCAGCCATTTGTCTGTCCATATCTTGATATCCCTTCCAGTCCCAACTCTCCAAAAGGAACCTTTTGCAATAAGTGGTCTAGCTGCAAGAAAACTCCTCCATATATAGGAAGGCTTAGAACCCAGTTTAGCAGCTTGAAATTCTGTAGCACCAAAATACTTGGCATTCAATACCTTAGCTGCTAGTGAATCTGGATGTTGAATAATCCTCCAACATTGTTTTGCAAGCATGGCTTTGTTAAAACATTCAAGGTCCCTAAACCCCATTCCCCCTTCAAATTTGGCTTTACCCATCGAATTCCATGAAACCCAGTGGATTTTGTGTTCCTTTTGCTACTGCCCCCACCAAAAATTTTGTATGACACTATTGATTGCTTTCAGCAAGGAGTTTGGCAGTTTAAAAACACTCATAGTGTAGGTTGGCAGAGCTTGCACAACAGCTTTAATATAAATCTCCTTTCCTGCTTGAGATAAGGTTTTTACTTTATGTGTGCTTAGCCTTGATCTGATTTTGTCCAGAATACCCTTGAAGGCTTGGTGTCTAGCTCTACCTACCACTGAAGACAAACCAAGGTACCTCTCATAAGTCATTGCAGCCTTGATCCCAGCAATAGAAAGAATATAATCTTGAGTTACTTTTAAGGTGTTCTTGCTAAAAATAATAGAGGTTTTATCAAGATTAAGGCGCTGACCAGAAGCCTCCTTATAGATTCTAAGTAAACCAAACAACCTCCCCCATTCTATTGCATTTGCTTTACAAAAAAGAATACTGTCATCCGCAAAGAAAAGATGAGAGATCCTTAACTGACCCCTAGCCACAGGCACCCCATGTATCAAACCACTTTCCTCAGCTTTTCCAATCAAATTACTAAGAGCCTCTGCACAAAGAATAAATAGATAGGGCGAAAGTGGATCACCTTGGCGTATGCCTCGAGTTGGTTGAAAAACCTCTTGGGGTTCTCCATTGATCAAGATTGAGTATGAGATTGTTTCAATGCACTTCATCACCATATCAATCCATTGAGGACTGAAACCCAGTCTGTTCAACACTGCTCTAATGAAACCCCACTCTACCCTGTCATAAGCCTTGCTCATATCAAGTTTTAGTGCCATATATCCTTCTTTACCTGTCATCTTACACTTCATAGTATGCATTGCCTCAAAAGCCACGATTACATTATCAGTTATTAGCCTTCCAGGTACAAAAGCTAATTGAGTAGGACTTACAATAGATGACAAAACATTTTTAAGTCTATTGGCAATAGCTTTAGAGATGATCTTGTACAGAATATTACAAAGTGATATGGGCCTAAATTCTGACACTTTAGTAGGAGAATTAAAGTGTCAGAATTTAGGCCCATATCACTTTGTAATGTTCTAAATTCTTATTTATAATTTTAGAGTATGTAAGATTTACCCATATTTAAAAAAAATAATAATAGAAAAAATCAAGATGAATCAAGTTATGGTGTAAAATTCAATTTATTGCCATTGTTTTTTTTTAAAAAAAGGATCGGAGAATTGCTCATTGTTTATAAAAAAGGATTGGAGAATTGCTGGTTTGACACCTAGTTAATATCTTTATCACGACATTCTTACCCAACAAATGAAGATATATAAATAATAGGACGTTGCTACGTCTATCCTCGACCGAACACTTAGAATCTTTTTTCTTATATTTTTTATCTTTTCTTTCACTATTTTTTTAAACTATTTAAAGATTTTTAAAAATATAAAAAATCACACATTCATTTAAAAACACTTACTTAATTAAACAAATATTGATAGAGAAAGGAATTTTGTAATCTCACCAAACTAGGGCTGTACATGAAACCGAGAAACCGACCTAGACCGACTCAGACCGGCTGTCGGAGTTCAGAACCGGCCGAAACTGGTGGAGAACCGGTCGGCGTGCGGCAAAAAATAGTGCTAATCGATATCGGCCGGTTCGGCATCGGTTCGAACCTGGTTCAAACCGCTGAACCGGCCGATTAAAGAAATGTTATTTTTTTTATATATTCTATACTTAAAACGACACCGTTCCACTTAAGTTTAAGTGGAACGGCGTCGTTTTAAGTTTGTAGTTATGTTTTTAACACAATTGAAACGACGCTGTTTGGTATTAAACCAAACGTCGTCGTTTTATTCATAAGGTATTAAAAAAAAATTAAGTAGAACGACACCGTTTGGTCTAAACTAAACGGCTTCGTTTTGAAATTAGGTCGTCTTCTTCCTCGGGCATCTTCTTCCCAAGGATGCGATCTCATTTCTCATCCCCTCTCTCTCTCCTCTACGACACTCTCTCTCTCAGATGAAACTCGCCGATGAATCGACCGTGAACTGCCAGAGAACTGCCGGTGTCGAGACGACCAGTGTTTCTTCTCCCCATCGGTCGATTTCGGCTGGTTTCCTCTCCCAAAAATAAAGTATCAGTCGGCGTCGATTTTATCCAAAAACAGCGCCGATAGAGTCGGTTTTCATTTGAACCAACTGGTGCATCAACTATGTGCGCAAACCTTGAGTTCTGGTCACTAACAACAAGGCTATCTTTGAAATCTTCTTGTCTGTCCAACCATTCAACACTCACTACTGGCCATTCAATTGGACTCCGACGGGATCTAAAATACTGTATAGACTTGAATGCCCCTTTTTTTCCACTGCCCAGTTTTTCCAAGATTTCAAACGCCCATCACTGCTCCCAACTATCTTCCCAATCAAGGTTTTGAAGGGAAGAACGCCACGAATATCAAGTCCACTCAAATATCCTTTGATTTCAAGAATTCTAGATCCATAAGTGAAAGAGAGTTGATGATTTAGGGTCCACGCCAACGCACCCATGCTCAAGCTCGACTCTGCGTCGCTGATTGCCTTAAAGTTGAAAAATGAAAATCATTTCCTTTGGGATCAAACTTCCATTGGATGGCGATTTTCCTTTTTATGGTACAGGAATAGTTAGGGTTTGGGGTTACCGACATATATGACGGCAATAGGAAAAGATTTTGAAGAGTGAAAGAAGGAATTGGTCGGGGAGAGAGATCGCAAACTGGTGAAAATTTCATCCGATTTCCAGTGGAACGCATTTAATTGGGCTTGATTTCTTCTTTTTCATCCACAACAACAGCATCGTCCTCTTGTATGTCACATGTTTGCTCCTCTAATTGGTTGATGCTTTCCTGAAAGTTGCTAGCAAACTGCTCGAGGGATTGTTGAAATACTTGGTGCATTTTGTTGTGACTCTTCTGAATATCTTTCAGATGTTGTTGAATAATATCGAAGCGATGAAGATTGTGTTCCATTAACTCTTTGATA
This sequence comes from Juglans cinerea, assembly GCA_961763995.1. Taxonomy (NCBI): domain Eukaryota; kingdom Viridiplantae; phylum Streptophyta; class Magnoliopsida; order Fagales; family Juglandaceae; genus Juglans; species Juglans cinerea. The sequence goes on along the minus strand of CAUIVZ010000011.1, from coordinate 1,527,921 downwards.
TTTAGTAAAGAAGAGATGATGTTTTCCATTCTCATGATTGATAAAGTGGATCCAAGGAAAGACTAGGTCGGGATACCACTTGTAACAATCCCAATAGATTGATAGTGAATAAAAATGAAATATCCTACTTTGAGTGTGAGAAAACCTCCAAAGAATTCAGAAGAAAGAAGAAGAATATGAAGAAAAGTTCTATTACTTTTTGATTCAAGAGAGCCCTAGGCTCGTTACTTAAACATGAAGACCCTTACTGGGTCAAAACACTAACAACAATGAATAGAAAATTCCTCTTAAGGGCTTAAGCCCATTACCATCTACAATTAACAGTCCAACTAAATAGCAAAAGATAGACTATAGAAAAAGATTTATAAAGGCAAGCTATGAAGTGGCCCATGGCCCTATTGTCGTTGTCAAATGGGATGGATCTTGTAACCGAAGTGTAACATGTCCACCTTTATATTGCTGATGGTATGCTTAAAATAGTGTCATTGGTTCGTTTCCATTTTAATTGGTTTCTTTTGAATTGGTGAGTATAAGGCTATATGCCTCAAGTTGATCCTACTTTGTTACCTGGACAGCTGTTGATTTTCAATTCTTCGGTGTGCACCCAAGGGGAAGTATGATGCTGTCATTGTCGATTCATCTGACCCTGTGGGTATGTATAGTTTCTTTCTCTGTTATGATCCATTTAAAATATTCATAATGGATATACGTATAAAAAAAAAGTAATGTTAGATATAGTTATAGGTTTGTATAAGCGTTGTGTATTTTTAAAAAAAAAAATGAATAAATATGGGATTAATATAAAAAAAATTAATTTTTTAATAATGAACCGTATTCCTTTTTAAAAGGAATGTGCTCAACATATAACTGTATCTACCATTACTCGAGCCTTGCTGATGGATTCTTTTTTCCGATATAGGTCCTGCTCAGGAGCTTGTAGGGAAGCCTTCTTTTTTAGGCAGTAGCTAGAGCATTAAGGCCTGGCGGTGTCCTCTGTAACATGGCAGAAAGCATGTGGCTCCATACTCATCTTATTCAAGATATGATCTCTACTTGCCGTCAAACATTCAAGGGTTCTGTCCATTATGCCTGGGCTAGCGTTCCAACATATCCAAGGTATTGATGTCCTTTTTTTTTCCTTAATTTTATACTTGGCATTCCAACATTCTTGATTATCATTTTGCATTTTACTGCCAGCGTATTGCCTTTTTCTGCTTTGTATGTGGCCAAACTGGTAGGGGGTTGCAGAAGGTTAGCTTGTCTCCTTGTTGGCCTGGCACTATCTGAACTTTTGTGTTTGTTGCTTCTCCTAATGAATATTTTTCATAGTATACAAAATCTTTTATTGTCATTCAGTCGGACATTTTGACATTTTAGTAAACAATCAACTACAAATAGGTTTGCATCGTTTGCATAACTTTATTCTTCCAACTCAGTATTCCTATTTTGAATTGCTATGGTTACATCTCATCGCCATATTCTTGTGATCTGCATCTGTGTCATGCAGTGGCGTGATAGGATTTCTCATATTCTCAACTGATGGGCCACCTGTTGATTTTATAAATCCCATCAATCCTATTGAGAAGTTAGAAGGAGCTCTCAAGCATAAAAGAGAACTAAGGTTCTACAACTCAGAGGTAAGATAACTCTGCTTCAATTAATATCTCTTGTACAGCCTACTCTGCAACTTATTCTTTCCCAAAGAAAAATGTTGACCCCGTATAGCTAGTTATAGCTATATTTATTTTTGACCTTAGACATTATGAGGGTTGTGACTGCAATCAAGTTTTGGGGGTAAACTACACTTACCCCGAGTACTTAAAACCGTTTCTGTTAGGTCTTTGGTAAATCATTCTAATTTTTCTGCATTCTAATCTATAATCATTATAAATGGAACAAAATTGCTTCTTACTAGAATCACAAAGTTATCCATTTTCTTGTGATTGAAATCCTTATTTGCAGTCACTGAATGCAAAAGGGAAAAAAGAATGAAACCCTATTTTTTCATTTGAACACATGCTTACAATTATGGCTTGAAACTAAATGGCACTGTTTATGTTTTTTGATCGGTAAACTAGATTTTATTGATCATGAGGATAGGCAAGAGGCCAAGCATGCAGGACTAAATTGCATTGTTTTTGTAACAGATGCATTCGGCTGTGTTTGCCTTGCCATCCTTTCTGAAAAGGGAGGTGACGTTTCTTCGTGATTCTCCTACTTCGGGACAACCAATCTGCATTTCCTAATAGATTTGCAGAGATATATAATCAGTCCAACGGTGAAATTAAGTAGAGACTGGGTGATTATTGCACTCCAATAGATGGGGGCCATGACCTGAGTTCTAGGTATTTGTGAGGCCTTTATATTCTATGGCATGTAATATCATTGCTTGCAACAATCAATTTGTGGATGGTAACTTTTTCATACCATGGATTTTGGCATTATCATCATGTTTAGGGAGTGTAGTATTTCTTTGATCATTCAATGGAGTGGTAAACCTGCTATCATATATTGAGGGTTCAAAATTTCAGCCAAGCCTGTTATTGAATATTAGTTTTCATGCATTTTACACGGTTATAGGATAACTTGCATGTCACTGTTGATGGCTTCTATAGTCCATGAACTATATACACGGAAATTTAGATTTATTTCTTGATGGTCAATCAAATTTTTAATGTTGTGGCTGAAATCTTAATTAAATTAAGGAAGTGTGAACCTGATCTGTTGTACTAATAAAAAAAAAGTGTGCACCTCTCTGTTCTAATGCCAAACTGTGAGATGCTAGGAATGGAAGCCCCTTCTTTTTACGCATTAGTTTCTGTTTATAAGACATCTGAATGTGTTGTACCTAGTTTTATGGTGCTCTGAATGAGTAGTTGTCCAATGAACTTTGGTTTCATTTCTCATGTATCTTTAGATCCTAGTACCAAATGTTAAGATGATGAAAAAAAAAGGCTATTTTCAGATAAAAAATGAGCTAAAATTTTCTTCCATATAAAATAATTTAGGCTGAAAATCATTACTCGAAATCCCATATACATCCAAAGAATATTACAAGGACAACCGTCAGCTCAATATCTTTTATTTTCTTCGCAAATGGTTATATATTAATTTACGGGTTAATTGCAAACTCAGTGTTTCGGTTTTCCCTAGTTTGCATGTTATTTTCTACTAGTTGAGTTGGTAGGGGTCAACAAAAACCTGACGTGTCCCCAATGGCATGTTATTAATTCTTTTAAAAAAATATTATGGAATAAAACTTTAAATAGATTTTAAGATGTCAAAAAAATTGAATAATTTGAAAATTAGCGGAAAAAGGTAAAAAGAAAAAAAAATGAAAAAGAAGATGCTTTACAGAAAGGGGGAGACCAGCGATTTCCCTACCATCGTGGGTGACTGCAGCCATCCATGGGGCTGCGAGGAGGGGGGCTGCAGCTCATATGCTAGGCAGAATGGGTGATTGAGGTTGTAACATAGAGGCTAGTGGAGGTGGCGGGAGAAAAGCCAACACGCATAAATCGGAGCAACAAAGTCTAGCCAAATGAACATGGTGGGAAGGGACGAGAAAAGAAATCTGAAGGCTTTCCTTCTCAGCCCTATTTTTTTCTTGAAGTTTGTCTGAATTCTACAGAAATTAGCAAGGTTCGTGTCAAACCATGCATGTTGATCTAATTAATAATAGCAATGCTAGATACAGTCTCTATTTGAGGACTGCAATGCAAGCCTAGGCAATTTTATCTTTAAATTTTGTTAAAATTACAAAACTATCCCTCCTGAAATTATGTTTTTTCTCATTTAATAAGGGGCCTGCACATGCAGTCCCCAAGTGGGGACTGCAAATAGAATTTCTCAATTAATAAATAGGTCAGTTGTGTGTCAACCAAAGCAATTCATTACCTTAGTCATCCAAAATTAAAATCTTTAAGACCATGCAAATAAGTGATACTGATAACTAGTATTTCTGATTGACTAGCTACGCATATGCAGGGTCGAAAGTACTTAAGGCATTTGCACTGTTCTTGAATTTGATGGAGATATTTTATTAGCTTGACTCCCTTTGCCAAATATTCCCTGGTAATTTGCCCGACTACTACCTGTGAATCGGCTTTCATTTCAATTTCCTCGCCTCCTAACGCCTTCGATATTGCCAAACCGGCGAGCACTGCTTTGTATTTGGCCTTGTTGTTTGTAACTTTGAAATCTAATCGTACGGCGTGGTACGACTCTTTCTCTTCGTTTGTCACGATGTACACACCAATTCCTCCCTCTACTCGGCAGGATGACCCATCCACATATACTTGTTATGGCTTCTTCACGGGTGACTTAGGGATTTCCTCTAGGAAATTTGAAAATTCTGCCACAAAGTCGACCAAGATCTGTCCTTTCATAGCACTTTTAGGCACGTAACCGATGTCATACTCGCTTAGCTCAATAGGCCACTTGACTAGTCGTCTCGAGGTGTTCGACTTCTATAACACCTTCTATAAAGGTGATGAGGTAATCACCTTTATTGGATGGGCTTGAGAATAAGGTCGTTGTCACCTTGCTGCTACTACCACGACGAAGGTGACTAATTCAATCTTTGATACCTGGTCTCAGCTCCTCTCAGGGCTCTACTTATATAATACACTGGCTTTTGCTCCTTCCATTCTTCTCGTATCAATGCTCCTGATACTGCATCTGGGGTCACTGCTAAGTACAACAACAGTGCTCTCCTTGCTTTGTGTGACTGAGCAATGGCGGGTTAGTCAAATATTTCTTCAGCTGTGTAAATGCCTCTTCTCACCTAGCATCCCAGTCTTGTGCTTTCTTAAGCACTTGAAAGAAAGGAAGACATTTATCTGTTGATTAGAATACAAACCTGTTAAGGGCTGCTATCTTTCCCGCTAGTTTCTGCACTTCGTTTAGATTCGTGGGTGATTTCATCTTTATTATTACTATGAGTTTTTTAGGATTGGCTTTGATTCCTCTTTCTGACACCATAAATCCAAGGAATTTCTCCGATTGCACTCCGAAGGCACACTTAGTTGGATTGAACTTCATCTGATATCCCTGCAAAACTTGGAAGGCTTCTTCAAGGTCTTCTATATGCTGGGCAAACTCCATGCTTTTTACCAACAGATCATCTGATCTGGTTCTTAAACATCTTGTTTACTAACCTCTGATAAGTTGCCCCAGCATTCTTCAAGCCGAAGGGCATCATCTTATAACAATATAGTCCTCGGTCTGTTATGAAAACGGTATTCTCTTGGTCAGCTTTATTCATCCTGATTTGGTTGTAACCTGAATAGGCGTCCATAAAACTTAACATTTTATGCCCTGCTGTTGCATCTACTATCAGATCTATCCTCAGGAGTGGAAAACTGTCTTTTGGGCAAGCCTTGTTGAGATATGTGAAATCTATGCATATTCGCCATTTTCCGTTGGAATTTTTCATCAATACCACGTTTGAAAGCCATTCTGGATACTGTGCTTCTCTGATGAACCCAGTTGCCAATAACCTATCCATCTCTTCCACAATTGCTTCGTACTTCTCGGTACTAAAGTTTCTCTTCTTTTGTTTTACTGGGCATGCATTTGGGTTTATGCTTAGTTTGTGTTCGATGATCTCCTCACTTATCCCAGGCATATCCTTATGACTCCAGGCGAACACGTCTTTATGGTCTAGGAGGAAGTCGATCAATTGTTGCCTTTCCTTTCTTGTGAGCTTGGTTTCTATCTTCACACGACTTTCTGGGTGACCCTTCTCAAGAGTGACCAACTCCAAGGGTTCATCTGCTTCCCCTTACTTCAAAGTGTCTTTGTCTCTAGTCTCCAGTTCAGCCATCAATACTTAGGGCGGTGGTGGAAAGATCACACCCGCCCCCTCTTCAGCTTCTACAATACTCACATCTCCTTGTCTTTGCCTGAGCTCCTGCACGTAACACTCTCTGGCTAGGACCTGTTCGTCGCGCAGTTCACCTACTCCAGCCCTCGTCGAGAACTTCATTTTTAGATGATATGTCAAGGTGATTGCCTTTAATGCCTTTAATGTAGGTCGCCCAATAATTGTATTATATTCTGACCGAGTTTTTACTACTAAGAACTCAGTCATAGTAGTGGCAACATGGGGTTTTGTGCCTATAGATATTGGAAACATAATGGATCCCATAGGTTGGATCGCATCTCTGGTGAATCCTTTTAACTTAGTTGGTGCTGGTTGCAACTGATCCGCACGAATTCCCATTTTGCTGAAGGCATCGCATAATAGGATATTTGTTGAACTTTCATTATCAATCAGTATTCTCCTCGTAGTAAAATTTGCCACCATCATCGCTACCACCAATGCATCGTCATGTGGATACGCAACCCCTCGGCAGTCCTCGTCGCCAAAAATATTGTGGGAGATACCTGTACTCGGGGTTGCTTGATAGGTCTCTCTACGTTATAGACTTCTTCATACCTTGCCCACCTTGTGTGTACTTTTCTTCTTGAGGAGGTTGGGCCACCCTTAGCATATCTGCCGGTGATCGTATGTATCTCGCCTAAAGGTGAGTTTCTTCGATTTGTGTTTGCTTTCAGTCTACAGTCACGAGGTTCATGCGATCTCCTTTCTCTTATTGGTGATTCCTGTCGCCTAGGGCTCTCACTCTGCCATTTTTTATACTTGGGCTTTCGATCACTTGCATGTTGTTGGGGGGTAGCATTCTGGGCGATCAGGCGTTCCAACTTGCCACTGCCATTCATATCTTCTATTTTCGTCTTCAAGTTGTTGCAATCCTCTATTCTATGCCCCCTTGTTTTATGATACGCACAATACTTCTTGGTTTGTCGCCCGTTGCTGTCATTTTGTACTTCCTCCTTTTGCTTTGTTCCGATTGTGTGCATTGGAGTAGTGCACATAACTGTCATTATGTCTTCTTAAGTTATTATTAAGCCTTAGGTCCTGTTGGTCTCACCTTGCCTTCTGACTCCCATCTTGGTCTTTCCTTTGACCTCCTCTCGGTACTTGTTTGCTCATTCCTTCAGTTTGGACAGTTAGGGCGATAAGTGTGTCTTCAACATTAACAAACTTGTCAGCCCTGTCCATGAATTCTCGTAACGTGGAAGGAGTTTCCAGGCTAGTTCGGCCATGAAAGGGCTCCCTGGCCAAATACCGTTGAGCAATGCTGCTAGCATAATCTTCTCGTCTTGATCATCGGCTATCATCTTCTCTTTATTGAAGCGCATCAAACATGCTTTCAAACTTTCATCCTCTCTCTATTTGACAGTTAACAAATACGTGGCTGGCCTCCTGCGCCTTCTACTCGCCATGAACTAGGTCATGAATTGTCGGCCTAGTTCCTCGAAACTTTCTATGGAACCCGGTTGTAGTGCTCAAAACCAACATTTCACCGATCCCTTTAAAGTCAAAGGAAAAGCCCTACACGTAATTTCTCTCGGGAATCCGTGAAGCGTCATATGGGTTTTGAAAGTTTCAAAATGCTCCACAGGATATTTGGAGCCGTCATATAGATCTATCGAAGGAACCTTGAACATTGGAGGTAGAGGCATTGCCATAATTTCTGCAGAGAATGGCAGATTTATGCTGGACAACAACTGGTTGACCGAAGAGGATGTTCATATCTTCTTGGCCATCTCCTTATATTTATCCATCAAGCTGCGCAAGTCGTGGTGCATCTTCTTCGTTTCCTCATCCTCCTGGTGGCCTCTACCGACACCATCACTATTTGCCTCCATCTCCACCCTGTCAACCTAATTGGGTGTTGCATCCTCTCCCAATGGTCCATTTCATGCCTTGAGGACCTCGTTCTCATTTCTTAGCAAATCCACCTCCGTTGTAAGTTTCTTTATTACTTCTTTCATTTATGCGAATCTTTCCTCCATGTTTTGCGAAGTTTCTCGTTGATCTCTAGTTGCCTGAGACCGCGTGGTGATGGGCATGTGAAAAGTACGCTAATTGTGAAACGTTTAAATCCCACAGATGGTGCCAACTGTTATGGATGTGTTTTGCTGCCACCACCTCACGATTACCTACACCCAAAGAGTAAGATGGCTTGGGGGTTCGAGAGAACGCCTCTGATGCCCAAGTCAGTGACTGAAGATAATTCAATAATACTAATGATTGCAATCCCTTTTATATACCTAGGTTTTCTCCTTGTATAGAGCGTTTGAACTATTCTGTTGTTTAAATGATAATGGTCATATCTATTATTCAAACTTAAACCTGGATATGAAGGTTCGTCTTTTAATAAATCTAAATGATAAACGTTCTTATCCCTTGTCACCGTTAGATAGTTATCCAGTCGGTATTGGCTATGGGCTGGATTCTATTGATATCGGGCTGGGCTTCTTGGTAATGAGGCACGCTTTGGGCTTAAGTAAGGGCCCAGGCAGGCCAGGCCAGGCCCATTGGGACTAACCGGTCAGAATGTCCTCTCCATAATGGTTTAGGAGGGTAAACGATGCGGTATCGGTACTTGAAAATGCCAAACCGGTTTGATTCAAAAATTTATCTAAAACGGGATCAAACCGGACCCGTTACACCCTTCAAAATAATTGTTTTTACCAATTACATCAATGGAGTGTGCAAATAATATGTAAAAATAATTGTATGTAGCAGAACTAATAAAATTAATATGTTAGAATGTATTATAAAAAAAAGTCAGCTTTTGATGACAAAAAAAGTCAGTTTTTGTCAAAAAAATGTTCTTATTGAAGAAAAAAGTTTACTAACCGTTTTAATGTTCGAATTTGAACATATTAATATTTAACTGTGATATTATTTATGAATAGGAAATTGTATTCATACTTAAAAACAACTGAAATAACTTAGAAAAAAAAAACAACTCAAATAAGAAAATGAAAAAGTACATGCATAACGTTTTTGAACAATGATAGACTTATTACTTTCTACCACCTATTTATTATTCTATAGTATATTTGAAACTTTTTTTTTATTATTTTCTTTTAAGTTTTTTTAATATCCTTAATCATTTAAAAAAATATACAATTTCATTAATAGTCACTTGCTTAACCATTAAGTAATAATAATAATAATAATAATAAATAAATAAATAAATAAAATAAATGGAGTAGTAAATGAGTGGTAGGAAGTAGTAAGCTTATTATTATCCATTACTTCGGGCTTGTTTGGAAAAAGTTTCAATCCCAAAATTCTTATCTCATCTCATCACAGCTCCTTTTATTACTTAAACACAAATACTTTCAAACTAATCATTATAACTTTTTCAACCTAATCATTAGAACTTTTCAAAACTTTTAAAGAAAAAATAAAAAATAATTCAAGTTTTTCAAATCTTCAAACAAAAATAACACTAAAAAACTATATTCTAATAATATTTTAATTTTATAATACTTTTTATTCAACTTTTTCTCTCTCATTTCCCAAAACTCTATAAAATATTAACCAAACTATCGCATTACTATTCACAAACCATCTTACTATACTATTCACAAAATCATCACCTCATCTCATTTCCCAAACTTGTCCACAAAAACAAAATACAAAGTAATAAAAAATTGTTCTTTGACTAGGTAGGTGGAAACCTAAACATTCTCTCCATGTATTCCAATTTCATTTATGCAGTGCAATACGCAATACACTAAACAAATATATTGCGTATTGCACAGCGTCTAAGGCTTTTCGTAGCTCATCTTCTTTGAATCTAATTGTAACGAGACAATAAAAAACTTGACACGAGCATTGCCATTGCTTTCATTAAATCCATTTCTAAAATTTAACTAAAAGTATATATTTTGTATAAAATCAAAATCATTCAAGATATAACTTCACATTGGATTAGCTAAATAATAACATGATATTATTTTTTTAATAATAATATTTTTATTTATTTTTTCATATTTTGCAATTATACTAACAATATATTAATTAATAATTTAATTTAAACTTAAATTATTTGTTTCTCAACTACTATTTTTCCTCAACCTATTATTTTTCATCTACAAAAATGTATATGTACATGAAAAAATGTACATGAAAAATGTGCAATTGGTTAGGTTCCTCCAAACCTCTGCTTGTATATTGCACAAAAGAACCTTACCTCTTGCTTGTATATTAATTTAATAGTTTCCTGCTTGTGCAATATATTAGTTTTTCATATACAAAAAATGTACATTTTTCTCAACCTAACCTCTTGCTTGTACACGCAAACCAAGCGGTGAATAGAATAGACATTGTGAAGATAAATCATGGAGATAATGTTAATGTCGTGTTTCGTATATCCAAAAATCGACGCCTCATACACCTTAGACCTAGAACACGTGAAGGAGATAGGCTCGGTGGGTATGCCATACCTCTGATACCTAAGTCAAGTTCCTCTTCCTTTAATGGAGAAGAATAGGAAAATACTTTGAGGGAAATGGCTCTTTTTGAGGGTTAGAATCATCGAGTGCCCTTCAACCCCAGAGGGGGGATATATATACTTGATGATGTGATCCCAGATGTACCTGCTTGTGGTTATGTGTTGGAGCACCAGACGTGACGTTGACGGCGGATGTCCCCTGCTCTACTGGTTGGGATCATGCTACTTTGTACCTAGGCCGTACCTCTACCCTCATTGCTTTTCTCCTCAGGTGACAGGTGGGCCATGTCGGGTCATGGCCACTAAGATGGGTCAGTAATCTTTCTTGTTGTGGCGTGGTGACTTTGTTGGCCATTAAATGAGGCGTGACTCTGCATGGTCATGCTCTTTCTGTCCTCCATGCCATTGGCCGCCTGGGGAGGTTGTGGTTGTTCCTGACATTGCGTGCAGGACTTGTCGGCCATTAAATTTGCCTGTCCTCGACGCGTGGACTTCTCATGCTTCGCATGGATGGTACTACTCTACTGCCTTTGGGCATTCTAGGCTTGGCCTTCTCCCTATCTTGGTTCTTGTGTTGCTGGGCTCACTTGAGGCCCCTTCCCATTTTGTGGGTAACAGAGAGCCGTTGGGCTTGCTTGTGGGAAGCCCTTTCTAAGCCCATTAGGGTGGGAATAACTCCCCTCACAGTACCTTGCAAATTTCCATCACACTCGTGTGATGAGAATTCAAAAGGTTCCTATTGCCTCCATTCGGTGCGTGTCTTCTTGCTCACGCCTGACACCCTGTGAAGGTTAGGTTCCCCATTACGGTTCGCAGGAATCTCGATGTCTTCCCACCTTTTTGTTTCTGAGGGCTCCACGTGGATTGCAGTCCATTCAATTACCTGCCCACGTATTGCTCTGTGCTTCTCACGCATGGGACTTCTACTCCCGTACACTTCGCGACTTGACTTCAATTGGACTTCCCCATGACTCCACTCGGCACGAATCTTGAGATTTGCCACACTCCTTCAACTTCTAACTGCGTGTCCCTTCCATTTCCAACTCTTGTCCCTCTCTATTTAAACCGTAGACTCTTTGACACTCTCTCCCTCCGTACTAGTTCCCCTATCTCCTTGTTCCCAGAGCTGTGCTTTCCCAGGGCGTCTGGCTGTCTTGAGGCGACGAGTCTAGGCTTTGAGAGGGCTTGGGTGGAGGTGATCGAGCAGAAAGCCCAGAAGTTGAGGCCACTCTTCACACATGTATCTTTTGTTGATGTTCTATCGGACACCTTTGGACCCCCTCCCCCCTTTTCGCTTTATCTCTCTCTAACACTACTTGTGTTACAAGGTGCGGATTAGCTAGCCGCCATGATAATGGGGAAGCATGGGGAACTCAAGGAGGAGAATTGGGCCCTTTGTTCCCTGGCGCTGCTGGTTCAGTTGGAGGTTTCCAAGGCGAACTAGGAGGTGGAGGAGGTGACTTGCGAGCGACATCATGGTAGAGGACTTGGACGCGTTGAGGGTTTGCAACAAGTGTCTGCGGGAGAGGGGCAAGGAGCTTCGGGTGGAGAAGGCCCTGGTGCAGGGAAAGATAAGCGAGGTGAAGGAAGCGCTCACCCAGGCGAGTGCGGAGTGCAAGCGCCTTAGTGATGAGCATCAAAGGTTCTAGCTGGAGCTAGAGAAGAGGGAGGGGGAGTTGGAGCTGGCGAGCAGCAGGTCTCAGAAGCCGGGTGTTGTTCCCTTTTGCTGTTCAAATATTTCGTGCTGATCTGGTCTATCTGAGACCAAAAAGCTCTTACAAAGAACCATGAAGCCTAGGTTCGCTCGCTGGAAATGAAGCTATGTTAGGCTTCCAAATCCTGGCTCGTGACGTCTAGATCTTCGCGATGGAGTCTAGCCTTGATACGAGTCGTAACAATTGGAAGGACATTATGCTCTAGTGGTGGAAATCCAGAGCCATTCAGGACAAGGCCTGGGCTTATGGTTACAAGAAGGGTCTCGAACAGTTGAGAGACCACTTGCTTCAACACCCTGCTACCAATCTGAGGACTCTGAACTTGGCTTCCCTCAAACTCGATTCTCAAGCCTACGAGTTCCCAAGTCCATCGGGAAGGATTTGATGTCTCTTGCATTTCCTAACACCCCTTCCTTACCTTTAGTCCCGTTTGTTGCGGTTGTGCATTTTTTTTTATGCGCCTGATGGGGCTAAAGTTGTAATATGAACATGTATATATGGACTTCATCATTTGTGGTTTCTCTTTTCTTTTTGAATGATTTTTCTCTTCTATCTCCCCTCCTTTGCGTGTGCTCGTGGGTTTAGTGAGTTCGATTGGCACGAAGGTCAGGAAGTCAAGGGATTTCTGTTTGATTGGCTTTGTGGGCGAGCTCTCGGGGCTCCAGCCTGCAAATGCATTGTGGAGAGTCTAGGGACTCAGCTTTAGTGGGCACGAAGATCGGCAAGTCAAGGGACTTGTGTCCGATTGGCCTTGTGGGTGAGCTCTGGGGGCTCCAGTCCATCCAATGCATGATGGCGAGTTTAGCGACTTGGCTTTGGTGGTTACGAAGGTTGCCAAGGGAAAGAACTTGTGTCCGACTGGCCTTGTGGGGGAGCTCTGGTGGCTCCAGCCCGACCAATGCATCATGTTGAGTCCGGGAACTCGGCTTGGGTGGGCACGAAGGTTGGCAAATCAAGGGACTTGTGTCCGACTAGCCTTGCAGGTGAGCTCTTGGGGCTCTAGCCCGGCCAATGCATCGTCATGAGTTTAAGGACTCTTCGATGGGCACAAAGGTTGGCAAGTGAATGGACTTGTGTCCGACTGGCCTTTTGGACGAGCTCTAGGGGCTCTAGCACGGTCAATGCATTGTGGTGAGTCTAGGGACTCAGCTTGGGTGGGCATGAAGGTTGGCAAGTCAATGGAGTTGTGTTTGACTAGCCTTGTGTGTGAGCTCTGGGGACTCTAGCCTGGCCAATGCATCGTGCGAGTCTAGGTACTCAGCTTCGATGGGCACAAAGGTCAACAAGTCAAGGGACTTGTGTCTGACTTGCCTTGTGGGTGAGCTCTGGGGGCTCTAGCCCGGCCAATGCATCGTCGCGAGTTTAGGGACTCATCTTCGATGGTTCCTGGGATCAACAAGGTTGAATGGAGGTAGACACATTTTTTCATTCATAGAACGTAATCGTTACATTTCTATAAGTAAATTACAAATCTCTAAGGGAAATACTTCTTTAGATGCTCGGCATTCCACGGATTAGGGAGTTCGTTGCCCCTATTGTCTTTGAGGCAATACGACCTAGGTTTGCCACTGGCCATTATCACGTATGGTTCTTCCCATCGCGGGCCTAGTTTGCCCACCTCTTGGGTAGTAACCCCCGTCTATTTCAACACCAGGTCTCCTACTTTGAAGGGGCGGGGCCGGATGTGTTTGTTGAAGTATCGCTCCACTTTCATTTTCTTCTTCGCCGTTTGGACCTTGGCCTCTTGTCAATTTTCCTGTAGGAGGTCTAGGTTTTCCTTTAACTTTTCATTATTGAGGTCTGAGTTAAACTGCTGGACTTGGCAGGTCGGCATTCCTATCTCCACCGGTATCACTGCTTCACTACTGTAGGTGAGGGCGAATAGGGTTTCCCCGGTGGGTGTCCTAATGGTTGTTTACTATGCCCACAACACTCCCAAGTGGTCTTTTGCCCATCTTCTTTTCTGGTCTTCCAACCTCTTCTTTAGGATGCTCTACAGGGTTTTGTTGGTCGCCTCGACTTGCCCTTTGGACTGTGGGTGTTCGAGAGAGGAATATTTAAACTTGATCCCTAGCTCGATACACCATTCTCGATAGTGTGAGGAATTGAACTGCCAACCGTTATCCGTTATGATGTTTTGCGGAATGCTGAACCGGCAAACCACCGACTTCCACAAGAACCTAGTTATGGTTGTGGCCCTGATCGTTGCCAGTGCCTCCAATTCAATCCACTTTGTGAGGTAATCAACCACCATGACTACAAATTTAACCCCACCCTTGGCCATATGGAACGACTCGACCAAATCCAATCCCCACTTGCCAAAGGGCCTTGGGGACACGATCGACATTAGTTCTTCTAGCGGCAACAAGGTATGGGTGCGTGCTCTTGACACTTCGGGCATCTTTTCACGAAGTACTTTGCTACCCACAGAGAGTGGGGCCAATAGTATCCTGCCCTGATCACTTTTGTAACCAATGCCCTTCCTACCGAATGGTTCCCAAAGATTCCCTTGTGTACCTTGGCCAACATATACTAGACTTCTTTCAGGGAGATGCATCTCAGTAGTGGTCCTGAAAATCGTCTTTTGTACAGGGTGCCTTCCACCATCGTGAATCGTGCATCCCTACTTCTAACCTTCTGCGCTTCGCCTTTTTTGCTCAGGACTTTGTCGATATTGAGGAATTTTCTTATGTCCGCGGCCCACTCAAGTGGCTCGATGGTGATTTCCGTTATTTTTGCGCCGATCGTTGGGAAGTCAACTGTGCGATTCACAGTATGCTTGGGCAGGTAGGACCTTTCTTGTCTTGAGGTTGCCCGCACCAACGGGTCCTCTTTCTAATTCTCCTCCCTTGCTATTTGTTGGATGCAAAAGTAGCGAAAAAGTTCGCGTTCTATGCCCTCTTGCTAGTGGTATTTCTTCAATTTCTCCCTCTTTGTAGAGAACTCCCCACACACCTGGCTGACAACCACCTAGGAGTCCGCTTTGACTTCGACTTCGATTGCCCCTAACAGCCTGGCTACCAACATTCTTGCTAGTAGTGCCTCATACTCTGCCTCGTTGTTAGTTATTTTGAAGGCGAGTTTGATTACGTAGTCATGTTCCTCACTAGTCTCAATGATAATGTGCACCCCTACTCCCCCTCTAGCTTGGCAGACTGAGCGATCAATGTAGATCTGCCAGGGCTTTCCCTCAATGTTTTGAATACCGTACCGGAAGCCGTACTGGTCAAGGCACTGGAACGAATTATTCAGTACCAATACTGTTTCGTGTACCGTTTCGGAATAGTCGATATATGAATAAATTATATATAAAAATATATATATAAATTATATTCCAAAATAATAGTCTATATATGAATAAATTATATATAAATACATATATATAAATTATAAATAGTCTAGTCTGAATTGAGGGTAAAAAAATAAGCTTGTAGTTTGGAAAAATGAAAAAAAAAATCTGAAGGCCGAAATATAGGCCAGTACATGCCGAAATTGAGGCCGGTACCGGCCGATATTGGGCCGGTATGAAACGTATATAGTACCTATACCGGCCGGTACGGTACGAAATTGAAAACAGTGCTTTCCCTGGGGTGCATGCAGTACCTCTCCTATGAAGTTAGTGAATTCAGCCATGAGGTCTGCCAGCATTTGACCCTTGATTGTCGTTCATGATCTTCTTAGGGGGCATGTCGGTAAGCACTTTTATTGGGTGAGCTTGGAAATAGGGTTGTAGCCTCCTGGCTGCTACTACTAGCGCGAATGCTACCATATCTGCTCGTGCGTACCTTGCCTCAGCTCCATGGAACGCTTGGCTCGTGTAGTAAACTGGTTATTGTCTGCCTTCCTAATCCTGGACAGGACAATGGATATTGCGTGCGGTTAGACCGCTAGATACACGGTAAGGTCCTCGCTTGGATCCTTTTGGTAGAGGAGTAGTGGGAGAACTAGGTAGTCCTTCAGTTCACCGAACACCCAATCATAGTCAGCGTCCCAACTTCGCACTTTATTCAGGACATTAAAGAAGGGCAAACATCAGTCTGTGGCAGGGGTGATAAAGAGGTTTAAGGTCGCTAGTCGCCCCGCAAGTGTCTGTACCTTTTGAATGCTTGGGGGACATATCGATTATGGCCTCGGCCTTCTCTGGGTCGGCTTCGATTACTCATTCAGATACCATGAAGCCGAGAAACTTTCCTGACTCCACTCTGAAAGAGCATTTCAGCGGATTGAGCTTCATCCTATAGTGACGTAGTTATGCGAGGCTTTCTGTAGATCGGCCAGGTGCTGCTCAAGCCTGCTGCATTTGAGCAGCAGGTCATCCATATATACTTCCATACTTCTGCCAATTTGATCTTTGAACATCTAGTTAACTAAATATTGGTATGTGGCGGCTTAGTTCTTCAGCCTAAATGGCATGGCGTTCTAACAGTAGAGTCCTCAATCGGTGATGAAGGTCGTTCTTTCCTTGTCGTCCGGGCTTATGCGAATTTGATTGTAACCCGAGTATGCATCCATGAAGCTGAGCAGCTATTTGCACACGCTGGAGTCAACGATCAGTGCGACAATGGGAAGCTGTCCTTTGGGCAGACCTTGTTCAGATCCGTGAACTAGATGCACATCCTCCATTTTTCACTCGCCTTCTTAACCAGCACTACGCTCGACAACCATTCAGGATAATGAGTTTCTCGAATAAAATTTGCTATAAGAAGAAGATCAACCTCTTTGGCTATGGCGGCGTACTTCTCGGCTCTGAAGTTCTGACATTTTTGCTTCACTTTCTAGGCCTTGGGATCAACGAAAAGGCAGTGCTTAATGTTCATGTTGTCGATCCCTGGCATTTCTTTCTGGGTCCGTGTGAAGACATCCTGGTGTTCAATAATGAGTCGTTTCATAGCCTGTCTCAGCCTGGGAGCCATCTTGGTTCCGACACTTATCATGCACTCGAGCCTCTACGGATCCACGTGGACCAGCTGTAGAGGTTCATTCGGCTCTGCCTGTCGTAAGGTCTGTTCATCATAGACTTCTTCATCTCTTTCTACAAAGGTCGGTGGTGGTAGTGGTTTCGCGTGCCTGACTCTTCAACCATTTTGACATCTTTTTCGCCATGCTTAACTTCTGTGTGTAACATTCTGGGCCAACACTTATTCAGCCCGCACATCGTCGACCATTGAGCTTGTAGGGAACTTCATCTTGAGATGATTTGTTGACGTTATAGCCCTCAGGCTGTTCAGGGTCGGGTGACCCAATATCGCATTGTATGAAGATAGGGCTATAACAACTAGGAAGTCGATCATCATTGTAGAGGTCTTGGGGGTCTTCTCGGCCAGAACAGATAGAGTGACGACCCCCATGGGCTGGACTACGTCTCTCGGTGAAGCTCTTAAAGGGCATTGGGGCTGGACGCAAGCGGTCAAGAGGGATCCCCATCTTGATGAACGTGTGGCAAAACAGGATATCGGCAAGGTTCCCATCGTCGGTCAGGATCCTCCGTGTCACAAAGTTTGCAATGCGTGGTGCCTACCAAGGCGGCATCGTGGGGGTAGAGGATCCCCTCTTCATGTTCTTCACCAAATGTTATGATAGTGGTCTCCACATGCCTCCTTGGTTTGGTTGTGGTCTTCTCAATTGTGAAAACCTCTTCATATCGTGCCCTACGGGCGTGGGCCTTTCGTGCTGACGACATGGATTTCACCAACCGAACTGTTGGTCCTAACCGGACTCTGTCGTTGCGGGCTCTTACGCGCCTCCCTTCTAGTCTTGTGTCTTCTTGGGTTCTCGCTTCGGCGAGGCCCCGAGCACTCGTTCCCTTACAGCATTGAAGGCCCGCCCTCCTGGCGGCGCTGGTCCAACTTTGCTGGGGCGCTCTTCTTCCACGACCAGACTCATGTGTGCCTGGGCCCCTCCAAGCACTTTAGTTGGCACCTCCCTTCCTCGTTTGGGCTCTTGTGGGCCCTTCTTGGTCCTCTCGCGGTCAGGCTCGCTCTCTGACCTGCCAGATTTCTTGTCGACCAGGTCTAGCTCTGTCTTTTTGGGGGCCGTAAGGGCTTAGAGGGTGTCTTCAGTATTAATGAAGCTGTCGGCTCAATCCATGAACTCTCTCAGAGTTGTAGGGGTTTTTCTTGCTAATTGGCCATAAATGAGTTTCGTGGCTAGATTCCTCCCAACAGGGCTGCCAGGATGATCTTCTCATCTTGATCATCCATGGTCATGCACTTTCAATTGAATCAGGGGAGGTATGGTTGGAGACTTTCATCATCGCGTTGCTTGACCGTCAGGAGATAGGTTGCCAGACGTCTCATTTTCCTGCTTGCGATGAATTGTGTTAAAAATAGGCGTGCCAACTCACCAAAGCAATCGATGGATCCTAGTGGTAGGGATCCGAACCACGTCCTCCTTGCTCCCTTTAGTGTCAGTGGGAAGGCTTGGCATGCGATCTCACCTGGGAACCCATGCAGGGTTATATGGTCTTTGAATGTCTCTAGGTGTTCCAAAGGGTCTTTTGACCCATCATACATTTCCATATGAGGGACCTTGAACTTAGGGGAAGAGGGGTGGCCACGACCTCTGCGCTATATGACAAGTCGGTGCTGGTGAGTAGTTGATCCACGGAGGATGATGCACCCATCTGTTTTGCCACTGCTTATTTGTCCTCAAGTTCCTGAAGCTCGTGGTTCATCTGCCTTCTTTCTTTCTCAATTACTTCAACCCTTGGAGCAAGTTGCGATTTGGCATGCTCATTTTTGCTTGGCTCTGCCCTCCTGCCGACTTTTCATTAGCTCTTCGCATCGCCTCATTCTCTCGCTGAAGTGCTCCTAGTTTCACCACCAACTTCTTTATTATGTCGTCCATTTTGGTGATTCTTGCTTCCATGACTCTGCGCTATTCTTCTTATTCTCTCCACGTGGTCTGGGAGTGTGTTGTTGTTGGTATATGAAGGACACGCTTTTATAGGAATTTATCTCACAAACGACGCCACTATTCATGTCGTGTTTTGTATCCTGAACAAATGGTGCCTCCTACACCTTAGACTTGCAACACACGAAGGAGAAGGGCTCAGTGGGTATGGAATACCTCCGATGCCTATGTCAGGTTCCTCTTCCGTTAATGGAGAAGAATAGGAAAATACTTTGAGGGAAAGGACTCTTTTTTAGGGTCAGAATCATTGTGGCGTGGTGACTTCGTCGTCCATTAAATGTGGCGTAGCTCTGCGTGGTCATGCTCTCCGCTATCCTCCTTGCCATCGGCCACCTGTAGGAGGTTGTGGTTGTTCTTGACATTGCGTGCTGGACTTGTCGGCCATTAAATGGGCTGTCCTCCATGGGTGGACTTCCCACGCTTCGCGTGGATGGCACTACTCTGCTGCCTTTGGGCCTTCTAGGCTTGGCCCTCTCCCTATCTTGGTTCTTATATCGCTGGGTCCACCCAAGGCCCCTTCCCATCCTGTGGGTAACAAAGTGCAGTTAGGCTTGCTTGTGGGAAGCCCTTTCTAAGCCCGTTAGGGTGGGATTAACTACCCTCACATATGGCTATCAATTAAATGATCCACATTTGATTGGACTAGAACTTGATAAGGTTATCAACTTCATAAATGATCCAAAAAATTAGCTGAGATAAAAATTATAGAATGTTATGTCAATAGTCGTGCAAACATGAGACAGGGCAAGAAAATGACATAACATAGAAATCAAGTCATTTGGGTTGATTTGGCCGACCAGTTGATTTCTTCCAACATTTTCTTGGCCTTCATTAACCTTCCAACAAAGTGACCAAATCAGAACAATAATAAACAAAACCATAAGAACCAAAATGATTAAAAGATGCAAATTTATTTACAGGGCAGTTACACGTGAAAACATATAATTTGATAGGAAAATAAATGGGTGTTAAATATTTAATACCTAGGCTCTGAAAGTGGATTGAAGTAAGGTCGTTGATGCTCATTTTTCTAGTTATACAGACCATAACATGCATGAAAAAAAAAGGAAAGCTTTTTGGATGGTATTACCAGCTTTTCCTCGGCCAATAGCCCTCATTTTCGATGGCATTTCCATTACTTTATTCTTCTCTGTTTTACAATCTCGGATTTTGCAGGTTAATAGAGCCTATATATACAAATGTAACATTTCATCACATTCTCAAAATCATTTTCCCCAAATGTGAATCACTACAAGGTAGGAAATGAACAGTTATAAGTTCAGGGAGAGCAAAAGCCATATAATTTTACGCATATGTTAAATCAGATATAAAAGTTGGTCAATGAATCAAATCACAGGAAATAACCAACATAACATTTTTAGTAACGAAGTGGAAACTCATTTGAAGAACATCTTCAAAATCTAAAATCATTCCAAGTGTAAGTCACTACCTAAAATCCACTAGAAAAATTGGGTTCGTTACAACCAATTTATAAATACTTACAAGACCCTTGAAGTAACTAAATTTGACTTACAACACCACGAGTATCCCACTCAATCTTTGCACCTTAGCAGCTCCGGGCCACCGACCTTTCTATAGTTTCACCACGAGCACTAACTTGATCTTTGCATCATTAATGTTAGCTTCGGAAGTCCTTCCGGCCAAAGAACACATCCACAACAATAGACTTAGCAGTACTCGAACATGAGCACAATATGATGGAGGTTTATCACGAGAGAATCGATCTTAAATGTGCAATGGATCAACTTTGACTTTTCTCTTAAGAGAATAATGAATGCGACAGCTCTTGCCTCTCTCCATGACCTAGAAATGAAGCATATTATTCTATATATACTTAAAGCTTGAGTAGACCATTTAGAGAGTCCTAACCCTAATGAAAAATTCTCTTGAGTGAAGTGTCGAGCAAGTGTCGGACAAACTTTCTGTCCAATTTTTCGATCATGACATTGTCGAGCTCTTTCGACCTCGTAAACATTAGAAAATGATACTCTCCTATCGTTGGTTTTTTATTTTTAGTCTAAAACAAATATTGTAGAAGGCCATAGAATATATAGAAATTCATTACACCTGAAGTCTAATTTCAATAAAGGTAAAACTAGTTATGGGCACAATTTGAGACTAAAGTCCTATATCAACAAGGATGGGAAAATAAACATTTGTTTTAACTGGCACAAATTGGGTCACTTGGCCAAACATTGTCTCTATAAGAAGAGAAAAAACCAAGGAAATGAAGAACTAAGATTGCTTAACCCACAAACTCATATGGTGCATTCCGGGACTGACAACATTAGAAGCGATGAACGGTATGTAACCATAAGTCACTTTTAACTGTAATATGTTTTCATCATATTAGGATATAAGCGGCATGAAAGTGACGATGAGAAACTCCACCTCTACACAAGTATTTTGGAGTAGAAACATTTGAACTCAAACTAACGTCTGGAAACACTCTTTTATTAGAAGAAGTGTTTTATGTGGCAGAGGCGAGGAGGAACCCAATTAGTGGACCTTTACTTAGTGGGGTAGGCTATATATTGTTATTTCAATCTAATAAAGTTATTGTCACTAAATATGAGTCATTTGTGGAGAAAAGTTATGTGAGTGATGGTTTATTTGTAATGAATGCTCAAAACAATGTATTAGACAAATTTGACTTTAATAATAAACTTATATTTTCTAAATGTTCCTCTTCAATATAGATTGCTAGATTTGGCCATGTTTTTTATCATAATGTTAAAAGAATGATGGATTTAGAGATTATTCCTAAAACTCCTGTTGATTTGGATGAAAAATGTTTAATGTGTTCAATCAAAACAACCTAGAAAACCATTTAAATATTTTGTAAGGAATTCTTTGCCACTTGAATTAATACATAGTGATGGATGCTATTTAAATGTTGTCTCTTCGAAAGGTGATGATATGTCCATATTTCGTTATGTTTACTTGATGAAAACAAAAGATGAGTATTTTAACAAATTTTTTCATCTATAAAACTGAAGAGGAAACAATTGAAAAGAAAGATCAAGATTATCAAGTGTGATAGATGAATACTCATCAAATTAATTAGTTCAATATTGTGAGGAGAATGATGTTATACATAAGGAAACCCCTCCTTATTCTCCTCAATCTAATGTTGTTGCTAAATTAAAAATATAACCTTGATAACTATGATAAAATGCATACTCTCTAGTTCCTGCCTACTTGAGCAATGGGGGAGGGAAGCAATACGTGCATTTTGTTTTATCTTGAGAAGAGTAATATTTGAGGGATCTGACAAGACACTGTGTGAACTCTGTGATGGTAGAATCCCCAATATTAATTTCTTTAGAGTTTGGGGTTGTCTTGCCAAGGTTAATGTTCTAACAATTAAGAAAAGAAAATTAGGCCCAGCACAATAGATTCGATATTCATTGGGTATGCTAGACAAGTTCTGCATATAGGTTTTTAATTTTCAAATCAAAAGTTCAAGGTATTGATCCCAACACCATCATGGAGTCTAGGGATGCAACATTTTTTAAAGATTAATTTCCTTCCGAAACTAAAGCAGAAAGATTTTTAACTATATTGAGTTTTTCTTCCACTAGTAGTCAACCTATCATTGTATCTAATTCTCAAAATTCATCTAGATTAGAAAATGAACTTGGAAAAAGAAAACAAGTGAGAAAAGAAAATGATTTTGGACATGATTTTTATACTTATTCTATGGAGGAAGATCTTTTGACTTTCAAGGATGTCATACTTTCTATTGATTCTACTTTATAGAAAGAAGCTGCAAATAATGAGATGGAGTCTCCTAAAACTAATGACACCTGGTACGTCTATGATGTTCTTCCTGGATGTAAAGTTGATGGATGCAAATGGATCTTTTAAAAGAATTGAAATCTGATGGTACTATTGATAAATTTAAAGTTATGATGGTTACAAAATACTTTACACAAAAAGAGGGTATAGATTACTTTGATACATATTCTCTTGTTACTTAAACAACCATAATCCGTGTTCTGATTGTTTTAGTTGTGATTCATAAACTTGAGGTCCATCAAATGGATGCAACGACCGCCTTTCTTAAAGGCGATCTAGAAGAAGAGATATACATGGATAAATAAGATGGTTTTGTGGTTCTAGGATAGGAAATAATAGTTTCTAAACTTGTTAAATCTCTCTACGGTTTGAAGCAAGCCCTTAAACAACAGCAAAAATTTCATGAACTAAATTTTATCTTATGATTTTAAGATAAATTAAGGTATTAATTGTTTTATACACTAAGATAGTTGATACCATATGTGTAATGCCACATTTTTATGTTGATGATATTCTCATCTTTAGTACCAATATAGATGTTGTTCTTAAGGTTAAAAACTTTCTATTTAAAGAACTTTGAAATGAAGACATGGAAGATCAATAGTGGCATATGTTCTGAGAGCAATCACTTTGGTAACAAAGTGATTTATGTTTTATTTGTTTCTGATCTGCAGAATGTACAACCTTGCCACAGGGGTATACATGGCCTTTGTTTCTATTCTAATGTTGTTCAGCACGCTTATGAAAATACCACTACCATATTTTTGGATTCTGTAACTACTTCGTGTTTATACACTAGTATATGGGATACCAACCTAAACCACATTTAAACTTCTATTCTAAAATGATTAGTCAATGATAAAATTAGAGTCCTTATTAAAATAATTATAAAGAGTAAGAACTTTTCAACAATACCGGGGGAGGGAGTGTATCCATGTGGGATATCGGCATATCTCAATATAGACATGCTTTGACAATTCCATAACTTGTCTTTATGATACTATACAATATATATGCATTGGAGCTGGAGAACTTGTACAGTAATTTATAGTTCTTGAGCAATTTTTAGGCTCGATTTGGATGTCCAAACGAGATACAAACTATCTCATCTGAGTTATACGGCATGTTTCATCTGCCTATTCAAATGGCAAAATACAAAGTTTTATCTCATCTTTAATTTTTCAACCACCGCTATAGTACCTACTATAGTACCTCTACAGTAACGCTACAATACTGCTAAAAAGTTTCATTTGCCTCTATAGTACTGCTATAGTAACTCTAACTACCACATTTTTAATATATAGTTAGCTATTAGAATTTTTTATTTTATTGTAATATATAATTAGAAAACATATTTTGATTTTTTTAAAATATAGTGTAATAAATAGGTTATAATTAGAATAATTTCGTTTAACAAAGAAATGCGTTCATATTTGGGAATATTGAAATAATAATGGACAATTACAAAAAATATATTTTGAGAAAGTCAAAATATTTATGGGTTTTAAATTAACAATATATATGACTTATTTTTAATATATTCATAATAATTTCTACCCAATAATTAAAAATAATTTTAAATAATTGGTGGGACCCACCACTTTATCAAATTCCTAAAAAGTTAAAATTATCTCATTTCATTTTACTATCCAAATGTACTCTTATTTCCAAAATATCTCATCTCATCTCACTATTCAAACACACACTTTTTTAGAAATCATCTCATTTCATCTTAACTTAAAAATCTTACTACTATGCAAATATCTAATCTCATATAATTTGAATTGTGTAACCAAACGTGTCTTTATATTTTCAACGTCAGGTCATTCATGCGTACGGACCGACTTAAAAGTCTATTTAGGTGTGCAGACTTTTAAATAGACTTTGGATTCAGAGATGAGTTGAGATAATTTGTGAAAAGTAAAATAAAATATTTTTAGAATATTATTTTTTAATATTATTATTGTTTTGAGATTTGAAAAAGTTGAATTATTTATTATATTTTGTGTGATAATTTTAAAAAATTGTAATGATAAAGATGAGATGAGTTGAGGTGGTTTGTGAATTCAAACAAGGCAGTCTTCATTTCATTGTATTTTTTGTGCGCCATATATTCTTTGTATCACCGAATTCTGTCTTCATCTATTTATACAAATAGAGGGACGGTGGGGTCTTATGTGCATGGCCCCCTACAAAGGTTTCCCATTCAAGTCGTTTTAGGTCGATCCCCTCATTCGTAGGGTTCTCCAAATAAGTTTTTTGCAAATTAATTAAGGGTATTAGCATCGCAAGCAATAGTGATCTATTTGTGTTGGAAATATGAGTACTCAACCCAAAGTCATATTTCCTTATCTATTATTGATGATCTGAATGATTTTTTTCGTCACAAAAATATTTCAAATGATTATTTTAGTTGCAAACAAGCTTTTCCAAGGAGTACTTAATTTATTTGCAAATACTATTACAATTAGTATTTTTGAATTCCAATAAATAAGTTGGTAAATAAAAAGATCGGACAAAGCTGGAGACGAGCGAGTACAGCCTCTATACCCAACCGCCAACAAACCAAGGTTAATTACTAGACAGCTCATTCTCATTCATCTGTAGCTTGCAATGCACAAAACTAGCTAAATACACACAACACCTTCGCATGCCGCAATTCTGCATTGCAGGAGATATCTTGCTGATGCATGCGCACGAATTAGCTGCTCAATGACGATACAAAGCTGAAAATACAGAATGTTTTTCCAAACTATATATTTATAGACCCTACTTACGAACTTATTTTGGCATTACAATAGTCTGAATACTTTTGATTCCGGAAAAAATGCACCCTATGTGGTTCACAATGGAGAAGCAGGAAGAATTTTCTCGTTAGATCAACTGTGAGCGTCAAGAAGCTAGCAAAGGTTTTATTTTTATTTTATTTTTTTTATTTTTTGAATTAATCTCATGCGTTGTCACACCAATTGACACCTGCCATCCCTTCTGAAAAGGGAGGTGACCTTTCTTCATGATTCTCCAACCTCGGGACAACCGATCACTACAACACAATTGTTTTTGTGACGGTTTTGAATTTGTGACAATCTTGAAATTGTCATAAAAAATTATTTTTTATGATGGTTTCAGAAAACCGTCACTAAAGGCGGACAAGAAATGGTTATACATTTGAACTATATTAATATTACGTTTGCACGTAAGTCAGATGATGTCGTTTTGGAATGAGTACATGCGAACGTATAAAATGTTACGCTCGAACGGTTTACGTACGTTTGAACATTAAGCCCACTTATGTGCGAATGTGTAAGTTATTCATTCAAACGTTTGAATGATAGTCATTAACGTTCGAACGTGAACTATTTTAAAATTAAAAATAGAACTTCAAATTAAAAAAGATTGAGAATTGAAATACAAAAACACTAGATATATTAAATGATATTGTTCATTACACAAAGTATAGAAAAATAAGTATATTAAAATATAAATGCAAAATACGATAAAAGTGTAAAACACTCAAAACGTGTTGTTTACAAATGTATGAAATTCCTCAGTTAAGGTGTTGACCTATACGTTTAAGATATCAATAATGGCCAACCTCGGTGACACTCGGTTGTACTGATGTGATCTATCGGTCGATGTGTGCAGTAATATCTGAGACCATTGCATCTAGCCAAGCAGGGCACACATCTAGCCAAGCAGGGTGCACATCCCTTACAGATGTACCCATCGGTTGCTGACTAGTACTCCCACTATGGGGGGCAACATCGGCCCCAGACTGGGTTAGGCTCATGCTGAGCATGCCCCTTTCCTTGTCCAATGCTCTGACGATGTGAGGTCATGTCTCGGGGTTTATCTACTTAGTCAACCATTCATTCGCTTAGGGTGGCACTCTCTAGTCCAGTAATAGTTGGGTAATGATGTGCGCAAGTCTGACTGAAGGTGGCCTTATGTGCCATAGGATCTACATATGTTGCAACTATGAGATGCAACATGCGAAAATGGTAGCATCAACGTCTAGGAGAACGTGTTCTTCTTATTTAACGGTGTGCGGTATCTCCCAGTGAGGAAGAAAAAATCCTCATCGCAGTTGTCATCCTGAGGCTAATTAGTCACCTCGCTCTCTGACCGGTCTACATCTCTGGCCATAGACCCGACTAGGCCAGTAGATGATGCAGATGTGCCTACATCTAGTGCATTCTCAACTTGAGAGCTTGAATAATCGGTAGTTGCAGCTCTTGCATAATTGAAATATCCTGTTTATTCCATCAGTCAGAAACTCTCAATCTACTACCAACCTAACCAATCCAGTATTTAACTTACCTCCATAAAGCATCAAAATGCTCCCGACGGCCTTCCATTTGAGCAGAGCACCTCCATGACCACAAACTCCAAATTATAATCGCTGGAACCAAACCAACAAATTACCGACCTGAGAGGATTTTTTTGTTCTTCTAAACCATGCTTCCACCATCTGTACCCAGAAAATCAGAGCAAGTCTTCCATAGTTTCGCAGCAATTCTACCCCTAATTAAAACGTGATTTAAATCCTCAAAAGTACATTGTTCACAACATTCACATTTGGAAACCACAGGAATACCAAGGCGCCTTATACGGTCATCTACACTCAAACTATGTGAAAAAGCTTTCCACATTGCCACGGAGAATTTCTTAGGCAAAGCCGAATGCCAAATCCATTCCGACCATTGTCGTTTTGGAGCAAGTACAAAAACTAAATCTCAAGCATTCGATGAAGTAAATCTGCCATCCAAGTTACCCAACCATATTAAAATATCAGAACCATTTTTGGTACCCCCTATCTCAGACAAAATCTAGTCTAATAATTCGTGCCCCACAAGACGTACCAACAATTCCACAACCCAGCTGTTTTTGAGCATACATTCTTTAATCTTCAAATTCGAAAAGTCCACAATTCTGAGATCATCACATATCGGGCTTGGCTCAAGCCATTTATCTCTCCAAAACGAAATGTTGCCTTCTTTAACAAACCAAGTTGAGTGCCGAAGTACAGTAGGGATCGAGTCCATGATTATCTTCCAAAACTGGGTCCCCTTTAACGGATTGACTAAAGAGATGTGCTGGTTCTTCACATATTTGGCCTTAAAAAAATTAGTCCATACAGAATTTTCTGTGACAAGTGTCCAAACAATCTTAAGATGCAAGGATTTTTGAACATCAATAAGACTACGAAGACCCACTCCGCCTTCATCCACTGGGTTACACAATAAATCCCATTTCACCCTTTTTTTTTTGGATTCCCCTCCACTGAGCCCCAAAAAAAGGTGCTAAACAACCGATTAATCACAACAAGAACAAACTTCGGGGCATGTAACACTGCTAACAAATGAACTGGCACACTTGATAAAACATGCTTTAAGAGCACGGGCCCCTGAAGATAAAAATCGCATCTTCCATCCCTCTATTTTCTTTCTTATTTTTATAATTAAACCCTCCAGGTACAAGGACTTCATTCGACCATAAATAATAGGCACACCAAAGTATTTAACAGGAAAACTGCCAACCGTGAATCTAGTCATGGATAAAATTTCTCATCTTCGAGACAAAGAAATTTTTGAAGAGAAAAAAATAGAGGATTTCTCTGCATTAACAACCTGTCTCGACCAACTGGCATAGACATTAAGCGTATCTCTTATCATCTTAACAGACCTTTTTTTGCCATTATCGAAAATCACCATATCATCCGCATAAAGTAAATGAGGGATCAAAGGGCTCGAATGTGGCTGGGAAAATAAACCGATCCAACCATCCTGAAACTTACTACGTAATAGCCTTGCGATACTTCCTCAACTAGAAAAAATAAGTAAGGAGAAATAGGATCCCCTTGACGAAGACCCCTTCTACCCCTAAAGAAACCTTTTGTCGTACTATTCATCACCACCAAATACCAAGTAGTAGTGACACATTGTTTAATGAGATGACAAGCATCAATATAAAACCCAAACGCATGCAAAACTTGGAATAAAAAGTTCCAATCGACCGTATCATAAGTCTTAGCCATGTCAATCTTCATCATAATTTTACCACCTCTAACTAGCTTGTTAATATCATGAACCAGTTCTTGAGTAAGACTAGTATTTTCAAATATACTTCTTCTCGGCAAAAATGCACATTGCTCCATAGAAATTAATCTACTCAAGACTGACGTAAGTCTTCCAACCAACAATTTAGAGAAAATTTTATAAACCACTGAGCATAGGCTTATTTGTCTAAATTTATCAAATGATGAAGGATTGGGAACCTTAGGAATTAAAACAAGGTATGAAGAAGTATAATACCTGGGATGAGATAACCCCAAGAAAAATTCCCTCACAGCCTCCAGAAGCTTGGGTTTCACCAGAGACCAGTAGTGACGGAAAAATCTTGACCCAAAGCCATCAGGCCTGGGCTACTATTGACCGAAATTGAGAATAAAACATCCTTAATTTCCTGTTCTGAAGGGCACTTACAAATATCATGATTTTCCATTTATGATACCTCAACTTGAATTAAATGTGAAAGAGACAGAGTTGAAACGCTAGAACGGGCCTAAAGAAATTCCTCAAAATAATGCACGGCTTCATCATGAATGGCATCTGGGGAGGATAAAATCCGATCGTCATTGAGATGCATATTGTGAATTGTAATATGTTTCCACACTTGTAATGCTGCAAAAAAAAAAAAAAAGACGAATTTACCTCCCCATGATCAATCCATGTTTTATTTTTTTAGCAATCCGAGTTTCCTCTCTTTTTGACCAAGATGTAAGTTCCAGCTTAGACGCTAAAACATCAGTTTCAACGTCTTCCGAGTAATTTTCTTGGAGCTGTGCCTCGCCTTCCTCCACTCTCTCTTCCAACCTTTTAATTTGTTCCCCAGTCCATCCAAAAACCTCCTTCCTCTTATAGATCCATTTGGCTCCGATCAATTTCAGTTTCTCTAGTTTAGTAACCAGTTCCCATATTTTATTGTTTTCTAGAGACTCCATTTCTTCTTGCATAGATAGCATCCACTTGTCAACCTCTTTACTAGCCATGGCCTCCCTGTATGACCTTGGCTCCATGTCAATTATTTCTTCGGCAACTGTTAAGGCAAATGTTGTTAGTTCAAGCTAGCCCATATCTTTGATGCCTTGTGATTATGTTGTTGCCTTCATTTGCGTGCGTTGTGTTTCAGTGCACAAATCCTAGGCCATGCATGGCCACTTTTCAATGTTAGAGTTTACAGTGTTTGGAGGAATGTGATTTCAATATAGTTACAGTGTTTGAATTGGAGCATGTGATGCATGTGAAATTAGTTGTTGTTATACTAATCCATAGGTTTTTTGTTAGAAATAGACAAAAGTTGAATGCATCTTAGCGATAAACTTGGAAAAGACTACATTTTGTATGCACATGGAGTGAAAAACTTTATTGATTTTGCTTGGACCTCTGCTGGTAGTCGAGGTTACATTAATTGTCCATATCGAGGGTGCAAGAATCTACACGTTATAGGATTAGATGAAGTAGAAAGTCATGTATTTGTAAATGGTATGGATTTGAGATATACTCAATGCGTATTACATGGTGAGGCATGAACAATCTGCTGAAATTTCATTTGGTGATAGTATTGAAATTAGGCACTTGGATGACGAAAATGAGCGGGATGACGTAATGAGTGGGATGAGATGGAAGAGATGTTGGGTGATATTGGAGCTGAGATGTTTATGGATGAAGTTGACGATGATGCCTCAAATGGCCGAGGGACTGAGTTAGAGAATTTCTCTAGAATGTGGGAAGATGCAAAGTGTCAGTTTTATCTTGGTTGTACAAAACACAGTAAAATGTCATTTATTGTGTGGCCACTGCACATCAAGTCGTTGTGTGAGATGTCAATGAAATTAATCAACATGGTATTGGACTTATTTAATTAAGTGCTCCCTGAAGGTTCTGCATTGCCAAATAATTTTTATGAAACGAAACAGTTGAGAAAAAGGGTTAGGGTTTGAGTAAAAGTTGATACATGCATATAGGAATGATTGTGTGTTGTTTTGGTAGGAGAATGAGGAAAAACAGGCTTGTTCCGTATGTGAAGAGTCAAGATGGAATGGTAAGACAAATATTCTGGTGAAAATTTTGCGTTATTTTCTGCTCAAACCAAGACTGCAAAGGCTATATATGTGTAGCAAAACAACTCAAGATATAAGGTGGCACGAGAAGAAACAAGTTAAGGATGTCAAATATATGAGGCACCCAGCTGACTTAGATGAATGACAATGTTTTGATAACAAAAACCCAGATTTTGGATTAGCACAAAATTTATCAGTTAATGGATGAGTTATAATGAGATAAGAAAACTCCAAAAAAATAGGATTAATTCTATATCTCTAATTACATTCAAACACAAAGTATTAGATTTATTGATGGTCAGAAGTCTATAAATAGTACTGAGGGGTTAAAGGATTCTCACCAACAACATCATTGTGCCTCTAACCATTAAGAGACATTTGAGAGGCTATGTCGCTAGGGTGATCCTTCTCTCATAGTCAGATTATTTTCTTCATCAAACAGATGGAGAAATGTCTGAATTTAATTATCTTTGTTTTATTATCGTGGGTAATAGAAATTTAAAGATCCAATTATTAATGTTCATTTGAAAATATTTAACATGTGGTATCAGAGATTTAAGTTATATATTTTTTATGATTTTGATAAAATATACAATGAATAAAATGACTATTTAGTTTTAAATGTGCTTTCATGTACCTGTGATTTTATCATATTGCAAAGGAATAAAAACACTGTCTCACTTTGATCTGAAAAATAAATTTACAATGTTGTTTTTATGCATGGTTCATGTAGTGATACACTAATATTCATTAATATACTTCGGTTTAAAGTGTACCTATTTCTCCCTTTGACGTATTTAGGATCTGCCTTTGATTGGGTGTTATATTTTCCTCTATTGTATATTGTTTACACTGTTGGGGTTGAGAAACCACTGTGCATGTATGATGGTGGAGCCGTTGTGTGTTGGCAACGTGCAACGTAAGGTGGTCGTGTCACCGTGCTGGCAACTTGGCTGCTTAAAGGGGTAGCGTAAAGGATAGCACAGAGGGATTTTGAAATCCCGAATCGGCGCTGCCCCTGCTCGATTATGAAACCTGTCGTGGGTAAGGGCTGTCGGCCTTGGGAGGAAGCTGGGAACCTCCTTCATAACCCCTCTGAGATGGAGGCAAAGGGCTCTAAAGTCCACTGGTTGTGGCGCACGGCAGTGGCAGTGTTCCTGTTAAAAAAAAAAGAAAAAAAAAAGGAAATCGTGAGTATAGGTGGACATCAGTGGCGAGAAGAGGCTGGGGACGCCATGTCGTATTCCCCTCGCTGGCGATGTCCACAGTTGCGCCGAACCGAAGGGTGTTTGATTTCTCCCACTAGTGCGGAGGTGGAATGGCTTAAGGAAGAAGAAGAAACCTTAGGGTTTCTTCTACTTCTAAAGGGCCTAGGCTATGGGCCTTGGCCCAGTCCAAGAGAAAATAAATGGCCACTATTGTGGCCTAGCCCAGAAGAAGAAAAAAAAATAAAGACAAAACAAAGAATCGGGCTTGTATACAGAATTAGGCCGGTACAGTAGGCTCGACCTAGTGCCACTGTTGACCAGTGGCCTTACCAATGAACCGGGTTTCAGCCATGGTTACTGGACCGGTCTAGTCCAGACTCAGACCGATCAGATTATATTATATTATAATATTATTATTTAAATATTATTTATTTATTTATTAAAAAAATCTGAAATTTTATTTTTCTTTTATATGGATGTTGTTATTGTTAAATACATGTATTAAATTTTTTATACATGTTATTATTGGTATATACATATATTATAATTTTTTGTCTATGTTATTATTATTAAATATATGTATGAATTGTTTATTTTGGCTTTTATTATTATGCCATGTATATTTATTTATCCAATATAGGGCAAATGATTTACATCAAAATTTAAGAAAAGATTAGTTGCCCAAAGGTACAAGATTTTCTTAATTTTGGTGACAAATCATTAAACCCCATAGTAATGTGGATATGATGGAGTGGACACTTTGTGTATCAAGATCTACTTCCAAAGGAGGGTCTTGATGACATTACTAGTTCATCGAAAATTGTTTAAATTCTGATTATAAGTGTCTAACTCAAAACATTATGTAACAAAATTTTCTTGCAGTAAGCGTACCTACATCACTACACTCACACACTTCATATATTCCTGTTTTC
This sequence comes from Juglans cinerea, assembly GCA_961763995.1. Classification (NCBI taxonomy): domain Eukaryota; kingdom Viridiplantae; phylum Streptophyta; class Magnoliopsida; order Fagales; family Juglandaceae; genus Juglans; species Juglans cinerea. The sequence goes on along the minus strand of CAUIVZ010000011.1, from coordinate 1,494,885 downwards.
AATGGATCTAATTTTTCTAAGCGGGTTGAGCGAGTCAGACTCACCTTAGGAGTTATTGACCTGGACTCATCCCTTACGAGTCCAAAACCACTACCCATCACTGAGAGTAGTAACAGAGATGAGAGCGAGTCATCTAAATAGTGGGAGAGATCAAACAAGCTGAGTCTAATATTTATGAAAATGACCATAACCGAAAATATAAAAAATTCACTCCCTAGCACTGAGGATGCCAAAATGTTTTTGAAAAATGCTGAGGAGAGGTTTCGGTCTGCAGATAAATCTTTAATAGGAACACTTATGGCTAGACTTACCACCTTGAAATATGACGGTGCTAAAGGAATGCAAGAGCATATTCTTGAAATGACAAATATTGCCGCCAGATTACAAACCCTGGGAATGAAAGTAAAGGAATATTTTATTGTACAGTTTATTCTGAACTCATTGCCACCTCAATACGGTCCATTCCAGATGCACTATAAATCTATTAAAGATAAATTGAGTGTGAATGGGTTGGCAAGTATGGTAGTTCTGGAGGAAGCGAGACTGAAACAACATGGATATTATTATGCTAATTTTGTGACTAAAGAAGCTGGAAATAAAAAGCACCATTATGACAAAATGAAATGAACTGGACCATCGAAAGGAAATTAGCCTGGGAAAGTTAATAAGGTTTAGCATAACAGTAGCAAATGCTACTTTTGTGGGAAGCATGGACACATGAAAGCCGAGTGTCCAAAATGTAAGGCTTGATTTGAAAAGAAGGGTAAGCTACTTAGTGCTAAATTTCATGTTTCCATACCCATGCTGAGATACCTTACAAGCCAAATACCAAACCCTAGTGAGCGATTTATCTTTATGGGAAATGAGAATAAGGCTGAAGTTTTAGCCACAGGAGCTTTTCATTTAGTTTTGAGTTCTGGTCATTATTTAGACCTTCATAACAAAGTATATGTGCCTTTTGTGAAGCGTGATTTGATTTCTTTATCTAAACTAGATACTAATGGCTATTCTTTTTGTTCCATAATGATAGTTTCAATTCGTTTAGAAATAATTTATCTATTGGTTCTGGGTTTCTTTCCGATAGCCTTTATCGACTTTGCCCCGATAATACATTTATTAAAAATACCTATACCCAGCAACATGAAACATGTATTGGAACTAAAATAAACATGATGAATGAAAATTCTTATGAGTTGTGGCATAACAGATTGGGGCACATATCCAAACAAAGGTTACAAAGATTAGTAAAAGAAGAGATTCTTCCGCATCTTGATTTTACTAATCTTGAAGTGTGTGTGGATTGCATTAAAGGAAAGCAAACCAAATATACTAAGAAAGGTGCCGCAAGAAGTAAAGAGTTTCTTGAAATAACTCACACAAATAGATGTGGACCATTCTTCACTAAATGTTTTGGTGGAGAAAACTATTTTATCACCTTTATAGGTGATTTTTAACGGTTTGGATATATCTATCTTCTACATGAGAAATCTCAAACTGTTTTAGTACATGAGGTATTTCTTATGGAGGTGGAAAAGCAGTTAAATAGAAATGTGAAAATCATCAGAACGGATCGAGGTGGAGAATACTATGGAAAGTATGATGAATCGAGTCCTATCCCTGGCCCATTCGCCAAACTTCTTGAACAACGTGGCATTGTTGCACAGTATAGGATGCCCGAGACCCCACAACAGAATGGTGTTGCTGAAAGACATAATTGGACCTTATTGGACATGGTCAAAAGTATGGTAAGTAATTCTACCTTACCCAAATCATTGTGGGGGTGAAGCTATTAAGACGGAAATGTATATCTTCAACTGAGTTCCTAGTAAGTCAGTTCCAAAAACTCCATTCGAGCTATGGACTGGTAGGACACCAAGTTTAAGGCACATGCATGTTTGGGGTTGCCCAGTGAAGCGAGACTTTACAATCTACATGAAAGAAAATTGGATCCTAGAACAATAAGCGGGTACTTTATTGGGTACTCAGAGAGATCCAAAGGGTATAGATTTTACTGTCCTAATCAAAGTCTGAGAATGGTGGAAACAGGAAAGGCCAAATTCATTGAACTTGGCGAGATCAGGGAAGAATTGAACCTAGAGATGTGATCATTGAGGAAGTACGGGTAGATGTTCCTATACCTACATCCTCAAAAAAGATCATGGTTCCTCTAATTGATCATCACAATGATACATTGGAACAAGTAAATGATCACCCATCACAGAATGATAATACCACTGATGAACCAAGTTCGGAGTCACCAGAACAGGTTGTCTTACGCAGATCTCAGAGGGATCAAAGACCTACTATTTCTGCAGATTATGTGGTGTATCTCCAAGAATCTAAATTTGACATTGGGACAAGTAAAGATCCACTAACGTTTTCACAAGACATAGAGGGAAGTGATTCTAGTAAATAGATCGATGCCATGAAAGAAGCATTGAAATCCATGGATCAGAATCAAGTCTGGGATTTCATTGAATTGCCAAAAGGGAATAAAAGAGTGAGGTGTAAATGGGTATTTAGGACCAAACGTGACTCAAAATGCAATGTTGAACGATATAAGGCCAGATTTGTTGCCAAGGGTTTCACTCAGAAAAAAAGGCATTGATTACAAAGAGACCTTTTCTCCAGTATCTAAAAAGGACTCTTTCAGGATCATTATGACATTGGTGGGTCATTATGATTTAGAGTTATACCAGATGGATGTGAAAATGACATTTTTAAAAGGAAGTTTGGATAAAGAGGTTTGCATGGAGCAGCCAGAAGGCTACTCAAAAAAGGGTAAAAATCACCTAGTATGTAGGCTTACGAAATTGATATACGGGCTTTAGCAAGCTTCCCGACAATGGTACTTAAAGTTCAATGATACCATTACTGCCTTTGGATATAAAGAAAACATCATTGATCGGTGTATATACCTAAAGGTCAGTGGGAGTAAGTTCGTAATTTTGATCCTGTATGTTGATGATATCTTGTTAGCTAGTAGTGATCTTGGCTTACTTTATGAAACCAAGGGTTTTCTCTCTAAGAACTTTGAAATAAAAGATACGGATGAGGCATCCTTTGTGATCGGAATGGAAATTTTTTGAGATTGAAAACAAGGATTATTGGGATTGTCTTAGAAAAGTTACATAGAAAGAGTTCTTGAGAGATTTTGCCTGAAAAGTTATTCATCACTAGATACTCCAATATCAAAAGGTGATAAGTTCAGCCTATCACAATGTCCTAAAACTGAGTGGGAGCATAAAGAGATGGCAAAAATCCCCTTTGCTTTGGTTGTGGGGAGCTTGATATATGCACAAATTTGCATGAGGCCGTACATTAGTTTTGCAGTCGGTATGCTTGGACGCTACCAAAGTAACCCAAGAATGTCTCATTGGAAAGCAGCGAAGAGGGTATTGCGATATATGCAAGAAACTAAGGATTAACAACTTACCTTCAGAAGAACGGACAATTTGGAGGTAACTGGATATTCAGATTTTGATTTTGCTAGTTGCTCTGATAGTAGGAAATCTACTTTAGGTTATGTTTTCCTGTTGGCTGGTGGAGCGATCTCATGGAGAAGTATGAAGCAAACAATCATTGTTTTATCTACAATGGAGGCATAGTTTGTGGCGTGTTTTGAGGCCACAGTGCATGGTTTATGGCTGAGGAACTTTATCTTAGGACTTGGAGTTGTCGAATATATATATATTTTTTTCAGAATATTGAGTTGTTATTGTTAAATATTTTAACATGAACATTAATGATTGGATATTTAATTTTCTATGATCCACAATAATGAAACAAAGATAATTAAACACATTTATTTCTCCATTTGTTTGATAATAAATTAATCTGACTATGAGAGAAGGATCATCCTAGCAACTTAGCCTTACAAGTGTCTCCCGATGATTAGAGGCACAATGATATTGTAGGTGAAAACTCTTTAACCCCTCAGTACTATTTATAGACTTCTGGCCATTAAGAAATCTAATACTTTGTATTTGACTGTGATTAGAGATATAAAGTTAATCTTATCTCTTAGGAGATTTCTTATCCCATTATAACTCATCTATTAACTGATAAGTTTTGAACTGTTCCAAACTCTATCAAGACGGGTGTGTTGGACATAGAGTTTCAATAAAATTCTTACATTCTCCCACTTGGCCTATACGCCTATAAAATAATATTTTTCGTTCAAGCGACTAGCAATTTAATTAATGACTTAAGAAACATGAGTGCAGTTTTTAATCCATAACATAATACAAACCCTCTTAACAACCTATATATTGTCTTTCGACAAAGACAACATCCAATAATTTGAACGTGTGAGCCTACTTTTTCCTTTCTCAAATTGAGAATGTGCAATAATATTATCGCTTTCATTTATTATTATACAATTATTTATTTGTGGTTTCATATTGATCATCTTATAACCACTCAATATTAAAATCAAGTGACTGCAATTTTTCTAATGACTTGAAAAAAAATTATGTGCAGTATTTAATCCACAACATAATACAAGCACTCTTAAACAATTTATTTATTGTATTTCGACAAAGAGCAAGAGTATTTGATAACAATACTAGATTAATTATTAAGTGGTACAATTATCTAAACTTGGGGAGCTATTGGCGACGGGCCTTAGCCAACAGCATGGGCAGATTTGATAGCCTCATTCAAGTACTTTATGAGGATGGATGGCTGCATCATGCTGCTTGGATTGATGAAGCTGCAAAGTGTTCAGCTGTTCCGAGCCAAACTGGGGATGTATCTCAACTTGCTATATTTCCACCAGTATTGAGACAACATTTCTTTGAGGTCGCTAGCCATAAGACAAAGCGCTTCAATTTTTGTATGACATTTGAGAGTCCTTGTTGATAAGGGAAGGTCGGATAGTTCGGGGGATTTCAGCGCCCAGTCTACAAGATGTCTTCCAAAGAGGTTACCTGTCTTAAGACACTCAGTTTTATTGTCATGGTTACTTGTATAGGTCCACGCAATTCCTTTCACCACGAAGATCAGTGCATCCAATGGTTCTCCCTCTCGAACAATATAGTTGCTTTGATTGTAGTGCACTTGCTTCAAAAACTTACATGTGATTTCATACAAGAATTCTTCACTTTCGTTTTCGAATATTGGCACCTGCATGTTCACAAACAATTGACAAGACTAATTAATGAGATAATATGTGTATGTGTATATATATATATATATATATATATATACACATACATACCAACTTCTAAGAGATGTATATGGACATTGGTGCATACTACTCTATATATATATATATATATACACACATACATACCAACTTCTAAGAGATGTATATGGACATTGGTGCATACTACTCTTTTCAAAGTAAACAGGTCAATGCTAAAGTAGACTTCATGCAGAATTGAGCAACCATTCTTATTATGTGCCACATTTAAATGGTTCTACTTAATAAATGGTTCTAGTTAGCATGATTGAGGATGAATTTCAGATAAATAATGTCTGTATAACAATGACGTTTCTCTAAATGTAGGAACTAAGTCGTAAGTAAACCACTACCTCGTTCTTACTATCCATTCAATTAATTTTCAAGCATTTTTTACGAAAAAATAACTGAGATTTTCACTTAAATGATTTTTTTCTTTTGAATAAGCATGAGCACAGGGGGGTGGGGATCGAAACTCACTTTCCTTAGCAGGGGCAAAGCTTCCTCTAACTGCAACCGCTTAGCTTTCTCCCAGCGCTTAGCTTCCTCCAACTGCAACCACTTAGCTTCCTCCAACTGCTTAGCTTCCTTTTCCTCCAACAGCTTAGCTTTCTTTTCTTTATTTTCCTCCAACCGCTTTTCCGCTTTCTCCAACTCGTTAGATGTCTGCCACTGCATGTACACCTGTCACATCACAATTAAGTAGACCAGTTTCTAAGATTTTTATTAATAATTTTATATACAATCGTGAAGTACGTAAAGGTCGTATAATCACTTTAAAAAGAGTATGATCCATTATTAAAAAATTAATTTAATTTTTTTCTTGTGGATTCCATGTTTTATTTATTTTTTTCAAAATGATTATGCGACTGTACGTTGCACATGAATTCACGGTTACAAATATCTTTTCTTATAAAATTTTTACTTATATAATTCCAAAGAATAGTGCTACATCCTAGCACGAGATTGCTTCCGAAAAGAACAAATTTTTTTTTCATTTATTTTTTTATATTCTTAAGTATTTATTTTTTAAAAATTCACAACATCATTAAAAATTATTTCATTAATCACTAGGTTAAAATAAAAAATTATTGGGACCCAATTGGAATACAAATGTCGGTGACTCTAGCATTAATCAATTCCAAAAGTTATAAATTAGTCTAGTGTACATATTCTTAGACCCCTATAATTGAATAGCCATTTTTTAATTAATAATGACCAAAATTGAGATTTGTTTTTTGATAAAAAAACCAAAATAGAGATTTTATTGCTGGCTGAAATGGTTAAAATTAAAATTCTAAAGCTATGACATGATATTTTTAAATGGGTTGGAGAAAAGTTTTTGATCAATAAAGTTCGGAAGAAAATTCTCTTCGTAAGATTAGTACAAGATTTTTCTAAATTGGTTGGAAAGTGGGAGGGATATTTCCCACCAGGCCATGATAGTTGGGATTGGGAAAAAAATTGAGGCCCAGGGTAGTCCGGGCCTGCATTAAAAGGTCTGTGCCAGCAGGTGAACAGAGGACCCCGACGACCCTTCATTCTCTAACGAAGGGGACTAGAAGTGACGATGTCGTTCACCCACCACCGGGATGCACCTAGGAAATCACGCCAAATTAAATACGTCGTCTCAGGAGCCACGTCACATTAAATACTAGACTAAGATAGACGCAGACGGGATGACTCAACGTTGACAAGGGGAACAAAATGTTCTCTCTAAACGTCATATAAAAGCTACTTCCCAGGCACAAAGAACTCTTTCTAGACTGAATTATTCTAAGCCAACGCTAAGGACACATAAGACTAACCTTCTTCTTTGTGTTTGCGGCTAAAGACCCCGCCCGAACTGCTAGAACCTTATCCAGACATACGAAATACGACGTTAATAGTGGTGCTGTCTATGGGATCTTTCCTCTAGGCGTAACATGTCCTTTGTATGCTAGCAACGATCAGTTCTCAGACAACTCGAGGACGCAAAGCCTTATTGGAGGACATGGAAGCATGTTTTGTAGAAATGGTGCAGGTGATGAAAACCTTGACTATGCAAGTGGAACACTTGAGAAGGAGAACGAAGCCCTACAAGTGGGTGCTACCAGGCTGCCAGAAGATACTGAGCCCAACCACAATAGACAGGAGGAGTCGCGAGCCATGGGAGGCAGACACCGATGAAGATGGAAGAAGATGCAGCATGAACTTCGCAACCTCATGGACAAATACAAGGAAATGGCCAAGAAGGTCGAAGCCTCGTCCTCGGTAGACCAAATGTTCACCAGCACGAATCTGCCTTACAGTGCAGAAGTAATGGCCAAGCCATTCCCACCAAAGTTCAGGGTCGCTCAGATAGATTTGTACGATGCAGCCAAGGATCCCTTAGAGCATTTGGACACCTTTAAGGCTCATAGGACCCTAGATAGATTTGCCGAAGAACCGCATGCAGGGCCTTCCCATTGACCCTAAAAGGCGTGGTAGGGGTGTGGTTCGTGTCGTTGGCTCCAAACTCAATCTATAGCCTTAGGACCTAGCTCGCCTCTTCATCACACAATTTATGGCCAGCAGGAGGAGAAGATACTCAACAGCCTACCTCCTGACCATTAAGCAACGAGAGGAAGAGAGCTTGAAGCCCTACATGGTCAGATTCAACAAGGAGCGCATGTCCACCAATGACCAAGATGAGAAGATCACTCTTGCCGCTCTTTTAAGAGTAGATCGAAACCCATTCAGGGCTGAGTTGGCCAGGAATACTCCTGCCACACTACCAGAATTCATGGACCAGTTGACGGATTCATAAATGATGAGGACACGTTGCGAGCATTGACAACGCCAAAAAAGACGAAGGAAGACATGGCCAACATGAAAGCCAAGACGTCGGCCCAATCTAAGACTGCAGACAAGGCCAAAGGAGGACACTGCGACAAAGAGCGAGAAGACTCCCGCCCCGCGAACTGGGTAGGCACCCGACATGACCCAGCCACATTGATAGTATAGGAGGAGGACAAGCCCGCTACCCGGGAAGTCGACGACCGAGATGGTGGTCGCCATTGTTGCACTTACGACCATTATGAAACCCATAATACAATTGACTGCAAATCCTTCAAGTGAGAGAGGGAGAGAGCAGTGTGCTCAGCCCCCTAGCACCATGCTGGTTGGCAGGAGGAACAAGAGTGAAGCCAGGTCGAGAAGAAGCGAGAGACGATGGAGGTGACTAGAGTGAGAACCCCTGCAACCTACACTCAACAATCTTCAGGCGATAACATTAACAATCTACACTCAACAATCTTCAGGCGATAACATTAACTTACCACCTGAAGGTGAAGTTCCAAACCCCAACGAGGGTGGGCGAGATTTGCGATGAATAAGTCATGGCACGTGAATGTTATGTGCAAGAAATGAAGCCGACGAAAGGCGGGGTAAATGTAATAGAGCCCTTGGATGACAACCGTTCCCCACCACCTAATCTTGAGTTTAGCATAAGGGGAGAAGCCAAGAACAAGCCACTCCCTGACAAGTTCTCCAGGCCCGTATAAGCTCAAAGGCTCACAAGGAAAGGACCTGCTACGCCGGTAAAAGGCCAAACACCTACGGGAGTACTTTTGTTGAAAGTGTAAGCTGTGTTTGATTTCGATAATGTACAAATTATGTATGAAATTGTGATTGTCTCCCAGGAGTATGATGTTTTTTATCCAAGTCCTAGGGTGAGTCCAGTTTAAAATACTGCTCACGCCTGCAGGGTCAACCGGGTGAGTGTAGTCTAACGCACTACTCGACCATCATCAAGTCTCTAAGTCCCCAGGGCGAGTCCATCAAGTCCCTTAAAAAAAGGAAAAGAGAAGAAGAAGAAGAAAAAGGGGAGAGAAAAATAAAGCACAAATCAAATCATCAACAAGAAGAGATAGTGGAAGAAATAAAAGAGCACATAAGAGCCTATCATGGAAAAGAAAGCGTTAAGTGTGCCCGCCATCCCCGGATGGACCCATCATGGGTTCTCTCAAACATGGACTCAGCTTCTCCTTCTATTGTCGGCTCCTCAAGGGCTTCCCTTACTGGCAACTCGACCCTAGTCTCTTGCAGGACCGTGACAGAGATCGTGGTAGCAGTAGTGGAGGTCAACACGACCTCAACCTTGAGAAAGACCACCAGATCCTCTTTGGCCTCCACTACCGCCTCCAAGAACTCAACCTCCGGCAAAACCACTAGGACTTCTTGGAATCCCTTGGGGTGGCGAGAGGAACGTTATTGAGTGCCACAACTGGATAGAGAACGGAGACGAAATATGAAACAATAAGAGGAGGGGGGGAAGAGCAAGAAAAAGAGATTCAAGGGAGCGGGAAGAAATTGAAGACAGATGGACTCAAAGCCAAAACAAACTTGGGGTTAAATAGACATTTGCAAGCCTTGAAGTTCTCCAGATAGCAAGAGAGCACCTGCTACAGAGGGGAGAGTGGGCTGACACATATCCCGTGATGCGTGCTTCACGAAGCCAGATGGGGTAACTGGGAGAGAAATTGCCAGACGTTACCCAAGGAGAGGGTGCCAGACAGATGCATTCTAGGGCAACGTGGCCCGTCAGAAGCACACCATCAGGACAATTCATGAGTGAAGAAATTTCCACTGAACCTGTTTAGTAAGAATTAGCAGTGTAACTAGGAGGGATATTGCCCACCTGACCCATGATAGTTGGGCTTGGGCAAAACAATGAGGCCCAAGGCAGCCTGGGCCTTACCCTTTTACGACCCCAGAATCGCCGAAAGGACCTGGGTCTCCTTTTACATCAGCTGACGAAGGCCACCTTGCATGGGAAACCAGACGAAGGGGGACATATGGGAGATTCAAGCAGAATCTTTTAATAAATGGACCTAACATAAAATATTCAATTAAATGAGGGTTAAGTTTAATCAGAGTGAGAATTCAAAATTATAATGACCTCTAAACATATATATATATATATATATATATATATATACACATATGTTAAATCATCACTTTCTTAAAAACCTTTGAGCCGATACGATCAGCACATAATTAAAATTCAAAGATATTCATATATACACATAATTATGAAAATAATAAGAGCCCTCTTTAAAAAAGAAAAAGAAAAAAATGATGATCAGAATTACCAACCTGCAAATTTCCGATGAAGTATGAAAACAGAAGCAAGCCAAAGATCGAGATTAAAACTGTGAAGCAGTTTTCCCAGAAATCAAGAGTTGTTTCAAGGTTTTGACCAAGTGAACTGCCAATCATTTGGAATGCAGGCTATGTATGAGTTAATAAAATCAGAAAACATTAATATGTATAATATGCACAAAATAAACAAGCAAAATCTAAAGTAGTCTAAAATATATATTAATACGCCCACGATATCATATAACACGTCATGATAAACAACGACTATCATCTAAACAACAACAAAAAAAAAAAAGCAGTCATATACATTAATGTAGTCAGGCACAGATTATTGAAGATAATAGTTGATGCTTCTTGGATATTCCTGGATGGAATGTGAGTTTTTTCTATAGGAAAGCAAATGTAGTGGCTCATAGTTTAGAAAAATTTGCTTTATCTTGTGAAAATGAGAGTGTTTGAATGGAAGATGTTCCATCATCGATTATAAGTATGATTTTGACAGATAAATTAGTTTGTAATGGTTGATAATCAATGAATTAGGACAGGTTTTTGGGGCATGACTACATGGATATATATATATATATATATATATATATATATATATATATATATGAGATCAGAGTTGAAAACATTTTTCTTTCATGATTTAACTTTCTCTAGGAAATAAATTGATTTTCGTGCGGTTTTTTTTTTTTTTTTTTGGTTTTTGTATGATCTATTTTCACCCAAATTAATTATACCTTATCTTACCGGCCTCTGTTAATTTTATGATAATTAATAATTATAATAGAATAATATCCACTTTTTTCGTTTACTTTTCTTCTGATAGTAAAATAACCCAAATATTGTTGTTATGATCATGAGTGAGAACCAAGGAATGGAATTATGGCAATGGAAATTATATACTGACTAGCTAGGAATTTTAAGGGAAACAATTAACGTCTTTATACCTTCAAATTATTATCTATAATTTGTTGAAATTAATATTGTGGTAGCTGAATTACTACTTTGACACGCAGGACATTTAAACTATAACTTAAATCAAATATCACTTTCATTCGATTTTAATCATTGAAATAAGTAAAGAAAAAAAATATGCACATGGCATAATTTTAATGAACGGCTGGATATTAAGATCATGGGAAATGCTATATCTCCCGCTTGGAGCTCCCGCTGGAGATTAGTGTATTTTTTATGTGTTTTTTTTAAATTATTTTTTATATAGATTTTTTTAATAATTTTAAATATTTTTAAAAAATAAAAAAATTCAAAATATTATTAAAAAATATTTTCTTAATCACGAAGTAAAATAAAAAATAATAAAAAAATATTTTTTTATTTTACTTCGTGATTAAGAAAATATATTTTAATGATTTTTTTTACTTTCTAATTAAGGAAGTATTTTTAATGATGTTCTAAATTTATTTTATTTTTTTTAAAATATTTTTATAATTTTTTATTTTACTTCATGATTAAGAAAGTATTTTTTTAATATATATTTTTTTACTTTCTGATTAAGAAAATATTTTCTAAATGATGTTTTAAATTTATGTTATTTTTTAAAATATTTTAAAATAATAAAAGATCTATATAAAAAATTACTTAAACAAAACACATATAAAATAACACTACACCCCCAACGGGAGCTCCGAGCGGGAGCCCCCAGCAGGGGCTATAGCATCACCCTAAGATCATAGGATTATCACGCACATATATCTTAGTATTTCTAGTGGTAGTACGATGTAGTAATATTGTCTCAAAGTGGTACGTATATACTTTCAATATTATATTATATATGTTTGATTATATTGTTAAAAATGGGGGAGAAAGTTTAAAGGAACAAATTAAAATGCATGTACGAGTATATATATATGTACACGTGTGATGAAAAAAGATAGCATGTGAGACATGCATATATGGTTGATCTTGATCAGATTAAAACAAAAATTTGAAATATCTCAACAAAAAAAGTGTAACATGCACAAACCTCAAATTTCGCAGGCCCCACCAGAAACAAAACATGATCTTTTGTGGAAAATCCATGGACGCCAATATACCGGATTGACGGGCTTTTTGGAATATTCCAAAATCAAAGAGAGTGGTATTTGGTTTTTCTATAGAGCAATAATCATTTAAAATTGTGTAATTTCCAAAACCATCATCACAGTCTAAAGAAGTAGTCTTGCTACATCCAATATCATGCTCACAGGCCAACTGCCAGCATGTGGTCTCTCGTTCGATGGAGAAGAAGTACCAAAAAGCACCCAGTACCTGATCACCAATATTTCATCCATCTCTTAAATATTAATGATTAATAGTGCAATTAATTATAAATCAGTATAAAATTCTATATCATGAGATATATATATATATATATATATATATATATATATATATTTAAATGAATCGGTATGATGAAACTTACATGACTAGCAACGAGATACAGATAGAGATTCAATGAACCTTTCATCACTATATTAATTTTTTTTTGAGTAGTTGTAGATGGGATGTTAGTCTCAGTCTGTTTGACTTTTCTCCACACTGATCTGTAGATGCTGAAAATTCTTGGCACATATTGCGAAAATACAACTGCATTTAGGAATTTCCTTAAGTTCCAGAATTTTGAACTGCTCATTTTAGGAATTCTTGGCAGTAGCACCTGTTGTGTTCATAAATATCAAAACTCTACTTAATTATATAAGTAATATTGTTTGAATTTATAAAATTAGAAGCAGAAAAGTTAATTTGTGATATATAGTACCTGGGGGATTGGAAGAATACCGAGAATATAACTTAGGTAGTCTAACCACGTGTAACCCCTTGATCCTGGTCTTGGCGGAGTAACCAAATCCCCGAAAGCAATCAAATCCAGAAGCGATCGCAAACAAATAGCAATGATTTCCAAAGTGTTATCTATAGTAATGCATTTGGTAGCCTCGTTGATGACAGGAAGATATAAGAACAAAGGGTCCACTGCTACTGCAACTACGCGCACCACTAAAAACGCCACATCCCAATGGAACAACCACCTCATTTTTTAACCATATATAGTACCATTATTCTTGCGACCTTGCCTCTCCATATCGGCCACGTCCCTGGTCAGCGCAACATACAGATGTATATATATATATATATATATATATATATATATATGGACCAAAAAACATTAATAGAGAGGTAGCAATTATATATATATATATATGCGCATGCGTATGCATGTATATATACAGTACATATATAGTCAACATGACAAGTGCTTTATATTCATTATTATTTTAACTATTATTATTACGTCATCCTTCATGTGTTATTAAATCATGAGTAGAAAATTATTTATTATGATTTTTTTTTTTTTTTTGCAATCATTTAATGTCACATAAAAAAAAGAAGATAAAATAACATTTTTAAGACATCGTATAAATTTACACTCCACATAGAACGTTTTCTAATTAATAGATGGAACTCCGCATTCTTATAAATTGAAGGAGGTTTCAATTACAACGCAAATAATTTGGCTAAATCAATCGGTGGTATAAAATAAAATTAAATCTCGTCTGTCATGGAGTCTAGATTATTTAATTAACAAGTTCTTTATAAAAAAAACTAAAAATTCAAAGACGGATTGATCTATATTTAATCCATAAAATATACTAATTAATAATTAAAATGCTGTACGTATTAATAATGATGCTTTCAGATATTATAAAGAATCTATAGAAATATTTTTACATAATAATCGATCGCATTAAGGATCAAATTAATCACCGTAGAACTATATATATATATATACAGAAACCAACACTCCACTTGGAAAATTATTTCAAGTAGAGCACTGCCAAATTTTAATTTATTTGCTTCTAAAATCATTGAAGTACGTACGTACTTGCGAAAACTAGTGAAGCATCTCATTACCAAACTCCTCATCTTGGTTATAACAACACGGTTTTCCCGGCCCGATGAAGAATTGAGCCCTGAAAAGTTGATCAACCCAAGGATCAATTACTTCTTCATGCACCCTAATTTACAAGAAATAATCAAAAGGTTGAAGGATGATAAGAACAAATTAAATATATTGGTGGTAGTGACGGCCCGGTGGATTACCAAAGACCAATGTTTTATATTCTTTGGTCTTATATTCCAATTTAAGTTGGAACAGAATATATTTCGGTTTCGGTACATTTTAATATACCAGTTATTTCGGGATTAGTTATATATATATACATATAGTGTGGTGTCAAGAGACCGGTCATATGAGCGGTAATATTCAGATGGCCTGTCATAGTAGCAGTACTCAAAAAATAAAGAGCTGAGAAATTATTCAAAATAATTAATGATATTTAAAAAAATTAGGGGACATATTCAAAGGTACAAAAAAATTTAAATTATATAAATCTTTTTAGATTTTAAAATCACATGAATGCCAACTAGATTTGCAATTTACAAAAATGTCATCTAAACTCAATAAAATTACAAAATTATAATTAAAACAATCCAGAATGGAATGAAACCGGAATTGGAATAGGGATGTATGGAATCAAATTAATATATCGTAAGAACTTGAGAGAATTGACTAATCTATTTGTAGGCATAGTACTTTTATTCCACTAGTACTAACCATAACAAAAATATAATAAAAAAGTAATACACCACTGCTCTAATGTCCAGACCAATTACTATAAATCTATTAAGTTATTAACTTGATTCGGATTATCCATACAAAATGAGGAATATGGTACTTGAAGCAACATTAACTTTTTAACTCAACTTTTGGAAACAAAAGTACTTGGCCAAAAAATTCGAATCCTACACTTGCGGAACTTTAAACTTTAAACCGTTTCTAACGAAATTCAACAGAATACCTCCAAATATACAGAAAAAACTAAACACAAAGCGAACGAAAGTGGAAAAGAGACGCAAAAACCAAACTGGAACCGAAAGACAAAATAAAAAAAATAAAAAAACAGAGAATCGAATAATGACAAAGTTTGAAGAATGAAGACAATCACTCGGGAGGTGCTGGATTGGCAAAACAAATCGATGAAACTGAAATAATAAAACAAGATAATATAAGCGCACCGAACAAGGAGAGTACTACGTACTAAGAGTAATTAGAAAACCAGGATGTACATTACAGGATGGAGAACTCCGTGGCGGACCAGTACTGCAAGAAGGAAGATTTTTCTAGTATCAGGAGGTTAGCGGAAATTGGTGAGTCAGAGACATGGGCGACGGCGGCTTATATAGACGTTTACAGCCGAGAAATGATATTTATAATTTTAAACTACGCAAGATTTATGCATATTTTAAAAAAAATAATAAAAGAAAAAATCTTGATGGATCAAGTTATGGTGTAAAACTAAAATCTAATTTATTGCCATTGTTGAAAAAAAAAAAAAAAAAGGAATGGAGAATTGCCGGTTTGACACCTAGTAATATTTTTATTACGACATGTTCTCATGGGGACGGTTCTCATGCTACATCCTGCTCTTAATTCATAATCCAAGTCAAGCCACACAAATCGAATCTTAGTTTTGAAAGGGACAGAAATGGTCCCCACACTTCCTATTCACTGCATGCCCACGTAGTACCGCGTGACCCTACCAATTGCAGGAAATTGATGAATGGTCGATGAATCTGAATGCGATCTATATGTCATATCACTAAAAGAAAATTATTTATTTATGATGAATTAATTCTAGTAAAATAATTATTTATAATAAAAAAATAGTTATAAATAATTTTTTATTATAATAAATTAATCATAAAAGTCTATTTTTCTTATAATATGTGTATGTGTAAATCAAGCACCTGAATAATCTACAAGTTTTCTTGCTGACCATGCATGAACTTAATTCAAAGAAAAAGGCATTGCATTAATTAGTTTTGCTTCATATTTCAAATACAGATATCAGTTGCTATAGGATCAATAAAAAAAGGAAGATATCCATCACTTGCAACTTTTATTGTACATGGTCCCTTGAGAGTACTAGCTAGCATTTATTATTGATACCAAATTATAACCATCAGAGTATGCATTTATCATCAATATCCTTAAGCAACCTGCAAGCAAGTTATCACCATTAATCTGTAATATTCTAGGTTTGGTCTCCAAGCTGTGCCTGGATTTAAAATATAAATTAAATAATTAAATTTTACCAACTTTATTTTTGTCACTTCTCATCTTTTACAAAAGATCTCATTCAAGTAAAGTCACAATCTGATATACTTCAATACATCTTATTGTAAAGTATTTTTTATTATGAAATATATTTAATATATCACATCTAACGACATCAGTTTTTAAATCTTTATGATATCTGTTTCTAAACCTATCATTTCTTTTTTTAGGATAAAATAGATCTAAATTAGTAGGCCATGTTTTTTTACAAGTACCGCTACGTGCATGTAGATATAATGTGAGACCGGCTAGCTAGATATATAAATGGTAAAGTCACTTTTCAAAATTTCCAAAATTCCTCATAATTAACTTCATTCACAAACATCACTCAAACATACACTTTTCATTTCTAATTTAAAATTTTCAACCATTTTCGTCTGATCATTATTCAAACATAAAAATTAATACAATTTTTATAAATTTTCAAAAAATGTTAAAAAGGTATATTTAAACAATTTTTAATTGTATTTATTCACTTTCACAAGCTTCAATATAATACTTATATTAAAAAATATTTTTATTCAATTTTTTCTCACTACTTTCTCATAATCCAATAAAATATTTTCACTCAAATTATTTCATTACTATTCATCAAGTTGGAAGATGAATGCGTGAGGGAATTGAAGGTAGAGATGGAAACAGAAAGATGATATTATGAGAGAACTTTAGCACGAATGGACAGAAGAGATGAGAATCTTTGAAGGAAGCGGGAGAGAAGTTTGAGAGAAGGGAATTAAAGGCTAGAGCAGTTTTCTACAAAATGGTTTTCTCTCTCTCTCATGTTCTTCTTAAAAGCTGATGGTGGGAATTTGACGTTGTGCATTTACATTATAATTGTGGTAGAAAGCTTACGTGTCACTTAATTATTTATGAGCTGTTAATTGGGAGTAATTAGATGGACTGGTGCTAAGGTTTTGTTAAAAATAAAAAAATAAAAACCAAAGAAAGAAAAAAAGTTGTTCTACTTAGAAAGGTTAAACGGGTTGCATGTGGAGTTTCAATTTAAGCATCGATCGAGCTTCTCAAAGCTATCTTGATCAGGGTAGTCAGAGTTGACAATAATCAAGGAAAAAGATCTTGTGGAGAGCTTCAACGCGCATGTAGCAGTCACCGTGACCAGCACTAGTGGAGGCCACAACAAACAGTTTAATTGACCTTGCATCAACTTTTTTTTTTTATTTTTAAAAGAAGATGAGTACTCAATTTTATTAATAATCTTTATCTATGACGGAAGAATACTTTATAAAAAAAAGGAGCTTGAGGGTTACATATATAGAACCCGAAAACCAAGCTCCTAAAAAGTACGTGGGCATTGTTTAAAACAATTATAAAGTGGTTACAAATGGAAATCTAAGGAAAATATTAATGCCAAAGGTTCGGAATACTTGCGCTGCACGTACGATCAAAGGCAACAAATCATCCATTGCTTTGTTGGTTTTCTTACATTTGGGAAATTTACTGACCTACCAGCTACCGGGGGAACAAATAGATAACTAGCGCCCTTAGAGTGCAAGGCACAATTGCTAACTAGCGCCCTTTGAAAATGTCACTTTATTCTGCAACATTGTTGACAGTTTACAATATCTTTCTTTAACTCGACCTGATGTATCCTTTACTATTAACAAGGTCTGCCAATTCATGTATAACCCAAAAAGTACCCTCTAGACAGTAGTCAAAAGAATACTTCGATATCTGAAATTCACAATTAATCATGAGTTATTTTTATTAAAAAAAAAAAATATGGTTTCACTCTTCATGTATATTCAGATGTTGATTGGGCAAGGTACCCTAATGATAGGAGGTCTACAGGAGGATTTTGTATCAGTTCTAGGAAGCAATACACTGTTGCTCGTTTCAATACAGAGACTAAGTATAAGTCTCTAGCCAATGCCACTGCCGAGCTCATATGGCTGCAAACTTTGATCAAGGATCTTGGTTTCACACTTTCATAGCCATTTGTTCTATGGTGTGATAACTTGGGAGCCACATACTTGAGCTCAAATCATATCTACCACTCCCGCACCAAACATATGGATATGAATTTTCAGATTGTCAGAAATAGAGTAGCAGCTAAGACTCTACAGGTTCAATTCTATAGCAGCAAAGATCAACTTGTTGATATCTTCACAAAACCTTTAGTTGCTAATCAATTCTCCTTTCTTCGATCGAGTCTTAACATGATTGGCATTTCATTAGACTCGAGGGGCGTATGATCCTAAATTCAAAAGCTACACATTCAGAAAATACCAAGTTGCACAATCCACATCAGCAAGTCTAGAAGATTCCTTATTTTTGTCTTTTACTGAATCACTTGTAACAAACTTTTATTCTTTTTTATGCATTTCTTCATTACACACTTACGACACTTGTGCCTATATAAGTTGTGCAAAGGCTCTATGTAAAATACAATGGAATTCATGAATACTCAGGAAACATTCTTTCTTCTATCATGTAGTATAGAGCACGTTA
This sequence comes from Juglans cinerea, assembly GCA_961763995.1. Lineage (NCBI taxonomy): Eukaryota > Viridiplantae > Streptophyta > Magnoliopsida > Fagales > Juglandaceae > Juglans > Juglans cinerea. The sequence continues at coordinate 1,475,929 of CAUIVZ010000011.1, read as the reverse complement.
AGTATTTACAGGATATAATCTATATAAATATAATATTTTGGAAAAACTCATGATGGATCAAATTATGATGTAAAATCTAATTTATTGCCATGATATCTATATTTTTAATAGTAATGCTTATTTTTCTGTGTACGAATAAATACAAATGAGAATTGCGATTACTTGATTTTAAGATTGGAGAATTGCTCATTGTTTTAAAAAAGGAATGGAGAATTGCTGGTTTGACACCTAGTAATATCTTTATTACGACATTATCACCCAACAAATGAAGATATATAAATAAATAAATTTAGAATATTATCGTCTCTGCATGACAATTATCTTTTCCATTAATTCAGAGGATGATGCTGCAGCTGCCGCTAGGAGCTCCCGCCGGAAATCATTAAAAACACTTCTTAAATTAGAAAGTAAAAAAAAAAAAAATTATTAAAAAATATTTCGTGATTAAGAAATTATTTTTTAATAATATTTTAAATTTTTTTATTTTTTAAAAATATTTAAAATTATTAAAAAAATCTATATAAAAATTAATTTTAAAAAATACATAAAATATACTTGTTAGAGCTCCAACCGGAGCCGCTTCTAGCTGGAGCTCTAACATTATTCTAATGAGTAATTCTACATATAATTATGAAGTGCGTAAACGTCGCGTAACTGCTTTAAAAAAAATGAGGTCTACTATAAAAAAATAATTTTTTTCATATAAATTTCATATTTTATTAAATTTTTTAAAAATAATTACACGAATTTACGATTGTAAATATGTTTTCTCTATTCTAATTCAGAATACAAGTCAAGCCACACAATTCCTTTTTTTCTCTCTACTTTTGAAAGAGACAGAAATGGGTTCCCCACAGCCTCCCATTCACTCATGCCACGTACTACCACGTGACGGAAGCTGGATATCGTCACTAAAAGTACAACACTCGAAACTTATTAGGATTTCCTACGTACGCAAGAATCTTTCCCATTAATTTATAAAAAATGCTGCACGGCAATTTTTTTAATTAGTGATTAAGTAAGTACTTTTCAATTTTTTAATTATGTTGTAAAAAAAAAACAAATTCTAATATTTAAAAATATAAAAAATAATAAAAAAGACTTTTTGTTCTCATGGGGACGGTTCTCATGCTACATCCTGCTCTTAATTCATAATCCAAGTCAAGCCACACAAATGTAATCTTAGTTTTGAAAGGGACAGAAATGGTCCCCACACTTCCTATTCACTGCATGCCCACGTAGTACCGCGTGACCCTACCAATTGCAGGAAATTGATGAATGGTGGATGAATCTGAATGCGATCTACATGCCATTAAGAAAATTATTTATTTACGATCAATTAATTCTAGTAAAATAATTATTTATAATAAAAAAATAGTTATAAATAATTTTTTATTATAATAAATTAATTATAAAAGTCTATTTTTCTTATAATATGTGTATGTGTAAATCAAGCACCTGAATAATCTACAAGTTTTCTTGCTGACCATGCATGAACTTAATTCAAAGAAAAAGGCATTGCATTAATTAGTTTTGCTTCATATTTCAAATACAGATATCAGTTGCTATAGGATCAATAAAAAAAGGAAGATATCCATCACTTGCAACTTTTATTGTACATGGTCCCTTGAGAGTACTAGCTAGCATTTATTATTGATACCAAATTATAACCATCAGAGTATGCATTTATCATCAATATCCTTAAGCAACCTGCAAGCAAGTTATCACCATTAATCTGTAATATTCTAGGTTTGGTCTCCAAGCTGTGCCTGGATTTAAAATATAAATTAAATAATTAAATTTTACCAACTTTATTTTTGTCACTTCTCATCTTTTACAAAAGATCTCATTCAAGTAAAGTCACAATCTGATATACTTCAATACATCATATTGTAAAGTATTTTTTATTATGAAATATATTTAATATATCACATCTAACGACATCAATTTTTAAATCTTTATGATATCTGTTTCTAAACCTATCATTTCTTTTTTTAGGATAAAATAGATCTAAATTAGTAGGCCATGTTTTTTTACAAGTACCGTTACGTGCATGTAGATATAATGTGAGACCAGCTAGCTAGATATATAAATGGTAAAGTCACTTTTCAAAATTTCCAAAATTCCTCATAATTAACTTCATTCACAAACATCACTCAAACATACACTTTTCATTTCTAATTTAAAATTTTCAACCATTTTCATCTCATCATTATTCAAACATAAAAATTAATATAATTTTTATAAATTTTCAAAAAAATGTTAAAAAGGTATATTTAAACAATTTTTTAATTGTATTTATTCACTTTCACAAGTTTCAATATAATACTTATATTAAAAAATATTTTTATTCAATTTTTTCTCCCTGCTTTCTCAGAATCCAATAAAAAAATTTCACTCAAACTATTTCATTACTATTTACAAAATTTTGAGATACTTTACTAATATCTTAAGCATCCAAACAGTACTAAGTCTAAAACAATTAAGGTGAGATCCACTACCTTTGACCTAACTTATCCTAAGCCAAAATCAAGCTCCATCCCTGTTTCCAACTGCAAGGTCTTACTCGGCCTCTAAGTGGTCACAAAAGTAATTGTGTGTGTCTCTTTCGCTCTTTCATTTAGAAGTGTATGTGTGCAAATGGCAGGTGACATCTGCTTTAAGATTAGGGTAGTGATCTAACTGAACTGAGCTGGGTTTTGGATTGTTGAGCTCGGCTAGATTAAAAAATTTCGAGCTTGAGCTTGAGCCTAACCTTGAGATTTTTTTTCCAATCTTTGTTTGAGCTTGGCTCGATAAGCTAAGTTTCCAACTCGAGCACGATTAAAAAACGAGCTCGAGTCAAGTTGAGTCGAGCCAAGCTGAGTTGAAATGAGTAGAGCCAAAATTGTTTATTTTTTAATTTTTGAATTAAATTCAATAATTAAGAAATTAGATAAATAATAAATCTAAATTTAATAAAAAATTTAAAACTAACAAGTATACCCTTTATTGAATTAGAAAATTGTAAAAAGTTATAAATAATTAGTATTTAACTAGTTTATATTTATTCATAATAACCATATATTATATGCCTACATAAATTACCAATACATATAGATAATATGATACTATATATCAACATTTCATATATGGTTTCTTACATACTAGTATATGAAATTATTAAATCTTACTGGCTAACTATTGTACAAATTATAAAAGCTATAAAGTACATTCAATATGTAGGCATAATTAATTAGGTTACATATTATATGTTTAATTATAAAAGGTGTTATGTTTATATTATTAACCAATAAATATATGTATATATACACATTTATCAATATATGAATGAGATTTAATCAAGTCAAGCTAATGAGTCGACTCAAGTATAAACAAGAGGGCCTTAAATGAGCCTTAGCCGAATCGAGTCGAGTTTAGCCATATATATGTCATTTACTAATAGAGTGGGGATCTGTTGTCACGGGTGAGTATTTTTTTTTTCCATGAGTCAAGTTCGTTTTGAGTTTAACCAAGCGAGTATCGAGTGGACTATTGAACGGATTGATTCATTTATAACCCTATTTAAGACCCCCAGTTCTTATTCAACTAGACTTGATAGGCAAGAAAATTGAAATGAATCAGTAGTTGCACAATAATGTTGGTTGTGGACAACATTTGTCATTAGACAAGACAATGTCATTCGATTTTATATGCGAGTAGAAAACTCAGATATGTTCGTAAGGTCTCTGACATTGCAATATATGCAATAAACGAGTCAAAAATAGACCTAAAAGCTTAATATTAAAAATAGAATGTTATATTGAATACAGGCTCTCTTTTAGAGTTACGCAAGCATATAACAAAAACTTATTCAACAACCAACAAAGATAAATGACAGGGAGGAAAAAACTAGATAATTCGATAAAATTATCACTATTCCCCATAATTTATTTGTTCAGGGTTGAAATTGCCTGGTGAAGGAATTATGTGTACCACCTGACAGCTAGCCATATGGTCCACAAAATAACTTGAAGATTGACTTGTAGATGGGATTAAGGCTACCGCGGATCTTGGATACCCTAGAGGTGGATTGTTAATTGTAGTACAGGGCAAAAAAGTGAATTATAGTGATAGTCAAGATACAGAAATGGCAAAGGACTAACAGTGCAGAGTGAACACCTATTCTGACTCCTACCTTGAGAACGAGGGTTGTGTTTGTAATGAGCTTCTTCATCTTTTCAACTTTCAATTGAGGTTTGGTATGGTTGGTATGCTAGGAATGCAGGTGTAACTGGATTATCTTCTGCACGGCCTTCAAGCTGGCAAACTAAACCCAGAACTCCCACAAGTCAAGGCACTTACACTTCGCAACAATCAAAGAAGACACTTGTTGGTGATGCCATTCTCTAAGCACATTGGAAGACATTCTCTCTTGAAAGATCGAAAATTTTCTAAACAACGATCCATGAAAAACATCCATGTTCCAATTAACTAGTTAAACTTTTCAACATAAGCTACATAATAAAGACCAGCAAACAAGTGAGGAGTCTTCTCACTTACCATCAATATAATTCCTTTTGCGTATAATTTGCTTTCGATCGTCTACAAGGAAGTGCAATTTTCCGTAACCCACTCTACAAGATTGATGGAATGGTACATGGGTTGGAAAGTACTAACGGGAAATTATGGGTGGATCAACTTGTGTTGAGTGTTAAGGACATTATCAGTAGGTTGATGATGAGTTTACCTCATTCAAGGGGGTTAGTACCGGGGTTCCATCATCTACTACTACTTCGCCTCCTACTGGCGCTAGGAAGACAAAAAAGCATAAGTGAGGTATGAGGTTTGGCGATACACAAGAGCAGAAGAAGAATTTAGATGGTCAAGCAGACTTGGAAAGACATTTGTTGGTGGATTTAAACTCCTATATGGAAGAGTTTGATATTTTTATTTGGTTGATGATAAATGTTGTCAAATATCCTGTCATTGGGGAGACAGATCGTAATGTTTGGTTATCCCTATTTCTATAATTGCCTTAGAGTCTTGTTTTAGCACCGGGGCACATATTGGATCCCTTTAGGAGTTTATTGTCTCCTACCATTGTAGAGGCTTTGATTTTAACTGAAAACTGGATTGAAATGAAGCCGATTCAAGTTCGGTAGGTGGCGGATTATGTGGATTACTGCAAGGAGGAGGATGAGTAAGATAGAAGCAATAATTACTCTTAATTAATTCTTTGTTGTAAGTTGTTTTATGTTTCATATTTGAAATTAATTTTGATTTCAACTGATATAGGCTTAAATTCGGGGAAAAAACTCAATCGTAATCTACTTCGGGCGCGCATTGATACACATATGGTTTGTTAATTCATCCCCTTACATGCTTGTATTTGTTTTCTTACATTTTCTAATTCAAGTACCTTTATTTTTGAGACATCATATTCTCATTTTCATCCAGGTTTTTTATGTTTTTGTTTCATTTTCATATGGTAACATGGTTATTAACATATTGTGCAATGCATCTTGGATACTAGGTACCTTGGAGGGACTATTTCTAAATTCTAATAGATTTGTCATTCTAGAGTACATAAACTATTTGTAATAGTTTTATATTAATTTTGATATTTTTTGAATATTTATTTATAAACTTTGTTTAGGGATTGTGATTATTTTAGATTAATTTGTAATAATTTAGATGCAGACTTTATTAATTGAGAAATGATACTTACAGTGGTGAGTGTGCAAGCGCCGTGCAGTCGCTTTGAAAAAAGTGAATAAATATAGGACCCACATGAAAATAAATTAATTTTTTAATTGTGGACCCTACTTTTTTTCAAAGCGACTGCACAGCATTTGCGCATTCCACGACTGTATGTAGCATTACTCTTATTTATTTTTAGTTTGAAAGCATGTATTTTTTCATATGGGCTGAAAGTCATTTATGGGCCCAGTGTTGTAAAACAGCCCCTAAATTAATAGATTATGAGCTTCAAAAAAGAATTTTGGGCTCAATTAGCCAAAACTACCAAAACTAAAATTAAAACTACCAAAACTAAAATATCGCACCATGATCAAGATCCGACCATCAACATTCATGTGCTCTATAACCCTTTTTCATCTATGTAAACAATTATAATTGGATAATGGTTCAAAGTATAAAAATACATCCAATAATTTGTGGGTGCCACTCTACTTTCTTTCTTTCTCAAATTCATATGATAATGTGCAGCAATATTAGCGTGCTTTCATTTATTATTAGTGTTATAAATATATACATGAAGTTGGTGGATGATCATTTAGATTCCACATTTTAGAATTCTATCACACTTATGTATCAACTATTGGGATTACTAAATTTATGAATGTATCTCATTAATTCATGTATCAACCTTTCATATTTCTTATCCCCTTATCCCTATAAAAAAGTGTATTGAGGATTATTTGTATAACACAAAAAATTCAAAGTAAATAATATCTTACTCTACAATTTTTCTATTCTCTTTCTATTTCTCTTAAGTTTTACAACACGTGATTTGTACGATACTCTAGCCAATCGTTGTATTCTTTTGATCTTTGGCAATATATTAGAATAGCATTTTAAGTTTCTCTTCCATAAATATTGATATATGCTTATTGCAATATAAATGATCATTTTCTAAATCTTGATATGATCTATATGATATATTATATAGAGTGTAATGTTATCATATCAATGTGATGAATATTCTTAACTTCTAGGTTTGTTTGCATGATTGAGTTTCTATCCAATTTAATATTAGACTCGTTTGAGAGTTTTGCCCAATTATTCATGAAGAATATTTGGGTGCAACTCTTGAACTGTCCAAAGTTGACAGTTTGGGGTTCTATAATCTATATAGTAGATATATTCAGTATGAACTCTCATGTTAGGTTTGGAATTTTGGTTCAAAGTTTCCTTTCATTATTCAAGTGTGTGGTTCGTAAGTGTCTCACCCGTGGATAAGTGCAAACACTTTTTGCGACTAGCATACTTATAGAATTATGGAGAAATGCTGTCCAAATTATGACTGACATGAGAGTAAAGGAATGAATATATATATATATATATATATATACACACACACACACACACACGATGTAGATGATAGTCTCTAAAATGAGATTGGACCAATTACCTTATATTATGGAAAAACATAGTCATTCCAAGTTCGTGGATGGTGCGATGACGACGCTTAACAGCCCCCTTTTGTTCATGAATATAAGGGCAAGAGAAACGATGAAGAATATAACTTTGACTTTGGACATGTGACGTAAATTGATGGTTAAAAAATTCACCCCCTCCACCATATTGAAAAGATTTTATTAAATTGACATTCAACATATTTTTCAAACAAGAGAAAATAATTAAAAAAAATCAGATTTTTTTTAAGCAAGGGAATAAGCCACGTGTATTTGGAGTGAGCATCAACTAAGCATGCATAATAGTGAAAATTTTCAACACGAAAAATAGGGGCAAGTCCACAATAATCATAATGATTTTTATAAAAAAAAAATGTCAGAAGTAACACTAGAAGATGGTAAAAAATTTCATTTTCTATGTTTGAATAAGTCTTCAAGACTTGCTGACTTGAAGAGCGTAGGTCTGGGAGTGTCCCAAACGTTGATACCACACTTCTTCGGAGACCTACTGGAACCAAGTGGAGAAGTGAGCATCATAAGATGGGGACAAAGTATAGAGGTTACCCATATGTAGCCACAAGACTATTCAATAGAGAGAAGACCTTCATCTTATGTTGCACAGGGCACCCGATGGCAGCAAGGCTATCACAGAGACCTTTGAAAGTGCGTAAGTGATTGGTTAGGGTGGTGTTTGGTTCCGTCCATAGATATGCAAGCTGCTAGGTAAAGTGAAACTCACACTTCAAGGAATCCAAGGCATAGGCTTCCATCAAAGAGGACCAAACCTAAGCAGCTGACTCCAACCTGACAACAAGGCTAAGTGCCTCGTCTGAAAGGGTGCCGATGATCCACCCACGAAGTAGCCTATCTGATTTGCGCCACTAAATAAATTTTTCACTAAAGGAGGTCTAATCAGAGCCTGAAGCCCAATCAAGGGCACCATATGTTGGAGGTGCCGAGCTCTCACCGAGAAGATGATCAACCAGGTCTTGGCTTTCTGCGAAGGCCAAAATTTGCTCACGCCGCAATGGGTAATTGGAGTTGGTGAGGCGCAAGGTAACAAAACTCTCAATGTTGAGGGAGATGGTAGCCAAGGGAGTAAGACTTTGTTACTCTCACACAGGCTCGATCTGGTACCATGAAGAAGAGTGCACACAAGGTGTTTGAGAAAAAATACTCACTCATTGTGAGAGTACCAAGAGTCTTTGTATTCATTTATATACAAGGTACAAGGTTCTATTATGAATAATACTAGCTGTATTGACGGTTGGAATGCAAGATTATACAAGGAAAAATAAAGTTATAATTATCTATATGCTTCCGTTGGGTTGAGAGGTTCTCATTTATAGGCTAGCCGTTGGGTGAGTTGCCATCATGTATATAGACGTGAATCTGTATTTGGTATATCCCCATGATTGGTGCATAGCCGTTGGGGTTGAGCTGCGTTGATATCCTGAAATTAAATGCAAATAGTGGGGAGTTAATTAACTATTTGTATGTTTTCCACCCAATTTCAAGGGATCCATTACTAACAATTTCAAATGATTGTTAAATACTATTAAATATATATGCACTAAAGAACTACGAGTATTGAACAAAAACTGCACAAAATGGAGGTAAATAAGCAACTGCACATTTATGAATACCAATAAATAAGTAATTGGTAAATAAAAAAGATCGGACAAATTAAGCTTGAGACGAGGGAGTACTGCCTCTATACTCAACCGCCGACAAACCAAGGAACCTAACCACTATACAACACAAAATTACTAGACAGCTCATTCGCATTAATTGATCCGTAGCTTGCAAAACACAAAACTAGATACACACAACACCTTCGCATGCCGCAATTCTGAAATGCACGAATTAGCTGATCAACGATGATACAGAGTTGAAAATACAGAATGAACCTCCTAACTATATATTTATAGACGTACGAACTTATTTTGGCATTACAATAGGCTGAATAATTTGGTTACTGAGAAAATGGAAAATAGATTAGGAAAACACCATTTTTCAGCTTTTCTAAGGGCAACTTAATTCCCCATTGTGTACCACAGTACTTTTTTCTCCCGGCTGATAAGTAGCAAAAAGTGAAAAATCAGTACTGGTTCTAACCCAATACAACATCTAGAGGGGGGATAAATAAGTGTAATTCAATTTTACTGCACTATTTAAAAATATTGTCAAACAAGCAGTCAATCAATGAACATAAAAATAATCAACACATCAATTTGGTCACGAAATGGAATTAACTCATTTGAAAAACGTCTTCAAAATCTAAAACCACTAAGGATATAAGTCATCACCTAAAATTCACTATAGAAATCTAGTTTGTTACAACCGATTTAAAAACACTCCCAAGACCCTTGTAGTAGTTATATCTGGCTTGAAACATCAGGAGTGGACCACTCGATCTGTGCATGCATCCAGCTCTGGAACTCCGACCTTTCTATAGCTTCATCACGAGAACCTCTCGATCTTTGCTTCAATGGCAGCTCTGGAATCCCTTCCGGCCAAAGAACATTTACATCAAATGATTTAGCAGTAGTTGACCTCAAGCACAATAAGATGGGGATCTGATTTAAGAGAAAACGAAAGTATATGGAATGGAATCTTTCTCTATATGTTTTGCTCTCTTTATTCTCTATGCGTGCTTGCCAATTGAAGAAATGAACAAGCCTCCGTTTATAGTATGCATGGCACACAGTGCTGAAATCCTAGTCAAAGTCATAATTTTGAACATTCGCTTGAGTAGAGTGTTGAACGATTGAGTTCAAGTGCATGTTATATCAAAGAGTCGCTTGAGCCATGAGTTGAGCGGGTGTCGAGTGAACACTTTGTCTCGGTTACGGCTCGAACCAGTGTTTAGCAAACTCTTTGTATGATTGTATGCTCGAACGCCATCTCGAGCAAGTGTTGAGCGAACTTATCTCTATTAGGGTTCCGCTTGAGCCATGTTGAGCTGAATTCAATCCCTTTTCACTTTATCTCACTTAATACTATTACAACACAATTTAACATAGGTTGTCACATGAATATGCCAACACACTTATTTTACACTTACAAAGAATTTTCTTTGTAGATCAACCGTGAACGTCAAGAAGCAAGGAAAAGTTTTTCTTTGGAATTAATCTCATGCTTTAATTGTTGGGGTATATGTGGAGACTGGCTTTGGAGCTGAAAAAGTGTTTGCTAAAAGTTAGCTCGACAGTTGGCTCAAGCCAAGTTCGCTCGACTTAACTCGACATACCGCTCGAGCGAAAGTCAAGTCCGAGAGTTCACTCGACACCGCTTGACACTCCGCTCGAGCCAATGTTCATTTGGTTGTTCGCTCGAGTCGCGCTCGACAGTCCGTTCGAGCGAAGTACGCAGTTTTTGCCAAATTAGGGTTTCCAGCGCCACTCACTATATATATGTCATATTAGACTTGTGTTGGACGGCCATAAGCATATTTTGATAGAGAACAATTTTCTTGTGAGTGCATATTGTGTGAGAGAGCAAAAAGCCCTAGAGAGTGTGAGTTGAGATTGAGTGATTGTAATCTCCTTTGGTTAATAAGATTTCTGCAGCACCTGTGGACGTAGGCAATTTGCCGAACTACGTATATTGTGTGTCGTGTTCTTGATTGTGTTGCTTTTACTTTATTTGTCATCGTTGGTGTGTGTGCTTTGCATAGTATTTCACAACAACTGGTATCAAGAGCCAAGGTCGGATCTGAAAGAGAATGATGGCTGGAGATAAAGTGAACGCACTCGGGATCGAGAAGTTTGACGGCACTGATTTTGGGTACTGGAAGATGCAGATTGAGGATTATCTCTTTGGGAAGAGACTCCACCTTCCACTGTTGGGAAAGAAGCCGGAGAGCATGGCTGATGCTGAGTGGACCCTGTTAGATCGACAGGTTCTAGGTCTTGTTCGACTGACTTTGTTCAGAACAGTGGCACACAATGTCAGTAAAGAGAGAACCACGGCGGAACTCATGGCGACTTTGTCAAGTATGTATGAAAAACCGTCTGCGAACAATAAGGTGCACTTGATGAAGAAATTATTCAATCTGAAGATGTCTGAAGGTATGTCTGTAACCCAACACTTGAATGAATTCAATACGATCACAAATCAACTGTCCTCTGTAGAGATTGAGTTTGATGATGAGATCAGAGCATTGATTCTGTTGGTATCGTTGCCAAATAGTTGGGAGGCCATGAGGATGGATGTGAGTAGTTAAGTCGGTAAAGCAAAACTGAACTATGATGGCATACGTGACATGGTGCTTGCTGAAGAGGTACGTAGGAGAGACTTGGGTGAGTCCTCAGGTTCTGGATCGGCCCTGATTGTTGACAATAGGGGCAGAGGACATGGCAGGTCAAGCTCCAAGAGTAGGGGAAATAGCAAGACGAGATCTGGGCAGCATATCACGTGCTAGAGTTGTGGCAAGCTGGGCCACATCAAGAGAAACAACAAGAATCAAGAAAGTTATGAAGATGACGCTGTGAATGTAGTGGCAGAAGAAATTCATGATGCCTTACTTCTTGCAGTGCACAGTCTGATTGATGATTGGGTGTTGGATTCAGGGTCTTCGTTCCATAGCACTTCACATCAAGAAATCATGCAGAATTATGTTGCTGGTCATTTTGGGAAGATGTATGTGGCTGATGGAGAGGCATTGGATGTAGTGGGAGTGGGTGATGTGCATATCACACTTCCAAACAGTAGCGTGTGGACTTTACAGCAAGTTAGACATGTTCCAAATTTGAAGAAAAATCTTATCTCTGTGGGACAGCTTGATGACAGCGGTTTTGCAATAGCATTATCTGGAGGAGTTTGGAAGATCACCAAGGGTGCGCTAGTCTTAGCTCATGGTAAGAGATCTAATTCTTTGTTTTTGACATCAGGATCCAGTGATGTGCAGGGAAATACAAGAGTGAAAAAATGTAGGCTTGATCGCACGAAACATGTGAGGAAGCCAAAGGGGGTCAGCTTTGCCGTTCCTCATGAAAGCCTAGGTAAGTTGGCAAAGGTTGCCAAGATCGGTTCGAGACCGGAAACTCCTGGTGCAGTGGGAGTTGTGAATCGCCCTATGGATGTACTGACTAAAAGGGTGATGTATGTGGAAGACTGAAGTCGGGCTTGACTTCAGTGCGTCTTCTAGCTTGAAGATGGGAGCTGTGAGCTGCAGAGATGATAGGGCTTGGCTGGAAACAGTGGCTGGCATGTGGAGACCCAGTCTCCAAGTGGGAGATTGTTGGGGTATATGTGGAGACTGGTTTTGGAGCTGAAATAGTGTTTTCTGAAAGTTAGCTCGATAGTTGGCTCGAGCCAAGTTCGCTCGACTTCGCTCGACATACCGCTCGAGCGAAAGTCAAGTCCGAGAGTTCACTCGACACCGCTCGACATTCCGCTCGAGCCAATGTTCATTTGGCTCTTCGCTCGAGTTGCGCTCGACAGTTCGCTCTAGCAAAGTGCTCAGTTTTTGCCAAATTAGGGTTTCCAACGCCACTCACTATATATATGTCATATTAGACTTGTGTTGGACGGCCATAAGCATATTTTGAGAGAGAAAAATTGTCTTGTGAGTGCATATTGTGTGAGAGAGCAAAAAGCCCTAGAGAGTGTGAGTTGAGATTGAGTGATTGTAATATCCTCTGGTTAATAAGATTTCTACAGCTCCTGTGGACATAGGCAATTTGCCGAACCACGTATATTGTGTGTCGTGTTATTGATTGTGTTGCTTTTACTTTATTTCTCATCGTTGGTGTGCGTGCTTTGCATAGTATTTCACAACATTAATGTCACGCCCAAAGGGTTCCCCACTTTCTCTAAGATCGATTTAGTTCTAACCTCCATTCGTCTTTTGTATGAGATTAGACGTACATCTCTTTAAAAGAAATTAAGATCTTCCTTCAGCAGCTTTCAAGGCAGGGCCATCTCTCTAATTAACCGCGCATATTGTATTGGGTCAAGAAAAAAAGTGGTACCAAGCCCGTTTCGTCAAATATTCTTGATCGTTTGTTTTTATTTATGTAGGTTTTTCTGGCTTATAGTGATTGTTAGGATACACTTGTTCGGCTCTTTGCCCCTCTTATCTTTTATTTATAATTGATTTAGAGCATACATGATTTGTTGGAGAGGACAAGCTCATTAAATTATAGTGAGAACTTGCCAATTTGAGATGCGGCTGCTTTGGTTGATCTATACATTGAAGCTGTACTTAATTCTTAGGTCGCAAAGACCTCAAAACATCCTAAAAAGAAATTACAATAACAGTACTAGGAATTTTGTATTTTGCACCAAAAATTAAAACTACAAATTAACATATGGCACCGTCAAGAATATCCGACTATCAAGATTTCATGGATAATGGTGCAAATTCGCAGAACATTAAAATACAACATCTAATAATTTCCTTTCTCAAATTGATAATGTGAAACAATATTATCACTTTCATTTATTATTATACAATTATTTATTTATGGTTTCCTACTGATCTTATTACCACTCAATATTAAAATCAAGCGACTGTAATTTATCGAATAACATAAAAAAATAAGTATAGTATTTAATCCACAACATAATACAAGTCCTCTTAAACAATCTATTTATTGTATTTTGACAAAGAGCAAGAGCATTTGATAACACTAGATTAATTATTAAGTGGTACAGTTATCTAAACTTGGGGAGCTATTGGCTAGTGGCCTTAGCCAACAGCTTGGGCAGACTTAGTAGCCTCATTCAAGTCCTTTATGAGGATGGATGGTGCGGCGGCACCATGCTGCTTGGATGGATAAAGCTAGGAAATATTTCAGCTGTTTCGAGTCAGATTGGGCGATGTGTTTGAACTTGCTAAATTTCCACCAACATTGAGACATCATATCCTTGAGGTCGATAGCCATAAGACAAAACCCTTCAACTTTTGTATGACATTTTAGAGTCCTTGTCAATAAAGGAAGGTCAGATAGTTCGGGGGATTCCAGCACCCACTCTACAAGATGTCTTCCAATGAGGTCACCTGTCTTAAGACACTTAGTTTTATTGCCATGATTACTTGTATAAGTCCACACAACTCCTTTCACCAAGAAGATCAGTGCATCCAATGGTTCTCCCTCTCGAACTATGTAGCTGCTTTGATTGTAGTGCACTTGCCTGTAGCAATGTTGATCTGGAACTCGAATTGATTTATTCAGCTCTATCTGATCTGGATGCGGTTATGCAATCTGGGTACCAGATTTTAAACCCGGTACCCGGTTTCTATTAAAAAAAAAGACAAAAAACTCTAATCATGCAAATGCACGGCTATATTACCCCCAAAAGATATCTCTCTTTCTCTCTCTCGTCTAAATAGTAAGACCTAGCTCCTGCCGCTCATTCTCTCTCGCATGAAACCCTAGCTACTCCATCTTTTCTTTGCATTCTCCTCCTCCATCTTCTCGTTCTCCTCCTTCTCATATTTTCTAGGTTCGCATTTTTGTAACTAAATCTTCTTTCGGGTTTCAGAGAGTTCTCAACGACTGGTTTGCTACTTTTTTCACTACATTCAAAGTGAGACCGCGACTACTTGGTGAAGTAGATTCAAAGGTACTACCCTGTGTCGAACTTGGCCAAGTGGGTATCCATCGATGACTCTCGATGGTTACTTGATGGAGAGGAGTAGCAGATATGGGAAGAATATGAAAATTTTGGTAGATCTGGTGATTCTGTCTTCTTCTTCCTATTTCTTTCGGGGCTCGAAGGTCTTTGTCCCTAAACCTTGAACCCACCTCAATTCCAAGCCTCCTTCGCTCTATAGAGCTGCATGGCAGAAGTTCGTTCTTGACATTCCTTTCATGGGGGTTTATCTTTGTTTTGTTTCTCTAATTCGTTTGTTGGGTTTCTTGAAAAATGTACGCATACTTACTATTTCACTTTCTTCTTCCATTTTCGTTTCAGATGAATCCTAATTACAAGGTCTACTGATACTGGAACAGTGTCTTTCCACTCAGTCAAGTGAGGTCCTAGATGCTAAACACTCGAGGGGATTGGTTTTCCTGGCTATGTCTACCTCATTCTTGGAAATGTTTCGCTTTTCCTTTTATTTTTCTATGAAATTTTTAGTTTCAGAAATTTATATTAAATTTGAGTTTGGTAGATTTTAAAGGGGATTTTGGCGAGGCAATCAGAAAACTTCAGAGAATCCAAGATTTAAAGAACTCTTCTTTGGGCATTAAAGGTAAACATTTACATTTTTAAGTCTAATTTATTGCATTATGATTGAATTTGTGAGACTGGACTCAAATGGCGAAAAGGTTATTGGCCAGAAGTTCTGTTGGGGTCCTTGATATAGTTGTTGCAATGGAAGCTCTTGTTGGGCTTCATCTCAGTAATTGTTGAGACAATCAATTACTGAGAGTAGTTTACCTAGGGTCCACTCAATCCCATTCATACGCATGGGTAGCTTAGCTTTTTATAGGCTTTTTTGTTTTTCATTTGAGTTTACCTAGGGTCCACAATGGTAGTGCATTGTGGGTAGGCTTAGCTTTTGATCCTATGGGTTCTTTTTGGTTAAATATTATCTTTGTTTTTTTGCAGTTTTCTTGTATATATTTTTTCAGCTAAATGCATCCCACATTTATGTCCTTTTCTGGTAGTTTTTTTTTTAATTTATTTATCAAATTTGTTAAAGAATGCAAACCCAAGCACCATAGTGGATTTAATATATTGATGAAGCTTACCTCTAGAGTTGGAGTAGTTCCATGAGGTTATTGTTGCATCGGCCATATTTGGTACTGCTGAGCATAAAACTCTGTAATAAGTACTTAAATTTCATACAAATAATTCTATTGATGTTTGTCAAATATGTTTGTCAAATGTTTTGGCTTTGTCCAAAATGATTAGGTTTCACCTTTATATGATGGTTCTTAATCACACCTTTTAAGCACCATAAACAACCATGTAGGATATAATGTAGGATATCAAAAATCACAAGGCCACTTCATCACATAGTTTCTTTAAAAATACTAGATTAGGATGTAAGCCACTTCATCACACAGATTCTTTAAAATTAATTTTAAATAATTTATTCAAGTGCAGGATTTCACAAGAGGGCTAACTTCATAAATAGAATTGGAGTGCTTTTTCCATATAATCCATTGGAATCATCTTATCCGCTTTCTAATTTTTGTTTCTGGTGCTTCAAGGATCCTTATGCAATGGCGACAAAGAGAGAGAAGATATAATCTTCTCTTTAGGGATGAGAAGACTTTTGGAGAGCAATGTCAATTTGTATAGTCCTTTGGGGGGGGGGGGGGGTAGAGGTAGCATGAGTCATGGATTCCACTTTAGTTTTGAATAATACATCAGTCTTATTGAATCAATGTGTATTAATTTATTCTCTTATATATATACTAGTAACTAGCACTTCGAATCCAAATGCATTTTCTGTCCTTTGAGAAGGAAAATGGGAATGCAACCTTGCTAGCTAGATCATAACCTTTTGTTTTAGTTCAAAGTAGCTAGCTAGTTAGATGCATTAAACTTTTATGTGGATCTTTGAAAGAAAATGTGTGACTTGGGAACCAGTAGTGCGCTAAGTGTACTGGAACATTGTTTAAGGCCAGGCTAGCAGCAGTTGATATCTGTTTGTCTTTTTTTAGTAGAGGACAAGTCATCCTGCAATAGCCAATTCTATAGATGTGTAGAGCATATAAGTTTTACAAAATCCAATTTATAAAGGTATTCGTAGAAATCTATAGATGTTAATTTCTGTTCAATATGGTGATAATTAAAGTTATATAGAGTTGTTTAATTTTGTACTAATTCTATGATTTTGTAATTGCATTGCACATTTTAGTATTTTTCTTTTTTCTGTATCAGCCCCTTGTCTAGTAATTTTGTACTGACCTTTTTTGCTTACAGAATGTACAGGATCTCTCTCAGTCAGATCATTTGAAGTTGCTACTTGCCAGAATTATTTTGTAATTCATATCTTGTAGTTTTGTATTTTGCAATGCAATGTACTATGTAAATGACAAAATAGTGTAATATGTAGTGGATTGCATGCATTTTAGTTTTTCATATTTATATATTTTTATTATTCTAGAAAATGTTAGTACTATGCTTTTTAATGATGACTTAGAAATTTTTTTCATAAAATATATGCTTTTATAAAAAATTATAATTTTCAACACTTTTTAAAAAATTTTTTAATAAATATAAAAGAATTATGCTTTTCAACATTTTAATTATATGCTTTTATTAAAAAAAAATATGCTTCTAAACCCTTTATATGGACTTTAAAAAAAAAATGGGGGTACAATCCGGAACCCGGATTTCTGAGTTTCAAAAACCCGGATCCACCCGGGTTTGGAACCCGGGTTTCGGTCGGGGTATACCCAGGTTCCCGGGTCGGAACCCGGATGAACACCCTTACTTGCTTGAGAAACTTACAAGTGATCTCATACAATAATTCTTCACTTTCATTTTCGATTATGGGCACCTACGTGTTCACAAACAAATGAAAAAAATTAGACTTCATGCAAAATTGAGTAACTATAATTATAATCTTTAATTGATGTGACACATTTAAGTGATTTATAAGTCAACTACTTACATGAAAAATGAATTAAAGTATAGCATAACAGTAGTTGGTATGATTGAGGATGGATAGTTTAAAGTACACCAAGAAGTCAAGAATATCACCCTTTTTAGATGGAGAAATTTTCTGCAAAGAAATTCTTCATTGATTTACCATAAGACAATAAGTACTGGACATTAGTTGTGTGCATACCTTTGATATTGGATAGAAGCTATTTCTTTGCAAGACTTCGAAGTTTCTTCACACTAATGTGACCAAGCCTTTTAGGATAGAGGTTAGCAGAGATTTCATTCTTAGCAGCAATAAGGTCTCCATTGATCAACCTTGCATTTGTCTTGTAAAGAGTGTTGATTTTCCTTCCCCTAGCTAGAATAAGACAAACCTTCTTAAGTTTCCACTTTCATTCTCCAAGGTGATTATGGTAGCCTTCATCATCTAATTTCCCAATTGAAATTAAAGTGCATATCAGGAACATGCCTTTGACAAGAAATTTGCACCCAATGCTGGTTTCCAATTGCACATATCTTATGCCCACATTTGACACTTTACTTAATTTCTCATCCTAATCTAACCAAAGTTACCACTAGAATAGGAAGAGGAGAAGTCTCTGCGTGGGGTAATATGAAAAGAAGTTGTTACCCAATTACCCAAATATAACGTGAGCATATTAAATCTCTGCGTGGGGTAATATGAAAAGAAGTTGCGATATTAGAATGAGCATCATCATAAACAATGAATACATATGTATCAGATGCAACTACTATAGTTTCTTTTTCTTCTTTATGCACTGCACCTCTTTCTTTCATCTATTCCTTTTTAAACTTTTTGCACTTTCTACATATGTCCAAGCTTATCATTGTGAAAACATTTTATTCATTTTCTTGAAGTGGACCTTCCTCTTAATCTGTCACGATTGTTATCACCTTGAGTTTTCCTTCTTTCACTCCTCCAACGTTTTTCTGTAACAAGTACCTCTGAATAAGAAGAAATATCATGCTCTTTTGTTCTTGCCTCTTGATTGAACATGTTGTCTTTTACTATACTCATAGTCATCACACCATTGAGAGCTGAATTAGTAAGAGCATCTACAACTCATTCTCTAAATCCCCAAAATCTCAAAATTTTGAGAAAAAATTTGTGGATTTTGCCACAAACCCTTCTCCATCCCATTCCCCATTTTGTGGTGAATGGATGGGGATGCTACAGTTGATCCCAAAATATCGAGATTGACTGTTTATCCCTAAACCATTCTCGTTGGTTGGTTTCTGGGTTCCCTCCTCCGTCCCCCTCCTTTGATTGATGGTTGTGTTTGTCGTTTTAGCCCCTCCCTAGCATAGTGGCCACCATTGACGGCCTCTTCTCCATCCACTTATCATTGTAAGTCGAATCCCTTCCCTCACATTCGGTTTCCTCCATTTCATGGGTTCCCCCATTTCCATTGTGTAGTCACGACTGTTCGGCTTCCTCCAAGGAGAACTCTCATAAATCTGGAATCCTCCATGGCTATTTGCACCGAGGTTCTCTACCCCATTCTGCCCCTATACAGTTCCTCCATTATTGGATTTTGTGATATAAGGTTTTGAAAAAAAATCCTAGATTTCTCTCGGGTTTCACTTGTGATTTCGATTTGTTCATTTTCTTGTTAGAAATGGGTATTACTACTATGTCCACTAAGATTATTTATGTTCTATTTAGTTTGATTGCTATGTGATGTTTCGATTTATGCAAAGACTGGTATGTACACCCATGGGTTGGTGTGTGCAGACACATTGCTATGTTCTGTTTGCATGCTTCATGCGTGTTTCAATGTTATATGATGTGTCAATGCTTTGAGTTGGTCTTTGCAAACCTAGTGCTATGATTTGTTTCAATGATGTGTTATGTTTCAATGTCATGTTTTGTGTTGGTCTGTGTAGACCCATTGCTATATTCTGTTTCAATGTTATGTTATGATTCAATGCCTTTATGCTCTGTCAATGCTTATTTTTTTTTTCAATGCTTGTGTTGTGTCAATGATTATTTGTTATTTCAATGTTATGTGTTGTGTCATTGCTTATGTGTTGTTTCAATGCAATGTGTTATTTCAATGCTATGTGCTGTGTTGCAATGCTATATGTTGTGTCAATGCTTTAGGTTGGTCTGTGCAGACACATTGCTATGGTCTGTTTCAATGACGTTTTATGTTTCAATACCATGTGTTGTGTCAATCCTTTGGGTTGGTCTGTTCAGACCCAATTCTAAGTTCTGTTTCAATCATGTGTTATGTTTCAATGCCCTTGTGTTGTGTCAATGCTTATTTAGTATTTCAATAATATGTGTTATATCAATACTTATTTACTATTTCAATTGTACGTTTTACCAAACGTACTATGTGCTGTGTCATTGCAGAATGGGTTGCAAATGCTCTTATGTGTTGCTTCAATGCAATGTGTTGTTTCAATGCTATGTGTTGTGTCAATACTTTGGGTTGGTCTGTGCAGGCCCATTGCTATGGTTTGTTTCAATAGTGTGTTATGTTTCAATGCCATGTGTTGTGTCAATGCTTTGGGTTGGTCTGTGCAGACCCATTGCTATGTTCTGTTTCAATGTTGTGTTATGTTTCAATGCCCTTGTGACGTATCAATGCTTATTTGTTTTTTCAATGCTATGTGTTGTGTCATTGCTTATGTGCTATACCAAACGTACTATGTGTTGTGTCATTGCAGAATGGGCTGCAAATGCTCTTATGTGTTGCTTCAATGCAATGTGTTATTTCACTACTATGTGCTGTGTTTTAATCCTATGTGTTGTGTTAATACTTTGGGTTGGTCTGTGCAGACCCAGTGCTATGGTCTGTTTCAATAGTGTGTTATGTTTCAATGCCATGTGTTGTGTCAATGCTTTGGGTTGATCTATGCAGATCCATTGCTATGTTCTGTTTTAATGTTGTGTTATGTTTCAATGCCCTTGTGCTGCGTCAATGCTTATTTGTTATTTCAATGCTATGTGTTGTGTCATTGCTTTGTGCTATTCCAAACGTACTATGTGTTGTGTCATTGCAGAATGGGCTACAAATCCTCTTATGTGCTGTTTCAATGCAATGTGTTGTTTCAATGCTATGTACTGTGTTTCGATGCTATATATTGTGTCAATGCTTTAGGTTGATCTATGTAGACCCATTGCTATGATCTGTTTCAGTGATGTGCTATGCTTTAATGCCATGTGTTGTGTCAATGCTTTGGGTTGGTTTGTGCAAACAAATTGCTATGTTCTGTTTCAATGTTGTGTTATGTTTCAATGCCCTTGTGCTGTGCCAATACTTATTTTTTGTTTCAATGCTAATGGTCAAATGTTTATAACATTCTACCAGGAAATGAGTATTCACAGACCAACCTAATGCATTGAAACAGAACATGGCATTGAAACAAAACATAGTAATTTGTATACTTACGAGGGGGGTTAATTCACAAGTGTTAGTGGACCTTCATTCATATGGCAAGGTAGTCTTAACCTGGATAGCCATCAAACATTATGTGATTTTTTTCACAAAAGGCAACCGAGGTTTAAGGTTTTGCAGCCATTTTGTGATATGCTGCTAATTTTGTTGTGATAGAGAAGTAATGTGCCTCACCTAATGCATGCGACCGGGATATAAGACTTGTGATCGAGAAGTAACATACCTCACCTAACCTTTGTTGGATTACCTCCCTCGGCTGTGATGATGACAAAGCCAAGATGGTGACACGGCAAATTTGGTATGCTCCTCCATGGCATGGTAATCCAGACTACCAATAAGTTGTGGCAACCTGTTTTGCAGCCATTTGAGGGTGCCAAATTTAGAGCATGTTACCACTCGGTTCCTGAGCCGCCTACAAAATTACCCCAAACTTTGTTATTACATGTTTAGTATTTGTTCCGAATGTTGTGTGTATAATTTTTAAGAGATGGATTCACAAGACTATGGACATATATACTTCACCAACCTCCTAAGTCAAGATTCTCAACTCGACCTCACTTACGATGGTCAAAGTGGAGAGTCTCCTATGACTGTTGATGACTCTCCACCCATACCCCATAACGGTCCTCTCGGCGTAAGGAAAGTAGCTAGGGGTGCGAACTTCACCCCCGAAGAAGACATGTTACTTGTCTCTGCATGGCTTAATTGTAACCATGATACCTTCCAGGAAACAGACCAAAACCACTCCCAATCTTGGGAAAGAATTTTTGAATACTTCCAGCAGTTTAAACAAACCACAAATGACTGGACCATAAAGTCCTTAAAAAGGCAACGACCAAATTTTGTACGAAACTAACTCGAGTTGAAGGGTTGAATCAAAATGGTTTGACCAAGCAAGACAAGGTAGAATATTGATACTTTTACTTGTTTTACACAATAATTTATTTTATCTCCATTGGTTTAATTGTATTTTTTTATTTACATGCAAGTTTGACAAAGGCAAGATCATGTACCAATCGCTAAAGAATGCTCCTTCCAGTTCGAGCATTCTTGGCACCTGTTGAAAGACCAACCTAATAGATTCAGCATAGCACAAATAAGGGTCCAAAGCGAAGGTCGAAGGGTCCAAAGCGAAGGTCGACGATGTCCCCATCCTCGACCCCGACTCGATGTTTGGGAGCTACAATAGATTCAGTTTTTGATTTCGAGGCGAAGAATGTTCTGGATAATGAGATTTATTATTTGGAGCAGCCAATGGGATGGAAAGCTGAGAAAGAAAAATGAAAGGCCAAAGGCAGGCCAGTAGAGGAGATTGTTGCTCTTAGCAAACTGAAGTATACGCTTCTAAAGGAGTCATGTGCTCAAGAGAAAGAGTTTTTTCCCCTCAAGGCTGAGAAGATAGAATATGACCTGGAAAAAGAGGGAAATAAAATCTATCAAGAGGACGAGAAACTGAGGTTGGAGGTGAAGAAACTAGAGTTCACCAACGGATGAGCGCATTATGATGATGGACGTGAGTACATTGCCAAGACTACAGCAGGTATATTTCCAGCAACGGCAGAGGGAAATTGTGGTGAGATGCAATGCTATAAAGGATTTGTTGTGATTTGGTTTTTTAGAAAGTTTATTTCTTTATTTTCTATTTTTTACAATTTTGTATGGATGTGTGTACTATTTACAATTTCTACTGAGGTTGGATGTTATTTATACTGAGATAGTTTAAATTTTTTAAGATGCGCGGTTAAACATTTATGTTAGAAGGTTGGATGTTATTGACACTGAGATAGTTTTTTTTTTTTTATGCGGTTAAACATTTATGCTAAAAGGTTAAAGATGTAGCCATTGGATTTTATGCATAGATATTTTGAAAACAGGAAATTGGCCATTACAATTACAAAAACTATTACAGATTACCCCCTGATAGTATATCTTATAATTTCTATATTCTGTTGATGGAACATGTCTAGAGAGTGGGAATTTGATAAATTGAAATATAGTCACTACTAACATGAAGAAAATA
Source organism: Juglans cinerea (assembly GCA_961763995.1). Lineage (NCBI taxonomy): Eukaryota > Viridiplantae > Streptophyta > Magnoliopsida > Fagales > Juglandaceae > Juglans > Juglans cinerea. Next base: position 1,452,764 of record CAUIVZ010000011.1, on the reverse strand, counting down.
CAAATATTATGCTGCTAGTATACTGTTGGGAATAGAATTGTCATTGATGTTCAATAAGATCTGCTTGGAGCTGAAGAATTGTCGAGTTGTCTTTAATTTGATGATGAGGCTGGATGAAGTCCACAAGCTTGGTTTTATGATTGCGCGATAGTTCTGGGACTTCATCACCAAGTTGATGATACCCAATGTTCGGAACCAAATTATCATCATGCTTGTCTTCGATGATCATGTTATGTAGAATAACACATGCTTTCATTATATTTGTAAGATCTTTGATCTTGAACATTCGTGAAAGTCCACGAACGCTTTCTCCTTATTCCCTTGTGGAGTTGAAATTGTCTTCAAAAAAGTTGACCACTTTGGATGAATGTCATCGGCAAGGTAGTACCTTATTGTGTACTCATAAGCATTGACTAAGTAATTTACTAGAGGAGCATGACCTTGTGTCAATTCCATGAAAGTAAAATATCTCTCTAGCACATTGATATTGTTATGCGAATCAGGAAAATCAAAAAAGTGCATGTCATATCCAAAGATTATAAGAAACAACCGCTTCTAAAATAATTGTTAGTTCACAACAATGGCCAGAGTACATACCTTTCCATGCAATGGGATAGTTTTTTCACTTTCAATGCATGCAATCAATGCTTCCGAGCATCTCAGGAAATCCACATTTTTCATTAACGGTGAGCAATCGAGCAATATTATTAGCATTTAGAGACTGTAAATATTCATTAGAAAAAACAAGAATGATTGTCTTCACGAATTTTTTTAGGCTCTCTATTGCGGTGCTTTCTCTAATTTGTATACACTCATCCATAAAATCAGTAGCTACTCCATACGAAAGCATTCTAATGGCAACAATTATCTTTTGCATAAAAAATAAACCAAGTCTTCCGACATTATCTCTTTTTTGGATGAAGTATGGCTTGTAAGCCTCAACCACATTAAAAATACGAGAAAATAGCAGATGACTCCTACGGAATCTCCTTTGAAAAAAATTCGAGAGATATACTGGTGGTTCTGCAAAATAGTCGCGAACTAGCTGTTCATGTCCTTGAATATGATCACGCCAAATATACTTACAACACTGGCGATTGTGACCACGCCGAGATGTTGATCCGTCATCGTCATTAAGAACAACCTCAAACTCATCTTCCATGGATAACTTAAGTAACAACTTGCAAAAGAACGAACGAGCCATTTAATGAAGTAAGTAGGAGATAAAGTCAGAAATTGGAGATTTGTAAGATGAAATATGTGTTAGGTTCAGGAGAATGTGAGAATGTGATTGTCAACAAAGTGCCTATTTATATATATATATATATATATATATATATAAATTATCGTTACACTAGGACAAAAAAATGTTACCGTTAGAGTGAAAACAAAAAATGTTACCGTTATAAAGAAGACAACAAAGGTTACCTTTGGAAAGAAGACAAAAAATGTCACCGTTGACGAAAGGATCATCAAAATGTTACCGTTAGAGAAATTGAGAGAAATGTTAGTGTTGCATAAAGTACACGAAATGTTATCGTTGGCGGAAGGCTAAAAAGAATTCAACGTTGGATGAAGTGCAAAAGTTGTTACTGCTACATTTCAAAAATAAGATATTACCGTTGTATATGGGGGGACAAAAATATATTAAAAAATATCATCATGTTGGAAATCGCACATATTTTAAAAAAATTAGTATTCGTAACACTATAATAATTTAACAAGTATCATTGTATATAGTGTTTACAAAATGTAGTAGAATGTGATTTTTGAAAAGAATAGGAAAAAGACAAAAAATGTGGTAGTTAAGAATGAAATACAAGTGAGAGAAAAAAGTCATAAATAATGAATAGGAAAAGTTATTTGAATAGGATAGAGAAAATGTAGGGAATGAGATGTATGAGGTTTTTTAAAGATATGTAAGCTTTGGGATAAAATTTAGAGAATGATGTATTTTAGTTAAAATTTGGAAAATTTTATGGAAATTTTATGGGGAATGAGATGTGAATGCTCTAAGAGACAGAACCAAAGTTTCTCAACTGTATGGCAAGGAACTCAACAAAATTAAAGTTTGAACTTCATCATCAAAGACAAGTTTCATGGTAAACAACTCATTCAATTATTCTAATTTCATCCAAACCTGTAAGCATTTGCCTTCATGATGGAATACGCTTTGATCAACCCATTGCCTGATATGACTGATAGCTTTCTTATTCAATTTCTTCCATTCATCATCAGTTTTCTTTTCCGGTTTAACAGCAAGCAAATTAATAAGCTCAAATGACTCTTTGCAATACAGTACATCCTCCATAAATCCACCATTTAATCCATACAAATAATTAGCAAAATAATCAACCAAGCTCTGGTACCACTTTTATTAGGGTGAACAAAAAAACAGCAGAATATTTTCTACCTTATAGGCTCATGCCATAGTGGGTAAATATTGGAGCTGGTGAGACGAAAGGTAACAGAATTTCCAACGTTGAGGGAGATGGTAGCCATGGGAGGTAGACTGTATTAACACTCTCACGCAGGCTCTTTGTTGCTCTCACACAGGCTTTAGTACCATGAAAAAGAGTGCACATGACAAGGTGTTTGAGAAAAATACTCACTCACTGTGAGAGTGCCGAGAGTCTTTGTATTCATTTATATACAAGGTACAAGGTTCTATTATGAATAATACTAGATGTATTGACGGTTGGAATGCAAGATTATACAAGGAAAAATAAAGTTGTAATTATCTTTATGTTTCCGTTGGGTTGAGAGGATCTCATATATATATATAGGCTAGCCGTTGGGTGAGTTGCCAAGTATATAGACGTGAATCTGTATTTGGTATATGCCCATGATCGGTGCATAGCCGTTGGGGTACTAGAGCTGCGTTAATAGCCTAAAATTAAGTGCTAATCTCCACTACTATTCATTAAGTGCCATGTATACAGTATATAGACGTGAATTTGTATTTAATAAATTATGTGTGTAACTCTCCCACCCATTTGGACACTATATGAATCGGGGGATACCCATTATTAACAATTTCAAATGATTATTTTAGTCGCCGATAAGCTTTTGCAAGGAATACTTTATTTTCGTTGCAAATACTATTAAATATATGCACTAAAGAACTATAAGTATTGAACAAAAACTATACAAAATGGGGGTAAATAAGCAAATACATATTTATGAATTCCAATAAATAAGTTGGTAAATAAAAAGATCGGACAAATTAAGCTTGGGACGAGGGAGTACTGCCTCTATACTCAACCGCCCACAAATCAATTAAGGAACCTAACCATTATACAACACAAAATTACTAGACAGCTCATTCGCATTAATTGATCCGCATCTTGCGAAACACAAAACTAGATACACAACACCTCCGCATGCCGCAATTCTGCATTGCAAGAGATCATATCTTTAAACGACATCTCTTTAAACGAAATTAGCTTTGAAGGCGGGGCCATCTCTTTAATCAACCACGCATGCATTGGGTCAAGAAAAAGTGGTACCAAGCCTGTTTGGTCAAATATTCTTGATCATTTGTTTTTATTTATGTATATTTGTCTGACCTATATTGATTAATGTTTTGATACACTTGTTCGGGTCTTTGCCCCTCTTATCTTTTATTTATAATTGAATTAAGAGTTTACATAATTTGATGGAGAGGAACAAGCTCCCTTCAAACGTTTATTCAATTTTAACAGCCTCAAGCGAAAAAAATATAAACACATCAAATAGATCATTTATTATTTATTTAATGTTGTCCAAAATATTTATAACGTTAATGTTGTATAGTCTACCTTATGCACATTTCTCTCACTTAAAACCCTCAAATTCAAGTAAAAACAGTATTATTTTTTTTCTTATTGAAGAAATCGCAGCTAAATATATACTATTAAAAATAGAGAGATGATTTCTTCTATTTATTTATCACAATCATTCTCATCTGTTCATTAATTTAACTCAACCATTTAACAATTTTTTTTATATGTAAGGGAATGTACATACTAGTGAGGAATGGACATGCAAACTGCAAGCAGCCGAGAAAATATATACAGCGGTAATATCGGGCTATACCAAATGTGGGCCGGGGATTTCACAATCAGTGAAGCAGTCAGTAGCAAACAAATAATCCAAATATGAAAAAGGAGAAGGATACACGAGGGACACAATTGCCAAAGCTCGGCCTTCCTGTACGAAGATTCCACTTCATCAGCCAACGTTTTATTTTGACAAAGTACAATGACCAACCAAAACCAAAGACTTTATCAAACTCGAATGTAGTACGTGTTTTATTGTGACCAGTTCCTGATGAACAGATTCATGAGAGATGTGTGCGTGTTTTTTCCTGGTTAACCGGTACGTAGTACTTCGGCAGCTGAAAGTGAAAACCTGCCAATCGGTCCTAGCTAGATGGACAAGCAGATTAAATTAGTATAAATTTTAAATAGATAAATTTTATATAAATTTATGTAAAAAAAGTAGATTTCATCTAAAAAAAAATGTATAAAAAATTCTTATTTATTAGTAGAACACACATTTTAACAAAGTGTTTGTAAACTTGTCTATTTAAGATTTGAAAACTTGCCAATTTGAGACGCGGCTGCTTTGGTTGATGATCTACATTGAAGCTGCTGTACTTAATTGTTAGCTGGTCGCAAAGACCTCAAAACATCCTATAAAATATAATACATAACAGTATACATTTCTCAAGGGTAAATATAATTAGCACCTTTATACTGATCAGGAATTTTGTATTTTGTATTTTCTTTAAAGAAAAAAAAAGAAGGAATTTTGTATTTTGCACCAAAAATTAAAACTATCAAAATTAACATATCGCAGTACCATCGATCACGAATATCCGACTATCAAGATTTCATGGATAATGGTGCATAATATTAAAATACAACATCCAATAATTTGAAGGTGTGAGCCTACTTTTCCTTTTTCAAATTGATATTGTGCAACAATATTATCGATTTCATGTATTATTACACAAATATAAATTATTTATTTGATCTTATAACCACTCAATATGAAAATCAAGCGACTGCAATTTATCTAACGACTTGAAAAAAAACAAGTGCAATATTTAATCTACAGCATAATACAAGTCATCTTAAACAATTTATTTACTATATTTTGATAAAGAGCAAGATCAGAATGGGGAGCTGGTTGCGGCGGGCCTTACCCAACAGAATGGGTGGACATGGTAGCCTCATTCAAGTACTTTATAAGGATGGATGGCATGGTGGCGCCATGCTGCTTGGATGGATGAAGCTGCAAAATGTTTTAGCTGTTGCGAGTCAAATTGGGCGATGTGTCTGAACTTGCTAAATTTCCACCAGCATTGAGACATCATATCCTTGAGGTCGCTAGCCATAAGACAAAACACTTCAACTTTTGTATGACATTTGAGAGTCATTGTCGATAAGGGAAGGTTGGATAGTCCAGGGGATTCCAACACCCAGTCTAGAAGATGTCTTCCAAAGAGGTCACCTGTCTTAAGACACTCAGTTTTATTGCCATGGTTACTTGAATACGTCCACGCAATTCCTTTTACCACGAAGGTCAGTGCATCCAATGGTTCTCCCTCTCGAACAATGTAGCTTCTTTGATTGTAGTGCACTTGCTTGAGAAACTTACAGGTGATCTCATACAGTAATTCTTCACTTTGGTTTTCGAATATGGGCACCTGCGTGTTCACAAACATTTGAGCAAAATTAACTTCACGCAAAATTGAGCCAACCATAATTATAATATTTAATTGATGTGACACATTTAAGTGGTTTTATAAGTCAACTACTTACATGAAAGATGAATTGCAGTATGACATAACAGTAGTTGGTATGTTGAGGATGAATGTCATTTCTCATAATGTAGCAACTAATTCGTAACTAAATCACTACATCGATCTTACTATACATTCAGTTAATTTTGAAGTATTTTTACATAAAAATAACTGAAATTCAGAGGTACTGGGTGGGGGCGATAGAAACTCACTCTCCTTAGCAGGGGCAAGCAAAGATGGAGCTTAATCAATTTTCTAAGTATTGTCGGAAGATGAGGGAATGGATTCTCTGTATCAATATCTTTCTTTCGATCTTTGAGTATTAATGGTGTCACATAGCTCATGATCATCTGTTTTAACTCGTCAGGGAGTCCGATTGTGCTTATCCAACACTCAATGCAACGTAATTTAGTTCTCATGATCTCTGCCTTATCGGCCTCCTTATCCATATATGTCAAGTAGCACTGCTTAGATGTCTCCAACCACTTAGACATGATCTTATTATGCTTCTTAGATTTCTTCGACCACTTATAAATCTCCTTCAACTCATTAGATGCCTCCCACTGCATGTACACCTGTCACATCACAATTATGTTGATCAGTTTGGTAAAAGATTTCTACTCATAAATTACATCTAAAGTTATCAATTGTCACATTATATTCATAAAAGATTAGATTTCTATTGATCATAAATTTTCACATTATTAATATATTCTTAGACTAGCCATATTTTAGTTAATAATAATCAAAGATAGAGATTAATTTATTGCTTGCTAAATGTTTAAAATTTAAATTTATAAGACAAAAAATTATTCTCATCAATCACTATTTACTACCCTACATCCCACATCCTATAAAAAAAATAAAAAAAGATGTCATAATAAGTTTACAAATTATATAATAAAAATATATATCATAGATAAACCATCCCGGCCTAACACAGCCAGACTCTTTTAATAAGTGATAATTCAAATTAAGGACCTCTAAACATATATCTTTATAAAATATCACCACTTACTCAAAAAAGTTTGAGCGCTGTTGCGAATTGAATAGACGAAAATAATTAAAGTTCAACCATATTCATGTAAACACATAATTATATATGGAAATAATAAGATCACTGCTTAAAAAACATTAACAAAAGAAGAAGAAGAATAAGATGATAATCAACGGTACCAACCTGCAAATTTCCGATGAAGTATAAAAACAGAAGCAAGCCAAAGATCGTGATTAAAACTGTGAAACAGCTTTCCCAATAATAATAAGGATTTGCTTTAAGGTTTTGACCAAGTGAACTGCCAGAAAATGATCAGAAAACATATATATATATATATATATATATATATATATGCTCAAAATGAATAACTATTTATAACGTCTTTTTACCTTCAAATTATTATCTTTCTTTAATTTGTTGAAATTAATATTGTGGTAGCTGAATTACTACTTTGGCATGCACGTCGGACATTTAAGCTATAATTTTTAATTAAATATGACTTTCATTCGATTTTAATCATTGAAATAAGTAAAGAATAAAAAAAAGTATCATGCACATCTTAGTATAGTACGATTTAGTTATGTCTCAAAGTGGTACTTTCAACATATTATGTTCGAAAATGCTAGATCTCCAGCTGGGGCTCCGCTGGGGTCTAGTAATGTATTTTTATATGTTTTTTATTATATAAATTTTTTAATAATTTTAAATATTTTAAAAAAGTAAAAAAAATTATAATATTATTAAAAAATATTTTTTAATCATTAAGTAAAAAAAAAATTATAAAAATATTCTTTTATAATTTTTTATTTTACTTAGTAATTAAAAAAATATTTTTTAATAATTTTTTTTTTACTTGCATGTTCCTATTATGTTTGATTACATTGTAAAGTGGGTGAGGAATTAAGTTTAAAGGAAAATAATGCATGTATGATTATGCATCTCAATATAAAATAAATAAATAAATAAGTGTAACACGCACGAACCTCAAATTTCGCAGGCCCCACCAAAAACAGAACATGGTCTTCCGCCGAAAATCGATGGACTCCAGAATACCAGATTCACGGGCGTCTTGGAATATTCCAAAATTAAAGAGAGTGGTATTTGGGTTTTCTAAAGCGCAGTAATAATTTAAATGTGTGATCTTGCTACAACCATGACCACAGTAAAAAGAAATCTTTTTACATCCGGTATCATGCTTATAGGCCGCCACGTGCCAGCACATGGTCTCTCGCTCGATGGAGAAGAAGTACCAAAAAGCACCCAGTATCTGATGATCAAAGATAGATTATTTCATCCCCAACTAGTCTTTATAAATATTACTACTACTGATTAGTAGTCATGTAATTAATTATAAATTAGTAGAGATAATAATAAATGATGAAAACAAACGTACATGACTGGCAACGAGATACAGAAAGAGATTGAATCCAGCTTTCATCACTATAAAACCTTTGGGTGGGATGACATGATTCTTGTAGCTGCCTTCTGCATTCACGACTTTAACACAAGTAGTTGTAGTTGGTGGGATACTTTTAGGTAGGATGATAGTCTGGTTGACTATTTTCCACAATCTGTAGATTCGGAAAAGTCTTGGCACATATTGCAAAAGAACAACTGCATTTAGGAATTTCCTGCCGTGCCGGAATCTCGAACCTCTGATCATTTCAGAAAATATAATTGGCACTAGAACCTGTTGTTCATAAAATTTAATAATTGGAGGAGATCAATGGAATAATGTTTTTGTTACGATCCTGCATTCTTAAGAATATAATACAAGATATATAATTTACATTAGGATCATGCTAACAAGAATATGATTTTACCAACTTGGATGTATATTGGACGGGACATTCGGGCCCCCCGGGCTTTGAGTCCATCTCTAAGACTAAGCCCATCACTAAGACTCAGAAGACTAGCCCGATGCTTAGCGTAAAGAGCCCCACGGATAGGGGGCTTGTAACCAAAACCATAAGATAAGAAAATTCCAAAGAGCTAGAGATAAGGCCCACAGTTGGATACAATTATCTTGAGTAAGATAACTCCTATAAAATATGAGATATCTTCTCCAGTTAATAAGGGATCATGAAGGATAAGCATAGAGGACTAATAATCAGAGTTAGTCGTCATCACGTCACATCCTTCTATATATAACTTTCTAGATGTAACAAACAGATCCATCTTCATTTTATATACATTTATCCTTATACTGTTACTGACTTAAGCATCGAAACTTACCTAGGGCGAGCGTCGTCTCTTCATTACTCCAGGTTATCTATACGGTTAGTGGTGTGAAACACGTCCTTTACAGTAGCGTCGTCTGTAGGATCTTCACAGACCTCCACGTGATGTTTACATGCCAACCGTCACACAACCACAAGTCGACAGGGATCCAGGAAAGAACATGACAGAGGTAGAAGTAAGGTTGGCAGAAACGAAGGAAAGGCTGAAACAAGTAATGGTGGTTATTGAACAACTGCAAAAGGAGAATGAGGAATTAAAGCGACAGAGGGTTAATCCCCCAGCCCAAAACGGTCAACCTAAAGGAGATGCACAAAGCACAGAGGGGGTTAATAGTGAAGAGATAGAAAAGAAAAAAATGCATGATAAGCTGCATAGTTTGGTGGATAAATACGAGGATATTGCAAAGAGGATGAGTAGCTCCTCACACGCATGGACCTCCCTTACAGTGAGGAAGTCATGGCAGCTCCTCTACATCTAAATTTAAAGTGCCGCAGATCGATCTATACGATGGATTTAAAGATCCTATTGATCACCTCGAGAATTTCAAAGCGCACATAATTCTCCACGGCTTCCCCGGGGGGGGTGGCTTGTTGCGCCTTCCCATTGACGCTGAAAGGAATAGCACGAGGGTGGTTCGGCAGCAGAACGTGCCGCAAGCCGACAACTTATTTGCTAACCATAAGACAGAGGGAATGGGAGATACTGAAGACTTACCTAACGCACTTCAACAAAGAGAGGCTCACCACAGACGATCAAGATGATAAGATTACCTTTGCTACACTTCTAGGAGGAATCTGGCCTCGAAGCTTGTTCATGGCTGAGCTGGCCAGAAGAACTCCTTCTACAATAAGGGAGTTTATGGATCAAGTAGATGATTTCATTAATGCAGAGGACACCTTGCATGCTCTACTAGAACTAGGAAAGCAGGAGGCAAAATTGGAGAACAGAAACCAGAGCAATTCTAAAGACAAAGACAAAAAACCAAATGGATGAAGCCACCAAGATGACAAACGAGACCAATACACTAGCCACCAAGATCATGGGTGCCGACTGGTCCATAACAACCACAATGTATAGGAAAATAATAAGACCTCAAGGAAGGAAGAATTCTTGCCAGGAAAAGGCCAACGCCACTGCACCTACCACCAAAGCTATTCCCATTGGACCGAGGATTGCATCACCTTGAAGAAGCGGGTCAAAGAAATGTCTGGAAGTGGGGAACTAGAAAGAATGCTGGCTAATTATATCAAGCCATAGAGGAAGGAGAATCACGGGAGAGAGCAAAAACGAGGTGGAAGCCCCAAGAGCCAGAAACACGAGGGGCAGAGAATAAATAATTATCGACGACCCAGGAGAGACAAAGAACATGCCCCCTAGGTGAAATCTGCACAATAGCAGGCGGATTCACTGGGGTGGTGCCACAGCATCTAGTAGAAAGTCACGCCTGCAAGATAAGGTATCACGAGGTATACATGGCAGATAAGCAATATAAATACCCTAGGACAAAAGAAACGCCGACCATTTCATTCAGGAACGAGGATTGCGAAGGGGTTATGTATAATGTACCCCCATGACGACGCCTTGGTTGATACGCTACTGATAGCGAACTACACTGCCAGACGAGTCTTGGTCGACAATGGGAGTTCTACCGACGTCCTTTTCTGGGACGCGTTCACTAGAATGGGGATCAGTACCGGCAAGTTGCGACCATCACCCACTTCACTGAAAGGGTTCTCAGGAGAAGTCGTTTAACCTATCGGCACCATCACGCTTCTGGTAACAGCAGGGCAAGGTGCCTACACAGTCACATGATAGATTTCTTAGTAGTCAAGGCCTCGTCGTCCTACAACACCATATTAGGACACCCGACCCTCAACAACTTAAAGGTGGTTACTTCTACATACCGCCTTAAAATGAAATTTCCAACAGAAGCAGGGGTGAGCAAAGTCTGAGGTGAGCATATATTGGCTGTTATGTCCAGGAGTTGAAGATGGGAGCGCCGGCGGCATGTTCAGTAGGCAACTCAGGCGAACAGTTGCCGCCACCGCCTTAGTTTGAAGAAGGAAAAGACAAAAACCATGAATGAAAGCAATTTGCTACAAGTTGAGGCCAAATAGCCTTTACATATAGTAAAGCTGAATCCATAATGCCCAACCGACACCACAAGGGTTGGTTCCAAGCTCCCACCAGAGTACCAGGAGGCCCTAGAATAGCTGCTGATCGAACACAGAGACGTACTTGCTTGGAACCACGAAGACATCCTGGGGATCGATAATATGGTCATAGAGCACAACCTCTTCGTCAACCCAGAAGCCAGGAAAGTGCAGAAAAGGAGGTCATTCAACACATTGAAATGCACGGCGATAGTTAAGGATATCGATAGGCTCTGGCGGGAGCATAAAACACCCTTTTCCCATACATTCCCAAGGCTAAAGCGGCATATATATCATTCAAATCACTATGGCCACAAGATGCGGGATCCACAGCAAGAACTGAGGGGAATTCAAAAGAAGTATCCACATCGTCATCCCCCGAAGGGAGTCCAAAGTCATAGGCTAACGAGAGGTCCTTGATAGCCTGCTTCATCAAGGCACCCAGGTCGTCAAGACCTGGGCTCCCCGACAGGGAGGCCCTAACAAGGGACACTGCCAGCATAGCCTCCCCAAGAACAGCCGCATCTGCATCCACCCCCTGCGCCAACTTCACATGGGAACCAGAGACGCCCCTAGGCTGTGCGCCCTCACCACGAGGGCACTTCATTTTAGGCCCCTCAGTTTGGGGAGCGCTTCTTTTCGCTGGAAGGGGAATCAATTTGAGCTTGGTCCCCCTAACATGGCGCAGCTTGGCACTATCAAAAATCTATCAATGCTAGGAGTAGAAAAATGGTCATCTGACCATAGACCAATGTCGTCGTGGTCGTGGTCGTGGTCTTTCGCCTAGTCATGGACAAGGCCCATAGTGTTACAATGACCGTCAGTCAGCTCCAACAAGTGTTTGTCATTAGGGACATGCCCCCAATTGGTAGAAACGGGGTAATCCCTTGTTTGCATTTCATCAACAGGATATTCCCAGACACGACCAGAAATGGAGAAAAACTTAGTAGTCCATTGTTTGGCGTTGGAATAACGCCCTTCAAAGTCTGTCAGGCTTTGCCCACGCACACGGAAGCTGCAAATGTTCCCCGGTAGGGACACCACTCCATAGAAAGAAATGAATTCCTTAGCTGTAAGGTTGAGGTACTTCTCCTTGAGGGGCTCCAGCACACGACAGAAGACTATGTAGGCGCACATTAAGATGCGCCATGCCTTACTATGAAGCTAGGTAGGAGCGAGATTTAGGAAGTGTAAAACATCAAGCACTGGGCGGATGAAAGGGAGACGCAGTCCATGGGTTAGGGCACAAACCGTTAGGGCTACGTCTCCACTGATTCGGGGATGCAGAATGACTCTCTCAGTTCAAGAAGGTCCTCCACATCGAGAATTGAACGCAATGAGTACCTGTCGAAAGAAGTGGGGTGACGGGCAAGGGAAGATTCGCCCTTTGATTTGGGGGAAATCTTAGAAGAACTACGACCAACCATTGTAGATATCTTGAAGAAGTATTGTGAAGAAGACAGAGAGGTGTGAAGAAGGGTGAGGAGGACGGAAGAAAGAACAAATGTGAAGAAGACAAAGAGAAGTGCAAAGAAATGTGAGGAAGACAAAAGAGCAAAGAAGTGGGAAGAGAGGGGTCACGGGAAGTAAATGACATGTGAGCAAATCCAGAGAAGGTAATGATGAGGGTTCTTGGGAATCCGAAAGGTTGGCTGCGTCGACGGTTACTATTTCTTTTGAAAACTATTAAATTAGCAGGAATAGTTATGGCTGACGCAAACCACATCTTCTCCAAAAGGAGAGGATGAAGGCTAGTACATGCCACCTATTAAGGACTACAACCAAAAAAGGAAAAAGTCCGAATAAATGCCTACAGACTAGCAGGGCAGCCAATGGGTAAAAGAAAAGTTTAATTTCTCATGTGCCAACACAAAGGAAATTAGTGGGATAACTGGAGGAGACATTTGGACCCCTGGGCTTCAAGCCCATCTCTAAGACTACGCCTATCACAAAGACTCAGAAGGCTAGCCCAATGCTTAGGGTTAAGAGCCCTATGGATAGGGGGCTCGTAACCAAAATCATAAGATAAGATAACTCCAAAGAGCTGGATATAAGGCCCATAATTGGATACAATTATCTTGAGTAAGATAACTCCTACAAAACAAGAGGTATCTTCTCCAATTAATAAGGGATCATGAAGGATAAACATAGAGGACTGATAATCAGAGTATAAAATCATAAGATAAGATAACTCCAAAGAGCTGGATATAAGGCCCATAGTTGGATACAATTATCTTGATTAGGATAACTTCTACAAAACAAGAGGTATCTTCTCCAGTTAATAAGGGATCAAGAATGATAAGCACAGAGGATTGATAATCAGAGTTAGTCGCCATCACACCACATCTTTCTATAAATAATTTGCTAGAGGTAACAAATAGATCCTTCTTCATTTTATATATATTTATCCTTATACTGTTATTGACTTAAGCATCGGAGTCTACCCATGACGTATCTTCATTATTGCAAATTAACCGTACGATTAATGATGTAAAACAAGTCATTTACATATACAATACAAGATATATAATTTATTTAGTAATATTGTTTGGATCATAAAATTAGAAGCAGAAAAGTTTGTAATAGTAGTACCTGGTGGACAGGAAGAATGCTGAGAATGTTAATTACGTAGTCTGACCTCGAGTAACAGTAAGCACTGCAATCCATTGACCGAGCAACCAAATCCCCAAGAGCAACCAAATCCAGGAACGATCGCACACAAATAGCAATGATTTTCAAAGTGGTATCTATCGTAATGCATTTGGCAGCCTGGTTGATGACAGGAAGATAAAAAAACAAAGGGTCCACTGCTATTGCAACTACGCAAACCCCTAAAAACGCCACATCCCAATGGAACCACCTCATCAAACGTTGGTTGACCTTCTCAATTGCCATTTTTATTATTATCTTTTGTTTTGAACCAATACCATCATTCTTTGGACCTTGCCTCTCAACATCCTCGTCCCTGATCAGCACAACATACGTATATATAGTGATTAAAAAATATAAGTAATTTTACATATAATCATAAAGTATGTAACTATCGCGTAATCTTTTTAAGAAATAGTAGAATTTATTATTAAAAAACTAACATGTAACTCTCATGATTTATTTACTTCTTTTAAAACGATTATATCGCAGTTACACAATTCATAATTATAAATATATTTTCTCAAAAAACATTAATAGAGGTAACAAATATATATATATATATGAGTTAAATAACTATTATTATTCATCATCGTTTTAACTATTATTACTTATGTGTTATTAAATCGTGACTAGAAATTATTTACTAATAATTGTTATTTATAATCTATTATTTGATAATAGCATTTTTAGGATGGAAGAAGAAGAAGAAGAAGATGCTTACCTTACTTGCGGGCCACTTCCTCCGTAATCCAACGATGCTGGTACTTTTAGATTTCAACTTATCTTATTTAATCATTATAATTTTTTTAAAATTTTAATATAAAATATAACAAATAATTCAATTTTTTCAAATTTTAAAATAATAATAATATTAAAAAATAATATTTTATTTAATTTTTAATTTTTATCTTAATTCAACTCAACTTAATTATCGAAACAAACGTATATAAAGCTTACGAAAGTCGAATAAGGTCTCCAAAATCTTTGAAGAGAAATTCTATTTGCAGTCTCCACTTGGGGACTGTATATGCAGGTCCTTTATTAAATAAAAAAAATATTATTTTAAGAGGGATAGTTTTGTAATTTTAAAAAATTTTAAAACTAAAATAGTCTAGACTTGCATTGCAACAGAAACGGTAGCTAGCACTCCAAACCTGACTTGGAGCACTTATATATATATATATATATATATATATATATATATATATAGAAAATGGAAAACAGCTGTCATATATAAGAAAAAAACTACATCCAACGTACAATAATTAATGCGGATTTGTAGAGAAGAAAGTGAACGGCCTGCGATTAAAGTTTGTACAATATATTATACAATAATATTATAAAATAAAATTATCTTATTTTTATAAGATATTTTATAAAAATATTCTTGATTTAAAATATAGTTATATAAAAAATGGTACGTGTAAATAATTTTTTTTCTTAAAAAGGTTTGTGCTGATATGAGCAGCATATAATTAAAATTCAAGCATATTCGTATATACACATATTCATATTCATAGTTATGTACATTATTATGGAAATAATAAGAGCCATGCTGCAGGCAGTGTGAAATTGAATAATAAAAAAAATAGTTAATTACTCATTATCACTTTTTTTACTTACTGATTTTCGACACGTGTAACGTGATTCTTACGAACATCATTTTCAGTACGGATTCATTTAATACTATTCAAAATATTGACCGGAAAAATGTTTTGAGATCCGAATTTGGTCTTTTTCTTTCTTTCTTTGTTTTTTAATATTTAATAATTAAGAAAATACATTTTAATAATGTTATGAATTTTTTATTTTTTTAAAATATTTATGATGATTAAAAAAATACATAAAATAAAAAAAATAAAAAATAAAAAAATACTTTTCAGTATACTTTCAGGCTACAGATGTAGCACTACTCTTATAAATACAATAATAAATATTATAAAGTCCAATTTATACACATTTCTCTCACTTAAATTCTCAAATGCGAGTAAGAATAATATTTTAAAAAAAATCATTGCTAGATATATTTTATTAAAAATATAGAGACGATTTCTTTTATTATTTATCAGAATCATTCTCATGACCTGCTCATTAATTTAATTAATAAGGCAAACTCAATAATTCAACAATGTTTTTTTAGAGAAATTTTATTTATAATTCTCATTTGGAGATTGCATATATAAACTTTTTATTAAATGAAAAAAATATCATTTTAAGAGAAAAATAGGAATATTTTTATAAGAGAAATGCTACATACAGTTCCTAAATGAAGACTGCAATGCAAGTTTAGATAATTTTATCTTTAAGATTTTTAAAATTACAAAAATATCCCTCCTAAAATAATATTTTTTCTCATTTAATAAAAGATCTGTACATATAGTCTTCAAATAAAGACTATAAATAGAATTTTTTTTTTATAATTTTAAAAAATTTTAAAGATAAATTATTTAGATTTATATTGCAATTCTCCTTTTAGAGATTATAGGTAGCATTGCTTGTTTTATTTTTTATTTTTGGTATGGAAGGTTCATAATAGTGAGGAATGGACGTGCAAACCGCGCAATAATCAGTGAACCAGTTGACCGCAATCAAATATTCTTCACTCGCTCGTCTCGTGGACTTGGATTATTAAATTAATTATTCTTCACTTCGCTTTCATTATTAAAAAAAAAATTAAAAAAATTCTACTTATTATTTTTTATCAAATACTGTATATGATTTTTTATTTATTTTTTAATAAATATATAATATAGAGATGATGAGTAGAAGACCTCAATAACTCCGGTATATAATAGATCAAATTATGATGTAAAATCCAATTTATTGCCATAATATCTATATTTCTAATAAGAATACTTATTTTTCTGTTTAATCAAAAATACAAATGAGGGTTGCGATTACCTGGTTTTTGGGTCGGAGAATTGCTCGTTTGACCCCTAGCAATATCTATATTACGATATTCTCTCCCAACAAACGAAAATAAATAAAATTAGAATATTACTCTCTGCTTGACAATAATATTTTTTTAGGTTACGTTTGAATGATAAATTGAATTGAATTGAATTGAGATGATTATTTTTTAATATTATTATTATTTTAAAATTTTAAAAAATTATAATAAAAAATTGAGATAAATTTAATAATCAAACTTACAATTTTTTAAAAAAATTATATTCATTATCTCAATCTTCTCACCGACACATAATATAAGTTGACTTCAGGAAACAAGTCAAGCCACACAAATCTAATCCTTTTTTGGAGGGGACAGAAATGCGTGGGTTCACCTGCACACAGGGCTCTATTCAGAAAATTAATGAATGGTCAATGAATCTGAATGCGATAATACAAACGTTGGAAAATGTGTGATCTGTTTCCTATACGACAAAATCTAAAGTTATCGTTACTTTTTACTTTTTCAGACAAGACTGTTGATAGGACTGTAATAAATAAAAAAATCATTTCGGGCTCATCATTGTACGTTGAAAATGTGCCTGCCGTTGATTTTAAACACAATTTACTTTTGGAAATAATTAATATTTTTATTTGATATTTTACTAAATAATTTAATTTAAAAAATATTATCATAATAATTAGATAGGTTATTTATAAATTATTATTATTATTTATTTATAAATCTTTTATAAATAAAACAAAATCATTATAAATATTATGCAATAGTTTGTAGAATCCATATCATCTAAAAGACCAAAATATATTTGCAACCGTGAATTGTGCAACCGCCGCATAATCGTTTTGAAAAAAATGAATAAAACATAGTTGTATGTAGAATTACTCTATCTAAAATGTTAAAACCATCTCATCTGACTTTCAATCTAAACACACAAAATTTTCAAAAATCATCTCATCTCTATTCAATAATCTCACTATTATTTACAAAACATATCAACTCATTTTATGCAATATCTGAATCTAAATGAAACCTAAAAGTACTGGATGAGATATTTGAGCCCCCACAATTTTAGCTAAGAGATAAAGTCAAGAATGGACTTAGAGCACTAGCATTGGACTCATCAAATGAGTCCAATTTTCAAAATTTGATGATTTTAGCTTTAAAATCTTGGCATTGGATTCACCATATGCTCAAATGTCAAGCTTTTAGCTACAGTATATTTCTCTTCATCTTCAAATTTGAAGACTCACTATTCACACTCTATAATCATTATTTTATTTATTTAAATTATTGTTTCCCAATTTTGAGCCACAATATATTTAAATTGAAAAATAATAATTTAAGTATCAAATTAAATTATTAATTAACATATAGTTTGTGTAATTGTAAAATATAAAAAAATAAATTAAAAATATTATTATTAACAAAATAATATTATATTATTATTTTGATGAATCTAATAGCTAATCCAATGTGGGGTTATGGATAGAGAAGTTTTGGATTTATGAAAAATATGTACTTTTCATCAAATTTTGAAGATGAAAATGATGAATCCAATGTTAATGCTCTTAGACTCCTAAGAGGGAGATAGCTCTCCAATGTTAATGCTCTTAGACTCCTAAGAGGGAGATAGCTCTAACAGGAGATGGACTCACACTTCTAGTAGGAGATGGACTCACACTTCTAGTTAGAGATGGACTCACACTTCTAATAGGAGATGGGCTCACACTCCTAAAAGAAAAATGTTTCACAATGTAAATTAGATTTTATCACTCTGAGGAAATAACCTCTATAAATAACCTATAGGAGGTAACAAATATTACATTTGAACTTGATTCACTTCTTCTTTACATACATTTATTCTCATGCTATTAATGACTTGAGCATCAAAGACTACAACCCTTTGTTTGTTGTAGGTTCTCCGTGTGGTTGGCAGTGTGAAACACGTCCTTTATGGTGGCGCTGTCTGTGGGATCTATATAGACTTCAACGTGATTTTCACACACCAATCACCACTCAATCGCACACAAACCACAAATTCTTAATACTGGAAATGAGAGTAGGGGAATTCCACGACTCACGATAATGTCTTCAAAAAATCAGATAAGATCTCCTCAATTTTGTTATTTTTCTTTTTGTATACAAACTAACGCTGCAACAAATAAAATCTATATATATATATATATATATACTAACGCTGCAACAAATAAAATCTATATATATATATATATATATATATACATATACATATATTATACGTGGAGAAAGAACACAAGAAACAAATGCACTACACATGTAGACCATGCACTGCGCATGTGCCTTGCACTGCGTATGTAGGAAGGGGTACACAATGTGCACCCACTTCTTCCACCATGTGGAAGCCACAGTCACTGGTGACCCACCGGGGATACAGGGATGGCGGGGATATAGCGAAGGTGGAGGCTTTCACCTAAAACTCACCAGATCGAAGTGTTGCACATGTTGTTCATAGTGTGGGCAAAGAGCAACAAGCTGTTGGAGGCCCACACACCGGCGTCTGTGAGCTTACAGGGCGACCACCACCCACCAACCACACTGCTGACAGTTTCTGTATCCAGTGGGGTGGTTCCCCAACACCGGTAGCCAGTTGCGTCTAGCATAGCGTGGGCAGAGGATGCACATAGTCGAAGGACCACCAAACCAGGCATTTGTGCGCTGACCACCACCTTGCTCTCCGGCGTTGTCTGTCGTTGGCGCGGTAGTTCCCAACCCCTGAAGCTCCTTGCCACGCACCTCACCATTCTCGCCCATGTGTACCAAGTGAGACCACTCGGCACCATCTGCTCCGCCTCGCCATTCTCGCATGTGCGCACTAAAGGAGACCACTTGGCGCCAACTGTCGCTCGCCATGCACCTTGCAGTTCTGCACCGGCTACCCATGCTGTGCATGGCATGCAGAGTGCATGTCAGGGACTTTCCTCTCAACCTGTCGTTGCCTTAGCAGCACACCATGAGGACTGTGCACCATGCGAACACTGGGAGCACGATGGCTAGCAACCCGAGGGAACCAGCTCAACCACCACCTGCTTCGTCGGATATTTATGTCGCCGGCAATGAGGTCTAGACACCTCACAGTGCTCATCGCCAAAGTCCCTTGCCTTTCTCGCTCATGCGCACTACGGGCAGCTCGCTCAACTAGTTAGAACAAAATAGCCGCCCACTAAGTTTATTCGCCATGGAGTTTTTCAGTACTCTTCGCCACAAATCTGCATGGAAACCTCACGCCATAGATAAATACACCGGAATAGGGAGAAAATATTCTCTAACTCACTGGATCATCAAATGGAAGTTTAGATAAGTTTTTCTACTTTTTTCCCTTTTGTATCTGTTTTGCTAACATATGTGAAATAATGGGAAAACATGAGAGGAATAGAGCAGATACATGATGTATACTACGTGTACATGCATGCCCTACTGGCCAAAGTACATGTACATGCATGTCCAACGTAAAACCTGCAATGTGCATGAGATGCACAATGTTGGCCAATTGTTGCATATTGCAGTCGTGTACCCATGAACTTTCAAAAGATCTGTTGTACCCAACAAATCGAAACCATAATTGCACTGCAACGCTGCTGCCAACACAACTGAAGTGCATCTTGCTACCCTTTTGGCTAGCAACACTTCGCCAGCATCACTCAAGTGCATATAATATCTCTCGGTTGCTAGCTCATGACGGACAACGCCCCTTCGTGAGCAACAAGACCTGCACCACTTTGTGGGAAACAAGACTCGCACCCCTCGGCGGGTAACAAGACCTATGCCTCTTGGCGAGCAGACAAGACCAACGCTATGGGCTAGTAACCATACCAATGCCTTGAGGCGAGCAGCAAAATTGACACTGCCACCATGCAACCTGACCAAGGTCTACGTGGAAAGCATATGTGGTTCTGCCATTGCCCGTGCCAAGGCATGGCTACCCGCAGGCATTGCCCATGTATCACCAGCGTTCACCATACATTAGCGGGATGTCTCAGGTTTGCAAATTCCAAACTTGTAAATTATATTACGCTTACCTATTTTGTGCTAGTGAAAATTCCTCAAGATGCGGTACAATCAAGAAGGGCTTTGAGGTCAAAGAATCCCACGACCCACTCAGCAATTAAGAGGGGCATGGAGGACAAAGAACCCCACGACCCACTCAACAATCAAGAAGGGCGTGGAGATAAAAGAACCCCACGACCCACTCAGCAACCAAACCAACGGGAGTGGAGGTCAGAAGACTACACGACCCTCTCTAGAGATCGCCATTGAACGGGCGTGGAGGTCGCACAGATCATGTGGCCCATTCCAAACGAAAATGGGCGTGGAGGTTGCACAGACCACACGACCCTCTCCAAAAGAACGAGCATGGAGGTCGCATAGACCATGTGGCCCTCTCCAAACGAACAGGCGTGGAGGTTGCACAGACCACACGACTCTTTCCAAACGAACTGGCGTGGAGGTTGCAAAAACCACAAGACCCTCTCCAGAAATCGTCATCGAAAAGACGTGGAGGTCAAAAGACCACACGAACCTCTCCAGAGATTGCTATCAAATGGGCGTGGACGTTGCACAGACCACACGACCCTCTCCAAACGAACGGGCGTGGAGGTCGCACAAACCACACGACCCTCTCGAAACGAACAGGCGTGGAGGTCACATAGACCATATGACCCTCTCCAAATGAACGGGGGTGGAGGTCACAATGACCACATGGCCCTCTCCAAACAAACTGGCGTGGAGGTCGCACAAACCACACGACCCTCTCCAGATATCACTATCGAACGGGCGTGGAGGTCAAAAGATCACACGACCCTCTCTAGAGATCACCATCAAACGGGCGTGGAGGTCAGAAGACCACAGACCACACGACCCTCTCCAAGGATCGCCATCGAACGAGTGTGGAGGTCAAAAGACCACACGGCCCTCTCCAAAGTTACCTTCTAGAATGAGCCACTGAGCTCCACACCCGCCTCATGCGGGTTTCCTTCGGGAACGAGTTGACAGGCTCAACAACAGACTAATATGGATTCCAGGAGTCGACGGGCTCCCTGATCACTTAAGCACATGTTACTATCAGCAAACACCAACAACAAAACCAGAACACAACAAAAATTTACGCCAAGGGGCAGGAACTCTACTACTACCAACAAAAGCAAAAATGATCACACAAATACACACCAAGAACCAATAGACAAAAATAGTCACTCTTCGCCGACAATAAACAATTTCTCAAGCGAACATTCACACAAACAAACAGACTCAAAATTGAGCTCCGTGCTGATACCTAATGTGGTTGAGTACATCTCCCACCTATCTCTCCAAGCTGAGCCCCTCACTGCTTAGCACGAAACAAACAGAAAACGAAGGACAGAACAACAAACCAGGGACCGAACGGGAAACCAGTGATCAAGTTTCTAAATTTATTTTGCAGATTATTGACTTGAAGATTCTCAAGGCCTTCTAAGGCTTTTAAGGCTTCACAGCTACCAGAATTGATTTTTCTGCATGTTACCTCTATCATGGTTGACTTGAAGATTTCCAAGACAACCAAAAGGCTGAGCCTCGTTCATAGTGCAGCCAACTGATAGCTAACCAAAAGGAAGTGAAGATACCCACATGCACTAACTAGCATGGATCCTCGGTGGGGTAGGAGAAAACAAAAGCAAGTAGACGCCCATGAGCCAGCTGGGTAAAAGGCAGGTAAAAAGAATGGAAAGTATTTAATTTTTCATGTGCCAGCAGAAAGCAAATTAGCGGGGTAACTGGAAGGGATATTTGAGCCCGACAATTTTAGCTAAGAGATAAAGTTAAGAAGGGATTCAGACTCCTAAGAGGGAGATGACTCAGACTTCTAATAGGAGATGGACTCACACTTCTAGCAGGAGATGAGCTCACACTCCTGAAAAGAAAAAGGTTTCACAATGCAAATTGAACTCTATCACTCCAAGGAAATAACCTCTATAAGTAGTAGGTAACAAATAATACACTTGACCTTGATTCACTTCTTCTTTACATACATTTATTCTTATACTGTTACTGACTTAAGCGTCAAAGACTCCATCGAGCAACCAGTGCTGCCCCTTTGTTCGTTGCAGATTCTCCGTGTGGTTGGCGGTATGAAACACGTCCTTTACAAGTACAACACTTGAATCTTATTAAAGTTAGATAAATGATTTATACAAGTTTCAAATAGACAAACCTCATACAAGTCCTTATAAGTTTATCATTTTTCACAGCGATAATATCTATATTTTTATCAATAATGCTTTTTTGAGAATGTATGTATTTATGAGTATGCACGTTTATCAAGTTTCATGTTAATTACGTATGTATTTATGAGTATGCACATTTTTTAAGAAACCTTATGTTTATTATTTTTACTGTATGATGTGTTGCTTATTAAGCATTAGACTCATTTTTGTATATTTTTATGTTTTTAAACCATTCCAGGTGATGAAATTTATGAGGATGAGACTGCAGGACAGGACTTGACCCTGGGAGGCGAGGCAGACGCGTAGACAAATTATGCTATGATTAATTTTGTAGTTTAAGGTTTAAATAAATTATTTTGCTAAACACATGAGACTTCCGTATTTTTTTAAATAAGTGCTTCCGCATACTCTATTTTGGATTTTAAGTATTTATTAAATTTTGTTTTATTTATGGAATCTTTCGCATCTGGCACGTTATTAGAAAGAAAAATTTTTAAGTTCAAGTTTAACAGTAGTACACTGGCTCCCCGAAAATTCTAAAATGTCTTTATTGGGGAGTGGGGTGTTACATAAGATATCCATCATTGGGAATTACTGCAGTGGCATATATATATATCCCAAACTTTTTCAGCTACCTTTATATGAAATTAACATTTCCATCAAGGCCCTAGCATGATATCTACTAAGACAATGCAATTATATTAAACTGTGTAATTCCATGAACTATTAGAAGATATACTGTGTAATTCATCAGCAACCAATACTATATCCCATATTTTTGGGCTTGTGTTTGTGTGATTTTGGTCTTGGGCCGTGGGTTAGTGTGTGTTGTGTTAGACCCAACCCGTGTGCATTGGCTCAACCCGTGTGAAGTGATAACTCAACCCAGCCCGTGCAGCCCAGCCCAGCCCGTGCGAGAACCTAGTCCCCCACTTATTAAAACGGCGTCGTTTGGATGGGGTTCCATCTCTTTTCCTCCTGCACCGTGCACCAGCAGCCCTCCTTCTTCCTCTTTTCTTCTTCTTTTCTTCTAGTTTCTTCTAATTTCTTCTTCTTCAGTCGAGCTCCTTCCTCCACGCAGCAGCTGCCGACGACATTTCAAAGCTTAGTCATGTCTCTCAGCCTTGAGCCGCCACCTCCATCTTCCTTTTTTTTTCACGGTGTCGTTCGGCTAGTGATTTCTGAAAGCTTGCTGTCAACCCGTCCTTCTTCGTGAGCACCTCCACCCACCGTGAACAGCTCCGTGTAAACCGGTTGTGAATTTCGGGTGGTGCTGTCTTTGCCTCCGCATGAGGTGTCTGCACGTTATGCTACTTCTCCTCCACGGCTTGTTGCCGTTTTTCTCGCCTTCTACTTGTGTGACACAAGGGCACCTTCCACCGCCGCATTTGGCCTATAAATAGGCCACGGTTCCTTCAAATTAAATCTTCCGAGTTCCTCTACCACCCTCTCTTGTTTAGGCTTTTTCATTTCTAAATTTGTAGTGTTGTGAATTTTGGTGCTTAAATCCGAGAGTTGTGAAGTTGTTGCCGTGCTTGGTTTTGTTCTAAATTGTGGAAAATTCAATCGGGCTGTTGGTTGTTGCCGTGTATTAAAACCCAAATTTTGGACACTGTACTTGCCGTGAGCTCCGCCGTATGCCGCCACTTTTGGCAACACCTCATTTAGCGCGATCTTCCAGAATTTTTCCTGTCTTCGTGTGTATGTAATTTTTCAGGTTTATAATAAAATTGTTGTATTTATCATTTGTAAACTGTTGATTGGTTGGTCTGTTGGAATTGGGCCTTGGGCCGTTGAAGTGTTGAGATTTTAAATATAGTGGTTGGAATTGGGCCTTGGGCCGGTTTGGAGGACGAGGTTTTACTTGTATTTGCGAAATGGTGAAATTGTAAACGATTGACTATTTTATATAAATGAATTATTTTAATTGTATATTCCTGTTAATTGTTGAAATGTATATTTATATTTTTTTTATTAAAAATGTGTTGTGATGTCACGTGGTCGGTTTGCAATGGTGACTGAAAATGTGGGTGCGTGTGTATCACGAACCCAAGCCGAGATGTGGCATTATCTCGGTGGAGCTTCTCTGGTTACTCGGGAGCGTAACAAACTGACGTGACGTCCCCTGAGTTGTCATAGGGCGAAGACGGGAACGGACGAGATGGTAACGCTCTCGTACCGAGATGGTAACCTTTTGGCTGGCGAGGTTAGATGATTCTTGGCCATGTACGCATTGGGCGTGGAACTGGGCATCGCTCGTTACTAAGTCTCATGCATGAACGTTACCCGTGATGTGACGGTCCATAGGGGAGACCGTGGCGCATGCTTTTTAATTAATAATTATGATTGGACAGAAAATGGGATTTTTGGCGTGAGTGGGTAAAAAGGGTATTTTGGGAAAAAAGAACTTATGGTGTTGTTTTATGTGGATTATGTTCGTATAGGACGCGTGTTATTTTTTTTTTATATATATCTCTTGAATGTTATTTTGGTTAATTACTTGTTGCGATGTCGTAATCTCATTGTGGTGTTTTACCCTACGGTTTCGTCTTATGGTGCCGTAGAGTCTGACGTAGAGCCCGAGTATGAGCTTGAAGGATCAGCTCCGCCGGAGGTTTGACTTGCTGAGTGACTGTTCAGCGTTATGAGATTTGTTTCCCTTATGTTATCTCTTGTCTTTAATTTATCTGTTGGATGACTGTTTAATCCTTGTAAAATTACTTTACTGTTTTTGAACAATTCTGGTACTTAATAAAGAAAGACCTTTTATTTCTCCGCTGCAAATTATTATTTTGTACACTTATTGCATGATGTACACACTCTGAGCACTGGTTGTTGAGGTGCATGATCCGTGTGGTCATCATTCCGGTGTCACAAACTCTACAAAAATAACACGTGAGGGTCGAGGGCGCCACATGTCACATGCAGGAAACACAAACACTTGGTGGCACTAAGTTATAACCGATATGAGTAATCACATACCCCACCAAAATCGAGCCTTTATACATCAGTAATATAAATCCATGGGAACATATGTATAAATGCATGCTCAAATCAACAAATATCCAAGCCCCATCTTCACACATCAAAAACCAAAATCCCAATCTCCATATATATGTGCGCCGAACTCTAAAACTTGTGAAAGAGATGGATTTGAATGAAGTAATCTTACCATGATATAGACCAGTGGATCAAGATAATCGAAATTATTGCATTATCACAAAAAAAAAAGAAAAGTCAAAAGAGGTAAGATGGAATGGCGCTGCGGCTAGGACTCTTGGAATGTGAGTGACGTGTGTGGTTGAGAGAGTATATCGGGAAGGGGGGGTCTGGGCGTGAAACCGAGTGGGAGACTTAAGTCACTTAAGTGACTAGTTCCTTGCACGGGTTACACTATAAAGTCCCACTGGGACTTAGATAGAAAGAATTACTCCCAGGCTCATGCACTAGACACTAAACTACTCAAACTTAGTAAGATCAACAAAAATAAAACCATAAAAAGAATATAAAATATATTTTATATTTTTTTCTTTTTTAGGAAATGAACATACTAAAATGCATTTCAGTTCAAGTATAGTGCCACTCACACATAAAAAAAAAAAAAAAATTTCACTCTCATATTTGTAACAATATCAAAGTTCAGTGAGTGTGTAAGTGAGAATAATTACTTCAAGGAATCATTTATATATGTTTTCCATTTCTCTCTCTCTCTCTCTCTCTCTCTTTTTCCCATAGATACTCCCAAGAGATTGTTTCTCATCTTAAAATTAAAACTTTATGCTAGGACCCAAATACATGAAAGAGTATCTCCTCCAAACACAAGTTTGCATGACCTATTATTATGTCCATTTTTATTGCTTATCTCTTTGCACAATGATTAGAGCTTTCTATAAGGACTTAAGGAATAGATCCTTGTAGGGTATTTGTCTTTTTCTGAAATGATTAAACACCAACTTTTTCTATATGGATCAATCATTTATGTTCAACAATGAGAGATCTTTTTATTATTGTACTAGGTTCAACTAGTATTAGTCAATTCAAGGCATAAATTTCCTTTATGGTGATCATCTCAATAATAAATACGGAACATAATTATAATAAGCATAATTATAAGTTCCTCACAGTGCTTGAAAATGAACTTTGTCAAGATAACCCATAGGGTTAGTAAGCTCAAAGTTGACTGCACAAAATAGAGAGATGCATAAGTTCAATAATTTACTATGTGAGAGCTTAAGTGCTCAAACCTTGACACACTAAGTATGCACTTTCCTTAAAAAATAAACTTAAAACAAACCAGAAAAAAATAAAGTATTTTAAATTGAAAAGCAGAGACCTAAAACAAAACAAAACAAAAATGCATGTCCTATACTAATGCAATAATATAAGGTGCCTCTCACTTGATATCACACACACCAATGACTTTCTTTCTTGGTAAGGTCCACTCACATTCTTCTTTGACCACCCATTTTGATTTATGTTTTGACTTATTCATATCACTTTGCACACTTTTTCTTTTGTTGAGAAGACAAAATTCTGTTATTTCATCAAACTTAAGGCTTATGGAGGTTATTTGATGACTCATCTCTTCAATCCTATTTTCTAAATTCTTTTATTTCCTTGTATATTTTCCTTCTTTTTCTTGTAATTTTCTTAAATTAAAACAGTGTGGTCTTATATGACTAAGCATACCACAAAAATGACAAGTAGGAGTAAACTTACCTTCAGACTTACCTTGGTTTGCTTATTTGTCATTGGTCTATCATGTGAGGCTTTTGGAACATGAGTTTTAGACACGTCCTTCTTTGGAGCTTCTTCATCTTTACTTCTTTTAACGAAAATGATACCTTTTGATGAAGTGGTAGCGGATGATGAGGCTTTAAGTTCCATACCTTGGGAAGTCATGTACCCCAAACCGGTGCGATCACAACTAGATTTTTTAAAACTCAACATCTCATCTAATTCCTGAGTTATAGTTTTTTCCTTGTATTCTTGTACCTTTTTCAATTCATTCTCAAGTACTCCTCTTTGAGTGTTCAATATTGTTGTACAACTTCTTATTTAGTTTTTTCAGCTTGACCACCTCTTCACATAGATCATTGAAGGCTTCTTGTAAACTTAGCTCATGATCGCCCACAACTAAAGCAACCTCCGAATCACTATCATCATCATCACTTTCAAATTTGGTTAGATTAAAATCAGAAAATTCATCAACAATAGCAAAAAAGGCTATAAATGAAGTTTCATCCTCAAATGATGAATTGAAATCTTCAGAATCAGAACAGTCACTAAGTGCGACGTTAAGAACTTTTCCTTTGTTTCTTTTAAAGTTTGAAGACTCAATTCTTATGTGACCATAACCTGAGCATTCATAACACTTCACTCTATCTTTTTGCTCAGATTTATTTTTGTTCCATTTTTCAGAATCACTTTTTTTGTTAGAAAATTCCTTACCTCTCTTTTGCTTTCCATTTGTTCTCTTGATGATAAACAAGAATTTTCTGAATTTACTTCCAATGAGATATATATATATATATATATATATATATATATATATATCCTTATTGTCCAAATTTTCTTCATTAGAAAAATTATATCGATCTTCGTTCACAGTTTCCAAAAGCAATGGACTTACCTTATCTTGTTTGAGGAAGAGATGACTCATATGTTTGTAAGGAGCCGACTAGTTCTTCAACCTTAATAGCATCCAAATCCTTACTTTCTTCAGTGATTGTAACTTTTGGGTGAAATCTTTCTGGCAAGGACCTTAAAATCTTTTTCACAACCCTTGAGTCCTCCACATTTTCTCCGAGATTAAACCTGGAATTCACAACATCGTTAAGTTTAGCATAGAAATCATTTAAACTTTCATCTTCCAGCATCTTAATCTCTTCAAATTTTGAGGTTAGCAAAAGTAATTTTGAATTTTTTAAGATTTTGGGTCCCTCATGTGTGACTTCCAATATATCCTAAACTTCTTTGGCCATCTCACACATGGAAATTATCTTCAATTCTTCATAAGAAACTGTCATAAAGAGAGCATTAAGTTCTTTACTATTTCAATTAGAGTTGATGATCTCATATATGGTCCAAGCATCAATAGTTGTTTCGGGTTTAGTTCATCCTCCCTCAACTGCATATCACACACGTTCATCCAAAAATTTGAGGAAAGCCCTTATACGAACTTTCCAATATGCATAGTTTTCTCCATCAAAGTGTGGTGGGACATATAACGACATAGTCAACAGGGGCACAGATCACACTCGAATGAGTGAACCACGCATTGATGCCAATTGAAATTATCCAAGTACACTTGTATTGAAACATACTAGAAATATCTACCAATTCACTCAACAAATTGGTTAGTCGTTAATCATGCAATTATTTAATAATTAAAATAATATAAAGTAAATAAATTGCATAACACCAAGATTGGTATCGAAGGAAAACTCTTTAAAGAACTCTTTAAAGGTAAAACCCTACGGGGCAACTAAACCCAAAAAAAATCAATTTTATTATTTGAAAATCAATAATAAGTAAAGTTCAATTACAAAATTTTTGTCAATAGACACTCTTACTTGACCACCGCACTAGCAGCTAGAACCTCTTATAATTTTCAAACATTGCATTTTCTCCTAGAACTTCAGTGACTAAAACTCAATCAATCAATTATCCAACATGGAGCACGATCACAATATTTGAGAGAAACAATATGAAAATTCTTCAAGGAGTTTTCTCATCAAAATATGCACTAGAAGGTGATCGAGAAAATATCTAGATCTAAATCTCTACAGATCTTAACTAATAGGATCCTTTAAATAAATAATCCGAAAGAATTTTTCATTTCAGTAGGACTCTGCTTCTTGAAGAATTCTCCTAATGAAATGCTGACACTCGCGATAAATTCTCTCTACAAAAACTGAACCCAGTTCGACTTCTTTTATGGATAATAGTAGATTCCTTGGGATTCGATTTTCACCCATTTGACTTATCTAAAGAATCTCTAATACTCCATAGATAAATTCAATTTTTTCATAGATAAATTCAAAAATAATTTACATTCATTAAAAATACAAAATTAATAATAGGATAAACTCTATCATATTAATTACCTAGTCCTATCCAAACTTATCAACTTAGTCACTAGTCCTAATCAAATTCTTGCATCTATAATCCCAAAGATTAGACTGGATATAGTCAACAGTACTTTTAGTTCTGTGAACCATGTAGTAAACTAAACCTGGACTGTTTTCCAAACACACAATGTTCACAAAACTCAAATTTTCTCATCTTCTAATCACACAACAAACCCTGCTTACTATGATCAGACATCTTATTTTCACTCATATGACCCAAACGCACGTGCCACAAACGGGTAATGTTCGAGTCTAGGTCATTTGAAGGAAATAAAGACCATTTGTCTTATATCCTCTTATTACAATCATGGAGCCTTTACTGACTCTAATAGCTTCACCTTCACCGGTGTTTCAGAAACCCAAAGAATCAAGAGTGCCCAAAGAAATAAGATTTTTCTTTAAATCTGGGATGTGTTGGACGTTAGAGAATGTCCTGACAATCCCATCAAACATTTTAATCCTAACTGAACCAACTCTAGCAATTTTACATGCCATATCATTTCCCATCAAAACAGAACCACCATTGACTGAATCATACATAGTGAACCAGTCCTTCTTGGGACATATATGAAAAGCACAAGCTGAGTTCATGACCCACTTGTCACCAAATGATAATAGCTTAGTTTTGCACATTTATCTCATTAGTAGATAGCTTTATTATATTTAGTTTAGGTTAATTCATGCATATTATAGGTTGTTTTAGAATAATGTTCTTTTCTTAAGTTTGGGATTAAAATGAGTCTTATTGCATAAATATGTTTTTGTAGGGTTTGAGGATAATTTGGATCAAGAAAAAAAAGAAAGAAATCATAAAATGAAACTGCAAAGAAGTCACATACCTTAGTGATTGGATCATAATTTTCCATTCACACATTCGATTGATGTGAATCTTAATGCATTGGAAAGCTTTCTTAATGAGCTACAAATTCATAGCTGATAAAGATGTCTAAATTCTGACTCTTGAAGTATGTACGCAGCTGTCAATTCGAGTCCTAAAAGTTAGGCCATTTTTTATGCGGGAATCATGAAAACGTTAGGGTTTCTTTTATACCTGGGGGGAAGCAAGTCATTGGACGAAAAATTTAGTGAGAGGAGGCTAGGAACGATTTTAGTTTATTGTTTTATTTTCTTTGGCTAATGGATTGCTAAACACCTTGCTAAGGTGTAGGGTATCGCCCAACCATCTTTTGGTATGTTCTTAACAAAATGTTTATGGTCTTTATGTTTAAGTTTTGGTGTTTTCTGAGTCATTTACCATTCTAGACAATAAATTTATTCTATATAATTCTTTGATTTATCGTAGGCTTGGGCACGTTGAATGCTTAAAATTCCCTACGCAAAAATTCTCCATATCTGTTTTGCTTAAAATCAATCCAATTCATGAAACTATCTTTGAAAAGTAATATGTGCTTTAATGGCTAAATCATCCGACTAAGATCATTTTTTGTATGAATTTTAGTTGAGTTATAAAAGAGATTGTTGAAACTATCATTAGATGCGTTGTGTGCAAATCTTGAAGCTATAGTGTTTTAAGACGTCGATATTTTTCTCCATAGTTTTGGTTTTTTTTTTTTATTATTAGTATTTTCAACAACTCAATCAACTCTTGATAATCTTTTCTATTAAGTTTTCTTGTTCTATTTGATTTTCTTGCTTTGGATTGTAATTCTACACCCTTCCCTGTTGATTCGATCTTGGACCAACCGAATTATTACTGCGCGACAATCCTACACTTGGGAGCATTATTAAAGTCACAGCACCAAAGCGACCATTTGAGCCACCAATTGCTATGACAATTAGGGCTGCAACCCGATGCACTCCAACCGGGTCTGGGCCCGGTCCGACTCGACCCGGTACTGTTTGCACGCCAACCCGGTCCGACCCGACCCGGTATTGTGCGGGTCGGGTCGGGTCTTCGGGGTTTTTTTTTAAATTTATTTATTTATTTATTTATTTTTAAGTTAGTGACCTGTGTTAAGTTACAGCTTAATGAAATGAATATAGCATGCAAAACTTATGGAATCCATTCTTGAACTATATCCTCTCTCTTTCATTGTGTAGAGAATATCAATGAAAAAAAATATTGACATAAACCAATGAAAAAAAAAAAACCAAAAGAAGAAGAATATTAATTCTTCCAAAAAATAAACCAAAAGAACTAGAACTAATAAAAAGAAGGAGCCATCTATTACAAAGCCATCTATTACAAAACTATCTAAATTACAAAAATATGAACATTAACGGATAAAAGATTGAAGAGCATCCAACAATCAAATAACAGCAGCTTCCCATCTCTTCCTCTATATCTGTCATTATGAAAAAGTCTAACACCAAATCAATAATAGCACATCAAATAATCTTGTGACAATAATTACACTTCGCTTTTGGGTCATTTAAAGGGCATCCATCTATTTTAGTGAAATGATTCCACACTGCTGAGGGGTCCTTATTTGCCCTCCTTTTACGAGGAGGGACTGAGAGACTTGTGTCACTAGACAAGTTAATATTTGAAGCCATTTGTGATCGGTTTTCCAAAGGAGTATCACTTTCGAAGCAATCCATATAAGAGCTGACATATAATATAACATATAAAAATCAAGATATTAGGATATGAACTGAAAATTACTCTATTTTCATGTTTTCAAGTTTGGTAAAATATATAGCATTGGTTACATTACAACTTAATATTTTGCACAATGTATATAACAAATCAACATCCCATTAGTTCACAGAGACAAACAAGGGAAACGAAATATCATCTAATTATGATTATGTAGCAGGTATCAACAGCTAAATCATTTGATTATATGGATGTGAGGGTGTACTTGGCAATATTCATTTACTTTTTTTCTTTTTCCCAAAATAAGAGGTTTGACATTTATGAGGTTTATTCATCAATCAGTTTTCTTTATTTTTTTTTTCGGAAAATGATTTGTGTAAGCATAGGGTGTGCAAGTCCTGTGCAAGACATTTGAAAAAAATATCCCTCTCCCACTTTAAACCTGAGTCTTTAAAATTGTGTTCTTTTTCCTCGTCCCGTCTCTATAGTTGGATGTTTTCTATTATATACATCCTGGGAGCTCTTTATTCATCCCCGTCATCCATTCAAGCTACAGAAAAGAAAGCCAACAATGACACTTCACAAAGGCAACATATAAAGCAACCAAAAAATACAAGCAGATATAGGAGAAACCTAATGGAACTCAACCTATACACACCGTTTTGATTTCTGCTGCCACCAAGAATCAAAACCCGACTCGAAAATATTTATTGGAATGAGCATGCTTGCACTTGTTTTATGCAAACCCTTATTTTCTTATAAATATATGACAGACAGAAAATATTTATTCTCAAGTTAGTATGTAAAACACATCTAGTAAAGTACATAACATAATTTGATTTGGAAGATAAATTTTATATTTTGAATCTTACAAATCAAATCTTACCATTTAAGTGATATAGAGTTTCACTTTTAAATTTGCAGATAAGAGTATGAAGCTGAGAACACTTTCAGTGAGCATTATGAATCTCACATGCCTACCAATTCAACATGATCTTTATTACACAGAAGATTAGACCAGTATTAATCTTTGAAACCCAATATACCGCTTCAATTCCTAATAATGTTGGGTACAATACAAATAAAAAAAATCCATGCAAAATCTTTCCTTATCATCCAACTAAGGTCAGGACAGTTAGTAGACTTAAGTGAATTAGGAAACTTGAATCTTAGAATGTTAGTAGGATCGGCTTTTGGACAAAAATATTTTCAACTGCAAGTTAAATCAGTTCTTGCTTTTTCTCCCTTCGTGGTTACTCTGCTGTGGCCTCAAGTTAAAACTTGTTTAGAATATCTTAGTTAACAATTATATTTGAGGAAGGAACTTGCAATCAGAGTGAAGATATCATGAACATCATCAGGTCACGACAATCATAAGTGTTTATCTTTCACCGTGTTGTGGATTGAAATTCTTGTCATATCTTCTTTAAATTAACATCATAAGAACAAGACAACATAAGATGGTTCGTTTAATTCTCAACAGATCAGTTTTCTTCGTTTGATGATGGTGAGATTATTTTTTATTCTATTGATAGATTCCCTATGATTCTTATCCAACTCTAAGGTTTAAAGTGGGAGAGGGACATAAGAAAGAGTCTTAAAATGAAATATCAACTAATGAAATATAAGTCTTGCGATTTTTTAAGGGATTTTATTGTTAACATTCTTCTTTTCAATTGAATATTCTTTTTTGTTCAACATGAGTATTTTGAATGCATTTCTTATAAATAAAGGAGGGCAGCTAAATTTAATTGCAGAAAAAAATTGAAATGTCCAACATTCACCATATTTTAGACTAAATAGATACTATCCATTTCAAATGGAGAGGATCCTTTTCTAGCCTGGCATTGTAACAAACAATGTTACCATGTTGGAAAGACAGCACTCATACTCAGTGTGTAACAAATCAAAACCAAAAGCTCGAGCAATTGTTTCTAGAGGCCAACTAACAACATAAACCCATTTCAAGCTCAACAAAATAGAGGATGGAATGAATCAGTTCAACATTTCAACAGAAATTACCGCATATTAGAGCAAACCCATAAAAGAAATTACGGATAAACAAAGACAATGACAATCACCGCATAAATACATGCAGATCCAAAGAAAAAAAAAAGAAAGAAGAAAGGAACACCCTGCATTTACAGCTCTCAAACCCATGAGAAATAGAAACTAATGTATAAAAGGGGTCCTCCATTTCGGTGCAATTAACGTTGCTCTACCCAACAGAAAATTCACAAAACAAT
Source organism: Juglans cinerea (assembly GCA_961763995.1). NCBI lineage: Eukaryota > Viridiplantae > Streptophyta > Magnoliopsida > Fagales > Juglandaceae > Juglans > Juglans cinerea. The sequence continues at coordinate 1,417,844 of CAUIVZ010000011.1, read as the reverse complement.
TCAACCTTTCAACAGCCTCTACAACCCAGATAACGACGACCAAACAGAGAACACACAGAGCACCAAACGAAGTTCTAAAACTTAAATCTTACCGAGAGAGAGAGAGAGAGAGAGAGAGAGAGAGAGAGAGAGAGAGAACGCACCTCTGAGATGATTGCTGCGACTGGCAACGACGAAAGGAGACGGAGAACGGCGACAATGACTAGGGTTTCCGCAGTGGAGAGGATCGTCTTCGTCTTCGTCTTCAGTCGGTTTGGGCGGATTCGACGGGTTATTTTTACTAAAACCCGGCATCATGCATATGACCCGATGAACCCGTCTCTCACGGGTTGGAGACGTCGGTTCTGGTGGACGGGTTGGGCTTAGGCCCAATTATGCACAGCCCTAATGACAATATCTGAGCCATTAGACTTTTCAACAGCAACTCTAATAGCATTAGAGGAACTAGTGTCTTCCTCTTTGGTTTTTAGTTTAGGAGACTCATTTTTGTAATTAGAAATTAATGACAGTAATGACATTTAACATTTTTCTTATTAAACTTTGACTGTGAACTACCCTTGGATTTACCTATGTTCTTCTCTGAACCTCTCTCACTAGATCTACCTCTACTAGAGGAACCCTTAACAAACAAACCATTGGCTTGATTATCTGTCCCCTTCAAATTCAATTTAGGTCTCAATTCCTTAGAATTCAAAGCAGATCTCACATTTGTTAAGGAAATAGTATCTCTGCCATTCAACAATTGAATTCACAAAGTTATCAAGTGATATAGACAACGAACACAATACAATTAAGACTTGATCATTTTCTTCAAGCTTAATGTCTATATTTCTCAGATCCATAAAAATTTTATTAAGTTCATCTAAGTGTTCAGAGATAGAAGTACATTCCTTCATTTTGAGCGTGTATGTAACGCCCCGATTCCACATGAGTCAAAGAGTTACTTCCTAACACTTAAACCCACATTTCAACAATATAAAAAATAGACTCCAAATTCCCAATATCATAAAGCAAATTCGATTCAATCTAATTTCCTCAATATAACTAATTTTCTAAAATGCCAAGTCATCATAATACAATAAAATTTCTTAATAAAAATCGACAATACTCATAAAAAACTTCCTATGCTTAAACCACTATATTTAAATCATCTCACTCAATGCCTCATAATCTTGATCCTCAGTAGAACCATCAAAATATCTAAAAAATATTGTGGAGATAAGGGGTGAGTTATCAACAACTCAGTAAGTAGAGAGCATATACTAGCATATAAACATGAGCATTTATAAAGTTTGGTATGCAGAACAAATAGTTTACTTTCAGAATGCAGAAACAACATATTTACTTTCGAAATGCATAAACAAAACTTGGTACATAACGTCAGAGCGAAATTTCCAGAAAAACAAACTTGTTCTCAAAAAGAAAATCCTTTGGCATTTCCAAACAAAAACATTATATTCATATCAGCTCATAGTATCACATCGAGACAAATACCATGTTTAACCCCCGTGGTAGGGTTATAAACCACCATTATACCCGTGGCTGGGCCGTATACCATGTTTCACCCCCTTGGTAGGATTATAAACTACCATTATACCTGTGGCTGGGCCGTATACCATGTTTCACCCCCTTGGTAGGGTTATAAACTACCATTATACCCAAGGCTGGGCCGTATTCCATGTTTCACCCCCGTGGTAGGGTTATAAACCACCATTATACCCGTGGCTAGGCCGTATTCCATGTTTCACCCCCGTGGTAGGGTTATAAACCATCATTATACTCGTGGCTGGGCCTTCACAGAAATAGAATGGAATATCATCAAAATCAGATCACATTCATATACAGAATCAGGACTTTAAGCCAAGGCTTTCAGATGACACATTATATCAAAACAAAATACTGAATAGCTTTAGATCATTTCACATGTTTGAAATAAACAAAATCCAAAACATCTTCATTTATTCATAGTAAAAACTTTTAGATTTTCATATTCGCTCATTTTTGCATAGTTCAGAAACAGAATGCACAAAAATAGCTCATGTCTACACCAGTCGTGACAGAAATAATTTCTCTTATATTTAATTTATGCATATGCAGAATAAACATCTGAGGTCGTTTTCAGATTTCTTTTCATAAACAAGCATGCATATTTTTAAAGTCAACCTTATTTAATTTCTTTTATGCAAAACTAGTATATGAACCTCGCTTACCTGAGCTTCTTAAGTACTATTCTGAATCTTTCCACAATAATGCTGAATGAATGTCAATCATCACCTATACAAAACACTAAGCGTTACTAAACTTCTAAAAGGACATGCTAAAATTCTCCGTTTACTTAAATTCATACTGCGGAAATAGTTTTGTTAACTATCTAGTTATCAGAAATCTAATAAATATATTATCATTAAAAAAATAGTCTTAACTTATTATAAAATAATTTTATCAAATATGGCAATACAACTTAGATTCATTTCTAAAATTAGCTTAATCATATTTAAAACTCATATCTCTATAAACTATTATTAACACGATAATTTAATACTGCCAACATATAATGTAGTAGTAAATTCATAAATTTCTTAAGCAATAGTCACTCATAAAATATTCTGAGTCATATCTAATTTAAAAACATCAAGGACTTGTATCATATAATCGGCTTAGTGTTTAAAAACCGATTAAATACTTCTAATTTACAACTTAATAATATACTTATATAAAATTCAAATAATGTAACAAGCTGGAAACTCATTTAATAAAATTAAAAATCTTTTTATTTACTATTGAAAGTAATATAATTATACTGAAAATAATTTCTTCAAAAATGCTTTCTAAATGCAATACGACAAGGGATTAATATAATATGATTTAAATCATTTTTGTTATACGATCTAATATTAAAACACAGCCTTCACAAAATTATACTATAAGTATAGTAGATAGACAATGACCCAAAATAGAACCTGCCAAATAATAGGGATATTTTAGGAAACATCATAAAATGCATGGGCAGATTTATGGGAATAAAACGTAACCATACCGTGCGATGGAACCAAGCTCACCGTGAGGGAAACTCGCGACAACGGATTGGAGCGGCAATGGGTGGATGTCGACAGTGGCGCAGCTGGGTGTGGCGGCAGGGCACAAAGAGAGGGAGAGTGTGAGAGAAAGATGTGTGAGAGAGAGAGAACACAGAGAGAGAAAGAGAGAGATCACGGCATAACGAGAAAAGAACACTCACCGAGGGAAAGCAGGGAACACGTGAAGGTGCAGGGGCTGGGCTGGCGAGATACAATCACGGCAGTCTCATCCGTGGCATGTGGTGGAGTTCAAAGAGAGGGAGAGAGCATGAAGACCAAGCCGACGGGGAGTATTCGAGAGGGGTGAAGGTGCTGTGATGGTGGCTCATGACGACTCCAGGTTGGGTATGGTGGTTCGGGATAGGGCTCACGGTGACTGGGTGGTTGCTCGAGTGTGGTAAGGGCTGCACCGTGCGACGCTTGTGGTGGCTGGGTAGCTTGCTGTGGGTTCGCTTGACATAAGGAGTTACGATTTACGGTGGAACTGGTGGTGGGTTGCTCTATTTTTGGCATGTGAAAACAGAGGCCTCTTAGTGTGCGATGGTGGCTTGGTTTCACGGTGAAGGGTGGCGGCAATGTGGAGCTCCCTTCATGAAGTGGTGGCTGGAACAGAGGGAATGTGGGAGGTTGGCAAGGTGGTGGTGTGTACAAGGCAGTGGCTTGGTGGTGCAAGTCCGTGGGGTGGTTTTTATTTGAGGACACAAAGAAGCTGGGCCGTAGGGGATGGTTGGCGATGCCGCAGCAGTGGGTGATGGCCCCGAGCTACGGTGTCTGCATGGGGTTTTACAGTGAACGAGAGAGACTTTGAAAGAGAAAGCCGAGAGCTTGAATGATATGAATAGAAAGAGTTTGTTAGGAGAGAAATCAAAAACGGAAGAAAGTTCAAACTCCTAGACGTGGAGATAATGGAGATTTGGGTGGATAAATTTTTGAGAGTGCAAAAAAATTAAAAGTGAAAAACCGTCGAAAGGATAAAATGCATGTGGAAGAGAAGCTCACACCGTGACTGCGTGAAAAAAAGAAAGAAGAAAAAAATAAAGTCCGAAGGGCTAGGGTGTTACAGTGTATAACCGTTGCTTCAGATACAAATGGTTGGTGAGAGATTTCTTCATATACAAACTCTCAAGTTTAGCCCAAAGACCAGTAACGGTCTCCTCATTAGCAACCTCTCTTAGAACTTCATCTGAAAATGACAACAGAATAGCACTGTGTGCCTACTCTTCATCTTCTCTTAATGGTACAGGAGAATCATCAAATACCTTCCCATCCAACACCTTTGACAAACCTTGTTGTCATAGCAAAGCCTTCATCTTGCTGCGCCGCAAACTAAAGTTGTTTGATCGTCAAATTTCTCCTCTTCAAACTTTTCCATAGTCATCCCTCAGGATCTCGCCCAGAGCCTGACTCTCTGATACCAGTTTGTTGGGATAAACCGATTATCAAAGGCTAATTTGAAATATAACAGTGGAATCAAACAAAAGAAATAACAACATTCACACACAGACCACCAAGATTTAAGTGGTTTGGCTCACTGTGAGTCTACGTCTACTGGCGGGGTTGGTCTCAATGAATTCACTATCAACAAAGATGGGTACAAGAGATTAATTACAAAATCCTCTTCCCTAATTACCAATGCACTCTTGGGAATATCACAAGAGGACCACTCTCTCTCTCTCTCTCTCTCTCTCTCTCTCTCTCTAAGTTCTCGGCAACTTTAAACTTAAAAAGTGAAAAATAGAATGAAAACATTCATATTTATACTAAAACGGCGCGAAATCGTGGAATATGAACATTTGCTCGAGTGAAGTGTCAAGCGGTGCTTGAGCGAACGTTAGGGCTTGCATCTTGCTCGAGCTGACTGTCGAGCAACTAATGAATGAACTCTCTAAGGTTGAAGCTTTGCTCGAGCGGCAGACATATCACTCGAGCGAACAATTTGTAGATGCACTTTTTTAACATGATTCAAGCCACGTCTTAACAAGCAGCCCGATCATATGAACCATGGTTGTTTGGAACTTGAGAAATAGAGAATAGAATTTATTGCCAGTGTAAACCAGCGCTAGTTCGAAGAAAATGAGCGAGATTGATTCTGCCCATAGGAACGATTGTCTTTGGCGCCGTGGGGGTTGGGTTTATGTTCATAAAAAACACAAGAAGATTGACTGGAAGCCTCGTGGAGAGAAGACCAAATCTCAAAACCTTGAAGCACACGGATCAATTCTGCATAAGTGGGCATGGGAGGCTTTAATGTGGGCGTTGTGAAAGGCTCATATTTAGCCCCAAGGCTATTCAATAGAGAGAAAACCATCATCTTATGTTGCATAGGGCACCCGATGGCAGCAAGGCTATCACAGAGACCTTTGAAAGTGCATAAGTGATCGGTTAGGGTGGTGTTTGGTTTCTTTTTACAGATATGTAAGCTGCTAGGTAAAGTAGAACTCACACTTCTATGAATCCTGGGCATAGGCTTCCTTCAAGGTGGACCAGATCACCTAAGAAGCTGACTCCAACTTGAAAACAAGGCTAAGTGCCTCGGATCCACCCATGAAGTAGCCTGTCTGATTTGCGCCACTGAATAAATTCTTCCCTAAAGGAGCTCTGATCAGAGCCCGAAGCCCAATCAAGGGCACCATATGTTGGAGTTGCCGAGCTCTCACCGATCAAGAAGATGATCAACTAGGTCTTGGCTCTTTGCCAAGGCCAAAATTTGCTCATGCCACATTGGGTAATTGGAGTTGGTGAGATGCAAGGTAACAAAATTTCCAACGTTGAGGGAGATGGTAGCCATAAGAGGAAGACTTTGTTACTCTCACACAAGCTCTGGTACTATGAAGAAGAGTGCACACAAGGTGTTTGAGAAAAATACTCTCTCACTGTGAGAGTGCCGAGAGTCTTTGTATTCATTTATATACAAGGTTTAAGGTTCTATTATGAATAATACTAGCTGTATTGATGGTTGGAATGCAAGATTATACAATGAAATATAAAGTTGTAATTATCTATATGCTTCCGTTGGGTTGAGAGGTTCTCATATATAGGCTAGCTGTTGGGTGAGTTGCCATGTATATAGAATGAATCTGTATTTGGTATATGCCCATGATTGGTGCATAGCTGTTGGGGTTGAGCTGCATTGATATCCTAAAATTAAATGCTAATGGTGGGGAGTTAATTAACTATTTGTAAGTTTTGCACCCATTTGGACACTATATGAATCATGGGATCCATTACTTGCAATTTCAAATGATTGTTTTTGTTGCAAATAAGTTTTTCCAAGGAATACTTTATTTTGTTGCACATACTATTAAATATATGCACTAAAGAACTACAAGTATTGAACAAAGACTATACAAAATGGAGGTAAATAAGCAACTGCATATTTATGATGAATACCAATAAATAAGTTGGTAAATAAAAAGATCAAACAAATTAAGCTTGAGACGAGGGAGCACTGCCTTAGCTATTCTCAACTGCCAACAAACCGAGGAACCTAACCATTATACAACACAAAATTACTAGACAACTCATTTACATTAATTGATCTGTATCCGAAGAGTGGGAATTCCTTTGGTATCTAGATGTGATTGCTGTCGGGAAGGGGGCTAAGAGAATCTAAACCATGTTTTGTTTGCCTTTGAGTTTGCTACTGCCATTTGGCAAATATGTGGTGGACAGTTCGGTGCCGTTGTTAGGTAGCTAAACTGAAAGGACCATATCTAGTACTGGTTTCGAAGGGCTTCACAAAAATCACAAACAGGCTTGTTAATGGGCATCCTTCCTATTATTGTGAGCTGGAGGCTTTGTTCCCGTCGTTGCTTGGCTCGTATAGAGGGTAGGTGCAAATCGGTGGAGAAGGTTTGGACAGATATAAAGTTTTGGTTCTCATCAATAGCCAATAGCATGAACAAGGTGGATAAACTATCTCGCTCGGATGGGATAATACTTTGGGAGCTTCACATCCCTGCAGTGTTTCCAAGACCCAGACACATTAGAGTGGTGAACTGGTTGAAACCAAGAGAGGGAAGGTTCAAACTGAACTCAGACGGATGTAGCCTGGGGAATCTAGGTAGTGCAGGCGCAAAAGGGGTGATTCGGGACCATACTGGGCAGCTCTGGTTTGCTTACTTTGTTTCGTTGCCTCCAGGGTCAAGTAACTATGCGGAAGTTTTTGGTGTGGTGGAAGGAATTAAACACTGTAAGCGGCTGGGCTTTATGGATGTGGATATTGAATTGGATTGTATGGTTTTGCTTAATTTGCTAAAAAAGGTAGATGTGGAGTATGGTATTTGGAAGACTATTGGGACGAAGCCTTTCAAATTCTGAGTTCTCTGAATTATTCTTTTTGCCACATTTTAAGGGAAGGTAATGCTCCAGCAGACTTCTTGGGTAAGATGGGAGTGCATGGTGCTAGTAATAGTTGGAATATTGTGAAGGACTTGCCACTGCAGTTTAGAGGCTGGATTTGGCTGGATAAGAGTGGGCTCTCGTACTTGAGAGTTGATTAGATGCTTAGAAAAGACTGGAGATTGGATTTGGTTATTTTATTGGAATGTCCTGTAATCCTGGTATTCCACCGCCATTAGTGGGGGTTTGTTTTTCAATAAAACTGGGGATGGGGTCACTCATGATTTACCCCAAAGAACATGGGGTTTGTTTTTCAATGGCAGCTTCGAAATCCCTTCCGACCAAAGAACATTCACACCAAATGATTTAGTAGTAGTTGATGGCCTCAAGCACAGTAAGATGGGTATATGATTTTAGAGAAAATGAAAGTATATGGAATGGAATCTTTCTCTACATGTTTTGCTTTCTTTATGCTCTGTGCGTGCTTGCCAACTGAAGAAATGAATAAGCTTATGTTTATAGTATGCATGGAACACGGTGCTGAAATATTAGTCAAATTCATATTTTTGAACATTCACTCAAGTAGAGTGTCGAGCCAGTTCAAGCGCATGTTATATCCAAGAGTCGGTCGAGCCATGAGTGGGGTGGGTGTCGAGCAATCTCTTTGTCTGGGTTTCCTCTCGAGCGCCATGCTGAACGAGTGTTGAACGAATTCTCTGTCTGGATTTCGCTCGAGCTTTATGTCGAGCCGGTGTTTAGCGAACGCTTTGTATGAATGTCTGCTTGAGCACCATGTCTAGTAAACTGATATCTATATGGGTTTCGCTCGAGCCATGTTGAGTTGACTTCAACCCCTTTTCACTTTATCCCACTTAACACTATTACAACACAATTTAATATTGGTTGTCACATAAATATGCCAACACACTTATTTTATACTAACAAATAATTTTCTCCGTAGAACAACCGTGAGCATCAAGAAGCTAGGAAAGGTATTTTTTTGGAATTAATCTCATGCGTTAATGTCCTACCCAAAGGTTTCTCCACTTTCTCTAAGATCGATTCAGTTCTCACCTTCATTCGTCTTTTGTATGAGATTAGACGTACATCTCTGTAAAAGAAATTAAGATCTTCCTTCAGCGGCTTTCAAGGCGGGGCCATCTCTTTAATTAACCACGACGCATATTGCATTGGGTCAAGAAAAAAAGTGGTACTAAGCCTGTTTCATGATCAAATATTCTTGATCGTTTGTTTTTATTTATGTATATTTTTCTGGCTTGTATTGATTGTTAGGATACACTTGTTCGGCTCTTTGCCCCTCTTATCTTTTATTTATAATTGATTTAGAGCATACATGATTTGTTGGAGAGGACAAGCTCATTAAATTATAGTGAAAACCTGCCAATTTGAGATGCGGCTGCTTTGGTTGATCTATACATGATTGAAGCTGTACTTAATTCTTAGGTCGCAAAGACCTCAAAACATCCTATAAAAAAAAAATACAATAACAGTAGGAATTTTGTACTTTGCACCAAAAATTAAAAGTACCAAAATTAACATATCGCAATATTGTAAAAAATATCCTACTATATATCAAGATTTTATGGGTAATGATGCCGAATAGGGGTGTCAATATGTGACACGACCTATGAATCTAACACAAATACGACATAGAATTAACGGATTTGGGTTTGATATTAATGAGTTTGGGTCAAAACGAGTTGACCCGTTAAGACACGACTTATAAACGGGTCAATAACGGGTCAATCTGCTTAACACGAAATCAATCCCTTTTGACCCGTTTAGAATTTATTTCAAAATTAAAATTTTATTATTGTTAAGTTGTACTATTGATATTTCTTAGTATGTCTATATTTTTATTGTTGGAATTATAATTTTAGACCTATGCTCATATTAATTTGTTATTGCATAGTTTGTAATATTAGTTTTATTATATATTAAAATTTGAAAAATATAATATATATATTTTAAGATATTGTGGTTATTAATAAATATAGATTTTAACTTTTATGTGAAATTATGTTAATCAGGTCAAATGAGTTATGTGTTTTAGTTCAACCCATTTACATTAAACAAATGACTTTAAATAAGCCGTGTCGTGTTAAGATATTTCTAATTAATTATTAAATAGGTCAAAACAGATGACACGACACGAACTGTTATCTAATTGGGTTGGGAAGTTTGACAAGTTTAGCTTAATGGGTTGGGTTGGGTTCGGGTTGACCTATATAATCGAATGTTCATGACTTGACACGACAAGAGCACGACACGAAAACACGATTTGCCACCTCTAATGCAGAATATTAAAATACAACATCCAATAACTTGAAGGTGTGAGCCTACTTTTTCCTTTCTCAAATTGATAATGTGCAACAATATTATCGCTTTCATTTATTATTATACAATTATTTATTTATGGTTTCCTACTGATCTTATAACCACTCAATATTAAAATCAAGCGACTGCAATTTATCTAATGACATAAAAAGAAACAAGTGCACCATTTAATCCACAACATAATACAAGTCCTCTTAAACAATCTATTTACTGTATTTCGACAAAGAGCAAGAGCATTTGATAACACTAGATTAATAATTAAGTGGTACAGTTATCTAAACTTGGAGAGCTATTGGTGGCAGTGGCCTTAGCAAACAGCATGGGCAGACTTGGTAGCCTCATTCAAGTACTTTATGATGATGGATGGTGTGGCGGCGCCATACTGCTTGGATGGATGAAGCAGCAAAATGTTTCAGTTGTTTCGAGTCAAATTTGGAGATGTGTCTAAAATTGCTAAATTTCCACCAGTATTGAGACATCATATCCTTGAGGTCACTAGCCATAAGACAAAACCCTTCAACTTTTGTATGACATTTGAGAGTCCTTGTCGATAAGGGAAGGTCAGATAGTCCGGGGGATTCCAATACCCAGTCTACAAGATGTCTTCCAAAGAGGTCACCTGTCTTAAGACACTCAGTTTTATTGCCATGATTACTTGTATACGTCCACGCAATTCCTTTCACCATGAAGATCAGCGTATCCAATGGTTCTCCCTCTCGAACAATATAGCTGTTTTGATTGTAGTGCACTTGCTTGAGAAACTTACAAGTGATCTCATACAACAATTTTTCACTTTCATTTTCGAATATGGGCACCTGTGTGTACACAAACAATTGAGCAAAATTAGACTTCTCGCAAAATTGAGCAACCATAATTATAATTTTTAATTGATGTGACACATTTAAGTGAAATTCAGAGGTGGGTGGGGGAAGGGGGGATCGAAACTCACTCTCCTTAGCAGGGGCAAGCAGAGATGGAGCTTAATCGATCTTCTAAGTTTTGTGGGAAGATGAGGGAATGGGTTTTCTGTATCAATATGTTTGTTTTGATCTTCCAGTATTGGTGTCACATAGCTCATGATCATCTGTTTTAACTGGTCAGGGAGTCCGATTGTGCTTATCCAACACTGAATGCTACGTAATTTAGTTCTCGTGATCTCTGCCTTATCCTCCTCATCCATATATGTCAAGTAGTACTGCTTAGATGTCTCCAACTGCTTAGATGTCTCGAACTGCTTAGGCATGGTGTTACTAGGCTGCCTGGATTTTGGCCGGTTATAAATCTCCTCCAACTCGTTAGATGCCTCCCACTGCATGTACACCTGTCACATCACAATTATGTTAATCAGTTTCTAAGATTTCTACTCATAATTATAAGTTACATCTAGAAGTTATATTCATAAAAGATTATATTTCTACTGATCATATTTTAAATTTTCACATTATTATATTATTAGACTATCATGACATGATACTTTTAAATGGGTTGGAGAAAATTTCATCCAATTTAGTTGGGACAAAAAAGTTGTTCTTAATATTAGTACAAGGTTTTCCTCCAAATTGGATTGGAAATTAATTAAGAATCCCCCAACCTAATTATATATATACAAATATATATACAAATTATATAACATAAATATATATCATATGCATAGATAAACCATCCTGGCCTGACATACAATATCTAATTAAATAAGTGAGAATTCAAATTAAAGACCTCTAAACATATATGTTTATATAATATCACCACTTTCTAAAAAAAGTTTGAGCTGTTACGAATTGAATAGACGAGAATAATTAAAGTTCAACCATATTCATATATACACATAATTATGGAAATAATAAGATGATCTCAGCTTAAAAAACATTAATAAAAGAAGAAGAAGAAGATGATGATGATCAGCACCAACCTGCAAATTTCCGATGAAGTATAAAAACAGAATCAGGCCAAAGATCGAGATTAAAACTGTGAAGCAGTTTTCCCAATAATAAGGACTTGTTTCAAGGTTTTGACCAAGTGAACTGCCAGAAAATCATGATCAGAAAACATTAATGTGTAAATCCAAGTGAACTGCCAGAAAATCATGATCAGAAAACATTAATGTGTAAATATATATATATATATATATATATATATATATATATATGCTCAAAATGAATAACAATTTATAACGTCTTTTTATCTTCAAATTATTATTTTTTTTAATTTGTTGAAATTAATATTGTGCATGGCAGCTGAATTACTACTTTGACATGATGCAAGTACGTCGGACATTTAAACTACAATTTTTAATCAAATATGACTTTCATTCGATTTTAATCATTGAAATAAGTAAAGAATAAGAAAAAGGTATCATGTATATGGCATAATTTTAATGGATGGTTGGATATTAAGAGGTGATCATCATGCATATCTTAGTATTTTTTGTACGTAGGTACGATTTAATTAGTTATGTCTCAAAGTGGTACATTACATTGCAAAATGGGTGAGTAATTAAGTTTAAAGGAACAAAATGCATGTGTGATTATGTATCTCAATAATAATAATAATAATAATGATAATAAAAGTGTAACATGCACGAACCTCAAATTTCGCAGGCCCCACCAAAAGCAGAAGATGGTCTTTCGCAAAAAATCCATAGACTCCAGAATACCAGATTGACGGGCTTCTTGGAATATTCCAAAATCAAAGAGATTGGTATTTGGGTTTTCTAAAGAGCAAAAATTATTTAAAAATGTGATATTGCTAAAACCATGACCACAGTTAAAAGAAATCTTGTTACATCCGGTATCATGCTTACAGGCCACGTTCCAGCACGTGGTCTCTCGTTCGATGGAGGTGAAGTACCAAAAAGCACCCAGTATCTGATCATGATCAAAGATAAAATAATAATTCATCCCCAACTAATTAATTATAAATTAGTAGTAGAGATAATAAAACATACGTACATGACTGGCAACGAGATACAGAAACAGATTGAATCCAGCTTTCATCACTACAAAACCTTTGGGTGGGATCATCATCATATTCTTGTAGCTGCTTTCTCCTTTCATCACTTTAACATGAGTAGTTGTAGGACTACTCTTAGGTAGGATGATAGTGACGTTGACTATTTTCCACAATCTGTAGATACGGAAAAGTCTTGGCACATATTGCGAAAGAACAACTGCATTTAGGAATTTCCTTCCGTGCCGGAATTTCGAACCTCTAATTTCAGAAAATATAATTGGCACTAGAATCTGTTCATGTTCATAAATATATATAATTATAGAAGGAGATCAATGGAATAATGTTTTTGTTACGATCCTGCATTCTTGAGAAAATAATAATGTTCTTGTGATTATACCTGGGGGACTGGAAGAATGGCGAGAATGTTAATTACGTAGTCTGACCTCGAGTAACAGTACTCATCGACACTGGCGCTTTCTAATGACCGAGCAACCAAATCCCCTAAAGCAACCAAATCCAGGAACGATCGCACACAAATAGCAATGATTTCCAAAGTGGTATCTATAGTAATGCATTTGGTAGCCTCGTGGATGACAGGAAGATAAAAGAACAAAGGGTCCACTGCTACTGCAACTACACACACCACTAAAAACGCCACATCCCAATGGAAGTACTGGAGCCTAATCCACCACGGCATTTTGGAAATAATTTTCATCAAACGTTGATTGACCTGCCCAATTGCCAATTTTATTATTTTCTTTTGTTCTGAATCAATACCATCATTCTTGTGACCTTGCCTCTCAACATCCTCGTCCCTGATCAGCACAACATACGTATATGTAGTGACCAAAAAACATTAATATAGGTAATAGTTATATACATACATATATATATATATATATATATATATAGATAAATAACTATTATTATTCATCATGATCATTTAAACTATTTTTTTTTATGGAAAATAGAGTTCATTCATTCATAAAAACGAAGTTACAGCTGTGACTGAACATACAAAGAAAAACCCAGATTACAAGCCAACTACACATGGTTGAGAATCCACCAGTATACAAATTTATTTATAACTGGTATGGTCTTAACTTTTAGAATTCTCTACAGACAAACTGTCTAAGAGACTACACTCTGCCTAAAACAGAGATTTCATGCCCTACCCTCCAGAGGAGGAGAGAACTTTCACTCTATGGACAAAATGTCAAAGAGACTATTTCTTTTTTATTATTAACTTAAAAAAAAAGAAATAACAGAAAACGTAAATGATACACGGAAAAATAGCGAAATTTTTTTTTTAACATTTTTACTATTATTACTTCATTTCTGATGTGTTATTAAATCGTGAGTAGAATTATTTACTAAGTTTTGTTATTTATCGATTATTTGATATCAATATTATAATAAGATAAATAACATTTTCAAGATAATAAGATAAATAATTTGATATCAAAATTATTTACTAAGCTTACATTTTTAAGAAGATGCTCACCTTACTCGCCCGCCACTTCCTCCAGAATCCCAACGACGACTCATAACTAAAGCTTACAAAAGTCGAATAAGGTCTCCAAAATATTTCAACTCCACGAACTTCGATCTCTTAGTATCCAGAAATTCCGGATTTGGAGCACTTCTATATAGAAAATGAAAAACATATGAACGCTAGCTGTCATCTGTAAAGAACTCCATGGTAATACTGTTTGCAAAAAAAAAAAAAAAACTTACTTCCAACAACGCGGATTTATGGAGTAGAAAATGAACCTGCGCTTAAAGTTGGAGCTAGCGAGGAAACAAGACAAGGATTTAGATTAGAGCAATAAGTGACAGAAAGTAGTGCCTTAGATGCTGCATCTTAGGAGTGAGCTGCATTAATACTGAAGATGCAGAAGCTAGCAAGTGGTGAACAGTGGTCATATGTCTTTATCTTCTGACAAATATTAGATAATATTGAGTGAAGCATTGGCATTAGTCAATCCGGCCCTGTACTCGAGTCTTTCTTTAGTATATAAAGTCGTTCGTAACAACCCATAAAAACGTATTAAGTACTCCAACTACTCGGCCAGCTAAACGCGCGTGTTACTGTAACATTGGAAAAATCAAACTTACACACTTTCCCAACAAATCAAAATGATTGAAAAATGCAATTTGCTAATTTAATGGGCCCCGTTTGAACGAATTACTTTAACCTATATGCTAATTTACCAAACCTTCAAGAAAGAATTATACAGATCAACCTAAGTAAAATCTTTGCAAACTTGACCAAAAAGTGAGATTCCACGTGACAATATAGTGACAGCACAAGATATGAATCTTTTTGAGCTAATGTTTCTAAACTTATTGGTTTGCACGTGGGTTTCAAATATCGGCCGATTCGGAATCATGAAAATTTTAAATTGGTTATTTTGATTTTGATAAAAGGTATTAAAAATCATATATAATACAATTCAGGCATTTAATATTATTAGGATGAACACAAAATAAAGCAAAATATTTTCTACTCTAATTTTTATTTTTCTTCTTCTTTCTCTCCACATGACCACAAACACCGCACAACCTTCTTACAAGAAAAAAACCTTATCATTAAAAAGTTACTAAAATGCCACTCAAGTGATCACATGCAATTCCCTCACAAGAAAGGATCCACCCAAGACATCTCTGCCTCCCGACTATGTGAGGGGCTCCACCATACCTGCTTTTCTTCTACATATATACATCAAGTTTTTGCATAGGCAATATTTTTGTCATCAACCCCTCTCATTAGTATGGATTTTCTCAATCTACAATAACTTCATCTCCAATGCATCACGAATATAGTGATTCCTCACATCAATATGCTTGGACCTTGAATGAAAGGTTGAGTTCTTACTGAAATAGATAGCACTCTGACTGTCACAGTAAAAAGTATAATTTTCTTGTTTCTGACCAAGTTCTTCTAAACACTTATTCATCCATAGCAACTCCTTACTAGCTTATGTGATTGCAATATACCCAGCCTCTACGATAGACAAAAAACACATTTCTGCAGTCTGGATTGCCATGACATAGCTCCCCCTGAATAAGTAATCAAGTATCCTGAAATAGTGGGGGCTCACACTACTTACCCCATGACAAGGTTCAGAAAAAAAACATTGGCCTCTACGTGAGGGGGGTGTTGAGGAATAATCTCATATTGCTTATGGATAAGGTCTTGAATATGTTTATAAGGAATGATCAATCCTTTCTTGTAGAACTGATTTTATGAGATGAGTTAGGCTCATGAATTTCTTCCAAAAGTACCTCTAAGATGCTTGAGAATCTAGTTTACAGCTACCCAAAGTTCTTTACTAGGATTAGAGACGAATCTACTGACAACTCGAATGACATGAGTAATATGAGGTCTTATGCACACCATGACATACATTAAGCTACCCACAGCTGATATATAAGGCACATTCTGCATCTCTTTCTTCTCTTTCTCATTTATAGGACATTGCTACAAACTTAGTTTCAAATGACCTACAAGTGGAGAACTCATTGGTTTTACTTTGCCCATGTTGAATCGGTCTAGCACATTCTTGATATAACTCTCTTGAGATAGCCACAACATGGCATTCTTTCGGTGAAGAGAGATCTTCATTCCAATTATCAGTTTTGCAGGTCTGAAGTCTTTCATAGCAAAATACTTATTCAACTCTCTTTTCAATTTGTCAATTTTTTCTAAATCACGACCAATTATCAACATGTCAACCACATATAACAAGGGAATAATAGAGTCAGCATCAGAGAACTTTTTAACAAATACATAATGATTAGAAGTAGTTTTATTATACCCTTGCTCAACCATAAAGGAATCGAATTTCTTGTACCATAGCCTAGGTGCCTACTTTAAACTCTTTTTCCAATCGACACACAAGGTTCTCTTTGCCCTTTGTTGTGAACCCCTTTGGTTGCTCCATATATATTTCCTCCTCCAAGTCACCATGGTGGAAAGCAGTCTTCACGTCAAACTGTTCAATTTCTAAATTCATACTAGTAGCAAAGCGCAAGACAACTGATGATAGAAGACATTTTTACCACGATGATAAAATTTCTTCAAAATCAATGACTTTCATCTGACTAAACCCCTTTCACAACCAAGTGTGTTGTGTACATTGGTTGTGAGCTATTTATCTCAATCTTAAATATGAAAACTCATTTATTCTTTGAATTCTTCTAGGGATAGTCGCATCGCGCAAACTGTAGGCAATCGACTATGCCACGTCATTCATTACATTTAAAAATAAAAAAAGAGAAGAAATGTGAGAGAGAAATATGAAAAGAGATCTGCATGAGCTTGTTCTTCAAGCAGACGAAATATGCGAAACCCATCTTGCGTTCGTGTGGTATGAGGCTTGTTCTTCAAACAAAGATTTAGAGCTTGTTCACAAACCACCATGGCTTCGTGTGTTTCTACGTGGTCGTCTTCTTTGTGTGTTCTTCACATTGTGCATTGAAACAAAGTGGAGAAAAACTGGTTCTGGAAGCCGTCTTTGTCTTCGGCGTCATCTATTTCCAAACTGGGTAGATCTCTTGTCGGAACAGTAGGTGCAAACTGGTAAGAGCTTCGTGTGGGTCTTCTTCTTCTTCGTGTGGGTTCTTCGTGTTCTCTGTGGGCAGCTTCATCTAAGGTTCATAAGATGTCTACATCTCATTGTGTAAAACAAAGCTTTGGTAGCTGTTATTAGAAGGAAAAACCAATTTTTTTGTTTTCTTCCATCACACTACTTAAAATTATATAAAATTTTAAATAAAGAAGGAAAAATGTTACAAGAGAACATAACATTAAGAGTTCAACAAAAAAGATAGCTAATGTTTGACTCACATACAAGCTAATCAATGAGTTTTTGCATGACTTATGATTAACAAAAGGAAAATGGTAGTTACCATGGGGTTTACACCGTTGTTTGGTCGAAGATCAGTAGCTGTAGATACAAAATCTTTCCAATATTTCTTCTAAAAAATATTCCTAATTGCCACTAGTTCTGGAATTTCTGAGCACCTTGGAGCAGCAAATATTAAACTAGCAATCCCTTCTTTGAGATTTGCTGGGCATTCCCTGAAATAATTAGATGCATATAAGAATTCCATGTATTTAAGCTTTACAAAGTACTAAGGTTAATTCAATTCTTTCACCTTTGCTTGGCAATGATCGGAAGTCTGGACACAACCAATTCACAGAAGAGCTCAATGAACTCATTTGTAGCCAAAAAAGTGTTTGAGAGTCAACAAAGTGTAATATTTCTAATATTTTTATACTTTAATACTAGTATCGACATCACAGTTAATATTTTCATATTATTTGTTGCAGATGTAATTTTGATTGGATGGATCACAACCGGTGCAACTTGGGTTGGATGGATCACAACCGATGTAATTCCTTGGGATGGAGAAGACTTTTACATAATGAATATAGTTCATTGGGATTGAATGCATTTTTTTTGTATTGAATATAATTCCTTGGGATTGAATGTATTTTTGTGTATTGAATGTATTTCAGGGAATTTTTATGTATTGAATGTTATCGTTGTGTATTGAATGTATTTCAGGAAATTTTCAGGGAATTTGTATGAGTTTTTATGAATTTTTATAGGTACATTTATGGTAATATTTTTCTTTGGATGAATGGTTGTAATTTCATTCCAGATTTGTATATCTAGATTTGTCTTTGGATAAGTGCATATCAACTTTTGCATTGGTGATGAACTCTCAGATGGGGACTTCTATTGTTTCTTGTATCTCTCCAGTGAAGTGTGAACAAATTATCAAGATGACATTTTCAAAGTTCCCAACAGGAGGGGGCAGCACCTTAATGAAACACTTGCCCTTCCAGTGAATGAGTGATTGGTTTTGCAAGTATCAAAATAAACAAAATTAACAAGTAATTTCTCCTTGTCACTTTTTTTTATTTATTTTTATTTTTTTTATGGAATCTGTTTGCAATATATCAGATTTCATACATCCTAAGAGAATCATAGAATCCTATGAAATAAGATTTGATGACTCACAATAAATTCTACTCAGTTAGAATTCAAGACATCATACACATATTGGATAAGTCAAAGTTGATGAAGGGGGAAATGGAGTTGGACCTAGATAGAATAAAGCACCAAAGACACTATACATTTGCAAAATTAATAGTATCTGAAATACACAATCTGAATACCATTTTAGAATCTGAAATACACAAACTGAATACCATTTTACAATCTGAAATACACAATCTGAACACCATTTTTCCATTTTACAATTTGAAATACACAATCTGAACACCATTTTACAATATGAAATACATAATCAAGAAGCACCAACTTCTTCTTCAAAACCTCCTCATTAGCATTGGATAGCATCATCTCTCTCTTATCGATCTCATTTGCTCTTATAGCATCACTGCCATTACTAGGCTATTATAGCATCCAGGGACAATGTCTTGCAAGCACCTGAGTCTTTCATTGATCTTTCCCCTTCTAACCCTTTCTGCTAAGCTATGACTAGCAGTAACTTGGCCTCTTCTAGCTCTAACATGGCTTACATCAATAATAATCAATAACTACAGCTCTTCATAGGAATTGTTGCAGTTATCAAATGCAAGGCTACATTTGATCATTTCCAGGAAGGAAAGATAATTAATACGCGAGCGGTTGATAGAAAAACAACAAAAATAGAACACATAAAAATGGCTTCAGTCACTTACTTAGGATCATTTCTAGACAAGGATAGATAAACCCAGCCAGTTTGCTTGACAAGTTCCATTGTTTTTATCTCCTAACAATATTTTCAGGGAGCACAAGCAGACGTATTATCAATAGTCTGAAACAGAGAACTTACCTTCAGGTTGTTGAAGCCATCACCGGCACAAATGGATATCAAAATTAAACTACTGAAACTTAAAGAAAGCAGAGAAAGCAGGCCAAGGAGCATTCTCTTTAATATAATACTACATAAACAAGTAAACCTATAAACTAAAGCGCGGTTATCTTACTAATAATTTTTTTCTAAATAAGTGGTGATCTTACTAATAACAATAGATATGCATATAGAAAGGGTTGAACTTTCTAATTTTTTTTTATAATTGAGTACAGAAAAATCAAACTGTAACCCTTTTCTATTAAATAATGTAAAGTTTATTTACCTACGAACACAACTAAATGACAGTAAAACCAATTTCTCAAACCAGTTATGCAAGCACATATGCCCATAATCCAGATACAACCAGAACACCCCAAAAAACTTTAAAGAAAAACATTAACTATTTTTCAATCAATTTAGGGATTACCTAGTAAACATTTCTATTTCGTGCCAAGTACGTACCCAGTCAAGCTATAGGTTAAAAACAATTGTGTAATGGTTTGAAAGTAAACTCACCATTTGAAAGCAAACCAAGCAAACATCTTTCGGTCATCTACTGCTCTAAACCAAAAAAACAAAAACCCGACGGTAAGTCTCTAAACACTCTCGACCAGAGGCACACCATAAAAACCTAACAAAGCTAAACCAGTTGTCGCCAGAGATTGTTTCAGTGAGTGTGATATCTTTGCAAGTGACTTTGGCTGCTTCTGTTTTCTTCGTTTTGGGGAACTGGCACTTGTTTATTTGTCTTGGGGAGAGAGGTCTTCATCTTCTAGGGAGAGAAACATTGAGAGTCTTGGAGACGACGAAATGGAAATCGTTTTCGAGGGAGAGAAAAAAGAGAGGAGGGCAATCGAAGGAGGTAGGGTAGATTTGGAGAAATGTCGAAAAGAAACCAGACTCGTTGAAACGGTGAGTTGTTATTTCGTTGAAACGGTGCGTTTTTATTTTGTCCACGTCAAACCTGTTTGCCCCGCGATTGCACGAGGTGACTGCAGCAAGAGTTTTTCTTATTCTTTAGTGCTCTCTTACCCTTTGTAGTTCTACCAACTTATAGGTATCGTTCTCATACAGGGATTTCATCTTTTCTTGTTTGGCTTTCAACCACTAATTTTTTTGATCATGATGCCTCTTGATAATATTCTGGCTCTCTCCCATTTGAAAGTGAAACATACTCAGCAGCAGAAAATCTGATGGAAGGTTAACGTCCTCTAATATATCTTCTTAACTAATTTTCGGTAGGCAGTTCTGAAAAAGGTTGTTCTGCTTATTGTTCTAGTCTCATATCATCAATTTCAGGTTCACCACTTTCAACAGTGTCAACTTCTTCCTCCAATACATCTCCCCTATGTTCATCAAGCATAAAAAAAGTAGGAAAAAATGAATCCATATAAACAAAGTTTTCGTTGAAAGTCATAGACTTTTTACTCTGATTCACAACTTCAATGGTTTGATCTTCAAAGAAAACAAATATCTCTCTACTTCTCTAAATCTTCTTCTTAAACGAATCCCACAATCTATAATCGAATTCTTCTTGTGCATAACCCCAAAAGATGCACTTCATGGATTTGTTGTCAAGCTTGGACCTCTCATCTTTACGAACATGAACAAAATCCCTGCAGGTGAAAATCCTCAAATGCTAAAGAGAAATATATTTTCCTGTCCAAACCCTTTTGGGAATGTCATCATTCAAATGAACTAAAGGAGAAAGATTTACCAAGTCAACTCCTGTCCTCATTGTTCTCTTCATTTTCTCTGCTACACCAGTATGCTGTGGTTTCTTACGAATTGTTTTCTCAAGCCTGATGACATGGCTTTTGTAATACTCTTTAGATAGTCCTTTTTACCCACCACCATTATCTGCCGACATACATTTTAAATGTCTTCCAATTTTCCTTTCAACTTTCACATGTAAGACCTTGAACACATTTAGCACTTGGTCTTTAGTTTTCAGTAGAAAAGCCCATGCTTTTCTAGATTGATCATCAATCAAAGTATACATTTCTCGAGGATAAATATAATTAGCACATTTAGACTGATCAAGAATCTTGTATTTTGCACCAAAAATTAAAACTACCAAAATTAACATGTCGCAGTACCATCACGAATATCCGACTATCAAGATTTCATGGATAATGGGGCAGAATGTTAAAATACAACATCCAATAATTTAAAGGTGTGAGCCTACTTTTTCCCTTCTCAAATGGATAATATGCAACAATATTATCGCTTTCACTTATTATTACACAATTAATTATTTATGGTTTCCTTCTGATCTTATAGCCACTCAATATTAAAATCAAGTGACAACATATAATACAAGTCCTCTTAAGAAAGCTATTTATTGTATTTTGACAAAGAGCAAGATCAACATTTGATAACAGTACAAGATTAATTATTAAGTAGTAAAATTATCTAAACTTGGGGAGCTGTTGGCGACGGGCCTTAGCTAACAGCATGGGCAAACTTGATAGCCTCATTCAAGTACGTACTTTATGAGGATGGATGGCGTGGTGGCGCCATGCTGCTTGAATTGACGAAGCTGCAAAATGTTTCAGCTATTTCGCATCAGATTGGGCGATGTGTCTGGACTTGCTAAATCTCCACCAGCATTGAGACATCATATCCTTGAGGTCACTAGCCATAAGACAAAACGCTTCAACTTTTGTATGACATTTGAGAGTCATTGTTGATAAGGGAAGGTCGGATAGTCTTGGAGATTCCAACACCCAGTCTAGAAGATGTCTTCCAAAGAGGTCACATGTCTTAAGACACTCAGTTTTATTGCCATGGTTACTTGTATAGGTCCACGCAATTCCTTTCACCGCGAAGATCAATGCATCCAATGGTTCTCCCTCTCGAACAATGTAGTTGCTTTGATTGTAGTGCACTTGCTTGAGAAACTTACAGGTGATCTCATACAACAATTCTTCACTTTCGTTTTCAAATATGGGCACCTGCGTGTTCACAAACAATTGAGCAAAATTAGACTTCATGCAAAATTGAGCAACCATAATTATAATCTTTAATTGATGTGACACATTTAAGTGGTTTTATAAGTCAACTACTTACATGAAATATGAATTAAAATATGACATAACAGTAGTTGGTATGATTGAGGATGGATGTCTGACAAATGTCATTATATCAACGAAATTTCTCTTAATGTAGCTACTAACTCGTAACTAAATCACTACATCAATTTTACTATACATTCGATTAATTTTGAAGCATTTTTAAGGAAAAAACTGAAATGTAGAGGAGGGTGGGGGATGGGGGGATCAAGACTTACTCTCCTTAGCAGGGGTAAGCAGAGATGGAGCTTAATCAATCTTCCAAGTGTTGTGGGAAGATGAGAGAATGGGTTTTCTGTATCAATATGTTTGTTTTGATCTTCCATTATTGGGGTCACATAGCTCATGATAATCTGTTTTAACTGGTCAGAGAGTCCGATTGTGCTTATCCAAGACTCGATGCTACGTAATTTAGTTCTCTTGATGGTTGCGGCCTTACCTCCTCGTCCATATATGTCAAGTAATACTGCTTAGATGTCTCCAACCGCTTAGACATGAAGATCTTATTATGCTGCTTAGATTTCTTCGACCGCTTATAAATCTCCTCCAACTCGTTAGATGCCTCCCACTGCATGTACACCTGTCACATCACAATTATGTTGATCAGTTTCTAAGATTTCTACTCATAAATTACATCTAAAAGTTATCAATTGTCACGTTATATTCATAAAAGATTTCTACTCATAAATTGTCACATTATATTCTTAGAACCCTATAATTGACTAGCCATCGTTTAGTTAATAATAGCAAATGGCCTGTGGCCGGTTGGCACATGACCCAAATCTCCAAAATAGATATATATATATATATATATATATATATATATATATAACACGTACTTTGTCAAACCAGTACTTGTCCCAAAGATACATGGGAATTTAATCATTCAAATTATACCTTCATTTGTGAGCCAGACTCAAGGTAATTAAACCACCTTATATAATATAGGTTTTTTAATTAAATAAGTGAGAATTCAAATTATGGACCTCTAAACATATATGTTTATATAATATCACCACTTTCTCAAAAAAGTTCGTTGGAGCTGTTACGAATTGAATAGATGAAAATAA
The DNA here is from genome assembly GCA_961763995.1 of Juglans cinerea. Classification (NCBI taxonomy): domain Eukaryota; kingdom Viridiplantae; phylum Streptophyta; class Magnoliopsida; order Fagales; family Juglandaceae; genus Juglans; species Juglans cinerea. Next base: position 1,394,099 of record CAUIVZ010000011.1, on the reverse strand, counting down.
TTAAAGTTCAAACATATTCATATATACACATAATTATGAAAACAATAAGATCCCTGCTTAAAAAAACATTAAAAAGAAGAAGAAGAAAATGATGATCGGCACCAACTTGCAAATTTCCGATGAAGTATTAAAACAGAAGCAAGCCAAAGATCGAGATTAAAACTGTGAAGCAGTTTTTCCAATAATCAGGACTTGTTTCAAGGTTTTGACCAAGTGAACTGCAAGATTTGGACGTCCATGTGTGAGTAGTACTTAATAATATCAAAACCATTGATATATATTATAATATATATATATACTCAAAATAAACAAGGAAAACCTAAAGAGATCTAATAAATAATCTCTAGAAAATAAATTGATTCTCACGCGAGTTTTTTTTTTCTTTTGCATATTTTTTCAGCCAAATTAATAATAACTTTTTTTACCCGAGTACTGTTAATAATGGAAAATAATAGTTATAAAATTCTCAAAACAAAAAAAAAATGAAACATGCAGTACGAAATTCTCAAATTTCGAAGTCCCCACCAGAAACAAAACATGACCTTCCGCAGAAAATCCATGGACGCCAATATACCAGATTGACGGGCTTCTTGGAATATTCCAAAATCAAAGGTGGGAGTTGTATTTGTTTTTTTTTTCTAAAGAGCAATAATCATTTAAAATTGTGTGATTTCCAAAACCAGCATCACAGTTGAGAGAAGTCTCGCTACATCCAATATCTGTCTGATGCGGTTCACAGGCCACGTGCCATCACGTGGTCTCTCGTTCGATGGAGAATAAGTACCAAAAAGCACCCAGTACTAACATATATGTTCATAATGAATAGATGAAAATAATTAGAGTTCAAACATATTCATATATACACATAATTATGGAAATAATAAGATCCCTACTTAAAAAACATTTAAAAGAAGAAGAAGAAGAAGATGATGATGATCAGCACCAACCTGCAAATTTCTGATGAAGTATAAAAATCGAAGCAAGCAAAGATCGAGATTAAAACTGTGAAGCAGTTTTCCCAATAATAAGGACTTGTTTCAAGGTTTTTACCCAGTGACCTGCGAGAAAATGATCATAAAACATATATATATATATATATATATATATGTATATATATAATATGCTCAAAATGAATAAAAATTTATAACGTCTTTTTACCTACAAATTGTTATCTTTAATTTGTTGAAAATAATATTGTGGTAGCTAAATTACTACTTTGGCATGCACGTACTCGAACAATATTTAAACTATAATTTTTAATCAAATATCACTTTCATTCGATTTTAATCATTGATATAATTAAAGAATGAAAAAAGGTATCATGCACATCTTTGTATTTTTGGTAGTACGATTTAGTTATGTCTCAAAGTGGTACTTTCAATATATTATGTTTGATTACTTTCTAAAATGGGAGAGGAAGTTTAAAGGACCAAAATGCATGCATGATTATGTATTGTTAGAGCATGCAATGACTCAGTCGAATATCAGTTGAGAGAATCAAGGGAGAAGTTGAAGAAATCATATTAGTTTAGCAATTGTGCAGCAGTCGAATATCAGTTGAGAGAATCAAGAAAAAAGTAGAAGAAATTAGATCAGTTTGACAGTTGTGCAGCAAACAATCCACCTCCAAATTTTTCTCATTCTATTTTGATTAAAACAATAGATTAATGTTAACGGTAAATCATCTATTTGTACTCCTTAATATTCTAGAGTTTGATATATGTAATACGCTATAAATACGATTGGATGAAAAGCAAATGGCAACTAAGCCAACCAATTCAAACACTTCCAGTCTTTCCTATTTTCCTTTGTGTATTTTTCTTATATGGTATCAACTGGTAAAAGGGCACATGCCTGATCCTGATACATGCTTCCGCTTTCCAAACCTCCAACTCAAATGACAATACCCAACTTCCCCAACCTACTGTTCAAGCTAATGCCCAACTTGTTTCCAAAAAAATTGGTTGGCCCCAACTATTTGCCATGGAGCGTCTTGCTGATTGTAGATGAAGATGTCTCTCCTTCATCAACAACTCTTTCAAATGGGACCACTAACCCAACTTATACAATGTGGTTAAAGAAAGACGTGTTCTAAGTTGGCTATTAGCTTCTATTACAGAGAAGCTAGTCTCTACTGTTTATGGAATGAAGACCTCGAGACAAGTGTGGGATGCTCTTCACACTCGGGTTTCATATACTTCAAGGTCTAGGATTGCTTTGTTAAAAAGACAACTTCAGACCATCACTCAAGGCAATCGGTCTTGTAGTGAAATTATGGAGGAAGCCAAGAATCTGGTTGATCAACTAGCAACTACAGGGAAGGCTACAGATGATCAAGATCTGATTAGCTTTCTCTTGGGAGGACTTCGGCCAGTTTTTACTCCCTTCATCACCTCATTCAATTTCGCATGCCGCGACAAAGACTTGTCCTTCAATGACTTCCAGGTTGAACTCTTAAGGTTTGAGACTCTCATTGATGCACAGAACAACTCAGCACCTGATCAACACTATGCATTTGTAGCAAACCAAATAGGGAAAGCACCATTCATCTCAAGGAAGCTAAAGTAGCAAACGACGACTCCAAATCCACAACTGCTGCAATCATCTTACAATCCAAATAAAGGTAATCAGTTTCCTCCAACTACTCGAACCAAAGACAGGCCAACCTGTCAAATTTTTGTGGTAAGAGAGGACATATTGCCCTTGATTGCTATCATCGCTTTGACTTCTCTTTTCAAGGATGATTGCCACCTGCTGACCTTGCTGCCATGGCTGCTGAAGCCAATAATTCTTATGACCAAAATGTCTGGTATGCGGATAGTGGAGCCAATGCTCATATCACTGCCAATGTAGCAAATTTAACGAACCAAGCGTCCTACGAGGGTGACGATATCGTCCAAGTTGGCAATGGCTCAGTTTGGTTATCGAAAATACTGGAAATTCAACTCTAAATTTTGATCATGCCTCTTTCAAACTCAGAAATATTCTTCATTTTCCAAATGCCTCTACGAATCTTTTTTCCATCAATCAATTATGCTTAGACAATGATTGTTATTTCGTGCTAACTAGTACTGATTTTTGGGTGAAGGACAACATGACAGATCGCATCCTGCTTCACGGACTGGTTGAAAACGGACTTTATCCATTTGCTAGACACAAGAGCTCATAAAATATATTGTGTTGCTTCACTGCAAAACTAGGAATAAAAACATCCTTGGAAAATTGGCATAATCGCCTTGGGCATCCTGCCAAGTCCACCTTAGATCGTTTGCGCAATTACCTGCCTCTTTCTAAATCCTTGAAAAAATTAGATTTCTACAATTCTTGTCATTTAGGAAAAGCTACTAAACTGTATTTTGTTGATTCTACCAAAGCCTTTGTAGCTTGTTCACACTGATGTCTAGGTATCTCCAATAATTTCAATTGGTGGTTGTCGCTACTATGTTATTTTTATCGATGATTTTAGTAGGTTTACATGGATGTATCCCATGCATTTTAAGTCCGATGTCTTTATTATTTTTCAGCAATATAAAACTCTTGTGAAAAATTTGTTCTCTTCTAAAATTAAACAACTACAATCCGACAATGGAGGAGAATATCTTTCCAATGATTTCAAATCGTTTTTTACAAAACATGGGATATACCATAGATTAACCTACCCTTACACTTCTTAGCAAAATGGAATTGCAGAAAGAAAACATCGACACATTCAAGAAACTGGTTTAACATTATTAGCTAAAGCACAACTACCAAATAAATATTAAACTGATGCTTTTCTTACAGTAGTTTTTCTCATAAATCGGCTTCCAATGAAAGCCCTCCATAATCTATCTCATTACTTCATGCTTCATCAAAAAATGTCATCCTATACTTCGCTAAGAACATTCGGATGTTCATGTTATCCTTACTTGCGATCATATGAAAGCAACAAGCTATCATTTCGAAGCAAACAATGTCTCTTTTTCAGGTATGCAGCTCAGCACAAGGGTTATAGATGCTTAGATTTGGACACCAGAAAAATTTATATTTCGAGACATGTAGTGTTTGATGAGAACTCATTTCCAGCAAAAGATAAATGTTGCATTTCACCAATCCATGAGAGCACGATGTCAACAGGTTTGTTTCCTATCTCACACATCATTCCACTCAATTTAATTCCGAGTTCAAATTCACTTGATTCTGCTTGTGAAAACAATGCATCATCCAAAACACATACTACCTCAGACTTGCATAATAACGATTCCCTACCTTTACCTTTGTCAGTGAACCCATCAGAGTCCAATATAGACACAAATGCTTCTTAAGAGCATACCAATCCCGATCCTCAATCAGCACAAACACCTCATCTTGAACCACCAGAAAGCAATATCATCACTCGGTCCAAAATAGGGAATTCAAAACCAAAAGAATTTCTTGGATTCAAAATGTTTTATTCCACTTGTCATCCTTTCCGTTGTTTGACTAGTATTTTAATAGAATCTGAGCCAACTTGCCATACACAAGTAGTAACAAAACTTGAGTGGAGACAAGCTATGGGATGTGAATTTGATGCTTTGATGGAAAATGGGACATGATCTCTCTGTCCAAGACCACACGACAAACATGTAGTGAGGAATAAATGGGTATTCAAAATTAAAAGACACGGAATGGTAGCATTGAACACTACAAAGCAAGGCTTGTGGCAAAGGGCTTGGATAAAAAATCTGGAATTGATTACTTTGATAGCTTCTCTTTAGTGGTTAAACTAACTAAGGTTAGATTGGTTTTATCTATTGCAGTTCAATTCCATTGGCCTATAAGACAATTAGATGTCTCCAATGCATTCTTACATGGCATACTTGATGAAGAGGTGTATATGGAACAACCTCAAGTATTCATTGATGAGAGTCAACCTGATCTCGTGTGTCAACTTCATAAGTCTCTCTACGGCCTCAAACAAGTTTCAAGAGCTTGGTTTCGGAGGCTATCTCAACAATTATTACAACTTAGCTTTGAGGAATCAAAAGTTGATTATTCATTGTTTACACTTTGCACTAACACATTAAAAATTTTTGTGTTAGTATACGTAGATGACATTATCGTCGTTGGATCAAGCAATTCTACCATTATTTCTTTTATTAACAGCTTGAAAGAAGAATTACATACTAGAGATCTTGGACAGTTAAGTTAGTTTCTTGGAGTTGAAGCACAACGTAACAATGAAGGACTTCATCTTTGGCAAGCAAAATATATCTCGGATCTTCTTGACAGCACCAAAATGCAAGGAGCAAAGCCACTCGCATGTCCAACAACTTCGAGAATGAAGTTATCATCGCATGATGGCACACGTCTATCAGATCCGACTAAATACAGGCGTGTGGTGGGAGCATTACAATATTGCACTATTTCACGTCCTGATATTTCATATGTAGTAAATCAGTTATGCCAATTTATGCATAATCCACGAGATTCTCATTGGATGGCAGTAAAAAGAGTGCTTCAATATTCGAAAGGCACGGTGGACTATGGACTTTTTTATGCACCTTCTACAGTTGACATTCATGTTTTTAGTAACTCGGATTGGGCTAGTAACCCAGATGACCGAAGAAGCACAAGTGGATTCAGTATTTTTCTCAGGAAAAATTTAATATCATGGTTCACCAAGAAATAAGGAGTTGTCTCACATTCAAGCACAGAAGCATAATACTAAAGCATGGCTTTAGCTATAGTCGAAGCTTACTAGATCAGAATGTTAATAAAGGAGTTCCAACTATATCTTTACTTGCCTCCAATTATCTGGTGTGACAACATTGGAGCATTGGCATTAGCCTTAAATCCTGTCTTTCATGCTAGAACCAAACACATGAAAATTTACTATCATTTCATTAGAGAAAAGGTAGTTAATAAAGATATTTTTGTTAAGCAAATCTCAACAAAGGACCAATTAGCAGATATATTTACCAAATTAAGGACAAACAGCAACTCGATTTCAATTTTTGAGGTCCAAACTCATGGTTCGTAAACTCCCCATCAGTTTGCAGGGAGTGTTAGAGCATGCGATGACTCAGTCGAATATCAGTTGAGAGAATCAAGGGAGAAGTTGAAGAAATCAGATCAGTTCAGCAATCGTGCAGCAGTCGAATATCAGTTGAGAGAATCAAGGGAAAAGTTGAAGAAATTAGATTAGTTTGACAGTTGTGCAGCAAACAAACTACCTACATATTTTTCTCATTCTGTTTTGATTAAAACAATAGATTAATGTTAACTGTAAATCATGTATTTGTACTCCTTAATTTTCAATAGTTTGTTATATGTAATACTCTATAAATACGCGACTACAAGAAAAATTGACTTTTGTGACCAATTTATTGCGACCAAAAGACTTTTCGCAACTAATTTTAGTTGCAAATAGTCATTTCGCTGGAATTAACTGGTCGCAAATAAGTAGTTTTCTTGTAGTAACGATTGAATGAAAAGCAAATGGCAACTAAGCCAACCAGTTCAAACACTTCCAGTCTTTCCTATTTTCCTCTATTTATTTTTCTTACATGTTTCTCAATAAAAAAAGAAAGAAAAAAAGGAAAAAAAAAAAGAAAGTGTAACATGCACGAACCTCAAATTTCGCAGTCCCCACCAAAAACAGAACATGGTCTTTCGCAGAAAATCCAAGGACTCCAGAATACCAGACTGACGGGCTTCTTGGAATATTCCAAAATCAAAAGAGAGTGGTATCTGGTTTTTTTTCTAAAGATAAGAAATTATTTAAAAATGTGTAATTGCTAGAACCACCACAGTTAAAAGAAGTCTTAATGGTATGTCCAGTATCATTCTTACAGGCCACCAGCCAGCATGTGGTCTCTCGTTCGATGGAGAAGAATTACCAAAAAGCACCCATGCAGTACCGGAAGATCAAAGATATATACAATTAATAATTCAGTAATTAATTATAAAATCCAGATGATAATAACTGATCATGAAATTAATATACATGACTGGCAACGAGATAAAGAAAGAGATTGAATCCAGCTTTCATCACTACAAAACCTTTGGGTCGGATCATCATCATATTCTTGTAGCTTTCTGCATTCATGAATTGTTGAGCCTTCTGGATTACATTGGTTGTTATGGCCCTTATGAGCCGCCGGACCTGATCATGATTTGTACATTTGAGATGCGGATGCTTTAATTTATTTAGTTCTATTCATTGAAGCTGTACTACTTAATTCTAATTAGGTTGCTTGCAAAGAACTCAAAACATCGTATAAAAAATATAATAAGAGTATAACATTTCTCGAAATGATAAATATAACTTGCACCCTTAGGCCATCAGAGATTTTGTACTTTGAGCCAAAAATTAAAACTACCAAAACTACCATGTTGATCAAGATCCGACCATCAACATTCATCATGTGCTATATAACTCTTTTTCATCTATGTTAACAATTATATTATAATTGGATAATGGTTCAAAGTATAAAAATACAACATCCACAACATAATACAAGCCCTCTTAAACAAACTATTGAAAACAAGCGACTAGCAATTTAATTAATGACTTAAAAAAAGTGAGTGCAATATTAATCCACAACATAATACAAGCCCTCTTAAACAAACTATCTATAAGTTGTCTTTTGATAAATAACAAGAGCATCTGCTAAAACTAGATTAACTATTAAAAGATACTGTTATCTAAATTATTTGGGGAGCTGCCGGCAACAGTGGCCTTAGCCAATTGCATGGCAAACTTTGTATCCTTATTCAAGTGCGTTCTTGTTTAGGATGGATGGCGTGGTAGCGCCACGCTGCTTGGATGGATGAAGCTGCAAAATGTTTCAGCTGTTCCGAGTCAAACTGTGTGATGTTTTTAAACATGCTAAATTTCCACCAGCATTGAGACATCATATCCTTGAGGTCTCCAGCCATAAGACAAAATGCTTCAACTTTTGTATGACATTTGAGAGTCCTTGTCGATAAGGGAGGGTTGGATTGTCTGGGATATTCCAGCACCCATTCTACAAGCTGATCACGTTCTCTAATGAGGTCACATTTCTCAAGACATGTCTCAGTTTTACTTTCATCGCCACGATTACTTGTACACGTACACACAATTCCTTTCACTAGGAAAATCATCGCATTTAGTCGTTTTCTCTCTCGAACAATGAAGCTGTTCTTATTGTACTGCACTTGCTTGAGATACTTACATGTGATCTCAGACAACAATTTTTCACTTTCGTTTTCAAATATTGGCACCTGTATGTTCACAAACAATTGACAAGATTAATTAATGAGATAATATATACCAACTTCTACGAGATGGACATCTGTGCATGCATAGTACTCTTTTCAAATCAAACATGATGAGGTCAATGCTAAAATAGACTTCATGCAAAATTGAGCAACCATACTTATCATGTGGTACGCTTAACTAGGGGATGTTTAGAAGTAGTTTTCATCTCATTATATCTCATCTCATCTCATTTTCTTTTTAAACATCACTCAAATATAAATACTAATTTCAAACTAATCATTACAATTTTTTTAAAATAATCATTACAACTTTTTCAAACTTTCAAACAAAAAATAAAAAATAATTGAACTTTTTAAATCTTAAAACAAAAATAATATTAAAAAATAATATTCTAACAATATTTTAACTTTATAATACTTTTTATTCAACTTTTTGTCTCTCATTTTCCAAAACATTAATCAAACTATCTCACTACTATTCACAAAATTCTCATCTTATCTCACTCTCAAGCATCTCCTAAGTGTTTTATAAGTCAACTACTTAAAATGAAGAATCAATTAAAGTATTTCATAAAAGTAGTTGGCCTCGTTTGGTTACACATATGAGATGAGAAATCTGTGAATAATAGTGAGATAATTTGTGAATAGTAGTGAAATAAGATTTGAGTTAAGCTTTTTATGAGATTTTGACAAAGGAGAGAATAAAAAGTTGAATAAGAAAATTATAAAGTTAAAAGAGGGTTAAAATATAATTTTTTAATATAATTTTTGTTTTGTGATTTAAAAAAGTTATTGTTTTCTATGTTTTGTTTGGAAATTTAGAAAACTTGTAATCATTAGGTAATGGTTAAATGAAAATTTAGTAAAATTTAAAATTTAAGATTGAAAAATGTTTATATTTGAATGGTGTTTGAATATTGCGATTAGTAACAACTAATTAAGTTGTAACTAAACCACTACCTCGATCTTACTATCCATTCAATAAATTTTGAAGATTTTTTTACCGAAAAATAACAGAAATTTTCACTTGAATGATTTGTTTGGTCAAGAATAAAAAGACCGGCGGGGGGAGGGGTGGTCCGAAACTCACTGTCTTTAGCAGGGGTAAGCAGAGATGGAGCTTAATCAATCTTCCAAGTGGTGTAGGAAAATGAGGGAATGGATTCTCTGTATCAATTTGTTTCTTTTGATCTTCTAGTATTAATGGTGTCACATAGCTCATGATTTTGTGTTTTAACTCGTCATGGAGCCCGATTGTGCTTATCCAACCCTCGATGCTATATAATTTACTAGTCTGCCTTATCTCCTCCAACTCGTTAGATGCCTCCCACTGCAGGTACACCTGTCACATCACATGAGTTAAGTTGATCAGTTTTTAATTAATCTACTCATAAAAATAAAATAAAAAAGTCCATTATATAATAATAATAAAAAAAGTCCAATATCTTTTAATTAATAATAACCAAAGGTAGAGGTTTTATTGCTTGCTAAAATGATTAAAACTCAAATCAAATCTACAAGATTAATTTTGATGTGACATTTTTTAAATGAGTTTCCAATCTATTTTGGAGGAAGATTCTGTTTATTCAAGTACAAGATTTTCCTCATGAAATAAATTAGGTTGGCCCGAGAGAATCCCCCAACCTAACTATATACAAAGAAACCATATATACAGAATATATATATATATATATATATACACACACACACATAGAAAGAAATTATATAACAAATTAAAAGATATATATCATATATAGAAACCATCCTGCATGCCCAACACGTACTTTGTCAAACCACTAATTGTCCCAAACAGGTACCTAAGAAGATATGATGATGATGATATATGGGAATCAAATCATTTAATTTAGACCTTCACATGATGTGAGCAGACTACTTTAATAAGTAGGCCTAACATTTAGATAAATATTATTCAATTAAATGAGAGTGAGATTTAAAGTAAGGATTCACATTAAATATCCAGACCTCTAATCAGCTAGTAGTTAGTTAAATCACCACTGTCTCAAAAAAAATGTTTGAGCTGATGATAGCTTGATACGAATAGGTGAAGATAATTAAAATTCTAAGATATTCATATACACAGTAAATATATAATAATGGAAATAATTGATAAACACCAACCTGCAGATTTCCGATGAAGTATAAAAACAGAAGCAAGCCAAAGATCGAAATAAGAACTGTGAAGCAGTTTTCCCAATAATCAGGACTTGTTTGAAGGTTTTGACCAAGTGAACTGCAAGATTTGGATGTCCATGTCTGAGTAGTTAATAATATCAAAACCATTGAAATATATTATAATATATATACTTAAAATAAACAATCTCTAGAAAATAAATTGATTTTCACGCGAGTTTTTTTTTCTTTTGCATATATTTTCATCCAAATTAATAATAACTTTTTTTACCCGAGTAGTACTGTTAATAATGGAAAATAATAGTTATGAAATTCTCAAAAAAAAAAAAGTGAAACATGCAGTACGAACCTCAAATTTCGCAGTCCCCACCAGAAACAGAACATGGCCTTTCGCAGAAAATCCATGGACGCCAGTATACCAGATTGACGGGCTTCTTGGAATATTCCAAAATCAAAGCTGGAAGTTGTATTTGTTTTTTGTTCTAAAGAGCAATAATCATTTAAAGTTGTGTGATTTCCAAAACCAGCATCACAGTTGAAAGAAGTCTCGCTACATCCAATATCTGTCTGATGCGGTTCACAGGCCACGTCCCAGCACGAGGTCTCTCGTTCGATGGAGAAGAAGTACCAAAAAGCACCCAGTACCTGATCATGATCATGAAAGATATATACCATTAATATTTCAGTAATTAATTATGAAATACATGCAGATGATAATAACTGATCATGAAATTAACATACATGACTGGCAACGAGATACAGAAAGAGATTGAATCCAGCTTTCATCACTATTAAACCTTTGGGTCGGATCATCATCATATTCTTGAACCCTTCTGCTTTCATCACTTTAAATCGAGTACTAGTCTCGTTGACTTTCCTCCACAATCTGTAGATACGGATAATTCTTGGCACATATTGGAACAGAACAACTGCCTTTAGGATTCTCCTTATGTTCAGGAATTTTGAACCGCTCATTTCAGAAAACATAAGTGGCACTACAATCTGTTGTTCATAAATATAAAAATTAAGGTACGTACGTAAGATCTACTAGCTATTAAGATCTAAATATGTAAGTCTACACAATCCCTTTATAAAACAATAGATTTTATTAGGACCGTTCCGGATTTTTTTCCGAATCGGTCCGGAATCCGAAAAACCAGATTTCGGTTTCGGATTCCGGGCCCGGAACTTGGATTGCAAAATCCCGGAATACAGTCTGGTATCCCATTTTTTTTTATCAGTTTGCCGTGAGCTATTGATTCAGACCATAAGTTTGATCTGTCAAAAGGGGTTCACAAGAAAAGGAACTGGGACAGCTGCAAGTACTGCCAAAAGAGAGCAAGCCAATCAATTAGCACATGATAAACTCTCTCTCAGTAAAACGCTCTGGCGATTTTTACTTGGGAGCATTTGTTCTTGTTCAACATACAAACAAATCATATTCATCTTCCCACATTCAAATAACATGAACTTCTGACATCTTACATATTATATTACATCGTCTAGTGTTTTGGTGGTGTTCTATTAATTGAAAATTTAATATACTATGACAGGACAGAGTTTTTGGAAGGAAGTTTTTCTTCCAACCTGCAACCCATTTATAATATTGATATGTATCTCTTAAGCATATGAGAAACAAGCACATGTTTTTCAATAAAATTTCCTCCAACATAATTGGAAGCAAAACCCTATGAATTATGTTTTTAGCAAATTTTTACTTTTCTTTTCTAATATATAATTTTTTATATATTATATTCTTATGTTCTTTTAAAAATATCGGTTTATGTTTTGAGTTGTTTTTTAATTTCTATACTTTCTAGTTTCTTTATTCTAATTTTGGCGTGTTTTTATATTTTTTTTTAAGTTATGCTTTTTGTTTTTAATTTTATACATTTAATAATTAGTAATATTATTGTTTGGATTATAAAATTAGAAGCATAAAAGTTTGTCATATATAGTACCTGGGGAACTGGAAGAATGGCGAGAATGTTAATTACGTCGTCTGAACTCATCATGTAATCCCTGCGTGCAACCAAATTCCCAAAAGCAACCAAATCCAGGAACGATCGAACACAAATAGCAATGATTTTCAAAGTGGTATCTATAGTAATGCATTTGGTAGCCTCGTTGATGACAGGAAGATAAAAGAACAAGGGGTCCACTGCTACTGCAACTACACACACCACTAAAAACGCCACATCCCAATGGAAGTACTGGATCAGCCTCAACCACCACGGCGTTTTGGAAATAATTTTCATCATCAAAGGGTGATTGACTTGCCCAGTTGCCAATTTTGTTATTTTCTTTTGTTCTGAACCAATACCATCATCATCCTTGGGACCTTGCCTCTCAACATCCTCGTCCCTGATCAGCACATGCAACATACGTATATATATATAGTGACCAAAAAACATTAATAGAGGTAATAATAATTAATTTTATATATATATATATATATGAGAAATGCGCTTTAGCCATATGATAAGTGTTATTCATCATCATTTTAACTATTATTATATCATTTCCGATGTGTTATTAAATCATGAGATGAAATTATTTACTAACTTTTATTATTTATCTTTTATTTGATAACACGTCAAAAGATAATAAGATAAATAACATTTTTAAGATTGAAGAAGAAGAAGAATCTCACCTTACTCGCCCACTTCCTCGAGAATTCCAACGACGACTCATAACTACTAAAGCTTACAAGAGTCCCAAATTATACAATAAGGTCTCCAAAATCTTTCAACTCCACGAACTTCGGTATCTTAGTATCCAGAAATTCCGGATTTGGAGCATTCTATATAGAAAATGGAAAACATATGAACGCTGTCATATATATATAAAGAACTCCATGCATGGTAATAGCCAGATATGCATAATTGTTTGGAAAATGAACCTGCGCTTAAAGTTGGAGCTAGCGAGGAAACAAGACGAGGATTTAGATTAAAGCAATAAGTGAAAGAAAGTAGTGCCTTAGGAGTGATCGAGCTGCATTAATATTGAAGATATTGCAGAAGCTGGCAAGTGGCCGTGAACAATGTTCATATGTCTTTATCTTCTGAACGAAGAAATTCGTGGGCCTAACTCATCTCATAAAACCGGTTGTACAAGAGATGATTGCTCATTGCTTATAAACATGCCCAAGACCTTGTCCACAGCCAATGTGAGATTATTCCTCAATACCCTCCTTCACGTGCAGGCTAGTATTTTTTATGGTCCTTGTCACGGGGTAAGTAGTGTGGGCCTCCATTCGTCCTGTGGCAGGCTCTGATACAATGAAAAAATTTATGGGCCTAACTCATCTCATAAAATCGGTTGTACAAGAGAGGATTGCTCATTGCTTATAAACATGCTCAAGACCTTGTCCACAACCAATGTGAGATTATTCCTAACACTGACAAATATATAGATAATATTGAGTGAAGCATTGGCCGCATTAGTCTCTCCGGCCCCGTACGTACTAATTATCTATATATATATATATATATATATATATATATATATATATATGTCGTTCGTAACAACCCATAAAAACTAATTAATTACTCCCAAGTCCACTCAGCCAGCTAAACGTGTTAATTAATTAATGTAACATAGGGAAAATGAAAGTTACCCACTTTCCCAGCAAATGAAAATGATTGAAAAATGCAATTTGCTAATTTACTAGGCCCCGTTTGGACGAGTACTTACTGTAAATTATATGCTAATTTAGTACTAAACCTTCAAGAAAGAATATTATACAGATCAACCGAGTAAAATTTTTGCAAACTTGACCAATAAGTGAGACTCCATGTGACATAGTTGCAGCACGATCAGTACGTAATTATTTTTTAATTATTTCTTTAAGATATGAATCTTTTTGATCAAATCATGTATACCTACGTAATAGTACTTTGACCTACGAGACTACGATTACGACTCTACGAGGAACGTTCTCATGAGCCGAGTTCCATTGGCTGAGCTCCGACAAACGTTTCCAACCTTCGCAGGAAGATTTTTGTTCCGACATTGACTCCGACTCCGAATGGGTTCGGAGTCCTACTCCATTAAGAGGATAGAACTCTGATAAGAGGTTGGAACTCCGAACCGACCGTTTATTAAGCTAAATGAATGCCTATTTTCGACTTTTGGATTCACAAAAACCCAATTCCATAAAAAAATACTTAAAAAAAAAAACTTAATTACAATAATTTAAAAACTAAATAACATGTAGTCATAAGTTATAACAGTCTCAATTATTACAACATTGAGTTAGTCTTTAAAGATACTACATAAATATTAAACACGGATTTCACTCAAATCTCAATGGTCTATTAATCATACCTGAAATGAAGATAGAAAGTTACAATCAATAAATGAAAAAAATTAATAATAAAAAATTGAACATGGTAAAAGTAGAATTTAATTCTCACTAAGAAATGAGGTTCTCCGTATAGTCCATAGTCTCTCAACTCCATCCCAACTCTCAACGGGCATCCGTCTCATACTCTCAGTCATTAATTATGTTAGGATTCACAATTAGGTCTATAAAAATCATAAAAAGTAGAAAAGTGCAATTTGCTAATTTACTAGGCCCCGCGCGTCTGGACGAGTTACTGTAAATTATATGCTAATTTACTAAACCTTCAAGAAAGAATATACAGATTAACCGAGTAAACTTTTTGCAAACTTGACCAATAAGTGATGAGATTAATCCATGTGACATAGTTGCAGTGCGATCAGTACGTAATTGTTTCTTTAGGATATGAATCTTTGTTAAGATGTGAATCTTTTTGAACCTACACTAACAATATAAAAAATCATGTAGAAAATGAACCTGCACTTAAAGTTGGATCGATGAAGAAACAAGAAGACGATTTAGATTAAAGCATGAATAAGTGACAGAAAGTGCCTTAGATGCTGCATATAATTACGAGTGAGCTGCAATATTGAAGATGCAGAAGCTGTGGTGAACAATAGTGGTCATGTCTTAATTATGTTCTGATATATATATATATATATATATATATATATATAGATAGATAGATAATATAAAATAGTGAAAAGTCAACCAGCTAAACGTGTTACCGTTTCAATATATATACACACACTAGTAGTACTAAAGCAACGTCAAGGGACGTTTGCCAAGTTGAGGTTTGCCTACTTGAGATAAAATAACCTAATAATATATATCAACTATATATATGGTAAAATAAAATAATATACACATCAACCATAGTAATATACATCCTAAAGAAGCTAGATACAAGTTTACAAAACAAAGCAATATATATATATATATATACATGCATGTTTAATATTAACTGTAGTTTGATAGAAGTTTTCAAAATGAAGTCACATAAACAATATAATATGAGAGGATAAAGCAAGTGGTAAATAAGCTAATCAGCATGTTTCCTATGTTTTTTTGCATAATCAATTGAGAGGATATTGTATTTTTTGTGGTGATGTTGTTTGAGTTGATCTATGTCTACGACAACTTGAATTATCCAATCTTTTTGTGAAGTTTCTTTGGCAATACTTTTCAAGAATGGGAGATCCTCCTGGATGATATAAGTTTGGTATTGATATGTCATTATTAAATAAATAAAGATTCTAAATGTACAAAATTGAAGGTTCAAAAGATTTTAAATAGAAACATCTTATTATAAAAATTGTTTTGATTTATGATATTTTTGCAAATTAGAGTAATTGAAATGTGACCGTATAAAGAAAAAATATTTTATGATTTGAATTGAAGTAGCTAAAAAAATGTAATATTATGTTTTCTCGCTAGTATGATTCATAAAATCAATTGCTGAACAATCTAGTGCTTCCTCTACAATTGCACCAAATATTATTGTAGCTAATTGTCCTGTACCATCATCGACTTCAACATATGCTCGACAACTATTAGTAACAAAAATATAGTTATGTATTAGGATGGATAGAAACTATATCTTAAATTTTTTAAGTGAGTGATGAAAACTAAAAGTTTAGAGAAAAAGTAAATATCGTGGCAGTGCAATGCTTGTATGTTTACAATGATAACACATATATGTTTCATTGTATTCATAGCTTGTTCCTTTATTACATCCAATGCAAGACATGTAAAAGAAGATTTGGTGAAGGTCGAGCACATTTATCTTCCATTTTACTCAAAATTTTGGTTTCTATATCATATTTATAACAAATATTAAAATCGGGTTGTGGTAAATATTGCATAGTTAGGAAAGTATTGTGATGCACTTATAAAAAAGTGGATGATATTCTGTTTTATGATCACAACATAAAAATGAATATTTGTTGTTAAGAATATGATTTTACCGTCATGAGTTGTGAAGTTTTGAGCAGTTCTGCAACATTAAATGTTGGTTAATGGACAGACATTATGAGTAGAGACAGATGCATGTGTCGGATCTAGGCATTTTACAATTATGTCTTCAAAAGTAATGAATCATTGAGTGTTGCCTGAAATTTTTTAAAAAAAAAAAATTGAAAACAAAGACCAAAATTTTGAAAATGTAATTGTTATATCTTTAAGTAATGAATCATGAAGTGTTGGTCTTAAAATAAATAAATTAATTAAAAAGCGAAACATGTATTACCTAATAAGGCACATCAGCCAGCTCAACTCACACAAACAGAGCACGTAGAGGATGCTTCTTGGTGAAACAAGGAAACTACATGTCATTGTGTGATAAACATCCTCACAATCAACACAAATTTGTGGAGACAATTTTGGATGGCAAGTCAGTTTTAAGTACAGCTCACGGACTAATATGACTCAATCACAACATGAAGATCTCTGTCTAAAATCAAGGAAAAATATTCAAAGTGTCCTTTCATATCTCAGCATCTTCAATCAAATATTATAGTCCATGATACTCTCCCCCTTTCGTCACTGTATAATGTCCTTCTGTCATAGCATATCTGTTTAAATACAACTTGTAATCTCTGCTTCTTGTTCACGTTGAAAGAAATACAAAGTGATATTTGCTTCATTTCTCAATCCTCTTTTTTACCACTTTTGCAATGATGCTGCACCAGGAGTAAGAGGATTGATTGTAAACACATTTCTTGGTCGTGATGACAAAAAAAGTCTTATGTTAAAAAGTTGTATTAGATATAGTGTAGGCATATTACATAAAACTAAAATATAAAATTCTTATTTTTCAATAATATCATTGTAAGAAGTGACTTTTAACCGTGTAACAAGAATCGTTGGTTTAGCTTCAATAATTTTTTAAATTTGTTCATATTTAGCATGAACAAACCGAGTCCACTTAGTCAAACATACAGGGTTCAAGCTACAAAATTGGAGTAAGAGCAAATAGTAGTTTAATACTAATAAATTGAATTAGAAATAAATTAATATTGAAAGTTAAATAAGATAAATACATAAATTAAAAAATATGTTTACTTTTGATCAATCACATATATATTTCTTGGAGCATTGTGGGACCATTTGTTTTGTTTACCTCTCTAGCTAGCTTGATGTATAATGCAATTACCAATAAATCTAATAAATCATATTCAAACTTTTTAACTTGTTAATAAACATAGTTATGAAAGAATTTGTGAAAATTTTGAAAAGAGATTTACCTATTTCTGCAATTGAATCTTTGTAACTATTTTTTTTTTTTATGAAGGAGGATAGACCCTCCGGGGTTTATTTAAAACCTCACATGTGGCGGAGGCAAACCAAGGTTACACATACAAACCAAAGCCAAAACATGAAAACTAAGCAAAAAAAAAAACCAAGTGCAACCAAGCATAAACTCAGAATGCCTAAGACAAAGAAGGGCAGTTTATGCATCTCGAAGGTATGGCAGTCCGGCTTTATCCGTCTTCAGAAGACCACAAAGCTTACGAGGTAAATTAGAAAAAAATTCCCAGTTGTTCGTGCGTCCCTCCCAGCCCATTCTAGCTCAGAAGTATGTTGGAGCATTGGTTTCCCGATAAATATGATTGACAGCTACATTCATATTTCTCCTCATATCCTTCAGTTCTCCCAAAAATCTTCTACATACCATAAGCCACAAACTGATGTTTTCAACCATTTTATCACAGTACTGGAATCCAATTCTATATCTAGCTGAACAATACCCATACTTTTAGCCAATTTTAATCTATGATAAACTGCCATGAATTCTGCAAAAGAAACAGTTCCTTGATCCAGAGAAATTGAAAATGCTCTAACCAAATTACATGAGGAATTTCGAATTACTCCTCCACCTTCAGCATGCCCCGGGTTGCCTCGGCTGCTCCCATATGTGTTGAGTTTGTATCTTCCCTGGTATGTTCAAAACCATTTGACCATCTGCAATGTCTTCTTTGTACCCTTTTTTGGAGGGACATTTAGCTCTTTTAAGATCACCTCGTCTCTTCTTTTCAATTGTTTCCCGACCTTTAATTTCTCACCTATTCTGGTAATCCAATAGCGAATACTTCTCCAAACTTGTTCAACAGACTCACCACTGCCTTCCATACGAGCTTTGCATCTTCCCAGTCATAATCTCCAAGTAATAATAGAAGGGATGATCCCAATAAGATTACCCATAGTAGAAGATTTAGTAGCAGTATTATACCAACTACCAACTATTTCCTTCCAAGACCGACCCTCCCTCACAGTCATTCCCACCTATAAAGCACTTTTCCTCCAAATACATTTAGCAAACTCACCCTCAGCCAACACATGGTTTAGATCTTCATAAGCTCCATGGTCACAATAGTTGTACTTTGACACAATAGGAATGCCAATTCTTCTCACCCGATCATCTACACTTAGCACACCATGAAGCGCCTTCCACATAGTAGTAGCCATGAATTTAGGAAGAGAAGGATACCATACCCATACAACCCAATTATCAATTGGCATTTTGATCCGAACACAATCCCATGCACTTTTGTAACTATTGAGTTCACTAAACGGAATGATATTGTAATTTGGTGGCTACAATGCTTGTGACGCCCCCGACCCCATGTGTGATTTGGTGGAAGTCATGACATCGGGATGAATCGTATGATGACCACACGGATCACACACCCCAACGCCATGTGCTAGTGTATGCAAGCATGCAATATGTGTGCAATACAAATTATTGTAGCAGAAAATAAAAAGTAGTCAAAGCTAAGTACCAGAAAATTTTAAACCTTACAACCCAAAATGGAAACCACCAATGGGATTTATACAGTCATCCAACTGAAATAAAGGAACTGAAACAAGCTCCAAAAAAAAATACGAGTCAGTCCCAAGCCTATGTTCAGCGAGTGTGGAGCGAACTCTTTGTCTGTCTAGATTTTGTTCAAGCGCTATGTCGAGTGGGTGTTTAGCGAACTCTCTACATGAACATTCACTCGAGTGCCATGTCGAGCAATAGTTGAGCGAACTAATCTCTATATGGCTTCGGCTCAAGCCATGTTGAGCTGACTTCAATTCCTTTTCACTTGATCCCACTTAACATTGTTACAACACAATTTAACACAGGTTGTCATATGAATATGCCAACACACTTATTTTACACTAACAAAGAATTTTCTCCATAAATCAACAATGAGCGTCAAGAAGCTAGGAAAGGTTTTTTTTTTTTTTTTTTTGGGAATTAATCGCATAAGGTAATGTCACACCCAAAGGTTTGTTCACTTTCTCTAAGATCGATTCAGTTCTTCACCTTCATTCGTCTTTTGTATGAGATTAGATGTACATCTCTTTAAAAGAAATTAAGATCTTCCTTCAGCGGCTTTCAAGGTGGGGCCATCTCTTTAATTAACCATGCATGCATTGGGTCAAGAAAAAAAGTGGTACCAAGCCTATTTCGTCAAATATTCTTGATCGTTTGTTTTTATTTATGTATATTTTTCTGGCTTGTATTGATTGTTAGGATACACTCGTTTGGCTCTTTGCCCCTCTTATCTGTTATTTATGATGAGCTTACATGATTTGTTGGACAGGACAAGCTCATTACATTATAGTGAAAACTTGCCAATTTGAGATGCAGCTGTTTTGGTTGATCTATACATTGAAGCTGTACTTAATTCTAAGGTCGCAAAGACCTCAAAACATCCTATATAAAAAAAAAATACAATAACAGTAGGAATTTTGTATTTTGCACCAAAAATTAAAACTACCAAAATTAACATATTGCACCATCAAGAATATCCGACTATCAATATTTCATGGATAATGGTGCAGAATATTAAAATACTACATCTAATGATTTGAAGGTGTGAGCCTACTTTTTTCTTTCTCAAATTGATAATGTGCAACAATATTATCGCTTTCATTTATTATTACACAATTATTTATTTATTTATTGACTGGTTAACCACTCAATATTAAAATCAAGCGACTGCAATTTAACTAATGACAAAAAATAATAAATCCAGTATTTAATCCACAACATAATACAAGTCCTCTTAAACAATCCACTTATTGTATTTCGACAAAGAGCAAGAACGTTTGATAACACTAAAATTATTAAGTGGTACAGTTATATAAACTTGGGGAGTTGTTGGCTGCAGTGGCCTTAAGCCAACAGCATGGGCAGACTTGGTAGCCTCATTTAAGTACTTTATGAGGATGGATGGCGTGGTGGTGCCATGCTGCTTGGATGGATGAAGCTGCAAATTGTTTCAGTTGTTGCGAGTCAGATCATTGGGTGATGTGGCTGAACTTGCAAAATTTCCACCAGCATTGAGACATCATATCCTTGAGGTAGCTAGCCATAAGACAAAACACTTCAACTTTTGTATGACATTTGAGAGTCCTTGTTGACAAGGGAAGGTCGGATAGTCTGGGAATTCTAGCACCCAGTCTACAAGATTCCTTCCAAAGAGGTCACCTGTCTGAAGACACTTAGTTTTATTGCCATGGTTACTTGTATACGTCCACACAATTCCTTTCACCACAAAGATCAGTGCATCCAATGGTTCTCCCTCTCGAACAATGTAGCTGCTTTCATTGTAGTGCACTTGCTTGAGAAACTTATAGGTGATCTCATACAATAATTCTTCACTTTTGTTTTCGAATATGGGCACTTTTGTGTTCACAAGCAATTGAGCAAAATTAGACTTCACACAAAATTGAGCAACCATAATTATAATCTTTAATTGATGTGACACATTTAAGTGGTTTTATAAGTCAACTACTTACATGAAAGATGAATTAAAGTATGACATAACAGTAGTAGGTATGTTGAGGATGGATGTCAGACAAATGTAGTTATAACAACGACATTTCTCTTAATATAGCAACTAACTCGTAACTAAATCACTACATTGATCTAACCATACATTCATAGGGGCAAGCAAAGATGGAGCTTAATCAATCTTCTAATTAGTGCTGTGGGAAGATGTGGGAATGGGTTTTTTGTATTAATATGTTTGTTTTGATCTTGTAGTATTGGTGTCACATAGCTCATGATCATCTGTTTTAACTGGTCAGGGAGTCCAATTCTGCTTATCCAACACTCAATGCTACGTAATTTAGTTCTCATGATCTCTACCTTATCCTCCTCATCCATATATGTCAAGTAGTACTTCTTGGATGTCTCCAACCACTTAGATGAATCCTACCGCTTAGATGTCTACAATCGCTTAGTCATGATCTTATTATGCTGCCTGGATTTCGACCGCTTATAAATCTCCTCCAACTCGTTAGATGCCTCCCATTGCATGTACACCTGTCACATCACAATTATGTTTGATCAGTTTGATCTAAGATTTCTACTCATAAATTACATTTAAAAGTTATCAATTGTCACATTATATTCATAAAAGATTTCTACTCGTAAATTGTCGCATTAATTTCTTAGACCCCTATAATTGACTAGCCATCGCTTATCGAATAATAGCCAAAGATAGAGATTTTATTGCTTGCTAAATGTTTAAAATTCAAATTGACTGTGACATGCTACTTCTAAATGCGTTCGAGAAAATCTCATCCAATTTAATTTTTCTCCAAATTGGATTGGAAATTAAGAATCCCCAAACCTAATTATATACAACTATACAAATTATATATCAAAAATCTATATCATAGATAAATCATCATGTCCTAATGTATACTTTTTCAAACCATTTGTCCCAAAGATACATGGGAATTTACTTATTCAATTTATACCTTTATATGTGAGCAGACTATTTTACAAGTAGACAATTGAATATTCAATTAAATGAGTGAGAATTCAATTAAGGACCTGTTCTAACATATATGTTCATAATGAATAGATGAAAATAATTGGAGTTCAAACATATTCATATATACACATAATTATGGAAATAATAAGATCCCTACTTAAAAAACATTTAAAAGAAGAAGAAGAAGAAGATGATGATGATCAGCACCAACCTGCAAATTTCCGATGAAGTATAAAAACAGAATCGGGCCAAAGATTGAGATAAAAACTCTGAAGTAGTTTTCCCAATAATAAGGACTTGTTCCAAGGTTTTGACCAAGTGAACTGCGAGAAAATGATCAGAAAACATTAATTTATATATATATGTATATATATAATATGCTCAAACTGAATAACAATTTATAACGTCTTTTTACCTACAAATTATTATCTTTAATTTGTTGAAAATAATATTGTGGTAGCTAAATTTACTACTTTCATTTGATTTTAATCATTGACATAAGTAGTAAAGAATGAAAAAAGGTATCATGCACATCTTAGTATTTTTGGTAGTACGAATTAGTTATGTCTCAAAGCGGTACTTTCAATATATTATGTTTGATTACTTTCTAAAATGGGAGAGGAAGTTTAAAGGAACAAAATGCATGCATGATTATGTATTGTTAGAGCATGCAATGACTCAGTCGAATATCAATTGAGAGAATCAAGGGAGAAGTTGAAGAAATCATATTAGTTTAGCAATTGTGCAGCAGTCGAATATCAGTTGAGAGAATCAAGAAAAAAGTAGAAGAAATTAGATCAGTTTGACAGTTGTGCAGCAAACAATCCACCTCCAAATTTTTCTCATTCTATTTTGATTAAAACAATAGATTAATGTTAACTGTAAATTATCTATTTGTACTCCTTAATTTTCTATAGTTTGTTATATGTAATAGTTTATAAATTCGATTGAATGAAAAGCAAATGGCAACTAAGCCAACCATTTCAAACACTTCCAGTCTTTCCTATTTTCCTCTGTGTATTTTTCTTATATGGTATCAACTGGTAAAAGGGCCCATGCCTGATCCTGATACATGCTTCTGCTTTCCAAACAATGGCCTCCAACTCAAATGACAATACCCAACTTCCCCAACCTACTGTTCAAGCCAATGCCCAACTTGTTTCCCAAAAAATTGGTTGGCCCCAACTATTTGTCATGGAGCGTCCAATTCATGGTCTTTTTAAGGAGTCATGATCTTGCTGATCTTGTAGATGGAGATGTCTTTCCTTCATCAACAACTCTTTCAAATGGGACCACTAACCCAACTTACACAATGTGGTTAAAGAAAGACGTGTTCTAAGTTGGCTATTAGCTTCAATTAGAGAGAAGCTAGTCTCTACTATTTATGGAATGAAGACCTCGAGACAAGTGTGGGATGCTCTTCACACTCGGTTTTCATATACTTCAAGGTCTAGGATTGCTCTGTTAAAAAGACAACTTCATACCATCACTCAAGGCAATCGGTCTTGTAGTGAAATTATGGAGGAAGCCAAGAATCTGCTTGATCAACTAGCAACTGTTGGGAAGGCTACAGATGATCAAGATCTGATTAGCTTTCTCTTGGGAGGACTTCGGCTAGTTTTTACTCCCTTCATCACCTCATTCAATTTCGCATGCCGCGACAAAGATTTGTCCTTCAATGACTTCCAGGTTGAACTCTTAAGCTTTGAGACTCTCATTGATGCACAGAACAACTCAGCACCTGATCAACACTATGCATTTGCAACAAACCAAAAAGGGAAAGCACCATTCATCTCAAGGAAGCCAAAGCAACAAACGACGACTCCAAAGCCACAATTGCTGCAATCATCTTACAATCCAAATAAAGGTAATCAGTTTCCTCCAACTACTCGAACCAATGACAGGCCAACCTGTCAAATTTGTGGTAAGAGAGGACATATTGTCCTTGATTGCTATCATCGCTTTGACTTCTCTTTTCAGGGACGATTGCCACCTACTGACCTTGCTGCCATGGTTGCTGAAGCCAATAATTCTTATGACCAGAATGTCTGGTATGCGGATAGTGGAGCCAATGCTAATATCACCGCCAATGTAGCAAATTTAACGAACCAAGCGTCCTACGAGGGTGATGATACCATCCAAGTTGGCAATGGCTCAGTTTGGTTATCAAAAATACTGGAAATTCAACTCTAAATTTTGATCATGCCTCTTTCAAACTCAAAAACATTCTTCATTGTCCAAATGCCTCTACGAATCTTTTTTCCATCAATCAATTATGGTTAGACAATGATTGTTATTTCGTGCTAACTGATACTGATTTTTGTGTGAAGGACAACAAGACAGATGGCATCCTGCTTCAAGGACTGGTTGAAAACGGACTTTATCCATTTGTTGGACACGAGAGCTCATCAAATAAAATGTCTTGCTTCACTGCAAAACTAGGAATAAAAACATCCTTGGAAAATTGGCATAATCGCCTTGGGCATTCTGCCAAGTCCACCTTAGATCGTTTGCGTAATTACCTGCTTCTTTCTAAATCCTTGAATAAATTAGATTTCTACAATTCTTGTCAATTAGGAAAAGCTACTAAACTGTATTTTGTTGAATCTACCAAATCATTTGTAGCTTGTTCACACTGATGTCTGGGTATCTCCAATAATTTCAATTGGTGGTTGTCGCTACTGTGTTATTTTTATCAATGATTGTAGTAGGTTTACATGGATGTATCCCATGCGTTTTAAGTCCGATGTCTTTATTATTTTTCAGCAATATAAAACTCTTGTGAAAAATTTGTTCTCTTCTAAAATTAAACAACTACAATCCGACAATGGAGGAGAATATCTTTCCAATGATTTCAAATCTTTTTTAACAAAACATGGGATATACCATAGATTAACCTACCCTTACACTTCTCAGCAAAATGGAACTGCAGAAAAAAAACATCGACACATTCAAGAAACTGTTTTAACATTATTAGTAAAGCACAACTAGCTACCAAATAAATATTGGACTGATGCTTTTCTTACAATAGTTTTTCTCATAAATCGGCTTCCAATGAAAGCCCTCCATAATCTATCTCCTTACTTCATGCTTCATCAAAAAATGTCATCCTATACTTCGCTAAGAACATTCGGATGTTCATGTTATCCTTACTTGCGACCATATGAAAACAACAAGCTATACTTTCGAAGCAAACAATGTCTCTTTCTCAGGTATGCAGCTCAACACAAGGGTTATAGATGCTTAGATTTGGATAGAAGAAAAATTTATATTTCGAGACATGTAGTGTTTGATGAGAACTCATTTCTAGCAAAATATAAATGTTGCGTTTCACCAATCCATGAAAGTACAATGTCAACAGGTTTGTTTCCTATCTCATATTCCATTCCACTCAATTTAATTCCGAGTTCAAATTCACTTGATCCTGCTTGTGAAAACAATACATCATCCAAAACACATACTACCTCAGACTTGCATAATAACGATTCCTTACCTTTACCTTTGTCAGTGAACCCATCAGAGACCAATATAGACACAAATGCTTCTCAAAAGCATACCAATCCCGATCCTCAATCAACACAAACACCTCATCTTGAACCACCAGAAGCAATATCATCACTCGGTCCAAAACAGGGAATTCAAAACCAAAAGAATTTCTTGGATTCAAAATGTTTTATTCCACTCGTCATCCTTTCCGTTGTTTGACTAGTATTTTAATAGAATCTGAGCCAACTTGCCATACACAAGTAATAACAAAACTTGAGTGGAGACAAGCTATGGGATGTGAATTTGATGCTTTGATGGAAAATGGGACATGGTCTCTCTGTCCAAGACCACACGACAAACATGTAGTGAGGAATAAATGAGTATTCAAAATTAAAAGACACGGGATGGTAGCATTGAACGCTACAAAGCAAGGCTTCTGACAAATGGCTTGGATAACAAATCTGGAATTGATTACTTTGATACCTTCTCTCCAGTGGTTAAACTAACTACAGTTAGACTGGTTTTATCTATTGCAGTTCAATTCCATTGGCCTATAAGACAATTAGATGTCTCTAATGCATTTTTACATGGCATGCTTGATGAAGAGGTGTATATGGAACAACCTCAAGGATTCATTGATGAGAATCAACCTGATCTCGTGTGTCAACTTCATAAGTCTCTCTACGGCCTCAAACAAGCTTCAAGAGCTTGGTTTCAGAGGCTATCTCTACAATTATTACAACTTGGCTTTGAGGAATCAAAAGTTGATTATTCATTGTTTACACTTTGCACTAACACATTAAAAATTTTTGTGTTAGTATACGTAGATGACATTATCGTCGCTGGATCAAGCAATTCTGCCATTATTTCTTTTATTAATAGCTTGAAAGAAGAATTCCATACTAGAGATCTTGGACAGTTAAGTTATTTTCTTGGAGTTGAAGAACAAAGTAACAATGAAGGACTTCATCTTTGGCAAGCAAAATACATCTCGGATCTTCTTGATAGCACCAAAATGCAAGGAGCAAAGCCATTCGCACGTCCAACAACTTCGAGAATGAAGTTATCCTCGCATGATGGCACACTTCTACCAGATCCTACTGAATACAAGCGTGTGGTGGGAGCATTACAATATTGCACCATTTCACATCCTAATATTTCATATGAAGTAAATTAGTTATGCCAATTTATGCATAATGCACGAGATTCTCATTGGATGGCAGAAAAAAGAGTGCTTTGATATTCGAAAGGCACGGTGCACTATGGACTTTTTTATGCACCTTCTACAGTTGACATTCATGTTTTAAGTAACTCGGATTGGGCTTGTAACCCAGATGACCGAAGAAGCACAAGTGGATTCAGTATTTTTCTTAGGAAAAATTTAATATCATGGTGCGCCAAGAAACAATGAGTTGTCTCACATTCAAGCACAGAAGCAGAATATTGAAGCATGGCTTTAGCTATAGTTGAAGCTTACTGGATCAGAATGTTAATAAAGGAGTTCCAACTATATCTTTACTTGCCTCCAATTATCTGGTGTGACAACATTGGAGCATTGGCAGTAGCCTCGAATCCTGTCTTTCATGCTAGAACCAAACACATGGAAATTTACTATCATTTCATTAGAGAAAAGGTAGTTAATAAAGATATTTTTGTGAGGCATATCTCAACAAAGGACCAATTAGCGGATATATTTACCAAAGGACAAACAACAACTCGATTTCAATTTTTGAGGTCCAAACTGATCATGGTTCGAAAACTCCCCATCAGTTTCCAAGAGGTGTTAGAGCATGCGATGACTCAGTTCAAACACTTCCAGTCTTTCCTATTTTCCTCTGTTTATTTTTCTTACATGTATCTCAATAAAAAAAGGAAAAAAAAAAGCGTAACATACACGAACCTCAAATTTCGCAGTCCCCACCAAAAACAGAACATGGTCTTTCGCAGAAAATCCATGGACTCCAGAATACCAGACTGACGGGCTTCTTGGAATATTCCAAAATCAAAAGTGAGTGGTATCTGGTTTTTTTTCTAAAGAGAAAAAATTATTTAAAAATGTGTAATTGCTAGAACCACCACAGTTAAAAGAAGACTTAATGATATATCCAGTATCATTCTTACAGGCCACCTGCCAGCATGTGGTCTCTCGTTCGATGGAGAAGATGTACCAAAAAGCACCCATGCAGCACCTGAAGATCAAAGATATATACCATTTATATTTTAGTAATTAATTATAAAATCCAGATGATAATAACTGATCATGAATTAATATACATGACTGGCAACGAGATAAAGAAAGAGATTGAATCTAGCTTTCATCACAACAAAACCTTTGGGTCGGATCATCATCATATTCTTGTAGCTTTCTGCATTCATGAATTGTTGAGCCTTCTGGATTACATTGGTTGTTATGTCCCTTATGAGCCAAAAATTAAAACTACCAAAACTACCATGATGATCAAGATCCGACCATCAACATTCATCATGTGCTATATAACTCTTTTTCATCTATGTTAACAATTATATTATAATTGGATAATGGTTCAAAGTATAAAAATACAACATCCACAACATAATACAAGCCTCTTAAACAAACTATTGAAAACAAGTGACTAGCAATTTAATTAATGACTTAAAAAAAGTGAGTGCAATATTAATCCACAACATAATACAAGCCCTCTTAAACAAATTATAAGTTGTCTTTCAATAAATAACAAGAGCATCTGCTAAAACTAGATTAACTATTAAAAGATACTGTTATCTAAATTATTTGGGGAGCTGCCGGCAACAGTACTGGCCTTAGCCAATTGCATGGCAAACTTTGTATCCTTATTCAAGTACGTTCTTGTTTAGGATGGATGGCGTGGTAGCGCCACGCTGCTTGGATGGATGAAGCTGCAAAATGTTTCACAAACTGTGTGCTGTTTTTAAACTTGCTAAATTTCCACCAGCATTGAGACATCATATCCTTGAGGTCTCCAGCCATAAGACAAAATGCTTCAACTTTTGTATGACATTTGAGAGTCCTTGTCGATAAGGGAGGGTTGGATTGTCTGGGATATTCCAGCACCCATTCTACAAGCTGATCACGTTCTCTAATGAGGTCACATTTCTCAAGACATGTCTCAGTTTTACTTTCATCGCCACGATTACTTGTACACGTACACACAATTCCTTTCACTACGAAAATCATCGCATTTAGTGGTTTTCTCTCTCGAACAATGAAGTTGTTCTGATTGTACTGAACTTGCTTGACATACTTACATGTGATCTCAAACAACAATTCCTTACTTTCGTTTTCAAATATTGGCACCTGCATGTTCACAAACAATTGACAAGATTAATTAATGAGATAATATATATCAACTTCTACGAGATGGACATCGGTGCATGCATAGTACTCATTTCAAATCAAACATGATGAGGTCAATGCTAAAATAGACTTCATGCAAAATTGAGCAACCATACTTATCATGTCGTACGCTTAACTAGGAGATGTTTAGAAGTAGTTTTCATCTCATTACATTACATCTCATCTCATTTCATTTCCAAACATCACTCAAATACAAATACTTTCAAACTAATCATTACAACTTTTTCAAAATAATCATTACAAAATTTTCAAACTTTCAAACAAAAAAATACAAAATAATTGAACTTTTTCAAATCTAAAAATAAAAATAATATTAAAAAATAATATTCTAACAATATTTTAACTTTATAATATTTTTTATTCAACTTTTTCTAGCTCTCTCACTACTATTACTATTTTACTATTATTTATAAAATTTTCATCTCATCTCACTCCCCAAGTATCCCTAAGTGTTTTATAAGTCAACTAATTAAAATGAAAAATCAATTAAAGTATTTCATATAAGTAGTTGGCTTCGTTTGGTTACATATATGAGATGAGAAATCTGTGAGTAATAGTAATATAATTTATGAATAGTAGTGAAATATAGTTTAAGTTAAGATTTTTATGAGATTTTGATAAATGAGAGAATAAAAACTTGAATAAGAAAATTATAAAGTTAAACGAGAGTTAAAATATAATTTTTTAATATAATTTTTGTTTTATGATTTGAAAAAGTTATTATTTTATGTGTTTTGTTTAAAAGTTAATTTGAAAAATTTGTAATCATTAGGCAATGGTTAAATGAAGATTTTGTAAATTTAAAATTGAAAAATGTTAATTGTATTTGAAACTTTGAATATTGCGATGAGTAACAACGAAGTTATAACTAAACCACTACCTCGATCTTACCATCCACTCAATTAATTTTGAAGATTTTTTTACGGAAAAATAACTGAAATTTTCAGTTGAATGATTTGTTTGGTCAAGCATAAAAAGATGCAGGGGGGATCGAAACTCACTGTCCTTAGCAGGGGTAAGCAGCGATGGAGCTTAATCAATGTTCCAAGTGGTGTGGGAAGATGAGCTAATGGATTCTCTGTATCAAAATGTTTCTTTTGATCTTCCAGTATTGGTCTCACATGGCTCATGATTTCGTGTTTTAACTCGTCAGGTAGCCCAATTGTGCTTGTCCAACCCTCGATGCTACGTAATTTATTAGTCTGTATGATTTTCGACCACTTAGACGTGATCTCCTCCAACTCGTTAGATGCCTCCCACTGCATGTACACCTGTCACATCACATGAGTTAAGTTGATCAGTTTCTAATTATTAAAATAAAATATTACATCTAAACTTAAGTTGTCCATTATATAATATTCTTACAATATAATTGACTACCCTGCATATATCTGTTAATTAATAATAACCAAAGAAACAAATTATATATATAAAAAATTAAAAAATATATATTATATATGGAAACCATCCTGCATGCCCAACACAAAACTAATTGTCCCAAACAGGTACCTAATTAAGAAGATATGATGATGATGATATATGGGAATCAAATCATTTAATTTATACCTTCACATGATGTGAGCAGACTACTTTAATAAGTAGAGGCCTAACATATAGATAAATATTATTCAATTAAATGAGAGTGAGATTTAAAGTAAGGATTCACATTAAATATCCAGACCTCTAATCAGCTAGTAGTTAGTTAAATCACCACTGTCTCAAAAAAAATGTTTGAGCTGATGATAGCTTGATACGAATAGGTGAAGATAATTAAAATTCTAACATATTCATATACACAGTACATATATAATAATGGAAATAATTAATAAACACCAACCTGCAGATTTCCGATGAAGTATAAAAACAGAAGCAAGCCAAAGATCGAAATAAGAACTGTAAAGCAGTTTTCCCAATAATCTGGACTTGTTTGAAGGTTTTGACCAAGTGAACTGCAAGATTTGGACGTCCATGTGTGAGTAGTTAATAATATCAAAACCATTGATATATATAATTATATGCTCAAAATAATTAAACAAGGAAAATCTAAAGCGATCTAATAAATAATCTCTAGCAAATAAATTGATTTTCACGCGAGTCTTTTTCTTTTCTTTTGCATGATATAAAATTTTCATCCAAATTAAAATTAACTTTTTTTTACCCGAGTAATACTGTTAATAATGGAAAATAATAGTTATGAAATTCTCAAAAAAAAAAAAAAGTGAAACATGCAGTACGAACCTCAAATTTCGCAGTCCCCACCAGAAACAGAACATGGCCTTTTGCGGAAAATCCATGGACGCCAGTATACGAGATTGACGGGCTTCTTGGAATATTCCAAAATCAAAGCTGAGAGTTGTATTTGTTTTTTCTTCTAAAGAGCAATAATCATTTAAAATTGTGTGATTTCCAAAACCAGCATTACAGTTGAAAGAAGCCTCGCTACATCCAATATCTGTCTGATGCGGTTTACAGGCCACGTGCCAGCACGTGGTCTCTCGTTCGATGGAGAAGAAGTACCAAAAAGCACCCAGTACCTGATCATGATCATGAAAGATATATACCATTAATATTTCAGTAATTAATTATAAATTAGTAGAGATAATAATAAATGATGAATTAATATTAGTAAACATACGTACATGACTGGCAACGAGATACAGAAAGAGATTGAATCCAGCTTTCATCACTATAAAACCTTTGGGTGGGATGACATGATTCTGGTAGCTTTCTGCATTCACGACTTTAACACATGAAGTAGTAGTTGTACTTGGTGGGATACTTTTAGGTAGGATGATAGTCTGGTTGACTATTTTCCACAATCTGTAGATTCGGAAAAGTCTTGGCACATATTGCAAAAGAACAACTGCATTTAGGAATTTCCTGCCGTGCCGGAATCTCGAACCTCTGATCATTTCAGAAAATATAATTGGCGCTAGAACCTGTTGTTCATAAATATAATTGAAGGAGATCAATGGAATAATGTTTTTGTTACGATCCTGCATTCTTAAGAATATAATAATGTTTTTGTGATAATACCTGGGGGACTGGAAGAATGGCGAGAACGTTAATTACGTAGTCTGACCTCGAGTAACAGTACTCATCGACACTGGCGTTTGCTATTGACCGAGCAACCAAATCCCCTAAAGCAACCAAATCCAGGAACGATCGCGCACAAATAGCAATGATTTCCAAAGTCATATCTATAGTAATGCATTTGGTAGCCCCGTTGATGACAGGAAGATAAAAGAACAGAGGGTCCACTGCTACTGCAACTACACACACCACTAGAAACGCCACATCCCAATGGAAGTACTGGAACCTCAACCACCGCGGCGTTTTTGAAATAATTTTCATCATTAAAGGGTGATTGACCTGCCCAGTTGCCAATTTTATTATTTTCTTTTGTTCTGAACCAATACCATCATCCTTGGGACCTTGCCTCTCAACATCCTCGTCCCTGATCAGCACAACATACGTACGAATATATATATAGTGACCAAAAAACATCAATAGAGGTAATAATTTTATATATATATATATATATATATATATGAGAAATGCGCTTTAGCCATACGAAAACATGAAATTTGCGTTTGCTGCTTGCATGGGCAGGAGAACTAATAACCAGGCAAAACTTCGGGCTCTGTTGATGGGTTTATGTAAATGCCGTAACTTGGGTTTCAATAACATTATTTTGAAGCTTGAAGTGTAGCTTTTGGTATTTGGAGGATTTCTGAGAGGAAATCAGTAATATTTTATCAAGGCTGAATTTTCGGATTGAACATGTGTTTTTAGGGAAGGAAATATGATGCAGATTTTCTGACTAGGATGGGCAGTAGTGGCTGCAATGAAGATTGGTTTTCACAAGAGGACATCCCATTTTTGCTTAAGGGCATCCTTCGATCGTAGTGGCATGCCTTATTTACGCAAGTCGACTACTGATCGTACGATCAGTATTGATCGTAGTCCAAGAAATTCGGTTGAGCTTTCGGGGCAATGTCGACTATTGAGTCTGGTTTTTACACGGTTTTGTGTGCAATTTCTTTGGTTTACACTGCACTGATTTTATTATTTTTATATAAGGTATTCATCGTCCACAAGTAATGGCTTTTAATAAAATGGGGAAAGGGGAATCATCGACTCTTTTATTAAAAAAAAAAAAAAAAAGTGTTATTCATCATCCATATTTTAACTACTATTACATCATTTCCGATGCGTATTAAATCATGAGAAGAAATTATTTACTAACTTTTTTTATTGATCTTTTATTTGATATCACGTCAAAAGATAATAAGATAAATAATTTTTTTTAAGATTGAAGAAGAAGAAGAAGTAGAAGCTCACCTTACTCGCCCGCTTCCTCGAGAATTCCAACGACGACTCATAACTACTAAAGCTTACAAAAGTCCCAAATTATACAATAAGGTCTCCAAAATCTTTCAACCCCACGAGCTTCGATCTCTTAGTAACCAGAAATTCCGGATTTGGAGCACTTCTATATAGAAAATGGAAAACATATGAACGCTGTCATGTACGTATAGAGAACTCCATGGTACTTAACCAGACATCATGCATAATTGTTTGGAAAAAAAAAAAAACAACAACAACAACAACATCCAACAATGCGGATTTATGGAGTAGAAAATGAACCTGCGCTTAAAGTTGGAGCGAGCGAGGAAACAAGACGAGGATTTAGATTAAAGCACGAATAAGTGACAGAAAGTAGTGCCTTAGATGCTGCATCTTAGGAGTGAGCTGCTAGCAAGTAGTGAACAATGGTCATATATATGTCGTTATCTTCTGACAAATATATAGATAATATTGAGTGAAGCATTGGAATTAGTCCTAAGTCCACTCAGCCAGCTAAACGTGTTAATTAATTAATGTAACATAGGGAAAATGAAACTAGCTTACCCACTTTCCCAGCAAATGAAAATGATTGAAAAATGCAATTTGCTAATTTACTAGGCCCCGTTTGGACGAGTACTTACTGTAAATTATATGCTAATTTAGTACTAAACCTTCAAGAAAGAATATTATACAGATCAACCGAGTAAAATTTTTGCAAACTTGACCAATAAGTGAGACTCCATGTGACATAGTTGCAGCACGATCAGTACGTAATTGTTTCTTTAAGATATGAATATTTTTTACCAAATCATCATGTGTACGTACGTAATAGTTTGACCTACGGGTACGATTACGACTCTACGAGGAACGTTCGATCATGAGCTGAGTTTCATTCATGCGATGACCAAGTCGTCCACATGAAAAACATGTTAAATATTGAAACGGTCCTTGTGTTTAACATAATTATCTTCTTTTTTTTTTCCTTAATATTTCAAAACTTTTTGTTTTGCACGTAGGCTTCAAATCTCGGATTTGGAAACGAGTAAAGGTCGATTCATGACAATTTTGAATGAGTTATTTTAATATTGATAAAAATTATTAAAAATTATATATATATATATATATAATATAATTCAAGTATTTAATATTGTTAGGGTGAACACAAAATATAGTGAAATATTTTCTACCTACCTTTTCTTTTTCTCCTCTTTCTCTCCACACCACACACGAGTCACAACCTTCTTATAAGACAAAAACTTTATCATTCAAAAATTACTAAAATGCCACTCAACTGGCCTCATGGGTTTCCCTCGCAATAAGGGATCCACTCATCCACCCAAGACATCTCTCCCTCCTAACTAGGTGACGGTTTCCACCATACCTGTTTTTCCTCTACATACTTCAAATTTTTGCATAGACTATATTTTTGTCATCCTATTTTACCCACTTTCATTAGTATGGATTTTCTCAGTCTGTAATAACTTCATCTCCAATGGATCATGAATACAGTTATACCTCACATCAATATGCTTAGGTCTTGAATGAAAGGTTGAGTTCTTACTGAGATGGATATCACTCTGACTGTCACAAGTAAAGAATATAATTCTCTTGTTTTTTACCAAGTTCTTCTAAGCACTTCTTCATCCATAGCAATTTCTTACTCGCTTCAGTGATTGCAATATACTCAACCTCTACGGTAGACAAACCAACACATTTCTATAGTCAGGATTGCCATGACATAGCTCCTCCCGTATAAGTAATCAAGTACCCTGAATAGACATTTTGGAATCAATGTCACCAGCCATACCTGCATCTATAAACCCATCAAGCATAAGCTTACTATTTCCAAAGCACAAACACACCCTGGTCCTCTCCCATATAAAAGCAAAATATACTCAACAGCAGAAAATCTGGTGGAAGGCTGACGACCTTTAGTTACTTAGTAGATCTTCTTAACTAATTTTCCGTAGGCAGTTTTGAAAAAATTTCTCTGCTTATTGTTCTGGTTTCATATCATCAATTTCAAGTTCACCACTTTCAATAGTATCAACTTGCTCCTCCAATACATCTCCCCCATATTAATCACACATCACAAAAGAAGGAAAAATTGAATCCATATCAACAATTTTTTCATTGAAAGTCGGTCTTTTTACTCTGATTCATGTCTTCAATGGTTAGGTCTTCAAAGAAAACAATATCTCTCTACCTCTCTAAATCCTCTTCTTAATCTCGGATCCCACAACGTGTAATCAATTTCTTCATGCCACTACAAGAAAACTGCTTATTTGCGACCAGTTAATTCCAGCGAAATGATTATTTGCAACTAAAATTGGTTGCGAAAAGTCTTTTGGTTGCAATAAATTGGACACAAAAAGCCATTTTTCCTGTCCAAACTTGAACAGATGCACTTCTTGGAATTGCTATCAAGCTTGAACATCTCATCTTTATGAATAGGAACAACATCCCTGCAGGCGAAAATTCTCAAATGCTAAAGAGAAATATATTTTCCTGTCCAAACTCTTTAGGGAATGTCATCATCCAAAGGAATTAAAGGAGAAAGGTTGACCAAGTCAACACCTATCCTTATTGCCTCACCCC
The DNA here is from genome assembly GCA_961763995.1 of Juglans cinerea. Taxonomy (NCBI): domain Eukaryota; kingdom Viridiplantae; phylum Streptophyta; class Magnoliopsida; order Fagales; family Juglandaceae; genus Juglans; species Juglans cinerea. The sequence goes on along the minus strand of CAUIVZ010000011.1, from coordinate 1,357,789 downwards.
AAAAGAAATTAGACAATCTTGCATGAGAGAGTATACATCTGATTCTTTCACAAATTGTTAGCTTCATTCTCTTTGCTACACCATTATGTTGCGGTGTTTTATGAACTATTTTCTCAAGCTTGATAACATGGCTTCTATAATACTCTTCAGATGGTCCTTTCTACTCATCACCATTATCTAACCAAAAACATTTTAAATATCTTCCAGTTTTCCTTTCAACTTTCACATGTAAGACCTTGAACACATCTAGCACTTGATCTTCAGTAATGTTCAGTAAAAAAGCACACATTTTTCTAGAGTGATCATCTGTGGCGCCCCCAACCCCCCTTATATAAAATCAAATCACGGGGATCAAGACGCCAGGATGGTGACAACACGGGTCACGCATCCCAACAAAATGTGCCCCAAGTGTGTGCAACATACAAAAGTGCACGACAAAAGTCGCAGCGGATAATATAATAAGTCAACTAAGTACCAGAAATTTAAATATAGGTATCCAAAATAATTTATTTTTAAAAAGTTATACAGTCTTCCCAAATATATTACAAAAGGTAATACATAAAAGAGTAGGATAATAAATATCGATGCACGAGAGCAATCCCAGATCGCTCTCCCAATGGAGCCAAAGCATAAAACTCATCATCCTCATCTGCATCAAAATCTGCGATACCATAAAACGGTACCGCAGGTAAGTATAACCCAAATAACCACGTAATAAAAATGTATTAAATGCGACCAACATGCATGCATATAAAGAAATATGCATTTCTCTCAAAACATCATTTTTTCCCGAAAATAATTATTTCCAACACACGCCAAAATCTCATTTGGCCCAAAAATCCGTAAAACATTTTCCCAGAAAATGATTTACACAAAACCCAACCATTTATTGGACACTGTAGGCGGGACTCACAGGCGGGACTATACCACCATCCCTACCGCGTGCACCGTAGGCGGGAATCACAGGCGGGACACAACCACCATCCCTGCTTACCACCATCCCTACCGCGTGCACCGTAGGCGGGAATCACAAGCGGGACTCTGCCACCGTCCCTGCTTACCACCATCCCAACAGTTCCTTTCCACACAATGGATACATATTAGAGCACTGTAGGCGGGAATCACAGGCAGGACTATACCACCATCCCTACCGCGTGCACCATAGGCGGGAATCATAGGTGGGACACAACTACCATCCTTGCTTACCACCATCCCTACCACGTGCACCGTAGGCGGGAATCACAGGTGGGACTCTACCACCGTCCCTGCTTACCACTATCCCTACAGTTCCTTTCCCTTTTTCTCAAACCAGTCAATCCAAACATTTCAAACATATTCAAATCATTTCTCACATGAAAACCCCGTTTTGGGGTTTTCAAATAAACACATGAACATGCATGCAATCATACGAAAACTTAGTTTTCATTTACAAACATGAACATGCGTACAATTGCAATGAACACAACACGACAACAATATCCAACAACCAACAATGTCAACACAATCCAATCAATCAAATAATTTCATTCTCCAATTCATCCGACCCCCGTACTCCTCGGACTCGTTCCGGCAAAACCAACCAACAGTCCAATACAGTGTAAAGTGTTAGTGCAAAAATACATTTAAATCACAAGAGTTATTTGAAAAATACTTACAGTGCTATATAGCAATTTCCGAAGGATCACGAAGCTGCAAGAGGCGGCAACACAGCAACAGAACAGTATCAAATACACTGTGGCCGTGGGTCTCAAAGACCCACTTTTCAACGGTGACAAACGAAGACCCAAAATTGATAGGGTAGGGCTAGGGAGATTGGTGAAGCTAGTGGTGGTGAGGGTTGGCCGTGGGTGGCGGCGTGGGAGGCAGTAGAAGACCAAAAACACCCAAAACGAAAGTAGAGTTGGAAGTGCTTCACCGGTGACGGATCGGAGGTGCGGTTGGGTCCAATGGGTTGCCAGGAGGTCGAGGATGAAGTGGTGAGAAGATGGTGGCCAGAGGTGGCGCGACGGCGGCGCTGGAGTGAAGGTGACGCAGCGGCTTTGAAGGGCTGCTGGTGGTTAACGGCAGTGCAAATGGAGGTGAGGTTGGTGGGGTGAGGTTGCCGGCGGCAGGGGAGGCGAACGGGCTGGGCGGTGACGGCCACCGCCGGCTCACAGCGGCACTGGGCGGTGATGGAAGATCGGACGGAGAGAGAGGGAAGGGCTGGGCGTCGCGCGGGAGAGCCTGGGGAAAGAAAGAAAAAAGAAAGAAAAGAAAGAAGAAAAAAGAAAAAGGAAGAAAAAAAAAAGAGGAAAGAGAAAATGTAGGGAAAGAAATGAGGTCTAATCCTCATATCTTGGGTCACAAAAATGATCCAACAGAAACGATTTCAAAACCACAAGTTAAATAAAATAATTTAAACGTAATGGTAAAGTGAAATTAAAATAATTAAATCCAACAGTAATTGATTTAGAATAAAGAGATTTTAAACGTATAACAATAATAAATAATAAGAAAACACTTCAAAATAATTTTCACAAAATTCAAAAATCATAAAATAAACCCACTAAAAAAATCCAACAATTTTAAAATAAGAGAATAAATTTTTGAACAATTAAAAATAATCCTTCAATAAAAATACACTAAAATACGGGGTGTTACATCATCAATCAAAGTAACATAATAAAGTACACCACCAAGACTTTTGGCATTGATTGTTTAACTATTTGTAACAAGTCAAGAATACCACCCTTTTTATATGGAGAAAATTTCTAGAAAGAAATCTTCGTTGCTTTTCCATAAGACAAGAAGTACAGGGCATTAGTTGCGTACCTTTGATATTGAATGGAATCTACTTCTTTGCAAGAATCTGAAGTCCCTTCTAACTAATGTGACCAAGCCTCTTATGACATAGGTTAGCAGAGATTTCATTCTTAGCAGCAATAACATCTCCATTGACCAGCATTGCATCTGTCTTGTAGAGAGTGTTGATCTTCTTTCCCCTGGCTAGAATAAGAGAACCCTTACTAAGTTTCTACTTTCCTTTTTCAAGGTGATTATGGTAGCGTTCATCATCTAATTTTCCAATTGAAATCAAATTAAAGCGCATATCACGAACATGTCTTTGAGAAGAGATTTGCACCCAATGCTAGTTTCCAATTGCACATATGTTATGCCCACCTTTGACACTTCGCATACTTTCTCATCCTAACCTAACCAAAGTTACCACTAGAATAGGAAGAGCATGGGGTAATATGAAAAGCAGTTGTTACCCAATTACCCAAATAGAACATGAGCATATTAAATCTCTATGTCGGGTAATATGAAAAGAAATTGAAATATTAGAATGAGAATCATGGTAAACAATGAACACATATGTATCAGATCCAACTACTGTAGGTTCATTTTCTTCTTTTTTCTCTTCATCTCTTTCTTTCAACTATTCATTTTAAACTTTTTGCATTTTCTGCATATGTCCAAGCTTTGCACAATGAAAATATTTTATCCATTTTCTTGAAGTGGACCTACCTCTTAACCTGTCACGATTGTTATCACCATGGGTTTTTCTTCTTTTACTCCTCCCTCATTTTTCTGTAACAAGTACCCTCTGAATTAGAAGAATTCTTGTTTGTTCTTTCCCTTTGATTAAACATGCTTTCTTTCACCATACTCATAGTCATCACACCATTAGGAGCTGAATTATTGAGAGACACAACCAAAGTTTCTCAATTGTATGGTAAGGAACTCAATAAAATTAAAGCTTGAACTTCAGCATCCAAGACAAGTTTCATGGTAGACAACTCATTCAACAATTCCTAAAAATTATTCTGATGCTTTGCAACACTTTGTCCATTCATGTGCTTTAAATTCATAAAGTCTTCTTATCATAAAGACTTTGTTTTATGCAATCTTTTGCTCATGAAGACTTTCTGATTTCATCCAAAGACTATAAGCATTTATTTCTTTGCCTACATGATCAAAGACACTTTGAATAACCCATTGTCTGATATGACTGATAGCTTTCTTATTCAATTTCTTCCATTCATCATAAGTTTTATTTTCTGGTTTAACACCAACCAAATCAATAGGTTCAAATAAGTCTTTGCAATACAGTACATCCTCTATCATTGTCGTCCAAATTAAGTAATTAGAAGAAGTGAATTTAATCATGCCACCAGGTAAATCCTCCATTTAATCTATATAGATAATTAGCAAAATAATCAATCAAGCTCTAGTATCACTTTGTTAGGGTGAACACAAAAAACACTGTGGAATATTTGTTACCATTGTTTTCTTTTTCTTTTCTCTCTCTTCCTCTTTCTCTTCACACCGCACACATGGGACAAACTTCTTTTAAGACAAAAACGCTATTATTCAAAAATTACTAAAATGCGACTCAAGTGGCCGCCAAATGGGTTTCGCCCACAAGGAGGAACCCACCCAATAAATATCATGTATAAAAGAGTATAAAGTATAAATTCATTAACTAGTTTCAATAAAAATATTATATAAATCTAAATAGTTTTAAAAAACATGTTATTTATGTATTTAACTTCAGTTGTTAACATTATTCATGCGAAGAACATAAAGACCATTAAGTTATATGCATGTGGGAAATGTAGTATTTTATGCATAACCACAAATTTAATGAAAAATACTAATTTATCTTCTGACTTTTTTGTTCAACAAAAGAAAATAAAGAACTATATATTTTATCTTTTAATTTTTTTTGCGGTTGTTATTGAATACAATAATAAAAAAGTTAATATATGTTTAGTTCTATCATATTTTTATTAAAAAAAAAACTCAATTGTTAAACAACTTAAAAATAAATACAGTTTTGAATCAGTCGAATTGGCTCAAATCAGTCTAAAATCAATTAGAATCGATCTGGAACAGTCTAAATCGGTCAGTTGAAGCGGTTCAATAAACGATTAAAAAAGTTTACTAAAATCAAGTCGGTTTCTAATCGATTCAATTTGTATTGACCGAATCAAATCGTTTATTTGAGTCTTGATTTTGTTTGTAGATTGGGCTTAACACTTTTTCAATGAAAATATTTTGACATATTCCGGTTAACAAATTTGACAAAAATGCCCATTTCCCTTTGCTTCCATGATTTGGAATAAAGTCATACCTAAGAAAATCTCCATTTTTGCTTGGAAACTTTGGCATAATGGTATCCCTCTTGATGATAAGATCCAAAAGTGTGGATTTTCGTCCCTTCTAAATGCAATTATTGTTATGGTGGCTCCATGGAAAATGCCAATTATCTTTTTTCTGATTGTGCTCTTAGTAATGCAATTTGGCTTTATTTCTCTTCTCTCTTCGTTCTAATTCCCACTACTTCTACTAGTTAGAAAAATAGAGCATGTCATTGGTATTGGTACTATTTTCGGGGCTCTGACCAATTCCATTTAACTGTTACGTTAATCCGAGCTCTTATTTTTTGGAAACTTTGGCTTGCTCGTTTTGAGGACATAGCCTAACTCCATTGCCATAGTCATAAGATTAGAGTCTGGTTGAGAAATCTTGGGCTTGTTTGAGAAGTGAGATTATTTCATCTCATTTCATCACAAAATTTTCATAATTTCTTTCCCAAACATCACTCTAACACAAATATTTTTCTATTTCAAATCTTAAACTTTTTCATCTAATCATTACCTAATCATTACAGATTTTTCAAACTTCCAAACAAAACACAAAAAACAATACAAAAATAATATTAATAAATTATATTCTAACAATATTTTAGTTTTATAATATTTTTATAGAATTTCCACAATCCAATACAACTCAAACCATACCACTTTTCCACAATATAACTCAAACAATACCTCTTTTTCAATAAGCTCGGTAACCATCTTAGTGTTACCGAGCTTATTGTTGAATCTGGCTCTCTCCTTAATTATTGTTAATTGGCTTAATAATAATTCTCAACCACTTGATATTATTCTGACATTTGGGATAACATTCTTCAATTTAAATGTTTTCTCCTTTTAGTATTCACCATATTTACAAAGAAGGTAACGCTTTGCATGGCAAACAAGCCAGCTTGCTTCTTTCTGGTTCTATGGGTAACACAGTTAGTTTTTCCTCCCTTTTTGAATTACTTAAACACATGGTTGGTCTGTTTTCTATTGGTCTGTTGGAAGGAAACTTTTAGTTTCGTCTGATTATACTAGCTAATTTTTTCTATATATATATTATATCTATTATAGGTGCCAGGTTTTGAGATTTTTGTAACGCCTTGCTCCTTTTTTGTATAAGGTATTCATCCGTCAAAAGTGAGAGTTATGAATAAAATTGAGGTTCCATCATTTTCTAAAAAAACATTAACAAAAATGTCAATGTGGTGTACCAAGAAAATATTAATGGACAAGTGGCATGCCATATGTGAGAGAATTAAATTAAAAGTTACATTAATTAAAGGAAAATGCTACATCATCGGATTCAGTACGAGAAAAGTTATTGATTGATTTTTTATTTTATTTTATTATATTTATTTTACTTAATTTTTAAGGAAGTATTTTTAAATAAGTTTATGATTTTTTTAAAATATTTAAAGGAATTTAAAAAATACTTAAAGTAAATACAAAATAAAAAAGTGCATTTTGCACTACTTATGGGTCCACTATCAATGGCCCTAGCATGACCCTTAATTAAAAGGTCTGATCGTCTAATGAGTTTTTAAAAAATAATTCGCTAATTCAATCTTCAAATGCAAACGATCACGGCCAGAAAATACAGCACAAACCATTCTTCCTGGTGTTGGTAGCAAACATATACATTAGGTGTGTTTAGATAATGAGTTGAGATGAGAGTTGAATATTAAATAAAATATTATTAAAATATATTATTTTTTAATATTATTATTGTTTTGATATTTGAAAAAGTTTAATTGTTTATTATATTTTGTATGGAATTAAAAAAATAATAATAATAAAATGAGATGAAATATTTTCACTATCTAAACAGAGCTGGCTTCAAATACTAGCCGGTGGAAATAATGATCTCATTTCATGTCTCACATTTTACACTTAATTTTTTTTGTTTAATTTAAAGAGTATTACTATTGAGTTATTTGAAATTTACCGTTGAAATAGTTCTCTTGATGTGACACCACAGTGCAATTTTGTTTATTAAAAAAAACTAAAAATCATATTTGAAATAAAAAATCGTCCAAAAACACAAAAAGGATGAAAACTAAATTAGCTCTTTGTGTTGTTTATTTATTTTTATTTTTTTTAATAAATCATGTGACATTGTATGGTAATGTTACATCAAGAGAATCATAAGTAGTAGCATTATTCTAATTTAAAATGACACGCAGCACCAAAGGGTCCTAAACATGGAGCACCGTGACTTTCAAATTTTGAGACAACCTACGAACCCGATCATTTTCCTTTACCCCTTTTTACTCCCAAGTCAACTCAGCCAGCTAAACGTGTTACTGTAACATGATAGGGGATCGGCATGAGCAAATAGGTTGTGCTTATGGTGGGGTTGGTGCACCCTATTCTGCTTAGCCGGAATATGGGGTTTTGTCACACAGTTACTATTAACTTTGTCGTGGATAGAGTTGTACAAGACAGATCTCTTAGACTTAGCTCTTTAGAGATCTACAGTCTGCATTAGTTAGTCATGGAAATGTGCTGCGAAGCTATTAAAGTTTGTAACTGATTTGTTTTTAAGTCAAATTTTTATGTCCTTTATTATGAATGGAATGTGATCCATTATTATATATATATAAAAAAGAAAAAAAAAGCATGGAAAACTCAGTGTGCTTGGAGATGATGAGATACGCTCTATTCACGAAGAATATATGAATCATTTTCACCAAATCATGTGCATGTAACAGTTTTACCTAGCTAGGAGACTACGATTACAAGGAACGTTCTGATCAAAGTTCCAATATTCATCAAATGACCAAGTCATCGACATGAAAATTTTATTAATTGTTAAATATTGCAACAGTACTCCTTGGATTTAACTTTAGAAAAATCTTATTGTCAAGCCGGTACATAGAGTGCACCTATCAAATGTTTATATGTTACAATGTGTTGCACCCACTAGCGTTAGCTGTGGCTATTTCACTCTGGGAATCCTTTTAAAAGAACCTATATATTCGAAATCCGTTGACTGTACTTCGTCAATTCAGGGGTTACCATTTCAATTTAAGCACTTCAGAGTGGACAGATGAGCTCTACTAGAATATTCTCCATCCTAGCATTGGGGTTGTGACAAAACTATTTCTTTTTATGCACAACCCGAAATCATGTAACATGCAACCATGTAACTTTCATGCAACACTGTCATGTATCTATGCCATATACCAAAGTTGATGTGCCAAAGTTGATGTTGGCTCATTTAAAATTTCTAATGGTTGGGATGTTGACATTTTAGAGAGACTAGTGGGAGTACAAAAAGCGGAGGAGATTTGTAGTTACTTGGGTACGCATAAATCTGGTCAAGATATTCTGTTTGGCTTCATAATAAAGATGGCTGCTTTTTTACCAAAAGTGCTTGGCAATGTATTAGGGTCACGGCACCAGCGACACCTTGGGCTAAATGGGTGTGGCATGAAGCTATACCCAAAAAAATTTCCATTCTTATGTGGAAGGCTTTTCATAATGGTTTAAGTGTGGATGATAGATTGAGGAGAGTTGGTATTCCTATTACTTCTAAATGTAATTGTTGTGTGCAAGGAAGATATGAGGATTTGAATCATGTTCTTGCTGCAGGTGACATTGCGGCTGGGATTTGGAAGAGGTTTTCGAATATTTTGGGTGTGCCTTATGATCCAAATAAACGTTGGTTTGAGTTTTTGCTACTTTGGTTTCGACGTGCGTCTACCAAGTCCCAGGTGGGTTGTATTTTGGGCCTGCTACCTTCTATTATTATTTGAAAGTTGTGGCATCGTAGATGTAAGGCAAGGATGGAAGATAAATGCATTTCAGTGGAAGTGCTTTGGAGGTCTATTTGTGTGTGGATAAGGAAAATGCTAAGTAGCATGCTTAGTTTTACTAAGCTTGCTTTTGCCGATGAGGAGAGGTTGAGAGAATTGAATATTCCAATTAGTCAGATCAAATTGAAGCCAGTTAGTTTGGTTTATTGGGTGAAACCTAGATATGATAGATTCAAATTAAATATTGATAGATGCTTGGCAATCAAGGGAGCTTAGGTGCCGGGGGGGTTATTAGGGATTTTAATGGTGATATGGTGCTTTCCTTTTCTTGTTATCTTGGGGTGGGATCCAATAATCTTGCTGAGTTGAAGGGTGAGATCCACTATTAAAAAATTAATTCTTTTCCATGTAGGTCCCATGTTTTATTTATTTTTTTAAAGCGATTACGCGTAGGTTGCACAATTCACGGTTGTAAATATCTTCTAGGTTATAATATTGATATGTATCTCTTGAGCATATGAGAAACAAGCACATGTTTTTTAATAAAATTTCCTACATAATTGGAAGGAAAACCCTATTCATTATGTTTTTAGCAATTTTGTAGTTTTCTTTTCTAATATATAATTTTTTTATACATTATATTCTTATGTTCTTTTAAAAATATCGGTTGATGTTTTGAGTTGTTTTTTAATTTCTATACTTTCTAGTTTCTTTATTCTAATTTTGGCGTTTTTTTTTTAATTTTTTTTAAGTTATATTTTTTTATTAATTTTATACATTTAATAATTAGTAATATTATTGTTTGGATTATAAAATTAGAATCAGAAAAGTTTGTCATAGTACCTGGGGAACTGGAAGAATGGCGAGAATGTTAATTACGTAGTCTGAACTCATCATGTAATCCCTGCTTGCAACCAAATTCCCAAAAGCAACCAAATCCAGGAACGATCGCACACAAATAGCAGTGATTTCCAAAGTGGTATCTATAGTAATGCATTTGGTAGCCTGGTTGATGACAGGAAGATAAAAGAACAAAGGGTCTACTGCTACTGCAACTACGCACAACACTAAAAACATCACATCCCAATGGAAGTACTGGAACCACCACGGCGTTTTTTAGATGATTTCTTTCATTTTTGAAATAATTTTCATCATCAAAGGGTGATTGACGGCCTGCCCAATTGCCATTTTTATTGTCGTCTTTTGATCTGAACCAGTAGTACTACCATCATTCTTGGGACCTTGCTGCTCAATATCCACGTCCCTGACCAGCACAATATATGTATATGTGAAATGATAGTTAAAGTTTTGAGTGCGCAAATATCGTATAATTACTCTAAAAAAAATGAATAAATACGTAAATCATATAAAAAAATAATTTTTTAATAGTAAACCTTATTTTTTAAAGAAACTCTTATTCAAACCACATGAATAGTATTCTTTTTCAAAGTGATTATATAATACTTGCGCACTCTACAATTACATGTAGCATTACTCGTATACACACGAAAATGTTTTAACCACATGAAAAGTATTTACTAAATCATGGGTAGAAAAGTATTTACTAATTTTTGTCCTTCATGTCAAAAGATAACAGTAGGATAAATAGCATTTTTAAGATTGAAGAAGAAGAAGAAGAAGAAGAAGATGCTCACCTGATCCGCCCGCTTCCTTGAGAATTCCAACGACGACTCATAACTAAAGCTTACAAAGTCCCAATCTTTCAACACCGCGAACTTCTCTTAGTATCCAGAAATTCCGGATTTGATGCACTTCTAGAAAATGGAAAACATATGAACGCTGTCATATAATATACAGCCCAGAAGCAAAAAAAAAAAAAAAAAAAAAAACTTAACAATATAAAAACTCATTTAGTACTTATAAAGAACTTCATGGTAATAGCCAGAGAGATCGATGCATAATTAAAAAAAAGTAACTACATCCAACAATTTGCATTTATAAAGTAGAAAATGAACCTGCACATAAAGTTGGAGCGATAGAGGAAACAAGAAGAGGATTTAGATTAAAGCATGAATAAGTGACAGAAAGTGCCTTAGATGCTGCATCTAATTAGGAGTGATCGAGCTGCAATGTTGAAGATGCAGAAGCTGTGGTGAACCATGGTGATCATGATGTCTTAATTATGTCTGATAAATATATATATATATATATATATATATATATATATATATTTAAAATACATAATAGTGAAAAGTCAAACAGCTGAACGTGTTACTGTAACAAAGGGAAATATCAAAGTTACCGGCCACCTTCAAGAAAGAATATTAGATCAACCACGCGAATAAAATTTTTGCAGACTTATTGACCAAAACTTGGTCATGACCAAGTGGCCGCAAAAGGCCATATATGTGTAGCATGTATCATTTCAATATAGGAAAATGATAGTATGATTATTAAATATGTAAATGTGTCTATTCATATATTTTTATTTATTTATTTATTTAATGATTAAGGAAGCACCTATTAGTGAATTTATATATATTTTTTATTTTTTTCTTATTCTGATTTTGGCGTGTTTGTTATTTTAACTTGTGTTTTTCCCATTTTTTCTAATTTTATACATTTAATTAGTAATATTGCTTGGATCATAAAATTAGAAGCAAAAAAGTTTGTGATAATACTGGGGACTGGAAGAATGCCGAGAATGTTAATTACGTAGTCTGACCTCAAGTAACAGTAGTCATTATTGTCGGGAGCTCTAAACAACAACCGATCGAGGTCCAAATCGTCTCAACAGGTCGAGAATGATTTTTTCTCCTCTTCAGGCCTGTTGTGCAATTTTTCATGCATCAATCATACCATGCATGGTAATAGCCAAACATGCAAAATTTGAGGAAAAAAAAACTACATCCAACAATGCGGATTTATAGAGTAGAAAATGAACTTATAGTTAAAGTTAGAGCGAGGAATTTAGATTAAAGAAATGAGTGACAGGAAATGCCTTAATTAGATGCTGCATGCATCTACTTCGGAATGAGCTGCATGCAAGATTGAAGATGGATGCAGAAGCTAGGTAGTGAACAGTAATGGTACTCATAAGTCTTTATCTTCTGATAAAAATATATAGATAATAGCGAGTGAATAGCATTGGCTGGCGCCATTAGTCTGCTTTATCCCCGTACTCAAGTCTTTCTTTAGCATATATTGTGGTTCGTAACAACCCATAAAAACTTAAATTACTCCCAAGTCCAACCCAGCCAGCTAAAGTCAAACTTGGGGACTTTTCCAGCAAAGCAAAATGATTGAAAAAGGCAATTTGCTAATTAATATACAGAATTGGGTAAAATTTTTGCCAAGACCAAAAAGTGAGATTCCATGTGATGTGACACTGGCAGCTAGCACAATCAGTACTGATTTTCTTTTAGTAATAAGATTATACTAAAATATCAAGTGTTAATTTCTTGACCAAGGAGTACGTACATGCACAAGATTATATATAGCATTATCTATGAACTTTCGTAATAAGCAAATAAATTGTGAAGCTACACATAGGGGTGAAGATGTACATTCGAATACATTTAGGGGGTTATGAGGGTCTTTTCCAATGTAGAAGCATGGAAAACACAGTGTGCATGGTTACGAGGGTCTTTAGCATATATTGTGGTTCGTCTCAAAAGACTTGTATTTTGTCTCAAAATATTTTTTAGGACGAAAAAAAAGTTCCAAGGTCATCTCAATAAAACTGTCCCAAAAGATATTTTGGGACGAAAATCAAAAATTTATCCCAAAAATATCTTTTGGGACGAAATTGAGTTGGACCATTCGATCGCGTTCGAACGATTTTTTTTCTTAGACAATTTAAATTTATCTCAGAAATTCATTCAAACGGAGTAAACAACGTTCAAACAAAGAGGAACTGTTCAAACGGGTACTTCATGTCCAGTCGATCGATACCAGTCCGTTCAACCAAATACACATGAAGAAACATTCGAACAAAACAATTGATGATCGAACACAAATAGTGAATTTTCTGTTCGAACGTACTTAATTTTTACCGTCAAAACATTAACATGTGATGTTCGAACGGTTGTATCTGATTTATATATGTTCGAACGTTTAATGAGAGTTCGAACGACTATTATTTTCATGGACAATACTAATTTAAAACCAAATAGATATTTATATTTCAAAAATACGTTACAAATTATTCAATACAAATAAAGCTAAACTAATCTAAATAAATAAAATACTAATAATACTAATAAAATTATCAGTACATGATATATAATTGTTCAATATGCAAAAACACTTCTAACGAAAATTAATTGCTTGGATGCATGAATTGTTGCATAAGCATATGTATTTGAAGCTGCATCTGTCTTTATTGTTCTTGCATTTAGAGTTGCATCTCTCTTTATTGATCTTCTTGTTGTTTTAAGCGCATCTCCATGTCAGCTTGTTTCATCAATTGAGTCTCTAACTCATGCTGTTTTGTCATCAATTCCTCGATCCTAGAATTTGCATTGTCTAACACAATGACAGTAGTGTTTGACGTTGATGAAGAGCCTGAATGCTTTACACAGCTACCCAAACCCCTCAAATATCCTGACCATTGACCCAAAACTTATGTAAAAATTTCAACATCACTTATTGATAAATTATGATCTAATGCAACTTCTGCATGAAGGGCAACCATTTTATCCTACATACAATATATAAAATTAATATTGACACAATAATTTAAATATGTTTAACTAAAAGAAATTATAATACTTACATAATTTTTACGAGCATCGGGATGGTTCACTCTCCATTACTATTAATATGTGATGCAGCATATAATTTTGTCAGATTATAATTAGTGTCTAACTCTTTCTACAAGAGACATTGTTAAGATATAAAGCCAATATTAAAAACAAACTATATAGAATAGCAAAAAAGAGTACATTACCAATTTCTGAGAGAGGCGAGGAAAGATCTCGAGCCTGCATGATGATGAATCTTCAATTTCAATCTATTCGTTTTGTTTATAGAACTTTGCTCTTGCATAGAAATTGTAAAAGTTAGTAAGTGAAAATTACAAATATGACATATAAAGAATTCATTTAATTTACCTTATATGATGGATCCTCAAATATGTCGCAAAATACTTCTTGTAATGCTCATGACACCTCGCCTGATACTTGTGGAATGCATTACACATTAGCTTTTCGACAGTCATATGCTCCTCTCTCCAACCAAATTTAGTTCGAAGTCATAATTGAAAAAGTATATACACAAAGATATTATCATTTAGAATATTAAATAATATCAATATAAATTAATTATTTAAATATTATGTATCAAACAACGCTTATGTATAAGCTCTTTCACATCTTATAGGACTTTATGCCATGAACTCATATCTAAAGGCTCATAAGTTTGTATAAGAGCACTCACATGCGATGCAAGCCATGCTGTTTGTTGTCCCTTGCCTCTGGTATGTTCCTCAGGAATATTAACCTTAATCTTACCTACTTTACAATATTATTCAACGTCACGCTTCTAGTAGTGCCTCTTCCGTGACGAAATTGTATTGTTATCTCTATAAAATAATATTAGTTATTTACCTCGTATCAATTATCATATATCTTAATTAAAAAATGAGTATTAGCTATTTATCTTGATCCGTAGAGTCAGTCTCGAATGGTGAGTTAGACGGAGAGCTAGGAACAGATAGAGATGGGATGCGAACTTCCTTCTTTTTTGGTGGCATAATTTCTAGATACTATATAATGTGAACACAAAACTGATCAATCATTTGTATTAGTTTTGTCTATAGATTAGCTCTCATCATCTGTAGATACTTCAGATCACTCAACACTATAATCAATTGTCGCCTCGACTATTTCAGCCTCAATATATTCCCTATGTAATGGGATCTTCTCATACTGGCTCAAATCCATAAATAAGTTAAAGGCAGGTTGACTCTCTTGGTATGCTTTTTGAATAGAGGGATCATCTTCTTCTTCATACTGTCCCTCCGCCTCAGGAATAACTTCATAAATATTTTTAGGAGAAAACTTTTATACTATTTGCCATTGATTTCCTAACAGATGATTGTCTAAATAGAATACTTGAGATGCTTGGGAAGCCAAAATAAAAGGATCATCTTCATACCATTTTTTTGATGTATTAATACTCAGAAAATATTCATCCTGACATTTTCTCCTTCAAGGATTGCTTAAATCCAACCAATCACACTTAAATATATAAACCACAAGCTTCCCCACATATCTCATTCCAATTATATCTACAATAACTCCATAGAAATCAACATTATCTCCATCATGACTCCCTTCAACAAGAACACCACTATTTTGTATTTTCCTCTAAAGTTCTCGATCAATTATGTGATACCTACTTCCTCAAAAAATACATACAGAATATCGAGCAGGGCGTCTCGAGGGGCCACGCGCTAGTGCATATAGTTCATCTAATATATCACTTGGATTACTCACATGCATTTGTACAACCTACATATTAAATAAAGTATAAACATTTAACTGTTAACAATCCTCTATATTTTAATATGTTAGTGCAAAATTGCATCTGTATTAATGTCATTATCGTTGTTCGAACCATTTCGAGAACTCTTATTCATGTCTCTGGTCTATATCATGTACTCCCAGTTCTTTGAACACGTTAATATGATCACTGAAATTAGAAAACACCAACAATAAGTATATTCGTATAATTGTTTAATAAGTAAATTCAACGATTAATTAATAATTAATTTGAACTTACTTCAAGTGGCTCTCTATCTCTGGGCAATTATTTAGCACGTATTACTAAACTTTCTCGAACTCCCTTTCACACAAATCATAACCACGCTGAGCACCAAGTGGACATACTTGTTGGGAAAATACAGAAAATCCGTTCCATTGTCTTGCTTGGTCAACATCAAAGTTTCTTTACTGCCAATCAAACCTTGTGTCAATGCCATGGAAGTATTTGGAACATAATGTATGTCACTCATCATCAATATATGTTTATGCAATTGATCCTTCTAGACGAGCTTTATTACCTACTGTGCGTTTCAACTTTCCAAGAAACCGCTCAATGGGAGACATCCACCTGTACTGGACTGATCCTGCAAGTCGAGCCTTAAGTGGCAAATGAATGGCTAAGTGAACCATGATGTCGAAAAATGACGGTGGGTAAATACTCTCCAACTTAAACAATATTAGTGCAATTTCTCGTTCCATACGATCCAAAACTTCTACATTCAACGTTTTAGGACATAAATCTTTAAAAAATGCACCCAACTCGATTAATACAACCAGCACATCTCTGGTCAAGAACCCACAGATACCAACAGACAAGAAACGTTGTAAAAATACATGACAATCTTGGCTTTTCAGTCCAATAATTTTTCAATCATTTGTTCACACACACCTTATTAGATTCGAGACATACCCATCCAGTAATTTAATCTTCTGCCACCACTCACAAAATGTAGCCCTTTCAATCCTTGACAATGTATACCACCCAATTGGTATGTAAACAAATGAACCACTTTGTTGCAAGTGCATTTCAAGTCTAATTCCCAACCGCTTTAGATCTTTCTGTGAGTTTATATTATCATTCGTTTTACCTTCAATTGACATCAGCGTTCATAACATGGACTCGCATATATTTTTTCAATATGCATAACATCAAGACTATACCGCAATTTTAAAGTCAACTAGTAGGGGCATTCAAAAAAATACTATTCTTTATCCAATTCAACTCATTCGCACCTCGTTTTCTCTTCTGTTATTTTTTACCAAAATCATTACTTCCGACATCCACAACTGTGCAATAACATCTTCGCCATACAAGAATGGTGGACGGTACCCCCATTTAACAGTGCCATCAAACATCCTACCATTTCCACACCATTTATGGTCACTAGGTAAGAATTGACGATGATCCATAAAGCATAGTTTCTTCCCATACGTAAGCCATTCAAATTGGGTATGTTGGTTACAAGTTGGACATGCCAATTTCCCCTTAGTGCTCCAACCTGACAAGTTTCCATAAGTAGGAAAATCATTTATTGTCCATAACACCGCATCATGCATCTTGAACGACTTGCATGTTGATGAATCAAATGTTAAGACCACATTCTCCAAAAAATCTTTTAATTCTGCTATCAGTGGCTGCAAGTGTATTATATATATTATGCTATACTAAATTAGTATAAAGGAAAATATAAAATCATGTGCATTAGTAATATATACTATCATATATAATAGTAATATATACTATCATATATAATAGTAATATATACTATCATATATATTAATAATACATATTATATATCATATATTTAGTATCATATATATTATACTATACTAAAGTATAAAGGAACAAGTAAGATGATATATATTAGTAATATATACTATATGATATATAGTAATCTATACTATATATCATATATATGGTATCATATATATATATATATATATATATTACTATAGTAAAGTATAAAGGAAAATATAAGATCATAAGTATTAGTAATATATACTCACATATATATAGCCTCAAATATACTAAGGTCATATAGTAAAGTATAGAGAAATTTATAAGATGATAGTATATTAGTAATCTATACTTTATATATATATATATGCTGTATAATATCATATATAACATATATAGTAAAATATAATGAAATATATACTATGATATATATTAGTTAAGTATAAACTCATAGTATATAGTACTATATACTATCATATATATATATATATATATATATATTATGATATATACTAGTTTGATAGTAAAATATTATAATATATTACTATTATACTATAATAAAATATATTTAAGTTATTATGTTTTCATTTCAAGTATTATACTATCATAATATATATATATATATTATAATTTACTATAATATTACATATATATTACAGTATATATAATATACTATAATATAAATTTTTACTAAACTTGAAATAAATACCTTTCGAATAGTAAATAATAATGTTCAAACAGTAATTTACAACCGTTCGGATGTTAAATATAACGTTCAAAGTTTGAGTCAAACGGTTATGCACATATAAATTATAGCGGGCAGAATTTTCTCGAAAGCCGCCGTCCCCACCGTTTGAAAATTAGAGAAAACGTTTGAACGCCAATCACTCACCGCTGTAATCACCACCTACGTCAAACACTCTTCCTCTTAAATGAAGGTAAGCCCTTTTGCAACATATTTTTACCAATTATTTTTATGGTTTTATTCGTTTTCTATAGAAAAATTGTATTTGTTCATCAATAGTCACCGTAGAATACCACAAATGCACTGTAGGATATTTAGAAATGAAGAGTAGTATGGGTTTTATCGAAGAAACCCACGGAATCAATGCATTTTAAAGTGTTTCCTTGGCCGTTGAGTTGACTCAGCCATGGGTGAGCTCGATCTGTTTTCCGTTCAAACGCATTCGAACGAGTTTAACCTTGTCGTTCAAACACTTTTTAAACGTTCAAACCACTTGAACCATTCCGCTCGATCACTTTTTGTATCATTCGAATGGAAACATTTACTTTGTATTAGCTCATTAAATTATTTTCATCGTTTCATTGAATTGTTCTATCAATTAATTTATTAAATTGCTATTAATATATAATTTTGTAAATCTTTTCTCATATTAGATTTTATCACTAATGTTGAATATATATTTTATTTTTAAAATTTCATGTTCATAATAATGTCTTATAGGGGCCGTAAACGTGGTAGATTAGGAGAACCTTCCATCCAAACAGTTCGAGAGCGGACTGTTTTACTTGAGCAGCAGGTAAAACTGTCTGATTTTGTGGCTCTTATATGGGAGGGTCATTTCCTCCCATCAGTATTCAATGATCGTGGTTGGGCACCAATCTTAGATCAGCGAGAAGAAGGAATGAAGCTCATTTCTTACATTGAGATCGTTGCTGAGTTCTATAAATAGCTCGGTGGTGCCAGCCCAGACGATGGAGGGGTATACAGAATCTGTTTTCGAGAACCTCCTGTTGTATTTTTAGCTGACGGACTCGCTGCATTTCTCGGTATTCCTAGGTTGGTTGATGTCTATCCGAACCTGTCGCCTAGAGAGTCTAATCCTTCAGGTTATGCAGAGATGTCTCAGGACAATTGACCAGTTTACACAAATGAGATCGATACACTTGCTGATCATGATGTCAGAGACCTGATTGTTGGTCCAAATGCTCTAATGTACGATGGGACGAAGAGCATTAGGTAGGCAGATTTATCTTCTTTCTTCAAGATTATGAATTTGATCATTACTAACAATATTGACCATCAATAGCGCAAGACCGAGGTTGGCATGGATCGAGCGAGATTTATGATACGGGTCACTCGTGGCATTCTGATCGACCTCGTGGGGTATATATTTGAGAGGATCCGATCAAAGGCTCGATATATTATGATAGATATACTGCCGTTTAGGATCCTAATCACTCGATTTTCGCTATATTATGGGTCATGCCAGAAGTTGTCGAGCGTTCACGGGAGTCGATGGGATCGATCAACAACACCACCCTATCACAGAGCATAGGACACTCGAGATTTCATTTTCGTCGACCTGTTCCTGAAGACAGAGCTGATATTCAAATAGATGCACAATCGAGAGATACTGGAGTATCGGCTGGTGAGAGACTTCTACATAGGCTGAGGCATCACACACATCTACTCGCAAGGAGATGGCCGACATACTGCGTGCTGAGATCGGCATATACATATCAGCGGTGATCAATGCAATGCATACTGCCATGACTGAGCTGCATACAGAGATTATGGCTAGTGTCTCTGACTTACGTACAAAGGTTAATGAGTTACGTACAGAGATTAATGCCAATAATGTGACTCAGGTCACGCTTAGTACTCGACTAGCATAGGTAGAAAGACAATTAGCTGTAGTCGAGGATGTGTGCAGAGACCTCGCATCACAGTAGTTTCTATTTTTTATTTTTATTTTTTTTTGTTATAGTTATGGACAATATATATGGTGTTTTGATAATTTACTTTAGTTTTAAATTAAATATTTTGTCTTTTCTGGAGTAATTATTGATTTATATTATGTGATGTATGGCTAATAATATTTATTTAACTAAAAATCTTATTTAACATAAAAGAAATCATTAAAATACTTTTAAATTAATTACATAAAATTAATTAATGAGTTTGTATATATGATATATAAATTTTGTATTTTGAGTTACGTACTGAGATTAATATTATATGTTCGAATGTATAAATATGGTGCTTGAATATGTTCAAACTAAATATATTCCGTTCGAACGGTTTAGAAACTTGTCCGCCAGGTTTTGCCACCAATTATTTTCCGTTCGAACAAAAATAATTATCATTCGAACGGTTTTAAACTTTCCCCGGCATAATAAATTACTTCCCCGCCAAGATTTTTTTGTTTGAACATATTTTTCTGTTCAAACAGAAAAAAATTTTGAGACGCTTTAATTCGTCACAAAAAATCCTGTTCGAACGGATATTTTGACGTTTAAACGGTTTTGTAAAGTCATCAATTTTTGGGACAAAATTTAAATTTCGTCTCAAAAAAAGACTTTTAGGGACGAAATTTATTTCATCCCTAAATAATTTCGTCCCTAAAAGTCAATTTTGTTGTAGCGTCGGTTTTTTTTTTTTAGAACAAAACAATTTAATTGATAACCTCCATTGAATGAGGGAAATAATACAAGAATGACTATCCTCCATGTCAATGGCATTCACCCGAAATTTCTAAAGCATTATTTGCTAACATATGAGCCATAACATTTGCCTCCCTTCTAATATGTTGGACTGGCCAACAATCAAAATATAGCAATGTTTGTTTAATATAAGTGATGATCAGTATTCCTAGCTATGCTATTCTAAAGGACCTTTGTCTTTGTAATGCTTTGAACAACTTGAAGAGCATCACCTTCTAAGATAATTTTCCTTACTTTCTTTATCTTTGTGCACTTCCTTAAAGGCTAGCAAGAGCTGTCTAGATTGCTACATCACAAAATTCGGGTGGGTGAAGTTGGCTCTAAACACAAATTCATTTCTTCTCAACCATAGTACCTCCTTGCAACTACTACAATTTCTTCCGGCTACTCCTCAAACAAGTCTTACTTGGTTGCAAAAGTTTCCAAAAAACTATCTTTTGTAATTCTACTTATGTTTTATTTGAACATAGACCCCAAACATCTTTTGCTGCAGTACATTCCCATAGAGCATGTATAACTGATTCTTCTTCCTCTAAACAGATTGGATAATTCGGAGATTCAACTTCTTTCTTATTGAAAAGATTCAGGTC
Source organism: Juglans cinerea (assembly GCA_961763995.1). Taxonomy (NCBI): domain Eukaryota; kingdom Viridiplantae; phylum Streptophyta; class Magnoliopsida; order Fagales; family Juglandaceae; genus Juglans; species Juglans cinerea. The sequence goes on along the minus strand of CAUIVZ010000011.1, from coordinate 1,336,597 downwards.
GGTGGAAAGTGCTTCAAGGCATGCTCTCTCTCTCCACCAATACACTCTTGCAGCATTTGAGATTTTTAGCTATCATATTCTTGTCCAAATTTCCTTCTGATGACTGGTTCTAAAAGGCTGCCCTTTAATTCAATCTATGATTTCTTTTTGCAAATGGCAGGAACTTTTAACAAAGAACTGACCATTGGCGGTGCACCTCCATATCAACTTGTCTGGACTATTACAAAGACTAACAAGGATTTGATGACAGTAACTTCAACACTGGAAAACACTTCTTTGATTAGTGTAACATTTGTAAAAATTATCATCACTGTTATTGTTGAGATTTCCTCCTTTATGAGATTCCTGCATATTCTGTAATAATCGTTAGCAGGAACTTTTAACAAAGAACTGACCATTGGCGGTGCACCTCCATATCAACTTGTCTGGACTGTTACAAAGACTAACAAGGATTTGATGACAGTAACTTCAACACTGGAAAACACCTTTTCGATTAGTGTAACATTTGTAAAGATTATCATCACTGTTATTGCCGAGATTTCCCCCTTTACGAGATTCTTGCATATTTTGTAATAATCATTAGCACCAGCTATTTTTACTTCCATGTATAGTTTTATTTCCATGTATAGCTAGTTTTCTTTCCATGTATAGCTCTGCCTCGTTGTCATCTTAGCTGTAAAATGTCACATTGTATTTTCTTTACATGGTATCAGACTGCCAATAAGGTTGGAGAAAATGAATTCTTCTTCAACCTCCTCAATCTCACCTGTCATTGACTCTACCTCCCTTGAATTTTTCCCTACAAACATGAGTTTGCCTGATATCTCTACCAAGCTTGCCTCCACCAATTTTTTGCTATGGAAGGCTTGAGTCCAAATCCATGACTTACCTGGCTATGTCAAAAAGGAAATACATTGCCCACCTGCAACCATCCTAGGTGAGGATGGTACTTCACATCCAAATCCTGTTGTTACACGTTGGTTGCACATTGACCAGCTCATTCTTGGCTGGCTCAATAGTTCTCTGTCAAATCCACCACCTCTTTCTTAGGTGATCAACAGTGAATCTTCCCATGAGGCATGGGAAGGGTTGGAGATGTTGTATGGGAGTCATACACGCAATATTCAATGGATCAAAGGTGAGCTTCAAACACTCACCAAAGGAACGTCTTCGTTGGAAGACTACTTGCAAAAAGCCAAGTCTTTGGCTCTTTCTCTTCGAGATGCTGGCAAACCGATGGATGAGATGACTTCATCATCTATATTCTCCGTGGCTTAGGATCAGAGTTTGATCCCATCATTGATGCAATCAATGCTCGAGACACCTTCCCTCTTGAAGGTGTCATTAGCAAGCTCCGTGACTTTGAGATGCGCATTACATCTATGAGAGAAGCCTCTCCTACAACGGCTTTTTATACAAATCGAGGTGGTTCAAGAGGTGGATGTCAAACTCGTGGTTGTGGATACTCCAATTCTCAATCTTCTTCTCAACGGACAAAAGGCACTCGCCCAAATCCACGGTCTCAATGACGCTTCTCGCATCACCTGTTACTGTTGTGGGGGTCCAAATCAAGCAGATGCTTACTGTGCTTCTGATGAAGAAGCTAAGGAATACAAAGCTTTTCTTTCTCTCAAGTGGGTGACACGGTTGATGAGACTTGGTATCCAGATACGGGAGCAAATCAACATATAACCTCCACCTCCAATGATGCCCAGGGTACTCACCCTTATTTTAAGTATTGAGACAATTATGGTGGCAACGGTGCTGACCTTCCAATCTGTAGTTGGTCGATTTAATCTTCTAAAAATGTCTTTTCAATTGGATAATATTCTCGTCATTCCCTTCATTCAGAAAAATCTACTTTCAGACGTTTCTCAATTTACACAAGATAGTAACTGTTGTTTAATGTTTTATTCATGGGGTTTTATCGTCAAGGACCTGTGGAGGAATCAACTGCTTATTAAAGGATCAGTGATAAATGGCTTATAATCCTAATCCATCCTCAATGCACTTTTCCTTCTCTAGTTGGATTCACGGCTGCAAAATGTTCTGCCAACTTGTGGCATGCTTGTATGGACCACCCAAGTTCTCAAATACTAGCAACTCTCTGTTCCTGCTTGCCTGTTCCGAATAAGACACTGAATTTTGTGAAAGTTGTTCTTTAGGAAAATCAAAGAAGCTTCCTTTTTCTTCATAAACAGTTTATGTCTCTACTCGACAAGAAACAGGGTCTTTCCTGGCGCTTAAATTTGCCGTAAATAACCCCATAAATCGCTGCAAATACTTTTTGCAACGATTTATGCTGCGCCGGACATTCGTCGCAATTGTTGAGACATTTAAAATTTTAGCTAGCAAAATTCAAAAATCGTCGCGAAAAATTTTTATTTACAACAATTTTTTTCGCTGCTAATATTATTAATTTTGCCGCAAATAACGTTGGAATTTCAGTCTCGTTTCGCTGTGAAAAAGTATTTACAGCGTTTTCTATTGTTGCGAATACACAAAATATCGCCGCAAATATCTTGATATTATTTGCAGCGTGTTCAAAAATGGCCATGAATAATATTTTTTGCAGCAGTTAAAATCACCGCATATAAGATTGCCTCTTTTCCAGCGAATAATTGTTGCTGCAAAAGATTTCAGGTAATTAAAAAAAAATGCACAAAACAGAATGAATAACAACCCAACAGCTATGCCATTCAACCCAATCGCACAATTGTAAACTCAACCACATTTTACATTTTACACTTCACACAATAGCTATGTAATCTTGGTTTAGAATCAAGATAATTCAATAGCTAGATAATTGAGCCCAAACAGAAGCAAAGCAGAAAATAAATTCATTCTGCAGCAGAGGAAATAATTCAGCAATAAATCAATAGATTTAATTCTCTGTTCTCTTAACATTTCAACCTCTTATTTTTCATTTTATCTTCCTTTATTCCATCCCTCCATCTCAACCTCAAGAGGTGACATGAGAAGTACCAAGTGAACTCAAATTTCAACCAAAACCAGCTCTAAGCAACCAAAACCAACTCTAACACAGAAATACTTATTTTGAATCAAGTATATAGAAGACCACATACAAGTAACAGCTTAATATTGAAGTTGGTGTAAGTTGGATGCAGCTATAATTGAAAAGAAAATACAAAAATTAAGCAAACAGAACACTATTTGCCACAAATAGTTGAACATAGTGGGAAACCAATGTATTCTTTGGTTGAACTTTCCATTCCATGTCAATATTACCAATTACAGATTTCAATTCATAGGATTTGGGCCATTTTAAGTTTCACAAGCTTACTGGGAAACATTTTTGTCTAATTTACAATTGTTATCCTTGAATTAATAAGAGATAAATTGAAGTGATTTTATAATTGTTGATACTAACCACAATGAATCAATACTATCCAAATCAAGCTGCTGAGATAAGTAATGGCAACTGCTGTGCAAAGCTTCATATATTCCCACCCTCACACTATTAACTTTCAGTATTAATAGAAGGCCCACTAATCAATACTTTATTAATGAGTTTGTTAAATTTTTCGTGCTATTACCCATTTAAGCCAACAAAATGCATGATCTCTAGTATATTTCTAAAATAGGCACATTGATATTATTGTTAAGCATGATTAACAATAATATCAGATAATCAGTTCAATATAAAACTTGAACAAATTCTAACATTGCACTCTGTCATATAAAAAATATAGATCAAATATAATCAGACCGGCTGTCCAGCACAAGCAAAGGCAATGCCACCACAAGTTGATGAGACTAACAACTACCAAATCGGATATCAATCTACAAAGAAATAAGTAGAAAAGCTCATAGAAACTCACAATGTACATGCAGAAACAGAAGTTTACAAAACTATAGCAAACTCTCAAGTTTACCTTAAGTCCAGTTGCAGAACTGGATATTTTGATTTAAAATTAGATATAATAAAGATATTGTCCTGAAAACAAAGCACATAGATTAAAAATGCACAAGTCGATAAAAAATTGTTCCTCAATTATAATTGGAGCTATTAAAGTGACAAAGTCGAAGGAAGGAACAAAATTTCTTACAACTATTGAAATTTCTTCTTGCATAAATATGTATAAGGTCTTTGACCCTTAGAATGCAAAAAAGTGTCCCTGTGCTATGAAAACCTTGAAAGAACATAGAAGATGGTTATTTCAAGAGATCAATTAGGAGCTCAATGCTATATCATTTTCATCATTGTCGACCTGTTTTTTCCATTTAAGGAGGGAGATGACAAGCCTTTAATCTTGTTGAGGAGGGAGATGAGAAGGAAAAAATCAAAGCCTCTGGGAAAAAATCAAAGCCTTTAAAGTATTATGGTTCCAAACATTCTAGTGTGGAACGTGAGGGGTATTGGCCTAATTTCTATTATATATATATGAATCATTATCTCTAATTACAACAGTCATGTTACTTTTGAAATTAGAGATCAGTAGTACTGAACTACTTCAGATCAGGCCTTAAACCATGATGATCATCATCATCATATGATACATTTGCTGCCAAAATACCTAGATCGATCATCGTTTTTATTACCCTAGCTGATCATATTATATATAGCTAGTTATACAGACAGTCGACACAGCTACATCTCTCTCTCTCTCTCTCTCTCTCTCTCTCTCTCTCTCTCTCTCTCTCTCTCTCTCTATATATATATATATATAGGTAGATAGATATATATACACACACCAACCATCCTGCTTGTTTTAAATTTTAATGTGAATCACAAATGCTAGCTGCACCAAAAAAAAAAAAAAACATGTGCTGAAACCAAATAAGCTGGCCGGGGTTAGTTTATTTTGTGGAGCTAAAAAGCTGCAAATGGAAGCCAAGCCCTAATTCAGCTCGATCTGTTATTTGCATGCCAGAAATATATGCACAAATTAAAGAAGATCAAATATATATATATATATATATATATATATATATATTCTATGAGCTACTGAACCTCAGCTTTTGATCAATCACCAATATATGGCCTCAAATCCAGACAATAAAGCTTATAATTCACTTTGACTGATCATGGTCATGAGAATCTACATATATATATATATAGTACATTAGTACTATTCATGTTTCACGCTTAACTTTTCAGGGTCGAAGCACGTTATCATGATTAACTTGAAGATTATCTTCAAGGCGGGAATTGAGAAGACTTGACTCTCTCTTGTGGTCATCATGTAAAAGATGCAAATATTGCAAAAAGTATTGGTGCTGCATGCAATTTTCTTTTAAATCAGAGACAGCAGTACGTAATGTCAAGGCCGTGAATGATTTGCATATCGAAATGGTTTGCTTTAATATTATCCACATGTCTTGTTAGAGTTATTATCATGTTCAACATGCATCTTGATAGAATCTACATTTTAACCAAGAATTTTGTACAAGACTTGTACATTTAGAACTTATAACTAGCATTACTCTTGTTATAAAAAAATTAAATGTAAGCTAGCTTTAGATGCCACATTTCTCTCGCATCTTTCTCATTCATTCAAATGTTGACAGTCTTCCATTTAATACAGTTTCAAGCCACCACTTTTTCAGCTACCTCCAAAGCAAATGCATAGATAGAGGGAAGAAATAACAATGCAAATGCATTCCGCATGCAAAATTCAAGAAAAATAATATCAACAAAATAATACAATAATCCATTAACCTTGGTGCAGAGGAAAAGAAATAGAATTATTAACATTTATCAAACAATAAGTATCCCACCTTATAAATACAGATCAAATGTCAACTTTCAAGTCAATGCCAGTTATTCCAAGATTCAAAGAAAATCTTAAAACACAAAGGACAAGCTTAAGAGACCGTCTAAATCAGAGCAACCGAAAAACTAATGAGAATTTCTTCTTGGATACACAGATATTTCTACAGTACAGGTACAAAACACAAAACCCAATCTCTGAATAAACTAAACCAAGAAATCAAGCAAAGATAAAAGGAATGAAAAGAACCCATATGTGAAAACCCATACCAGGGGTGGTCGTGGTGGTAGCTTGGCGTGGAGTGGTGGCTCAGGAGGAGCACGGCGGATGTGGCGCCCCCGACCCCCCTTATACAGGAACACGGGGATCGAGACGCCCGGATGATAACAACAGGGTCACGCATCCCAATTAAAGTGCCAAGTGTGTGTACAGGCAACAGTGTACAATAAAAATGCAGCGGATATTTAAGTCAACTAAGTACCAGAATTTAAACACAATTTAAATATCAGTAAAAAGGGTTTAAATAGTTATACAGTCATCCCAAAATAAAGTTTAACACATATCCCAAATAACAAATGAGTGATCTCAAATCACTCCTCGGGCGGAGCCGACTCCTCAGGCTCACCCTCATCTTCATCTGCATCAAAATCTGAGTTACCAAACATGGTACCGCAGGTAAGTATAAACCAAACAATCCTCATGAATAAAATGCATTTAATGCAACCAACATGAATGCATATGATGAAATACGCATTATGTCCAAAACATCATTTTTCCCGAAAATGAATATTTCCAACACACGCCAAAATTCCAGTTGGCCCAAAAATATCCATAACACATTTTCCCAGAAAATGGTTTACACGAAATCCAACACACACTATTTTTCCAAAAAATAGTCCATTTTTAACGTATGTACTATGATCTCCCATATGGGTCATCCACACACCCTGGCTTCGTAGCGATGCTCAGTTTCGCGCCCGGCGCGTACGTGGCTAAGCATCCTCTATGCAACGAGCGATGCCCAGTTCCACGCCCAGCGCGCACGCGAAGTCGGCACGAGACCATCACCAGCAAAGGACCGCGGAGTCGGCACGAGACCATCTCGTCCGATCCCACTGTCGTTCAGCAACAATCTAGGGGACGTCACTCAGTATATTACGCTCCCGAGTGACTAGAGGAGCTCCACCGAGATAATGCCCCATCTCGGCTTGGGGTCGTGATACACACACACCCAGTAAATCATTACACATGAAAACCCAATTTTCAACACACACATGAACATGAATGCAATACACGAAAAAACCCAGTTTTCCATTACAAACATGATCATGCATGAAATCATGAGATGTACATGTACCAACACAATTCAACAACCATCAATAACCAATCCCAACAAATCCAATCAAACAACTCCATTCGCTAATCCATCCGACCCCCGAACTCCTCGAACTCAGTCCGGCAAATCAATCAACAGTTTAAATACAGTGTAATGTGTTAGTACAAAAATACATTAAATTCACAAGAATTCTTTGGAAAATACTTACAGTGCTATATAATAATTTCCAGAGGATCATGGAGGCGCAAGAAGTGGAAATGCAGCTACAGAACAGTGCAAAATGCACTGTGGCCGTGGGTCACAAATACCCACTTTTCAACGGGTGCAAACGAAGACCCTAAATTGATAGGGTAGGGCCTAGGGATGTCGATGAAGCTAGTGGTGGTGAAGGTTGGCCGTGGGTGGTGGCGCAAATGGTGGTTGAAGGCCAAAAATATCTAAAACGAAAATGTTGATGAATGTGCTTCACCGGTGACGGATCGGAGGTGGGGTTGGGTCCAATGGGTTGCTAGGAGGTTGAGGATGATGTGGTGAAGAAATGGCGGCCAATGGTGGTGTGACGGAGGCGCAGTGGCGCAGTGGCGCAAGAGGTGCCGCGGCTTCAATGGGCTCGTGGTGGCTAACGGCAGCGCGGCTGGGGCTGGAAATGGAGGGGTGGCGTCGCCGGCGACTGGGGAAGCTGGGGAGCCGGATGGTGTCAGTCACCGTCGGCTCACGGCGGTGCTGGGGGAGAAGAAAGGATCGGACGAAGAGAGAGGGAGGGCTGGGCTTCGCACTGGAGGAACCAGAAGAAAGAAGAGAAAAGAAATAAAAGAAAAGAAGAAAAGAAAAAGGAAGGAAAAAGAAAATAGGAAAGAGAAAATGTAGGGAAAGAAATGAGGTCCAATCCTCACATCTTGGGTCACAAAAATGATCTAACGGAAACGATTTTAAAACAGCTAGTGAAATAAAATATTTCAAACACAATGATTAAAATGAAAATAAATAATTAAACCCAATAATAAGTTAATTTAATTCGAGAAGAAATTTAAACACATAACAATAATTAATTTAAAGAAAACACTTCAAAAAGAATTTTCGTAAACTAAAAATCATAGAAATAACCAAATTAAAAATCCAATAAATCTTAAAACAAGAGGATAAATTCTGAATCAATAAAAATAATTTCTTCATTAAAAATACACTAAAATACGGGGTGTTACAGCGGCGCTGAGGAGAGCTGGTGGTCGTGGGTTGCGAACAGAGCAAGGGAGAGGCCTCGGGCTGCTCGGCTAGGCATGGAGGAGAAGGGGGCTCCGACGGAGGATTGTCGACGGCGCCGAGGTGTGGGTGGTGGTGAACGGCGCCCCCAGTGGTGGCGATATAGAGAAATCCGAGAGAGAGAGGTGAGGCTAGATTTGGGGAAAAGGCAAGAGATTGGCATAGGGGCTAGGGAAAAAGGAGGGGTTGGTCGTCGAGATGAGGTGGCGGTGGCGTGGTGGGGTCGTCGGTGACGGCTGTGCATGGCGGAGGCTTGAAGGAGAAGAATGTGGGGAGAGGGAGGGGCAGGGAGAGCTCAAGGAAACAAATGAGGGAAAAACCTAACCCACGGCTTTTAAATTTTATGTACTTTTTTCCGGCGATTTATATTCGCCGCTAATAAGTTTTACTTGCCGCATATTTTGTTACGGCGATAATTTTAGCCGCAAATTTTATTAATTACAGCGATTTTTCACATCGACGGAAAATTAACACTGCTACAGATAAAAATTATTTGTTGCGGCAACAAAAGTCGCCGCTAAAGATGGAAAAGTTGCTACAAAAAGTCAAGCCAAAATTATATTTCTCCATTTCCCAACTTCACACAGGAGATTGAGCGGCGACTTGAAAATCGCCGGAAATAACATATATTTGCAGCGATTTTTTTTACGACGGTTTTAAAATCGCTGGAAAATGCCTGATTTCTTGTAGTGCTACTTTCTTGTATACAATTCATACAGATGTAAAGGGACCAGCCCCAATTTCTTCTAATGATAACCAACGTTTTTATCTTGTTATTATGGATGAATATTCCATGTATGTTTGGTTATATCCTATGGTCTAAAAATTTGATGTAGCCACTATATTTCCAATTTTTTTTGAAGTTAATGGAGAACCAATTTAACGAAAGTGTCAAGATAGTCTAAAGTGATGGAGGAGGGGAATTTTTAAATCGAGTTTTTAAAACTGATTTTGCCTCCAAAGGAATTCTTCATCTTTTGTCTTGTCTCGGCACCCAGAGCGAAACGGCTTGGCTGAACGAAGACATCAACAAATTGTTGAAAAAGCTTAACTCTACTTGCACATGCCTCTATCCCATCCAAGTTCTGATCTGTTGCTTTCACCACTACAACTTTTCTTATAAATCGACTACCCACTCCACTTCTTCAAAACAAAACCCCTCATGAAATGGTCTTTGGCACTCTCCCTACATACAATCATTTGAGAGTATTCGACTGTGCATGCTATCCTTATTTGCAAGCATTTGGTCGAAATAAATTAGATTATAAATCCACCAGATGTGTTTTTCTTGGCTATTCACTTCAGTATGAGGGTTATTGATGCTTAAATTTGTCAATAGGGACGGTATACTTATCATGTCATGTGCTTTTTAATGAGTTAACCCCCCTTTCCTTTTGCTCGTAGCCATGATTCTCTTTCAAAGAATTTACAGATGTTTCGCCTACGATCTCTTCCAAAGTCTCTGCAGCATGTTGCTCCTCATAACATAAATTCTACCAGTACCCTGCCTTCTGTCCAAAATTCATCAGTTAATTTGAGCTCCTCCTCTCAACACTCATCTGAGATCCAATCTCCCTCTCTGCCAACCAACACTCCTGCTCCAGCAGAAAATGTTGCTCAAGTTCGCACTCATCCAATGATCACAAGGACCCAAGATGGTACAAGATGTCCTAAATTTTTACTTTCAACTCGGCATCCTCTTCCACTTTGTTTTGTTGCTGATTTTGCAGATCAGTCAAAGCATCCAAGATCATACAAACAATCACTAAAGGACCCCAATTGGAAACAAGCCATGCAAGATGAGATGGAAGCTCTTGATACAAACTATACGTGGACCTTGGTTCCTCATCTGCCTGATATGAATATTGTAAGCAGCAAATGGGTTTTCAAGGTTAAAAATAGAGCTAATGGCTCCATTGAGAAGTATAAGGCTCACCTTGTTGCTCGTGGCTTCACACAAATTCCTGGTTTTGACTATGACAAAACGTTTAGTCAAGTAGTTAAACCTCCTACTGTTCGTTTAGTCCTCACTTTGGCTCTCTGCCATGGTTGGTCTCTTAAACAATTGGATGTCTGCAATGTCTTCTTGCATGGGGATCTCCAAGAGCGTGTATATATCTCCCAACCACCAAGATTTGAAGATCCAACTCGACCTACTCATGTATGTCAGTTACACAAAACTTTATATGGTCTTAAACAAGCACCTCATGCTTGGTACATGAAGTTTAGCACTTACATCCAACAAATGTGTTCTCAACGATGTCCCTATGATACATTCTTATTCTATCGTCGCACTGCGTCTACCCTTTTAATGCTTCTCATTTACGTCGATGATATCATTCTTACCGGCAGCTCTATTCTTGAAATTTCTCAGTTTATCAAGCATCTCTCAAATGTCTTCCATATGAAAGATCTTGGTGAGTTGCACTATTTTTTGGGTCTACAAGTTGCTCGTGGTGAATCTAAAATGACTCTCACTCAGACTCGGTACTTTATGTCTATCCTCCAGCATTTTGGCTTTAATGGTACAAAGGCTGTCTCCACGCCTCTAGTATCTGGTGATCAACTCTCTGCTACAGATGGTATTCCCTTATTTGATCCCACTCTTTACAGACAAATGGTTGGGACACTCCAATATCTCACCTTAACACGACCAGACAATGCTTATGTTGTCCACTTTATCGGTGACCGCCGCTCTACTACTGGCTTTGTTGTTTACATAGGCAACAATTTACTTTCTTTGGCAGCAAAGAAACAAACAACTGTTTCTCGCTCAACTGCAAGAGCCGAGTACTGAGCTCAAGCCACCTCAATAGATGAATTGATATGGTTCATGCACCTCTTTCTAATCTCGACTACACCATACCTGCACCCACCTTGTATTGTGATAATCTCAATGCTATCAATATAGCTAAAATCCAAGTTTTCCACCACCGTACAAAACACATTGAGATAGATGTTCATTTTGTCTGAGAGCAACTTGCAAGTGGTCAAATTTCTTTAGCTCACAACTTTAGTCAAGAACAAGTTGCTAACATCTTCACAAAAGCCCTGTGTAGTCCAAAGTTTGAACCAAGTCGTAACAAGCTCTATGTCGAACCTGTTTCGCCTTGAGCTTGAGGGAGAATGTAAAGATTATCATCACTGTTATTTCTAAGATTTCCTCCTCTATGAGATTCTTGCATATTCTGTAATAATCGTTAACACTAGTTGTTTTTACTTTCATGTATAGTTTACTTCCATGTATAGTTTTATTTCCATGTATAGCTATGTCTCATTGTCATCTTAGTTGTAAAATGTCACATTCTATTTTTTATATAAGTAAATACAAATGCCCTGCAGTAGATCAGGTTGTTTCTTTACAACATTCCATTGTTTTGTATCTGAGTTAATGAGAGCTGCAACTGTATCATACTCATCAAGAATTCTAGCAGCACTTTGCACTCTGAAAGTAGTTGGCCAGGGGATCCACTTGCTCGTTCTAAATCCTTTGACTCTTACTTGTTCTCCATTTCCAATCCTCCATATTGTGATTTCTTCCAATAAATGTCTTGTTGCAAGAATACTCCTCCAAATAAAAGATGGTCTGGACCTAACTTTCCTTGAAAAAAGGAGGTTTGAGGGAAATATTTCAATTTGATTACTTGTGCTACTAGGGATTCATGTCTCTAAATCCATCTCCATCCTTGCTTGGCAAGCATTGCTAAGTTGTAACTCTCAGCATCTCGAAAGCCTAATCCTCGAGCCGACTTTGCCTTTCCCATTTGGTTCCATGATACCTAGTGAATCTTTCTATCATTCTCCTATTTTCCCCACCAACAGTCATTCATCACTCTATTGATTTCATTGAGAAGTGATCTTGGAAGCTTGAAGACTCCTATGTTGTAGGGGCAAAGCTTGAACCCCTGATTTGAGCATAACTTCCTTACCTACCTGTAAAAGGAATTTCATTTTCGAGTTGTTGAGTCTGCTTCTTATCCTATCCAAGATGCTTTTAAAGGCCTAAGATCAAGATCTACCAATGATGGCTGGCAGACCAAGGTATGTTTCATAAAATGAGGTTAATCTGACTCCTGCTAGTTCAGGATGATATCCCTTGATTCTTTGCTAGTGTTACTATTAAAGTGAATAGATGGTTTTTTCTTTCTTAAGCATTTGACCAGATGTATTTTCATAAATGTCCAGAATACCAATCAGCCTGCTCCACTCATTGAGTTTGCCTTGCAGAAAACAAATTGTCATCTGCAAAAAAGAGGTGACTAATGCAAATCCTGCCTCAAGCTAGTGGTATGCTTATAATTGACCCTGATATTTCTACATTGTTGAGGAGGATGCTCAAAACTTTAGAGTGTAGAATGAAAAGGCAGGGTGATCCTCTTGTTGGTTTGAAAACACACTAGGGAGAGACATTTATAAGAATTGAGTAGGAGAATGATTCAATACATTTCATAACAAGATCAATCTAGCTTTCATTAAAGCCCATCTTGGTCATCACTGCTCTTAAGAACTACCACCCTACTTTGTTATATGTCTTACTCATGTCGAGCAAAGTCATAAAACCTGACTTCCCAAAATCCTATTGTTCATAGTATGCATGGCTTCATAAACAATCACCACATTATCCATAATCAACCTAACAGGAGCAAAAGCACTTTGTGTAGGAGATTTAACATTAGGCAAGATAACTTTCAGTCTATTAGCTAAAAATTTAGCAATTATCTTATAAAGAACATTGTATAAGCTAATTGGTCTGAAGTCAGAAACTTTTTTGGGTGTCTTTACCTTGTGAATTAATGCAATATGAGTCTCATTAATGTTATCAATCCCACCATCTGTGTTTAGAAATTCAAGAGCAGCCTTACAAACATCCTACCCTACAACACTCCAACAGTCTTGGCAAAAGGCTGCAGGGAATCCATTCGGTCCAGTGAGCTCAAAGGGTTCATCTAGAAAATGGTCACCTTCACTTCAAGTGCTGTGGATTCTTTAATCAAGTTGGAGTTCATGTCTTCAATCACTTTTGCATTTATGGAGCTTAGACAATTAGAAATACCTTCTGGATGAGAGGAAGTGATTAAATTCTAAAAAATTGATTAAAAAGAACACTTATCTCCTCTGGTGAGGTAGCAACAGATAGGGCTGAGCTCCGACTCCGGCGGAATCGAAGTTGACGTTTCCAACCTCTGACTCCAGGAGTCGTAGGAAAATTTTTACTCCGAGTCTGACTCCGAACAACTCCGAACTCCAATCGGAGCTCCAAACGGAGGTCGGAGCTTCAAACGGAGGTTGGAGCTCCGACCGTTTATTGGGCTAAATGAATGCCCTTTTTCGACTTTTAGGCTCACCAAAGCCCAATTCCGAACCTGTAAAAAAAGATACTGATAAAAAAAAAAAAAAAAAAAAAAACTTAAATACAATAGTTTAAAAACTAAATAAAATGTAGCTATAAGTTATAACAATCTCATTTATTACAGCATTGACTTAGTCTTTAAAAGTAACTACATAAATATTAAACACGGATTTCCCTCAAATCTCAATGGTCCATTGGTCATACCTGAAATAAAGATAGAAAGTTGCAATCAATAAAAGAAAAAAATTGATAAAAAACAAAATTTGAACACGATAAAAGTAGAATTTGATTCTCACCAAAAAATGAGGTTCTCCATAGTCCATAGTCTCTCAACTCCATCCCAACTCTCAAGGGGCCTCTGTCTCAGGCTTTTAGTCATCGGCAATTACGTTTAAGTTTACAATTAGGTCTATAAAATCATAAAAAGTAGAAGTTAGAAACATTAAAAATAATTAAATAATCATTTAAAAGCATATAAAGTTACCTGATTTAAGCCTATAACTCTCGACATCAGTGTCAACGGTATCTAGTCCAATGTGCGTTTCACTTATCCAATTCTGTGTGCAAACGAGAGCCTCCGCGGTTGACGATGACAATAAACTCCGATAAGCATCCAACACGTAACCTCCAGTGCTAAACGCCGACTCTGAGGCAACTGTAATGACAGGAACGGCTAGCCCATATCGGGCTATACGGGAAATGACTAGATACTTAGTGGAATTAACCTTCCACCAAGTTAATAACTGAAATACACCACTAGGTGCCTCAACAGCTTCCATAAAATATTGTTCAACCTCAGACGTACACTGCATAATATTCCTCGTTGCAATGAGTTGATGATACTGCTGCATAATAAGATGGTTTGTAACCGCTCCAGATGGGTCAGTATCATCTAAGGAAGTTGTCGACCCCGTTGACCTCGAATGTGAGGAGCTACCAGCTGCAGATGAAGGCTGACAACTATTGTTGTAGTGACTATATAGGTCATCAATATCATTTTTTAACACTCTAATAAACTTTGCAGCCTTCACTGCCCCGAGGACAGAATTTACCCAAAATTCTAGAACGGTCAACTTATATCATGGGTCAAGGATAACAGCCACAAATAGTAATCTATTTATCTTTCCAATATTTCTCCAATATTTATCATATTTGTCTTCATTCTCATAGCCATAGCAGATAACAATCCCCTAGAGTCAGCAAAACTATTTTGCAAATGGAAGTGAAGTCCTGAGAGCTCGCTGAAATACAAGTTCGCAATGGTATATTTGGATCCAGATATCCGCATGGTTATGTCATAAAAAATTTTCAAAAAATGAACAAAGTACCTCACACTAGTCCAATCATGTGCGTCTGACGCATCGAGCCCCTGTCTTGCTGGCTCCAACAAAGCATACCTCAGGCCCCCATCCTCGACCTCCATCCGCTCGAACCATCTTTGGTACTTCTATGCCACATCCAACATCATATATGTAGAGTTCCATCGAGTCGGAACATCCAAGCATAACATACTAGAATATCCAATCTGAAGATCTTCTGCTATTGCCTTAAACTTGGCAAGCCTTTGGGGGAACCCCTCACATATCGCACAATGCTACAGACTCTGGTAATGGAATCATCAACTTCTTTTAAGGTTGATGATATGAGCACAGCGTTGAATATGAATAAACTTGTGGGCTCAAATGACATCATTTTTCACCATCGTATTATGCTTGAACCAATCAATTGTTGTGTCATTGACACTGGCATTGTCAACTGTAATATACAGCACTTTTCGAATTTCCTAGTCCTTTATACAATCATTCATCTTCGCCCCCAATAGATACACCTTTATGATCCACAATTTCTTTGAAGTCGATAATTCTTTTATGCAAAATTCACTCATTATCAATGTAGTGTGCTATCATACACATGTAGCAGACGTTCTGTATGGATGTCCATGTGTCAGTCGTAAATGACACTCTCTGGCCAGTGGTAATAAACAATTTCCTCATCTTCGCCTTCTTCTTCGCATACATTTTCATACAATCTCGCATCACCGTATACCGTAATGGAATGGGAAATCGTGGCTCAATAGTTTGTACAAACTTTCAGAAGCCTCTTTTGTCGACTGTGGTAAAGGGCATCTCATCAGTAATTATCATCTCTGCAAGCATGTCCCTCAACATCTTCTCACTGTATTGAGAGATCACCAATTTCTTAGCCTGTGTACCATCAGTGGTCGTAGAAGTTTCATAACTGAGCTTGGACTGATCAGTGGCCGCCAATCCCTTCACGATCTTATATCGTTGGCAACCATTTATATTCTAAATGTCCAAGCGAGCCCTAAGAGAAATTTGATATGAGATACTTGCTATCAAGTAACATATCTGATTTTGGAGTTGGAAGGGATCCCTCAGAATCCTTAGGGCTTGTTTGACAATAGATCTCATTCAAAAATTATCATCTCATTTCATATCATCTCCTTCCAAACATAATTCAAATGCAAAATTTTCAAACTAATCATAACAACTTTTCCAAACTTTCAAACAAAAAATAAAAAACAATTCAACTTTTTCAAATCTCCAAACAAAAATATATAATATTATAAAATTATATTATAACAATATTTTAATTTTATAATATTTTTTATTCAACTTTTTCTCTCCTTTCTCAAAACTTAAAAAATACTCAACTTAAACTATTTCACTACCATTTAGAAACTATCTTACTACTATTTACAAAATTCTTATCTCATCTCATATCCCACCTAGCAAGCCCTTAATAATCAAATTTACATCGGTGAAGATCTCCTTAGCTACGGAAATTCCCTTCTGCATTAAAGCAACAACATCTGGTCTTGGCTCACATTCCTTTAAAGGATCGTGATCTTATTGAGGAATCACAATATGGATTGAAGATTGTAACGGCAATTCTTTCGTTGTAAGTGAATTATTAGTCTGCTCCGCTGATGTCCCAGGATTGTTTGAAAATTCAAAACTCTCCTTGATTACCTGGCTTTCCTCGTAATGCTCCATTGATGGTTCCTAGAATGCCTCATTGCCTTTCCCATCTCCATTTTGATTCTACTCGCCGGAGTTCCTCTGCCCCGATCATACTATGGGGTCCGTACCTCTCCACCATATGTGATCTGGACTCATTTTCATTAGAATTTTTGACACGATCATTTATTTTACACCTAGTGACTAGCATAGGCCTCTTAGGCTGCATTTGGATATTGAGTTGAGCTGATTTTTATGAATAGAAGTGAGTTGAGTAGGAGAGGAAGTTATGTAGAGTCCATCTAAAATGAGTTTAAAGTGTGTTTGAATGTTAAAATAAGTTTAGTAATTTTTATGAAAAGTTGAAAAAGGCCGTGTGTCCCATGTATAAAGATGTGTTAAGTTGAAAAATGTTGTGTATCCCACTTATAAGGAAGTTTTGAGTTAAGATGAGTTTAGTAATTTAAGAGTTTGGTATTTGGATGTTAGACTCAACTTAAAATTAGACTAGGCTCAACTCAACTGAGTCTTACAACCAAATGCAGCCTTATCCTTTTTTAGTAATTATTTGTAAATGAGTAATATTACATACAATCATAGAATGCGTAAACGTCATACAATCGTTTTGAAAAAGAGTTAAGGTTCACTATTAAAAAATTAATTTTTTTTCATGTAGATACCATATTTATTTTTTTCAACTAACTGCGCGACGCTTACACACTCACGATTGTAACTATCATTTTTCTTCGTAAATTTGGTTACATTTCGCTAAAAAGGTTTTGTCAAAGGCTCAATATCTTTGCTAGTCATATTTTACGCACTTCAAAACTTGAGAATCTCTGTGGTTTAACAACTTTCAGAATGGCAGGAAAAAACAGGAAGTAAAAATTCAATATACAATATAGAAATATACATTACACAATGTACAGGCCTCATAGCCAATGAATTATGAATATTTTTTCTACCATAATGTGATTCCACTACTCTCTCTGTAGAAAAAACAAAAAATTATCTAATTTTCACACTTCATACAACAAAACAAAGCATATAAATTCGCCAGGGATAGTGTACCTATTGTTCTTCAGAAGCAAAATCAGGCTCCGTTGGTTTCTGAAGTAAAATAGGTGGAATTCTAACTGCCACCCTTGCCTTGCGTGTACCATCTCGCCGTAACAAACGAAGTGCATTAGCAGCAAACCGCGAGGCATAAATGGTGGCACCTAAACTTGGTGCCAATGCATCTTGCAATCTATCCTCCTCTGCCTGAAGAGACTCTTCAAGCTTCTTCTTATTATAGCGGCGCCAGGCTGCCTGGATGAAACAAGCGGCCCAAGTCCTCCATTGCTGAGAATAAAACCTGAAAGTATGGCGAAGTTGCTTGCTATGGAGCCGTCGGAACTGAGAGGCTACAAACTTCAAATCATCAGCTTTTAGAGCAAAGGCTTCGACTTCTGTAATGGCCTGGACAGTTCTTGTTGAGATGGGTAGGTTGGACGAAGAGTGAGGATCCAGAGCCCAAGTAAGAAGTTCTTCTCCACAGAAGTCACCGGCCTTGAGATATTCAGAGTTGAAGAAGCCAGTTCTTCCACCATTGGTAGTCATTGTCAATAGCTTGCCTCGCATGATGAAGAGCATCTCATCAACTGGGTCTCCCTCCCGGACAATGTAGCTTTTCTCTGTGTACAAAACTGGCTTAAGACAGTCACACATTGCATCCAACAGCTGTTCATCCATCTTTTCAAACATTGGTACCTGAAATACATTCCAAAAAATAAATAAATAAGAATAATCAATCGTAAATCTAGTAATTACTGAGGGTAATGTAGAGGAATTCAACTTTAAAAAGATGTACACAACTACTTATTAAAAAAAAAAGGTGTAGACAACTTCTAATAGCATTTATTTCGTGAGAAAAGATACTTACAACCGTGAATTGCGTAACTGCTGCGTAATCGCTTTGAAAAAAATGAATAAAACATGAGACCCACATGAAAAAAATTAATTTTTTAATAGTGGACTCCACTCTTTTTCAAAGCGATTACGCGGCGGTTACGCACTTCACGGTTGTATGTAGAATTACTGTCCAAAAGTACCAACGACTATGAAAAGGATTAGACTTATGCTCCAGAACAACCTCCTTGACGACAAGTGTGCGGTTGCAATTAGATTTAACTAGTTGTGTGTACCCATGCGATGCGTGGCTGATTATAGAGTAACTACTAATTTTAATAAATTAAATATAAAGGAAAGAAGACAGATTTATATCGGAAAAGTGAAATTTTCTAAGACCATTAAAATTGCAAATTGAATAAATTTATTGCCATGAACTCTCAAATTTTTTTAAACAGAAAGTACCAAATTTATGGATATTCAATAATAAAATATGGAAAATTATAAACAAATAAAATTAATTAAAAAAATGTTGAGGTGACTCAGTAAAAGCAAGTCTTTAGGAGACTAGCTTACACGGGCTGCAGACTTGTTTTGAAAATTATAAAGGCAATAGATATTCTCCATGATGTAATATCTACACAAATGACACACATATCAAAACTAATCTAATGATATCTATTAGCATTGTAAACTATCGATGCATTCAGTCAGTCAATTTACTTCCTAACTCAGCATAAAGCTTATAAACAGGGAACTCAAGTATTGAACCAGTTCACACCAATGGAAATAACAGTAAAGACTATTTCCAAGCAGACTAGCCATGAATGCAACCAAGAAAAAAAAACGCGTTTTATATGTCTAAAATAATAAAAAGTCCGTTTTGAATTGCTTCAGAAATATCTTTGATACAGACTGCAGACGATCTCACTTCTTGGTAAGGAATATTAATCAAAATTGAAAATCGGGGCAGTAGTAGGAAGTGACATATGTAAGGCAATGGATTGTCTTGACTAGACAAATAGCCACTAACCCAACCAATCAAAGGAACTGAATTATATTACTCAAGGAAAATTTCAACTATTGACAACTTTTGGTGGAAGAAATCACTGAAACTGTCACACCAAAGACTAAAGACGAGGCTCTATTATTGTGAATGTGAATAAGAGCATGACCATCTCAATTTGCTAAACATGTCAGTCATATTTGATGCTTCAATTTGGGTATAAATCATGATGGATTAGCCTTTCTCCCTATCCAATATCCATAGACACAACCCTACTTTTAGGAATTACCCATTTAAAAGAAGAAAGTACATCCAATATTGTTTCTAATTTTTCGCTTACTATTGTCTTGAAAAAAAACCCTCCGAAAGTTAACATATAACAAGCAAAACAAAAACTCCAAAAACTATCAATAGAAGATTGAACTCTTAGGATGCATTCATTGCAGCTAGATGCTCATGCCAGCCTTTGTGCAAATTAGATACGAATAAAGAGGATTGGAAATATAGTTAAAATAAACAACAATACCATTCTTACTACCAGTGACATGATATACAAAAAAGTAATAGAGAGGTAAAGTAACTCACTCTCATGAGCAGTGCCAAGCAGAGATGGCGCTTTATGTCCCTTCTAAGGTCTTTCGGAAGATTACTCAGCAAATTCTCTTCATCAACACCTCTAGTTTCTTGCCATTTGTATTGTTCATACCTCCTAATCCGTTCTCTCAGCCCCTCAGGGAGCAAACGGTGTGACATCCACTGTTCTGCATCTCGCCTCTTAACTCTCATCTCCTCCAATCTTGTAGTTGTGGATTGCAAGTATGTCTGTTTCAAAAAAGTTGATTCATCATAACCTAGAATATATGGGCCACATACAAGTGAACCTCTGAGTTTCCATAACATGTAATTTAGCTCAAACAACCTAAACACGCATTTGGTCTCATGTTAAACAAGTCCATAAATGGGCTCTCATTGGACTTTTGTTTCATGGTCATCTAATGAATCCAAAGGGCTCCCTTCGAATTAATTAAAAACATAACAATGAGTAGGACTGTATCAATAACGACGAGGACGAATAGTATTCATCACCCGGCATAATGCCAGAAATGGCAAAAAGGAATTCTGAGCCTCTCTTTTATTTCTCTTTAATTTTTTGGGGGGCAGAGGGAGGGGGATAGAATCTGCAAAGTACAATACACCAATCATGGGAAAATTCAAAAGCATTTCTAGGATCGGCCTGAATCACACCATATGCAGCTTGTATAGAAGCTGTACATTCTGGCAAATCAAAGAATGTATTAACTGCTGAAAATACAAGCATTGAACTTTGAGGCAGAAGTCCTTCAGAAGTATACAGATGACGAGTGGTCCATGCATTGAGCATTCAACTTAAATTTCTGTAACTGATCATTACCCTCACAAACATAAATGCATGACCAAGAGCTGTTAAATAAAATTTTTAGTACCAACCTGCATATTCCCGATCAGAAATGAAAACAATACCAAGCCTGAAATAGAAATGAAAACTGCAAAGCAGATTTCCCAGACATTGGTACTTGTTGAAAGATTTTGACCAAGAGAACTGCAAAACAAGAAGGAAGCATAAATTGCCAGACAATAAATTCATAAAGTCAGTGCTCAACATGGAACACGCTAAGGATATGCATATCATAATGAGAGGATAAAGCCCACATGGAATATAATAAAATGCACCTGCCACAATCCAAATGTGGTTTTATCACTTTGACTGGTACATTTATTAAATTTCATTCAACCAACACATTGTACAGTTCTACTGATATAAAGCTTAACATTGGGCTTAACATGGGACTGGTACATGGGGCTGATCATGCAAGAAAGAGGAAAGAAAATTCAACAGGCCTCATTAACACCTGAACCTAACGATTATAAGAGAAGCATAAAGCACATAAATTATCAAACAAGGGCACTAAGAGAAAAAAGAAAAACAGGAAGTATTTAACCATTAGACAATAATTTCAAATGTGAATTAACTGCAAGAAAAAGAAGCAAGGATAATCATCAAACAATAATTTTACAAGTGCACAACATGGAACACCTAAAAAAATACACATACTGTAACACAGTCCACATGAAATGCAATAAATGCACCAGCCAACATGATCAGATGAGCGGCTGAAATTCAAGAAAGAGGAACCAAGATTCAACAGGCTACATTTACACCTAAATACCTAATAAGCATAACAGTAATGTTCACACCACAAACAAGGTTCAATATTTCATCATCAATTATCATCCCAATCAGATCCCATATCCTTATCCTCCCCTTCTCTTACAAAGACACATTCAACCCACCCTTCCTTTACGCATAGATGATAGTCAACCCAAGTACACCTTAATCCCATCTGAATGTTCGGTCATTTATCTAACAAATTAGGTTCACTCATTTTTCCACTCAATACTATCTAAGACCATATATGATACTAACCATATAATTTATTCTTTAGCCCACATTAATTTTAGGCCCCCTCTTTCGGGGAGGGGGGGTAGATGACCACCAAGAAGTCCCTTCCCATCCAATCAATTAGATAGAATGTGATCAAATAAACCAATTAAGTGATCAATAATATATGTCATTCAGAGTAAAAGAACAAGAAAGGACTACTAAAAGGGTTATCACAATCCAAGCAAGTATAGAAGAACTTTATGGGCAATGTAGCAGAGGTCATGGCAATTTGTCGTCACAGTCAATTTACTTGATGCTCTCTGCATACATATAACAAATGGCAAAATGAAAACTCTGTTCGATCAGCATAGAAAAGCATGCCATGTCATGGAAACATATGCGTGCACAAACAAC
The DNA here is from genome assembly GCA_961763995.1 of Juglans cinerea. Lineage (NCBI taxonomy): Eukaryota > Viridiplantae > Streptophyta > Magnoliopsida > Fagales > Juglandaceae > Juglans > Juglans cinerea. The sequence goes on along the minus strand of CAUIVZ010000011.1, from coordinate 1,314,203 downwards.
ATCAAACCATTATTGCCAACTAGCTAGCATAAAAGAAATAATGATCTCCATTTAAGCACACCTCAGATTTCGCAGGCCCCACCAAAAACAGTAAAACAACTTCTGTGGAAAATCAGTCGACTCGACGACACCAGATTGAAGAGCATCAAGGAATATTCCAAAATTAAAGAGTGTTGTATTTGGTGTCTGTACTGGACAAGAATTATTAAGAAAAATGTCCATGTATAACCTATCATCACAAAGCAAGGAGCTATTGAAGCATGTAGTATTTTTCCCACAGGCTTGTTCCCAGCATGTAGCTTCTCTTTCTATGGAGAACAAGTACCAAAAGGCTCCAAACACCTAAAACAAGAGCAAACACTTAATTATCAGAAATATATGCAGAAGAGAGTAATTGCACTTCCATTTACAATATAATTTTAACGTGAAGAATGCCAAAAAATTGGTCTGTTCTTATACTACATTTGCAAGCTCAATGGTGGTGAGATCTTGAAAGGAAAAAGCCCCAGATTGAGTTTCTCATACTGGCATATACAGTCAGTATATGAACTTAAAAGAGTCCAAATTGAAGCTTTTTCAAGCAGCATTATTATTTAACCTTCTCCATATGCTACATAGGACACTATTCCCTAAAACAACACCCATTTCCAATCCACCATTGCAACAGTTGGAAAAGGTATTCACCATGATTTAAGTCATGACTACTCATAAACAATATTAAATAATACCTTTTATAAGTTCCTTTATTCTTAATTCACGTTCTTTGGTAGACATGCTTACATGCATATAAATAAGGTTCAGTATCCAAAAGGCTCACAAACCAATTGTACTTGGGCTATGCCTTTTATTTTTATCACTAAAATTTTTGTTTACCTAAACAAAACACTAGAAAGAAACCACTTATTTATGTCTCTTAAAAACATAAAGGTTCATACATGTTATCAACTTCAAGCCAGCAAGTATTGAAGATTCAGGCACAAAATAGGATGACAAACAACTCAATCTTTTATAGCTTGATGAATGTTCAATGTATCACCACTCTTAGATAAAAACCCAATATATTTACATTTTCCTTCTGCAAACAAATGTAATCTCACCTGTCTGCATTTGACACTCCCACTCCTTAATATATTGTTTCATTTAATTCCAACATAACATTAGTACAATTTAAAAGGTATACACTTGATAAAAGTGGGCACTATAACTCTCAAAGGTCCAAAGCCAAACACCATATCTCTGTCTAAAGAAATTATTTGAGTACAGCTACATGTGAAGTTCCATAAGCAACATTAAGAGGCAAAAGGAGCAAACATGGATATAAGACAGGTTCACAAAGATGGTAAGCCTATAGAGTAATAACCAAGGTCAAGTGAATTTTTACAAAGCACATATATTTTTAAAAATAAAAATGTATATTTATCCTAAATACTAATAATAAATCTGAAACCATTTAACCAATCTTACATGGCTGGCAAGCATGTAAAGAAAGAGATTGAATACAGCTCCAGCCCAAGCAGTTTGTGTGAGTATGCCAGAAGTCCTTGTAACTTCTTTGTACAATGGATAGATTCGAAGAAACCTCGGAAGATATTGGAAAAAAACAACAAATTTTAACAAATTCTTTGTGTTCAACGATCTTGAGCCAGCCATTTTCGGGATGATAACTAAAATGACCACCTGAGCATATTACAGCAAGTTAGAAGTCATCAGGTAATATCAGAGAACTTTTATAAATAACTCTTCACAGGATTAACCACTTGATATAATCTAATTTGGGAAGTTATAGGAACCTTCAACTTGCTACTACACATGCTCAAACTCAAATGCGGGAGGTCAACATGCACAAGGCACTAATTGTTACAAAGATTTCGTCTAACAAAAAGTGCACGTGGGAGGACAACAAGAAAATTTTGAAATGGTCAGTAAGTGAAGTGAAACTGCAATAAATATCCGCTAGAGGACACAATGACCCAACTTTCCATTGCAGGGTAAATATTTATAGTTTTGCACACAGCGATACTAGCTCCTCATCCTACATTACTAATTAAGGAATCTACGACAGAATAAAGGTGTAGTCTAGAATATCATCCCCAAGCCAGTCAACCTCATAAATACCCCAAAAAGGAAATTTTTGGCTGTAAAAACTTCCCCTTACCTGTGGGAGTGGAAGGACTGCAAGAATGTCGACTAGAAAGTACGATGACAGATACCTCGTTGCTATTGCCCGAGCATCTTCAACTAAAACACCTCTCCCAAACACACGAGAAGAGGGAGCAATAAAACCGGTACGAAATTGAAAAATAATGTGAATCACATAAAATATATCTGTGAAAGAACGTAAAACAATAGCTGTAATCTCCATCTTATCGTCCAAATCAAGGCACTTCTTGTGATCATTAATCACAGGGACATAAAAGAACAAGGGATCCAGTGAAACTGCAATCACACATAAGAGTACAAATATCTTATTCCACTTCTGAAGGAATAGACCCTGAGGATCAAGAATTTTCTTCTTTAAACCTGACCCTTTAGCCACAGCATTACTAAATGAATAGGATTTTGATGATTTTATAATCCCGTTTATCCTCTCCAAACTAAATTCAAAACCTCTTTGAATTTTTTCTGAAACCAAGTTAACTGCCATTCTGATTCTTCCTGGATGCATTCCATACTTTTCAGGATATTCCCCCTCGGTACTTTTCTGTGACTTCCAATCCTGAAACCTGAACCAAACATAGTAAATAACATAAAAACCACTTTTATGAGTCTGAGTCCAATTTGAGTGGAACATGAAAAGAGAACCGAAAGAAATGAATATCAAAGTTGACAATGACGATACAAAAGAACGGTAATTTTTTAGAATTGTCAAAGAATTGTTAAGATGTGCTTTTTTGGCCTGGGGGGGGGGGGGGGTTTGTGAAAACATGTAGGTACAATGAGAATTCCATTTAATAAAAAGTTTTTCAGACGTGATTTGTATAGGGGTTTGTAAAATTGGGCAGGTAGAATTGAAAAGTTGTTTGAACGAAATTATTGTGAGAAATTATTTTTGGGTTTTAGTGAAAGTTCTTCAGGTTCTTGTGTTGTTCTTCTTTCACAAGAGCTTATTGATATTATATGATTAGGAAAAAAAAAATTGCTGATAAATAAAAATAAAATGGTGTTTAAAGATGATTGGATTGAAGTTGAAATTTTTTTTTAAAACATTCTGAGAACTTTTAGAAACAAAACATACCCAAAGCATCATCTCATAAAAGCAAGATGCCAACTATAAGATCAATAACTTTATAGTGGTGATGGAGCGTGTTGTATTGTGGCAGTGGTAGCATTGATTGTGGCAGTTTTCAAGTAGCACTGCCAGATTTTAATTTATGAGTAATGCTACATACAGTCGTGGAATGCGCAAACGCCGTGCAGTCGCTTTGAAAAAGAACTGTTAAAAAATTAATTTCTTTTCATGTGGGTCCCATATTTATTCACTTTTTTCAAAGCGAAAACGACTGCAAGTATCATTTCTCTTAATTTATTTGCTTCTAAAATCATAGAAGTACGTACTTGCAAAAACTGAAGCGTCTGATTACGAAACATTAGAAATTAGAATATGCACCGTTAAACTAACCTCGAATACATCTCATGTTGGTAGTTCATGATTATAACTTATTAACAACACGATTTTCCAGATGAAGAGTTGAGCCCTGAAAAGTTGATCAGCCCAAGGAACTTCTTCATGCACCACGAAAACTCGCAATGCTAAAACCTGATAGGTACAAGTTTCAAATTAGAAAAATTACTTAAGCACCGTAATTCACAATAAATAATCAAAAAGTCGAAGGATGATAAGAACAAAATTGGTGGTCAGAGTGACAGCCCGGTGCACTACCAAAGAGTACAAATCTGCAGTTATTTCCACTAATAACCATACCACAAACACAATAAAAAAGCAATACACCACTACTCTAATGTCCAGACCAATTACCATAAATCTATTAACTTGACGATTATCCATACATAATGAGGAATATGGTACTTGAAACAGCGAACTTTTTAATTCAACTTTTGGAAACAAAAATTAGCCAAAAAAAATCGAATCCTACATTTACGAGAGTTTAAAACATTAAATTTCAAACCGTTTTAACGAAATTCCAGAGATTACCTCCAAATATACAAAAAGACTAAACACAAAGAGAACGAAAGTAGAAGAGAGACGCAAGAAACCAAACTGGAAGCGAAAGGCATGAAAATAGAATCGAATAGTGATAAAGTTGAAGGACAATCACTTGGGAGGTTCTGGACTGGCAAAAGAAAACGATGAAACCGAAATAATAAAACAAGACAAAATAAACGCACCGAACAAGGAGACTAAAGAGCGGCTAGACAACCAGTACGGTACAGGCTAGAGAACTCCATGGGCGATCAGTGCAAGAAGGAAGATTTTTCTACTTCGTCAAAGAGAGAGAGAAGGTTCGCGGAATTTGGCGAGTCAGAAACGGGGGCTTAGCGAATGAATTAGATTGATCAAAATTTCAGAACTGTGGTGCCATGGTCCATGGAGAGAGAGAATGAGAGAGAGAGAGAGAGAGGTGTCAAAATGTCAAAATCTTTCAAACAATAATTCTACTTGTCCCCGATGATGGTCGGATGTGGATCCCGACAAATTTTTATTATTATTATTTAATAATTAAAATATTATTTTTTAATATTATAATGAATTTTGTTTAAAAAATAATATTTAAAACTAGAAAAAAAAATATATGAAATAAATAAAAGACATTTATCCTTCTCAACAATTTATCGGCTACACCCTAATTGGTGTAGCACGACTCTTTCAAACGAATAATACTACTTTCTCTCGATGATGGGTCCAACAAAAAAAAAAAATATTTATTTAATAATTATGAAAGTATTTTTTTTATTATATTGTGAATTTTTTAAAAAATAAATATTCAAGAATATAAAAAAATATACAAAAAATAATAATAATGATTTGGATGGAATTTTAAAAACATTTATCGTTGTAATGATTTGGAAGATTTTTAAAAAATAATAATGATATGGATGGAATTTTTTTGTAATTTTTTTTATTGTTGTAATGAGTGAAAGATGGAAGATTTTCAAAAATAATAATGATATGGATAGAATTATTTTGTAATTTTTTTTACAACCCACTATTTAAGTTAGTGATATTTCATTACAAATAGTGATTTTTTTTAAAATTCAGAATTTTTTTTTATCTAATTTGAATATGAAGTTTTGCTTAATTTCTTTTCATTTGGACGAAGTTTAAAAAATAAAAATAAAAAAGTTCTAGGAAAAAAAAAAAAACACTGGCAGAACAGTAGAATCATCAAAACACACCCATTTGAAAATTATTTGATTAAATCAATGAAAATTATTTGTTTTCTCTCAGATTTTAGGTTTTTTTAAGAAACAGTAAATTTTATATATTATTTAATTCGGTCAAGTTTAATTATCGATTATCATTTGTTTTTTACTCCGTGATTTTCCGTACGTGATTGCTAGGAAAGAGAGTCAATCGTTTGTACTGTAGTGCGGAGTATCAAAAGTGCTCGTTGACTTCTATTTGTGGCATGACTGCCTCATTCAATACCAATCACTTTTTTGCATAATTAATATGAAAAGTATCTAAATCAGCTGTTAAAAAAATGATTAGTAGTAAACACACAACACTTTATATAATATTTTTCATAACACATGTTATAAAATAAAGATATTTTTATAAAATAATGTTAGTTTTATAAAATATTTTATAAAAATATCCCTCCTTTTAAACATTATTGTATAAAATATTGTATAAATGTTATGAGTTTATCATTTTTCTAAAAAAAATAGTGTCATAAATAGAGTTTTTCTATATATATAATTAGAATATTATCCTATCCTAAACAAGAACACAAGTGAAGCCACACAAACCTAATCTCTTTTTTTTTTCTATTTTTGAAAGGGACAGAAATGGGTTCCTCGCACTTTCTCTGTTCACTGCCAACCTACTACCGCGTGAGAAAATTGATGAATGGTAGATGAATTTGAAGGTGATATATATCTATCACACAACTTTTCAAGCTGTCCATGCAGTTCAAGGTAAATGCATTGCATTCATTAGTAGCTATCGGATCAATAAAAACGAAGATATCCATCACTGGCAACTTGTATTGCATGGTCCCTTGAGAGTACTAGCATTTATTATTGATGGCAAATTATAAAACATCCCTTCTGTATAAGTATGTTTTGACTAGAAGCGAATTCGGTCGGATCCGGTCGGACCATAGAGAGATTTTAGAACTGGATCAAAAGTTTCGGTACACCACTTTCCCACCTAGAATCAAATTCACCCCTAGACAACATGTGCTCAGAGGAGCCCATAAAATAGCACGTGAGCTTGCTAAGATTGCATTAGATAGAGATTTGATATTTTAGATACTAAGGAATTAGATCTCTGAATGTATTCATTCTAATGTTTTGAATACTATACCGGACGACATACCGGTCAAGACACTAGAACGAAATATTTCGATATCGATATCGATACCGTTTTGTGTACCGTTTCGGGATAGTTGATATATAAATAAATTATATATATAAATTATATTCTAAAATAATAATCTATATATGAATAAATTATATATAAATATATATAATTTATATTATACATATATATAAATTATAAATAGCCTAATCTAAATTATGAATAAAAAAATGAGCTTGTAGTTTGAAAAAATTGAAAAAAAAAATTAAAAGCTGAAATATCGACCGGTACAGATCGAAATACAAACTGGTACAGGCCGAAATATAGGACAGTATCGGCCGAATGGAAATATATATAATATCTATACTGGCCTAGTGGTCGGTATATACCACCAAGATGGATATTCCACAACAATCCAGCAATACCCAATCAATAACCTGAGAAAAGCCGACAACTTTTTATAAACAAAGACGGAAAGAGATGATTTTTTCAAAAAGATGGAGGGAAATGGTTGAGAGAGAGCCGAAGGCAGAAAAGTAAAGAGGAGTTACTGGAAGGCGTTTGGCAGCGACGGTGGGATTCCTAAACTGTGGCTACGACTGGCTAATGGCTGCTGGATTCTATAGGAGACGTCGAAGAGGTTGGTGTCTCTTCCGTTTCTCTTTCTAGAGTTTTCATGTGCTTTGACGCACGATGAATACAAGCAGGAAGGAATATTTTATGGCCAAGATATGATTTGGCCAACAACTTGGGCTAGCCAGATTTGGCCAGTGAGTTTAGTGTAGGTTAAAAATATTGTACATTTGTTGAGTCTATAGGAGGTTTTTGAGCAAGTTAGCTATAATTTAGCCAAAATTTGACTTTGGCAAGGCCACTACTAATGCTCTAATCTGCCATTATCAGTTATATTGCCATGAATTGTCATGACATGCACACATTGAGCTCGTCAATTGTGCTACATTGTTAGACTCGTCCGAATAATATAATGATATAACCTTCTTTGGCTTGATCATATCTGCATGCAGATATTCAAGGTTGTTTAATCAAGAGTTACGAAGCAACCAAGGACAATCAGAAGCAACCAATAATGTTTACGTATGGCATTCTAATAAAGGTAATAAATGAAAATGTAATGCGAATTGGATCTAAGAGTAGTTAAAAAAAAAAATCATTTAAGCAAACTTTCTCATTGAAAATTGAACTTGCATGATATAACAATAACTGAAACAGCCCATTTCAAGTCTCGGACTACGTTATAACTTCAAACCTCTCTCAAACTCAAAATTCCCTTAACAAGCATTCCACAAAAACAATGAAATTAAGAAGACTGGCCATAGACAATAGAGTTATGACTTCAAACAGCAATCAAGCTCAAAATTGCCTTGGCATACGTTCTAACAATGAAAAGAACACTACTCCCATGGTGCAATCTACAGCCAAGCAGCAGATTGATAGAACAAAAGCTCTCTTTCAACAGCAAGCCAAGATTCAGAACAATCTCTCCACAAAGCATAAACTGTGTTCCCTGCGAGAAAATGCATATTGTTCGCTGAAGAATTACCTTGTGAAGATAAACCAACCTAAAAGCAATATAGACCAGAAACAGCAGAAGATTCAAAAAGTAGATTCCCAAACATGCAATAATTAAGCATCAAGTCAACTTTTAGATAACTAGCTTACCCGGAAATCTCTCTCTCTCTCTCTCTCTCATACACACACACACAAAACGGGCCTAAGACATAATTGGAGACTAATAGCAATTTCATCCATTCCATATAGATACAGGCATGCACGAAAACCATGAGCATTCAACATACAGAGCATATTTTAATTATAAAATAAAGAAAATAGATTGGATCAATAAAAGATGCAACATTAAAATCTAGATAGGAGCAATAAAATAAAAACATTTAAAAAAAATATAAATTAAAAACAAAAGGGCAATGCATGCGGTATATTACCTCAAGTAAATCAGCGTCTTTGGGTTTTTCCAATAGAGCGCTTTCCTGAAAACAAATGTTTTGGTTTCAAAGTAGGGATTACTCTGTCTGCCTCACCACGACGAGCATCCTTGTTCCTCTTCTTGGCAGATTTCTTGGCAAGTTTTACTGCCTTAACCTTTTGAGAAGAGTCCTTGAAGCCCTCTCCAGGAACAATTTCACCGGGTGGCCGTGACTTCGACCTAGATCGGGATAGAGACCTAAGTCGCTGCTTTTTGTTAGGTGTGTCAACATCCATATCCATAATATCACCACCATCATTAGCTCCTCTTTCAGCTGACCTCTCCCTCTTCCGACCCCTTGACCTACTACGGGCTCGGTTAATGGCCAAAGCTGGATCCAGCCCCAAGGCAGATAGCTGCCTTCCCATTCTCCCTGTTGTGAACTGCCTGTCCTTGTCAAATTTTCTTGGTACAATTGGCCGGCTCTCTGCAGTGCTCTTCTTGACCCTATGCTGTTGAATGAGTAGGCTTTTCTTTTTCCGGATCTCAGCCAATGCTTGTTGCTCTTCTGGAGTTAATTCCTTGCCATCCATCTCAAAATCATCATCAGCCTCCTCAGCCTGCCGAAGCCCTTCTTCTTGTTCCAGCTCTTCTAGCCTTTGTAAAATATCCGGATCAATGAAGTCATATACATTGTGCCCATCAATAATTTCAGGCATTATATCTTCTTTCCATTCATCGTTGGCTAACATATAATTCTTCTTCAAACTAGCAGAGTATACACCTGCACCACCATTCTCATCCTCCAAATCCCTTTCAGTTTTCCTCTTTTCCTTCTCAGCTGCTTGCTTAGCTTTAGCTTCCAATACTGCTTGCGGAATACAGTGTGGCCTTTCCTTCTGGTCCCGCGGCTTTGGTATTGCAACATGAAAACGATTTAAGCATTCATTTATCTTTTTGGATTTCATCTTCAATTCCACCCTCTGATCCAATAACCTTTCACAAGCAGCATTTTTTACAGATATTACCCCATCTTCGGTCAAAGTGCTCATGGTCAAAAGCACCCCCTGGTCACTAGTAGCCTCACCTCCCTGACCAATCAGAGTCTTCATAGCTTCAGCTTTCATCTCCATGACCAACTTCATGTCTTCCTCAGATATCCCTTCCAGTGGTTGCAAGTCGGTCTTGTTGCAGACAATAATCAACGGTTTGTTCATAAATAGAGACTTAATGCTGTGGAAAAGAGCAGCCTGTTGCGCAATGCTATACCCACAAGACCCTGAGATATCTAAGAAGAACAACACAGCAGCACGCAGATGCGCCAGAGCCGTGATGCTGCACATCTCAATAATGTTGCGATCTTCGAAAGGACGGTCCAAAATTCCTGGTGTATCAATGACTTGGTACCGTAGGTATTTGTAGTCTGTATGACCGACAAAGAGCGACTTAGTTGTGAATGCATAGGGCTGGACATCTACATCAGCCCTAGTGATCTTGTTAATGAATGAACTCTTGCCAACATTGGGGTACCCACAAATCAAGACCGTTCGAGTATTCGGGTCGATTGAAGGTAGCCTCGCCATGTGTTGTCTAATCTGTTCCAAGTACGCCAAACTAGGAGCAATCCTCTTTATCACAGTACACATGCGGCCAAGAGCAGCAACCTTCAGACACTTGCATCGGTACAGTGAGTCACCATACTTCAACAATTTTACGTAGTCTTTAGCAATCTTACCAATAAGGTTCCTTGCAGTATTGATTTGACCAAGGGCGAGCTTGTAGTGATCTTTGTTGTAGAGAACGTGAAGAAGGTCCCCATAAAAGGGGTGGATATCATCCAGTCGAGGAAACTCATCAATGATTGTAGAGAGCTTCTCATGAAAGTTCTGTTGGGTATACTTTACTTTGCGCATGTAAAACTGACGGAGACGGGAAATAGCATACCCCTTGTGGACAACAGTAGGTGTTTGTCTTTGGGTGCGAGATAGAATAATGTCAATAAAGTCCTTTCCATTTGGTACTACAGTAATCTTCTTAAAGTTATACTGCACCATCTTGGAAGTTCAATTTCAACCTGTAACATAAGTGGTAAAGTTAATTAAAGGTCACTTAAATCAATACAAAACTGCTTCACCACACCCTTTATTTTAATACAGAAAAAAAAAAGATGTTCTCTCTTCTATGTCAATAAAATAAGCCACTGTATTCTTTACCAAAACAAAACCATATAAAAAGGGGGATCACTGGCTTATCACAGCTATAAAGCTATATTATTGGACTGCCTGTATGATGTATGAGCCTTGCATCCGTAGGCTCTTTCTGAAAGCTTGTCTCAAGTGACACATGAAGATTATAAAATGTCCAAGTTGTTATGCGATCTCATAAGTCATGCCTGAACATGCGCACAAAAAAAATAAAAAGACCGAGCATGCTTTCAATTTACAGTGTTAAGGGAAACCCTGCAAAAATTTCATACCACCAGGGCACCCTTCACCGCCATTCTAACCTACAAGTTATATGTATTTTAACGATTCTGAAGGTAGCTTGCTAGAACCCAAAAGTTGATATCACTTAAATTTTACAAGCATCCAGATAATGGAAACGTAAAACCTAATTTTTTTCTTCTATCCCTAAAAGAACCTAGGCTACACCCTAATGGATGGAAATAGTAATTATCATATCCAAAGAAGCTGCAGAAAACTGGGTTAAGGTAATTACACCTTAAGTGCAACGTCAGAGAAATCTGAATGCTCTTTGCTCAAGCCACTGGGTGAAGTGTTGATAGAATTACTTTGAGGTCCTGCAAGCCATCACAAAAGTAAACCAGTGCCAAACGAATTATATTTGTCCAATATTTTCAAATATAGGATATCAACAATTTCAGTGCTATAAAAGAAATTGTAACATATATTATAATAAGAGCTTATGAAGGCACCAAAAAATAAACCAAGTATATGTAAATACACATCTTCTAAATTCTCACAATGATTAGCTGTTAGCCGAAAGAAAAATGAGATCCAAATTTTCCCTACTGAGCTAAAGAATTCAATATCATCTCTACATTTGCTATGCTGTTAACTGTCTGTATAAAACGTAACATGGCATAAATTTGATGATAATACACGTAATATGATGATAATACAACACTAATAGCAGCAACTACAAGAAATTATAAAGGATTACACACAATATATGAATTTATTATCAATTAAAGAGAAAATAAAGCATCAGTCCACCAATACAGCTTCAGTCCTTTACCCCCTGTTTGGTTACCAAGAAAACTAAGCAATAATAAATAAAGGCTCTTCTTAACCATAGCCACTTCACTTATGCTATGGTTAAGCTTGGTATCTTATTCTTCATGTCACTGCACAACTCACCAAGTTCTACATCTTCAAGGTCACTTTCAGTACTATTCCTACCCCCCCCCCCCCCCCAACACACACACACACACACACACACTTCATCGATCTTCGCATGCTTCTAAGGATACCATTGCAGGTCAATTAAAAAAAACAAAAATAACTGGAAGATATGTGGCACGAAATATATAACACAAAAGATATACTTGAAGGCTTCATTGAAAGAACAGAGCAGGTTTATCAACGGCTATTGAAAAAAAATACATGATACACTACAACCCAGTAAGTTGAAAATAGCAAAGTGGAAAGGAATGAGAAAGAAATTCATGTTCAAGGCCCATCTATTTTAAGTCTGGGTTTGCTAATGCTAACAATGCTGTGTGAATACAAACTTCCATACCCACCTCGAATACACCTAGTAGAATTGCCTCACAACATCTGCTAATATATTCCCTGGAACCTATATATTATGGCAATCAATTTTCCGTTTCCAAACAATGCATATTATGGCAATCACACATCATTATAATAAACGACCTACTTATCAAAAAAATTATAATAAACGACCTGACCACCATTGTTAAGTTTTCCTAGAAACGAAGTAAAACTTCATGATGACTATGTTTTTTTTTTGTTTTTTTGATAAGTAGAACAACTATTTATTAATCCACCAAGTGTCAAATTACAAAGCAAACTGCCCTAATTATGACGACTATGTTTCTCAGAATTATATCACTCAACATATTTATCATATAAATTTTATGCACACTTTCAACGATAAATTCAATATTCCTAGCAAAAGGTAATGGGCAATGAACATTATGTTGGTCCATTACCTTTTGCTGTAAGTTTTCTATAATAATATATGCCTTTTGCTGTAAGCTTTGCCCATTTAAAAAAGTCTTCAATCTACCCTATCTCTCTCGCCCTTTCTCTGTATCTGAGGATCTTTTTTCTTAGTTGTCCCACAGCTTGAAAGCTCTCGTCCATCACAAAAAACGTCTACCTTTGATTTGATTGGCTAAAGGTTGCGTTTGCTTACCTCTAATCATCTTCTAATTTTTAACCACCCAAAATTTCAAACACGAAATCTCAACCATATGTAAAATCAAACTCCAAATCTCAACCCATATGTAAAGCATTAAAGACGAAATCGAGAGAGTAGAGTGAGAGTGAGAGAAACGGAGGGAGAGAGCTTACCAGACAGCGGCGGCGCGACGGTGGGGCAGAGACTCAACCTCTAGACAAAGTGAGCGGGACGAGTATGAGGCAGCGATGGCAGAGAGAGTGAACAGGACGAGGGTGAGGGAGAGACAGAGGCGGGAGAAGAGGCGGCAGAAAAACTCCCAGAGGAGAGAGAGTGTGAGAGAGAGTCTCGGGTAGGGGAAGATAGAAGGGGGTGATTGGGTGAATAGTATATCACTTGCCGTTTGGATACAAGTATTTTATCTGATCGTTTTAATTTTTCTAAATTTTTATATAAAATATAATAAATAATTTAATTTTTTTAATCCTAAATTAATAATAATATTAAAAAATAATATTCTAATAATATTTTATTCAACTTTTATCTTGACTCATTTTATCTCAACTCACTATCAAATCGGCATCTAAGGAGAGGGAATAAAAAAAACATTTTCACTCATCTCATCTCATTTAATCATTATAATTTTTTTAAATTTTCACACAAAATATAATAAACAATTTAAATTTTTTCAAATCTTAAAATAATAATAATATTAAAAAATAATAATAACAATTTAACTTTCAATTTTCATTTTAACGCATCTCATTTTAATCCATCTTATCTAGGGGTGTAAAAAAAAACCAATGAACCGGTAAACCGGATCGGACCGGTGGATTTGGTCTGGTACCGAGTTTGGTTCTGATTCGGTACCGAGTTTGGTTCGATCCGGTATCATTTTTATTTTTCTTAAAATCGGTCAAAATCGTTCCGGTTCTGATTTTTCTTTTTCTAAAACTGGATCGGACCAAGCCAGACCGGTTCATATATATATTATAATTTTTTATATTGTATATAATTTTTATATATAATATATAATTATATATGAAAAAGTTTTGTATTATATAATAAATTACTAATTAATATAAAATTAAATTTTAAAATCTTATATCAATATAGTCTATTGTATTAATAGTTATACTAATACTATATAGTGTATAGTAATAGTTATACTAATACTATATCACTCTATATTATAATATACTATAATATATATTATAACTATTAATACTATTAAAACCGGACCGGAATCAGTAAAACCGAAAGTACCAGTTTATGGGGGTAACTGGTGCGGAATCAGTTCTTGAAAATGTAAAACCAGTGCATATCGATTCGGTTCCAAATTTTGTCCAAAACTGGATCAAACCAGACCGATTACACCCCTAATCTTATCTCAACCCACTATTTTTTTATATTTAGATAGTGAGTTGAGATGAAATGTGTTGAGATGAAATGAAAGTTGAAAGTTAAATAAAATATTATTATAATATTTTTTTTGATATTATTATTGTTTGAGATTTGAAAAAATCGAATTATTTATTATATTTTGTGTGAGAATTTGATAAAATTATAATGATTAGATGAGATGAGATTAAATAATTTTTGTATCCAATTCGGGCCTCGTTTGGTTACATAGATAAGAAGAGATAGATGAGATAAAGTTAGAAATTGAATAAAATATTGTTAGAATATATTCTTTTAAAATTATTTTTGTTTTTGAGATTTGAAAATTTGAATTGTTTATTATATTTTGTATTGGAGTTTGAGAAATTTATAACTATGAGATAAAACAAATAATTGTTTATTATAACTAGGTCTGGCTTTTTCCGGTGATTTAACCTCACCGCAAAATGTAAAATGTAAATAACAAAAGTACAAGCGCCTTAAAATCGCCGTAAAATGCATCTTGATTTCGTTTGGGTGTCGAGGTATTTTCATTACTATTCATTATTTTATTATTATTTTTCACTTACTTTTTACTACTATTCAATATTCACATAACATTTCAGAATACCTCAATAGTTTTTAGTGGCAACTTCTTGTTCGCCGGATATAAAGAATAGACTACAAAAATAAAATTGATGCATTTAACAACACACTACCATAAGAAAACAAAAAATATGACTTTAATAACACACTAACATGCAAGGTGAAAATGTATGATAGTTTTAAACTCCAAAAATATATGATACAAAAAATGAGAAAGCCATTCACCTGTCTATATGCACTAAGAAACAGAATACCTTCTCTTACTTATTTATAAGTTGATATCGATATAAATTAGAACTAGAAAAAGTGTTTACCTTCAAGTCCTTTTGCACTTTTGAACAAACTAAAAAGGCCAACCTAAATCCAGTCGAAAAGGAACTATTGAGAAAAAATAATTATGTACAAATACAGAAAAAATAAAAAGAAACTATTGACGTAAAAGTAAATATTAGAAGGGACATTAGAAAAAGCCATCATGCAGTTCTTCAACTATCAAATACATATACAGAATTCTAATATAAAGTCTACTATTGTTCTAGTGTGTCTTTGCAATGCCAAATTTAGAGAAATAATGGGCAAATTGACTTAAAGATCAGTTTCCATATTAACTTAGAAAATAAGTATAATTATATATAATCGAATAA
This sequence comes from Juglans cinerea, assembly GCA_961763995.1. Lineage (NCBI taxonomy): Eukaryota > Viridiplantae > Streptophyta > Magnoliopsida > Fagales > Juglandaceae > Juglans > Juglans cinerea. The sequence continues at coordinate 1,298,758 of CAUIVZ010000011.1, read as the reverse complement.
TGAACATGGCATTGGATAGTTTTATAGCCTAAATGTCCAAATAACAGTTACTAGGGTTCATAAAAGACCAAAAACAACATATATATCAATAGCATATAGATTCCAGTTGTAATGGCCCGACCAATATTATTAAGGATGAAATATGGATAATCTATTAGGCCTAAAATAGATTAATGAGCTTTATTGAATAAGTCCACGAATTATCATCTTGGCCAGGAATTTTTATTAGGCCCAAGAACCTCCCTCGTACGTAAAGATCCTCACGTTGTTGTATGTTGCACGAACAACCCATTACACGCAGTGAACCTCCCATGGGAGCCTCCACTCACGGGACCATCCACCTCCCTTCCTTCCTCACAACTCAAGATCATGTCACTCACAACCCACGTCTGAAACCAACCCACAACACTGCATACAGCTGCACCGAGAACCACCTAGCACGAAGCCCAGCTGTGACCCAACCCGTGTGCACCATAAAGAACCGTGAGCCTCTTCCTTCACGCATCAACCCCCACACGGCAAGGCCTTATTTCACTAAAACTAAACAAAGCACTTTGTTACGCTAGAGCATCGGAGGCCACGTAACCCAGGCTTCTCCATCGTCGGACCACCACCATAAAAAGTTAGGTTGAGCAGATACAAAAGACTTCACGGGACTGAATATGGGATGCTATATGAATTTACGAGGACTTCGACCCACGAAAAGTTGGAATATTTTTAAGGTAATCAACAGAACCTTATGAAATCAAAGTTGGATATAGGAATATTAAAATACGGTTTAATGTCAATATTACAGATTTCATGTACGTGTGTATATTTTGGGGGTCAACACCTGTTTGCATAGATAGTATTATAAGATCAATATATGGAATAATAGGATTTTAGGATTTAATCGTGTAATATTATTTGGAGGAATTTTGTAAAAATGAAAGTATTCAAGGAGTGACAAAATTTTAAAGGATCTCGAGGATTTTAGGCTTTTTCAAGTTTTAATAATGAAGCACGCGATTAATTAAAAACTTACAGAAATTACTTGCATATTTTATAGGTTATCAGCTGCGCTCCAAAAATATTGGATTAAAGCTACGAGGTAAGTAGCATAATCATACCCTTATACGTATGTATAGTAAACGACATATCTTTTATATGTGTATTATGCATGTACGCCTCCATTAGAAGTCCATTTTATGTACCCAAGTCATAATTAATTTATAAATACAATGATTTATGCATAAGTTTCATGTTAGTTGCAGAATACATGCATCAAGATATTTTATAAAAAGCCATGCATGATTTTATGTAAAGATTTATGCATTGAAATATTGATGAGAAATCATGATTTTATGTGAGGAAACATGTATTACGTCATTTTATGAAAGAATGTAATTTCATTTAAAATCTATGATATGAAAAGTGTGCAAGTATGATTCTAATAAAGTATGAATGATAATATATGTAACGGCCTATATTATGATATGAAGATGGTACCATATGTTATGTGCACATTGCCAAGTTGTACATGTTGGTTGTGCACCCAATGTGTCTTCCTTATGTATAGATTCCACAACACGCGGCTATGGGGGGAATAAAAATCTATTTAGAATCACTAACTCTAATAGTGGGTACCGACCTATGACAAGAGAAAGACAAGTTAATGCATTTCATGTATAGATCAAGTCATGTTTATGTTATTTACCTATGTATCTATGAGTATATATTTTTTCAAGAAACTTTATGTTTACTGTATGATTTGTTGCGTATTAAGTATTCGACTCATTTTTGTATGTTTTTATATCTTAACCACCCCCGGTGATGATCTTTATGAGGAGGATGGGACTGCACGACTGGACTTGGCCCAGGAAGGCATGGCAGAGGCCTAGATACTTTATGTTATGCTCAATTTTATGATTTTTAGTTTATATTATGCTCAATTTTACGATTTTTAGTTTAATAAATTATTTTGATAAGCACATGAGACTTTATTAATCTTAAGTAAGTGTTACCGCAGACTCTTCTTTGGATTTTAAGTAGTTAATGAAAATTGTCTTATTTATTTATAGAATCTTTTGTATCTAGCACTCCGTTAAGAAGAAAAATTATTAAGTCAAGTTTAGTAGCATACCAATTTCCCAAGATTTCTAAAAGAATGACTTTATTGAGAATATGGTGTTACAATTGATATCAAAGCCAAGTCAAAAGATTTTGTAGACTTTTCAAAATAAAAGAGACCGAGTGGAAGGGAGGTGGTGGAATAACATGAGACGGGACGACGTGAGAGTTATAGAGAGAGAGAGAGAGAGAGAGAGAGAGAGAGAGAGAGTGACAGAGAGAGATGGAGGAGAGAGTCACCGTCGTCTCCTTCACTAGGTCTCCATTGTAGTAAGATTTTTCCCTCTCTCTTTTCTCTCTTTTAGTCTGTTTCTCCACTCTCGATTTTGCCCTATTCTCTCTCTCAGTTTCATCATAGTATGTGGGGGATCTCGACCCGAGCGTGGTAGAGAGCCATCTCTTGATTAGGGTTCGTCACCTTTCCCAACAACACCGCATCAATCTCTACCAGAAAGCTCGACTCAAACCTCTAGGATTGGGAGATACAACCCCACCAACACGTCCCACGCCATCTTGCTAAACTAAGTAAGGGTGTTGCTAGGCCTCATCACCACCTCCACAGCCACAAGGGGTTTGAGGTTTGCCAACACTTTGTTGATCGTCTTGATAGTCCTCTTAGAGCATTAGCATTGGTCTAGCTAAAGCCAAGTCTAAAATTTGGCTAAAAATTAAGGTTTTGACTAAAGCCAAAGCCATTGAAGAAACTAGTCCACATTGGACTAGCCATCCCAAAGTCAAAATAATAATATAATATTATATATTTTAATAATAATTTTTTTTATTCCCTAATATTTACTATATTTTATAGTGCAAAAGAGAAACATAATTCCTCACAAATTCAAACACAACAAATACACACAGCAGATACATAATTCTTAATTTTTATTGTTGATTATTTGGGAATAAAATATGGGTTGATTGATGAACAGTGTCTTTCCAAATTTGGAGAAGACTTTAGAATTACTATAACTCAAAACTTAAGCTAGATTTTTTTAAGAGTCCAATGCAAGTCATTTTGACAAAAGTTATCTATATTTTGGACTTCACTTGCATTTGGCTAATCTAATGCCAGTACTCTTATTTGGTACAACTTTACTAGCCTTACTGTACATTTCTCCTTTTCTAGTTGTTGAATATCAATGTGCTTTTTCTCTTTGAAGTTTTGCTAGTTTTTTGGGGGTTTTTATTTTTGGTTGGTTTTTTGGGAGGGGAATTTACCTGGTTATCCTGTATTCTTGATTTCGTTTATTTTCGATTTTTCTATTTTTATTTTCCAGGTGATATTTTTGTTAGTGGGTTCATTCAGAAATGATTTCCCAACCCAAATAATTGTTCTTTGTGATTTGAGTTAAAGAGATCAGAACCACTTCTAATTGATCGAGCTATGAATCACCCAAGAGTAGCCCTCTATTCACTTGTTGCCACGTAAGGAAATACACAATAATTTTAATAGGCTCCACCATAGAGAATCAAGAGGCGTATTTGATTTTGTAGAGCCTTCATCTCTTCTGTCTTCCTCTTTCTTGATGCCCCTCTTCATCTCTTCAATCCGACGCCAATGCAAGCATCTCAGTCCGATGCCGACACAACAGAGCCTTCATCTCTTCTGTCTTTCTCTTCCTCGCTATCTCTCTTCATTTCCTCAGTCCAACTTCGGCTACAGCAATTACATGGATGATTCTTCGAACACTGCTCCTTTATTTTCTCCACTAAGCAAGCATTTATTCACAGCCACTCACACCCACCGGCCTAAACCCCCAAAGGCAGAAATGGTGACATTCTTCATTTGCTACTTAACCCCCCCCCCCCCCCCAAAAAAAAAAAAAAAAAGAACGAAGAAGGTTTTTTTAGGATCAAAGAAGGTGAATTGATGTGGAAACAAAAATGGCAAGCAAGAGAGTAGAAGAAGACCTATGTACGGGTAAGCTAACAACAATATTTACAAGAGTTGCAAAACACATACTCGGTTTCTTCTTAATGGTGGTTCTATGCAATGTCATGCACTTCCTTCTAAGGCCCGTCTCACAACCTCGAGTCACTTCTGATACCTTTGTGACTCTCTCTCTCTCTCTCTCTCAAGCATCAAGGGGGACGAGGGGTTGCTTTTTGGTCGAAGAAGAGATCTGAAAGGGGGAATCTGTGTGTCACTTTGGAATTTTTTCCTGGGTGCGGTCTCATTGTAGTGTAAATGGAACTCCTACGTGGCATCAAATTATTGGAGGGCTGCTTTTGGGGGAAGGTTAGCCCGACCGGTTATAAGATTCTTCCTAAAGAGATATATGTATGTTTTGCACCTGAATACTTTGTATTTAAATACCACCTTCCTTGCAGGCATATTTACCACCAGCTGTTGGTACATGAAGTTCATATGGTTTGCAATATGTTGCCCAAACACTTTGGTGCACCTAGTCTTACTGAGTTCAATGCCTCTCAAGTATGTTTTTAATTTCTTCAGCATTCTCTTTTGAAAAATTATGTTTCAAGAGTGTGCTTAGCCCTAATTAGCAGTACAAATGACAGGAGTAGGAGAAAACGTAGTTTTGTGGGAAAACAAGATAGGGTCATAAGAATATGGGAAAGCATGCAGAATTGATGAACCATAAAGACTTTCCTAAAGTGACAAACAACACAATAGAAGATTGAGACAAAACCTAGTGAATTAGTACCTCAACATTAGCTACAGTGAGAGCAGAAGGGTGAGATGGAGTCTCAACAGTAGACTCAGTTGTAGATAGAGCAGATGGAGCAACCGCGACAGCCTATTGAGTGAAAGCCCTTTTTTTTTTTTGGTATTGTAGCTTGTGACATTTATTGATGGAGAGTCTAGTCTTTTTGCAGTACTTGGATAGTGAGTGGCTAGATGAAAGCTAGGGGAGCATATTGAGAATCACTTGCCACAACCATATCCATATATTGAATTTTTAGGATGGAACGATGGTTTTCTTCAAGGATGAGCTCAGAAACAGCAACCTCTAGATTTAGGATAGGTGTGCAATAATGCAAAAGGAAAGTCCAAGTTGGATCAAAATCTTTATGCAGTGCCATCATGAAATACACAGATTTTCAACTTCTATCTCTTAAAGGCAGTTCAGTTTAGGGTTTGTAGCAGATAATTGTTCCCGAATTTGCATACTTAAGAATAAGAATAAGAAATAGGCTGACTTGATTCTTCATTTGGTAAAATTTGGCCTCTAGTTAAAACTCTAGCTCTAAGGAAGCATCATGAATGTAGTTAAATTGACGTGCTAAAAATTTTAAGCAATGTTTCCATTCTTAAGATTTGGAAACGGACTATGAATAGAAAGAACTAAAGTATTGATAAACTAGGAAAATATCTTAAAGTGCATACTATCCCGATTCTCAAGACGTGAAGCAAAACCATCTTCTATCTCACCATCTTTAGGCTTAGGTGAAGAGATTTTGCCCGATACATAACCCCACAATCGACATCCTCATAGGAAAACCTTCATATGTTAAGCCCACATATTATAGTTAGGTTCATTTAAAATAAGATTGATCGTATGAACAATATTGTCTAAATTATAAGAACTTTGAGGCATTGAGAGAAGTTCAATGCAAAAACAAACGGAAAATATGAAGCGAGTGCAAAATATTGAGTAGAGACCACCTGGTCAAAGTCAATAGTCAACAAATGACATGGCACATTGGGATGGTGACATGTGCCTTGCATCTTAGTCCTGCACGTGGAGAAGTTTGACTTCCAGCGCATGGACGGTGGCCAAATTCTTTGACTAGAGCGTGCGAGATCCTCTGGTGTAGATTTTGGTCTTGTTGCACTCACCAGTAGCTTTTCTATCAGGATATGTTATTAAAAATGTGAAAAGGAAAATACTTGTGGTTGATCATGGTGTTGAGGGCCGAACGTTGTGGTGGGCCATTGCAGCGCGTGTGACGACGGATGGGACCAGGTCTTTCACAAATCAGATTATTTGTACCTTGCAAGAAAAAAAAATGACGAAAAAACTAAGCAAAGAGTCTACAGGGAACATGTGGCTCTGAGGCCATGATGAAAATAAGTAAAAATAGAATTTGAAATACACTTTTATATTTTAGAATGAATGTTATGTACAATAAGATGGTTTATTTATATGGAAAGAGGCCAAGTGAAATAAGAAAGTAAATAAATACATGATCTCCTAATCAAGGTAGTATTCTATATATACATATATATACACATACCATACATGTGAATTTTCTTACCTCGTATATATACATCCATGTATATATTGACCATATTTGCTGCATATATGTTTGGAGCACACTAAATCATGATCATTATATACGCAACTCAAGATCGTATAGGAAATATCTATGCCTTCTCGTTTCCATTTTTATTGTTGCTAATTCTATCAAAAGTTGTTGGGGGCACAAGTGAGATCGATGCAAGACACAACGAATGTAACCATGCATGCATGGCTAATAGCTCATATAAATGGTTTGGACATTACTATTACAAGTAGTTTAATCATCATTTGCCTAGAAAACTCAAACTGATAGGAAGTGGTAGAATTTATAACTCAAGAATTCGAACTTAGGATATATGCTTTGATACCATATGAAATCACTATTTATCAAAAAAGTTTAAACTAATGGAAAGTGGTAGATTTAGTTATTTGTATTATATTCTTGGTATAGCTCAACGATTCATCTATGTCACATTTGGAAACTCATTGGATTTTTTTTTTTTTTTGGGTGATCTAAATTATAACATAGACCATTCATCCATTTTTTTTTTTTTTTATGAATTATAGTTCAATGTATGGGGTGATTTATTGTTAAAATTAATAATTGAGGTAATTATTTTGAAAATGATTCAGCCCTTGTATGCAATGAACTTAATAACTGATGATTCGGGCCCCCAAATTATATGCAACCCAATTGTTAAATGTATGCTCCCGGTGTGGATTGATGGCCAAGGTAAACCTTTATAGTTGAAATTCTTATATTCAATGTATATCGAGGAATTGGATGTACCGATTTCAGTCATTTCCAAAGGTTTGTTATTTGTAAATCTGGTGTGTTGAGCATGTAAATAAAAAAATAGGCTTGCAAATAATTTTTTTAATAATTTTATGTCGTTGTTTCCAAAGTGAATCATCAGTTATTATTATTTTTATTTTCAATTGTACATAAATCATATAGGGAGGAAGGTGGAACTTGAATTGTAATTGCTTTTGGACTTTAATCCTAACAGAAAACTTATATTATTAGGCACGACTCAGTCATATAGGGAGGAACGTGGAACTTGAATTGTAAATGTTTTTGGGCTTTAAGCCCAATCAAGAACTATATTAATAACCAATTGTTGCGCGAAATGATTTTGGGCCTTGTACTTTCTAGCAGAACTCCATCTCCTTTTTTGTTAAAACCTTAATTCTTTCCAAAACCCTTTTTTCGCTTCTCACTCCCAAAACCGTTGCTACATAACGAAAACTAGTGAGGGCAAAGAAGTCTTGTACATTATGTTGCACACCAGACCTCTAAGGAAAAAATCTAGATATGCTCACTTCGAGTGGAGCACCTCTATAGAGAAGAAGAAGGGAAAAAGAGGAATGAGAAATTCTATTACTTTCCACATGCCTTTACAATATTCCTCAAGAGTAATATACTGTCAGAATCCCTTTACTATATCCCTATTTCTATGGCCATAGGCTAATATAAGCAAATAAGTAAAAAGGGCCACTCTAGTAACAAATCAAATAAACAAGAAGTCCAACTTTATATGATCGAGTCACTAACGAACAACCTTCCCAACCCACTATGACAATCTACTTGATAAGTTACATAAATAACATAAAGACCCATTAAGACAAGTCTATTGAACAAGTAAACATAAAGTAACTAGTTAACTTATACATAAGTTAACTGACTCAATAAAGAACAAACCCCATGGAAACTAAGGTCTTCTCCTACTTTCCTTCATCTCAAACCACTTCACACAAGTTTCTCCATTGCTCAAAATACCTTACTCACAAGGTGGGGAAAAGCTTCTTTTAACTAAGTTACCCGCATTGTGTTGTCAGCTCCTTACCCATGTTAGTGAATCAACAACTCTACCTTCACTTTGTTCCCTACCTTGGTCATTCAACATCACAAGACTTCCTCTAGTTCAGGGCTAAGGACCCATTGGTCATTGTTACACCCTCTTCTCTAAGATTAAGGATGTCACGTGTTTTCATAAAATAGCCAGGCAAGACATTTTATAATTTAATAAAATAAATATTTATTTAATAAAAAGAATTATTTAATAAAACATGTCTCCAATAATATTAAAAAAAACTTCAATAGCTGAATAAAATGTCTTTCACCAAAATAATTTATTCTAAGAAGTCTGGAACTAAATCAACTACTTCATCTAAGCCTAACCTGCTTGCTCATACTCATCGTCCTCACTTGGATAGTTAAAAAATATAAAATAAAATTAAAATGAGTCGAAAGCTCAGTAAAACACCCATCACACGTAAACATAATAAATATAAGGATTTCATAAAAAATTTCATACATAAGAGAATTAAAATTCATGATTGCTTTTACTAATGTTTATGCTATGCATAACCTATCTTGAATTATTTGATTTATCTGATTGGCCAACACACTTATCCTTGTGTGCAAGATTATGCACTGGCCCCGCATCATGTGGCCACAAGGGGAATCGCTAATAGAATTATAATATACTATGGTAGACCATTCTTAGGCCTGTGGCTTGATCCACCCTTAAATCGCATGGATACCACGCATCTGAATGACCATCTAAATCGTGAGATGAGAATTTTTTGTTCTATATTAAAGTTTAAAATATAATTTTTTAATATTATTATTGTTTTGAGATTTAAAAAAGTTTAATTGAGATTTAAAAAAGTTTAATTGAAATTTGAAAAAGTTTATATAAGAATGACCATCTAAATCGTGAGATGAGAATTTTTTATTCTATATTAAAGTTTAAAATATAATTTTTTAATATTATTATTGTTTTGAGATTTGAAAAATTTTAATTGAGATTTGAAAAAGTTTAATTGTTTATTATATTTTATATAAGAATTTGAAAAATTTATAATGATGAGATAAGATGAGAATTTTGTGTCTCATCCTACTTGCCAAACCTACCCTAAAGGAACCGATCCATTGCAGTTATTTGGAGTAGGGTTCCTGCCTATATATGCAGTCCAACCCCTCCATACACACTTCAAAAATATTTAACATGACCGCATTTCTTGAATGTGAACCAACTCTCTCTCTCTCGCTCTCTCTCTCTCTTCAGAATGTTCTTCATGCATAGTTTATTTCCAAAACTTGTACGCTAAGAAGATTGTAATCCAGTTGGTTCAACATAGAAAACATCATATTAAGCAAGCGAGCTTTACTTTACCCACGGATTTTTGCTCTGCAGAATCGAGCAACACATCTGCATCAAAAGGTAAAATGGAGCCGCCCGAATAAGTTGCCTGGTGTTCCAACATCTGTCAAAAAATAGAAACGTGTTAAGAGATGTTAAGAATGGAGTTCTTCCAGTCACTCTAGGAGAAGAGAGAGACACAGAAAGGTAAGAGATAGGAGTTGGACAAAAGGGGGGGTTACGATTTACTAATAATAAATGCATGACAGCTTCTACTATACTTTTATTTCATAAATGCAGATCCAGTTGACGATTTTTGCAGTTTTCTTGCTCATTCAAACTAGAAGCCGCTGGAGTGCCCATGGAATTGTCAATACTATACTAAGGAAAGGCCAAAGTACTGTACAAAACTGTACATGGGTAAACCATTAAAATGAAAGCTTTTCATCAAACCATGATGGTACAAAAACATGTTCCCTACATTCTTAAATAAATGTGATTTAGCAACTATATTTGGACACTGCTCCACTTTTCTCTTTTGGAGTGAAATGCACTTTCGCTTTCACAAACACTCATATTTTATTATACCCAAGAAACTACGAGTTTCTTACTAACTTAGACTCAACCAACTATTAGTAAAGTGCCAAACCACCAACTTGTGCAAGTTTGGAATCATAACTCAAAGGTGATAGATAATCAATTGCGTGACAACTAGCTGCACCTGGACCAACAATTGCTCAAATTAAGCAAAGCTTTTAAGAAAGATAGCCACATATCACCTTGTAAGTTTGGCCACCCCGCAGCTATATCTGAGACGCTTGAATTCCGATAAATCTGCACCAATGATTGAAGTTCCTTGGGTGGTCCAGTTTGACCATCAGAGCCAAGTTGCAACCCTTCTACATTTTCCACATGAAGATTATTTGTAGCGTTAAGTGCTGGTGTTTCCATTCCAAGTCCTGCCATCGCTGATAAAGTGAAGGGAACTTGGCCACAGGATGCCATTAATGCAGAACTTGAATGATTCTCCAACTTGGTAGAACAAGTAGGAATGGAAGGTACTGTATGGGCGGCACAGCTGGCCACCATATTTCAACAAGGAGAAAAGCAGTAAGCTAGCAAGTACATATGATAAATGAGGCCATAGATAATTCTCACTTGTTCCTACCATGCCATTTAACAATTAAGTTCTGTACAAGTCCTGAGAATCAATCTCTCGAGTTCAGCCAACATTTGATGAAAGAAATAAATAGGATTTAGAAATCTGAGACAGAGAGTATAACTCCAGGCAGAGAGAAGACAGAAACAGGAGTGAAAGCATGTACCCAGTGGAGTAAAGCTCCCATGCCACTTCATGGTGACTGGTTTTTTTTTTTTTTTTTTTCGAATCGACATGAAGTAAGCTTTGGCAAAATAAACAGTTTAACACAAAAGAAAGTATTAATTCTAAATGAACTCAAATTAACTCATCAGTCATCATCTAGGTCTTAGTCTAGAATAATTAAGGTGAAGGTCCACTACTTTTTACCTAACTAATCCCAACTCACGAAGCCAAAATCAAGCCCCATCCCTTTCTCCTACTGCATGGTCTTACTCCTTTAAGTGATCATACTGTGTGTGTCCCCTTTCTCTCTTTCATTTAAAAGTGTAGGTGGGCAAATGGCAGGTGACATCTGCTTTTAAGACCCTCAGTTCTTATTCAACCAGACTTGATAGACAAGAAAATTGAAATGAATCAGTAGTTGCACAATGTTGGTTGTGGACAACATTTATCTATAGACAAGATAATGTCATTCAATTTTATATGCAATCAGAAAATTCAGATATGTTTGTAATGTCTCTGTGCAATATATGCAATAAATGAGCCAGAAGCAGATCTAAAAGTTGAATATTAAATATAGAATGTGTCTATTGAATACAGGCTCTCTTTTAGAGTTACTCATGCATATAACAAAAACGTATTGAACAACCAACAAAGACAAATGACAGGGAGGAAAAAAATTGGATAAGCGATAAAATTCTCACTATTTCCCAGAATTTATTTGTGTAGGGTTGAAATTGCCTGGTGAAGGGATTCTGTGTACCGCCTGACAGCTGGGCATACGGTCTACAAAATAACTTGGGGATTGACTCATAAAAGAAATTGAAGGCTGCTGCAGAATTGGATACCCCAGAGGTGGATAATTAACTGCATTACAGGAAAAAAAAAAGTGAATTACAATGATAGTCATAATACAGAAATGGCAAAGGACTAACACTGCTAACTCTTAATTAGAGTCAATTTGGTTCAAATGGAATGGAGTGGAGAGTGAACACTTATTCTGACTCCTACCTTGGGAACAAGACTTGTGTTTGTAAAGGGATATGCCATTTTTTCAAGTGAGGTTTGGTATGGCTGGTATGCTAGAAATGCAGGTGGAATTGGATTTTCTTCTGCAAGGCCTTAAAGCTGGCAAACTAAACCCAGAACTCCCACAAGTCAAGGCACCTTTACTTCGCAACAATCAGAGAAGACACTTGTTTGGTGCTGACATTCTCTAAGTACATTGGAAGATGTTTTCTTTCAAAAAGTTGAAAATTTTCTAAACAATGATTCATGAAAAACATCCATGTACCAATTAACTAGTTAAGCTTTTCAACATGAGCTACGTAACAAAGACCATTAAACAAGTGAGGAATCATCTCACTTCCAATCAATACTCAATACATAACAAAGGTTCCTTTTCGTACGATTTGATTTCGTATATAAGGAAGTGCAATTTCACGGTGGGGAAAAAGATAAAATCCATATGATATTTCTTAAAGAGCCCTTTGGAGCCAATCTTTTGTCCTCTAATCAAAGTCTGCATTACTATACTGTAGAATTTCAATCCTTGGGCATGGTCGACATGGTCAGCAATGTCATCAATCATTAAAGGTTGTATTCATTTCAAAGGTGCTTATAGAATTGTATTTATACTTGGAATAAATCTAATACCTTTGGAATAAAGTTTTATATTGATCTTGATCCAAACCAAGAAATAAAAGAAGTGTGCCGAAAACCATTGAAAGTAATTAGCTCAAAAAGTTGACCAGCCAGATAGACATTTTATATTATGGCACCTAAAAGAGCTAAGAGAGTATATTCCCACTCATCAGTTTTTGGTTTTACAGTTTCAAATTTGTTCACGGCTTAAATATCCTACGAAATTTTGCAGAAAAACTTACCCGGCATGCAATGAATCCCACTCTGCATAGAAGGCAATGGAACCTTCTGAGGTGAAGAACTGTTCAATAGTTCGGACTGCTTCTTGAGTAAATCATTGAACAATTGGATTTGTTTGTTCAGCTTTACCCTTAGGTAGTAAGACTTGAAAAATTCTGCATTTTCTTCTTCAAGCCTCTGCCATACTAAGTTAAAGAAAAATGAAAACTTCAACATTAGAGCAATTGGATGAAGAAGATAACAATAAAATAAAGTATTGAGTAATTATGGGTTCCAATTCTACAGGTGCTCTGTGACTTGCATAATTTCATTGAATTTGCTGCTGAGCAACAATGGAATATAATGTTCCTACTACTTTTTTATTTTCATTTAAATGAACATCCCCCCCCCCCCCGGGGACCCCACGGGACAGCTCTCAAATGATATATAAGTAATTAAATCTGTCTATTCCCAACAGCTTGAACTTTTGGGATAAGTTGTGGTTTCACAGGGTATTAGAGCAGAGGTCCTAAGTTCGAATTTTGACTTTACACTCTACCTCATTTGATTAAATATTCCACGTGTTGGACCCACTTATTGAAGGAGAGTCCAACCCACATGTGAGGGGGAGTGTCAAGGATATAATATAGATAATTAAATCTACTTCTTTCCATCAATTTTTAACTTTTGGGGCAAATGGCTGTTTCACAATGGGAAACGATGTGAGAATGGGGGAACTTCTAGAGAATAAAAAGTATCTTACCCAAGGTGGTGAAGCCAGGTTCAATATTTGCAAGGCACAGAAGGGTTTCCACCACCTCATTTTTGTTCATATACAACCGCAAGCACCTTTCAATCCAGCTGTGAACCTAAACAAATGATTTATAACAAACAAAGATAAACATTGTATAATTCAGTTAACTCTCATTTAATTAAACAGCATAATCATACAGCTGCAAATGGACATCAGATCATGTTACTTACAAAATCACTTTCTTCGCATATAACTCTTCTGCTCATGTTTCTTGAAATGGATGCTGAACCAGAGTCCACCATAGAAGCCTCAGGTGAATTATTTTGTTGGTCACTGCATGGCTCATATGTTACATGCCTTGACACCTTTCTTCAGCTGAACCTTCGGATTCCTGTAAAGTTCCCTTTACTTAATGATGTGGGGAAAAAAACTAACAAGCTGGTTCTATAATTACCCCCAGTAACAAAGCCTGGGTTGGGTTCCGAAGAACCTCACCAGTATAAGGCCTGGGTATTGATTTTACATTGGCCAACCACTGCTTTTTTAGTAGGGCGATCGATAGTTCTGAAAAGACTTCTTGCAGAACGCTTCAGGTAAAATAAGAACTTTCACTAATTCTAAGATACGGATAATAGAACCTTTAACGTCATTATATCATTTCAGAGAATCACGATTACTTTAGGGTTATGGATATTCCTTGAAACTGCACAGGATGTATGACCAAGAGAACCAAAAAAGTTGATGACAAAAACTCAACTCACAGAAAGCCAGATTGCACCTGAAGTATCATAAAAGCAGTCAACTTTGATTATGTGACTTTTTGGTATGAGATTGCAATCAAAGTATACAGGCACCATGAAGATTTTCAGAGCACATATATGTACCCCACTGAGAAAGCTATTCAACTTACCTAGTATCAGTGCCAAATGCTGATGAATATCCAAGATCTATCTCACAAATGGTAGAGGAAAATTCAATGAAAAACTCCTTTTGGATAGGAGAGACCACAAAAATAGATCTCTTTTTGGGAAAGAAACCACAAGTTTTTTGTTGAAATACTTCTCTTTTTTATAAAAGGGGAAATTCGAAATTAAATATAATTTAAAATAGACTAACCCCCAAGAATTTGATGCATTACTGGACTCCTAAACCAAATAAAATAGAATTCTTGCACAATCAAAGAAATAAACTCCTATAAGGACTCAAAGTAAAGATCGACTCCCAATTAAATGAGATGACAAGATTTCAACTATGCTTTAAATTAGGTACATGGGACCTCCATCAGATGACATTGGGTCTACATGGTAATGTGTAGATTAAATAAAAATTTATAAGTAAAAATTGATGAACCCTTTAACCACTACTTGTAAACATAGGAATGGAAAGTTGAAACACCTAACCATAATGACCTTTCTTTTTCTTCTTTTGCGAGAGCAATTAGCTGTCACAAAATCTCCAATAGACTATGTCAAATGATTATGCAATATCCATATACCCATTCAGGTGAAGAATACATACATAGACTGGAAGAATCATGAATTTTCTCATTGCAGATTGAAATATGGATGATGTAAATGAGAGAAATGATAAATATGAGCAAAATTGATAACATGGAATCAACATTATAGTGGTGAAAATTGGATGCGGTTCATTGCCTCTATCGTGCACCAAAGCTCTCAAGATTAGACCATGTGTGTTGGCCAGCAAGGATCCTATTCTTTGTGGGAGAGACAAATTACAGATCAGATACCAGAACAATTGATGTCCTTTAGGCCATTCCCGTTACATTAACTTATAGACACATTCATGCGTGTGAGTAATGCATTATGAAGGGATTCGTTAAAGGCCATATAGGATGTTCCATTGAAAGTGAATAATGGCTGCACTGTTTCTTACAAGGCACTAGAAGCCATAGGCCTACTATCACTATGAATGGAGCAAATTACAAAAAAAATGGCCGCATTTCACATAATATGGAAGAAAAATACGGTGATAGCTCCAGTCACGCTACAGTTAATCCTACAACAACCCCATCCTCAGTTTGCTCATGACGAAAAAGGAAAAGAACATAATAAAGGGAAATAAAAAGGGGGGGGACAACAATTAACAATTATACCTGCTACTTTCTCTTCCAACCCCTTTGTCACGATATCAATACCATTGCATAAAAAAGAAAACGAAGAACCAGCAACCCTGCCTACAAAAGGAGTCACTGAACCCACAAAAAAAAACGAGTGAAAAAAAAAAAACAGAGCTCCAGGGTAAAAGAGATTTTAGTGGTACTGTGGCGGAAAGACGAAAGTTCTGAAGGTGTTTGTTTTCAGAGCGAATCGCCGAAAGAGACCGCAATGGTTTTTCATTTTCAGTTTTCAGATCTGTTTTTATTCGAAAGTAGTCTTCGGTATGGTTTACCAGGACTTCGTTATCTTATCACGAGGAAAGTGGAACGAAAGAGTCAGCAACGAGGAGGAGACCTTTTGAAATGGAATCCCACTGCACCGAACTATATATAGAGACTGTACTCTTCAATTTAGTGACTGTACTTTGTTCTGTAGGGTGATCGTAGTATCGTACCTCAAAGATTTTGTGCATAAATTGGCTACTTGTTAGCTACTCATTTTATGCCAAATCCCAAGACTTTTAATCAAAGATAGGTGTAATGCAATTTCATAAAGAGAAATGTTTTATCCAATCAGTTGCGAAAGTAAATTTACATATTGGCAATGTTTGATATGATACGTTAAATTGTAAAATATATCTAACATATCATATGAATCCATGTCAGTTTATAAGTTTATTTTTATAATATATCTTTATGACTGTACTACTTCTCTATAAAAAAATGCTATCTAGTCATATGAAGTTTACCGCTCAAATGACCCTCTTGATGTGGCACTATCATATGGTTTATCATGAAAAAAAAAAAAACAAACAAATACAAAAGAGTGTCTGAAAATATAAAAGAAGATTGAAATCCACTCCGATTGATTAATTACTCGATGGTCGGGAGATTAAAAATAGAACGGGTACTAAGGAGGAACTTAGGGTTTTATTTTTCATTTTATGTTTTTAAACGTCTTTTTGTGTTTGTTTTGCTTTTACAATAAATCAAGTGACACTGTCACGTCAAAAAGATTATTTAAACAGTAATTTTGAGATGTTCTGGTAGCACATTCACACTCATACATTATATCTTGACAAATTATAGAACATCCTTATTTTGTTGAGTTCATTTTTCATTAAAATATGCGTCACTTTCTACAATCAATGCCATGTATGAACCGTTGCGGATCTCCTAACAGAGTTCGTCTGTTTTTTTTTTATTTCTCAGCAAGTAAAGTATTTATAAGACATAATTTTAGTGGGGTGGGAGTCCATCTGTTCAGGAACTAGATATAAGCTTATTATGAACTGAAAGGGATTGTGGCTTCAAAATATGCTTTTCTTGAGGTAGGTTAGTGATTAGTTACATTATGAGTATGAGTATGTATCTACACAACTTAAAAATGAGAGATAGATAGGTTAGCCACCTCACAATTTCATTTTAATATTGTGTAGTTGGAATTACCCTACTTTTGTTGGGAGGGGGGTGGGGGGGATTGCACACCAAAATGTGTGATGATAAATTATTTGCATAAAACTTTAATTAGTTGGGAAATGAAAACTTTTGTGAACATAATTCTTAATAAGTTTTATTTTTATAATTTTTACTGAGTCAAAAAAAAAAGAGATAGATACAGAAATTAGATAATGCTATGTTGTTAAACAAATTCACATAAACAAAAATAAATACAATATAAACTCATGTATTTATCTTTTATTTATATGCTCCAACATTTCTAGCACATTGCAAACTCAACCCAATAGTTAAAATTTAACCATAGTTAAACATATAGGTTCCATCTCCTTACAAAATAAAGTGTATGAGGGTTAACGAAAAAACCAAACCCATACTAACTTTTTTTTTTTTCGTTTGTTATTATTATTATTATTATTATTATTTATTTATTTAAAGTTACATGGGCATCCGAGAATTCCTCTGATGTTCTTGGGCGGTTTTGACAAATAGGGGACTCTGCACGGGGATGGTCTTCTCGGATTCTAAATCTCTTCAAGTCGGAGACCTTTCTCCATTGGGTATTTACTCTATTCTCCATTTTTCGATTTTCCTTCAGAAAGCAATAAATTTTGCTGATAAATATTTCTATTGTCTGTGAAAATCACAGAATCTAGGGTTTCCTTTTGCAAAATACTGAATGGTTAAGATTTTAAATGGTGTTACTGGAAATTGAACTATACTCTGATTCCTCTGCCCCTGTAGATCCACGGCCAACTTTTTGCTGACTTGAAATTTTGAGTTCTCCATGTGAATTTAGTTTGTGAATTATCACCTTTAATGCTTCCCTAGTTCATTTTTCTGTACTTTCTTAAAGTTTTCTTCATTGTGTTTTCAATGGTTTGTGGGAAAATAAACCGTGAAGAAAAGGCGGCGGGTTTATTATTTGCTACATTTCGTGGGCTTACTGAATGTTGGCTGTAATTCAGTATTAAATGAATTATTTATTTGTTGTGTGATACAGTTCTCAGTGGTGTTCAATGTTTATCCATTATTTCAAATTTCGTGGTGTTGAGCGCTGGACATATGAGTGTATAGGCGACGCACTACTGATCCAAAAAAAGGTATAGGCCCTTTCTGAACGATTTCTTTTTTACCCGAACCTCAATTTTATGGATAAAAGTAAAAGGAAAATCTTGTTAAATAAGGATGGCTTCGTGATGTATTTGTGTTGAAGACCTATTCATTTGTCCTAGGACCATTGGATACTGATTTGGCTAAACAATCGTAACATTTCACCACTCTTCCGAATTTGACATCCATGATGGCTGACTCTATTGACCCTGACCTGATAGTAGTCTTCTCCCTTTTGGTGGCTCCACTAATCTATTAGTATTCAATGGCATAATCCTATACTTATAAAAAATGACATAATCCTATGGCCATACATAGTACCAAGATATTTTAATTCAGCCTGTAGATGACCCTTTTTGTGTATGAAACTCATGACATGGTCCCTACTCTGATTGTTAAAGGTCTAACCGTTGATCCAAAAGTTATAGGACTGCTGGATATTAATTTTGTTAAACCCTTAACCCTTAGGATCGTAACAATATGCATCGTGGGGTGACGTGCTTTTGTCTAAATAAATTAGCCATTTCAAAGTAAGGATCTTTCCTAGTTACACCATCCAAAGAGAGCCACTCTTGGTGGGCCTTACTCCTCCAGATGAACTTCCATGGAAAGCTAGTACTCTCGGGAGGGATCAATGTATTATGGTACAACTTCAACTCTGAACACCCCTCTTTTTGGACGTGGTCCACTGCACCTTGTCTTCCCCATCCTATCTCACTCCAGCATAATACAGTTGAGTATAGATTGGGTTAAAAAGATAGATATCTAAATCCTGTGCTGCTTTGATAAAGTCCACTACCCATCCGTTTCAAAATTGTAAAATGGTCTGTACTAATGCATCCTTAGCTAGATAAATGGGAATATATCCAGAAAAACCATTTTTTGAGAGGCTGATCCCTGCACCACACATCAGGCCATAATTTTATTTTGGATCTATTGCCTGCCTCATATATAACATGTCATGAAAACTATTCCCCCCAACTCCAAATATTTCGCCATAATACAATCCCATAAGACTCATTTACCTCATTAACCTTTCTCCATGGGCCATCTCTTTCATTGAGATATCGCCATAGCCACTTCCTAGAAGGGCACAGTTGAATGGTTGGATGTAATCAATTTCCTGATTCCTAACCTGCCCGTGGAGATTAGAGAACACACATTGGGGCAATTCACAAGATGGAATTTCAACTCCTCTCCCATGCCACCCCATAAAAAAATCTCTCTAAAACTTCTCAAGGTGGTTGGTTACACTTGCAGGAAGGGGAAATAGAGACATAAAGTGGGTGGATAAATGTGAAAGAGTACTGTTAATCAGACTAATATTCTCACTCCCTTAAATAAGTACTGCCTCTTTCATCCCACCAGCCTAGTTTTCACCTACTATCATTTTTCATTATTATTTTTCCTGATTCATGATCACAAATCACAATTATTGAAGACACACATCATAAAAGGGCCTTTCCCCCTTTTAATATAATCTATCAATGATTACTAAATCTTCAGATTTGTGATACTTGCATGTTTATTGCCTTTTGTTTAGCTGTTATTCATAAGGAAGTTTATACGTATTTGAGTAGTTTCAAGGTGTTGTGTCTGGTTAATTTGAAATGTGTCCATTATCGTCCATAAGTAACAAAGTGGTCCTTTTGGGTATCTTGGTTGATTTATTACACAACGCTGGGGAGCTTGAAGAGGATTTTTCTCATATAATTTGGGCAGGCTGCATGAAGTTGAGAGATGCATCTGGGATACTGTATGATTGTAGGTTACCCACAAAGCAAATGGGAAAACTTTATAGAATTGTTTTAAGGCCCAACTATACTGTATGGTTCAGACTGTTTGGCAATCAAGAAAAACTTCTTTAAAATGATTGTAGTTGAGATCAGCTTGTTAAGATGGATGTGTGGCTACTGGCAACACTAGAGAAGATAAGGATTGTTGTTATTCATAAGTGGGGCTGACACAGATTGATGATAAGATGATGGAGAGTCATTTCAAGTTGTTTGGACATATCTTCCTGTTCAATATAGTAGCATGGTTGGTTTGCCATTTCAAGTAATTGGATTTGTGGAACTCAAAAGTTCTACAAATGAATGATGTGATTTTTATCTTATTGTTCCTTACAGAAGTAGTTAAAACTTGGGATTCATGTATCATTGGCCAAAATTTGATATTAATGTCTCCTTTTTATATTGTAATTTTGATTTTCTTATTTTTGGGTTCAGGTTCATAACCATTGAAGGTTGCTTGGGGTTATATATTGCTTATATTTAGTATAGGTAGTGAGAGGAAGAAAGTACTATGGAGTGCAATAAAGATGAGGCTGTCAGGGCTAAAGAAATTGCTGAGAGGAAGTTTATGGAGAGAAATTATGCTGCTTCAAAGAAATTTGCCTTGAAGGCTCAAAATTTGTATCCCGAGCTTGAGGGGCTCTCTCAAATGTTAATGACACTTGATGTCTATATCTATTCTGAAAACAAAATAGGTGGGGAAGCAGATTGGTATGGTGTACTTGGTGTAAATCCCTTGGCTGATGATGAGACAGTAAAGAAACAATACAGGAAGCTAGCTCTCATGCTTCATCCTGATAAAAACAAGTGTTTAGGTGCAGAGGGCGCATTTAAGTTGGTTTCCGAGGCCTGGAGTTTGTTATCAGATAAGGCTAAGAGATTATCATATAACCAGAAGAGGAATTTGAAAGGATTTCAGCAGAATGCTTCAGCCCGGAGTGGTGGTCCATCAGTGCCACCCAGAGCAAATGGCTTTCATAATGTTACCGGGAATGTTGCTTCAACGGCGAGGAATAGTCATAGCAGCAATCAGGTGGGCCCCTCTTCAGTTCCTCCTCCACATATCAAAACTAATACTTTTTGGACCATTTGTAATAGATGCAGGACACATTATGAGTACCTCAGGACTTATTTAAATCACACTCTGCTTTGCCCTAATTGTAACGAAGCTTTTATGGCTTTAGAGAAGCCTCCACCTCCTAATGTTTTTAAGTCCTCTAGTTGGTCTTCTCGCAAGACGCATCAGAATTCAAGACATCATCCTGGAATTAGTAACCCATATAATGAAGGTCTGAATTCATTCAGTAACACAAACTTCCACTGGAATTCTTTCTCCGGAGGGGCTGATTTTGGTTGTACTGCTGCATCAAGTTCTGCTGCTGCTCAAGCTGCAACTGTTGTTGAACAGGCTAGTGAGAGAGTAAAGAGAGAGCGTGAGGAAGAATGGTCGGCTGCCCCCGAATGGGAGAGGAGTCATCTATTTAAGGGCACGGGTAATTCTGCCCTTAAAGGAGATGTACACTTGAAGAAGAGAAAGCTAGATGATAATTGTTTGAACAGTTATGGAGGCCATGCGGCAAATCAAATGACTATGGGAAATGGAGGAACTGGCATGGTAGGCTTGTCAGAACCAACTAGGGGTTGTTCTGGAACAGAAAGGTTTTATGGTTTTTCTGGTACTTATAATAAGTCCAACAGTGAGAGAGAATTGATGTTTTCTGAAATACAGAAAATGCTACTGGAAAAGGCTCGGAGTGAACTCCGCAAGAAACTTAAAGAATGGAGCTCATTAACTGAAGCAAATACTTCAAAGAAAGAGAAGGAGAAGGTGAAAGACAAAGAGTCTAAGAAGAAGCTGGGTGTGGTGAATGGCAACACATATGACCTGCATAAGGGGGGTGAGTCAGATGTTAGCAATAAAAGACAGCAAAACAATTCTATCTCTAACCGTATGAATGATGATACAGATCAACAGGATGTTGAACCTATGTCAATCAATGTTCCAGATTCTGATTTTCACAATTTTGACCTGGACAGATCTGAAAGTTCCTTTGAGGATGACCAGGTCTGGGCTGCATATGATGATGATGATGGTATGCCTCGTTACTATGCTCGAGTTCATAAGGTGATCTCTTTGAAGCCATTTAAAATGCGGATCAGTTGGCTTAACTCAAGAAGCAACCAGGAATTGGGCCCAATAGACTGGATAGGTTCTGGTTTCTCGAAAACATGTGGGGATTTCAGGATTGGCAGACAGGAAACGACAGAAACATTAAACTCTTTCTCTCACAAGGTTATGTGGACAAAAGGCATTCGTGGGGTCATTTGCATATATCCAAGAGAGGGAGAAGTCTGGGCTCTGTATAGAAATTGGTCCCCAGATTGGAATGAGCATACACCAGATGACTTGATACACAAATATGACATGGTGGAAGTGCTTGATGACTTTAATGTGGAACAAGGTGTGTCTGTTGTTCCTCTTATTAAAGTTACTGGTTTCAGGACAGTGTTTCAAAGGCACATGGACCCCAAGGAGGTCAGAAGGATTCCCAAAGAAGAAATGTTTCGCTTTTCTCATCAGGTCCCTAATTACTTGCTTACAGGCCAAGAAGCTCATAACGCTCCAAAGGGTTGTCGGGAGTTGGATCCAGCAGCTACCTCTTTGGAACTTCTTCAGGTTATAATGGAAGCTAAGGAGGAGCCTATGTTGAAGAACTGTGGAAGAGTCGAGGAGGAGATGTTCCAGAGTACCCCCAAAATAAATGTAGATGAGATGGTAGGGAATACCCACACAGAGAACAAATGAGATTGTAGTGGCAGTAAAGGATGACAAAATACTCCGAAGATGATGATAGATAGTGGTGCATGGCAGGGTAGTCAAGGAAGCGGATGGGTAGAAGATGCTAAAGAAGGCGAAGATTTAGGATGTGGATATCGCTGGATGCACCCCCTTCTGAAATTCTTTTGCTTTATTTTGTAAGCCTAACCCATATTGTAGAAATTGCTTATTTGGCTATTCATGGATCACAAGTGGTCCAGAGTTTTCTGGTTATGTTGTAAAATATTGACAGGTAAATTTCATATGAAAGGCCATGCACGACCATACTAGATCACCATCAGGTCTTTTTGCAAGCCGAAGATCTTTAGGAGATAAAGGTTACAGCCTTGATGTCTCAAGTATTTCATCAACTGAGGTGGATGCTTCCCACCTTACTGGATAGGTTTTTTTTTTTTTTTTTCAGATATTGGTAAATGCTATTTGTGTGAGTTGCTATCAGCAAGGAGGATTGGAGTTGGATCCATGGAGATTGGGATGTCTTCACTAATTGTTCAGATCCCACAGCTATTCTTTTTTGGGTTGTGACAATTTGTCCTAATGAATTGTCCTTGCTTTTCTTTTTTTGGGTTAAAGAACCGTGACTATGCAGTGTATGCAAGGGTTCATGCTCTCATATTTTTGTTCTCCCCTCGTTTTTTGTCTCGTGGGCATGAACCTATGAATCAATCGTTTTGCTTTATATTTTAAAGACGAATGGAGGTGTCAAAAATCAAGTACTAATTTTTTTTAGAGTATGGATAAATGGTACTCTCATCTTATTATAGGATGTTATGTCAATTAAAATTAGTACAATTTTAATAATATGATATAGTATTATACGATAAGAGTACCACCTCGTCCATACTTGTCTAATAAAAAAATCACTGACCACCCAGAATGTCAATTAGTTATCTTACATGTATGTATATAAAAGATCATTCACTGTATATGGCATTTTCTACTTTGCAAGAATAGACTGGTGAGTTTAATCTTGGATTTTATTGACCCAATATTAATGTACGTGATTGATATTGTTCATCACAAATTTTCTCAATCCCCAATTACACTTGCTAATATATCATATTTTAAGTAATAATCTATTTAAATTGTAAGCACATGCATTCACTAAAAATGTGTTATTTAAAATGCATCGCATTAGCAAATTTGATTGAAAAATAGTATTGTTCTTTTTAGGAATTGAAAGACAACTTCTCAATTCCTCTATCCATTTAGAATGGAGGAGTCCTACAAATTCCAATATTGCATTAGTATAGAAACACATATATAATTGTAAAACACACGTTAGGGGTAGGCGGTAGAGCTCTACCACCCGCCACCCCGCCCGCCTGGTTGAAACTGGGGGCCAGGGCCCAAGCTAAGGCGTACCCGGCCAGTAATCTCTCTCTCTCTCAGACACGCACACAATTTTCTTTAATAAAACGACACCGTTTTGGAAAAAATTCCGAAATAACGTACGGTATTAAGTCCGAACCATCTACCATCCCTAGTTTATCAGTAAGGAAATTATTTGCAA
This sequence comes from Juglans cinerea, assembly GCA_961763995.1. Taxonomy (NCBI): domain Eukaryota; kingdom Viridiplantae; phylum Streptophyta; class Magnoliopsida; order Fagales; family Juglandaceae; genus Juglans; species Juglans cinerea. Next base: position 1,274,522 of record CAUIVZ010000011.1, on the reverse strand, counting down.
GGAAAGTAGAACCAATGCTAATCACATAATTCAAAGAAAATAAACTCATTGGTAATAAAATTATTTACAACGAAAAAGATTTTCATTGGTAATATCAAGTCCAGATGCTGCTACTAAACATTATTATTTGCGTGGAACTATACTGACAAATGCAACTAGAATGGATGCCACGTATAGTGTCAAGTCCGGACTAATAACCATCCCAAGTCAAAAATTAATTGCAAGGAAAATAAATTCGTTGGTGATTGAGTTAATATTTGTAATTAAAAAGTTGTAGTTGGTAATATCAACTACTTTGTAAGGAAAGTCTGGATGTTGCTATTGAACATGAAATATAAAATGCAACGAAAATCATGTGGGGTTGCTAATAACTTGAAAAATAACCAATTGCCAGTAAAAGATCATTGCAATTTGCATCTTATTATTTGTAACAATAAATGTAGTCGTTGCAAATAATAAATGTAGCCAAGACATAAATGATTAAGTAAAAGTAAAAGTAAAATAGTGTTATAAATCGCAGGTTTGCCGGCTAATGTGATGCGCAATGCAATAATATCTGGAGACTGTACATTCAAGTTTTCATTATCCTGAAGAATCACTAAAGAAATATTCTTGTTCTATAATAATTAAGATTGTTGATTCGGATTTCGGACCGGATATCTGGATATACCCGACCCAAAACTCGGATTTCAAACTCTGGCCAGATTTCAGATTTGATATACTCGAGTTATGACCCTCGTCCTGTAATTAGGCTTAGAGTTAGACACTCGTCCTGTAATTATATTCATTGCAAAAATTATGAGATTCTTCTTTTCTTCAAAGGTCATAATTTCGTCAAAGATCATTTAGAGTTTATATTCAAACCAAAAATAGAAAAATCAATCCACAAATTAATTAAGACTTGCAAATCATCAATGATGTGTAAACTCAATAACATCAGCATTAATGTGCTTTTAATTTGATAATATAATTTAATAGTACTACTCTCTTAGCTCTCTGCTGAAGTCACTGGAAAACTCTAAGATCACATGCATTCTGATTCAGATACCAAGAAAAAAAATGAAATGTTCATCACATGATCACATGGTTTCTGTGAGTATGTAATTACTCGTCTAATATTCTGATGCCACAAGTACTTCACTTTTGAAAAAGACGAATGAATGAACGGATAAGAAACAGAACCAAAAGCTAGCAAATAAGATCAAGAATCATGCATACTGAGATATATTAAATGATGCAACAATATTTAATCTGCATTTAATTAAATGAAACCCACTTTCTTCTTTAGTGCATGCTAACATGGGGCCGAGATGATCCTCAAGAAACCACGCCAAGATATATATATATATATATATATATATAGGTAAATTAGCACAAATAAATTTAAAAAAATTAAAAAATATTGTAATTAAGATAGTGTACGTGTACTATATAATATGCTGTTACCAATGGTGCTTGTAGAAATTGTACGGATTTGAACCTCTATTTGTCCTTCCTAATATTTAATTAACAGGAAGAATATAAGAGAAAAAAATCTGAGAAGAATTAGATTAGAGATGTATGTAGCAGCAATTGGCTGTTGTGTAAATGCTGCATAGTATATGCCACAATATTATTTGCATAGTTTAAAAAAATTATAATAATTAGATCAGATGAGATGAATTGAGATAAACTTATTATTCAAACAAGACTGAAGGTTGTATAGACATGCATGATAACTATTTAATATCGTATTCGTTTTCTCTATAGTTTTCTCTATAGAGTAGACCACCCAATTTGAATAGTGAACTAAAAAAGATCTCAATTTAACGCTTTACTACTTTCTTTATCACTACAATAAAAAAGATTTTTTGGGACGATTTTGTTTTGGAACGAAATGAAAATCATCCCAAAAAGTGAGATTTAGGGACGAATTTCATATTTTGTGCCAAAAAAATGACGGAAGAACTATACCATTCGAACAGTATAGTTAGGGACGAAATATTTTGTCCCTAATAATGAAACCGTTCAAATGTAATGTTTTAACGTTTAGACGGTTAAATTTAACCGTTCGAACGTACATTTTGGCGCGTTAAGTAAAATTATTATAGTGGGAAATTGCTCTACCGTTCAAACGTACTCAAGAACGTACTCAAGAATCACATATAGTCATATCCACACTAGTCAATAGTATAATTGAAACTCCTATTAAATTTAACGCTATCCAATTATACTAAACTATATATATAGTGTTAACATAATTCATCTAGGTTTTGTAGCACTTAATATAGTATCATCAAGAGATACAACTTTTTATAGATACTTATTTTTATCTACCGGTTGTAAGCTTATATATGTTAGTGAGTGGCATTAAATCTCTTAAGACGACAAGAGATGGTTTTAGAAAACAATGTGTAGCTACCTTAATAAAGTTCACTAAAACTAAAAGGTTAATCATGATAATTAAGTGCATCTTTGGAAATTGAAAAGGTTTGAAGAATTTTCAAAACTTTTAATATTAACACAAGCTTTAATCCAAACATTTTTAGATCTAAAGAAAGAAATTTCTTTTCCTAGAAAAACTCTTATCCAATAATTTGACTAGATTTCATTAAAAAAAAAACATAAAAACAAATTTTACAAAAAATTAAAAAATAACAAATGATATCTCAAAACTAATTTTTATCTCCAAACAAAATATATCTAAAAAAGAATTAATAAATTCTTATTCAAGAAGTTCTCAAAAATCTCGGAAATTCAATAAAAATATATATTCAATTTAAAAAAAAAAACTCAATAACTTTCTAATCTAACAAACAAGTGTACATACTTTTTTAAGTTTATAATATATTTTTTTTTTGTTTCTCAAAATATTTTTCATACTTTTGTGCATTTAATATATGACATTTCTCAAGTTTACCCTCCAATATATGCGGGAAAACTGTGCAAGACGATAATTTATACTAGGGCTGTGCAGAAAACATTTGGACCCGGCCCGTCCGTGTGGCCTGACCCGACCCGACCCGACCAAAATAGCGGGTTGAAGTAATGTGCGGGTCGAACCCGCTAAAACCGCTATAAAGAAAAAAAAAAGGGCGATTGACACTTGAAATTCAATCTCTTCAAACAAAAGCTAAGAAACCCTAGCCTCCATCAAGAACGACGTTGCCATCTCCAGCCGCTGCGGCCTCTATGGCTTCCATCAACGTAAAATCGCAACCCAGCTTAGTTCAAACATCGGCAACCTTTGAAAAAGTCCCAAAACCTTCCAAATCCAGACACGGCTTCCATCACGCTCTCTGTTTCTCTGCCATGGCTACTGTTGAAGCTTCTTCGCATGCCCCAACACCGTTGCTGAAAGATGAGCTTTGAGCCTTACCACCTCATCATCGTCCAAGATGGTGATCCTTTGAAGACCATCAACGTCCCTGATGGCTTCGATTACGAGCTCTATAACCGCAACGACATCAATAGGATTATGGGTCCCAAAGCCTCCTGCATTTCCTTCAAGGACTTTGCTTGTTGCTGCTTTGGGTGTCTAAGAAGAAGTATATTTTCACAATTAAGGGCGACTGCTTTGTAAGTTCTTTGATTTATGGTGCTAATGGGTTTGGTTTTCTGGTATGAAGGTGCAGATCTTGCACGTTGCTTGTTTTGAGAATTTTAGCTTGCTTTTCTAGCTTCGATTTTCCTTTATTTTCCCTAGAAAATTTGAAGTGATGGGGTGAAGATGCTTTCAAGTTGTCTGTAATAGTGGGCGCTGGTTAAATTTGAAAATTCAGGAAATGGATTATACATGGATATGTAAGGTTTTTTTGATCTGTTTGTACACGATTCGGGCTCCCATTTCCTACTTCCAATGTCGGGTCGGGTCGGCCCATAGCGGTTTGGCCCGTTTTAAAGTCGGGTTGGATCGGATCGGGCCCAAACATGGACCGGGTTGGTCGGGTTGCAGCCCTAATTTATACCTCATTTGTTATTATTTTACTATTTAATTAATTTTTTTTCTATTTTAATTTACATTAAAAATTTTAAAACATGATCTTCTTATATAATCTAAAAAAAAAAATAGATTCAATTAACCAAATAATCATGTAATTTAATTAAAAATAAATTCAAAATTTAAAAAAGTACTCAAAAGAAGGTCAATTTTTATAAAATTAAATTTATTATTAATTAAATTACATTATTACGTTAGTTAATTAAATTTATTTTCTTTTAGATTATGTAAGTAAGTCATGTTTTGATATTTTTAATTTAAATTTAAAAAGCAAAATTGAAAAAAATAATAACTGAATAATAAAATAGTAATAAAAAAAGATAAGGGTATCATTATCCTAATTAAAATACTACTTTTTTTAATCTGCAAACGAAAATGAAATTGTATATATAAATTGTTTTTTTTAAAAAAAAGGAATTTTTTTACTGACGAAAAACCCGCCACAGAAGAGTTGACCCTTTCGAGCCTGCTACCTATCACGTGCATCTGACCTAGTACGCACGGTACATCGTCTTAACTTTGGAAAGACGCGCGCTACACAGTACACACTCTCTTTTACCGAGAGTGTGTTGTACTCTCCATTCTTTTATTTTGATGAGAAATATACGGTTCTTTTTATTTTTTTTAGACGGAATAAAATCTATCAATTTCATTTGTAATATAAGAGTACACTATTATTTGATCATTTTGTTTCTAAAAATAGATTATTGTGATCGTTATATTAGTCACTAGTCAATGTACAAATATACTATTTACTTTAAGCCTATTATAATTTTAAAAAAAATCAATCTATATACTAAGTGATGTGGCAAGTTCCCACATTATATATACTTTCATGTGTTAATAAGTCAACTTATAAATATGTATATATATACATATATATATATATATATATATTTTGAATTGTGATTAGATGATAAGTAAAAAGAAAATTTTTTTCTTATTAGTTACTATCTACAATAGCTGATCTGTATAATTATTCAAGTAAAAATCACGAAAATATTGGACTAGTTTGGATACTAATGTATTTTCATATTTCATTCTCAAACATTACTTAAATACAAAAATATTTTTTAATTTTAAATTCTCAATTTTTTATCTAATTTTTACCTAATCATTATCCAAACAAAAAACATAAAAAGTAATACAATTTTTTTAAATTTTAATATAAAATTATATTAAAAAATCATATTCAAATATTTTTGTAATTTATAATATTTTTAATTCTTTATTCAACTTTTCTTTCTCATTCCTCAAAATTCAATAAAAAATTTTAACTCAAATTATTTTAATACTATTTATAAATCATTTCACTATTATTCACATCTATTTTGAGATATTTAAATGTCCCAAAAAATTCTAAATATATAAACCAAAAGTTGAAAACATATAGAGTAAAGAATTTAAAATTAGAACATAAAGAGTATTTATTCAAAAACAAATCACAAAGACTATCTTCTAATTTAATCAATTTTTTTTTAGGTAGATTAATGAGGATTTGAGAGTGTTGTACACGTTCCTTGAAAGCACTTGGGGTATGAGTTTTAAATGACCGTGTGGAACCCACGTAAGACGGGGGAAGTTTCGAGAAGTGCGAGTTCTAACAAATCGAAGACTAGTTCGAATTGATTACGAAAAGAAGAAGAAAACAGGTTGAACTTGACCCGTCTTTCGAACGAGTTTCGTTCCTTTTTTGTTTCTTTTTTTAATTTGAATAATGGTAGGGCCACTATCCATTTACTACTCAATTTATATTTATTTTTTTATTTTACTTAATGATTAAAGAAATGATTATTAATAAAGTTATATATTTTTTAAATTTTTTCTTAGTGATTAAGGATGTTAAAAAAAATACTTAAAAAAATAATTAAAAAATTAAAATACATTTGTGTAGTAAATGAGTAGTAATAGAGTAATAACCGTATCACTACCCTTTTAATTTTGTTTCATGGTTCTTTTCTGATTTAGAGAATCTTTGTTAATAATTCTCATCTCATTTTATTATATCTCTTTTTCTTCTTAGACATTATTAAATACAAACACTTTTAAACTAATTCAAACAAAAAATATTTCAACTTTTTTAAATCTCAAAACAAAAATTATATTAAAAAATTATATTCTAACAATATTTTTTATTTAACTTTTTCTCTTTTTTTCCAAAACTCAAAAAATACTTAATTCAAATTATCTCACTACTATTCACAAACCATCTTACTATTATTCACAAAATTCTCATAAATTTTTTCTGGCACCGTCTTGTTTATAAATTTTTGGTTTATTTTTTGTTTTTTAACTTTTCCTCTCCACTAGTTTGGTATAAGCTTGGTTTCGCTTTTCGACGATCGATTGTCTACACGCACCCCACCATACTACTTCTTAGTTGCCAATCTACTTTGTACAGTATGGAACCGTGGCAAAAATATCGATGCATGATCCTCACCTGCGGATTGTCCCGCGCATAGCCACCACGCACCGTTGCGTCGGAACACATTTGATGGCTCCACGCGTCATACCAATAGTTTCATCACTCCAAAATCTATTAGATCTAACCTACCCCATCTCATTATCGTCGGTGGTCTGTGCCACTCGATGTTGGTCATCCTACTATATTTTAACTTTCCTGATTTTGAAGTTGGGGATATCAATTTCTTTTGTGAAAATCTCATGCCAACAAATTGCAGTGCGCCACCAACAACCATCGCCTCCAATAGTGGCAGCAAAGTTTACACAACAAACTGTAAAAAATCATCATCTAAGATGGCACCCTCTTTATAGGGAATGTGTGGGATCAAATTTCAATGCCCTAATCTCTTGCCATGCATATATCTCCTATAAAATAATTATTTGCTGTAGGAAGAATCCACTGTTCATTACTAATAAAGTCCGAAATGCTGGCATGTTTTACCTCATTTTTTTTCATAGATAAGATGAGATGAGTTGAGATTAAAATTAAAAAGTTAAAATAAAATATTATTAGAATATATTTTTTTAATATTATTTTTGTTTTGAGATTTGAAAAAGTTGATTTTTTTTTTTGTGAAAATTTTAAAAAATTGTAATAATGAAATGAGATGAAATGGGTAGGTAGAGAAGAATTATAAAAACAAAGGAGACCCTGCCTACGAGAGAAATAAACTTTACATAAATGATATTGCATATCGAAGGGAATAATTGCACCACTCATCCATTGATAAGCCAGTTGAATGATCCTTCAAAAAGAGGGACTACACCATTACACTTTCGTGAAGGTTGCTCAAAGCAATAAGATAATGATGAGAAGTGTTACTTAAAAACACTAAAATAAAGTTTCCGATATGATAATAATGTTTTTTTTTTTTTAAATTTTTTTACTTATGCATTAAAACTAAACAGAATCGACATCCAACATAAAATTAGAGAAATTTGTTCATAAATTAGGTCTTGATGTTTTGGCAGTTAACTTCTATTAGATGAAAGAAATTCAAATCACTATTAGGCCTTATACCGAGATAGTGATAGACATATGATGTGAATTCTACTATACTTATAATCGTTGAAATAAATATTATACGACTTATTTCATATGTCGTCGTATCTCTCACATCCTAAATCTTAAAACTCGGATATAACTCTAAAAAATCAAGTACATATAAAAAAGAAAGTTAATTAGCATAAGTGATACCGTCTTTAATTTATTTTATTTATATTTTTATATGATATCTATATAATTTTATTTTTATATAGACTTTGACATTAATTTAATAATTTATCTTCTTATATGTACTTTGTTTCCCAAAACAAAGAATCTTGACTTCATCCTACCTATTTTTATTTAAAAGCTGTCTGATAATTATTCTAAGTTCACGAACTAATAATAATAATAATAATTTGTCACGCGGTTTGCAATAATAAATAGCCGACATTTCTATGGCAAAAGAGCCAAACATAAAATAAAACTAATAAATATGAGGCCTTGCAGTCAAAACTATGGCATGATCGTAAATCTAAGCCATTGCAAGCCCATTTCTAAATATTTACAATACAAAACTACTAGATAAATAAAACAAAAGTAAATTAATAAATTTATTATAGTATTACATTATTATTTATTACATCAAGCCTTCATAGATTGATAATATGAAGGCTTCAGCCCGCAGGTCTGCAATGGCGGTGTGATTCTCATTAACGCTCTTCCTCCTCCTCCTCCTCCTCCTCCTCCCCCTCCGCTTCCTCTTCTTCTTCTTTACTAGATATTTCTCTCAGGAGCTCTTATTGGAGACCCTCTTATGCCGGCTATCGGAGCTCTGTTTCCCGGCCAGACGAGTCAATCTTAGTGAGATGGTGATTTTTAAGTGAGAAAAGCTAAGACCGTTTGGTTTGGTTAAATATTTGTGTAAATCAATCAAGATGAATGGGAAATTTAACGGGATTGGAAATGGAGAATTCAGCGGCGTGGAGTGCGAATTCATACGGAGGTTCCATCGCCACCAGCCCGGCGAGAATCAGTGTAGCTCCGAGCTTGTCAAGCGCATCAAAGCCCCAGTTCACCTCGTAAACTCTCTCTCTCTCTCTCTCGACGTGTATATATGCATGTCTATGTGTTACATCGATTATAACACGTATAGCCGTATAGGTGCACATCTATGAGTATGTGTTTGTTTAGGTTGGCGGATGCATTGGAGGGTCAGTTCCGTGAAGAATTTGGGGGATCGGTGTTTGAATATGTTATTGTTGGTATTCCTTGGGGGTTTTCTTGGTAATTCGTCTAATGTTTGACCGAAAGTTTTTATAGTGGTTGATCTTGATCTGCGATATATATCGTTTGCGCTTCTTGATATTTATACCTGAATTTGACGATCATTTATACTCTTGTCTTTTTCAATTTATTCTCTCTCCTTCTGTGTATGTTTGGTTGCTGAGAAAATTGAGGGGAGCGTTTTCAAGTTTCTGAGAGATTGCGAACTTTAAAACTTAGGAACTAGAAATCTTTGTAAAGGTGTAATTTTTTTAGCTCTGCTGACTTTCGAAACTAATTACAATGGCTACATTGCTTTAATTCAAGTTTTTGGTTTTCTTGGGTTCTACAAAGTGAAACTTCGACTTTTCGAAAATCTGAATTTCATTTCTTGAAATTGTTTCCTATACCTAGACGTGCCGGCCAGTAATTGGTATCTTTGTAATATCTTGGTTTTCTGGGTTTTGTAACTTGAACATCCTTTGTTCTGATTGGCTGCAATGGTATCTATGGTAGTTTTTGCGGAAGATTCTTTTGGTTGCCAAGGAAAGATATTTGACTAAGTTAGATTCTGCATTCAACGTTAAGAAATGTTTGCATGGCGCTCTATTTTTTAGTCTTAAAATATCTTATGCTTTCTCTCCAACTGAATACTGGGTTAACATGCGTTTGAGTTACTCATCCAAAAAAAAAAAAAAAAAAACCAACGCATGTTTGATGGGGTCCTTCATGAAATAAATAAATTTGCCTTACCCTGACTGCTTAAGATGAGTATACATTAAAGGGGATATTGATAACGATAGGTTTTTCTGATGAAGAAACGAGTTTTGTTCATTCAGAAGTTTTGGAAACGTGATTGTTGGAATGTTGTATTTGAGTGCGCCTTTTCATTTTTGATGTTTGATATATTCCACCAGGTTTGGTCTTTGGTGAGGAGATTCGATCAACCACAGAAATACAAGCCATTTATCAGTAGGTGCATTGTGAAGGGGAACCTTGAGATTGGGAGTCTCAGAGAAGTGGATGTTAAGTCTGGGCTTCCTGCAACTACAAGTACAGAAAGACTGGAACTTCTTGATGATGATGAGCATATACTTAGCATCAAGATAATTGGAGGGGATCACAGACTTAGGGTATTAAATCTCTTAATTTTCTTATTTAACTCTTTATTCACTTGCCAAAAAGAAGGCTCTAGAGCAAATATGGACTCATATCATACAAATCAAGCTCTGGTGCTCGTATGTTGCTTATAAGTTTAAATAATGAGTTGAGAAAATTTTAAATCAATTGATTAGTTTTAAAAAAGTGAGTGGTTGGAAAAAGTTATAATTATACAAATTTCAATAGAGTTCTGCTGATATGAATCAATCAGCTCCACGGGCTAAGTTTGAGGATTCTTCATGGAGGGCTATTATGACCTAGGATCTTAGTAAGATAAGTTAGATCCAGTTTGCTGTCCAGCTTGATATTTTAGTTATGTTATCATGCATAAGCCTAAAAGAGCCCCAACATGTATCTTTTTTATTCTTTGGCTATTTCAGAACTACTCATCCATTATTTCCCTCCATCCGGAGATCATTGATGGAAGACCAGGCACTCTTGTGATTGAGTCGTTTGTTGTGGATGTGCCTGAAGGGAACACAAAGGACGAGACATGCTACTTTGTGCAGGCCTTGATCAAGTGCAATCTGAAATCACTTGCTGATGTGTCAGAGCGGCTTGCAGTGCAGGATCGAACTGAACCCATTGATCGGATCTGAGAGTTGGGGTTGAGGATGTGGTGGAGGCTGGGACTGCCATGGATGAAGATTCTGCGGCTTTCATTTCTTGGAAGCTTTGGAGACAGACTGGCAATAGTACTAGTTCCATCTTCAAATACATACGTGCACATTTTCCTCGTCTTTGTTATGTTATTTGAATTGCTTCCAGAATTATATTCTGGATTTCTCATCTTTACTAGGTCAAGATCCACAGCATTTTTAACGGTTTCTAAAACTGTTCATGAATGGAAAAGGCTATAAAAGTAAACAAATTGGGGAAAAAAGCTATTCTGTTTTTTCTTTCTCACTGTTTTCCCAGGTCGTGTCCAGTGGTTGTATGCTTTTGTGGTTGTACATATGTGCCAGAAAGAGGTGATGTTTGTATATTTGGCTATAAGCTGTACTAATCGTAGTTTCAAATTGCATTTAATGAAATTCTGGCGAAAACTAGGAGTGATTCAAAGTAGAGTTCTTGTAATTTCTATTTATATATAATATATTTTTGTCTGAGCCTGTAATTGCTATTTATCTGTATCTAAGTTCCTGTTTTTCATGTTAGAAAAAGATGGTTGGGAGAGTAAGGCTTCTGACCTTGAAATGGTAAAACAGCAGGAAATATGTTTTGTAGGTAAAGGTGTTGATATGAGGTTTGCAGCTTTCGACATTGTTATGCAAGTCTGGTTTTCCAGTCGGGAATGGGGATTTGTTCTGTCGAAGTTCAAGGCTTAAAACTAAAAATTTCATACCTCTTGCATCAGTCGTCGGTTCGGGATTCTCAACAGTGGCTACAAGAAACAAAGAAATGGTTAATGGGCAGTTCAAATGATTCGGAACATCAAATTAAGGTGTTGAAAAGGCTGATTCCGAGAAGAGAGCTTTTCAACCGTTCTACCCAGATGTCGATGCTATACTAAAAAGGTGGTGAGTCTATAAAGAATGCACCATGCTTAAAAGATCATTCTCACGAGTACAATGAAAGATGGGTATTGGTTCCCTAGTAAGAGTTTTAGAAGGAGAGGTCTTAGCTGCAATGAGTGTTCCAATCAAAAACATCACAGACCCCACGGTGGCAGAAGCAGTAGCCCTTTGGAAGACTCTGGATTTCTGCAAGATGATAGCAAGCTTTAACTTGGTCCTGGAGGGGGATTCTCTACAGGTTGTGGAAGCTGTTCGAAGGGGAGATGAAGTAGTCAATACAATATCTAAGAAGACAAGCAGATGAGGCTGCACATAGGCTGGCGAAAAAGGCTCTGGCTCTGGAGTCAGAGCTCATATGGATGGAGGGCTATCATAGTGATATAGTTGAAGTTGTCATTAATTAATGAGAAAGCATGTAATAGTTGATTTATTAATAAAAGGTTCTATTTTGTCCAAGAAAAAAAAAAGAGTACAATACAAGAGTTCCTGTAATCTCAAATCTGTCCTTACCTTCAAAATTTCACCCAAAATGGGGTAATAGTTTAAACAATACAGGATTTCTCCAACTAATACATTATCCATCACATCGGCTGTATGTCAGACAAGAGGCCAGAACGTTGCTTCAGAGATACTCCGGGAGCGTGTATGAAGACTTCCATTGGTGTATCTTATAGCAGAAAAGAGAAAAGGGGGATTGGTAGTGGTACAAATAACCATCTATGGTGCTTTAAATAAACTGTACAGAGCTCCCCTGGAGTTGCAGATTTCTGAAAAAGAAAAGGAGCCAAATGCTAAACCAATACAAAGTTCCCTTCTTGTTCTTGTTGCTCGGGCAGCCTTCCTTCACGGTACGGAAGAAGAATGCGCTTTATTTCTTCGGCACCTAGTGTCTCATAGTCTAGAAGTGCATTTGACAGCGAATGTAATGCCTTCTCATGCTGAATATAAGTGTAAAAACAAAAGTTAGCCCATACTAAAATTTGCTAATTCCAACCATCAATGTCCATCATAGCCAAGGAAGGATCCGAGTCGACAATATTTTAAGCACCAAAATGAAAAATTCCAGAGACATGCACGCAGCACGATAGATGTACTTAGGAACCCAGATCCTTCTGAGCAATGCCAATGACAGAGGCTAAACTTGGGGGACCTAGACTCATACCATTAACATATAAAGCTGGTTCTAGGTTTTCTTAAAATGTATATACAGTCAATTGGAGTGGCCTTCATATATGTTGAGATGCAAAACTAAAGGGAGGGGAAGAAAGTAAGCTACAATGAAGTGCAACTTTAGGACAGATCTCAAGGTCATGCACAATGACACAGATCATGTTACTTGGTGACTCAATATTAGTTTCCCAAGTCTACAAGGGTCAACGAGTGCTTAACATGACCTGAATTAAACTATACCTTTTAAACTGCTAATGCACCCTTACATTTATGGATGAATCACCTTTCCCAAGCCTTTGAAATAAACCATATTGAAGGACTCGTCTCCAGAATATTTTAAGAGAAGGCCTTATAAAGGGAGAATGAGGTGTTATGTGTGGAGTCTCTTCCCACTCTAGTCTAAGCTTCGCAGTGCACTGATGCTGCATTTGGCTTGGAAATATAATTAATCTAGGAATCTAATTTCATGGTATTACATCTCATGGATTTTCAACTCCACAAAAATATAACTCCATCACTTGATTCACTTGGATCAGTTGGAATTCACCTGGACTTAAGAATTAGAGAAACAAATCGATTGGTTATTCCTCTCCGTTCGTATCTCTTTTGCCAATTTCTCTTTTGCCAATTTCGGTCTCGATTAGTTTACAAGATTGAATGGCCAATTCTCCTCTGGACCATAAGGATAACCGAATATATTTTTTCTTATATTGCAGCTCTCATTTTTCAAAAGAAAGAAAATACTACAAACAGATGAGAACTAAGGGACAAACCTTCTTTAGCAAGGCTTTTACACGGTCATATGCTTCTCTTAAAAGTTTCACCACCTGCACAACCAATGAAAGAAATTTAAATAAACTAAACGTATGTCTACCATTATTAATAAATCCCAAGAACCCAGATTCCACAAACATACTTCAGCATCCATACGTGATTGCATTTCTGAACTTGGCTGCTCATTGATGTGAACTGGCCCGATCGTGTCACTCATCCCACAATTTGATACCTTAAATAGGAAAGATGCACTCAAGAAGCAATTGAAATAGGAAATTCTTCTGTTTAAAGCACACAGAGTGGTTCAAGTCACAATTTTTTTTATATGCTGATTTTCATAGCCAAACGAGTAGGTTGCAGGAATTGAGAAGACAATAAACTGTAGTGTAAATACCATTACCATGGAGCATGAACCTACTTTAATTATATTTATAACCATATAGGAAATTTTATAGGTTCCAAGAATATTGGAAATGATCCCAAGTCTCAGGCGAACATAGATTGTTCAAGGCATTAAAATGGAAAATACCATATAGTGGGCTAGCTCTGTAGCTGTGTGAAGGTCACTACTAGCTCCTGTTGTGACCTGGTCCTGACCAAAGATGAGCTCTTCTGCAACTCTACCTCCCATACAAACATCGAGACGGGCTAATAACTGCTTTTTGCTAATTGATGTCTCATCACTTGAAGGAAGCTGAGTGACCATTCCTAAAGCAGATCCACGAGGCATGATTGTTGCCTTGTGTATCGGATGTGCGCCCTCTGTATTGAAGGCAACAATCGCATGGCCACTCTCATGGTATGCAGTGAGCTGAGAGAAGCTTAAGAAATGTCAGGAAGGATGCCTGTGCATTTGGGGATTCTAAATAGATGATTCCCTGGAAACTGTAAGAGTTTATTGTCATGCAGATGCAATTCTATATAGTTTGCATGCTGCATGCAGTCATCGTTGACTTAAGAAAAAAATGGTCAAAATTTAAACATTGCCAAAACCCCACCCACCTATCTATTCACTTCTTTGTGCACTAAACTGCACCTTTTCCATCAAGCAATAAGATGTTTGATATCATCTGCATGACCTACCTACGATATAAGATGTTCTGAAGATATTTCTATTCCGGTGCCTCGTGCTTAAAAGTTGTTGGGATGCCAGCATTTTGATCCACTTGATCAAAGATCATATAGAAATTTGAGATGGCAAAATCAAACGATATACCGAGGTTCTAATTTTTCAAAACCATGGGTTGTAAAACATACTCAACCTACTTATAAAAAAAAATTAGACTCAACCCAACACATTGAACAAGTGATTCTATGGGTATATAAAATCATACTTCAGCAATATAAGCCACAGGTTACCCTGGACTGGCTCATAAGGAAGCACCCGCACCTTCTTTGACTCTTCTGACATGAACATTGTTTTCCGCTCTGTACCCATCATGATCCTGTCTTTTGCAAATTCCAGCTGAGAAGCTGTTAACTTTTCTGCACCTTCAACAGCAGCTTTAATGGCAGCAATATTAACCAAGTTTGCAAGATCTGAGAAAAAAAAAAGTGGGGAAAACTCAAGTTGGCAGGACGCTTGGAATATTTCATGAGGAAATGAAACAAAATATTAGTTTCATGAATTGAAGGAAATCAACTGTCGTTTAGTGCAATATGGGAAACTCACCTGCCCCATTGAATCCCGGAGTACCACGAGCAATTGCCTTTACATCTATCTCGTCAGCCAATGGTTTATCCTGTAGATAGTGCTCCAATATCTCTTGACGACCTCGTACATCTGGATTTGGAACAACAATCTAAAACAAGAATATTTGTTAGTGATTTCACTTTGAAAGTATAGAGAACTTAAGCAAAAATAAATTGATAGAAAAATCCAGATATATCTAATCAGACTACAGTTAATTTTAGTCAAAAGACTAGAGTTAACTAGTGGCAGGTCTATAAAATCAAGAGGATTAGTGAAGAAAATAAGAAAAATTCTGCTCATCATGATTCATCCCTACACAACACCCCACACATAATTTGTTTATTTTTTTTCCCCGTAGCAAGTATGTGGTGTAGGGATGATGAGTAGAAGAACTCAATTAATTTAGCAGAAATAAAACCAAAAAAAATAAAAAAATAAATAAAAACAAATGTAGTGTGTGGGATGATGAGTAGCAAAGCTCAGAAAATAATATTCAAGAAAGTATTTGAGCTAGATACTGTAGCTAGACTTGACAACTGATATTTTTTGTTCTCAAGATTTAGAGATTGATATGGCCACAAAAACCAAAAATGCAGACCAAATTTCTAATGCAGAAAGATTTTGTCTGAAGTAGAAAAACATTTCCATAAGACAATAAGAGTCCTTAGGCGGTGACAACTGCCAAAAATGGCCTAAATTTGCAAAGTCAAGATAATGTCAAAATGTTACATGGTAGTCCATAATGTCAAAATGTTACATGGTAGTCCATAGATGAAAGAACTTACATGCCTATCAAATCTACCAGGCCTTGTTAAAGCTGGATCAAGAATATCAGGCAAGTTTGTTGCAGCCATTAATATTATACCCTACATAAAAATGTCATTCATCTTTAGAAACGTAGAAAGCAACTCTAAAAACTGTAACATGTCTAGATGTACCTCATTCTGTTCAAAGCCATCCATTTCAACAAGCAATTGATGCAATGTTTTCTTGGTATGGCCTTCCCATTGTTTTCTTGTGGACCCAACAGCATCTATTTCATCAATGAAAATTATACAAGGAGCCTAAGAAATATGGAACAGTGTGAATGACATGATCAGAAACATATACCAAAGCAACATATATTTGCTTTACAATGCAACAACTTTATCAACGTAATATTAATGCCTACGACATCTGACAGCTAGAAACTATAATATGTAGGCCTTGCACCCTGCCTACAGAGGTTTACTCCCTCAATTTAAGTTTCAGTTTGCTGTTGTAATTTTAGTTTTTAGTGCGTTAAATGTCCCAGTATTATTTACAGAAGTCTCAGAGTCAGAGGCATTTCCCATCGTTCTCTATGTTTTCATGGCACAAGGTCATCGACTACCTTTGAAATGATAAAAAATTATCCATCTCCATTTATATATCAGGACTTCTAGTATGTTTATAAAATCAACTACCCCCCACCCCCCCAACCCAAAACCAAAAACACGCTTGCACATCACAAGGGACACCTCCAAAAGAACAAACCTTTTTCTTTGCAGCTTGGAATAAGGATCTTACACGCCGAGCACCAACACCAACAAACCTGCCATACAGAAAATAACATGAAGTTAGTATCCCAACACCTGGACCATTACTCGAGGAATTCCAAGATCTGAAAACGATAAATGATGGATTAATCAGAAAAGAGGGTATTTCCACAGCAAAGAGCATTAGGATTCCTCCAAGAGAAGGCCAAACTATCCAAGAAAGACAAGGAAATTACAAAAGAAGAAAATGGGAAATCAATTAACCCATGAGAGCCACAGACATCAATTATCATCAAAATCAATAAAATTACAGGGTGCTACAAACACCGAATGCATCATTCCATTAGCTACAAATTAAAGCGTAAAATGTGTTCTAGAAGGTCATGTTTTTAATATAATAAAGAAACCAGTATACTCCATCAAAAAAATAATCCCATGAATCTCTCTGTGGATCCAGTTCATGCTCTGAATGATCAGTAACATATTAAGGTCTTCCTATTATTGACTATCACGGAGTTTTATATCATTAGTAGATGGTATGAGCATTGGCACAGAGTTAATACATGTATCCATTAAATGGTCTAGCTATAATGAGACTATCTTTGAAAGGGATCACGCGAAACAATAGTTCTTGAATCAAATCAAACTATATGTCTTTCTCATTTGCTCAAATCAAATAATGCTGTAAATCAACAACAGCAGGTCTCGGCTCTGCAAATACCTAAAAAAAATTTATTTCTTAAATGGTAGGAAAGTGAGAGACTGAGATATCGACTCCCCAAGAAAAAAGGTGTTAACTTTATTTATTTTATTTTTTTTTATAACCGTGGGTGTCTGGGCCAGCTTGCGCGCACCTCGACTAATCCTATGGGGCCTTGAAGTTAACGACCAGGTAAACCTCCAGTGGCCCTAAGGGGACTCGAACTGGTCACCATTGGGGAGCAAACCCAAGGCCGGACCAGCTAAGCTACCCCTCAGGGTTTTAACTTTATTTTACAAAAACAAAAACGCAAAACTGGAAACATTGCCAATAGTGATTAGTCTCCATATCAGTAAATAGCATATTGAACTATTGGCTGCATATCCCCATAGAAAAACCAGCATTATAATTTAAAGACAGGAGGATAATATGTAAAACTGTGTCATATATTTGAAGTTGGCCCATTTCTGTACAGTAAGACAGCTTACATTTCCTCAAATTCAGATCCTGCTCTATAGAAAAAAGGTACCCCAGCTTCTCCAGCAATAGCCTTCAAGTTCCCAGAGAAAGCAAAAATATATCAGGAAACATTATAAACAATAACTAGATTGCATCAAACATATTAACATCACATCAAACACGTTAATATCATAAAATATGAACATCTTCTTGCATCATAAAGAAACCAACACACAAGTGGAAGGTGTTATGCAAAACGTACACACACGTAGGTCTGACATAGATGATTGAAAACTCAACATCACAATCACAACAATGCAGAATCCATGATCCTTCCTTTGCACGCATCAACATCACAATCACAAACTCTCTTTTCCCTTGGAAAAGACTTTGGAGACATAAGGCACATCCAAAGCTGCTTTCTTTGTGTGGACAGCATCGTTGGGGAAGATCCTCACAACTGATAATTTGAGGAAAATGAGGGTCATCATAGCGGATTGGTGCTGCATGTGTAGGGGAGGGGGAGAGTCGGTGGATCATCTGCTTTTACACTGTGTTACAGCAAGGGCTTTGTGGACTGAGGTGATCAGTCGAGTAGAGTTGCCTTGGGTCATGCCAGAGACGGTAGTGGCAATTAGGGCTGTAAGTCGGCCAGTCCGGACCGAGAAAACCGACCGATTCCTAAAAAAGGCTTGCTCGGTTTCGGTCCTAGGAAAATAGGGTTTTCAGTCTTCGGTCCAGTCCCGGGTTGGGGGGTTTTCGGACCGGACCGGACCGACCGAAAAATAAAATAAAATATATTTTTTATTTTTTTATATATATTTTTTATATAATAATTGTATAATAAATTATGTAATTTTCATCTAACCTACCCCATGTACAATATAAAAGTTTAAATATGTAATTACAAATTTACAAATTAATATTCTATTAATTGTATATGTAACGACCCAATCCTATATTTTTAGGGATAAATTACGGATAGTTTTGTTAAACTCAATAAATGAGTTAAAGCCCATTAGAGAATTTATCGGATAGATTATTTTTTTATTAAGGCTCTATCATCATCATTATTATTGTTATTATTATTTTCTCTCCAAGCTCATGAGTCCTTTTCATAATAAAACTCCTCCCTACCAGATTTTTCTTCTATGAATTTCAAACAATTCACTCATGCACATTCACGTCTCTTTTTATCTAGGGTTTTCATTTGGGTTCTCAATCATATATACACGTTACACTCACCAAAACTGCAAGCCGCAAGTCCTCCACTGTGAGTCTTCCAATCACGTATCAAAACAATGCATGCACGGCTTCATCCGTTTCCTCCGCTTGCACGTCACTGTGTCTATTTATACACTCATGCATAGCCTTGCACACACTACCTTTGATATATCCTAGGGTTTTCAAAACCGAAACCAACCATCACATGGACAATACTCTGCTTTACAGCACCGAAACAGAGGAAATATCCTCGCCCAAACCGAGAGCCACGTTTTGCCACTGTTGGGCCGCGAGGCCACCGTCAGCAGCAACAGATGACGCCGGAGATCTAGCCTCCACCGCCCAGTGACGCCCAGCGCCACCACCCGGAGCTCCCATGCACGCTGCGTGGTGCGTAAACCTTCTCCCCGTAATCTCTCTCTCTAAGATTCAGTTTCTCTCTCTCTCTAAGATTCAGTTTCTCTCTCTCTCTCAGTTGCATAGCCGCCACTTGTCGGAGTTGACGCCGTGCCCAACCACCAGACCCACCGTCGCGACTACCTTCTTCCTCTCTCGGTGAGCATCGCACCACCCAACCCGAATGCATGCAACCCATTCATGCGTAAAACCCAACCCGAATTCATGCAACCCGTAAAATCAATTTTAGGTGGGTTAGTTAAATTACAAAAATGCCCTTTGTATTGTTTTCCCAAAATGCCCATACCCATTATGTTGTTTATTTTCAAAAATACCCATGTCTGTTTAGGATTAAAAGATGAGAATATTTTAGTGTTAGGAAGAATCTAAGACTATTTTAGTAGTTTAAGTTTTTAATAAAGTCACAGGTTTAATTAGAAATTTATGAAATTTCGTATTTATTTTTATAGGCGACCGACTACGCACTGATAATAGTGGATTAGCATTGCAAGGTAAGTAGCGTGATCATACCCTTACACGTATGTACGGTAAACGACATGTCTTTTATAAAAATATTTTGCATGTATACCCTTCATTGGAAGCCCATTTTTACGTACTCAAGACATGATAAAATTATGAAAATTCATAATTTTACATGAAGAATTATGCATTAAATTATTTATGAACACTCATGATTTTATGAAATGAGTTATGCATCAAAAGATTTATGAAAAGTCAATATTTTATGTGAGAGTTATGCATTAAAATGATTTATGAAAGCCATGCATGATTTTATGTGAAGGTTTATATTTATGAAAAATTATGATTTTATGTGACGAAATATGTATCACGGCATTTATGACAGAATGTGATTTCATTTGAAATCTATGACATGATATGACAAGTATGTATGCGATTTCTTTTGAAATCTATGATATGACAAGTATGCAAGTATGATTATGATTAAGATATGTAACGGCCTATGTTATGATATGAAGACGGTACCTATGTTATGGGCATATTGCTTGCCAGGTCGTGCATGCTGGTAGTGCACCCAGTATGTCTTCCTTATGTATGGATTCCACAACCCGCGGCCACGGGCGGAATCGGAATCGGAATCTACTTAGATTCGCTAACCCTAACTCATGGGAGTCAACAGTGGGTAACGGCCTATGACAATTGAAAGATAAGTTCATGTTCATGTTCATTTTATTTATATATGTATTTATGAATATGCACTTTTTCAAGAAACCTTATGTTTATTATGTTTACTGTATGATGTGTTGCTTATTGAGTATTCAACTCATTTTAGTTTGTTTTTATGTTTTTAAACTACCCTAGGTGATGACATTTATGAGGATGAGACTGCAGGACAGGACTTGACCCCGGGAGGCGAGGCAGAGGCCTAGACAGATTATGCTATGATTATTTCTATAGTTTAAAGTTTAAATAAATTATTTTGATAAGCACACGAGACTTCCGTATTTTTTTTTATTTTTTTTAAATAAGTGCTTCCGCAGACTCTATTTTGGATTTTCAGTATTTATTAAAGTTGTTTTATTTATGGAAACTTTCGCATCTGGCGCGTTGTTAAAAAGAAAAAGTTTTTAAGTTCAAGTTTAGTAGTAGCACACTGGCTCCCCAAAAATTCAAAAATGTTTTTATTGGGGAGCGGGGTGTTACAGTATATTACCAATTAACCTATCATCAATTCACTATTAACTAATTACTAACATCTACATCTATCTAAGTTATTAGATAACTTTTTTTTAAGATATCTAAGTTGCAAGTAAATATAAAGCAATTAAAAATAACTAATATAAATTGTAATTAACTAATGTATGACATGAATATCAATTAACTAACCTATCACTAATTCACCATTAACTAATTACTAACATCTACATCTATCTAAGTTATTAGATAACTTTTTTTTAAGATATCTAAGTTGCAAGTAAATATAAAGCAATTAAAAATAACTAATATAAATTGTAATTAACTAATGTATGACATGAATATCAATTAACTAACCTATCACTAATTCACCATTAACTAATTACTAACATCTACATCTATGACCTAAGTTGCAAGTAAATATAAAGCATGTATGGATAATTAAATTATCTATGTTTATTGCTTCATATCCAAAATGTAAAAAGTTGTATATAACTCATTATGCATTTTAACTTAGAACTATCATAAATTATAATACATTGGCATGCTGTAAGTTAGTAACAAAGTAACAATTAACATCATCAATATAATTATAACTAAACTAAATCACTATAACTATAATTATAAATTTATAACTAAATCAATGTAAGTCTATAACTACAAGTCTATATATAGTATCAATATCACTATGACTAATGAGTATTACTAATGACTATATCACTATGACTCTATGAGTCTATGACCATATATTACTATTAGTATAGTATAGTCCATAATTTAGTATCAATGTATCAATAATTTAAGAGAATAATCACCATTAAATAGTTTACTTAATTTTACTAATTTCAATAATTAATTTATGTGCCAAAAAGATAAAAGAATCACAAGTTAAAAACACAGCAAATCTGCCAAACATCAAATGGCGCCGTTTAGTACGAAATTGGACTTAAACAATGGTGCTTAATACTAGGGTCACGAGAATTCACCCATCACCAATTCACCATTAACTAATTACTAACATCTACATCTATGACCTAAGTTGCAAGTAAATATCACTATTAGTATAGTATACATTATTAGTAATAATTTAGTATCAATGTATTATTATATAATATATATTCCATAATGTATAACATATAGTATTAGTATCACTATATCATTATAATATATATATATATATATGCTATATGTATATAACATATTGTATTAGTATCTCAAGTTTTTGTAAATCGTTGAGATAAATAAAATGTTTAACAGATTTTCAATCTTCATTCTTTTCCATAAATGCATTTTATCTTCCATAGCATTTTTCCATAAATACTCAAAGGAAACCCTAGATCCTTATTTTCTCTTCTTCCCTCTCTCTCTCCTCCCCCCCCCCCCCAGCTGCAGCCCCTCCTCTGCGATTTCCCTCTCCCTCTCCTCTCCCCTCTAGCCGCACCGCCGCATCCCAGACCACCGCAAGAGCCGCTCGTCGCTGACGGCATCATCAGCTCCTCCTCGCCGGCCAGATACCGACGCAGCCCCCTCTCTCTCCCTCGCACGCTCTCTCTCGCAGCTTCCCCACGTCACCGCCGCATCCCAGACCACGAAAGCCACTCGTCTCCGACGGCATGGTACTCGCCGACGGCATCATCAGCTCTCTCTTGCCGCTCGTCCCCACCGCATACCAAACTTACGGTTTCAAATGTTTTTTTTTTTTTTATGGAATCTATGTATTTTTTCTTTGATGGGAGAAATCTTGTATTTTTTTTAACTAATTTACAATATACACAACAAACATCAAATGACGCCATTTTGTTTTTGTGCTTTATTTGATTGATATTTCATTGTGGGGTTTCTAAACTGGTTCCTGAAAGCTAAAATGGCGTCCCGAATGGATTTCTAGAAGGCATGGACCGAATGGGACTTACCGGACCGGACCGTCCTGAATGGGACTGGACCGAATCGGTCCTTATACATTTCGGTCCGGTCCAGGGTAGAAAAATCCTGGACCAAATAGGTTTGGTCCGGTCCACAAAACCTCCTCAGGACGGACCGGACTGAATTCACCCCTAGTGGCAGTGTTGGCCAGTTGGCCAAATATAGGAGGTGTGCAACAAGTGAAAGCGGTTTGGAAGATGATTCCTATATGCATCATGTGGTGCTTGTGGTAGGAGCGTAATGCGAGGACGTTTGAAGATAGAGAGAGATCATTAGAGGAACTTAAAGCTTTATTCTACAGTACTCTATGTACCTGGGCCATTGCTGTTGATTTCAATGGCAAGGAACTACATGATTTTCTTATTTCTTTGGCGTCTTCTTAATTAGGACACTCAGTGTCCTTTTATTTGTATATGGATATGCCTTATTCTTTGATCAATAAAGTTTTGTTTACCTATAAAAAAAAAACTAGCAACTAACAATCTGCCATCGCGTATAAACCCATTTATATAAGGTTGCAGCAGATACAATCACAACTAGGGAATGGGACTGCTGATTTGCTTTAAGGAATCAAAATAGATTATTAGCTTCAGCACACTGTCTGGAAAATCCCCGTCCCTTCTCAACTACTGAAACGAATCTCGACAGATATACACATTTACTTCTTGTTTGAATGTCTGGAAGGCATAAATTCAAAATATTGTGCTTTAATTCACCCTGGATGCTAGTGAATAGTGGATGTTATATGAGATCATGAATAGAAAATTTGGTCTGCATTTTGGTGAATAGTAGTAAAATCATTTCGAGATGAGGTCTTGTTAGGTTTGATGGATTATTAAAAAAAAAAACTATTTTTGAATAATATGATAGTAATAAAAAAAAGTTAAAGAAAGAAAAAAAAACGCAGCTAGGGGTGCTACTCGCCCATGTGGGGGGCGGGGGTGGCCCCTTCCCCCACCCCGCCTCTGCATGGAAAGAGGGCGGGGTTTGCCCCCCGGAATCCACCCCCAACACACGGAGCGGGACCCCTGTTCTGGTGCCAGGGTGGGGACGGACCGCTAGTCCATCCCCCCCCCCCCCCCCAAACCATCCACCGCCACCCATGGCAGTGACAACTGGAAAAAAAACACAACGAAATCCACTCAAAATACAAATCCACATTCCACAACAAAAAAAAGCCTAAACTACTAAAAAATTCCTTCGCAAACAAAAAATAAAAAAGAGAGAGGGAGAGACGGTCTGAGAGAAGAAGAGGAGGAGGATGAGAGGAGGAGGAGAAGAGGCATCCGCTGTGAGGGAGAGAGACTGCCCGCGGGGGGGAAGAGAGACTGCCAGCCGGGGGGGGGGGGGCAGACCACCCCCCGACCCCCTTGGGTTTTTTGCCTGCGGGTGGGGCCGGGGCGGTGGATGCGGGGTGGCGGTGCCCCTCCACCCACCCCTAAATGCAGCAGCCACCAACCTGGCCACCACGGGCAGCCCAGATCAGGCCGCCGGTGGTGTCCAGCAGCCACCACTGTACGAAACTTTTGGACAAGATTCCAAGGATCATGCTGACCCCTAACAGCAGTAGGGTTAAGTCCATATATGGATCGAAAAAAAGACATTCCATTACGAATAAATAGCATTTGCAGAAATAAACAAACACCTAACCTTGGCAAGCAGAGTTTTTCCAGTTCCCGGTGCTCCAGTCAAAAGAATTCCCTGCAAATAAGCATGTGTCAGGCTCTATAATATAGAAGCTATAAAGCACAGAAAAAAGAAAGTTACAAATAGATAAAATCAGAAAGACATTTCCACTCATATGCATACCATTAATAAAAATTGAACAGAAAAATCCATGACAAAGAAATATCTTTCAATATGGGAAACAACCAATCTAGATGAGACTGACTACAAAACTAACATAGAACTTTAAACTCATTTAATGTCAGAAGCATGCCATACTCTAGCACATATGCAATTTCATTCTTAAGTAGTAAGACTATGAACTATTATATACTTGCACACCACATGATCCACATAAGTCATAAGTACATAGAACCAACATACTACACTTCATATGCAGCGAGGAACACCTGAAGCACAATATATGCACAAAAGGAATTCCAAAGAATAGTTGTAATTTAAATAAAAATAATCTTGATAAAACCTTTGGTAACTTTCCACCAAGCCGAGTAAATTTAGATGGGTTTTTCAGATATTCCACCACTTCCTCAAGCTCCTGCTTTGCATCATCACAACCTTTGACATCCTTAAATGTTTTAACATTCTGCAAGACAACAAATTACTCAGCATGATTAAGGTACTCTTCAATGCAAGTGTGACGCATGTAACAGATTAACACTCAAACCTTCTAGAAAATCAGTCCCATAAAAAAATTAAGCAACCTATAAAAAACCTTTTAACTAAGCTACCACTAGAAATTATTAGGTAATAATAATATCAAATCCCTACCGTAACTTTGGGCTGAACATGGAAGCCAGAACTAGACATAAAGAAGAAAATCTCCCATTGGAAATCGATATGTTTTAGTAAAAGGTTCCAAACAAAAATCTTGGTACTTGTCCAACTTTCCGGCATTCGCTCCTCTAGTGATTCAAACTTTTTTTTTTTGGATTTTCTTCTACCCATCCACAGCCTAATGGGGAGACACAGTCTAACCCCCCTTGGCAAACGGGGGTGGGGACCCAACCTCCAAGAAAAAACAAAACAGCCATTTCATGGAACTGTGACAACTTCTTAAAAGGTCAGCAATATGGAGAGTATAGACTACCACATATCTACCTTCTCTGGAATAACATCTCTATTTAACTCCTTTGGGGCATAGGAAGAACTTGATCCAACACCCGATGCTCCTATCCCACCCAAGTTCCCTACATACTTTTGAAATGCAGCGGCACCCATTAACCTGATAAAAATAAATCAAAATCAAAATCAAAATTCAAAATCAAAGTCATGTTTCCATGGATTAAGACTCAGGAATGCAGGCAAGCACAAAGTTGTGTGTGTGTGGGGGGGGGGGGGGGGGTGGAGAGACTGGGGGAAGAGAAAGTTCGTACCCCACTAATCCAACAGCTACAGTAAACAAGATAGTGGAGATAAGCTCTTGCACAAAACGTGATTTGTTTGAAACTTTAGGCTTAACCTAATTGAAAAACCAACTCTTATTATGTTGATTTGAAAAAAAAAAAAAGGGGAAAATAAGAATCCACGGAGAAAGCAAAAGAAAAAGTTAATTCTTTCATATAATCAATCTTTATGCCAAAAGTAGAAAACTTTGATGACATCCTCTGCCAATATTTGGAGCAAACCTTTTCTATTAAAACTTACCATCACAACATGTAATGGCTGCTTCTCAGATATGCCAGGGTTCAGAAAGGCCTCATCCGTGTTACCTGATGCTCGCTGTTTCAGCTCTTGCAACTACATATATAAAATTAATTATTAGCCAAGTAACATACCTATGTAGATATGAAGCAGAATTACTAAAGATGAATAACTTGAAAGGACTGCAAGCTGTTTGATCAGAAACTATGCTCTTGCATAATTGAAGTATTAAGGCCTAGTTTGGATAGAGATCTCATCTCAGTATCTAAACACCACAAACACAAATACTTTTCAATTTCAAATCTTAAACTTTTTCATCTAATCATTACCTAATTATTACAACTTTCCCAAACTTCCAAACAAAACAGAAAAAACAATTCAACCTTTTCAAATCCCAAAACAAAAATAATATTAAAAAATTATATTCTAATAATATTTTAACTTTATAATATTTTTATTCAACTTTTTCTCTCTCCTTTCCCAGAACCCCATAAAATATTTTAACTCAAATCATTTCACTACTATTCACAAATCATCTTAACTCATCCCATCTCAACTCACTATCCAAACCAGGCCTAAGAGTTAAGAGTAGTGGATGAGGATATATGCCTATCTAGCCAGACACGTATAAAACATGAGCAATTTCCTATTGAGTAGCCTCAAATACATGACAAGGCATCTTAAAAAAGACATACAATAATAATTATCAGAAAATCTGGGACTAATACTCTTATCAATACTTCATGTGTACAAGGGTTATGCTTATTTTCATATATATAATATCTATCTTTTACTAATAAAAAAAAAAAACAAATACTCTTATCAATGGCCTAAAGTGCACAAGAAACTGCAAAGCCTTCAATACCATTATACAAAGATATATCTGAAGTTGCTGAACCTATCCTCCTTCCAAACCTCTGAAAGGGAAAAAGGGAAAACAAGGAGGATCAGCCCCGGCAGTGTGCAAAACAGGCTTCCATCGTGCTAGGCTTGCGTGAATGGTCAGTATGGAACTGTTCTATATTTCTAATTTTTTTAATGGAAGGATCATTTAGATTGAGAGCACTTTGTCAAATTTACCCACAGACTTCATGTCACTTTTTCCTCTTCTAGTGAGCGTTGCCAATTGCTTGGAAAAGTTACAGAGGGACTTTTTGTGGGGAGGTACAAGTAAAAAAAAAAACTTATCAAAAACTTTGTGTGGGGAGGTGTGAATGAAGAGGTCCCATTTCAGGTAAATAGGCCTATGATATGCTCTTCAGTCCTGGGAGTCCCCCGGGCGTGGGGGGGGGGGGGGGGATTATGTGGGTCAGAAACCTTATCCAGTTTAACCGAGCCTTAATGTGGAAAGTCGTTATGGCATATGCTTATGAGAGAGAGAGAAATTGGTGGTGGATGCAAAACATGGTAGTGAGTGGGTGGTGTTTCCTTGAAGTTAATGGTTCATATGGAGTCGGTCTTTGGGAAAAAATAAAAAATAAAATTGGAAGGGATTGGGGGAGTTAATCCTGCTTTACAAGATTTGAGGTGGGAAATACCTCTAGATAAGGTTCTGGTCTAATATGTGGTGTGCTGATAAGGTTCTTAAGGTACTTTATTCAGAGCCTTTTTAATTGCTCGTCACAAGGAAACTTCAGTAGCAAATCTTCTACTTTTGTCCAATGGCACTTACTAGTGGGATGTTGAGTTTATTCAAGCAGCACATGATTGGGAGTTGGAAATCATCACTTTGTTCTAGGATGTACCATAATCCATGAGGTTGAGAAGGGGCGGGGAGGGAAGGCTTTGTTGGGTTCTATCTATGCGATGAGAGTTTGAAGTTAGATTGTTCTACAATGGGTAATCTCCTGAGGGCAGTTCCCTCTCCCCTTAGAAGCAAATTTGGAGGAATAAGGCTCCATTGAGAGTGGCTTTATTTGTTTGCACCACAACTCTTAAGGAAGAAGTATATTCTGTATGTTAGTTTTATTAGTGGCCAATATTTTGTGAGCACTATATTTGGACTATCTAAGCTTCATTGGGTCATGTTGTATAGGGTGGTAGGCATATTGGCATGTCAGAAATGCAAGTTTTCTAGCCCTTAGAGGGATACTTTATGGAAGCTGAGTCTTGTGGAATGCGGTATCTGTGGAGGAAAGAAATAATCTGAATTTTGAGGATCGAGAAAAGATGATGGAAGAACTAAAAGATATTTCTTTAGAAGCCTTTTCCATTGGTTGGCTGCTCAATCTTCTTTTCAAATGTCTAGCTTCCCAAATTTTCTATTACTTCTTTTCGGATAAGATGTAAATCTTGCATGCACTTTGTGTACCTAGATACTAATTTTTCTAATTATCAATAAAGGTGTACTTACAAAAAAATAACACACTTTCAAGCCATAGGTGACAAACAAGTCCTATTACACCACCAACACATAGTTAACACATAAAAGGACTGAATGAATTGTCACACCTGAAATCCTAACCTCATTGGGAAGCAGTTGTTACAACAAAGTTGCAAGTACTTATATATTTTTAAAGGAACTACCCATGTTGAAGTTGCACTTTGGTAAGATGAGAAGGTAATTAACAGTGAGATATTGAGGTGACTTTTTTATAAGAAGCATAAAATGTTTCTAATTCTATAGTATTGTTGGACACGGAGAATTGTAAGGTATGTTCAACCTCCACTTCTTTTCTTTCTTTCTTTTTTATTCTAACCTCTAGATTCTATTAGAGTATGTGAAACACATCAAAAATCCATTCTATACTATCTCTCTCGCACGCACACATTTCCATATTGGTCCAAATGCAGTTTTACTATGTATTTCTCTGTATAGATAGATTTCAAGTCGTACCACCGATAAGAACTCTTAGAAGAACATAACACGAGATAAAAACAACAAAAGACAACAATTGGAGCATTAGTCCATGCTTGATTACCAATGTAGGAAGACTTGAGGGCCTCCCAGTCTCCTCGTCTGGAAGATAGTCAGATATAGCATTCGTGACTACAAGAGCTCGAAGATATTCTGCAACTCCTCTACTGTCTACTGCATGATCTCTTCCTTCAAATCGATTGATGACAGATTCTGGACTGCAAAATGAGAAGGAACAAAGTTGCAACCAAATTTTAGTTAATAACTGGAAAAGAAAAGGAAGAATATATATTTTTATTCCTGCTTGGAACCATCTTTAAACATCCACTGATTTTGACCTTATCTCACACCCCAATGAAGAGATTTGAGTTGATTCACTAATATTATACTCACATATACATCAATAGTTGTATGGGTCTATATTTGTATTGTATTTATTTGTGGATGCCTAACTACTTCCTGTGTATACTTCATGTATACTTGGGCTATGCTTAACTACTTGCATTAATAAAATCTCTTTTTTCTTATAAAAAAAAAATTATTTGTGGATATTTATGTATTATATGGCCATATTATATCACTAAATAATTCTTATTAGGTTAAAATTTTGTCAAGTCTACCTTTAGATTACATGTACTCCATATGTTACTGTGCATGCCAAGTTTTGTGTTAATATAAATTCACTTATCATCCAATCTAAAACTCATTGGTTTAGTATATTTCTAAAATAGTAACGAAAAAACAATGATGAATTAGTTCAACGTTCTAGATATTTGTATTTCTTATGGTATGTCGGTGTCATAGATTCTAGTGTCGTTGGATGGCTCAAATCGGGTCCTTGTAAATATTGGTTTCTATGGGACTTCTGGGAGGAAATTAAGGTGCTTGTTCGTTTACTTAAGGTTCGGGTTTGACATATTTTTAGAGAAGGCAATATGGTTGCGGATTTTTTGGCAAAAGAATGAACGAAAGGAAGGATTATAGATTTTATGGGAGAAGTTCATGTGCAAGGAAAACTTCGGGGTTTAGCTCGCTTGGATAAATTGGGGTTTCCTTATATTCGAACTTGATGTAAAGTTTATTTTTGGTAACCTTGTATTCATGGTTGTTTTTTTTTTTTATAAGTAAAAGTATTATATATATATACATTTATCAATAGGAGTAACCAAGTACACTGGATGTATAGAAGAAAATCCCTAACCCATACTAGAAAGCTCCTATTGCCCCAAAAGCCCACGAAAAACTACCCAACATACATCAAGCCCAAGTTAGAATAAATCACACCTCCCCAACCCCAACCCAATGTTTCCCATAGCCCAACCTCCATCCGAAAGACTACCCAACATACATCAACCTCTATGCCCTCAACTTGAGCTTCCACCCTTAGCGTCATAGTTGATTGCACAAAAAAGATGCTTCAACTCCCTACTTTTCTTAAAGCTTGATTTGGTATCACGCGAGTGGCTCGCCTCAATCTCAGTGATTAGAGCTTTAAACTGGTCTTCACATCCTCCATGTGAGATTCCCACAATATGCTGAATCTCATTAACCTTTTGCAAAACCCAATCCGAAGATGATCCATCTATATTGTTTAATGGAGGAAGAGATACCAAGGGGACAACGTCTTCCCCTGATGTAGAGCCCGATGTAGTTCCAAACGGTACCAACGATAAACCCTTGTTCAAATCTTGTGCCTCCTCAACAACACCAATGGTACTCTCCATTGGAGATTCTGGGTTGGCAACAAGGGTCCCATCGTTGTTATCTGTGTCTTCCCACCGAGCTCCAAGCCTTCCACAGACTCTGCTCATGTCGTGGACTTCTGTGATACCCAACCTGTCACCTTCTCCGCCAATATGACTGGGGACAAGTCAGAAACCTCCTACAAGTGTTCCGTAGAAGCTTGCGTGCATTTCTGCGTAGGAGTTGTTGCCACCAGCGCCGAGATAAGGGTCTCCTCTGGCCCCGGACTTGAAACTGGCCCAGAAGTGGAGCCCTTCTCAAACACAGGCAAATGGAGCATTTCAGGTTTGGAAGGCGAAGTGGGCTTATGTGGCCCAGCCCAAGTTTGGCCTTCCCTTTGTTTGGCCTCAAACTACACCCAGCAGACTTCCTCAAACTATTCATGGTTGTTCCTCCGCCTCAGTGAAGTTTTTTATAATAAGAGGCTTAGACCTCGTTTTTTGTTAAAAAAAAATTAATAATAATAATAATAATAATAATGTCGGTGTCATAGAAATATTGGTCCAAGGAGAAGTCAAAAATGGTTGACATTAAAAGAGAATTAAACCAGGTGTGTATTAAAGGCGTTATAGTCTTCATTTTCTTCTCTTTTCCTCCATATTCTTAGCAACCACGAATAACAGAAACATGGAAAGGCTTAGAATTTTATACGTTAATATTTTGACTCCCACTAGCTGTAATATTGCCCAACAGACTAACACTTACTAAGCAACTCTGTTCTGGAATTAACTATTGCATGCTCCAGAGACAAAACGAGAAGAAAATGAACTTCACGGACCCCAACTTCATTCCCTTGAAATTATCTTCCCGCAACCAATTAGATGATAACAAAATAAAAGAACAGAAAACTGAATCACCTAACCTATGCTTATTGAGCTCAGCCAGCAGAGCATTTTGCTTCGCCACGTCCTTTGGATTTGCATCTGCCTCCGCAATCAACCTCTCCAACCGCTTCTCCCGCCGCCAAAAGGACCACCAACTCAACCAATCCCAACCCAATACTTTCTCAAAACCTTTTTTCAGCCTTACCCACGTCCCTATCAAGAACATTACCAACGGTAACCTACTCTTTATCTCAGTATCACTCAAAGTCCCACTCTTTCCCTCAGTGGCGGCCAAATTCTGATCCTTTCCCTCACTTTGCTCCAATTTTTCACTACCCGCTCCCCCATTTTCCAAACCCACCTCCCCAAACCCACTCTTTAACCGAATTTCAGAATTTCCACCGCCCAATTCGTCATTTTTCGAAATTCCAAATTCGGAAAACGAAATATTCACATTGAAACTCGAGCTATCGCTTTCCGAATCCGAAAATTTCAATCTTTCGGAATCTAAGCCCCCACTTTCGGGGCGTAACGTGCAAGGAACCGAGAGAGTCCGGGGAAAAAGTCTGGATTTAAGAAAATTTGAGGAAGTGAAAGTAGAGAGAGAAATCAGATTGAAAGAGAGGCAAGAAGAAGAAGCTGCATAGCGAAGAAGATGAAAACGCTTCGAAGACGACAAAGACGGCGGGGGTTTACAGAGAAGAAACGGTTGCAGAGAAGTGGTCATTGCTGCTTGAGGTTTATCACATTCGCTTTGTGTTCCAGCTGCACTCTCCCTCACCAAACGAGGGACGGAGGAAGGGAGGGAGGGAGCTACAGAGAATTTTGGGTCACAGAGAGAGCGCCTTATCTCTGAGAATAATTCTACTTACAACCCTCGAACGCGTAAATATCATGTAATTATTTAAAAATAAAATAAAATTTATTATTAAAAAATTAATTTTTTTTTATATAAATTTCATATTTTATTTATTTTTTTCAAAACGATTACACATTATTACATAATTCACAATTGTAAATATATTTTCTATGTTACTTGTTACTTGTTAAAAAATATTTTGAGTAATAATTTATATTAAGAAAAATGTAAAATGCAATCGGCTGGAAACCAGCAGGTAACCGCCATTCAAATTAATAAAATGGTGCATCATATAAAGGAATCAAAACATATCTCCCTTCGTGCGTCCCCTTCTTCTTCATCTACTCTTTCCTTCCCCTTATCAGATCAATTTTTTGGTATGTGATGAATTGAACCTTGAGGTTAATAATAAAGCACAACTCAAGCTTTTCAATTGTTCAATACGACCCAATTTTTGCAAAAAGAAAAAAATAAAACCCAAAATAAAAAAAATAAAACTCTATTCTCGCATGGATGCAAAACTAAGGAAATGGAAAAAAATATAACCTAGATGAAACGCTCCAACCGAAGCTCCAATTCCAGTCGAAATGTTGGTCCGATGGTTTCGAAATAGGTTTGTCTCTTCTTTCATCTCCTCTTCTACATTTTCTACGGTTTAATTCATCTTCTACATTTTATACAGTTTAATTCATTTTTTACGTTTTCTTCCTTCTTTCTTCTTTTTTTTTAATCCTATCAGATGATGACATGGCAGTTGCCACATTAGTCGATTATCTAGTAGTTACGCATCCCTGGTTGTATATAATATTAAACAATATTTTTATTATTGCTACAAGTTGTGTTTTTTTTTTTTAAGGAAGAAGACCCAACAAGTGCTAAAATAAGTGGCTTCGTGGGAGATACTTTCATTTTATTATTCTTTGTTTTTAGCAATCTAGAAATATGTTGATGAAGAGAAATTTTATTTTATGTCTGATGTGAATAGCTAAGCTCATCTCAAGGGATTAAAGGCAAATTGTGGGTAAGGTAATCCAACTCTTATTTGATGTGATAGTTTGGTTTGTAATCTGATTTTTTATTTATTTATTATTACTATGTATTTCTTTACTAGACAAATCTTTTAGTGTGAATCTAATCGCGAGGATGAATAATTAATATAATTTAGACTTATAAGAAATGAGATTGTTTTCATTTTCTTTTTTTCTCCTAATCAAAGTTAAGCC
Organism: Juglans cinerea; assembly: GCA_961763995.1. Lineage (NCBI taxonomy): Eukaryota > Viridiplantae > Streptophyta > Magnoliopsida > Fagales > Juglandaceae > Juglans > Juglans cinerea. Next base: position 1,240,788 of record CAUIVZ010000011.1, on the reverse strand, counting down.
AAAATAAATGAAAATGATAACTTTACAACTCCTTGCACCAATTGTATGAACCTTGTTTTGCGTAAAAAAAGACTGCCATAAAGAGGCAATTTGTTATAGTTCAAACTTCAACTTGTAGACTATAAAAGGTTTAAGGTCGAAAGCCAAAACCAGCAAAGGAGTACTGAGAGCAATTATTTTGATGCTTAAGCTAGAGTTTTCCACTTCTACTATCTTTTTGTCCTCGTTTCGAGAGAGCAAAAGTAACAACTTGTCAACCAATGAATCGAAGTCGAGGTACTTCTTCTAGCAAGCAAGCATGGTTTTTGTTAATGTTTTTAGGTAAGAATTCATTTCCTTTCCTTGCCCTTTAACATTGTCATTAGTAGTTCCATTGCTCTACTATTGTAATTGTAACTCTTCCTTTGAATCGAAAGGAATTCCAAGTATATTTCAAAGGCTAACTAAACTAAACAAGCCATCAAGAACGAACTGTAAGTTAAAATTTCAGTAGATGATATTGCTTCTTCTTTGCGATTGACAATCTCAATAACCTTTCTGAACATCTTTGAAAGCAATTTGAAAATTGATATCTTTTTGTAATGCCTTTCATTTCACTATTCTGATCGAGAAGAAATCTCTTCCGAACAACCAAGTTATAATGAGAACAAGTCAACGGGGTTATACACCATTGGGATACATCGGAAAGTTCTAATCTTTGGCAACACTCAATGAATGCATACAGTGTCAACACGAAGGCCGCATGAGCCAATGAGATGAGTTGAGGGTGGTGGAGTGGGGTGTAAATGTGAAGATATTGGTACGATACGTCTAGGCGTTGGAGGCAAGTGGAGCACACACGACTTCGTCAAAGTGTGAGCCACACACTAATGCGATGACCGACAGTTATGGTGTCTTCTTAAAAAGTGACCTCTAGGAAGTTCGATGGAGTGGTTCGTGTGAACTATGGGTAGCCCACAGGTCGAAGGTACGCACAGTGGAGCACATATAAAAGTGGTCCACCACATATAAGCAGTAAACTAGCATAACACTTGCATCGAAAAAGCAACCGTCAATGATGATATATAAGAACCAAGCGGCTAAAACATTAGTTTAAACACAAGAAAATGCATTTCGCGTGTATTTTGAGCGAGGAATTAGAACGAAAGAAAGGGACACGAATAGCAAGCCACACCAAACAGCAAAAGACAGAAATTAAGGCAGATCCTTCAAGAAAGCGCACTCACATCCCCACCTGCCTATATTTACGACTATTGCATCTGGCCAGATCCATAACGGGGCAACATTGATGACTGTGGTATGCCACTCTGGATCGATGACTGCATCATTCCTGGGGAAACTTGAAACGGCATCGTCCCAGGTGGCATGTAAGGATTATTATGCATCTGCATTGGCATGGACTGCGGCATTGGTGGAACACCAGGGCCCCACCCAGCTGAAGGCTGAGGCATCACAGGGTGCTCTGGAGTTGGAGTGAATGGAGTCCTGTTGTACTGAACAGTAGGACCCATTACCGAAACTGACTGGTTCCCAAGAACCGAGGGCTGGGGGTTCACCACAGGGTTGTTTGGGATTGTATAGTCTCTGCTCCGATCATTATTGACCTGTAATCAACACACCAAACACCAAATGTGACGTTTATTCATTTGAAGTTTAAATCAATGAAACGTGATAAGGAACATCCCATGATTGTTCATAACATCCCTCCCTTCCTCCCCGGCTCAGTAAACCAAAGACATCAAGGCCCAAAACATGCATCACGGTTGCATCAACAAAATATAAAATTAAGTGATGTACTGTGGTTGTAGAGCTAATTTTCCGATCCTGAGGCAAGTCAATAACCTTTCCCCTTCACACACCCCCCCCAAACAAAAGAAAAAGGGAAAGAAAGAAGAAAAAGGCAAAAAGATAAGTGTTACTTCTGCTGAAAGCCCCCAGCAGGGCAGTAGGGCAACAACATAAAGTTATCAACAGGGCAGCAGTAAATTCATGTAATAAAATATAAAAAATCCCTGCCTTCTCCTTACCAAGGATTGCCTTTCTTTCCGTAAAAAGAACCAAATGATGCATCTCATTTTTGAAGATCAATGTATAATTTTCCACATATCACAACGTATCAGAAGTAGTATCCAGAAACCACCTTACCCTTTCTGCTAATTAATGTAAATGACTACCATAAAACATAAGACAAGATTCTTCTCAAAGGATATAGTCTGATTACCTTAATGCTGAGATCAGTATGGCGTGAATATGAGATGTGAAGCTTGCAAAATCCTCCATCATAGATGCAGTGTCCTTCCAAAGCTTCTTTGGCAACAACGGCAGTTTGAACATCTGTAAGTATGGCACCATCGGTACCAGTTACATATCCTTGTTACTATATATGGAAGGCTGCAATCTTTTCTTACTAAGGATGTAGACAATACCCATAAAGCAATAATAAGAACATGAGTGCTACAATAGACAGACATACAAGCATATCTAAAACGCACATGTATATGAAATGAACAACAAACTCAAAAGGCATAGGTGTTGGGTAGATTAACATGATATTTATCTTCCACAAGGCAATCGCCCTGTCATTCTTTGAAGTTGATTTGCTTACATAAATAAGGCATTTTCGTAACAGCATAACTTGTTGCCTGTTGGAAGTTTTCTTCAATGTAAATGAACAGACTCGAGAAATTAGGGTAAGCATATACACCACAAACACAACCACAATCCAATAGCCACTTGATTAGACAATTAGAAACAGATTTTCAAGCAACCATGCCGCAGAAAATAAATATTGGCATTCACTTTGGCAATTATACAAGTCCATAGGCTAGCAGGTAAGCACTAAGCCGACAGAGCACATCTTTAACTTTTTTATAGGTAAAATAAAATTTTCTTGAGTTGAGTAGGTGAAGCCCAAGTACACAGAAAATATATACAATGAGTACACTTAGGCCTGATTTGATTTCACAAACTTTTGAAATCATCTTATCTCATCTCATCTCAACATCCAAACACCATTCAAATACAAATATTTTTCAATTTCAAATTTTCAAATTTTTCATCTAATCATTACATAATCATTACATAATCATTAAAACTTTCTCAAATTTCCCAAATTTCCAAATAAAACAATTAAAATAATATTAAAAAATTATATTCTAACCCTCTTTTAACTTCATAATTTTTTTATTCAACTTTTTCTCTCTCCTCTCCCAAAACCCCATAAAAATCTTAACTCAAATCATTTCACTACTATTAACAGATTATCTCACTACTATATACAGATTTCTCATCTCATGTAATCAAACGAGGCCTTAGTTGCAAGTTAGGAGCTACATATGGATACAAGAAAATGATTAACACTAGCCGACAAAGCACATCTTCATATTATCCTTTTTAAATTATTTCAAAAATTTTCTCTCCCGCTTTGTAAGTACAGCCTTTCGACCAAAGAAAAAGAATCAGGTTTAAAGCCTACCAGGGTATTGAATCAATGCCTGTACGCCCCCATTCTTATCAAACATGGCAATCTTCTGGACGGGCCCAAAAGCAGAAAACACCTAGCCATGAAAGCAAGCATGCGAATAATCAGAATTGGGTATGACTGAATTGCACCAAAACAAAAAAACAAAAAAAAGAGTACAACTTACCCAAAGGAAAGTATGAATAAAATATAATGAAAAAGAAGTGTCGAACATGACTTCAATTAAAGAAAAAGAGAAGTAACAATAGCAAAGTCGGCCATAATTTTTTTTTTTTTTTGATAATTCAATTATATTAGAAGAGCAGTGGGGCGCAACCTAAGTAAATAGGGTGAAATGCGAATACAAGAGAGCCAATTTAACAATTGCTATGTATTATGATAGGTACCATATGTAAAGCATCCAAGGTGACGGCGTACTGCATGTTTTCAATAGACGCAAGAAGCACGTTACTCTCTGGTTCTAGTTTTTTCCCATCCAAACCCACAGTTAACTGCAATGACAAGGGAAAATATCCATTTAATCAAACCACAAGAAATATCTAACATTTTAAAGATCTCTCATAAACAAAAATTTAAGTTTATTAAGAATGACATGCATGACAATGTTTTGCAGTAGTGACCCAATGATACCAAAAAAAAGAAAATCATCAGATTGTGTATGTGATAGCCTCTACCAGTAGAGCCCTCTTATCTCAAAATCAGTAATCAATAGCCTGTGTAACACCTTTGATGCCCACAACTAAGAATGCCCAATAGATTATTTGAGTGCCACCACCTAGATGTTTGCATAGTTACAGGAAGTGTCAATTCCCATAGCCTTACCTGACCACTTCCATCTATCGCTGAAGGAGCAACAGGAAGGTAAGGATTAGTATAGTCCCTGAATCAACAGAAAAAGGGATAAGAAACTTGCATACATGACTTATCTACAATCAATAAGGGAAAGATACATCTTAAGTACAAACCAAGTAGAAATACGGAAATATAGGATACTGTCTTTTTGGATAAGTCATATTAACTCTAATTCAAATCGCAAAGGGATGCAACCCAAGAACAAGTATAGGAAACACCAAACCATTGGGATGAAGAAAAAGAACACAATTCCATGAAATCTATAAAGCTGTTGGCCCAGAAACTATTTTCCAGAAAATTGAAAAAAAAAATGAAAATACTTGATGCTCAGATGAAGAGACAGAATTACCTGCTCCGATGGCTCTGGAATTTCACACTCAAATCTGTGTGTGCAGAATACGTGATCCTAAGGTTGCAGGGTCCAACATGCTCAGGAAGAAGATACCTGAAGCCAGGGTCAAAAAATATCAGTAAATCACAATGCAGGAACAGCTAACAGAAAATGTATATAAAGTGCATAGCTTGTCCATGGAGCACATTAAAATGCCGGGATCAAGGACCTGTTTGCACAACACAGCATACCAATATTTTCCGTGTATTCAATTATAAAATATATAGAAACAGGTAGAGCAAGAGATGTTTAAAAGTCCAATTGGAGTCTGACAGATCAGTTATAGCACAACTGCTGTCTAACGTCCAATGGGCTACTTGTCTCAATGCATGAACCACATAACAGCCATATGTTTCATGGAAGTTGGACTAAATACCATGTCAAACAAACAATACAACTGTCACCTAGGAATGCTTCTTCCATCTAAGGCATTCTTTGCAGAAGAGGCAGTTTCTGTATCTGAAAATTGTACCAACGCCTGGAAAGAAAAAGGAAGATATTCAAAATGAGCATGTATTCAAATGCTGGGAGAACAGAGTGAAGGTAAAATAAAGTTTAAGAAACCTGGAATCCAGCTGTCTTCTCAAAGGTAGTAATCTTATGCACAAACCCAAAAGCTGAAAAAACCTGCATCACCAAATTTTTTTTGATTGGTAAAAAGAGCAAAAAAAAAAAAAAAATCTGCACCACTAAATAACTTTCAGAAAGATAAACAAAAACAAAAATCCTGTGAACTCAAGAACCAATAGCATCTATAAACTCATTCCATAATCGAGTGCAGAAAACATGAAGGTCTTATAAATTCAAAATTTCAAGACCTTCAGCAAACAAGGACAACTGACAGATTTTATCAATTACACATGCCACTAGGAATAGGAATTAGCATTTTATGTATTTGGAAAAAATAACAAAGAATTGTAGGACATAAAAAAAAAAAAAGTTTGAAAAAAATATAGCTAAGCATCCACATTATTGCCAAAGAAATTCTAAGAAAAATCTTCAAGCTCGAACTTCAGCTAAACTAAATGTTTATGAAATAAATAATTCCCACAGATAACCCAATGATTATATGTGAATAAAGGAAAAAAAAAAGTGCCTAACTAACAACTTCTGGAAGTCCTTCCATATTCACATTGAAAAATGCTAACAGGATCATGCTGCTGGGCATGTCCATCGGTATCAAATATTTGCAAGGTTAAAAATGTATTCACCTACAAACTAGTGTCTATGGCTATAATCCCTCATATAATTCACAGAAAATCATTAGCTCAATAATGAGAAGGGTAGGAGAACAATCTTTTCCCATGAAATTTTATATTCTCCCAGTAGAGGAAGATCAGCATCATAAAGCTTGTGTGGACTTTGCTGCACAAACCTAAATTATCAAAACCAACTAAAACTATGCCTACGAGAGAATCACAAAGATTAACAACTGAGTAACACAAAATTCCATAAGAACTATACTGGGTGTAGCTATGTTACTAGCAAAAATCGCGGCACAGAGCATGCAAAAAATAGAGTAAGAGGAATGCACAAGAGAAAAGAAAATGATTAAGGCCTAAACTATGGTAGGTATAGGAAGTTGAGGAGGAAGAGTAGGGAAGAAAGAGGCAGTGTTAAGGAAAGGAGAAAGAAGACAAACACACATGTGCTCTTTCTCACGATGCACTAAGCTGCCATTGAAGTTATTGCCTTGACATGGGCCTGCTGATCCATTTACATTTATGTCAAAGAAAAGCTTTCCAAAACATGACACAACCTATTACAATAACTCAGTGGACGCATCCTTATAGTCACAAGTTTACCTCTTAAACGGTAAAGGAAAGCATGCAATTTGCTTACCAAATGTAACACGTCAATGCTGACAAGGCGTGCATCTGCACCCTCTATTGTAACTAACAGTACATTCCCAGCAACATCTGCAGTAGTTTTGTTATTTACTATTTCTTGCCTATTTGAGTACTGTAGGTAGACAGTTTTGCCACGCACTTGAGCTGGCTCAGAGGATGATGCATAATATGATATCATTGCAATAGCTTGATTTAAATCAGCCTGAAGAAACCAAGATGTAGAAAATGAAGGATGTCATATTACATAAATAGCAGGAGGAAAGATTTAAAAACCAAAACAAGTTTGTAAGGACCCAAGGAAATACACTTAGGCCTGGTTTGGACAGCAAAGTGCTCCCAACTCATCCCATCTCATCTCAATATCTAAACACCACAAACACAAACACTTTTTAATTTCAAATATTCAACTTTTTCATCTAATCGTTACCTAATCATTACAACTTTCCCAAACTTTCAAACAAAATATAAAAAACAATTCAAGTTTTTCAAATCTCAAAACAAAAATAATATTAAAAAATTACATTCTAATAATATTTTAACTTTATAATATTTTTATTCAACTTTTCTCTCTTATTTCCCAAAACCCCATAAAACATATTAACTCAAACCATTTCACTACTATTCACAGATCATCTCATCTTACTATTCAAAGGAGGCCTTAGACTTGTACTAGTAAAAGTCACGATTACAGTAATAGAGTCTCTTGAATTTGAAATCATTATAAATAGAGGATACTACAAAGTTGCACTTACGAATTCAATAAAAGCCTGATTTCTGTTAGCTCCAACATTGCACTTTGTGTTCACAACTTTACCAAATGGCTTTCCAAGTTCAATCAGTTCCTCCTCTGTGCACTCCCATGGTAAGTTTCGCAAATGAAGCACCTTCGATGGAGGTTGGGTGTAACGAAACTGTGGCTGACTCGACACAGAAGCCATTTGAACAATAACCCCACCCTATTCTAGAACACCGCAAAAATGTGTCCTCACTACCACCCCTACAAAGAAACCCATTCCATAGTCAGGTTACACGCTATAGAATCATGGACTAAAACCTCTTTCCTGTCCAGCTACAATATACTTCTGATTTCACACTCCAGGCATGCATGTCTTACGTATTACAGTCGCATACACATTGCTTGTCCTACAACCCATCATGTTTTCAGTATCAAGAACGCATTTTCAATATTATAAACATTTGATTTGAACAATATATCATCTTTTCTGTCAAACAAGGACTTCATAGGATTTTCAAAACCGAGCCTTTCATGGTCAGGGAAAAAAAAATCTTGAATCAAATTTTCCAAATTGAGGCAAAGAAAGTTATTTTCAAGCTCATTTTTTCGAAGGCCTAAAATATATGTTTCAAGATGGAAGCAAACAATCCAAAACACAAGCCACCGCAAGCAGAAACTAGATTGCGCGGAAAACTAACCATGGGTAACACTATATTCCTAAATATTGTTGTTAACGGCAAACTGAGAAAGGGATCCGCACATATCCAAATAAAACACAATTTTCTTTTCGATCGGTAAAAGCACACATACCCAAATCAAACAGAAATTAGAAATATAGATAACCCCGACAACGTAAATTGAATACCGAAATTCCAATCGATTCCTCAAGAACCCGAGCCCCTATATAGAAATTGATTATGTAACTATATATCATTGAAATAAAGGACCTTTATATCCTTAAAAAATCAACTTCTTTACAGCCTTAAACGATAAAACGTATAGTGAGAAAATAAAAAATCAATGCATTAACCAACGCATATTCAAATTGCAAAAGTAAAAAAGAAAAAAGAAATCTGCATTAAATCTTAATTTCTACATGTATGTTTATGTACAAAGTGAGAGAGAAATGAAAGAATTCAGCATAAACGTACACAGAAACGCAATTAAGGGTACAAAATTAGGCGAAAGCGGAGAGAAAGGAAATGGAATTGGAAGTAGCAGAGGAAATGGCTGCGCCTAATAGCTTTGAGCTTTTATCTATTTATTTTGGTTAGGGTTTCAGAAAGAAAGGAGGAAACTGGAAGCAGAGTTACAGAGCTTGAGAGCTAAGTAGAGAAATCTCTCAATTCATTATTAATCTCTCAATTCATTGATTAATAAATGGTGGATTCGTGGCGGTTTGTGGTTGGTGAATTTGATTTGATTTTACTTGGGTTGTCTATAAATATAAACAAATGAATTTTTTAAAAATATTTTTAATCATTAAAAAAATCTAATAATTAATTTTTTAATGAAAATAAAAAATAATAAAAATATATAAATAAATATATTTAATAAACATATTTCAGAGTCATAATATTTTTTTTTTCAAGATACATGCTTAATAAGTCCTTTTACATTGAAAAGAATATAACTCGTTTAAATGTTGATCTGATTTGAGATGAATTAAGTTCTTGATAAATAATAATGAGTTGAGATTGTAAAATGAATTTTGTAAACCCATCTAAGATATGTTTAGATATTAAAATGAATTAATATATTTATAAAAAGTTAAAAAAGATTGTAGATCTCGCGTATAAAATAGATATTAAGTTAAAAAAAATTATAACTCTTACGTGTAAAAAAATTTTAAATTAAATGATATTTAATAATTTATAAATTGTATATTTAGATATTGGGTTAGGTTTAAATTTTAACTCACTTTAGATGAGTTGATGTTGAGAAATAAATGAAAGGGTAATGCTGGGCAACATCCGGAAGTCGCGGCACGCCCTTCAATATTTTTTTTTCTTTTTTTTCGTTCACCTCAACGCACCGTGTTGAGAGGATGTTGGGTTGCAACAAATATTTTCCCTAAATGAAATTTGGCTTTTGGCTGCTCGCGTCGTGTGGCACAAACATTGATATTTAATGGGGGAAACGGTGCGTTTAAGTTTTATGGATAAAGCTACAGCCACCGTTGTTTTGCACCGTTTTTGAGTCCCGCTTGATGTGTGCACGCCACTGTGGCATTTCCTTCTTTTTTCTTTTTTTTTTCATTTTCATTTGCTTCTTTCCCAAGTTCACAAGAGACCCATCTCTCCCAAATCCCGATTGACTGCCCATTTCGTTTTCCCCAAACAAGTAGAGAGCCATTTCGTTTTCCCAATTCACTGCCCCCAAGATACCCATTCCGACAGGCACAAGAGACCCATCTCCGACCGGCACAAGTGACCCATGTCCGGCCCCGGGATCTCCTTCGTTCGACCTCAAATCCGGGAAACAAAACTTCTGCAATTTGGTCTCCTTCACGGTAGATTTCTCCATTTTCGCACCCTAGATTACTGGTCTTGATTTATTGTTTTTCTATAATTATTTTGGTGGACCATTCTTGTTTATTATTTCTGGCGACGGTTGGTTTCTTTCCGCAAAATATTTCTTGATTTCTTTCTTCTTTATCGCAAAATATTTCTGGCGACAATTGGTTTCTTTCCGCACCCATTTCCGCATCCTATCATTTCTGGCTTCGTTATAGAACTTGTTGTTAGGGATGATTGTTGTAAATATTTTGGTGTAAATATTTTGGTGGACCTCTGTTATAAATATTTTGCATGAAAATTATAGAACTTGTTGTTGAGACTTGTTGTGGTTGAGAGCTCTGTATGTGGCAATGCAGAATGGGTGCAGAGGAAAGAAATGGAAACGGGTGCGGGACTCAAATGAATAAAAAAAAAGAGGGGAAGGAAATGCCATAGTGGCGTGCACACGTCAAGCGGGACTCAAAAACGGTGTAAAACAACGGTGGCCGTAGCTTTATCCTCCAGGAAAACAGAATGTTGCTGAGACGAGCTTTTCTAGGAACCTGGAAGCACAGTCAATGGAAGAAAATCTTCCAGCCCTTCACAACCCTTTATCAACCTCTGCAAGCCACCCGTAATCTCATAGTCTCCACTAACATTTCTATAGCTCAGTTCTGCAAGATTGGGCAACTTGACATTGCACGCAAAATGTTTGACGAGATGCCCGAACGAACTGTTGTGTCGTGGAACACCATGATTTCTGGTTACTCCAAATGGGGAAAATACGATGAAGCCCTAAGACTAACTTCAATTATGCACCACGGCACTATAAAGCTAAATGAGACTACTTTTTCTTCTATACTAAGTGTGTGCGCGCGTTCGAGTTTGGTGTCCGAGGGAAAAGAGCTTCATTGTTTGGTTTTGAAATCTAGGTCTGAAAGATTTGAGTTTGTGGGTAGCTCATTGTTGTACTTCTACGCGAGCTGTACTGAGATTGAAGGAGCTAAGAGGGTGTTTGACGAGTTTCGTGATGAAAATGACTTGCTGTGGAGTTTGATGCTTGTAGGGTATGTGCAATGTAACTTAATGAGTGAAGCTATGGAAGTTTTTAAAAATATGCCATCCCGAGATGTTGTGGCATGGACTACATTGATTTCCGGATTTGTGAGGAGTGAGGATGGGTGTGAAAGGGCTTTGGAGTTGTTTAGGAGGATGAGAAGGAGTTGTGAGGTAATGCCAAATGAGTTTACTTTGGATTGCGTTTTAAGGGCTTGTGGGAGATTGGGTAGCCTAAGTGGAGGGAGGACTGTCCACGGACTTTTGATAAAATATGGATTTGAGTTTGATCACTCGATTGGTGGTGCATTGATTGAATTGTATTGTGATTGCGAGGCTATTGAGGATGCCAAGATGGTGTATGATAGAATGGGAAATCCTTGTTTAAATGCTTCCAATTCACTTATTGGGGGACTTATATTGATGGGTAGGATTAAAGATGCTGAACTGATTTTTAATGGACTGCTTGAAAAGAATCCAATCTCATGTAATTTGATGATTAAAGGTTATGCAATGAGTGGTCAAGTCAAGGAATCAGAGAGGATTTTTAATAGAATGACCCAAAAAACTATAATTTCTTTGAATACTATGATTTCTGTGTATTCCAGGAAGGGTGAACTTGATAAAGCTTTGAGGCTGTTTGAAGAAACCAAAGGGGAAAGAAATCCAGTGACATGGAATTCAATGATGTCGGGTTATATTCAAAATCATCACCATGAAGAGGCTTTCAAACTATATGTGACCATGCACAGATTATCAATATACTCTACTAGATCGACATTTTCTACTCTATTTCATGCTTGTACATGCCTTGGATCTCTTCAACTAGGACAATTACTTCATGCCCACCTGATCAAAACACCATTTGAATCAAATGCTTATGTTGGAACATCTCTTATAGATATGTACTCCAGATGTGGGAGCATCCCCGATGCTCAAAAATCATTTAGTGGCATCTCTTCACCCAATGTGGCAGCTTGGACAGCTCTTATTAATGGGTTTGCACATCATGGAATTGGCTGCAAAGCAATTTTACTATTTGAGGATATGTTAAAGCAAGGAGTTGTTCCTAATGGAGCTACCTTTGTGGGGATTTTGTCTGCATGTGGTCGTGCTGGTCTAGTTGATGAAGGGATGCAAATTTTCCATTCAATGCAAAAATGTTACGGAGTAACCCCTGATTTAGAACACTACGCATGTATGGTGGATCTTCTTGGTCGTTCAGGCCATCTGCAAGAAGCTCAGGAGTTTATAAAAAAGATGCCTATTGAACCAGATGGGGTTGTCTGGGGAGCTTTGCTGAGTGCCTGTTGGTTGTGGATGGACATAGAGTTGAGTGGGAGAGTGGCTGAGAAAGTGTTCAGTTTGGATCCTAAGCCAATATCTGCTTATGTTATTCTGTCTAACATATATTCTATTTTGGGGAAATGGGGGGAAAAGTTAAGTGTGAGGAAGAGATTAAGGGGCTTAGGCATAAAAAAGGCTCCTGGTTGTAGTTGGATTGAGCTGGACAGCAGAGTTCATGTGTTCTTTGTAGAAGATAGAACCCATCCTCATTGCCATGATATTTATACAACTTTGCAGCATCTAAAATCCAATAGTGGAGGCTGTTTACTTTAAAGCAACATACTCATTGAAGATCTCACTTCAGTTGTTTCATTTTTCTCTCTTGTTAATTTTGTTTCTCTCCATAGACCCTCTTGGCTTTGGTTTTATGTCCAGATTTTGGTATGCTAACAAATTAAATGGAGTTGTTCAAAAATAATTGATCTGAAATTATCGGTTTAGGTTATCTTCCTCCATATGTATGAGTCACATATTTATTACAGTGTATCATAACAGTATTATCTCTTTGCATCTATACTATAGGTAGATGCAGTTCTGGGAAATATCCTGTGTTTTTGTTCATTGCCAAAAACATTGTTTTGTTTAGGGTTAAGGTCACTGAAGCAAATCTCTGCATGTAGTGACTTGGGTAGGCATAGGCTTTAATCTGTTTAAAATGGTTCTGATTGTGTTTGCAAATATGGTCATATTCTTTTTCCCGCAGTTGAGCATTATGAACATGTTTGTGAATGGGCTCAACTTGTGTTACATATTCTTCAATGCTGGCCCATACACTGTGGTGACAGAATATTCCAAATGGAACCTTCAGTATGTCTTTTTTTTTTCACTTTTCAATTGCATGGCGGTCAATCATCATGCATGTTGGATGATGACAGCTGCCTGACATTTGGTTGATGCAGAATGGACTCCAAGGATATATTCTTCCCAAAATTATGTTCTATGTAAAGCCAAAGAGCATTTCTTTTACTTTTCTCATACCTAATAATGATGCTAATGACAATGCAAGTTAGCTATTGGTTTTGTGTTTTTGGCAAACAAAAATCTGCTTCTAGTAGGTAAGAGAAACTATTTCATAGAATCCCCCCCACCCCCCAAATGGAAGAAAGGACTCTTTGCCACTTTTCTCCTTTCCCTAGGTGAATAGTGGAACTCCAAAAGTTTAGTTTGAGGAAGAGAAAGGAAGTTATCCTTCCAGAGCTTATATAAATGCTCTAATGAATCATTAAAGAGATTCTTTTTGGTTCCTTTATTGACAAAGGGTGGTTTTTTCATGGACAGTGATGCTGCTAGGTAATAAGGGGGGTTCTACTGAGCTTAGGTGGCTGAGTAGATACGTAAGCCGGAAAAAACATTATCTTTTTCCAATTTGTTTTGTTTCGTAGGAGAAACTAGTGATTAGATTGAGTTGGTAAAGAGGCATTTGGACAGACAGAAGATGGGCATGAAATTTATAGAGTTTTATTTTCCAAGTAGTGCATTTTTTCCCCTTTTTGCTTATTTGTTACCGAAACAATAAATTGAATGTTTTTGTTGCATGCATAGTTTAATTTCAAGAATTTATGTATGCCATTATTTTATGTTTTACACTTAAGATTGAGCAGAGCCACTCAGTGCAAGATGCTGTTTCTTTTTCTTCCCTCATTCTTTTTTTTTTTTTAATTTTAATGACATTGCTCAATTAGCATGCTTCATGTCTCGTAAGAATTGCACCACAACAAAGATTCCCTTCTAGAGCTGAGGCTGTTTCTCCTCTTTCCAGGTTCATTGAAATTTATTGCTTTGTGAAATTAAGTACTGCCAGTCACAAACCAACCCCTTGGAATGATACAAAACATTGCTGAAATGGCAAAATATATATGTGCATGCCTTTAGATACACAAGTATGCGCATATGCATGCATGCATTGATGCATGTTTTGAACCTAATAAGATCACAGTTGGTTTTTCTAAATTTTTCCATTCAAACTCTCATCAATTGTAAGCTGAAGCTGTTTGGATCTCTCATCATTCTTTTCCAAATCCCATTTGTTAGGTTCTTCCATAATTCCTTGTTTCCTGTACTTGCAGTAGAGCATGAGTTGAAGGATACCTAAAGGACTACCAACCAGATTTGGGGCCTGCAGATTTCAAAAATATGGAAGTTATGAAATATATACATCACAACAGACCTAGAGCTCAATTATGATACAAACCGCGAGAAACAGATCATGACTCAATAGTCCATAAGCCATCCAAAGTGAACTAGCAAGGAATGAGAAAAAAGATAAGTAGAACGGCATGAACTCCACGCTCCTTGTAAGTATGACTTGCTTCTGCAATTAAAAACTAAAGTTATATGCTGACAGTGACAACAAAATGCTATGCCCAAGAATAGAAACCTTAACAGGAGATATGAACTTAGAATGAAGTGGCATGTATACATGTGACGTCTTGAATGGATCTGAAACAAATAAAAAAAGTTTCTACATTTTCTGTTGCCATTTAGGTTGCTCCAGAGAACATTTTCATGAAATTATGAGAAACGAGGACTCACCACTACCACCAGTGGAGAACCGTACATTGCTACAGAGGCTACCAGTCCTACACTCCCAACAAATAGCTTTCGATGATGGTGGTCATGGAAAGAAAAAGCTGAGATGATTGAAGTGGTGCAGAAGACTATGATAACAGGTGTCACTGTCACAGCTACCTTCATCTGCACCCTCATGATATTTATACATCAATATTCTCCTCATGTAGTTGTGCATGCATGTCTGCTGTATCTTAATGTAGCAACAGAGAAAACCCATGTTTTAAAAATAAAAATAAAAATCAGTATGCTGGAACATATAAATAAGGCACTCGGCCCATACATACGTTCAGAGCAGAATTATATATCCCGTGTTAGCATGGTAAACTGTAATATATCATGTATGCGGGCAAAACTATGCTATTAAATGTGAAATGTGAAACTTACCTTTCCTCTAGCTGAAGTGAACCATAAGTATATGACTATGAAGGAGAGTTCTAGAAGGATCCCTAGGCCATTGATGGAAATTACTGGAAAGTTTTCCCACCTATTGCTTACAACTGGCAATCCATACCAAGTATAGAGGAGGCAGTTTAATAGTGCAATAACATAAGGAACACAAGAATATCCCTCCGTGCTTTTCTTCCTTATGACTCTTGAAAAAGTTAATCTGAAATATAAAGAAAATCATGGTAAAAAAAGTTGATTAAAATGGTCAAATGATTCAATCTTTCCAGTATTGCTCACTGGACTTGAATAAGATGAAGTCGGCTAGGCAGTAAATTAGAATGTTAACATTACATGGGAGCCGTGTAGAGTAACAAAGAAGCAGCATTCCCTGCAATAAACACCATGTAAATAGGAATATTAAGTGAAGTTTTTATGATATTTGTTCATCAATAGTGCTTGGGAGCTGAGAAAACAAACAAAGAGGAAAATACCCATGACTCCTACTGCCAAGCGTAACCTCTCTCCCATATTTGGCCTGGCCGGGAAAGATGTTCCTGAGATGAGAACTGGTCCCAGCAACAAGACTCTGAACGATAACTGAAGACTGCTTTGTTGACTTTAGCACTCTTCATATATGGTGAGACAGATAAAAAGAGAATATGTGCATTTGCAAGTGTCTTTGCACATTCATATGAAAATGCCTCCTTAGTTTATGATCACCATCAAGTCTTTGTTTATGATCAACATAAGCTGATATATATAATGGAAAAAAGGCTCCCACATATTTTTATGAATGCCTCATTGGTTTGTTCATTCTTCTTGATGTTGGCACATTCATATGTGCATTTGCAAGTGTCTTTGCACATCCTTATGTTCGATAAGAATGATAGGATATGGAATTATTTACTTTATTTGGTTGAAGAGAAAAGATTGAGAGAAGCGAGTCTTTTGTATTAAATTTGTGACTGTGTACAAAATACTACCATTACTATGGCATTGTAATTTAAGAGGATTTTGAGAGAAAAATGAGTACATTTGTGATGAATGATGTTTCGACCCTGATTTGTCGCCCAGGTAAAAATTTGGTCGGTGGAGTCAATTCCCGCTTGTTGATATGGACAATTCATTACGTACTGCTCAGATTGCACAATTGTTAGTTGGGCCAAGTGTATGAAATTCTGTTACCTAGAAATTGATTGGTGATTATAGATGTAATATTCTTGGTGTTTTCAAGCTGAATGAAGCATAAAGAATATTATATGTTCCCAGCTAAAGAAACATACCAAGTGCATTCTGTTGTTGTAAAGCATAGAGTAAATAACTTTGATGTGAATGTTTGTAACATTAATATATAGTTCCCAACATGGTTTAATGAGTATCAGAACGTTCCTTTTGATGATTGGTCACATCAACCCTAAAACAGGCAATCTCAATATCTGACTCTCTTCTTTTTAAAAGCTCAAAAGATGCTCATCTGGTACAACAAATTTTCATGAAGAGTCTAGTTAGCATTATGAATAACGCCAATGTTTGCTCTTCAAGTGGATGGATGTTGGGGCATATGTCGATGAGCCTTATATTGTGGGATAAGTGATAAGCCTTATATTGTGGGATAAGTGGGGTAGGATATTATGCCTATTGAGTAGTGTTACGGTTACAAAAAGATTTTATAAAAGTAAATTCACAAACTAATAAAAGCGTAATACATTAAAATGCCACGTCAATAAAATTAATTTAACAATCTGAAGTATCACATCTAGTCACGTCTGTTTGTGAGTTTACTTTTGTAAAACTCCTTGTTGGTTAAAGCATTTCTCATGCCTAAAATGCAAAAGGAAAAAAAGGACAATTTATTCAAAAGTTGGTCTAGAAAGAAGCATCAAAGCTAGTCTCATCAAGTTCTTGCCCAAACTTGAGTCTTAAGTGAAGCAAACAGCAACATATGAAGTGAGTCCTATATTATTTGTTGTTCATTTAATGTTACCCAAAATATTTATACAGACAACAATATATATTATTTAAAGAAAAAATCTATTTATCATTCATTTTCTCATCATCTTCTCATCATCCCATGATGTGTTATTAGATGATAGGTTCACAAATAAAATATAATAAATAGACTCCAATGTCACATCATGGGATGATGAGAATTTGGATGATGAATAGCATTAGATGAGAATTGGGATGATGACAAAAGCTACTATTAATTAAGAGAGCAAAATTCTCACCGAGAGATGGTGTTTTGCTGAAGTTTTTACCGAAAGCTCTGATATCTCAGTTTTTGGAGGCTTTTTATCTCAGGAGCTGCATTCATCATTGGCGTTTCGCAGCAAAAAATATTTTCTAAAACTTGTGGAGTAGTAGTAATGTGTATGGAAAGGCATATATATAAATGTTATAGACTGATCTAATTAACAGGGTTTATGCATGCATGTGAGGCGCGCATGAAGCTTGCACCTACGGCCTACTTGTACATGCAGGACATTTGTGACCCACCTGACCTAATAATTATATATATTTCAAGCTGTTTTCTCTTTCTACGTACCCTTTTCTAATTTCTTGAAGACATCTTCCAACTCATACCTAAAATTGATAAGCAGAGAGTTCTTTGTTGCGGCAGCTAGAACTCTTTCAAAAACCTCTTTATTGACACACTAATATATCGCACCGTTGATGTGAATTTATGTAAATAATTATTAATACTTTGATTCATTTTATAGGTATACTGTACACTTACTATGTGACTCAGTATACAACATGTTTCTTGCACCCAGTTATGTGGTATGTGGTTTAAGAGATAGAGTTTCTTGCATCCAATTATGTTCAAAACATCTGGCTAACTAACTACTATTGCATTTATTTGTGACATCTTAATTGGATTAGCCTTAAAGGTTTTTGAACTTTTTCTTCTTAAATTTTGACTGATGTGGTTTTATTTTGTTGCATTCTTATCTGGTTGCAAGAAAGGGTAGTAAAAGCCATGAATATGTATCTTTTACATGCACTTGTAAGAATTTTCAGCTTGACTAGGTTTTGGTTCATAATGTGTAGACTATCTACATGTAAAAATGCTCTCTTGTTATCTAATGACGTTTTTGCTATGTGTGATGATTCAACCGGAGTTTCTTATATAAATATATGATAGGGTGTGGTTTAAAAGAAATGATAGTTGCAGTCGTGAATATATAAGTGTCTCGAAATCACTTTGAAAAAAGTGAATAAATACAGGATTCACATGAAAAAAAAATCATTTTTAAAATTAGACCCAACTTTTTTTTAAAACGACTGCATGACACTTGCACACTCCACGATTGTATGTAACATTACTCGTGGTTTAAATATAGCATTGATTCCAGCTAGAGTTTGTCTAGTACTACATCCTCCTCCTTTTTCTTGATTTTGTTGACTTTGTAACATTTATTTTCAGATGAATAATTTTTTTTAATCCTGTCTGGTCGGCAAGAATAAATTATAAGGAATAAAGTTGGAGTTTATTATTTGTAGGGTTATTCCCTTCTTTCACTAGCTTTAGTGTGGATTGATTAAACTACAAAGACCAAGCTGAAATAGATTTTGTCCATTGTTCTCTTAGAAAGATTATATAATGGGTTATTTGAAGGAGCTATTTGACTGTGCCGTCCATCTCTATTAATTTTTTGAACAGGGTAAGCTGATGTTGCATCCTACGTAAAGTCATGTCTATATGGTTTTGTAAATGCTTAGTCTTAGTCAGTTGTACGCTTTTTGTTATTATGATTATCTTATTAGGATGTTATTGTCTAAAAAGTGTTTTTACTGGTGTACATGATGTTATAAATGTTCTTTGGATATCCAGGGTTTGTATATATATATATATATATATATATATATTAGCTTATATTAGATCATTTCGTTTCATTATTTTTTGTTCAGTCTCATTTTATTGCTTTAACAATTTTGTTTTTCTGAAATCTTTTAGCATTTGCCGCGAATGTTACTCGCGGCAAATACTTTTGTTTTTCGCGAATCGCGCGATTAGAGTTCTTCGCAAATAAATATTACCGACAAAATGTTTTTGCTAGAAATAGTATATGTCACTAAACATTTTTGACACAAATACTTTTTTCCCACGATTTAAAACTAAAAGCAATCATATTTTCTACGCTGAAATAATATTTTTCTCGTGATTAATTGTGGGAAAATATAGGTATTTCCTACAAGTTGGGTTTTTGGTGGAGAAAAATATTTTATATCACCAATTTTATTTCCCTAGCTCCCCACGATCAAAATTTATGGGAAAAGAATTTTATAGTGTATTTGTTATAGTGTGTTGTATCACATACCAGGTTTATAAATAGAAAAATTTTATACACTACATTACCATCTCACTTTCATCCCACTATATAAAATATGACATATTATCACAATTGTAGCATATTTATGTCATATTATCACAATTGGATGATCTTTTTTTGGATAATTTTTTATCATATAATGATGATAAATGTACCAGTATATCTTACATAATGGGATAAAAGTGATATAGTAGTGTGGTGTATAACATTACTCTTATAAATATTAACACAATATTGTACTTGCCTTTTACAAATATTTCACATGACATCCCACTAGACGTTTGGTTGAAGATTTGAAGTATTACATTTGCTAGATCTCCCATCATAGGAGCTCTAGCAAACATATACTAGATTTCTATTTTATGTCGGATTGTATGGATATATTGAACCAAAGAAGTTTTAAAAACTAACGTATCATTATATGATATATATGTTAGATTTATTTTACAATAAAAATAATTTTACAATCTAACTTATAATCATATCAAGACACGACAATTTGTAGATTTACTTTTATAAAATTTTTGGTAACTAAAGTATTTTTTATTTTAAATTATATAATTTAGCATATAACACATATTCACTCACTCCTCTTAAGTGTAGCTTTGGGACTATCCTAAAATTTCAGAGTAAAATACTTAGGAGAACAGAAAAAATTCACTCACTGTACATTGCTATGATGGAAAAAAAAAAAAAAAAGGTACTAAATATCACGTATAACACGGCTATATGGAATGTTTTGTCTGAAAATTAAATTACACATACAGTATCGGACTTGATCTATGTTCGCCTAGCTTCATCTTCTTCTTTCTCAACTTCTTTTTTTATTTTTTGGGTGGTTAAAACTTAAAACGCTATAATACAGATCATTAGTATACAGCCGGATTTGGTTATCAGAAACCATTAAGAGGGAGGAGTTATGTACGAGACGGTAATTTTTATATATGTTCATACTAAATGTTGGCGAAGATAATCCACTCGAGCTGGATGCTTGAGCTTCATGAGAGCCTTAACTTCATGCTTCCGAACCATTTCTCTCGAAATACTTAAGTTTCCCGCAATCTCTCCCAATGTTCTATCTCCTTTACCATCAAGTCCGAATCTTTGTCTTATTACTAAGCTCTCCTTCGGCTTCAGAGAATCAAGCTGCAGAAAAACAGAAATAAATTCCATTTTTTTATCATTTATACCCTGAGTTACATCAATTTGATCGCAAGTTCTTGGAAAAGGAAAACATAATAAAAAAACTCTGAAGGTCTGATTCCATTATCTACCTGGAAACCAACAGAGAGGAAGAGAAAGATTTCGCATTCTCATCATCTTGGGGAATAATATTATGAGTAGATCATATCTCATGCAGAAATATGCAGAAATGGGAGAAGGGAGAAAAAAAAAAAGAGGGTGGAATGTGGATAATATGATGGAAACACAAACAGGTCTCATGTTTTGCATGAAACAGAATAGAAAAACAGTTGGTGAAGAAATTCAACAATCCAAATGAAAATTCTATAGAAATAAAAAAGAAAAAAAAGTGAGTAAGCTATGTATGCAGTACGAAATGCAAGGTTGGGGAGGATGAGCGATTAATAATTACCACATCATCAAGGGCAAGCCTGAGAAGAGCATGTTGCCTCCAGTTATCACCTCCACAACCATCAACATCAGTGATCCCATTAATGTACTCTTCTTGTGTGGTTGGATGCCTTAAATGGAGAGAAACAACAGGTTTCGAGGCTCTCATAACTTCACGATACCTCTCAGGGGAGATCCCAACTTTTTTTATTATCTCATCCTCTGTTGGTAATCTTTGAAGCTCAAACGACAACTCAAGTTTGGCTCGCTGAATTTCGACTCTAACCTGCAGCGTCAAAGTTAAAACAGATCCATCAAAACTAACCATGATGATCCTAACACAATCAGAAGGCCGAAAGGTTCTTTCAATCTAGCTCAGACTATTATTTACAAGATGCGTGTATCACTAAGCTAAAAAGAAGAGTAGAAAGCTTGGAAGGAAGAATGCATACCGATTCAAGGCCAAACGAAACACGTGTAAAGCTGGAGAGTGTCATGGAGCGTATAATGGCATGCCTGATCCAAAAAAGACCATATGTGGAGAGCCGGAATTTCCTTTTTGGTTCAAAACGATCGACGGCTGTAATAAGTCCCTTCACTCCAGCCTGACAAAGGTCTTGGAATTTTGGGCCATTCGAGAAATCTTGAAAATACTTGTTGATTACAAACAAAATGAGACGCAGATTGTGCTGCAGTTCAAGCAAGCATTATGTGTTAATCTACAATTATTTAAGAGAATCAATGTATTCCATAAAATCAGTTCTTGGAAAATAAGCTGAAAGAAACCAAAATTATTTCGCTTAATAACATCCACAGAATATAATCAGACTCATATATTGATCAAAAGAATACAGAAGCCATAGGTAACATAGAGAAAAGAGAACAGAGCAGGACAGAGGCTTTAATTAGCTAACATGCAATGCACTCTTCATATCATCACAAAGAAATTAAAATGTGCCTATTGTAGCTGATTTCACTAGGCCTGGAATTCAAAAATGTTATAGGTGTGACTCCCAGAAGAATCCCATTACATTCTATACGCACCACAAACTGAAGTCAACTTGATCCTAGAAGGATATATGCCAACTTCAGACGCTCTCTCTCGCTTCTTTACAGACTTTCTTTGAATTTGCATTTTCTCATATCATTTTCTATCCTCGAGAATATTTCTAGAATATTGCTTAAATGAAGATGAGAAGACAAGTCTATTTTGTTGCCAGAAAAGGAACCTGAATTACATGAACTATTTGCATCTTACTGCATGGTGGACTCCGTTAAACATACTTATAACACATCTCACTACTGCACCAGTTCAAAGAAACATTTTGGAATAATTCCGCATAAACAACAGAAGTGGGGGAAAAAGGCCAAAAGAATACTACCTTAATGAGCTTATTTCTTGCCGCTCGACCAACCTCTATGAGTTTTCGTATTTGAACTGCCTTTATATCCGTTGCTTCAGCTAATTCACCTTCTGTTGGTTCTTTCCCCAAATCTTTTTGCAAGTTCTCTTTCACTTGAAGGAGTGCCTAACTTCCAAAAAACACTAAAAATCACACATTTTGATCTCAAGCAAATAACAATAGAAATTCAATGGGAAATTGTAGTTTCCAAACTGGAATTAGAAGGCCCACCTTCATGGGTTGCATCAGCTTGAACAACCAAGCATGCTCTGAAGAAGGAAGAACTGGAGGTATCTTCATCTTTTTCCAGTCCAAGCTAACCAAATCAGTTGAAGCCGAGTACTCCCTCACTAGCTTTTCAATCTTCGCACCTTCATCCTTATTATCTTTTCTCTTTCGTTTTGGAGCAACTACTTCATCTTGCGTATTCTTTTTCAATGCAATCCTCTTATCAAGACTCAATCTTTTAACCTTATCTTTTTGGTTCTTGATCACATTATCACTGGCTTTCTTCTCCACCAGCTTTTCGTCAACTTCAGTAATCTTTCTCCTCCTTCCCCGTATTTTCCTCACCATGCCATCTATATTTTCCTCATTAGAAGCATCAGCTGCTGGAGTGAGCTTGTATAAATTTTCGAGCTTGGCAGCGGCTTCATTGTAATCCACTTCCAAGGCACACGGAGAAGCTTCATCTGTGAGCACAGCTTTCACTCTTCTCAATTTTTTGGTAGCTTTTCCTAGTCTCTTTTGGTGATCCTTACCTGTTTCTATGGGCAGAGGGATTTGCTCCTGGGATGTAACCAACGCAGTGGTATTGGATTTATCTGCTTTGAATGCTACAATCAAGGGTCTTTTCAATGTAGACCTTTGAGCTGAGAATTTCGTGCCCAATCCAACCGGAGTTCGTGAAGCTGAGCTAGAAACAGTCACAACTCCCATGCCAAGTTGCCTAAGCAAAGCTTGAAATGATGAATTGAGTGCTTCCTTACTGCCCAGATCCTGCAAGTACAAAAGAAACATGTATTCCAAGTTCATTTCTGTCCTAACAACATAGCACTAATTTAGTGAATCATTAAAATTAATGGTAGTGTTAGCACATAATTTATTTATTTTTTATTTTTTTATTTATGTCCGGGACCTCTCCATGGCTGGGGCCCTTTGGACCTATCCCTGCAGAGTAAACCTCGGTCCCGTGCACTGCACCCTTGGAAGTTTCTCTACATAGAATTGGTTAAATCGTTGGCTTTTCACCACGAAATGTGATCCTAAAGGATTGGTTGCACCCATGAGGTGTTGAATCTTGGACCTTGAAGGGAGTGATACCCTAAGACCAAGGCCATCACCACTTAGGCCAACCCCTTGGGGTTTGTTAGCACATAAATTAAATGAATAAGTTCACATCTTTCCATTGGTTTAAGTTTTTGGGACAATTCATGATTTAATCACAAGTAATACCAACAAATTCACGAAGCTAACAGCTCCTCCATACAAATGTGCATTAAAACTCAGAAGATCAGTTCTGTGACCCCCAACTGCCACTTCTTTTGTACATGTGATTCCAAGACCCAATACTTGCAGATTGTATCAGCAAACCAGTCTCAATATTCTTTGATTACATTCTAATCAAGGTCATGCTTTATGAAGTTCCAAACCCAAATTTAGCACTAACTAGCAAGTAATCCAAATAGTCTGATTCTAACGAACCCAGTTTTCAAATTTGAATCTCTACAAACCAAAAGCATGCAGTTATGATAAATATAAACTCAAGAAGGAAGAAGTACTAGTTAATAGTCCATTAAGGAATTCGATGTTTATTGATCAAACAATTATTCTACACACCCGCAAACTCCATGATTACACTTCTCAAATAATCAAAAGCTCTTACATCCAACCCTAATCAGGACACCTTTCTTTTCATTCGCGACGTTATACTTCTCAAATATTTTGAAGGAAACCTCCAGTAGCTGCATTAGTGATCGAGGGTTTCTTGTGTTCAAAATCATTTGAAAAATGTTACGGCCTATTCTTGGTGTAAAAGATGATCAAAATTGTATAGAAAGATACACACAACTGATGATATAAACTTTTAGCGTAAGAGAAATAGAAACAAGGATAGGGAATTCAATGCAGAAATACCAGACCTACGCACCTGAACGAGACACTGCCCGATCCGAGTTGTCGAGTTAAGAAAAGGTTTTCCGGTTTCAGATCTCTAGAATGAGGAGAAGTGTTAAGAGTTTATGTATGAAACTCGTAATTAAGGACGTGAATTATGGCGACCACAAAAAAAAAAACGTCTGTTGAAAAATGAACAGCGGAGACTTGGGGCTCAGGAATCGACGGTGGATGAGGTAAACAAGTGGAACGAATATGGAGGGTTTGAGAAGTTCGTTAACGTGGCTCGCAGAGGAGCAGAGATTCTGCACTTTGGGAGGGCTGTTGCGCTGCGTGGCCATTTGGGAGTGGACGAGAAGATATTTTGATGAGAATTATGGATGGAATTTATGACACGTGGGATTTTGTTATTGGTTGAGGGATATTACTCTCTAGTTTGTGGGACCGTCTTCGTGTGGTGGCCTGCGGAATCACTACGTTGCGCAATAGCAACCATGTGAAAGGAAAGTAGCATTAGAATTTGGAGACTCGTGGCTGAGGATCACCATCACCGTGGTTTCATTTTCCCTTTGATTTGTAATTACTTTATTTCTTTTTGTATACCCAAACCCAAAATTTTAAATATGGGTATATCTGAGTCTAATTATATCTATATATATTGTATTAATGATTTATATATATATATATATATATATATATGCTTTTCGATATTATATTGATCAAATAAAGGATGTCTATATTTAATTGTAATAAGCAATTCTATTTCCTTAGAGCTCTAACTTCATGCTTGTTTATCAAACTTCATGTTTCTTGTTTTCTCCATCGAAAAAAAAGAAGTTGGATGTTTCATATAATTTGAAATATAACATAGATTTGCCGATCAAGCATGCATGGAATGTACTATTTGTAAGATTTAACAAAATAATGTTGAAGAGGAATGCAGTAGCTTACTGCTTTGTTTATATTTGATTGATATAAATAGAAGTATACAAGTATTGGATTGTTATAGTGGTTACATAAATCTTATATCTATAGATACAAGTATTAGATTGATCCTAATATAAGGTAAGGAGTTATCTTGATAACAACTAGCCTCTATCCTTATCATCAGATCTGTGTTCATCTTTTGTAACTGACACTGGAGCAGGATCTAGCTACATCTTTTGTTGCTGCGTGATCTGCTAGGATTACTGTCTTAACATCTCCTTCAAGTTGATAGGGAGTTCACGGACTGAAGCTTGTCCCTAAGATAGAGGAGGCGTGAGGAAGTAAGGCCTTTGGTGAATATGTTGGCCAATTGAACATAAGTGGACAAATATCTAAGAATGATGTCCTTCTCAGCAACCTTCTCACGAATGAAGTGGTCCACTTCAATGTTTTGTTCTTGCATGAAAAATTGGATTTGCTTCAAGAAAGAGGGCTCCAAGATTGTCACACCAAAGAATAAGAGGAGAGTTGAGTGGAACTTGGAGATTAGCGAGAAGTATGTGAATCCAGTAGAGTTCTGCTATTGAAAAGGCCATGGCAAGGTACTCTGATTCTGTACTAAAGTGGGAGACGATATGCTACTTTTTGGCACTCCAAGACACTAGGCAAGGACCAAGAAACATTGCATAACCTTTTATTGAATGACGGTCGATCATATCACCTGCCCAATCAAAGTTATTGAAGGCCTGAAGTTGTAGGGATCCTTTTGCAAAGTGGAGGCTGTGATGAAGAGTGCCCTTTAAGTAGTGCAACACACACTTTGCTGCAGAACAGTGAAGAGAAGTGGGTGCATGCATGAATTGGCAGAGTTGATTAACCACAATTGTAGCTCAGAACGTGTGAGTGTACAATACTAAAGAGCACCCACAACTTGTCTGTAGCTGGTGACATCTTGTAAAGGGTTACTTGTGGTGGTTTATAAAAGCTTGGTACCTGTGGCTAAAGGAGTAGAGCAGGGTTTAGCACCAGTCAGCTTGGCCTTGTGTAGCACATCTGAAATGTATTTGGATTGTGATAAATAAAGACCCGACTGATCCCTAGTGACTTGAATGCCTAGAAAGTAATGGAGTGATCCCAAATCTTTCATAGCAAAGTCTTTCTTTAAGAAAGAAATAAGATTCATAATCATCCACATAAATAAGTATAAAAATATGCACTCCAGGACTGTGGTAAGTGAACAAAGAGTAGTTAACATGGGATTCACAGAAACCAAGTTGGAGTAAGTTCAGAGAGAGGCGATGAAACTAGGCTCTAGGTGTCTGTTTTAAGCCATAAATAGACTTATGTAGTTTACACACATAATTGGGAAATGATGCATCAATGAAACCAGGTGGTCGTTCCATAAAGACTTCCTCTTCCAAAGACCCATGTAAGAAGGTGTTTGATACATCTAACTGCCTAAGGTGCCAGTTGTGGTGAACAGCAAGTGCCAAGATAATTATGATGGTGGAAGGTTTGATGACTGGGCTAAAGGTCTCGGAATAGTCCAACCTATCTAATTGCTGGAAGCCTTTGGCGACAAGCCGAGCCTTAAGTCTTTCAACTGATCCATCTGCCTTTTGCTTAACCTTATAGACCCACTTATTTCGAATCACATTGCGGTTGCTTGGCCTTGGACATAGTGACCATGTACCATTAGCCTATAGAGCCTAAAATTCTTCTCTCATGGCAGCACACCATGCAGAAACCTTCACTGCTTGGTGAAAGGTATAATGTGCAGTAGGTATGACATGTGAGGTGAGTGCACACAGAGGTTATTTGGTGGAATAGTAAAGGTGAAAGTCAGAGAAGGCCTTGGACTGAGAGGTTCCTGTTTCAGAATGTGTGAGCATGGGATGGGTGTTTGGTGAATCCATTGTAGGAGGGTGGGTGGATGCAAGTGAATGATTTGGCAATGGGGGTGGATTCTCAAGTATGTCATCACTAGAACTAGGAGAGGAAGTGGGAGTAGTAGTAGTAGTTTCCATTGGTGAAAAAGTGTCATTAGAGGGTAATGAAGATAAAGTAGAAGGGGATAGAGATGGTACCTGGATCACTGTTGATGATGTTGGTGAGGAAGTTCCTTGCATCAGGGCAATATTCTTCTCATTGGGCTTAGATAAAGATGGAATTGTGGAGCTGGCTGGAAACTGAGCTTCATCAAAGATGACATGTTGACTCAAATAAACTCGATTTGTGGTATGGTCAAGACATCGATACCCCTTATGATTGGAATTGTATCCAAGAAATATGTACTTTTGGATTGATAAATAAGCTTGTAATGATTGTAGGGTCTGAGTAAGGGGTAGCATGTACACTCAAAAACTTTGATAAAGGAGTAATAAGGAGGTTTGCTTCGCAAGAGTTGAAATGGAGTCATGTATTTTAGTATTGTTGTAGGAAGCCTGGTAATAAGAAAAACTGCAGTATTGAAAGCTTCAACTCAATAGGTTAGAAGAGACCAGTTTCAGTCACATGTCTACGTTTCCTTTTAGCAACACCATTGTGCTGAGGAGTATGTGGGCATGAAATATCGTGGATTATACCACTAGTTTGAAGAAAATCTTGAAACTAATGAGAGGTGAATTCACCAGCTCCATCAAATTGTAGACATTTGATTTTCTTATTGAGTAGGTTCTCAGCATAGCATTTGAATTTAAGAAAGCAAGAAAATGCTTCTGACTTAGCATGTAATGGATGGAGCCTTGAAAACTAGAGTAATCATCCATAAATATGATATAGTAACGGCATCCACTAATGGAAGGAATCAGAGAACACCACAAATCACTATGTATTATTTCAAGAGGACAATGAGACAATCGAGTGGAAATAGGAAAGGATAACTTTTTACTTTTGGCCAATTGACGGAGTTCACAAATGGAGCCACTGTGAGAATGACCTTTTACAAGAATTTGACTCTTAGACTTTAAGAAATTGACTACTTGAGATGATTGATGACCCAAACAAAGATGCCAAGTGGAGAGATCTGCTACAACACCAAGTTGAGCCGTAAAGGCATGAGCTTTATTGTTTGCTGCTTTATTGAGAGATGTGGCAAGATGAATAGAGTAGAGTCCATCTTTACTTGGACCTTGTAAAAGAATTTACCCCGCGAGGTTGTCCTTCACAACAAAGTAATCAACAGTAAGTTTAAACTAGCACCTATTGTCTCTACAAAATCTTTGAATTGAAAGGAGGTTTGTTGAAGCAGTGGGACAGTGTAGGATATTGTTCAAGTGCAAGGGTAAATAATGTAATTTAATATGTGTGGAACCAGTGTGTGAGATGTGCAAACCTAAGCCATTACCTATTGCAACTTCATTTTCACCTTGGTAAGGTTCATTGATATGAAGATTACTTAAGTCAGCAGTAATATGATTATTGGCACCACTGTCAGCTAGCCAAGTTTGATTATCAGGAACAACATCTTGACTGGTAGCAGCCATGACAACAAGTTGAGCTGGAGGATGGCAACCCTTGTATACAAAATCCATCATGTGGTTGCAGTTAAGAGCTTGGTGCCCCAGCTTGCCACATATTTGACATTGGGGTCTATTTTGATTGGAGAATGAGGAAGATCCAGTTCGAGATACTCTCTGTGTCAATTTTCTTTTGAGTGGAAGGGTACTGTGATATGAACCCGTGGGAATGGAATCCCTTGAACCTACAATCAATTTGAAAACTCACCCAAGAAAGCTAAAAATCAAGTCAATGGAAGGAAAATCTAGACTGATATTTAAGACTAGGTCCATGTTGGTGCTCATCATGCTAACTTTGCTTGAATGAGCCACCAGATGAATTTCTTCTATTTGAGTTGGAGTTATATTTCTTTTGTTGAGAATACAAAGAAAAGCCACCTGAGTATTGGGTAGAATTGTGGTTGTTGATCATCATTTCATAGTTGAGCAAATCTGTCTGAAATTCATCAAAAGAGAGTGAAGTTTGACGAGTTGCAAAAGAATAGGAAGTAAAAAATGCATGAAAAGAGGGATTTAAGCCATTGATCAAGTAGGATATCAAGTCATCGTCATCAACTGGCTTTCCAACAATAGCCAATTGATCAGCCAATGACTTGGCAATATGTAGGAATGAGCTGCAGGTTTGTGTTCCTTAGCGCAAAGATTGTAGTTGCCATTTTAGATGAACCACTCTAAACTTATATTGAGAGGTAAATCGTGAGGCAATGATAATCCAGACTTGCTTCGAAGTGGTAAGACCATAGATAGAGGATAAAACAGTCTCAGACAAAGTCGCATTCAGCCAGCTTAGAAGATACTGATCCTTCTGTTGTCATAAGGCAAAGCCTGAATTCATAGTTGTGGTCTCCTTGCCCTCATAATCAAATACAAACTTGGGAGGACAAGATTCAGATCCATCAACAATGCCAAAAAAATCAAGGTTACGAAGTACGGGTGTGAGTTGTGATACCTTAAGAAGATAATTGGTGTGATCAAGCTTTATTGAGATGAGTAGGGCTAAA
Source organism: Juglans cinerea (assembly GCA_961763995.1). Taxonomy (NCBI): domain Eukaryota; kingdom Viridiplantae; phylum Streptophyta; class Magnoliopsida; order Fagales; family Juglandaceae; genus Juglans; species Juglans cinerea. The sequence continues at coordinate 1,210,749 of CAUIVZ010000011.1, read as the reverse complement.
TTTTGTGCAGTAAATGGAGTGGTGATGGGGATTGCATCTGCGGAAGACATAGTTGAATCGAAAGAAGTTTTAACCTAAGAAGGTCTCTAGTACCATGTGAGATTTAACAAAATAATGCTAAAGAGGAATGCAGTAGCTTACTATGTGTATATTTGATTGATATAAATAGAAGTATACACGTATTGGATTGTTACGAATATCCAATAATAAACTGTTTGTGAATAATAAAATAGTCTAAAAGTAATTATGTTCCCAAATAGACCCTAAAAATGTTATCAAGCTATATATATATATATATATATATATATATATATATATATATATATAAAGCTTTAAGCCATGAAAGAGATTACATTTTTTCTCTTCCTTGAATCAGGGCTGGTTGGCTCAAGGGGTAAGTGAGTATTTAGAGCATTAATATTGGTTTCATCAAAATCCTCTCCAAAATTTAGCTAAAAGTATATATTTTTCATAAATTCAAAACCATTCAAGTCATAACCCAATATTGGATTAGTCAAAATAATAATATAATATTAATTTTTAATAATATTATTTTCAATTTTTTTCCTATACTAACCATATGTTAATTAATAATTTCATTTTTACTTAAATTATTATTTCTCAACTAATTTTTTTCCTCAACCTAATTATCCAACAAACACATTTTAGAATTAAATATGAAAAATACTAAAGTAGTTGGGTTCAATATTTTAGAATACAATATTACTTTTGAAGATGAATAGTACATCTTCGAATATGAAAAAACACTTCGAAATACTGTAGCTAATAGTTGAAGTCACAATATTTGACTACTTCAATACAAATGATTTTATCTCTATTTTTTCAAATTTGGAAGATGAACTAGCATTTGACTAAGCCAATGCCAGTGCTCTTAGATATATAAATTATCTGGGTCTCGTCCCATTCAAAGTCTGCAAAAGTGAAACATTATTATTTATTGTGTAATGTGTGATACAGTCGTGGATTTTATAAGTGTTGTGTACTCATTTTGAAAAAGAGAAGAGTCTACTCTTAAAAAATTAATTTTTTTTACTTGAATCTTATATTTATTCAATTTTTTTAAATGAATGCATGGTATTTGAAGGAATGCATAGTACTTACACACTCTATAACTATAAATATAATTTTTTATGCCAAAATAGAGAAATAATTAAGTAAGTAAAGTACTAATAAAATAGGGTCGTGCGTGGGTCTTTGTCACTATTGAAAAAAGTAGGAGGAAACATTGGAATTTGCATGCAGAGAACGCGACCCTTTTTACTAGATCGTCTGTACATGACTTTGCCATACCTAAAACATTATTCTAACTATTAAGAAAAAAAGCACATATTGTAGTTGCAAAAGAGAAAATAATTAAAGAGAAATAATAGTTACAGTTGTGACTTGTGAATGTACAAGCGTTGTGCAATCACTTTGAAAAAAGTGAATAAATACAAGACTTACATTAAAAAAAAAAAAAAATTTAATAATGAACCCCACTCTTTTTTAAATCGACTATACGACGCTTGCACACTCCACGACTTCATATAGCATTTCTCTTAATTAAATAAAGAGGCCAACAAATGATGGAAAATTTTCAACAAAATTAAGAAGCATTACGAGAATGTTTGGATAATAAGTTGAGATTAGATGAAAGTTAAAAGTTGAATAAAATATTATTAGAAAATTATTTTTGTAGAATTTGAAAAAAATGAATTGTTTATTGAGAAACTCTTTGAAATAGCCCTGTTGCTGTTGGGCGAAAAACAGCCCACCAACGGACTGATTACACGTAAGATAATGGAGGTTGTTTACAATTGAAGGAAAGCAGCTGATTAGTCCCCTTCCCCTGCACTGAATACGTTCTAGCCTTCCCCTGCATCGAATACTCCAGCCCTTCCCCTTCCACTACTCCGAAGCTGATTTTTAACAACTCAAAAATCACTATAAAATCACTGACCATAGAAAGTCAATCTTGCCGTCGCCTTTCACTCCTCCGAGAAGGAAAGCAGCTGATTTAAAAAAAAATTTGGAAAAAATTCTTTTCTTTTATTTTCTTTTTTCACATGTTAAAAAAAAAAAAAGATTCCAGTTCTATTTTTTTTATGAATGCTTTTTTTTGTTGCTCTTCCATTGATCTTCAATGAAAGCAAGTTACTTTACAGGATTTTGAGCTTAATATATACAATCCTAAAGGGTTGTCAACGAGCAGAAATGGTACTTGCAACAACAATCTGTGTGCACACCGTAGTCGATGCATTGGAACATTCGACAATTGCCCTTACATGGTCTCTTATGTCTCAGCTGAAACATCTACATCTGGGATATTGGTAGATGATGTTCTGCACTTAACAACAGAAGATAGTTATCAGGAACTTGTTGAGGCATACATAAAAGGGTAGTTGCCGTCGAGAAGCAATTGCTGGTTCTCTACAGTCGGGGATGAGTGGGTTGTTCGGGTGTAGTGGGATGCATGGTAATAGTGTTAATATTCTGACGTGTCGCATTCTGATTGGAGGGGTGATTTTATGAGATAATCAGATGGGTTGTCCAAAATAATTTACAAACAATTTTATTTCTATTCACATATTATCTTATCTCATCTCACTATCTAAACGAGGTCTAAATAGATAGAATTAAAACAGACTCTCAATTTACTATGTGCCTCCCTAGTTATTAGTAGTATGTTCATTGTTCAACATAGAATAACAATATTGACCTCTCACTTTATTTCATCATTCTAGATCACTCAGGGACGAAGTAAAAATATTATTTAGGGGGCCAAGATACATGCATATAAACTTTTTTTATTTTATTTTATAAAAAGTATGAAATAACTCCATATATATATAAATTGAGTAATGCTATATACAGTTGTGGAGTGCGCAAGTGCAATCCAGTCGCTTTGAAAAAGAGTGAGGTTTACAATTAAAAAATTAATTTCTTTTCATGTAGGTCCTATATTTATTTACTTTTTTCAAAGCGACTGCACGGCGCTTACATACTTACGACTGCAAGAATCATTTCTCAAATAAATACATGTTTCTTAAGTACAAATTCTAGATGTTTTATTTGGCATGGGTTAATTAAAAAAGCACCAAAAACAATTGAAAAAGGTAAAGACATGAAGACTTTCAAAATAAAATCTTATAACCATTTATCGATAATTGATATAGGCTATCTAGAAACATCAGCTAAAAAGTAATCAATCAATCTGGCCCCCGGTCCCCCTTAGCTTTGTCTTTGCATCCACCGATTCACATGCAACTCAAGTTCTATTGTTCTAATCTTCAACAAGCATTTATTTTCTTTATTAATACTTTTCTTGAATAAGTCTAGTACTAAAAAATACAAAGCTAATTAAGTATGATATATAAGCTTATATTAAGAAAAAAATAATATATAGAAGAAAATTAATTCAATCACAACATATAGGATATATGGATTTCTTGATGATAACTTTTTGTTAATATGGTACTAGACAAAATATAACATTATTAATTCCAACTAGGTTGAAAATATCTCATTTTAAATTATATTACTATATATATATATATTAAAAACAAAGATGCATGCCTCATTTCAGATTCTCGCCTTATAAGGGCTCAATTTATAGTAGCCTGTCCCTGCCTTTAACTCTCTCTCTCTCTCTATATAGACACTAGTACTAATGTTTTTTTTATGAGAAAATATATTTATAATCGTGAATTGTACAAATGCCGCGTAATTGTTTTGAAAAAATTAAATAAAATATGGAACCCACGTCAAAAAAATTAATTTTTTAATAATAAACTTTACTCTTTTTCAAAACAATTACGCGACGTTTACGTATTTCATATAGAATTACTCTTTCTCAATAAGCTTCCATGCATGCTCAAGATTTTAGTTGGTACGTACCTAACTTCACGATGACTTGCTACGCTTCTTCTCAAAGGTCAACTACGGGTCGGTCCACACAGATTCCACACGGTAATATATTTAGCTAGCCAGCAGCGTCTGTAACACTCCCGGCCCCGACCATTAATTAATATAAAGTTGCGGCTACAAGAAGACGGACGATTTCCCATTTAGGAGACATTCACTTTGCTTCACTTTTCAAAGCCCTTTGATCCTTTGCCTTTCCTTTTTTCTTTTTCTCTTTTTGCCCAAAAAAAGATGTTCCCCGCGGGCCAGCTTTGTGCCAATATATAATATTATTATATGTTAACAATGACTTGGTCCAATTTTTATTTTTAGTTTTTCGTTTTGTTTTTAAATGTCTCGATCAAGTAATTAAAGAGATTTGAGAAATCAAGATGCATGCTCTTGTCCAACTATCTAGCTAACACTTTATAACATGCACAATTACATATGGATATACATACATACATACATACATGAATAATGTTAGATCGATACAGTCTTATAAGGGTACGCATGTGTATAGGACTTGGAAAAAAAAATAGGATCAACGATTATTATTATATTCTTAACCATATTCATCTCCAATCATCCTCTCATATATAATATCATATGATTGCAAAATAAGTAAAAAATCATGATAAGTAGTTTTCTAATCATAATTTAATGTCACATTGAATAAATATGATTAAAGGGATCGATGGTCGAGATGAGTGGATCAACTCTCATCTATGTATATATATATATATATATATATATATATAGATATTATCTTGCCTCCCACATTACAATAATATATCATACCTTAGTTATAAGGTACAATAACATGATTAAAGAAAAGACGATGTTAGAGCCACCACTGGGGCTTTCGTTGGGAGCTCATGTTGGCTTTAACATAGTGTTTTTTCATGTGTTTTTTTTAAGTTATTTTTTATATAGATTTTTTAATACTTTTAAATATTTTAAAAAAATAAAATAAATTTAAAACATCATTAAAAAACACTTCCTTAACTAGAAAGTAAAAAAAAAAAATCATTAAAAAATATTAATCATAAAGTAAAATAAAAAATATTATTTAATATTTTTTATTTTACTTCATTATTAAGGAAGTATTTTTTAATGATTTAATGATTTAATGAATTTTTTATTTTTTTTAAATATTTAAAATTGTTAAAAAAATCTATATAAAAAAAAAGAACAAAAAAAAACAAAAAAAAAACACATAAAAAAAATACATATTAGAACCGAACAGAGCCCATTATTCTTAAAGAAAAGGTTGACACCCAAACAAAGAAATGGCATGGAAAGGAAGTGCATAATTAACGTGGAAGTGTTCCACAAGCTCACCTGCGTACGTTGCGCGCTTGATCATCATGATTGATTCAAACATATATAACTAGACTTTCAATGTTGAAGTATACGACAGGCCGTAACGAATTATCATTTAATTCTTACATTATATATAATATATATGAAACATATATGCTTCTCAGAATATATATATATATGGAAAAATGTTTACATCTGCCCCACACCGGCACACACTCAACGTATTGAGTGTAAAAAAAAAAAAAGTGATGTGAAGTGTGCACAGGTGTGAGGCAGATGTATAGCATTTCCCTATATATAAATATATATATATATATATATATATGTGTGTGTGTGTGTGTGTGTGTGTGTGTTTACGCGTGTGCTGCAAGAGTAAATTCTATGCAATAATATATATATATATATGTGTGTGTGTGTGTGTGTGTGTGTTTACGCGTGTGCTGCAAGAGTAAATTCTATGCAATAATTTAGAATATATGGCTGTGGCCGGATGCTACAATAATTTAGAATAGCACTTGTACGTAGAGGATCATTTGTATCACAAAAATCATCTGGTTGATTTTTCAAAAAGAGAATTGGCCTAATTTGTTTTCACAATTCATCTCATCTCATCTCATCTCATCTAATCATTTAAAGTTTTTTAAATTCTCACAGAAAATAAAATAAATAATTCAAATTTTTCAAATGTCAAAATAAAAATAATATTAAAAAATATATTTTACAAATATTTTGTTCAACTTTTAACTTTAATCTGAACTCATTTCATATCATCTAATCTGCAAAAACAAATAAGGCCAAATCTCAAAATTCACTATCATTTTTTAAGTTATTTACGATAATTTTAAAAAATCTGTAGGGAAGGGGTAAGCCAACAGCGGGAGCACCCTTGGCCTTTTATGTCCAACCTAATTATGGTTGGACGTTACATACATTGAAATGGCCAAACAGCTGCTTCATTACAAGAGGAGAGGCTGGCTTTTAATGATCAGCCGAAGGTTACAATTGCACAGGCTACATGTAACTTTTCCCGATTTCCTTGGGATGAGGCATTTTATATGCACAAATAGAAAATCTCTTTCAAATATAATTCTCTCTAATTATTTAGGCTGTGGAACATGTGAGTATTGATCTAATTTTTTACTATATTGTAGCGCATTCCACTACCGATGAGGATGATTTGAGACAAACAACAACTATGGAAAAGTTTGTGGAACATAAACTACACACAATCTATGATTTGCCGCTCGAAGTAAACGCTTTTGCTACGACGGAGTACTCTAGTCTCTGATTCAGTATTTCTAATAAATCTTTTAACAAAAGTTTTAATCTAGAGATTTTTTTTTTTAAAGTGAACTTTCAACTTTGTTTTTAATATTTAAATAATATTTTTTATAAATTTACTAAACATACTAATTTTTCTTTTAAGCAGTTAAAAGTACCTTTTAGGCTCTTAAATTCAAACCGAAACAAGCAATAAAATTGATTGCATAATGTTATTCTTGCGGGACCATTCGTGCTAATGTTTCAAATCAACTTGACTAATGAATTATTTCAACAAATACTCATGTCTCCATGACATGAGATTGTACCAATTAATTATCTATTTCCATTTGATGTATCTATTAATTTCTCATGTTATATTTATTGTTTAGGGCGGGTGGTTGTAGCATCTGATCTGGCCTAATTTATTGATATATACTTATTTTCTATTAGAATTAATCTATTTTTCCCGCAAAAAAAACTCAAACATAATATCATGACGTTGACCTACCAATTGAAACGTGCCACAAAACTCCAATCATCAAATTTTACTGGAAATAAAAAAACAAAACTCAGTCCCGTGGTGTCAACGTTTCATTATTCACTTCAGAAAAGGAAAAATAAAAATAAAAATAAAAAGTGAAATTAGTGCTAACGCAAGCATTTTTTTTTTGAGTGCTGCTACACTCACCGGATTATGGTTGAGAGCTACAGTTAGTTATTGAATTTTATTTTATTTTTTTATCTTTTTATACATGTATTTTTTAATATTTTTTAAAAAAATAAAAAAATTATAATATTATTAAAAAATACTTTTTTAATTATTAAGTAAAAAAATTAAAAAAACAAAACGGTAGAATTGAGTGATAAAATAGGGAGGGAAAAGTAGTATTATATATATATATATATATATATATATATATTTTATTTTATTGAAATTAGTTCTTACGCAAGCTGATCAGGTTAGAAGGTGTCGTCACGTACATGTCATGATCGGCCTTCATCATGTGTACTCTTTTCCAAATATCAAATAGTTGTAATAACGTACTGTAACGCGGAGCTTATGTTTGAAGATTCTTTGGTCTCCTCAACTCTCCCAGAGAGCTCCCATCTCTGACTTTCTTTTTTCTCTAATTAATTTATTAATTAATGCACTTGGTTGGACCCCTCTGACCCAAATTCCATAGTCATCAATTCAAAAAGCAAGAGAGAGAGAGAGCGCGCGCGGAGAGAATCAGTCAGCAATTGGACCTGCTCTCTCTTTGAACTTTTTTTCGATTCCTATGACCAAAGACCGGTCTCAAATGAAGAAAATCCACTCGGCTAATTATCTCGGTCAAACTTCTTTTATTCATCTCTCGTAGCTTAATTCTTCTTTATATACCCTCAGATCCTGATGATCCCCCCCTCCTTCCTCAGGCTTTCATCTCTCTTTCCAGCTCCCAGCTTTTGATCTTCCTTTTTCTGGCACTTAACATATTCCAAAAGCTTGATTATCTTTCTTTCTGTATTTTGTTTCTGTTTCTTCTGCTTGTTTTGGCCTTTTCTTTCTCGACAGATCGTACCTTTGCAAAAAAAAAAAAGCTTTTCATTAAAGTCCCAGTTTTCCACATCTGTTCTCAAAACCCAACTCCTAAATCCTTTTGGCTGAGTTTCCATTAATCACTCATGCATGCATGCTTCTCCCAATATAGCATGCAGTTGAAGCAAATTTGAGTCAAACCAGCTGCGGACCAGTACTGGGGTGTATTTGAACAAACATTTGTTCATATTCTTCAGTTTTTGCTTTTTTGGAGGGGTTTATAAATGGAGAACATGGGAGACTGGGAGCAAAAGAATCTTATAAACGAGCTGACACAAGGGAGGGAGCTAGCTAGACAGCTCCACAGCCATCTCACTGTGGCATCTTCATCGCATGAGACCCGGGAATTCTTGGTGCAAAAGATCTTGGCTTCCTATGAAAAGTCACTCTCAATGCTCCGTTGGAGCAGCTCAGTGGGCGAGCCACAGCCGATAGCAGGTGCAGTCCGAACTTCCGAATCCCCACCTTCTCTAGTTGGCAGTCCAAGGAGCGAAGATTCAGATCGGGACATCAGGGATCTGGATCACAGATCGGATGCCGCCAGAAAGAGGTAAATTCAAGCTGCAAGTGATCTCTTAAGAATTATATACATATACATATATATATATATATATATATATTTCTACTTAATTGACAGCGCGCTTAAGCCTATCTAAAAATCTTGGTGGTACTAGTTTTATTCTTATATGCATGAATCTTTGTGTTTCAGAAAGGCTTTGCCAAGGTGGACACAACAAGTAAGAGTTAGCCCTGGGATGGGACTTGAAGGGCCTCTTGATGATGGCTTTAGTTGGAGGAAATATGGTCAGAAGGACATTCTTAATGCCAAATATCCAAGGTAGGACATCATGTTCCTGAAATCTATTTTGGTAATAGTTTCCAAGTTAATTAGTTTTGTAGATCAGAACGATCATGAGCAACTCTGAAAACATTCGTTTTAGAAAAAGAAGATTATCATCCATATCAAATTGTAACAAGATAATTACATTATGGTAGGATCAGTTTAGATCGGTGTAACTAAAGCATAGAAGCCACTTCTTACTAATCTGATGTTCGAACCCTTTTTGATTGTTCTCAAAAGAATTTAGGTCATATATGGATATACTTCTAAACATTTGTCTGCATGCCTACAAAATATCATCATGTATAAGCTGCAATAATCTGCAGGCAGCATGTTTTTTTATTAACATGACTACATGTATCTTTATAGTACTACTAGCATTGAATTATGAATGTTTCCTATTCTTTTATCATTCATAAATCCTTGCTGGCTTCTTGACCTATGCCAGTAATGAATTGTTTAAGATCTGAATTAATTTGCAATTATAAATTTCATTATTATGAATAATAGTGCCTTTTTTTTCCCTCGATCGTTTAAGTTTTCCATTAATTGTAGATAAGTGTTCGAACTTGCAGAGGCTACTATATCATGCCTAAAAGAATTTAGGTCATATATGGATATACTTCTAAACATTTGTCTGCATGCCTACAAAATATCATCATGTATAAGCTGCAATAATCTGCAGGCAGCATGTTTTTTTATTAACATGACTACATGTATCTTTATAGTACTACTAGCATTGAATTATGAATGTTTCCTATTCTTTTATCATTCATAAATCCTTGCTGGCTTCTTGACCTATGCCAGTAATGAATTGTTTAAGATCTGAATTAATTTGCAATTATAAATTTCATTATTATGAATAATAGTGCCTTTTTTTTCCCTCGATCGTTTAAGTTTTCCATTAATTGTAGATAAGTGTTCGAACTTGCAGAGGCTACTATAGGTGCACTCATCGACATGTCCAAGGTTGCTTGGCTACAAAGCAAGTTCAACGATCCGATGAAGACCCGACCATCTTCGAAATCACATACAGAGGAAGGCATACCTGTAGTCAAGCCTCCAACATAATGCCTTCCCAAGCATCACCAGAAATGGTACTACAAGAACCAAACAACGTCATGGATCTTCAGCAGCTTAACCCTCAACCACAACAACAACATGATCATCATGAGCCAGTACTGTCACAAGAATTAATGCTCTTGAACTTCCAGGCAAACCTCAAAGTCCAAACCGGAAACCTAGACACCCAACACGCCGGGCAATCATTTCCCTCATTCATCTTCCCTTCTTCGTCGACTTTTGAGGCTGCAGATCATCATCATCATCCAACACATGAGCAACAAGCTGTGTTTCCAGCTTCTATGATAGACAACAATTTTGTGGGAAGCTATTCTCCTTCATTCATGTCTCCTGAAACATCTGGAACAAACTATTTCTCGGCATCTCCGGGTGGAATGAATATTACTGGCTTTCCTGCAGAGCAGCAACGGCATTTTCAAAGCTCCGAGTCTGAGCTAATTACTGAGATAATATCAGCTGCAACTTCAGCTACAAATTCACCAACTGTTGGTTTGGATTTTCCATTTGGTCCTAAATTCGACCCCAATTTCTCATTTGACAACCACGGATTCTTTTCCTAATTGAGTACGTATTTACGTAGATCGATCGCTGGAAGAAATAAATTATAATTAAACTCGAATAATATTATAGCAATTAATTAAATTGGACGGAAGGTATGCTAGCTTTAGACAAGTGTATGAGTAGATGTTCCTAGCTAGCTAGCTAATTAGCTGCGATGTTTAGAGGGAAACCAAACTCCTTACGTTGTATTATCATCGAAATATTACTACTACTCATGGAATCATATGGAGATATTGGTCTTCAATTCTCTGGCGATCAGAGAATTTTGATTTGTGAACGAAGGCATGGCCAGTAGCTAGATAGGTTCAAGATGTAACCAAATATATTATATACAGCTAGTGACTTTGTTTCTGTTTGATTTTGTAGCAAATTTGTTTCTTTATAATTATATAATGTAAGGAAAGCTGAAGTATATATATATATATATTTATATGACAATCATTTTTTCAATTTTTTTACACTTGTGTTTTAAATTGAGTGCATTTTTATAAAATAAGGATACTTCTACGACTCCATCTATATCATAATTAATTAATATCCTTATTTCATAGAAATGATTAGAAAATATATATATCATTCTGAAATAGAGTTGTAAAATAATAATAATAAGAAAAAAGAGTTGTACGCACGTACATGTCTAATTTATCATTTTCCAAGATTGATATACTGATATATGTGATTTTTTCCAATCTAATTCCAATAAGTAATGTGATTATATATGAATGATCACCGAATAACCATTTTGGACAAAAACTACATATATAGCAATTTGTGCATGGGATATATGGTGGTGATCTCATGGCAGCCAGCTGCAATTAGCTATAGCTAGATCGAGACCCTAGCTTTAGCCCATAGTTACATTTCTCTTTTGGTGGTGATCATTTCGTTCTGGGAATTAGAATTCGTCAAGGAAGGCCATTAATGTTCATTAGGGAGAACCCACCAGAGGCCAAAAAGTACGATTCCTTTTAAACTTTTTCAAAGCACAAGCTCGTTCAAGATGGAATCATTTGGGTTTGAAGTTTCTACCAATCTCCAAAAATAAATAAATTGACTCAGCTCTACGTGTGGACCCAAAAATAAAATCTGGAAATTGAGCAGTATATATATATAGTTGGATGGACCCTCATCAAAATGGGTTAGTCTGAAAGGGGTCTAGGCTAGGCCATCATGTAATAGGCTTGTTTGGATAGTGAGATGAGATGAGATTATTTTAGATGAATTGAATAAAATATTGTTAGAATATTATTTTTTAATATTATTATTATTTTAGAATATGAAAAAATTGAATTGTTTATTATATTTTATATAAAAATTTAGAAAAATTATAATAATGATATGAGAAGAGATAAAATGAGTTGAAAATATTTCTGTATCCAAACAGAGCTTAACCTCGAAAAGCAATATGTCATGTAGGTCCCACTATCTTGCCCAATAAAAGAACCCCAAGTACTCCCCCATTAATCAATCTGAACAAACTTGCCTTTGATTCAGGAAAGAGAAAGCTTTTACCCAAAAAATTACCCAAAAGATAGAGAATATATTTCTAGTTGAATCATGACGACCGTGAAAAGGATAGAAATATAGATTGTCCTGATCTGAAGAATCAATATTGAAAAGTTCGCTGTGGGCCTTTAGCCTTTAATTTTGATCTAAAGTAATGATCAATATTATATATATATATATATCCTGCTTATACTTAAAAGCGCCTATCGCTCTGTGAACAGTAATGAATAGTAACTTAATTTACGATTTCCTCCTCCCCTCGCGTCGCTCTCTGCCTCACAATTCAACACACAAATCACAAACCAACAGATAACGTCCCTCTCTGCAAATTCACCGTAAAATAACCACACAAATAACGTCCCTCTCTACCTCACAGCAAATTCACCATTTTCCCTTCGTCCCTCTTGCAAATTCACTACAAAATAACCTCACAAATCACAAAATTACCAAATAAATTTCCACACAATTCACTACAAAATCACAAAATTACCGAACAAATTTCTATTCAAATCACAAAATCAACACACAAATCACAAACCAATAGATCTGTGAAGAGAGAAGGCAGGAGCTGGGGCTTCGGCTGGAGGATAGGAGGAAGAGGAGGGGTCGTCGGCGAAGGACGAGGCTGCTGGTGGTGGTGCGGTGGCATAGGAGTGGCCAACGGCGGCGCTACGGGGAGAAACCCGTGCCTCGAGACCCATTTCGGGTTGGTCGCGTGCGGCTGAGGGAGGAGCGAAGGGGACTTTGACGGTAGGGTTTCCTCGCCGGTGTGAGGGGAAGCTGGTGACGTAGTCGGTTACGTCGGAGGGTGGCGCACGGCGACTTTGGGCTGCTTGAGGGAGGAGATCGGGTGAGAGAGAGAGGGAAGACGTGCGGGGATAGGAGGAAATGCCAAGGGACTTCGACGGTGGGTTTTGATCGCCGGCGTGAGGGGAAGCCGGTGATGCGGTCGGTGACACCGCACGGTGGCGCATGGTGGCTTGAGGGAGCAGATCGCGTGAGAGAGGGAGGACGCGAGGACGCGGCTGAGCGAGAGAGAGAGAGAGAGAGAGAGAGAGAGAGAGAGAGAGAGAGAGAGAGAGAGAGAGAGAGAGAGAGAGAGAGAGAAAGTGAGGAGAAAAAGAAGATTTTTGGATTTAAATCCAACCGTTTATCATAATCTCTAAATTTGATCTAATGGTAAAAATTTAAACACTGATTAAATTAATTTAAAATAAATAATTAATATATAAATATTATATCATAAGTAAATTATTAAATTTCAACTTTAATTTATAAAATATTAATTTTTCAATCATTAAATAAATGATGAAATTTTACTGTATATTTTTAAGAGAAAAAAACTATCTAATTAATTTGATTTTTTAATATAATTTAAATTTCATAATAAATGATGAACATAAATAAATAATAATTTTATTCTTATACATTAGACTATTTTAATATTCGAAATTACACTTTATTTTTTTCTTCAATTGACAGATGTGGCCGATCTGTATAGTAAAAATAAAAAAATATGAACTAATTAATTACTGTCGTCTGACAGATTTGACGCTTCTGTCATTGCCGACCTTACTATACTAGGATGCCAATTAACCTTTTATATATGTGTGCATATATATATCTCCTTATATTTAAAATTGTGTATCGTCTGATTAATAGTAAGATAAACAATAATGAACAATGATAAACAGTATTCTTATTTTACGCTTCCCTTCTTCGTCTATCTCTACATCCTCACAGCAATCCTCTTTACAAAATCACCACAAAATATTACAAAAATTATTACAAGAGAACTGCTACCTAAAAATTAGTCCGAAAATATGTCCTGAATGTGTATTTCACTTTTTTATTTTTATTTATTTTTCATGTATTTTTAATCATCATAAACATTTTTTTTAAAAAATAAAAAATTCACAAAATTATTAAAAAACAATTCCTTCATCACCAGGTAAAAAAAAAAAGGGGTGAGAGAGGGAGAAAGAGAAAGTAAGATAAAAATGAAATTTTTTAGGATTTAAATCTGACCCTTCATCATAACTCTCCAAATTTGATTAAATGATAAAAATTTAAATACTGATTTAAATTAATTTAAAATAGATAATTAACATATAAATATCATATCATAAATAAATTATCAAATTTAATTTATAAAATACTAATATTTCATCATTAAATAAATGATGAAATTTTGTTAAATATTTTTAAAAAAGTATAACTATATAAATAATTAGAGTTTTAACATAATTTAAATATGATAATATTTTTAATTAACTAAAGAGAACTGCTACAACTAACGAAAAAGTAGTCCGAAAATATGTCCTGAATGTGTATTTCATTTTTTTATTTTTCTGTTCTTTTTTTCATGTATTTTTTTAATCATCATAAACATTTTTTAAAAAATAAAAAATTTACAACATCATTAAAAAAATACTTCCTCAATCACTAGATAAAAAAAATATTTTACTTATGATTATATATATATTTTTTTAACACAAAACATATTTATATTTTACAAAATAACTTATTTTTCATTCAACCGGGCAAATGTGTAAATGTGGCTCGCACATTGCCCCATATATATATATATATATATATATATATATAGTTGTAGCCTCTGTGAAGGATTACTTAAACAGTACGTTCGCGACCATGCATTAATGCTTTACCGATCTGATAGTTACTTGTTTGGTTTTTTCTTCTTTGTTTTTTTCCCCTTCTTTTCTGGGCGAGTTAAGGTTACTGACAGAGTAATCGATCCAGTCGGACGGAAACACGTAAAAAATAAATTTATATATATATATATATATATATAATATATACATACAACGTACGTGTATGGATAGAACCATAAAAGCTAGCTAATACGTACATGCATCTTCTAGAACAGTACAATTGATGATGTCCATTAATTATCGTGGTCTCCTTATTCACTGGAACACGCTAACATTATGAGGATGATCAGTAGGAAATCATCTTCATCTCGCAATTGCTGTTGACGGCCTCGTTTGATTATCCGGTTCAAATGATTAAATAATAATAAAATTTTTGAATTAAAGATGAGATGAGATAATTTATACAAAATATGTATTTAAATAATGAAATGAGAAAAAATAATTTTTTCTTTTTGAGATTTAATAAAAGTGTGGGTCCCACCAATAATTGAAAATTATTTTATAATTATTGAGTAATAGTAATGAATATATTAATAAAAAGTAATATTTATAATTAATTAAAAAATATATTATAAATAAATTTATATTTCAAAATATATTTTTCTAATCGAAATTACTCTATATTCCCTCCAAAAATTAAAATGGTGGGTTTCGGCAGTGGTGAAGAGGCGTGACAAAGAGGAAGAATGATCTCAAAATGGAATGGGAAAAAAAGAAAAGTGCACTCCTTACATAACATTTACTGTTTATGTCAATTTTGTACTGTTCATTTTATTGTTTATGTCAGTTTTGTCTTATTCATTGCATTGTTTATATCAATTTTTACACTGTTTATATCATTTTTGTACTGTTTATGTTAGTTTTGTACTATTCGCTTAACGTTTTACTGTATATTTCGGTTATTAATTTCAAAATGCAAATGAAGATTGAAAACGCAGAGATAAAATAAAAAAATCCTACTGAGCATTTGGATATCTAGATAAGATTTGTCATACAGTCCAAATGAGATAATTAATTTGTATCTCATCTGGACATCCAAACCGGGCCGCCCACTTCTCGTTCGGATGATATAAATTTTCCTATGTCTAGCTAGCAATTAGTTTAAATATTCGATCGCTATATTTCTTGGGTACTAACGTACGTGTTATAAAAGCTATAAATTAATTATAGGAGGAATGATATTGTTAGAGAAAGGTGGAAATTAATTAAGGCTAGGAAACAAAGGATCGATGCTAAAAAAGCAAAAGTGGAAGATTAATTAGATCGATGATCACTAGGTATAAAATGATGATCTTGAAGACATGCATTCAATTTTGAAACTACCCAAATTACAGAAAGTTTTACTGCAGGGGGTAGTACTACCGTGGCATATATATATATATATATATATATATATATATAGAAAAGTTGGGGGAACTGTCCGTTGTTAAGTAAAGAATAGTAGCCCTCCATTTACAGTGTGACACGTAAGCGATTTATTATGTTTATTTTACATTTGTATGGAGCTGATCATTGAATCCATTACACCTTCTTCCTCACTCGTATTCATATGCTGCCCTTTCTACTTCTTCCTGAGGAATCCCGACGGGTTTAAGATCTCAACACTAACATCCCTCACAACGCTCGACCCAAACGGTGGCGGAGCTCGAGCCAGATGGTGGCCCAAACGATCAAGAGAATGGGTTGAGGCCAAGAGGAACATAGAGAGAGAGAGAGAGAGAGAGAGAGAGAGAGAGAGGAATCCGTTTACTTGACTCACCTTGCTCATGGCAGACTCTCTGGAATGAAGGAACTTGGTTCCATCTTCTACAACTTTTGGACAGAAACCAAGCAAAAATTCTCAAGAATACAAAAACCTTCAAGAGAAAACAAAAAATAACTTGAATCGCAACTCTTCAACGCTTTAATCTAACTGAGAAATCATGAAAATCTAGAAAATAATTAGAAAAAATGATAAAGAAGGTGAGAATCCAGTAATGGAGACTCACAAAGATGGGAAGAAGAAGAAAATCTAGAGCTTCGCCCTGCTCAACCCATCCCTCTTATGTCAGAAGCTCGAGCTCCCCTTAACCGAGTTTTCAGACATGCAAGCTCCCTTGCTCATAGTCTTGCAAAGTGGGCTGCCTCCAACCTTGGTCGGTGGCTGGCGGTGGAGGACGAGTCTTGGTTGGTGGGCGGTGGGCTTGGTAGTGCAACAAGGAGGCAGGTTGGAAGTGTACGAAGACAAGAAAAGAAATGTGAAAGTTGGAAACCCAATTCTGTGAAGAGAATTGCTTGTGATTCTGTGTAGTAAGGTCTGAAGGGTTTATTGTGTTTTTATCTACGTCTCACCGTGTGAATGGAGGGCTGCTTTTCTCAGCTTAACAGCCGGACCGCTCGCACCGGAATTGATATATATATATATATATAATAAGCGAGTTTTGCCGACAATTTTACTGCTTTACTTCTCAAGTCTTCTTTCTTTAATTGTTCCGTCCTTATTTTCTTTCCAATTTTATCCTCTATTTTCTCATGAAATCCCCATCTTTTTGTCTTTTCTCTTCCTCTCACCGACTGTTTTACCCATGCTTTTCTCAACAAAATAGATCATACGCATATGCATGCATAAGACAAAATCAAACCCAAAAACCTGTTCCAATTTATACAACTTCACTAACAAAATCATACCTATATACATGAAACTAAACTAAATCTAAACATAATGATCTGCAATAAATGTCTACATGTAAAAAAAAAAAAAATTCAGATCTACAAATTACCTAAATCCAGTCATGAGACCCACCAAATCTGCAAACCAGATCTACAACGACAGCCACCAAAACGACCGAAATCTAGTCATGAGACCCACCACCCATGGAGGATGTTCACCCAAAGCCGTGAATATATCGGCTCTTTTATTCTCGCACCCACATATTCACGACTTCAAACAATTCTTCACATCAGTCTTCACAGATCTTGTGGCGGATGACGACAACTATGGGTAAAATACTGACGGAACAAAGAGGAGAGAAACCAAGGGTTGTCGTGGGTTACTAGACGACGACAACTAAGATGGATGGAGAGAGAAAAAGAGCGGTGGTTTTGGTTGATGGAAGATAAATGAAAAAGAGAGAGTTGTTGGCTGATGGAGAAAGAAACACACACACACACAGATGAGAGAGACAGAGTGGTGGGGGAAAGAAATGGTGTTAAGAGAAATGAAAAAAATGTCAGTGCAGAAGGGAATAAGAGGACGGAGAGAGAGAGAGTGAAAAAAGAGAGGAAAATAATTAGTTAAATATAATAAAAAAAATTCATTCCATAACAACAATATTCATTAAATAATAAATGTTATAAATGAATTATTATTTTCATCAAAAGAAAATATATTTAAATTTATAATAAAATAAACAATTCAATGAAACTACAAACTATATATTTAATATTTGAACTATACTATATAAAGTATCTAAACACTTAAAAAAATAACAAAAATGTAAAATTAAAAAATCTTGATATTCATATATTTATATCTTCTCATTATTTCATAAAGGATCATCTACTTTATGTCCAAAATATTGCAACCAAAGTTCTAGAAAATGAATGGATCATCTATCTTGTTATAGAAATAAATCAACTTGGAAAATTGCGTCAAAAGAAACTGAACATTCTCTCCATCAGCCCTGTCGATGAAACAACGCATAAAATTTCGATATCTTTTGTTATCAAACTTTCCAGTGTTGTAATTATATCTCTAAATAAAACATTAGCTTCTATAAATCTATAACTTTTGTTAACTTTTTACTAGATTTACTTTAATTTCTGTAAATTGATTACATCTTTTAAGTTCTTTTGAATTTTTTTACTCAACTTCTGATTTCTCATTTATTATCATTTTTATTTTATTTTATTTATATTTTTTCAACTTCCCAGGAGTGACAATTGTGGAAATAGTTTTTTTCCACCAATTTGTTCCGTGGGAGACTTTGGCATATAATTAGTGGAGAAATAGTCTTTTTCCACCAAACCACAAGTTCATGGGAAAAACCTTCTTTTTCCCATGACATTTGTGGCGGTTAAAACTCTTTTTTTTTTTTTTTTCGTGGCAAATAAGGTCTCATTTGGTATAATGTGGTGGGAAATAACATCATTTTCCATGGAAAGAGGTTGTGGTAAAAAGTGTTTACCCATGAAATATCTTCGTGGAAAAATTATCTTTGGTATTTCCAATAAAATACGTTCCTGGAAAATATATATTTTCCACAAAGTATTTCGTCGAGAATACTTATTTATGAAGAAATTTTATCGTGGGAAATAATTACTTCCGGCAAAAAAAAAGTATCTGCCACGAGATTCATTCGTGGCAAATGCTAAGAAATTTTAGAAAAAAAAAATTGTCAAATAAAAAAATGAGACTGAACAAAAAATAATCATAACAAATAGTCTAATATAGGCTATAATTATTATATCCAAACCAATGACAAATTATAACTAACCCAAACAACTACATTTAATTAAAATTTGTTTATAATTAAACTACCTTTAATTTAATTAATCAATGAAAAAATGCATAAGTTTCCGAAACTAAGCCCCATCACACAATCTATTGTTCATGCATAGCACACTCAACATAATCAAATCTGTCCAATTCTTGGACTTCAAGTTCCTCATGTAAATTCAAATCCATAAACCATTGCATTTAAGTAAAATCTAACATATTTGCTGCCCATAAACATACTCAATTTATCAATTATAAAACTTATTAACATATTTACTGACCATCTACATCAATCCAACACAATTACAAATTTCAAAATTTTAATAAGTTTCAATCATGGCTCCACACAATTCCCAACCTTCACATCATTTTTCTTGGTTCATTGAAACCAACACATTCAATGTATAAATCTACTCATATTATTTATACACCAACCTCAAACACAATCATAAAGATTTATAAGCTTCATTCATGGCTCAAATCAATTCCAAACCAATATAACACAACTTGCCTATGTCCAAGCATTCAAATACAAGATCATTTAATCAAGTGTGCTTATTAATCTAAGAGATAGGAAAATAGACGTTATACCAAAACTCTTGGGGCTAAGAATGTCTTAGATGGTTGGTGGTGAAGCTGCTCGTAGGTTTGAGACAGGAGAAGTAGCTGGAAGAACAAGAACTTTCTCATCATTGTGCCCTACACCCTAAATCGTAAGAAAGAAAAGGTCCAATAATGTTAAGATCTAATAAATTGAAACAATTAATCAAATTCAAAGTATGTTGGAAGATTAATAGAATGGCACGAAAATTTGTGGCAGGTCATTAATTCTCAACATCAAATCTCTAATTTTTAGAGGCCCGACATACTCTTCATAGCACAAGACAAATGCAACAATAATTATTTATCACTCCAACAACACAAGTTAAGCCACTCCATTCCATCCACTCTATTGCAATCCAAATAGGTTATTACCCAACCAACAAACCAAAAACATATAGCATGCTTGTTGCCCAAAGGAATTTTAATTCATTTATCACTTTGTTCAGCCCAATCTAAATCCATCACACAATCCATTGTTCATGCATAATACACTCAACATATTCAAACTTGTCAAATTCTTGGACCTCATGGTCCTCAAATAAATTCGAATCTATAAACCATTGTACTTAAGTAAAATCTAACCAACTCTTCAACTAAAGGAATATACACATAAATTAAATCTATTATCCATTTAAACTCAATATCCAACAAACCCAAATAACTACATAGCTTCAAAAATCTCAAACCGATTGAATCATCAACATACTAAAGGTGAGAGAGGCATAATAGCTTAAGATTTTCAAACAAATTATAGGTAAGGAGAAGTGAGAACAATGGAAACATAAAGGTCCATACCTCGGCCCATATTTGTTGTAGTGAGTGGAGCCACTCCATTCCATCAATACATAACACACTTGGCTACTTAGCACCAAATTCACAAATTCCTCTACACACTTCCATATACATAATTCAACTAATAAAACATATAGCATGCTTGCTGCCCACGTAATTTAATCTGGCAAAATTACACTTACTTCATCTATCTAGCACTTGAGTTCAACACAAACCTATTACACAACAGTATCCATTAATTCATTTGTTTTTTTTTCACATTTTCAGAAAATATTGCTACCAATGTTAGAATATTCAACATACAAAGACTAGTGTCATGCATCATGCATGCATATATACGTGCATGTTATTAAACTACCTTTGTTCAGCCCAAAGCCAAGGTGGCGATGCACTTGAACACATGACAAATGACTAAGACAAATAGGAATATATGGAGCTGGTGAATCGCATATGTAGACATAAAGGCAACTAACGATGCTGAAAAAAATATAACGAAAGAGGTTTAGAAGACCTTCATTCTCATCTGTGAAAGAAATATCCCCATCAATAATATGGGTTTAGACTTATTGGACAGCTTACATACAATAATATGACATGCACAATTAATCATCTACTCCTAATACTAACCTATGCTATAAATCTAGTGACACAAGTATAATAATTAGCTTAGTTAACATACACTATTTAATTAAACATAACATAGAGAATAGCAAGAATAATCCATTAAGTAAACTTAAAAATCTTTAAACACTAAAGTTTATAGATTAATCTTTAATACCTTTTAAAAGCAAGTTTATAGGATTACATACAACCACAATAAATCTGTAAAACCGAACACCTCTAGCATCCTAAGATAGAACACATAGTACAACCTCAAAACAGAACACATGGCACCAACATACATACACAAAATCATATAAAAGTCACCTATGGTTAAATCAAACTCATTAGCAAAATACGATATTCGAAACATAGGAAATAATATAGTAAAACAGCTCCATCATCATTCGGTTAGGACCAAAACAGAGCATTTATAATATTTTGCAATATAGAGAAATAAACACAACCCAAGACACAAGCTTTCCATCACAAAAGAATTCGGTTGGTTTCAAAATAATACTCAAATCAAATGGAGTCAAGTTAGGTTTTTACCTTGGTTCTTAGCTCTTTCTCACCATGTAAAATGGATGACCAAATAATGCTATAGGCGTGTAGAGGAAAGAACACAAGTGATTGCACTAAAAAACCCCAAACTGAAACATCAATGGGTAACCTTCTTTGAAGAAATCAAAACCCATTCGAAACCATAATAGAAAGTGAATTAAAATGGTCTTACCTTCAAGGTTTTCCCCTTGGAAAGATGAGAACAAGACCTTAAATCAAATTTCGAAAGAAACTAAAATGGGTAGAGGGATGAGGGCATTGCTGGGGTGGAGCGACGGTTGGTGATTGGAGGAGCCGTAGGCGGCTGAGGGTGGTGATGGCCATGGCTGAAGACAGCGGAGGTGCACGAATTTGCTCTGATCCGAGAGAGAGAGAGAGAGAGAGAGAGAGAGAGAGAGTTGGTGAGAGGGCGAGGGGCTGAGGGGGAAGTGGCGCACTGGGGAGGAGAGCCTTGACAGTCGCAGGAGAGAGAGAGAGAGAGAGAGAGAGAGACAAGAGTATCGCAGTGGCTGGAGGGAAAATAAAGGAAGAAGGGATTTAAAATTTTATTATTATTTGCAGTGAGTTGTTATCGCCACAAAAGGTACTTCATCGCCGCAAATATCAATACCCAGAATTACGAAAAAGCTTGGTAGGTAAGTTTATTTGAGGCGATAAATAATCGCCGCAAAAATATATTAAACTCGTTGCAAAAACTATTAACCCACGAGAGTAAAAACCTTTCTGGTAAGATTATTTTTGGCGATACAAAGTCACCGTAAAAATTTATAACCTTGTTGCAAAAACTATTTACCCACGAAAGTAAAATAATTTTGGTAAATTTATTTTTAGTGACCTGTTATCGTCGCAAAAAATGTTTTTTTCATGGCAAACAAAAATTTTCCACAAAGTTTTACTTGCCGACTGATTTCGTGGCAAAAGGCTTGTCTTTTTTCCCATAGGCGGTTTTCGTGTCATCAGCCCACTATTTGTCACGATCATATATCGTGGGAAAAGAATTAGTAGGAAAAGCCCATATTTGTTGTAGTAATATATACATATATATATATATATATATATATATATATATGGATGGAGAAATATAATATTTGTAAATTATAAGGTGGGAATTAATATTAGGGATATATAGTAATATACATGATCATTTAACTAAACATAATTAACGAATGTCATGATGAGAATTCAGGAATCCCAGCCTACAATGAATTTGGGATGGGGCCGGAGATCACATTATAAACTATAATGCGCGCCAAACAACTATATATATATATATATATATATATATATATATATTACGAATATTAATTGGAAGCAATTTATAACTCTTGCTCGAGTAGGCTAACTAGCTTCTTCAAGTTCATGACGCCAATCATCATGTTAATGTGGCTATAAGTAACGAAAAAATTAGAATAAGTTTATTTAAATTTGTTTGCCCCACATGCATGGACAGTTTCAAATCCAATATTCGAGTTGATTTCATCGAATAACATTTTTTTTTTATAAATAACTGCTAATTTGCGACAAGTTAATTTTAGCCAAATGATTATTTATAACTAAAATAGGTTATAAATAGTCTTATGGTTACAATAAATTGATCACAACATGACAGCTAATTGAACGCGATGAAATATATATAACTAATAAATTATCGAAGCAATTAATTAGGCTGCCATCAATAACATAAATTATATATGTTTTAAAAATAATATATAAGCCCATCGCTTAGAGGGATTTCTGATCGATCAACCACCGGCATTATCGGTAAACTTATATATGTTTTAATTTCAAACCGACGAGTGCATTAATTAATGAGCTTTTAGTACCGTACGAACGTGTAATTAAATAGGACGAGTACTCAGCTCGCCATGGATTATAAGGTGGTAGATAAAATAATATTGCAGATATTATATATGCTTTCATTAAATTCGACAAAATGTAAACAAGTACATCATGTTACATGTTGGCTTTCGAAAGTTATAATAAGGTGAACATGACAATTAATATTGGAACATGGGAATGAAAATTGATCAATATTCATCTATAGATCTACTTCAAATATATAATTTGATCAGAAGCTCGATCGATCGATCGGTTACAAAATGGTTAAACTACCTAATACTAGAGGTCATGATGATATCACTGATTACACATGAATTACATATATAGTTAACAGGAAATGTTACGTCGATACTGATCCTATAACTATTTTTACTTGCATGTAAGCGTATCATTACTCTAGTAGCTGGATGAATATTCCCATATTCACGATCTTTTATTATTATTATTACTATACTTTAGCCGGAAGAAGAGAGAGAGAGGGCCGAGGTCTTGATAGGGTTGAGAGTGAAGGTCTTAATCTCTTACAATTTTTTAATTCAAACATTTTTTATAATTTGAAGAGAGATAAATACGTAACTTTGTTAGATTTATAGTATTAATATTACTGTCTTTTGAGTAATGTGAACACCAACATAAGTTCACATACTCTATTTATTTCTCTTCGCATTATAAAAATTGTTTGAATGAGAAAATTGCTAGAAATACTAACCCAGAAATAGTACTATCTTCAGAGGACTTGGTAGAATGTTTGCTGAATTTGCTGTGCGAGTTCCTCGGCGCTAAGCTGGCATTCAATTCCAACCTATTAATAGAACATGACGTGTGTATATATATCCAATCATTAGCTTCAATAAATTTAATTAAATCTAGTTCAAAAAAAAAATAATAATTAAATCAAAGCATGCAGTATCATATAATAACGTGCAAGATTAAACTTGAGGCCGACAACGGCTAACTGCAAGGTTCTTCAATAAATTCACAATAAATTAATGAGGACAAAGGCTGCCAACGTATCCTACTTTTCAGAGACATGCATTAAAGTTGAGAGTCAGTATAGTACTAGGGTAGCACGCACAACCAGCTGGTCAGTTTTCAGCAGCTGGGGTGTCAAATTACTATGCATATTTTTAATAATATTTAAAAGAAGAAGTATTTTTATAAAATATTTTATAAAATTAACATTATTTTATAAAAATATTCTTATTTTATAATATATATTACGTAAAGTATTATGTATCACTGCTTATTTTTTAATAAGAAAATGATACCCTCATGTAATGCTGCACAAAATTTCGCATCCGATGCGATAATGAGTAATAATTTCAACACATTTACGAATTTGTATAACAAAATTAAAGACTTAAGCTAGTTGTTTTAGAATTAAGCATATATAATAGTTCTAAAGTATCGTTTTTTCATTGTATATTAATTACATGCAGCATATATTTGTGGAGAGAGATCAACAAACAGTACTAAGCACTACAGACAAAAAGGTGCCACGGAATTAAAGCATGCACTTTGCATAAGTTTCAGTGATATGCAGAGCCAAGGGATACGTTTTGAAAAAAATAAATAAATATAAAATTTATATAAAAAAAATTAAATTTTTAATAGTAAATTTTTTTTTTTTTTAAAATGATTGTATCATATTTGCACACTATAACTATACGTAACATTTATCATAAATCTTTTGATCAAATAAAATCCAAAAAGAAAGTAAGCAGAAGGTTTAATATATATTATTATTATATTATATATATATATATATATAGGTAGAGTTTAATTACCTTGATGGTGAAGGAATTAATTAGGATGGTCTCCTCAACAGTGATGATGCGTAAGTGGAGAATTTCAAGGGAGAGGTCTTCCAGGGCGGAAATTATTTTCATGGCTTGCCCAGGAATCCGAGTAGATACTGTCTTCAAGAGAAGATTTGGACCTGAAAACTTCACCTCCACTTCAGCGATGGGAGACTTGGAATTTGCAACGAGCTCATTGACATGATTATCATTAATGGAGGAAGTAGTAGAGGAAGATGCAGGGGATGGTTCGAGAGAGCTAGGCATGGTGGGAGAGAGATAACCAGCACCAGCACCAGCTGCTTGTAATTGCAACTTCTTCCTTGGCTTGTAAGGGCTACTCGGCTGTGGTGTTCTTGGGCTAATGGGTAAATTCAGTCTAGGGCTCAGAGGTGGCTTTGATCTAGGGCTAAGTGGTGAGGGTCTTGGACTTGAAACAAGCCTAGGGCTCAGGACTACTACTTCATGATGAGTACTGTAAACTTTTCGTTGCTTCTTGGCCTCAAGCGAGTGTAGAACTTGTTGCAACTCGTTGATGTAATCGATCACCCCTCCGATTATGGATGCTTGATCTCCCTGATTAAAACCATATATAAAATAAACAGGAAGAAAATTATATATGTTTTACTCCTAATTAATTAAGCAATGAATAACGTTAGATACTACATATGCAAGTCTCAGACATTATGTTTGAAAAAAAGTAAATTATTTCATCGTTAAAAAAATATTTGTTTCAGTACACAGAATTAATTGCATGCTCAACGGCAAATACCATTTCTATTAAATGTTAGCCAAGAGAGATAACATTTTATATAGTTCTAGCGTTATTAATTTCCGATGGTAAAATTTACGAGCTAGCTAGCTAGCTAGCTAGGCTAGTTGATCTCTTAGATGGTTTTGAGTACGGAGTCAAGGCATGATTAATGTATAGGCCGTGACCCGGATGAATTGAGTACAATTATTAATACCACCTGCAAATTATAAGGTAACGTTGAGAAACAAAGTCTTCCGGAGTTTCAGAAGAGAAAAAAACATAATATTAATTTGGTCCCTACCCTATCAATTCATGATGCATGTGATGCAGTAGTTTGAAAATGCCTTTTGGGTGCAGGTCAGTTGAAACAATCCCTGCATATATATCTCTGCTGGATAATGATATATATCCGTGCAACCGATTTACTATTCTTTTACTATTTATACTATATTTAATTTTTTTTTATTATTTTTTTAACATTCTTAATTATTAAGAAAAAATTAAAAAAATATATATAATTTTACTAATAATTACTTTCTTAACAATTAAGTAAATTAATAAAAAAATAGTAAAAGAATATATCCTATTATTTTCCATGTCCTTCAACCGCAGTACTGTGACTACTAGATCGCATAACCTATTCTTTTCTAAAAAGAAATAATAATAAACACTTAGAAATAGTGAACCTTAGAGCTAATTAAGGCAAGCGTTGGATAAAGTACATGTGCATGCATGTAAACTACTTACTCTTTTGACATAGAAACAAGGCATAAGTGACCTCAACACTGACAAATGGTCGTTCATTTGCTTCCTCCGGTTGCGCTCCACCGTAATATGAGACATCCTATTTTGTCCTTCCGGGTTTGTTTCCTCGGAAGAAGTCGTCGTCCCTGAAAGCTTCTGTCTCTTGCTCTTCGGTGATGTTTCGAGCTCGGTCCCCGACTGATCTTGCAAGGCACTGGACGATGTAGACTTCTGAGAGACCAATCTCGGCGCCGTATTGATCCCTTCTCCTAATTCTTTCGTGCCAACCACAGCTTCATCAATCAGAGGGAAATCCGCCACACTTTCTAAGCTCTCGAAGATACTGAAAAGATCATCTTCAGCCAAGCTGTTATCTCCAAACTCGTGTTCTTCGAATACATCTGGGAAATTAATATCACCCATTTTGATCTGCAATCTTTTTTGTTGTTTTCCTCTCACGGAAACCTTTAGAGAGAGCGTCTCGGGAAAGGGTTTTGTTGGGGATAAAAAAGGAGCGGAGGATACTGGGAAAAGCTGAAAAGTACAAAAGAGATGGAGGAAGTGCCGATGAGGGACGTGAGAGGTTGTCAAGATCAAGAAAAAGATGCTAAGGGTAGTAAATGGGAGACAGGCCAGTGAAAGAGACTTGGCATCGCAATCAACTATTTAGAGAAATTTGCTGCATGTTTTGGTATCATTTCATGCTGGGAGAATCTCGCAGGAATCAGGGAGGCAGCACTGGATCAGCACACAGAATCCCAAGAAATAGAAACCGAAAACACAAACAGGTATAAAGCAATCAAAAGAGAGAAGTTATAATATTGATGATGAAGAACGACAGATATGGTGATAGGATTTGATTTAAAACGGAAAAAGAAAAACGTCAGCTCCAGATCCTTTAATTATTAGGAGGTGATATATATCGGGATGGCGGAGGGGTAGGCCCCGGCCCGGCCCGGCAGAGGGATCCAGATTGCAGTCCACTTGTTAGGTCAGACATAAATGTTAAAAGGAAAATGATTTGTGTGTACACACACATACATACAGTCTATTATAATAATTGTTTATCTAATTGTGAATAATAAATTTTTTCTTGTTTTACCATTAGTTTCCTTGTTTCTCGTTAAGTCCCAGTTAAGCTTCCGTTTATGGCCATTTGTGTTGTTTGTATTGTTTGTGTCTGCTTGTATTCTATTATAATAACTTAAAATCTACAAGGAAAACAGTGCCACATTATAATACGTTCAGGCTATGCAGGGATACAATTGTCTTTTCCTATACATTATAATAGCAAAACATTATAATAAATTATAATTTGAAAAAAACACAGTTCCATTTGCCCTCATTTTTCCCTTTTGTCCGTCAGTTCCATGTGCTCTCCTTTTTCCCCTTTTGTCTGTGTGCCAGCAACTGAATTTGTAAATATTGTTCATGCATTGGAATGGTAGCTTCAAATAGAAAGAGAAAATATATTAGAAATTAGATAAAATATTATATTGCATGCAGTATAAAATCTGTGGAGGTAGATTTTAATCACATGTAATAGAAATTTATAATAAGTTATAAATTTATAATATGCAGTATAACTTATAATTTATAATAAGTTACTTTTTATGTCTGTGTGTCTAGGCAGGGAGAAACTAGAAATTTATAATCACATGAGGAGGCAACCGAATGGCCAGGCAGTGCAGTAGTCAGGCTCAAAGTTTGAACACCAAGAAACATCTTTCGTAGGAACCCAAGAGACATTGAATTGTGTTTAAGAAAACCCTTCTATTACTTTCAGTGTAGTGGTGCTAAGGTTTAAAAAGTGACTGCTACGACCTTGTTATTACCTTCTATTACAAATAACCATTATATTACAAGCAGTGTAGTGGTGCTACGGTTTCAAGGAAGATTGAAAAGTGAGTCTAACTACTTTTTTGTGTGTTTATAGTAAAAGTCTATCTATGCATTACATATGTTTGTTCATATTTATAAGAAATGAAGTAACTGATAGCATAAAACCTAGAACTTATTAAAAAACTTATCAGAAAACTCAATTCAAAAAACTTATTCGTGCAACTGCATATTCAGTTTATCTTCTATTTCTTTCAGTTTCTTCTACGCTCAGTTTCTCTCAAATCAAGTGTGGTGGAGCAGTGCAGTGGTGCTAAGGTTTGAAGGAATATTGAAAATGTTAGTCTAACTATCTTTTATGTGTTTATAGTATATATATAGTCTATCTATGCATTACACATGTTTGTTCATATTTCTAAGAAATGAAGCAACTAATACCATAAAATTTAGAGATCCATAAAAGTTATTTAAAAACTTATAAAAAAAAAACTAAAAAATAAATAAAACCTAATCCCTATAGTCAAACAATAATAAGAAGAAGAAAAATGTAGCAGAAATAATTAGAAAATCAAGCCCAAAAACTGAGGAAAAAAAAGTCAGAAAGTACCTGGAGAATGGGACTATTCTATAGTGATAGACTGTACCCAAACAAAGCAACAATTTTTTTTTTTAAAAAAAAAAGAAGAAGAGGAAATCAAAAATTTAAGCAAATCGATTTTTACATTTTTTGTTTAGAAACCATATATAAATAAATGAAAAAATGAAACCATTGTTGAAAATCTCCGCAAAAGGAAAAAGCCTCCAAATCAGATCAATTGATTCAAAAAATGAAAAAGAGAAGTCAGAAGCATGAAAATGATTGTAGAGAAGTAATAATCACATAAAAATATGCACAAAAAGCAAACCACAATCCAAAGTCCTTAAGAAAAACCCCAGATCAGGTCAATTAAACTATTAGATCATGCACAAAGTGAATATTGTCCATGCATTGGAATGGAAGCTGCAAACAGAAAGATAAAATATATTAGAAATTAGATAATATATTATATTGCATGCTAGAGTAAAGATAATGTATTATATTAGAAATTAGAAATGAACTGAATGTCTGAATATTTATAAAAGTCTAACCATTAATTACAAAAATGGTGCAAGCAAAACAAAAACATGAAGAGGCAACCGAATGGCCAAGCGGTGCAATAGTCAGCTTTAAAGTTTGAACACCAAGACACATCTTTCATAGGAACCCAAGAGGCATTGAACTGTGTTTAAGAAAACCCTTCTATTACCTTAAGTTTCTACTACGCTCTGTGTCTCTCAAAACTAATTAGAAAAACTCAAATCAGGAAACTGATTCATGCAACGGCCGGATATTCAGTTTATCTTCTATTTCTTTCAGTTTCTTCTATGCCCTGTCTTTCTCAAATTAGGAGTGGCCAAGTAGTGCAGTGGTGCTAAGGTTTGAAGGAACATTGAAAAGATAAGTCTAACTGCCTTTTGTGTATTTATAGTCTGTATAGTTTATCTATGCATTACACATGTCTGTTCATATTTCTAAGAAATCAAGCAACTAATACAATAAAGCTTAGAGATTCATCAAAGTTATTAAAAAACTTCTAAAAAAACTCAAAAACAAATAAAACCTAATCACTATAGTCAAACAATAATAATAAGAAGAAAAATATAGCACAAATAATTAGAAAATCAGTGCCAAAAATTGAGGGAAAAATAACGAACAAAGTACCTAGAGAAGAGGGTCATTCTATAGTGATGGACTGTACCCAAACAAAGCAACAAGTTTCAAAAAAAGAAGAAGAAGAGGAACACAAAAATTTAAGTAAATCGAATTATACAGATTTTGTTTAGAAACCATATATAAATAAATGACCATAAATAAATTTATGTATCGAATAATTTCATCACTCTAATACAATTCTTTTATATAAGAAAAGGACTATAGAGATATGTCAATTAGAATAACCCTTAAGTTTTTCATATAATATGATCTCAAGCTAAACGTTTAAAACTTAGAACTAAAAGAAGTCAAAACCATGAAAACAATTGTAAAGTAACAATCACCTCATTTAAAACTTTTACCTTCTGTTTTAGCAAAAAAACAAGGCACCAAATCAGATCAATTAAACTGTTAAAACATGCACAAAAATGAAACCATTGTCCAAAAAGGAAAAAAACCACCAAATCAGATCAATTGATTCAAAAAAAATAAAAAGAGAAGTCAGAACCATGAAAATGATTGTAGAGAAGTAACAATCACATAAAAATATGCACAAAAAGCAAACCACAATCCAAAGTCTTTGGAAAACAAAACACCATATCAGGACAATTAAATTGTTAGCACATGCACAAAAATCAAACCACAGTCCAAAGCCCTTGGAAAAACAAAACCACCAAATCAGATCAATTAAATAAAAAAGGAAAAAGAGAATAAAACAATGACATGCAAACCATCAAAAGAAAACCAATAAATTTTTTAACGATGACAAGTCATGAGAAGTATTACAAATAGCTTATGATGTATAGAGAAGTAACAATCACATTAAAATATGCACAAAAACCAAACCAGAATCCAAAGTCCTTGAAAAAAAAACACCAAATCAGATCATTTAAACTGTTAGGACATGCAAAAAAATCAAACCATAGTCCAAATTCCCTACAAAAAATACACCACCAAATCAGATCAATTAAATAAAAAATGAAAAAGAGAATAAAACAATGACATGCAAACCAAAAAAATAAAACCCATAAATTTTTAATGATGACAGGTGATGAGAAGCTTTACAAATAGCTTATGATCTATTGATCATATCAACATTAATCAGCTAAATTATGCATCCATGCATATAGACTATATTTCTGCTCTTACCAAATAAAATAAAATAAACTTCATTCCATGGTGCTTAAATCATTCTCACAAAACTCAGGCACAAAATTTAAATGAAATTTGCGTTTCAGATTTGCTTGGCCTAAAAATCATCTTTTCAAGATATTCGCTTAAACAACAGGGCATTGCAATGTCATTATGAGACTTTAGTAGTTCTAACTAGTATTAAAAAATTGTACAAGAATGATGTAAAGGCGAGCAAGGAAAAAAATAGAAACAGTTGGATTTTACCAGGCTTTCAGCTCTTCTCCTTGGCAGAGAACCTCACGATGATATTCAAAAGAACCCTAAATGAGCAAAAACACAAAATAAAAAATAATCCATAAAGCACAAAAAAACTAAAATAAAAAAAAATTAACAAAAATCATTGCTTCCGAAGTCACGCAAGAAATTAAGTGCGGAAGCAAACTCCCACATCGACCTGATGGTTCGAAGAATAGATCTAAAAAATAAAGTGAAAACTAAAAGATCTAAATGAATAGATATAGATCTGTCGGTACACAAAATAAAAATTGGTGTGGGAATTTCTTGGTTCTAGACTAAAACATCTAGATCTGATGTTGTTTGCGAAGAACAAGAAAAAAAAGGAGAGCTTTCAAGCGGGAGAGAAAGAGAGAGACGTAAAATAAGTTAGGGTTTTTACCTTGCATCTCAGCTCCTCCTCAAGATGAAAAATGGAGGGCCGAAAATGGATAAAAAGAAGAGAAGTCCACTCTGCCGTCGAGACTATTGAAACAGAGGGACAAAGAGAGAGATCGAGACGGATGGAGTTGATTTTCAGAGAGAGAGAGATCAAGAAACAAAGGTCGGGACAAAAAGGAAGGAGAATGAAAGGAGCATCGAAGAGCAGAGAGGGATTTATGTGGCATAAAACTGATTTGGAGAAAATATCTCTGTCACAACATCGCCATCACCCAAGTTGTAAAGACTAAATTAGTCTCTTGAAACCGACAAATAGAAGGGAAAAAGACTTTTAACATATGAATTTTTTTAGTTTTAAAAATTTTCAAGATAGATTATATATAAAAATATTTCAATCAATTTCCTTATGTGTATTAAATACTTGATTGAAATTAATTTTCCTATAAAAAGCTTGTTATTTCTAACAGTTTCTTCGAAATGATCTAAAAATTTTAAAACTCAAAAACTAATTAATACACGGTATGGTTACTCAATTCAAATGAAATATTTAATTTGGACTGTACAAAGGAAATTTAGTGGCTAACCAAACAAATACAATGTCTTTTACATATCAAGAGTAAATAATGAAAAGCATGAAAAGCTAATGTAGCGTCGATGACCTTTTTATTTTTTAATCCCCTTTATCATTACTTCTCCTAAAACATCATATTTACAATAATATTTTAATTTATTATTAGAAAAACAAATCCAAAATTTTCTATATATAGAGGAATTAATAGGTTATAGAATAATATTCTAATTTATAATTAGAATAAAAAATCCTGAATTTCCTATATATTGAAAAATAAATAAATTGTAATTAGAATAATATATTTTAAGAGAAATATTTCAAAATATTTTGGGATTATAGACTAAATCTGGCTAACAATTTCAAAATATATTTTGGAATTTAAATTTTTTTATACATGTTTTGTAATTACTCATAAATTAGTTTTCATTAATATATTCATAACTATTACCCAATAATTATTAAATGATTTTCAATCATTGGTAGGACTTGTAATTATTACTTTATATGTGTGTGCGCATAGGAAATCAAAACCTAATTAATACCCCTTTTGGTTAGCCAGTTCAAATGAAACTATCTCATTTGAACTTTACAGATGAAATTTACCGGCTAATCAAACAGCCATAATGCAAAACTCATTTGATCTATGTGTTTTTTACTTTCCAACCAATGCCTTTGACATATCAACTGTAAATAATGAAAAACTGGTGCGGCGTCGATGTCCTTTTTATTTTCAATCCCATTTCTCATGACTACTCTTGAAACATCTGCCAATCTTGAAACCCAACTCATCCCCACTGCAATAAAAAAAACCAAATTTCTTATATACAAAAGAATAAAACAAATAGATCATAATTAGAATAAACCATATTTAAAATAATATATTTTAGAAGAAATATTTTATTTTTTTGGGATTGTAGAGTAAATTTGCCCAACAACTTCAAAATATATATTGGGATTTAAATTTATTTATACATGTTTTTTTAATTACTTATAAATATTATTTTTCATTAATATATTCATAACTATTTATCAATAATTATTAAACGATATCTACAAGAAAAACGGGCTTTTGTGACCATTTAATTGCGGCGAAAAGACTATTTGTGACCAAAACAGATTCATTTTTGCTGTAAATAGTCATTTCGCTGGAATTAACTGGCCACAAATAAGCAGTTTTCTTGTAGTGTATAATTAATTTAATTCGATTTTAAATCAATGATTGGATCTCTAATTATTACTTTTTTATGTGTGTGCATAGAACCAGTAATTGCATTTGTTTTATATTATATATATATATATATATTCCTTTTTACTAATATTTACTTGTAATCTTTAGTAGGGACTTGCTTCGAAGAACAAATCAATTTTAGCAAATATTTTATATGTTATTTTTTATATGTTTTATAGGTTCCCTATTCATGGTATTTTTTCATTTGATGTCTTATTTTATTATTTTCATTTCCTTGTTGACTTGAAGTAAAAATATTTTGATTGTACGTATTGGTTAACGTAGAAATCAATGGAATTTTTATAACTTTTAAGAAGTATAGTAGTTGTTATTTATTCATTTTGTCTTTCTTCTGTGGAACGGTATCCAAAATTTGGAAGAATTGTTTTCTTCATTAACATAATGAGAAGGGATAAGATTGCGTTAATCAGTTACACAATCTTTGTTTAAAAGGATATTATTAAATTCTGTAAAACCTAAGTTTGAAAACTATTTTTTGAAGATCATGGAAAACAACTTGCAAAAAGAATATTGTATAGAGATTTACCTGAAGAGAAAAAAGAAGAAGTCCGTAGGAAACAGAGAGAAAAATATGATAAAAAAAAACATCTAAAAGCAATCTGATTCAGTTAAATGATTCTGCTTCATTTGGTCGTGGCGATTCCGCTTCATTTGGTGGTGATCAAATGACTACATCAATTGAAGATTGTTCAAACGATGATGTCCAACACATAGACAACGTCCATAAATTTAGTCTTGTACAAGGAGTATCAAAGAGATAACGAATTTCCAACGTTCATGATGACATCATTGAACTGGCTTCATCTTATAAAGAATTTGTTCCTCCTGGTGTTGATACTATACAAGGGGAGTCAAGTTTTGAAACAAATATACCGACACCTTGTAGGGGTAAGAAACAAATATATAATTATAGTTGTCGAGCATATGTCGAACTCGACGATAGTACAGGAAGACTGTCTACTGTTATGTTTGGTGAAGTTGTAGAAGAAGCATTCTTTTGTTCAGTAGTTGAGCTTATGAATCATACTGGCAATGTATGTTTTCTTATTTTCCATTGCTTTATTGATGTGAGTAAAAAAGTCTATCTTAAAATTTTTCATACACTTAATACATTATCTATAAGTAAAATGACTTTTATTATATTCAAATTGACTTTTATTTACATCATGAATACTAATTTCACTATAAACATTGCATTACAAAATTTATGTTATTTTGAAGGAATATTTGTCATATATAGAAAATATTGCAGCACAAGCTTCACAAAAATAAAGGATGATTCAACTTTTTGTTGACCCTGACTGACTCAACCAACAGCAACACAAGAATTTCAACGTCGTCTCTATTGATCCCCATACAGGATGACACAAAATGATGAATCATAGTACAAATATCAAACGACACATATTTTGAAC
This sequence comes from Juglans cinerea, assembly GCA_961763995.1. Classification (NCBI taxonomy): domain Eukaryota; kingdom Viridiplantae; phylum Streptophyta; class Magnoliopsida; order Fagales; family Juglandaceae; genus Juglans; species Juglans cinerea. The sequence goes on along the minus strand of CAUIVZ010000011.1, from coordinate 1,175,225 downwards.
TACCATTTTTGTTGGACTTTTATTAAACTTATCGCAGGCAGCTTTGCTAAAATTATGGATGTTATAAACATGTATTGGATTGTATAATATTTTGAACTAATGTTTTTATCTTCTCCACTATACCTTCAATTATTAAGTGAAATCAATCATTTTTATAAAATATATATTATTTTTTACAAATAACTATTTCATAAAACTAGGCAAACATGTTTTGCACGTTGCTCCCGCCTAATGTGTGTGTGTGTGTGTGTGTGTGTGTGTGTGTGTGTGTGTGTGTGTGTGTGTATATATATATATATATATATATAAAGTTTCTATTATGATTGTGGAAGACAAGTTGCTGCAAATTTTACTAATTAACTTCAATTCAAGATTTGGGAGGGAGAAAAAAGAGTGCCTTATGGGTTGAAGTTGCTTCATGTACCAAGCATGCATAATATGGTGATCATGATATAAGATGCACATCTAAACGAACTACCTGAAATATTCATTTTAGCCATACAAATAGTACTTCTCCAATTAAAAAAACATCCTATAATTTCTCATCTAATTTTCGTTGATATTCCTAATTTTTAAAGTATTCAGCTAATGAATCTGAAAGCCATGCATTGATACGTGTCTTTTAAACACAGTGTGTTGGCCTAGGCGGATGGGGTTTTTTCCCCCGCCCCCCGGCACTAGGGCGGGGGACCTGCCTCCCGAGGGAGGGGGAAAAACCCCAACCCCCCGCATGGTGCGGGGCGGGGTGCGGGGGAGGGTACCCCCCGCCCCGCACCATGCGGGTATCACCCCTAGCATGCAGTTTCATCTAACACAACTCTCCAATAACATGTGAAATATTCAAGATGACATTATCTGTAGTTCAAGTTTTATCCTTTATTCAAATTCATATTATGTTAATCCTTATCTCTTAGATTTAAATATTTGTAATTCAAAATTCCACAACATGTAGACTGCTCTGTAAATGCTCTATATATAGAACTTAATACACAAACTGGTTTGATATTGAAAACCAGATTACTTTTTCCTCCATTGCAATCTTATTTCTTACATGGTATCACGCTATAATCACTAATCACTTCCAATGGCTAATTCTACTTCCTCCTCATTTCACATTCCCAATATTGCCCATCTGATCTTTGTTAAGCTCGATGGCACAAACTATTTAAACTGGTTATCTCAGTTCAAACCTACCCTTCGTAGTCATGATCTTCTAGGTATTGTTGAAGGCTCAGAACCTTGTCCATCTTAGTTCCTTTGTGATGACATGGGCAAAGAAATGACTATGTACGCTAAACCCAGAATATGTTCTTTGGAACAAGAAAGACCAGTACTTGTTGAGCTGGCTTAATGCTTCCTTGGCTGAAAAGATTTTGTCCACAGTTTATGGCCTGAATACTTCTCGCCAAGTCTGGGTTGCTCTCTCAAAAAAATTTGCTGCTTCTTCAAAATCTCGAATAACCCACTTGAAGCGGCAATTGCAATCACTCTAGCAAGGCTCTCAATCTTGCATTTATTACATTCACCCAGCAAAATCATGGGCCGATCAACTTGCAGCAGTTGGTCAACCTATATCTAATGAAGACTTAATTTCATTTCTTATTGGAGGTTTGACAGCAGCTTACAATCCCTTCGTTACTTCTTTTACTTTTGCCACTAGGGATTGCACTTTGTCCTTTGATGATTTTCAAGCTGAGTTACTCAGCTTTGAAACCTTACTTGTGCACTAAAACAAAAGTATTCCCCCAGAATCTATTCAATCAGCTCTGTTCACTAAAAAACAAGGCCCAACCAGTTTCAACGCTCCAAGAAATTCTCCAAAACTTACACACAAAAATGGCCCTACCCATCTAGCAACACTCATAGTCAGTCTAAGCCCTCCCCCACATCTTCTTCAACTAGCACTACCAAGAAACCTCCTTGTCAAATATGTAGAAGATCTAACCACCAAGCCTTAAATAGCTATCATTGGATGGACTTTGCATATCAAGGCAGGCATCCCCTTGCCCAGCTTGCAGCAATGGTGGCTCAAACTAAGCCTCTACAAGGTGATCAACCGTGGTTTTCAAATAGTGGAGCAAACAGTCATATTACTTCTGACCTTGCAAATCTCATTCTTTAGCAACCATACCAAGGCACTGAGACCGTGGTTGTTGGGAACGGAGCCGACCTTCCTATTGTCAACACTGGTTCTACTCTTGTGCACGCACAATCATCCTCCTTTCACTTAAACAATATCTTGTATTGTCCATCTGCCTTTGCCAATTTACTTTCAATTCAGCAATTTTGTCAAGATAATGACTGTTATTTTATTCTAAACTCTTCCTCTTATTGTGTGAAGGACAATCAAACGGGGAAGAATCTCTTACAAGGCCCCAGTGAAGCGAGTCTATATCCAATCTACTTCAATATGGCGTTCAATAAGAGGTGTCACAATCTTACAACCTTCTTAGGAGTACACTGCCCTCTCTCAATCTGGCATAGAAGATTGGGGCACCCCTATCATTCCATAATTCAGCAGCTAGTCAAGACTTTCACCCTTCCGGTCTCAGGTCCTCTTGCCTCACCACACGTGTGAACCATGCAACCTTGCCAAAAGCAAGCAATTACCTTTTTCAATTTCCACCAGAATTTCCACCTCTCCACTCTACTTGGTTCACTCAGATGTCTGGAAATCTCTTGTGTTGTCTTTAGGGGGTTGTAGATTTTATGTCTTGTTTGTTGATGACTTTTCTAGATTTATGTGGTTATTTCCATTAAAACAGAAATCTGATGTATTTTGCTGTTTTTTGAAATTCAAATGTCTAGTTGAGAACTTGTTCTCTTGCAAAATAAAATAGTTCCAAACCGATGAAGGTGGAGAATCTTTTTCTACTGCTTTTAGATGTTTTTTGGATTCTAATGGGATTTTTCATCATCTTACATGCACATACACGTCTTAACAAATTGGTATAGCTAAACGTAAACACCGACATATTACTGAAACCGGATTATCCCTTTTGGCACAATCACATTTTAAATCAAATGTTTGGGTATAGGCTTTCCAAACAACAGCATACCTGATTAATAGACTTCCAACCCCTATGTTGCATAACCTGTCTCCATTTCAGAAGTTATTTAACCATCAACCTGATTACTCTAGCTTACGGGTCTTTGGTTTCGTTTGTTATCCCTTACTTAGACCATACACCCCACATAAGCCCACCTTCAGCAGCAAATGATGTATATTCTTAGGATACAGCTCAAATTAGAAGGGGTATCGCTGTCTTCATCCACATCTTAATCGAGTATACATTTTCAGGTATGCTGTTTTTTATGAAACCATATTTCTAGCAAAGAATATAGACCTGACTTCACATGGCACCAGTTCGATTGGCTCCTCGAATGCATCTTCCACAAGTATTCTTCTCTTTTTGCCATCTAATTTATCTTCATCTCCTTCAATGACTACATCATTACTTGACTCTTCCCAACTTAACCATAACTCATTTCCTGAAACTAGGGGTGAAAAAATAATCGGTAAATTGGTAAACCAGATCAGATCGGACCGCACCGCACCGGACCGGTGGGTTTGGTCCGGTATTGGGTTCGGTTCGGTCCGGTACTAGTTTCATTTTTCTCAAAACCGGTCAAAACGGATTGGGTCCTCACCAGGCTTGACATTGCTTATAGTGTCAACCAGCTCTGTCAATTTCTTCACTCACCTACATTAGTTCACTTCACTACTGCCAAACATGTATTGCCCTATTTAAAAGCCACACAATTGATTATGGAATCTCCTTCACCAAGGGTCAACTACAATTAAATTGATATTGTGATTCTGATTGGGCTGGTTGCCCAGATGATCGGAGGTTTACAACAGGTTATGGTATTTTTCTTGGGTCAAATGTCATCTCTTGGGCTGCTAAGAAATAGCTTGTTGTCTCCAAGTCAAGCACCGAGGCTAAGTATAGATTCATGGTAGCAGCAACTGAAGAGATTTATTGGTTAAGGATTCTCTTCGAAGACTTACAAGTTCCGCTTGCTTCCCTTCCTGTGTTATGGGTTGACAACATTAGTGCGTTGGCACTCGCCTCCAATCCAGTCTTCCATGCCAAATCCAAGTATACAGAGATAGACTACCATTTCATTCGTGAAACGGTAGTCAACAAAGATTTGATTGTCAAGCATATCTCCACCAAAGACTAGCTGACTGACCTATTCACTAAAGGCCTCTCCTCTACTATATTTCAGCTTCTTCAGTCCAAGCTCAGAGTTCTTCCATCCCCCCATGAGCTTGCAGGGGGTGTTACACAATATCCCAACAATCCAACAGTTTCATCTAGCACAACTCTCCAACAACATGTGAAATATTCAAAACACTAACAGATGACATTATCTGCAGTTCAAGTTTTATCCTTTATTCAAATTCATATTATGTTAATCCTTAATTACCTCTTAGATTTAAACATTTGTAATTCAAAACTCCACAACATGTGGCTTGCTCTGTAAATGCTCTTATCAAGGAAGAATCAAGTACCATCAATTTGCCAACTCATAGCTAACGGCAGACCTGATATATGCCAGGATTTGTGCAAGCTTGAATTACGGATCTATTTTTACAAAATCTTTACTTTTACGTTGTATAGTTTCCATACTTAGCATACTCTGTTTTTGTATATAAACTGTTTTTGTAAATGAATGAAATGTATGAAATTCAATCAAAAGCTGTGTGTCTTCTCTTTTATGGTATCAGAAGAGCCAATCTCTACTGAGTAACTTTCTTCATCCCTAACCATGTCTTCTTCCGCATCCTTTGAAAACCAGATAATTTCCACAATGGAGAGCACAGTTTGAGGCATTACTTATTGGCTATGATCTCATGGATTTTGTAACCGGCAAACTTCAATGTCCTGCCATTGATGCCGAACAGTCTGCCACTTCTAAAGTAGCGCCACTTCTAAAGTAGCGAACTCTCAATGGATTCGCCAAGACAAGTTGATCCTTCATGCGCTGCTAGCCTCCACCTCCACCATGATCACACCGTTCCTTGCTTCTTGTAAAACATCTCATGACGCATGGACCAAACTCACTCGTCTTTATGCAGGGAAGTCTCGCACCCGTGCGATGCAGTTGAAGGAAGATCTCACACTCAACAATTGTGGGAATCAGACTGTCACTAAATTTCTACAGGCTATCAAACTCATTGCTGATGAACTGGCCATAATTGATCATCCCGTATTTGATGACGAGTTGACCCTTTATATCCTAAATGGTTTGGGTCCTGAGTATCGGGAGATTGCTGCTCCCATATGCGCTCGAGAAAACTCTCTCAAGTTCGAGGAGCTCCATGATATGCTAGTTGGCCACGAGAGTTATCTTCGTCGTTTGGATCAACAAGCTACACAGAACTTGGTCGCCACTGCACACTTCAGCCAACGAAAGGGAGGCCCATCTGGATCTAATGGCCCACGTCCCTTATCCAATAAAGGTCGTGACCAGATCAAATGCTCCAACACTGGTTCGAGCTTCAGGAAATATAAACCAAAATGTCAGCTAAGTGATCAATTTGGTCACACTGCCAAAACCTGTCCGAAGCATTCTTCAAATGATTTTTCGGCAAATTGTGATACCTCCTCAAAAAACAAAGATCGGAAATGGTTAGTTGACTCGGCTGCATCACACAACATGACCACTGATCTCTCATTTCCATCCACTCTGAATATGACGATACTGATGAAGTAGTAATTGGTGATGGATCAGGTTTGCCTGTATCTCATATTGGGTCATTATCTTTTGTCTCAACCCATCGTATTTTTCATCTGTGAGATACTCTATGTGTTCCCACTATTAAAAAAATCGCATATCTGTTCATCACTTTACCAAACAAAATAATGTCTATTTGGAGTTTCACCCTTCTCATTTTTTTGTGAAGGATCGGATCATGGGGGCAACACTACTCAAAGGAAAATGTGAAGACGGTGTGTACCATTTGCTGGAAACAATGGCTACGGTCTCAAAACCTGCAATTGCTTATGTTCATGAACGTACTACGACAGATGGTTGGCACAAGCGTCTTGGTCATCCCTCTTCAAAAATTGTCCAACATCTCATTCGCACTTTTTCTTTGCCTATTAATAAAAATGGACATTCATCTCTTTGTGTCTCGTGTTCTCAAAATAAAGCACATCGCAAAATGTTCCAGCCTCACGGTTTAAAAAGCACGACACCACTGGAATTAATCTATACAGATGTTTGGGGTCCCTCTCATGATATTGGTATTGATGGTTCAAAATACTACATTATCTTTGTTGACCATTATACCAAATATATATGGGTTTATCCTATGTCACATAAATACAATGTTCAAACTATATTTCCTTAATTTCGAAATCTTGTGGAAAATAGATTCAATGCCAAAATCAAAAGTCTATATTCCGATAATGGCAATGAATATATTGCTCTAAAAAATTATTTATCTGTTCACGGCATCTGTCACTATACCACTGCTCCCCACACCCCACAACAAAATGGTATGTCTGAAAGACAACATCATCATCTTGTTGAAACCGGTTTTACACTCCTCAATGATGCCCATATGCCTCTTTCCTATTGGCCATATGTTTTTCAAGTTGTTGCTTATTCAATCAACCGAATGCCAACATCCACGTTGAACAATAAAACCCCATTTGAGATGCTGTTTCATTAGATTCCCAATTAAATGAAATTGAAGCAGTTCGGGTGCCTCTGTTATCCTTTAACACGGCCCTATAATACGCATAAGCTTCAGCCCAAATCAGTGCCATGTGTTTTCGTGGGCTACTCCCTCACCCAAAACGCATATCTTTGCCTTGAACCCACTACCCATCGGCTTTATCACTCCTGACATGGGCTTTTTGATGAGAAAAACTTTCCCTTGGCTCCACCGAAATCAACCTCCTCAGAAATTCCCCAAATCGACACACCCACTCTGGACAAGACGCCATCAGTGACCTTCTCTCTACCGACACTACCTCATGACCCACCATCGGCGCCACACGTTTCAGCAATGGGTATCATCGATTCTTCACTGCCTTTGGTTGACTCGCCTCCAACATCGGTTCCTTGACAAGTAACTTAGCTTCCTTCTTCTTCTTCTTTAAATCCACCAGAAACTCACTCACAACACACAAGTGCAGAACGTGTCTCTGAGCCACCCACCAATATAGACTCTCGTTTACACAATATGGTCACCAGATCAATGAACAATATTTATAAACCAAAAAAATTGTTTTTGGTCACCAAACATCCCATACCCCCATCCTTGGAACCAAACACTGTGAATCAAGCCCTTTCTGACCCAAAATGGCGCGATGCTATGTCATCTGAGCTCACGGCTCTTATGCGCCATGATACTTGGCAGCTTGTCCCTCCTCCACGGAATTGCAATATTATTGGATGTAAATGGGTTTTTCGAGTCAAATGACTTGCTGATGGCTCAATTGATAGATTCAAAGCCAGACTAGTGGCAAATGGCTTTAATCAAAGACCTGGGTTGGACTATACTCAGACGTTTAGTCCTATAGTGAAATCAGTGACAATCCGAACAGTGTTATCCATTGTTGTGATGCAAGGTTGGTCACTAAGACAACTAGACGTCAATAATGCTTTTCTACATGGTCATCTTACAGAGGAAGTGTACATGACACAACCTCGAGGTTTTCGAGATCCATCAAAACCTGATCATGTTTGCTGTCTTAAAAAAGCATTCTATGGCCTTAAACAGGCGCCACGTGCTTGGTATCTTGCTCTCAAACAAGCTCTCCTGGAATTTGGTTTTGTTAACACCAAGTCTGATTTATCATTGTTTGTGTATACTGCTGGGTCAATAATTGCTTATTTTCTTATGAATGTTGATGACCTGATCATTACTGGCAATGACTCTGTCTTTGTTGCAAGTATCATAAAAAAACTTGGGGAAAAATTCTCTCTCAAAGATTTGGGACCCTTACATTTTTTCCTTGGCATTGAGGTAATTCATACACGTAATGGTCTGTTTCTAACCTAGCATAAATACATAAGAGATCTACTGGCAAGAACAAGCATGGATGGTGCCAAGGATGTCACCACTCCACTATCAATTTCGGTTTCGTTGAAGTTGGATGATGGCTCAGCGGCTGTTGACTCTACTGAGTATCGCCGTGTCCTTGGTGCTTTACAATATCTCTCGCTTACTCGGCCTGACATCAATTTTGCAGTGAACAAACTTTCAAAATTCATGCACTGTTCAACTTCAAATCACTGGACTGCCATAAAAGGTTGCTGCGTTATCTCAAGAATACAATCTTTTACGGCATTACCATCAATAAAACCATTACTCCATCTCTTACATGTTATTCTGATGCGGATTGGGCGGGAAACTTGGATAATAGAATGATACGAACTCCACCAACAATTGTGATGAAACCCGATAACGATGATGGCTTGGAACCCCAAGATCGTATCCATTCCCACTTGTATGATCAGCATGTATAGCTCCTTGGTTGGCATCATAGAAGCTCTACATCAGCGTATTTAATAATGCTTGGTTCAAATCCTATCTCTTGGAGTTCCAAAAAGCAACGTGCCATTGTAAAATCATCCATGGAAGCTGAGTACTAAGCTCTAGCAACAGCAGCCTCTGAATCCATGTGGATCCTCTCCCTTTTCAACGAAATGAAGATCTCACATCCCAAACCACCTATGCTCTTGTGCGACAATCTTAGCGCAACTCATCTTAGCTTCAATCCTGTCCAGCATTCAAGAATGAAGCATATTCAAATTGATTTACACTTTGTTCGAGACTTGGTTCAAAAAAATGCACTTAATGTTCGTCATTTCTATACAAATGATCAGCTTACAGATTTACTCACAAAACCACTTTCTAGACAACGAACAGATTGCCTAAAGACCAAGATCGGTCTCATTGATGGTAGCCCGTTCTTGCGGGAGCCATATCAAGGAAGAATCAAGTGCCATCAATTTGCCTGCTCATAGCTAACGGCAGACTTGATATATGCCAGGATTTGTGCAAGCTTGAATTACGGATCTGTTTTTACAAAATCTTTACTTTTACGTTGTATAGTTTTCATACTTAGCATATTCTATTTTTATATATAAACTGTTTTTATAAATGAATGAAATATATGAAATTCAATCAAAAACTGTGTCTTCCCTTTTAGCTCTATATATAGAACTCAATAAAACTAGTTTGATCTCGATAATCATATTACTTTTTCCTGCATTGCAATCTTACGTCTTACATGAGAGAGAGATATGAGATCAAAAGCTAGCAGGTTAATTAATTAAAATGGCAGACCAAGTGATGATGAAGATGAGTACGTCGTACGATCCTCGATAGCTACAAAATCTATAAGTTATATATTTTACTCTTTTACTTGATCAATGTCATTATTGTACTATTGCTATTATTATGCTGGGCTTTGATCAATGTGCAGACACGGCATCTTCGTGCCTAGCTACAAGCTGTTGCCATTGCCATAAAACAAAGGAAAATGCTACATGCCCCGCTGGGGGCTCCGCTGGGCATGTAGCATTTTTTTATCTATATTTTTTTTTCGTTTTTTTTATATAAATATTTTTTAATAATTTTAAATATTTTAAAAAATAAAATAAAAATTATAATATTATTAAAAAATACTTTCTTAATCATGAAATAGAATAAAAAATAATATTTATTCTACTTCGTAATTAAGAAAGTATTTTTTAATATTTTTTTGTACTTTCTGATTAAAGAAATATTTTTTAATAATATTTTAAATTTATTTTATTTTTTAAAAATATAAAAAAAATCTATATAAAAAATGAATTAAAAAATATACATAGAATTAAAAAATCTATATACAAAATTCTCGATCAATTACAATCTCTTTCTGATCTTTCTCTCTGATTTGTGTGTCTGTGCAGCGTGCATCAGTGAAGGATGGAAGAAGAAGTTAATGCGAGTTTCAGGATGGGATTCTTGCATGCATGAATGCGTTTCAGTTAGTTAATGGCGGGTAGATCAAGTACTACTATCTTTCAACTGCAATAGCTTAATTTGTTACATTTATTTATTTTTTTATTGGCATAGGCTGTCGAGAATAAGGTTTTGTGTGAAAATACTATCTCATCTCAAAATTTTTGTTTTATGATTTCATCCCATCTCATTTTTAGACATAATTTAAATACAAAAATTTTCAAATTAATTATTACATAATCATTATAAATTTTCTAAACTTTCAAATAAAAAATAATTTAACTTTTTCAAATCTCTAAATAAAAATAATATTATAAAACAATATTCTATTATTCTAATAATATTTTAACTTTATACTATTTTTTATTCAATTTTTTTCTCTCATTTTTCAAAATCCAAAAAATATTCAACTCAAACTATCTCACTACTATTCACAATTAATTTTCTTACTACTATTTACAAAATTCTCATCTCATCTCATCTCATCTCACTCCCTAAACTAGCCCTAAGTTTTCATTAATTTCGAGGCAAGGCACAAGTCTTTGACAAGGAATTTTATGTAAATGCATCCTCAAATAATTTAAGAAAAAAATTTCACAATCTCATAGTTCCTAACTAAAAGTCATTTACACTCGATCAAAAAGAATCAATACTTTTAGCAATTGAAGCAACCTGCTGGAGTTTCATGTTACATTTACTTATTGCCTCCAAAAAGTAGTAAAGTAGTACCCTCCTGATCCTGATCTATAGCCAGGCCATTTAGGGTTTCTGTGTATATAAAAACCATCCATATATAAACTTACAGCTTCTTCATTAATTACATAAAGACAATGAGTGAGATCTAGCATCGTGAATGCCCTCACAGTCGCTAAAACGATGATGTCATAAAATAAGGATAGTTGTAAATTATATGGACTACTAAATTTTTAAATTAAAATACAATAATTAAGATTTCATAACCCTTAAATATTTAATTTTAAATTAATAAAATTAATATTTAAATTAAAATACTATTAAATCTTTAAATTAAAATAAAATAGTTAAGATTTAATAATACTTAAATACTTAATTCTAAATTAATAAAATTAATATTTAAATTAAAATACTATTAAATCTTTAAATTAAAATAAAATAGTGTAGATTTAATAATACTTAAATACTTAATTCTAAATTAATAAAATGAAGTTTGTAAATTATATGTACTACTAAATCTTTAAATTAAAATAAAATAGTTAAGATTTAATAATACTTAAATACTTAATTCTAAATTAATAAAATGAAGTTTGTAAATTATATGTACTACTAAATCTTTAAATTAAAATACAAATATAGTAAGGATTTAATAACACTTAAATAGTTAATTCTAAATTAATAAAATTAATATTTAAATTAAAATACTATTAAATCTTTAAATAATACCTACTAATTATGTTTTTTTGTATTGTTGTATAAATAATATGTTGTTATTGTTTGACATATGTTAGCATATCTTGCATTGTTTGTTCATCAAAATAAACCTTAGACCCGTTCGAGAATTATCAATCCGGATGAATGCTTGATTGATAACTCTTGAATTGTCTAGAGTGGACAGTTTGGGATTGTAAGATCATTCTCGCAAACTATCGAACTATATGTATTGTTGTCCAACATTATGATTTTGGTAGATTCATCCCTTGTTCTCTGGATATGTAGTTTCGGTGATGGTGCAATGACGTGTTAATCGTCAGTGCACACAACCAAACGAGCATATTTGGAGAACTATGGGGAGATGCTGCCGAAATTTTGTTGGACGTGACAGATAATAGATCATAGGTTGGCAGGTATAATTTTGTCCAACCTTCTGAGTGGGAAAAAATTTGTGACATATTTGAGGATCCATCATATCAGGTATAATTAAATTTAATTATTTTACTTGTCCTATTTGTCATTTCGCTTCATAATATTTTTAATTTATTTGCAGGAGCGAAGTTCTATAAACAAAACAAATAGATCAAAATTGAAAATTAAGCATCATTCAGGCTCAAGATCTTTCCATCGTCTCTCTAAGAAATTAGTATTGCTATTTTTTTTATTGCATATAGTTAATTATTTGGATGAATCATAATGACTTTATATCTTAACACATTTATTGTAGCAAAATTCAGATACCAATTATGATCTGACAAAATTATATGATGCATCGCACATTGATCGTAATGGAGAGTGGACTCATCCTGATGCCCGTAAAAATTATGTAAGTATTATAACCTGTTTTCATTAAATATATTAAAGTATTTATGACGATATTAATTCTTTATTTTATATATGTCTAGGATAAAATGGTTGCCCTACGTGCTGAATCTGCTTCAGATCAAAATTTCTCAACAATTGATATTGATATTTTTACACAAGTCTTGGGTCAACGTTTAGGATATTTGAGGGGTTTGGGTCGCTGTGTAAAGCCTTCTCCCTCTTCCTCTTCTTCTGGGAATGCATCTATGACTTCTATAGAGCTAGAGAATGCGAATTCCAGAATCAAAAAATTGACTGCAAGACAGCATGAGTTAGAGGCTCAACTGGCAAAACAAGCAGATATGGAGATGCGCCTCAAACAACATGAAAAACAACAAGAAGAGCTCAGAAGACAGATGCAACTCCAAATGCAGCAGCTTATGCAACAACACAGGCCTCCAAGCAACTTATGTTTTTTTGCGTACAGATTTTGGGATTATCTATTTATGTACGAACAATGCCCGACTCACGGTTATTTATTTAGTTCACACTTATTATAAAATTTTTGTGAGTGTTAAACAATTTCTAATGTATTTTTTCAAATATTATGAATGTCTATTTGGTTTTCTATTATTTACTTTAAATAAAATAGGTATCGTTCGAACGAACAAATAACGGTAACATAATGTTCGAACACAATTTATTTTCGTCGAATTCGAACGATCACATAACGTTCAAACGTCATTTATCTCCGAAGTGTTCGAACATAATTTATACCTTTCGATCTGACCCTTTACCGTTAGAATGCAAAGCTACGTTCATGCCATTCGAACGAATTCATGTTTGTTCGAACATATTTTGTAATCCTTCAAACACGTTACTACTGATCGAACTTAAAATTGTTTCCGTTTGAACGATATTTTGGGACGAATTTCAAACGTGACAAAAGAAACTCCCGTTCGAACACGTTCTAACGGTTTCCTTCAATTTCGTCCCAAAAGATATTTTTTGGGACAAAATGGTGATTTTCGTCCCAATATACCTTTTGGCATAGTGTTGTTGGCACGAGCTTGGGACGATTTTTTTTCGTCCTAAAACATTTTTTGGTATGAAATGGCTGTCTTTTTCATCCCAAAAGACCCTTCCTGTTGTAATATGTTAGACTTGAGGCTGTGTCTGGAGTATTCCTTACTCTCTTATCATATCTACAAAATCCAATACTATCACATAGCTAGCTTATTGGCGTCGCTTGGCCAAAAAAAGACCCAACATAACTTGGCCAACCTAAATAGAATTCTCAAGTAGTTAATATTATATATATATATATATATAAAGAAATTATTAATACTTTTCTTCGTTCTTTTCAAGTCTTTTTATAAAGGCAAAGTCTTCTTGTCAGCGAGTTTACGCACTAAATCGCGCACCAATACTGATATGTAAGATATCTGTTTAACGAAATGGTGCAAATTAAAGACAGAAATGATTTTTGTGAGATGTTAGATAACCTTCTTCTTCTCTAAAAAAATTTTTCTTTTATATTTTTTTTAATAAAAAAACTATGTCAGCATTGGTACGCGATTTGGTGTGCCAAATTGCTTGTATATACCTAGCAAGCTGACTCTTTTATAAAAATTATATTTATTTAAATGATTTCATATATTAATTAAATAAATTAATACTCACTTAAAATATGTTAGATCAACAAAATAATGATGAAATATGCAAGTAATTAAATAAGTGATTTCAAACCAAAACAATGAATGCATGCTTGTCGTAAGTAGTACTACGTACTTGCGCGCGGCTGCTTCATATAATTTTGTCCCTCGTTACGTAACTTACACATATATAGAAATTATTGGGCCATTTCTATATAATATATATATATATATATATATATATATATATATATATATATATATATGAATAAGGGAATTATATTATAAGGAGGGACATAATTTGAAAATTAGCAAAGAAGCAGGTCACACCATAATTAGTTTTAAATGCATTGGGGCCCAAAAGAGAAAATGATCATTCAATAGCACCCACGAAATGTATGAGAGAAACATTATTACTAATTTACTAGTACTGCATGCAGCTGCTACACTAGTACATCATTTAACCCTACTATATATATGCAGTTGCACTCATTCATGATCAGTACTCTCTCTCTCTCTCTCTCTCTCTCTCTCATCTCTCTGTGAATCTGAGGGCTCCACTTGATCAGAACAAATATTATCTATCATGTATACTAGCCGGGTCCTAGTCCTGCATGGGGCTTGATTGCATGCATGGTAGATTCCCATCATCACCCATGACATATATGTTTGGGATCATGCCGCGTCATCTTCCTATGCCTCTAATTAACCGTTGGGGGCTCCCCCTCAATTAATTAGTTCAGTACGTACTAGTCTTATATATGCAGCCTTATTATATATATGTATATAAATTAAAGTAAATAAATATGAAACGTTAATATTCCTTGATATTGATTCTTTTTTTTTTAATAGTTTTTGGGATTTGTCCTTAATTCTTCGAAAAAAATCATATATATATATATATATATATATATATATATATATTATATGACTTTCATGGTGTTTTTTATCTGGTTGATTGCCGATCGACCAAATTTGTTTGTACAACTTATACCAGCTTGGCTCTCGATCGTCACTTAATTTGCAGGTGCAGATAGCATCATTTGGATAGATTTTAGGTCATATTAATCATTACTATATATAAGAGAAAATTGTGGCTCAAAGTCTTTTACCTCGTAGGAGAAATAAAAATTATATCCCCTTAAATTATTGTCAAAATTAATTTGAGAACTTCAAATATTAGAAAAGATAAAAACACATCAAATGAATGCCAAAACATTTATTATTTTCCATATACGTATTTCAGGTGATACTTGAAGAGATTCAAGAGTTTAACTTATATCATAAAATCAGTTCTACAAGAGATAATTGCTCATTCTTTATAAATGTATATACCCAAGACCTTATTTACAGGCAATGTGAGATGATTTCTTAACACTTTCCTTCACATGCAGGCCGCCAGCATTTTTCCTGGTCCTTGTCACGGGATAAGTAGTGTCGGCCCTCATTCATCCTAAACAAATTCATGGGCCGAACTCTACTCATAAAACCGGTTCAACAAGAGAGGATTGTTCATTCCTTATAAATATGTCCAAGATCTTGTCACAGGCTATGTATAATTCTTTTTCAACACCCTCCCTTACGTGCAAGCTAGTATTTTTTTCTGGTTCTTGTCACGGGGTAAATAGTGTGGGCCCCCATTCGTCCTGTGGTAAGCTCTGATACCATGAATAAATTCATGGGCCTAACTCATCTCATAAAACCGGTTCGGTAAGAGATAATTGTTCATTCCTTATAAATATGTCCAAAATCTTGTTCACAGGCTATGTAAGATTATTCTTCAACGCCCTATCTCACGTGCAAATCAATATTTTTTTTTGTTCTTGTCACGGGGTAAATAGTGTGGGCCCTCATTCGTCCTATGTCAAGCTCTGATACCATAAACAAATTCATGGGTCTAACTCATCTCATAAAACTAGTTCAACAAGATATGATTGCTCATTCCTTATAAACATGTCTAAGATTTTGTCTACAGGTTATGTGAGATTATTCCTTAACACGTCATGTGGTTGAATCTGATACCATGAAGAAATTATTGGGCCTAACATATCTCATAAAACCAATTCTACAATAAAAATTACTTATTCTTTATAAATATACTTAAAACCTTGTCCGAAGATAATATGAAATTATTCATCAACAACACTAAATGATCAATAAATAATGTAGAGCCCATTTAATATATCTATCTTTCTTCACTCGGGCCTCTAAAGTTTGGAGAAAAACTTGAAGGGACCTTGATTGATGGAAAAAATATCTAATCAATCTCTTCCTTAAATTTGAATGTCTATTTTGAGAGAGAAATATGGTTAAAGTAGGTCTAATAACGTTTATTATTGGTTGAATAAATATTTAGAGTAGCATTAAATGATCAATACTAATATATATATATATATATCATAGCATCACCTTGCCTTTCATAGTTCCATTTAAAGATCCACGGGAGGTGGTATCTTTGACAGAAGTGCAAAGTGTTTTGAAATTTTTTGGAGTGTTGATCCAAAGTTGGACCAACGATATTAGAAAAATGTTGGTAAGCTTGGAAAAGCTGACCAGGAAGATTCTCAGGAATCAATCCGTATAAATTCCACCATTGGAGGAACCATAGGGGAAAAATTCCTTTGAATTTTGAATCAAATCTTATGAACCAAGAGTGGTCCATATTTGGAGTTTGGAAAAACATGAAGCGTTTCCAGGCATTAATATAATCGAAATAAGAAAAATCAGTGTCTGTGGAGGCGAGTCGTTTGGTAGTAGATGGGTTTGATCCCCATTCCACTTGAGTAATGACTCGATGGATATAGGCACTGTGAAAAATTAATTTATTGGTGTATACCTTGTCATAAATAGGTTTGATCACCAAAGAATTTGTATAAATAAGAATACTGGAATAAAACTGGAGATTCTTGGAGGAATCTTCTGGAATCCAGTGGAAAAGAGGAGGAAAATAAGAAGAAGAAATTTTGAAAACATCTGTATATATCGTGCTGTTGGGCTCGATATGAAACAGATAAGAAGAAAAATTCTTTTTCAAATATTCAGATTTTCCTTTTGGGAGGAAAAACTGAGAGGTAACAACATTTTTGTTTTTTGACTCAATTGCTTTCGCATATGGGTCAAAAGTAGTAGTAATCGCAGACGAGAAAGTCTGTGGCTGAACAGGTTTGCCAAGTGGCTGGAACCTGTTGGCAATATCAAGTGCTGTAGATACAGCACTGGTAACAGTAGATGGTCCAGACTCATTCTTGATGAGTTTTATACTGGGTATTGGGGGTGGTGGATGCACCTTTTTCTCTTTTCCTTTCTTCTTGCTGGCCATGATGGGGTTTCTGCAATAATTCACGGGTAAGGAAATCAGGGATGGAATTTTGCGTGCCTTTGATGTATTCAATATCAAAATCAAAAACACTTAAAATAGCTTGCCAACGTGCAAAAATATGTTTTGATGCAATGTTTTTAACATCTTTTTCTAAAACAAATTTAGCACTCATGCAATCAATCCTGACCAAAATTTTTTGGTTTAAGAGGTCAGATTGAAATTTTGAAATACATAGTACTATAGCTAAGATTTCTTTCTTAATAGTACTATATTTTTCTTGTGCAGAATTCCAGGTTCCAGAATGGAAGCGAACAATTTGTTCAGAAGAACCTGGTGAAACACATTGTTTCAGAATGCCGCCATAACCAATGTCTGAGGCATCTGTTTGAACAATTTTAAAAGAATCAGAAGTAGGGATACCAAGGCACGGAAGAGTTTTGACATGTGCTTTGATTTTCCTTACTAAATTTGTATGGATTTCTGTCCAAGGAGGAGGATTGGAAAGGAGTCTTTTAAACAAAGGACGACATTGTTTCCTCATATCCTTGTGGAAATCAGAGACATAATTGAGAGATCCTAAGAACCTCTGCAATTGTTTTTTGTCCAAAATGACATCAGGAAATTTGTCAGTAAATTCTATGGCTCTTTGGATGGGCCTGATTTTGCCTTCAGAGATGTCATAACTAAGGAATCTAATCTTGATTTGAAACAATTTAATTTTTGTTGCCGAAACAACAAGACCATTGAATCTAATGATGTCAAGAAACGATTGCAAGTATTTTCAATGTTCATCAATAGATTTGAAAAAAACAAGAACATCGTCTATATAGACAATGGTAAAAAGGGAGAACGAATTGAAAATATCGTTCATGATGTTTTGGAATTCACTGGGAGCGTTCTTAAGGCCGAAAGGCATCACGTTCCACTCGAAATGACCAAAAGGGGTTACAAAAGCAGTCTTATACCTATCTGACTCGGCTATTTGGATTTGCCAAAAATCAGACTTTAGGTCAAATTTGGAAAAGACTACAGCATCACTCAACCTATGAATCAAGTCATTTTTATTGGGAATAGGGTACCTAATCCACTCTAAGACTTTATTCAAAGGTTTGTAATTGATAACTAGACGAGGGGTTCCACGTTCTAGTTCAGTACTCTTCTGGACATAAAATGCAGGACAAGACCAAGGGGACTTGCTATCTCTGATAATGCCTTTATTCAGAAGATCTTCTATCTCTTTCTTACAATATTCCAAAGTTTTTCTGTTCATTTGAACAGAGGTGGCTTTTGTTGGAATATTGGTCTCATTAAAACCTTTAATGTATGGGAGGGAAACTATGTGTTTCTTCCTATACCAAAAAGCATTAGGTAAATCAGAACAAACATCCGTTATCAAACGTTTGTTAAAAGCATCAATTTTTTAAAGTAAAATAGAAGAGGATAATTGTTCAGAAATATTTTTGTATTTGATTTCCTGTTGGAGGAAATTCAAATGCTTTTGTTTTGCAAAAAACAAAGATTTCTTGCTCTTATCCGTATCAATCTCAAAACGAGAAGCAAAATGAAATTTCACCTTTTGACCAAAAGGATCGGTAGTGATACCATCTTTTTCAGTCATGAAAGGATATAAAGAAGAAATAAAAGGAATCCCCAAAATTACTTTGTCAGACATGTTTTTGACTAAAACAGAGGGAATTCGAAAACAAATATTATCCTAGCAAACATGAGCATTATTGAGCTCATAATTAATGGTCATTTTTGAGCCATTTGCCGAGAATAATCTTTCGGTAGATTTTTCAAAATATTTACTAGGAATGAGTCATTCTTGAATGCAATTCAAGTCTGATCCGGAATCAATTATAGCAATAACAGAAAATTGAAAATCATGAGCAACAACAATACTAACTTTCGAAAACCATTTAGGAGGAATGGTATGACGAATTAAACAGATCTGGTTGTCGGCAGGAAGATCCTGTTGACTAGAACCAGCCTCGGTCTGC
Organism: Juglans cinerea; assembly: GCA_961763995.1. Lineage (NCBI taxonomy): Eukaryota > Viridiplantae > Streptophyta > Magnoliopsida > Fagales > Juglandaceae > Juglans > Juglans cinerea. Next base: position 1,156,064 of record CAUIVZ010000011.1, on the reverse strand, counting down.
TCATTATCAGAAGGAATATCTTGATCAAGTTGTTTGTCAATCTTGATTAATAAAAATTCTTGTCTTAAAACTTCGTTCTCAGATCTGAGGTTATTTATTTCAGATTTGAGATCTGCGATTTCTTTTTTGACAGAATTTATTTCAGATTGTAAATCAGAAACAGAAATATCCTTGGGTTTTTTCTTTGAAAATCTCTCCAAGGTTTCTTGAAAATTAATCCTTTGGTTGGAAGTTTCTGGATCTTGACGAACCATCATCTTCTTTAGCTTAAGAAGGTATTCTTCTTTGAGCTCAGGATTAGTGATTTGTGAAATCAAGGTTAACAAGAGATTCTCTTGTTCTTCAGCCTTAGATAAGACATTGATTGTTTTATCTGGAGGCTTACAACAAGTAGTATTGCAATTGCAACCTAGTTTTAAATCAGAAGGATTAGGAGTTGCAGTTTCAGAGTGATATTTAGAATCACTTGAACTGTACTCAAGCATCTCCGATGATGAAGACGATTCTATTTCTAGGAGTTGAAATAGTTCTTCTTTATCATGGCGACTAATATCCATCTGGTTAATCTTCTTTTTAAATGTCTTGGCCTTCTTGGGACATTTATCAGCAAAATGCCCAGTCTTGCCACATATAAAACATTTTCCTGAAAAAACATCTTTTGGTTCTTTTTTCTTGGAAAATGGTTTGGAAAATGGTTTTTTATGAGATTTTTTATAAAATTCATCACGGGGTTTTCTCCTGAAACCACCATGAGGTTTAATCATTTTGTTTTTTCTTCTAGATGGAGCAATACTAGGAAGACCGAATTGTTCACAAAATGTGCCCATTTCGTATTTGGCCTTCTTACTATTTCTCATCTGTTCTCGAAGCATATTTTGATCATGACACATACTAATACCAAGTTTCTTAACAATGCTGAAAATATCACCATAAGTGTAACTTTCATAGTTAAGAAGCCCAGAGGCATCAGTAAGTTCTTCCTTGACTTTGTAAGCAAATAGCCGAGGTAATCCATCAATAAATTTCTCCTTCCAGTAAGGCTTCTGGCTATCATCACGAAGCATTACTTTGGAAATAAAAATATCTTGATACCATCTATGATCAGACATCTGATGACATCTTAGATTATTCAACTGATCGTTTATGCGACTAGTTATATCGGATGGTGTCCCGATAAAATGTTTTAAAATAGTATAAATTAAAGTATTAACACCATCAGGATGTGCCATCCCGACAGCTTCATAAAAAATGAGTGTGCCATCTTCTTTGCGTTTTACTGCATGTTGGATGGTTTCCCTTGTGTCATTGGTGAGGTACTTATCCCACCAATTTCTCAAAACACCAGTAAAACCTTGGGTTAAAATCTTGACTATGTCTGGTTGTCTAATGTTATTGTTGATATAAGCATTTGCAACCATAGACATTTTACTCATGGTATTAATGATCTCTTGTTCAGAGAAACCATCAATATTCCATTCGTAAACTTTGTCAGCAGAATAAGAAGATTGGTTTTGAAAAACTTTTTCTTCGAATTGAATATCAGGTGGAGTAGGCCTAGAATACCAATTCTTCGTTAGACTCATTGGTTTGGGTCCTTTTGAAGAAAATCTGGCAATCTCCAAATCTTGAAAATTCTTTTCAATTAAATCGATATCCTTGTCTTCAAATGATTCATCGTTAGATGATTCTCCTGAACTTTCCGTAAAACCTACTTCATTACCATTACTGTTAAGAGTACTGGTTGAAGGTTGGTCTTTCTTTAGATCAGCAAGCATTTGATCAATTTTACTCAGAGTATTGGCCTGTGGATTTTGAAAATCTATTTTAGACCTTTCTTCTGGTAAAATAATCAAAGGTTTTTCAATCCTTTTCTTTGCTTGATCTTTAGAGATATTTATAGGATATTCATTTTTGAAAACTGGATTTGAAGTGAAAACAGGTTTTTCAACCTTTTCTTCAATCCGATCTAACTGTTCTCCGATCGTGTGAAGAGCAAGATTCGTAAAATTATTTTGAGAAATAATCTTTTTTGCTTCTGTCAGAATCTTGTCCTTTTCTGGATCTTTTGAACTAGTTTGAAAAACTTTAAAAGGAGTAGCAGGTACATGGGTACCTTTAAAAGGAATTAAAACAGTCTCTAATGGAGAATGAGTGGCCTGGACCACTGTTTTTCCATCTTCCTTGACAAAATCATTTTTAACAACATTTAAAGTATTTTTAGAAACATAGGTGTTTTCAGCAAAATCAAGAAGAGAAATATGCATTTGGAGCTTATTCATTTCTTCTTTCCATTTGCGTTTAACACGTTGTTTCTCTGGATCAGAAAACTTTGCAAGGTAGGCTTTACGCCTTTGCTTGTTTTCTGGTGCAGCAAAATCTTTTAAAAGTGAAGGTAAATCAATTTCAAAAGGTCTATTCAAAACATTTAAACTGTGATGAACAGGTGCAATAGGGGCTTGCATATCTGAAGCTGTTGGAGACATGGAAGAGTTATCTTCTTTGTCTGCTTCATCATTTATGTTTTGATCTTTGGAAGATCCAGCTCCCTGTGCAGTATAAAAAGCAGAAGTAACTTGAGAGGATGTGGACAATCATTTCAGTTTCAAAGCAGATTTAACAGGTTGAACTGTTCGTACAGAATCTTCAAGGAATTGATTAAGTTTAGAATCATCCCTTGGATTGTTCTGAACAGTGTCAATAAAATTAGATCTGGAACCAGCAAAAGAATTTCTTCTTCTACTCAAGGCTTCAGGTCTATTAAAAGAAATTTTAACAGTTTCATTTAAATATTGTTGGATGATGTCAACACCAGCATCCGGAACAATATTCTTTGGAGATTTTGGAATCTCCTCATCCAAAATCCATTCATTAGGAAGGGTTATATCTTCCCAATAAATTCTTTTTGGAATATTTATATCAACATCTGAAGAACTACTCTAGATCAGGAGAGTATGTTTTCCAGAAGGTTTTATAATAGCTTTTGGATCTAAATTCGTTCTTAAAAGACGATAATAAACCCTGAAAATTAAAGCAAGAGGTTTACTTCCTTCAAGCATCTGATATCCTGAAGTCAGAATGTTTAAAATTAAGCATTTTAAAATATGCTCATCAGTTAAAGCCAAAGTTAAATTAGGAAAACAATCAAAATGAACAGGTCCTTCCGAAAGGGAGGATTGAATCATTCCGAGAATACTATCCTCAAATTTGAGGAATCGGCCATCTCGTAAACAAAAAAGAACAGAGGCGTTGATTCCTAACCTTGTTAGAGGTTTAGCAGCAACTTGAACAGACGCTATATGTATATACTTGTATCCCTCCAGAATATATTTTTTAATGTCACGTTCTTTAAAGAGATGACATTTTTCATGGGATCCAGATATACTATATGTTTGTTCAACTGTCCGAACATTCAAAGATTTTAAAAAAGTCTTTTTTAACCAAGTGGTTGAATAAAGAGAATTTGGATCAATCTCTGGGATCTTCCACGATCTCAGAGCAGGAGATAGCTCTTCTCCAAAAGAGCAATCTTCTTCATTGACAATATCAGTAGGCACAGCCGACCTGGAACTAACTGAGGAACTAGTCCTCCCCCACATTTTCTTTTGTTTGTCCTCCATCTATAAGGTGGACATTATTTTTCTTTTTTGGGAACTTACCGTTTGAGAGGCTACCCCAACTGAACCACTAACTGCCCAACACGCCAACCTAGGCTTCTCAAGGGACTTACCTGGATTCGACTGAGCTACTCTGACCCGATCCTGAACACAGGGTAAGAGAAACAAGTTCGCACCGGATAGAAAGAAAACAGACAAGAGAAAATACAAAAGAAAATAATTCAATCAGATAGATACCAGAATGGCTCTAATACCAATACAGCGGAATGAAGAGGAAAACGCTACTGAAAATGAAGAAATATAGAATATGCACAATTAAAGGCAGGCGGTAGAACCGACCATATGCATGGATGCAATGTAAAATTGGATAAACAAAGAAATGAAAATAAACATAATCATAATCATAAATTTTATTACAAAATTTATGGCACAAGATAGAAGGTAGAGCGGTATTTGCTCTTGATAGTTTGAGAAGGTTTAGAAGGCAGAGGCTTACAAAGTTCTCTGAGCTTGGTAATGAAACTTCTGCCTAAAAATGAAATGAGGTTCCCCTTTTATAGAATAAGGAGTTCCTGTTTACAAAAAGGTTCCGTGAGTGAACAGCGTTAGTACTGTTTAACCACGGGTGTCATCATTGTGTCTGGCGGCGGATGCTGCTTTCGGCACAAAACGACAATTCTGTAAAGGAGACCGGTTAGTGGGTCTTCTTTGAACTCAAATAGTGTTCTGGACAAAAGGAGCTTGTCAGTGGGTCTTCTTTTGTCTGATCTAGCAATTATTCTTCATCTGAGTAGAACCCAGAGTTACCGAAGACATTGCTGTATGAAGCCTCTGATGTAGTGTCTGAATCTTCATCTTCAGATTTGCTTTGAGACTTTGATAGTGATTCTTTAAGTATGTTGATTAAATCCTTCTTTTTAAGTCCATCAAAGATGTCAGTTTTCTTTTTAGACTTAGAGGATTTTAAGGATGAACTGTCCTTTACCCCCCCGAATTTTGTTGGAGAAGCAGGGGCCTGAATTAAAGGATATTTAGGAGTATTGAATGGTTCAGCCTTGATCTTTGGAAATTCTGTTTTATTCTGCAGGTTGGGTTGGGTGCAGTGGTTGGAAATTCCTTGATCATTATATATATATACGTGCGCACACTCGCATGGTAGGATCCACTTGATGTACGTGTGTCTACTTCTTCCATTTGAAACCCTAACTAAATTCGAATAGAAACTTAAAAAAAAAAAAAAACTGTAAGTCTAATATTTGATGACTGGATAATTTTTATTTTCTTTTTTTGACAATGTATAAGAAACAATTATACACGACCATAAAAAGAAATTGAAAGGTGTAACGGACAAAGATAACTTTTAATGCCTTCAATGCATGCGCGCACACGTACACGATGCACAGGGGTGGTAAAAGTTAAGTATAAATGATAAAGTGGCTGGCCAGAGTATTATTGTATATAATATGTTTTAAACGAAGAATAATGAAATTTGGACAAATTGATTTATTGCCAACTGCAAAACGCAGCTACCCAACATAATGTAGCTTGCTAGTCGAGAGATATTCATGTACGTGTGATAAAATAGTGACACAAGTAATTATTAGTGTACGTACCTAATCATGATGATCACGACCAAGTCTATTTTTATCATGGCATTAATATATGCATATATATATATATTATAATTATATTTTAAATGGAGAATGATTTTGTAAAATAATATTCTTATTTAACAATTTATCTAATTTACAAACTACTGATGATCTACATGTAAAGAGAAATGTTGTGATCTGCCGCTTGCATTTGCCTGCTCCAACTGACCGCCTGACGTGGTGGCATACGTAGCGCATGAGTGGCATTCCATGTGGCATAGTCAAGAAAAAAAAAATTCAACCCCTTTCACATGATCGTCTGTCTGTGTCTGTGAAGACCAAACCCTAGCCCCCATCTCGCATCCACCTGCCCCCCTCCCTCACGACGTCGACCACCATTCTCAACCCCCATCTCCGGCAAGTTTTTCTCACTCCCAATTCGAGTTGTTTTTAACAGCAATTCAATGCCCCCCTGAAATTCGACTCCACACAATTCGGCGCCGCCTAATTCAACTCCACAAGTTCATCCTCACCATGATTCGACTAGGTAACCTTCCCATCGTCTCTTTGAAAAAAAATTTCTCCATCTCTACTAGGTAGCTGTGACCTTGTCTTTGTGTATTGAGCTTGGCTAGACTCACCGATAGCTTCTAAGTAGTTGTATTTGTGTATTGGTTCTCCTATTACCTGGACTCACCGACTTCGTATTTGTTGCTTTTAGTGACATACTTTTAGTCATACAAATTGCCAATACAAAATATTTTTGCTTGAATTTTGGGCTTATGTTTGCAGTTATTAAATTTCTTATCAATTTGTTATTACTAACTTGATGTGTATTGGGTGTGATATGAACCCGCGGGAATGGAATTCCTTAAACCCACAATCCATTCGAAAACTCACCCAAAAAAGTTAACATCAAGTCAATGGATGGAGAACATAGACTCGATGAGAACTTGTTTAAAAAACCTATATTATATTAAAATCTAGACCCGTTGAAGAAACTGTCTCATTAATCTAGATTACAAGGAGGAACGCCACAAAAGTTGTGATTTGCCTTTAATAAGTTCAAAAGGTCAATTAAGAACAAGAGGAGATAAACTCAACTCACAATGAACAAATTCATCAAATTTCATAAAACTTCTTAAAATGAGGCTACAAAGAGTATTTAAACCAAAACCTAATTAAAACTCTAGCCAAAATAAAGTCCATTTTTACCCAAAATGCCCATGGATGAACAATGTCGCAGCTAAAGTAACGCTACAGTAACCTCTTGAAACCCTAGCTCCTAAAAAGTAACTTTCCAAATAAGCCATTGGCCAAAATACGAGGCATTTCCAAAATCTCCAATTCATAAGAAATAAGACATATGTGGGCCAAGCATCCTTAAACCCAATTATTCTAGACTAATTCCTATAACTAATAAAATAAGTCCAAGGCCTTCAATCACATAATCATAATAATATGCCCTAATTTATGTTAAACTCTTCCATAGCTTGTATCACATGAATGATCATTGGATCTCCTTCTCTAAAGCCCATCTTGAATATTCGGCTCTTGCTAGACTCGTCCCAAGTGGATTGCACCAATCATTATATTGCTTACTTGATCTTCTTAGCTCTTGATCTTGTAATTGGCTCATCTGAAACTTGCAAAGGATCTTTAAGAGTAGGCCCACCTTGGTTCTCATCATTCCCCCTCTCCTCAAAAGGATTCGACCTCAAATCTCCACCTGGATCAAAGGAAAAAAGGTTAGTGACAATGAAAATAACAAAATCATGATACTTACCTGGAAGATCAACTTTATAAGCATTTTCATTAAGTTTTTCAATAATTTGAAAAGGTCCATCCAAGCTACTCATGTCATCAACAAGCAAAAGCATCAAATCTAAAGAAGTAAATGGATTAAGTTTATAAACAATTTCAAAAGGAGAATAATAAATTGTAGTATGCAAGGTTTTAGATGCACACTCTAATAAGGGCAAATGATATTCACGTAAATTTTCATGTAACAATTCAATGAATGGCAAATGATACTCCTGCAAACGTTCATGAAACACACTTGAAACTTTCCTTACACCAAAATGACCACTCCAATTATATGCAAACTCAATGAATAGCAAGTAATACTTCCACAAATGTTCATGCAACACGTTATGAATGACAAACGATACTTTCACAAACGTTCATGCAATACGTCAATGAATGGCAAATGAGACTCCCACAAACGTTCATGCAACACATTGAAAGTCTTTCTTACAACAAAGTTACCCAACAAACCATCATTTCTATCACACACAAGTAACTTACACATAAAACTAGTAAGCACACAAAATCTATTATCTTTAAACAAGTACCAATCTAGTTTATAGAACTTACCAAACGATGCTTTCTCACTTGTTCCATACACACTAGCAAAGTCATCATCATTAGCATGTAATTCCTTATCATATTCAAGTCTCAACAATTTTGCATCTAAAATGGAGACAAGGACATACCTTCCTGCTAAAGCATCAACCACAAAATTTTCTATACCTTGTGTGTATTTGAATACATGAGGAAAAGTCTCAATACAATCCTTCCACTTAGCATTCATTCTAGTCAACAACTTATTTTGTCCATTCAAGTGTGTGAATGACTCGTGTTCTTCAAAGAAAGCTCAGGTAGGAATTGTCGCACCTAGTACAAAATCAATGTAATGCTCTATCTCTCTAATAGGTGGCAATCCACTAAATACACAGGTAGGAAACACGACCTCATATCACTGCAACAAAGAAACAACAATACTAGGCAAAGAGTCGTTAATTTCGTTAGCATAAAAGCTTGCCTTAGCATAAAAACTCACTTTTATTTTTCTGTTTCTCTTAGCAATCTCTCTTTCTTTTTCTCTCGTGGCTCCACTTTTTTTTACTCTCAGCCACCTCTCTATTTTCTTTTTCACTCTCTCTTTCTCTTGATATTTCGGCTTTATTCTCTTTTTTCCTCTCACTCTCTTTTTTCGTTTTACACTATCTTTTTCTTCCACTTTCCTCTTTTTTTGAACTCTCAGCCTTACAATATTTTTGCAACTCATTCTCTTTTTTTCTTAAGGTTTCAACCTCACTCTCATTTTTTTTCTCCCTCATTCTCTCTCTCTCTCTCTCTCTCTCAGTCTCACTGTTTCTTTTTTCCTCAATCTCATCCTCATTTTTACTTTTTTGCTCAATCTCACTTTTCAGTTTCAGTTGGTCCTCATGGGCCTGTGTGGGAGTTAAAGGAGCAAGTTTGATTATTTTTTCATTATTTTCAAAAATGTACATAATCCTTAACTCATCATGGATCACCTTCCTATCATACTGCCATAGCTTCCCCAACAAAATATGGTCAGCATGCATAGACACTACATCACAAAGCACAATATCCTGTATTTTCCAATTGAAAAAGAAACTAGCACTTGTTTATTTACCCTAACCTCCCCACAATCACTCAACCACTGCAACTTGTATGTTTAGGGTGTTTCAAGGTAGGTAAATTCAATTTCTCAACTAAAATATTGCTAGCCAAATTAATACAACTCCTCAAATCAATGATCATACTACATACCTTGTTGTTGATGTGGCAACTAGTATGAAAAATGTTCTCGCTCTGTTGCTCTATATCATCCATCTTAATTTGTGTATTGAGTGCATGCCTGGTAACAAGAGAATCACCATACTCTTTATTCTTATACTCATTTTCAACACTAGACTTACGCAGCCTCCTATCTCTCTTGCCCTCTAGATTTCTAATTACCGCATCTTGATGATTCATCATATCCCTCGCTTCACCCAGCATCAAGTTCAACCGCTCAAACTGTTGTTGCATGGCTTGCAATACAAAGGATGAGTTATCTGTCATCTCCTTGGTGATGAGTCACTTCTATGAGACATCATAATGTGCTGCACAAAAAGAATGTTAGTGGAAAACCTCACACACTCCCTTACGTGTTTACACTCGAATAATGATACTTCACTCGTGTTTCACTCTTAATTGATTTTTTTCTCGATAATAGTCTCACACTCTCTTGCCTTTTACCTCAATAGTTTCCCGCTCAAGTTCTTTAAGAACTAATTGAACTAAAATCAAGACAATGCAACCTTGTTTTATCCCAATTAATAATTAGGTCTAAGAAACAAGAACAAGAAACAAGGAAGTAATAAAATGACTCGAGATTCGAGGAATTTATATGAAGGAAAGAGTAATTACAAAACAAGATACCAACTAGAAAGATGTATTCAGCCCCTTTGATGATAAATCTCAATCAACAAATGTCTTTATTTCTCTTTGTTGTAACTATGCAGCAATTTTTGAATATGCTACCTTTTCTTTTCTTCTTCCTCTTTTTTTTTTTTTTGATTTCTTTTGATTTTCTTTTGATTTTCTTTTCCTTTCTTTTCTTTTCTCTAATTCAATCACCAACAACAATATTCAATTGTGAAAATCAAGCAATTGAATTCAAACACACAAGAATTGACAATGAAATAGAAGAGAATCAATGGAACGACACTCTAAGCAATTGGCAAACTTAGAGATGTAAGAAACTCTAGAATTTTGAAACCCTAGGAGATGCAAATTTCAGCCAAACCAAAAAACCCTAAGAATTTCGGCAGCTTACTTTTTGTTTCATTTTTTTTTTTTTGGTGCCCCTAGAACAATGAAGCCCTAGAATCAAAATTAAAGATACAATAATTAAAAGATAGAATCAGACCTGATTGGAAACCTGGCTCTGATACCAAATGATATGAATATGCGGGAATGGAATCCTTTGAACCCACAATCAATTCAAAAACTCACCCTAGAAAATCAAAATAAGTCAATGGAAGGAGAAACTAGACCCGATGAGAACTCGTTTCAAGAACCAAGATTATATTAAAATCTAGATCCATTGAAAAACCTGTCTCAAGAACCCAGATTACAAGGAGAAACGCCACAAAGGTTGTGATTTGTCTTTGATAAGTTCAAAAGTTCAATTAAGAACAAGAGGAGATAAACTCAACTCACAATGAACAGATTTATCAAATTTCATAAAACTTCTTAAAATGAGACTACAAAAAGTATTTGAACCAAAATCTAATTAAAACATTAGCTAAAATAAAGCCCATTTTTACCCAAAATGCCCCTGGATGAACAGCGTCACGGCTACAGTAACGCTATAGTAATCTCTTGAAACCCTAGTTCCTAAAAAATAACTTTCCAAATAAACCCTTGGCCAAAATACAAGGCCTTCCCAAAATCCCTAATTCATAAGAAATAAGACATATGTGGGCCAAGCATCCTCAAACCCAATTATTCTAGACTAATTCCTATAACTAATAAAATAAGTCCAAGGCCTTCAATCACAAATAGACCCTAATTTATGTTAAGCTCTTTCATAGCTTGTATTACATGGATGATCACTGGATCTCCTTCTCTAAATCTCATCTTGAATATTTGGCTCTTGCTAGACTCGTCCTAAATGGATTGCACCAATCCTTGCATTGCTTCATTGATCTTCTTAACTCTTGATCTTGTAATTGGCACATCTGGAACTTGCAAAAGATCTTTAAGAGTAGGCCCACCTTGGTTCCCATCAAGGTGGATGATGGTAGTTTTTTTCTAAGATTTTGGATGGATAGTGCTCTGTGTTTGCTTGAATTTTGGTCCTATAATGCTCTGATTTTGCTTTTATTTTGGGCTTATAGTGATCTTGGTGATGCTGCTACCATACTAAAACTTTTTCTTTGTTTATTTTTATTTTTGGGTTTAAATCTCTCTAGTTTCTTTGTACTCTTGCTTGTTTGATTTCTTTGATTGTATCTTAAAAGTGAACAACTTTGCAAGGGATGTGGATGATGTTTGAAGAGATTGTTATGGCCTGCTAGTTTTGAAGCAGGAACCTGCCATTTCTTGATAATTGTTATGGCCTGCTATTTTCATTGAAAAACTATCACTATTCAGCGCGCCCCCATAAAAGACTTAATTTCTACTACATGTTCTTTTCTCTTTTATATTTCTATAATAAAAGTTTGAACTGAAAGGCTAGCATTATTCAATTGATTTTAGTTGGGTGGATCGTGCTCTGTTTTTGCTGCGATTTTGGGCTTATAATGGAAAAAGCAATTACTAAAGAGTAGAAAGCACTTACATATTTTGGCTTGAAAAGATAAATTCCACACAATAGTTCCAGCTTGTGATTAATTGTTGAAGTAATATTAGGATTTGTATTAGTGACTAAAACTTGTGATTGATACTGAATCATATGAAAGCTAGAAGGAAGTAGGTTCCAATGAGATGATCTTATTGATGGTTGAAAAAATGGAGGCTTATGAGTCATGGCTGAAAAGCTGGCACTTTCAATGTGGAATTAAAGCTTATTTTTAATTTACATCATGAATTATATTTGATATTTGGATCTTTAAATAAATGAAAATTTTCACTTCTAATTGTATGCTAATTGTTGAATTTGATGATGAGATTCTTTATAATCTTCTCATGTCAATAATATGAAGAAAATTATTTTTCTAATTCAATTATCGAATACTAATTGTAAGTTCTTCAAGGGAGTCAATATGGGTTTTGACGTCGAGTTATCGAATAATGAATATGATAAAGTAGGGGTTGATGATGGGCTCGATAATGATGATAGTGTCCAAGAACTCAAGGTTGGAATGACATTGTCTAGTGAAAAGCAGTCTGGTCTTACCATATGAAGTAAGCTAAGCATAAGGGATTCGGAATGCGTAGAAGGAATTCTAGAGAAATAGACGACGGGAATTCAAGTGTTTTGCACCCTTGTTGAGCGTTTGTACATCATAGGTGCTTTTTGTAATGAAAGTGTTGGGCTTTTGTAACAATGCTCCTATCTTTGATGAAAGTATTTTGAATCTTTTGTTGTAAAGGAGTTTTTGTAATGAATGTTCTTTGATTCATTTAATTAAGTAATATCTATTGTTACACATTTTCAGGATATTGAACTCCATCCATCATTGATAGAAAAAACAAGCACAAGACTTCCAGGATATTCAAGTCTATCCAGTTTGGAAATTTATACATGAGAATATTCAAGTTTACAAAGAGCTTCCACATACATATAGACTTTCCAAGTCTCAACAAATACAACGAGCTTCCACATACATATAAACTTTCCAAGTTTACTACTTCTATTACAACATCTTCATGACTAACATTTTCATTTGAACAGAACCCTCCCTTGATGGGACACAATTATCATGTCCATCATTCTTTACTGGAGTTACTTTACAAGGCATGTGAAATGTATCACTACTAGGCACAACATCATTATTCTCATGGGCTTTGTTCTCTGCCGCTGCTCAAGCTTTCTTATTTCAAGCACGAGTATGGATTGATCTATTTAAGTAACAGATTGCCTCAACATGGCCTGCCTTTCAATTGCATTTATCGGCCCAGTTACTGGGCTAGATTTATCAGAAGAGTAATGCTACATACAGTCGTGGAATGCGCAAACGCCGTGCAGTCGCTTTGAAAAAGAGTGGGGTCCACTATTAAAAAATTAATTTCTTTTCATGTGGGTCCCATATTTATTCACTTTTTTCAAAGCGACTGCACGGCGCTTGCACACTCACGACTGCAAGTATTATTTCTCTTATCAGAAACCAAGTCATTCTCACCAGGGAAAGCAAGACACCTGACGACTTGACAAGAAGACCCGCATTACCTTAACCCCTGTGTGGTTTTTCATTTTGATAAGTAATGATTCAAATATAATTAAAGATGAAATGTTTATATGAGATAAAGATAAAAATATAATTAAAGGTGCATAACAGTGATCACTATCGTACCTTTTGAGCCTTGTGTGATTTTCTTTCCAGTTCACGTTGGGAATGAGCAATGTCTCTCTGGCGCTTAAGCTCTTCCATCTCCCTCTCCATCTAGGAAATGTAATTTTCATTACAGTTGGATTACATTGATTGATGATAGTCACTTTGTTTTCACTTTTTCAACTCCTCCCCTTTTTTTATTGTCCTTTTGGTTGATAAAAGACTAGTAGAATATACATTTCTTTATCAATCTAATGCACAAAAACTGGAGCCCTTTAGGTCAAAGACCAGTATATCATCGTGCATGTTGAATTTATGGCCTAGGATTAAAAGGAGGAAAGCATTTATGTCGCCACATCCCTTTAGTTGGGGTAAGATGGCTTTATTGAGTTAAGGTCGGTTGAATCACAAAATTTATGTGGCTGCAAAGGCACCACGATTAAGCTACGTCATTTAGAACATATATGCAGAAAACAGCGCGTCCAAGACTTCTATAGATTTACTAGAAACTTAAAAAACTCATGTTGTGGAAGTTACAAATTATCAATTACTCAAAAAGAAAAGGTATACCTGTTGTATTTTTAAGTCCTTCTCCACTAGTAAAGACCCCAAACATGAAGATGAAGAAGGCTCGGGATTCCGTAACTCTGCTTCAAGTCTGGACATTTTCTCAAACACCTTCTGTGCCTTTCTATTCTTTCTTGTTGCTATCACCTATTTACAATTCTCGCTAGCCAGATTACATTAACCCAAGCAGAATGTGACTATACGAGGAAGGAATTTAACAAAGTGTGTGCAGTAATTACTGGGTTCTCATTCCAATGTATTCGAGCAAGCAAGAGATCCCCCCCCCCCCCAAAATTAGCAGCACAAAAAACAAAACACCAAGAACATATGAATAAGAGTACTGCTACGGTCCCCAATTTGGGACCCAAAAAATGTCTCGAACAGTATTTTTTTCATGTATTTTTTAATTATCATAAATATTTTTTAAAAATATAAAAAATTCACAACATCAATAAAAAAAAATTTCTTAATCATTCGGTAAAAAAAATAAATAAATAATTCCCATTCGAGATATTTTTTGGGTATCGAATTCGGACCCAAAGCATTTCTCTATGAATAATAAACAGACAATGAAGAAATTATTGTCACCGTGTGGCCAGATCTGCTGCCGCGAGAATAAACTCACTTGTTCGACAGAAGGCACTCGTGAGGTGTGATGGTGTTCAGCGACGGGACGGCGACGAGATGACAATGATACGATGATGGGCCGGCGACGGGGAGGGCGATGCACCCACGGGATTCTGCCTCTCTCGCTCATCTTCTCCTCTTTCGATTTGAAAACATTCAGCCACCTTTTTTTTTAATTTAATATTATGCCACGTGACATGCCACGTCAGCCGGTTATCTGCAGCGGTACTGTGCAAGCGGCACAGTAGCACCACCCACATGTAAAAAAACTAGCTTTGTAAAAAGAGTCATGTCTGTCTGTACTATTACTCTGATCGGCAAAACAATGTCTGCCTTTCCGTGTCTGCAGAATGCTTTTCTAATTAAGAGCATTAGCATTGGTTTATGCATATGCATATGCAAAATTATCTCTTTTGCATAGCCACTTTGCCATTCAAGCAAAATTTCCACATTAGCTTATGCATATTTGAGGCAAAATAATAATAAAATATTATTATTTTATTATTATTACTTTTTTGCTAAAATCAATTTTTTTTATATATATTTTGCAATTAACATTTACTACATACATTTGACATTAATAATACAAATGTAATAATAAAAAATATAATTTTTTAATAATAATATATTAAAAATATAATAAAATGAAAAATATATATATAATATATTATAATAATAAAATGAATGTGCAAGTGAAGGTTTGTTGTGTTGTTGAAGGAGGGAGAAAATGAAAAGATTGTGAGAGAGAGAGTGGGAGGGGAGAGAAATAATGATTAAAATATGATTTGTAGGGTGAATAGTAGTTATCCAAATTTTGATAAGCATTGTTTATAGGTAGCTAAATATTTGGATATGCATAAGCCAATATGGAGGATTTTAAGGCCATATTATACAAATATGACTTTGCATATGCATATGCATAGACCAATACTAATGCTCTAAGGAACCCAAGGCATGATATGTATATGTGGCATGGATCCATCCACCTTAGCGCTACGTTGCACCATAAATCGTGCCTATATATATATATATATATATATATATATATATATAGGAAAACAACGTATCGTTGATATATAAGAGACATTACAAATTATTTTTATCAAGCTATATAACTTAAGAAACAACATTTGAAATATTATCCCCACCACATTCCAATACTTTCATATTTCAAGTATAGCAGGCAGCATATGTGCTGCCTCATTTCTTAATCTATTAAGCAGATTGAACTTTGCAAAAACTCTGAATAGTTACTTTAGACATTTTGTTTCTTTCATCAGGTTTCCTAGTATTGTGTGAGAATCTGCTGCATCGTTTAGCTCTTTGACCATTAACAAATAATCACTTTCAAGTATAATATCATAAATGCCAATATATATTTGCAAATAGTTGTAGGACTCTAAACATGGCTAAAACTTCAATAGTTTCTGGATCATTGAAATCATTTTCCACTTTGCTAGCAGCCATCACTATATCTTCCTTTTCATCTCTAAGAATTACTCCAACACCTGCCTTATGTTGATCAAAAAATAATATTGCTCCATCTATATTCAGTTTTAAGTAACCTTGGGGGCTGGGGTGACTTCCAGCAACTCTGCTTGGAATATCTTTCAGCTCCTTGTGAATCTTCTGCATAGATAAAGCATATTCAATCACTTGTTTAGGTTCAACACAAAGCTTGTCGTGCACCATCTTATTTCTTCTATACCAAATGCCCCAGGCTATTAAGAAAAAAAAACAGCCAGGTCTTCCATATTGCCCTTCTCCTTCACACTCAGTGTTATATCCATCATATTCATTTTCTTATCAATTCCTTGCATCAAAGGGATATATTTATTCTAGTGGTCTCGGATTGTAAAACAGTAAAACAGTGCATGTGAAAGGTCTTCCATTGTATCTTTACAGAAACAACATTTATCTTCAACATAAACATGTTTCCTTATGAGATTATCTTGAATAGGTAATCCTTCTTTACAAGCTCTCCATGCAAATAACTTGAATTTGTTAGGGATTTTCATTTTCCAAAACACTTTCCAAAGTGCTTGTTGTTTGCTTGCATTTGCACTCTCTCGTGGGTTGCTTTTTTGCTTATCTTTGAAGAATCTGTATGCACTTTTTACACTAAAACTATCACGTTTTTCCTGAGTCCATGTCCACTTATCTTCCTGTTCTCTTGGGCATATAATGATCTTCATAATATCTACTGCTACATTTGGATTGAATAGAGCTCTAACCTTATCGATATTCCACCACTTTGTATTGCTATCCATGAGACTATCCACAGTATCCTCGTTCACTTCTATCTCCATATTACTGAGTTCCTTATGTAAAGCTTGATGACCTGGAATCCAGTTATCCTTCCAGATCTTTACAGATTTTCCATCACCTATTCTCCATCTGCATCCTTGGATTAGCAGATTTTTTGCTTCCAAAATTTCCCTAAATGCATATGAGGGATTATTGCCCAAAGTAGACTCCAAAAAAATTACTTTTGGAAAATACTTTGCTTTATAGATTTTATGCAACATGATATATTTCTCTTGTAAGATTCTCCACTCTTGTTTGGCCAAAAGAGCCACGTTAAAAGTTTTCAAATCTTTAAAGCCTAAACTCCCTCTAAATTTAGATTCACACATCTTATACCAATTGATCTAGTGTATCCTCCTCTCATTCTTTTTTTTGGCCCCACCAAAATCTAACCATCATACTTTCGAGTTCAAAACATAAACTACCAGGTAATTTGAAACAGTTCATAGCATAGGTAGGGATTGAGAGTGCCACGGCCTTTATAAGCACTTCCCTTCCCCCTTGAAAAAACATATGCTCATTCCAACTCTGTAATTTCTGTCAAACTTTATGCTTAATCTTTGAGAATGCTTGAAATTTTGATCTACTTACCACTAGACGCAAGCCTATATACTTCTCATTTTGTTGAACATTGCTACACCCCACAAAGACATGATCTCCTCTTGAACTCTAGCTGGCACATTCCTACTGAACACCATAGATGTTTTCTCTCTATTAATTTTCTGACCTGATGCCTTTTCATATTAATTCAACAGAAAATGCACTTTCCTATTTGTTTCAGAATCTACTTTACAAAAAATGATACCATCATCTGCAAAAAGCAAATGACTTATTCGAGGGGCCCCTCTACAAATTTTGATCCCAAAAAATTGTATGGTTACAGTCAGCTTCTTTCAGTAAACTCATAAGCTCCTCAGTACATAACAAGAATAAATATGGTGATAAGAAATCCCTCTACCTCAATCCACTACTTATAGGCCCTTTTGGCTCTCCATTAATCAAAATAGAGAAGGAAATAGTTTGCACACACAACATAATCAACTTGTCAGTTTGCTATCAAAGCCCAACTTGTGCATAATAATTTTCGAAAAATCTCACTCTGCTCTGTCATAAGCTTTGCTCATATCCAATTTTAGACACATAAATCCCTTCTTCCCAACTCTTTTCTACCTCAAATAATGTATTAGTTCATAAGCAACCAGTACATTATTTGTTATGAGTCACCCAGGTACAAAAGCATTTTGGGAATCCGAGATAATGCAAGAAAGCACTTGTTTCAATCTATTAACAATCACCTTATAAATAAGTTTGTAAATCACATTGCAAATGCTAATAGGTCGAAAATCTGCCACTTTCACATGGGATTTCCTTTTTGGTATTAGTGTTATGAAAGTATGATTTAGAGACTTTGGGAACTCACCAGCATTCAAGACTTGAAGAACTGCTGCAGTGACTGGTTTGCTAGTAATATGCTAGAACCTTTGAAAAAAGAGTGGGGTCATGCCATCAGGTTCAGGGGCTTTTATATGATTCATTTGTTTCAATGCCATAATCACCTCTTCCTCAGTGTATGCCTTTGATAGTTCATCATTCATGCTACTTGTGACTTTCCCTGACAGATCTTCCAAGAAATCCATAAAGCCCTTCTTATCAGAAGTTGTAAAAAGAGATTGAAAGTAGACCATTATAATCTTATCTATGCTTTCTCCCTCATGCCATCCTCTATGTGCATTTTGTATTTTCTGTATCCTATTCTTCCTTCTCCTTTGTGAGGCTTTTGTGTGAAAGAACTTTGTATTCTGATCTCCCTCCTGCAACCATAGAGCCTTTGACCTTTGTCTCCACATAATTTCCTCTATTTCTAACCACAATTGAGTTTCCTGCCTTGTAGAGACATTTTTAGTAATATCAACACATTTAGGATCTCTCCCTTGCTTATTTTCCAATCTTTGCCTTGCCTTTTACAATTGGTAGTGAGCCTTTCTAAAGCTTTTCCGGTTCCAGCAGTCCAACTTCTTACTACACCCTGAAATTATGTCCATCACTTCCCCCTATATTACTTATAATTGAACCATTTCTCCAAGATTCTTCAATTATTTTAACACAACCTTCATCTCCTACCCATATAGCTTCAAGTCTAAAAGGTTTTTTTCCCTCTTCTATGTGTATATCCACCTTCAGATTCCAACCATATAGGCAAACGATCTAAATATGTTGCTGCTCCATGAGTGACAACCGCTTTTGGTAAGAGTTGGCACCATTGTGAATTAGCCAAGAACCTATCCAATCTCTCACTTAAGCTAGAATTTCCTTCTCTTCTTTTACACGATGTGTACATAGCACCTCTGAATCACATATCCCTTAATGCACAATCAGTTAACACAGATCTAGAATCATGCATTTTTTTCTCAAGTCTATTCATCCCTCTCCACTTCTCATTTTGGTATACAATTTCGTTAAAATCACCAAACACCAACCAAGCCTTCTCCTCCATTCTACACAAAGAACGAATTAAATTCCAAGTTTCAAATCTACAAGCAACATCAAGATGCCATATAATTCTGTGAGATACCATTCTTTCTCGCTAATGTCATCATCTTTAATAATTGCATCAATGTAAAATTTAGAGTAGTATGCACAGATAGGTTAACCTCATTCTTTCATAGCATCGCAATACCCCCACTTCTCCCACTACAATCTATTGTTAAACAATTCATAAAGCCCAAACAAAACTTACATTTTTCCATGTCTCAAGCTTTCAGCTTTGTTTCTTGTAAAAACAAAATATCGGGATCTTCCTTCTTGACAATGTCTCGAAGTGTTCGAATTTCCTGTGGGTTCCCAAGCCCACGGGAATTCCAACTTAAGGGTTTTATTGATTCGGCGTGGCTGGGAATCAGCCTCCACCAAAATCTTTGGTTGGTTATCCACCTTCTTCTCATCCTTCTTCCTCTGCGTCAACGTGCATTTAAAAAGTCTCTTCTATTCTTCTTCAATTTGCTGAAGCTTCTCTTTTCTTCCTCTTGTTGATAGACTGGTAATGGGTTTCTTCATGGGCATTTGGTATACAAGTCTTCAACATTCTTTTCCACCGTCGGCCCCCACAACAGCATTTGTTTGGATTAAATTGGCTATTGGGCCCTCTTCATAATACTTATCATATTGGTCCAAGCCTTTTTGTTGTAAGCCCATGTCTGATAACGTGTCCCCCTTATAACAGTTTATCATTGACTCATCTTCCTCTTCTAGAATCTAATCCTCATTGTTGATGTCGTGTTTCGCGAGCCTAGGCAACTTCACACTCCCGGTATCCAAGCGTGAATCTACACAGTAACTACTGGGGGGACCTCGGGGTCCGTTGATCCTCCGATGCTTAAGTTAGTACAATGAAGAAGATAATAAATGAAAGTAAAAACAACTAATGTATCTGGAGAGTGATAGATTTCTTATATTACCTTATTTGTTGCTAGGTGGCCCTTATTTATAGTTATCGACCAGGATCCCACCACAGTGGGGTGTTGCATAGCAGAGGATAATACGCTCTGCACAATTGATTCACTGGGCAGCTTCTATGTTGCCATCTTGCCGAGCAGCGAAGGTCTCAGGCTTACTATACACTGCTCGGGTCTTGGGTCATATTGAATGCAGCATACTCTATGCTTTGGGCTGCATTGAATGCAGCATAGTCTCTATTTTGGGCCGCATTGAATGCGGCGTGGTCTCTATTCTAGGCTGCATTAAATGCTGCATGCTTTTTGTCTCGTGTCCCTTCCATCTGGTAATGTATGTCGCGTCCCTCCCTTCCCAGTCTTTACTCATATCTTCTATCTCATCAGCGTAACCCGACCCGAGTCCCCTATCCAGGTCTCAATCTGGGCATTTACCTTTCTGGCTCAGACTTAGGTGATATGGTTGGGCCTTACTTTCGACCCAACTCCCTGTCATATACCTTTCCTGCAACCCGGGCCCAATGTAAAAGATTTTCTCCCTTCACAGTACTCCGCAAATTTTTAGCACACTTGTGGGCTGGAAATTCAAAGACTCATTTCTTTCCTACCGCAATCATTAGTGCTGGCTCATTAATGTATGGGGCTTTATGGCCTGCCAACATCACTCGGCATTGGTTCGTCCCACATACGCGTGCGGTAGGCAAATGTCACGCCGTCTTTCCACCATCGAGGTGTCTCTTCCAGTCCCTCCGGTCAACATCACTTGGCATTGGTTCATCCCGCATATGTGTGCAGTAGGCAAATGTCACATTGTCTTTCCACCATCGCAGTGTCTCTTCGAGTCCCATGTCATCGCTCTAAATATGCGATCGTTCATCACGTCTTCCCCATTTGTACGCGATTTCCGTCTCTTCTATTCCTTCTTCTCTGCTGCCTTTGTCTTGCTCTTCCCATTCGCCTGAATTCCTGACTATCCTTCCGGTTTCTCCCATTTGCTCTCATCATGACTAAGCAGAGTGCCAACAAAGCCTGCTTTAACTATTTTGCAAGGCACCGATGGACGTCAAGCATGACTAAAACTAAACTCCACGCGTTCTGCAAGGAGTTTCCTCTTCTCGACAGGACCACTGTTGAAGTCCCCTCATCTTGCGTCACTTGGTGGACGGGCTGGGCCTGGCGACGGCGGTGGCACTTTACCCCCATATGTTTTCTATTGGGTTGCGTTTTCCATTTTGTCGTCCAGTACGCGATGTCCTGCACTTTCTTAAGCTTGCCCTGGCGCAGCTCAACCCCAATGCCTGGCACTTACTCCTGGCTAGTTGCATGGCCTTTAGAGTCGTTCTGAGTGGCTCGGAAGATTACCCCGACCTGACTGCCCGCGAGTTTCTGAATGTGTACCGAATCAATCGGCTCAACGGGAATTACTGTAGCTTCCAGTCTTATACCACCGAAAGACGATTCACCACATGGGAGAGGCATTATTCTTTAATAAAGGAATGGCACCGGTGATTCTTCTTTGTAAGGGGCACGGGTTGGGAATGCCCCGAGGGGGAGAAGGACTATGGTGAATTCCCGGTCCGATCCGTTTGGGGTAAAGTTTCGACCACCAAATCTCTCGCAATTACTTTATCGGAGAGGGAAGAATTTAGAGTTGCTTCTGTAGTATCCTGGGTATTGGCCCATCCCGACCTATCCGAGACTGACGCATTATTGAACGACGACTTTATTCGTCGCTATCTCGTTCTCTCGCCCCGCAACCATGTGTTGGGTTGGGACTTCTTATCGGGTCCACTTTCCCTAGCTAAGGGGAAACGTCGCGCAGCTTCCCCCCGAAGGGAACCGCCCCAAGCGTTCCCGCACGGAGGAGAAGCTATCTTCTCCCATTCAGTCCATTCCTGCCGAGGAGATTCCGGCCTTCTTGTCATGCACTACTAAACCAGACGCTATTCGAAAAGGGGGAAACGTCTCTCAACGAGTGGCCCCCAAAGGCAATTCTGGTCGGGTTGTTCCCAGGGACAGCTCTGTCAGAATCGCTCCCAGAGATGGCTCCCACCGAGCCGTTCCTAAGGATGGCTCCCATCTAGCTGTTCAAGATATCGGCCCTTCGCGAATTTTCAAGTTCTTTCCTTTTGCTTAAATTCGTTTGTATCGTGGGTGATAGCATTTACCCTTCCCAAACAAGCCTTGCAAAGGAAGGAGGTGCATAAGCCGTCGTTGCCTCTCTTTTTGCTTCAGCCTTTGAAGGCCCAGTGTCTTAGGGATTTGCACAGACACCGGGCGTCTTTACTTCTTTTGAGGAGGCTCTCCTCGAGGAAGAAGACCCCCTACGCAGGAGGCCAACCCCCTTTGAGGAGATGTTTGCCGAGCATGAAGCGTCTTTTGAATGGTGTTTCCCTTATCCTCCCGTTCCAGTTTCAGAGCCCTCCAGTCCGGCTCTTTCTGGCGGTTCCCCGATTCCCCTTCCTACCATTCTACCTTCGGAGGCGGAGGTTTCCTCCAGCGAGGGGCTAAGTTTCCCATAGGTCACTGAGTCGCGCCCCAAGGGGGTTGCAGAACTCATTCCTCCCGAGATCCCAGCACCCTTACCAGTATTGGCGCCGATTGCCAAGCTAGGCCCTTTGACGACCCCAGAACAAACTCTTCCTTCGGCAGAGGTTACTCAGGTATCTGTTCTCCCTTCTCTGTTTTTTTTATATTCGTGACTTGTTGTCTTACCTCATGTCGAGCTGGATGTTCGACTCAGGAATGCCAGGTTCCTCATGCTGAGCCCTCTCCTCTGTGACAAGGTGTCACAACAGTGGAGGGGGAGGATGGTCCTTCCCCAAGCTGCAGCCCCCTCCACTCTGGTGCTATTCATGGTGACAGTTCAGCCCAAGCTAAAGGTCTGCATGGCTCGCAATTTGTCCATCCGTACGATCCTCCCGTTGAGGCTTCTTTCCTAAGTGAGGGGGAAAATACCCCACCTCCCACACACACGGAGGTTATTCTGCCGCTGATGCATGCCAAGGACATCATAAGGTCCTGGGCCTGGTCACACGAAGGCCCAGGCAGCTTCTTTCGAATTATACGCCCAGAGGTTCAAACCCCTTTTCGCCAATGTAAGTGCTTTTCCCGCACAACAATTTATCTTTCTGTTTCTTTCTATCCTCTATTTTTTTTTCCTTTTTTTTTAACGAACTGGGTTGATGTTGATTCCCCAGGCTGCTGAACAGTTTGCCGACCTAGTCTTCCGGGAGTAAGAGGCTCTGGAAGAGGATCTCAAGACTCAGAGGGCGTTAAACAAGTTGCTGAATCTTCACGGGGAGAAGTTGTTGAGCGAGAAACTGGCTCTAGAAGTGGAGAATGAGTCCCTGAGAGAGAGAAATGCGCCTTGCCTTAAGAAGATCCATGACCAGAGGAAGCTGAATAAGGAGCTGATGAAGATTATGGGCCTGTAGCTCGAGCTTAAGGGCAAGGAGCTCCAGCTGAAGAGCTTAGAGATAGACACACTCCATGCTAAAATGGCCTTAGCGGTCGTGGATCTGGAGTTCGCACAGAAAGAGCTAGAGGACCTCCGAGCCCGATCTGGTCCCCTTTTGGCTGAGAGGGAAAAAGTTCGTACCGAGATTCAGAGGCTGGAGTGTGAGCTTGAGTCTGCTCGGGAAGCTCTGAAGAGGAACGCCGGGGTTGCTGATGCCTTGGCGGATGAGGAAAGACGTGCGACCGAGCTAGAGAGTGAGCTGGAGTTCGCTCAGGAAGTGTTTAGGCAAAGTGAGGGAACAATTGAGACGCTAGCAGCTCAGAAGAAGCACGCTACCCAAGCTCGGGCTCGCATGTTCCATCGATACATGGGAATTGCCAAATCTGGGGATGCAACCAAGGCTTTAGCCCATGCCTCCATTTCCCGCATGGAGTCCTCTTTGAAGGCAGCTCAAGACCATGCAGACCAGCTGGAATCCCAACTCAGGAGGGCCCCTGCCCTCAGCAACCAGGCCTGGATTAACGGGTACAGGGAGGGCCTTGAGCGCCTTCAAGGACTGCTCCTTCAGAACTCCAAGACCGACCTTAGTACTCTGAATCTTCGAGAGGTTGCACCGAATGTGAAGGCCTATGAGAAGATGCTGACATAGGGGGTAAAGGAAATGCCTTTGGCATAGGGGGTAAAGGAGATGCCTTTGGCTTTTAGCCGTCCACATGTATTTGTTATACATATTTCTTTTGTAAATCTGTCTATAGTAATAAAAATGATCATTTCATCCTGGCATGTACCTTTCATTTACTTTTGTACCGCGTAGGGAGTAAGGCTCTCCCGCGCAGGCAGGTACCCCGCAGGGTGATCGCCAAGCCGTGGTCCTTAGCAACGATCTTGATTTTAGCTAAGTTTCCATATTTACACGGAGTCATAGCAATGGCACGGGTGCCACCTCACCGTTTTTAACTCCATACGGGACCTTTGGCGTAGATTTGTCTACTTGACACAAAGTAATGTACCTCTAGCTCTGTCTGGGTTTGACTGGCCTCTACATTTGGCGTAGTTCTGAATACCCCCCCTTTTTTCTGCGTAGCAGCCTTTGTTGCGTATCGAGCAGATACCCTTGCGAAGTGGCTCGCTTGGAGGGCATTTCCACATTTTAGTCTAAATTCCCATTGTGTTTTCACGTAAGCGCGGGTACATGACGTCAATTCACATTTTGTGATCCTTTAAATGTAAACCCTGCCCAGGAATTCTACTGTGTAGCAACCATATTTGTCCAAGTGTTTACCGAGTCATATGGTGTCATATTCACACACGTGGGCGTCTTGATTTACTGTCAATTTCATGTTTATCTTGGAGCTGCTTTTTACTGACACCTCTTCCTTCCTTGTTTGATTTGAATGTCGTTCCGCTGCTGGCAGTCATGCCAACTGTTATTATCATGCCTGTGACTTAAGTTTTGCATATAACATTTTCCTTAACCGCCCCATAAACCCCGTTTTATGCACCGACTGGGGTTTCCCGCAATCATTTCCCTCCATCAACTGCACCATGGACTCTGTGTAACGCGCCTGTTGGGACTTCCAGTAATCAATCTCCTTATTAATTGCATCATCATGAGGGACGCGTGGACAACCCAGGAGGCCCCAGGGACACGTGAGAGCTCAGGGAGCTCTTATGAGTCGTGGAACCCTGGGGACGCCCAGAGTCGTTCCTGCCTATAAAAAGGGGCTTTTCCATCTTCCACTAGAATGTATCCATCCCCGCCTTCTCTCTTCTTTCCCAACTTTGCCGACCTCCCATTGCCTCTTTCTTCCCTCCTGTAGTTTACGGGGGGCGACACCTTCTGTCCTGGTGCTCAGGATGTTGTTGGTTGTGGCGATTCGGATGTTGCAGACAAAACAAACTTCACACATCTCTTGTCCTTGCCCTTTTGCTTATGACGCCTCGCTTGTCCTTGCCCCTTGCTTACGGGGGTCAACCTCCGTGAGCATTGAACCAGAACCTACATCCCACAGGTTCTGTACGGTGCTCAATCAAGGCGGTGGCGCGGTACCCACAGCTGAGGAGGGCAGAAACAAACAGTTTAGGGGAGCAATTGAATCTTAGAAGATGCTTCCCCACCGAGCTTCTGTTACCCGAGACACTGCCGCCTCCCAGCCCAACCCTGAATCCCAGTTCGCCTCTCGAAGATCCTTGATAGGGTGCTACTGGACCTCTTTCCCACAAAAAGAAGGACACGCGTAGCTGAATCTACAGGGTGTCCATCTTCCCTGAGGGAGGTTTTAGTCGTTTTACTTTTGTAGTGGTTTTCTTTCTTCTTTTTTTTACTGCTCTTCGCCTTTGTCCCACCCTGGTCGATGTAAGATTTTCCTTGTTACCTTGCTTGTAACCCTGTTCGGGATATAAAGAATTTTTTCTTTTGTAGACTTTTTGTACTGCACCTTGCTCTCGTCCCGCTCTGGTCGATGTAAAATTTTCCTTGTTGCCCTGCTTGTAACCCTGTTCAGGATATAAAGAATTTTTTCTTTTGTAGACTTTTTGTACTGCACCTCGCTCTCGTCCCGCTCTGATCGATGTAAAATTTTCCATGTTGCCTTTTTCCCGCCAATTCCGAGCTTAGCTAGGTGACCGAGTTAGTATCCTGCGAAAAGGAAAATTTATTCATAAGACAAATTTCTGTGTACCTGGCCGTTTGTCTCTGTACCTTTGCACGAAACTCGGTAAGTGATTTAGACTGCGTTGAGAATAGCTGTTAGCAAGTCAAAACCCATGGCTCTGTTCCTGTACTTTATACTTCGTGGATTGGCACTTATAGGTTGGCAGAGCCCGAGGGCCCTCCTCCCTCACCAACGCGTTCCTTTCTTTCTTTTTGCACGAAACTCGGAAAGCCATTTAGACTACGTTGAGAATAGCTGTTAGCAGGTCAGAGCTCATGGCACGGTTCATGTGCTTTATACTTCTTGGATTGGCACTTATAAGTTGGCAGAGCCGGAGAGCCCTGCTCCCTCACCAACGCGTTCCTTTCTTTCTTTTTGTACGAAACTCGACAAGTCATTTAAACTGCGTTGAGAATAGCTATTAGCAGGTCAGAGCTCATGGCTCGATTCCTGTGCTTTATACTTCGTGGATTGGCACTTATAGGTTGGCAAAGCCCGAGGGCCCTGTTCTCTCACCAACACAGTCCTTTCTTTCTTTTTGCACAAAACTCGACAAGTCATTTAGACTGCGTTAAGAATAGCTGTTAGCAGGTCAGAGCTCATAGCTCGGTTCCTATGCTTTATACTTCGTGGATTGGCACTTATAGTTTGGTAGAGCCCGAGGGCCTTGCTCCCTCACCAACGCGTTCCTTTCTTTCTTTTTGCACGAAGCTTGGCAAGTCATTTAGATTGCGTTGAGAATAGCTGTTAGCAGGTCAGAGTTCATGGCTCGGTTCCTGTCCTTTATATTTCGTGGATTGACACTTATAGGTTGGCAAAGCCCGAGGGCCCTGCTCCCTCACCAACGCGTACCTTTCTTTTTTTTTTGCACGAAACTCGGCAAGTCATTTAGACTGCGTTGAGAATAGTTGTTAGCAAGTCAGAGCTCATGGCTCGGTTCCTATGCTTTATACTTCGTGGATTGGCACTTATAGGTTGGCAGAGCCCGAGGGCCGACTCCCTCACCAACGCGTTCCTTTCTTTCTTTTTACACGAAACTCGGCAAGTCATTTAGACTGCGTTGAGAATAGCTTTTAGCAGTTCAGAGCTCATGGCTCGGTTCCTATACTTTATACTTCGTAGCCGATCTTAAAATCGGGCTTATCTGATTTAGGCTATTTCAAGGAGACATAATAATGCAACACTCGAAATTAGTTCGTTAATTTCAACCAGTAATAGTCTTACATTGTTTGAGCTCGGCTCAGATTTTTCATACAAAGTACTTTCTTAGGTGCTTCGCATTCCATGGGTGTGGCAACTCGTTCCCTTCATGGTCCTTTCGTCGATACGAGCCAGGCCTTCTGGTCGCTGTTACCAAGTACAACCCTTCCCACTTGGGACCCAGTTTGCCTTCATCTTGAGTTGTAATTCCTGTTTGCTTTAGGACCATATCACCTACTTTGAAGTTACGAGGTCAAACTCGTTTGTTAAAGTATAGTTCAATTCGTCGTTTGTAGGCCGCCGTTCAATTCACAGCTTCCTCCCTTCTCTCTTCCAAGAAGTCCAGACTCTCTCTCAAGCGCTCGTTATTCTGATATGGATCATATTGTTGTATCCTATATGTAGGCACAACAACTTCTGTTGGCATCACGGCTTCAGCTCCATAGACCAGGGAAAAAGGAGTTTCCCTAGTTGAGGTTCTTACTGACGTCCGATATGCCCACTGCGTGCTTGGAAGATCTTCGGCCCATTCCCCTTTCTGTTCCCCTAACTTCTTCTTTAGGATGTTGAGTAATGTTTTATTGGTGGCTTTTACTTGACCGTTGGCTTGCATATGTCCTGGAGAAGAGTATTTAGCTTTGATCCTTAGCTCTTAGCACCATTCTCGATAATGAGAACAATCAAATTGTCTCCCATTATCTGAGATGAGGCTTTGGGGGATCCCGAAATGGCAAATTATGGATTTCCAAAAGAAATTCGTTATTGCCCGAGCCGTGATTGTTGCTAGTGCTTATGCCTCTATCCATTTGGTAAAATAGTCTACTGCTACCACGACAAACTTTACTCCTCCTTTGGCCGCAGGGAGGGGACCAATGAGGTCCAGCCTCCATTGGGCAAAGGGCCATGGGGCAGTGACAGAAGTGAGTTTTTCGGGAGGGCAATGAAGTATAGGAGCGTTTCCCTGGCACTTAAGACACTTTCGGGCAAACTCGTCGTCATCCTTGTGAGTGTTGGGCCAGTAGTATCGTACCCAAGTAGTTCGTATTGCCAACGCCCTCCCACTCGCGTGATTACCACAAACTCCTTCATGGATTTCTACCAACACGTACTGAGTCTGTTCGGAAGAGATACTTCTTAATAGAGGTTCGGCATAGTCTCTTTTGTATAGAACTGCCTCCACCAAAGTGACCCTGGCCACTCGGTTCCTAATTTTTCGAGCTTCCTCCCGATTGTCCTGAAGGATTCCCTCTCGAAGGAATTTTAAAATATTTGTGGCCCATTCTGGGGGTTGTAGAACCTAGATAGCTGACACTCAAATTCCTACTGCCGCCATATCGATAGTTCGGACTACCACGTGATCTTGGAGCGGGACTTCTTCTTGCCCTGAGGCCGCTTTGGCTAGCCGATCCGCTTCCTTGTTTTCTACTCTTGGAATCTGATGGACGGCAGAATACTGGAAGAGATCCCGCTCTTCTCCAACCCGTTGAAGATATTTTTTCAGATTTTCTCCCTTTGTGAGGAACTATCCAGTTACCTGCCCCACCACTATCTAAGAGTCAGCTTTCACTTCAACTTCAATTGCACCGAGAGACTTGGCAGTCGTTAGACCTGACAAGAGCGCCTCGTACTCGGCTTCGTTGTTAGTGACTTTGAATCTGAGTTTGAGCGCATAATCAAGTTTTCACCTAAGTCCGTTATTATGTGCACTCCCACTCCGCCCCCTGTCCGACAGGACGAGCTGTCGACGTAGATCTGCCACGGCTTGCCCTGGGGCACGACGACCATTTTCTCTGAGAAGTTCGAGAATTCAGCTACGAAATTTGCTAGTACCTGTCCTTTTATTGACGTCCGTGGAAGATATTCGACCTCAAACTTGCTTAGCTTGATCGTCCAGTTAGTCATCCGACTCGAGGTATCAGGTTTCTACAATATTTTCCTCATGGGGATATCACCTCAAACTTGGGTGAGCTTGAAAATAAGGCCTTAACTGCCTGGCAGTGATTACTAACACGAAAGCCAACATTTCTGTTCGTGGATATCTGGCTTTTACCCCTCGAAAAGCTTTGCTCACGTAATAAACTGGGCATTGAACTCCTTCCTCTACTCGGGTTAACGCGGAGGACACCGCATTGGGTGACACTGCCAGGTAGGACGGTCAAGTCCTCTCCTGGTGTGGTTTGGCTGCGCAGTGGTGGGTGAGCCAAATATTCCTTTAGCTCATCAAAGGCCCTACCAGAATCTTCATCCCATTCTCGTGCTTTCTGGAGGATGCTGAAGAAAGGGAGGCACCGGTCGATTGACCTTGCGATGAAGCGTCCCAAGGCAACTATCCTTCCTGTCAACTCCTGGACCTCGTTGATGTTCCTTGGCGTAGGCATATCCATAATGGCCTTGATTTTCCCAGGATTAGCTTCAATTCCTTGTTCAAAGACCATGAAACCCAGGAATTTCCCCGATCCGACCCCAAAAGTGCATTTTTGCTGGTTGAGCTTCATTTTGTATTTTCTCAGTACCGCGAAGGTTTCAAGGAGGTTGTCAAGATGTTGTTCGGTCTTCTTACTCTTAACCAGCAGATCGTCTACATAAACCTCCATGTTCCTCCCTATCTGGTTCTTGAACATTCAGTTAATCAGGCGCTGGTATGTCGCTCCTGCGTTCTTGAGACCAAACGGCATCGTTGTATAGCAACAAAGTTCTCGATCGGTGATAAACGCCATTTTCTCCTCATCATCGGGATTCATTCTGATATGATTGTAGCCAGAGTACGCGTCCATGAAGCTGAGTAGGGGATGCCCGGCCGTCGAATCTACTATCAAGTCAATCCTTGGAAGAGGAAAACTATCTTTAGGGCAGGCTTTGTTTAAGCCGGTGAAGTCGACACATATCCTCCATTTTCTACTCGCCTTCTTGACCAATACGACGTTAGAGAGCCATTCAGGATTGTAAACTTCTCGAATGAATCCCGCAGCGAGGAGACGTTCCACTTCCTCAGCAATAGCCGCATACTTCTCTGCACTAAAACTGTGGCGTTTTTGCTTGACCCTTTTGGCCTCAAGATTTACACTGAGCTGGTGCTCTATTACTGATCCATCGATACCCGACATTTCTTCATGGCACCAAGCAAAGACATCGCAATGCTCCAGGACTAGTTGCTTCATGCACTGGCTCAGATCGTATGACATTTTGGATCTCATTCATACTGTCCAATCTGGGTTTCCAGGGTCCATCGGTACCTTTAAAGTAGGGGTTTGTCGGGCTCTATCTGCCTCAACGCTTCTTCATCCCTCACCTCGCGGTCTAGTTCGGTCACCGCGGGAGGTGGA
The DNA here is from genome assembly GCA_961763995.1 of Juglans cinerea. Classification (NCBI taxonomy): domain Eukaryota; kingdom Viridiplantae; phylum Streptophyta; class Magnoliopsida; order Fagales; family Juglandaceae; genus Juglans; species Juglans cinerea. The sequence continues at coordinate 1,125,478 of CAUIVZ010000011.1, read as the reverse complement.
GGTAGGGCTGCCTCTTCGAGCCTCGTTCGTCTTGGCGCCCCTTTGTTTCTTGCTTCATGCTTAGGTTCGGTCCTAGCAGGAGGTGCAGGCTCAGCAGCCTCCTCGGGGTTCCGCTTTAGAGTTTGTATGACTATTGCCTTTGACTTCATCTCCCTGGTGTAGCAATCTCTTGCAGTCTGTTGTTCACCCCGCATTTCTCCCACTCCGGATTTGGTTGGGAATATTACCTTTAGGTGATACGTGGAAGTCACCGCCTTCATTTGGTTCAAGGATAGGTGCCCGAGTATCACATTGTACGAAGAAATGGCCTTAACCACAAGAAGTCTACCATGAGAGATGTGGTTGTAGGAGCCATGCCTACCAGTACGGATAGAGCAATTGCTCCAATTGATTGGATGGTATCCCCCATGAAGCCTTTAAGGGGCGTAGGTGTTGGTCGCAACCTGTTGGGAGTAATCCCCATTTTACTGAAAGCTTCCCAAAAAAGGATGTCCACTGAACTGCCATTGTCAATCAATACCCTTCTGGTCCGATAGTTGGCTATTTGTGTTGTTACTACCAGGGCATCATCATGAGGTCGTAACAATCCCTCTCTGTCTTCTTCATTGAATGTTACCAGGTATTCTCCGGAAGGGTCCTTGCGATATGGTCATTGGGCGGAGAATACTTCTTCGTACTTGGCCTTCCTTGCATGGGCTTTTCGAGCTGAGGAAGTCGTCCCTCCAGCATATCCTTCAACTATGGTGTTGATTTCCCCTATGGGGGGTTCTTCCCTCCTCAAGTTTTCTTGGCGTGGGTTCTCTTTGGTTTGTGGTTCTTCTTCTCTCGGGGCTTCCATTATTCCCCCAAGCACAGCCCTGGTCTTTATGGGCTAGGCTATAGCTTCTGCGAACTAGACCTCGATTCCTCCGAACGGGACTTTGGTCCTATCCCCCCTGAACAGGGCTTCGGTCTTGGTTTTTCCAGGAGTAGGGGCGATATTCTCGTCGTGGCTCACTTATTTCATTGTTATATCGGTAGGCTCGAGTCTCTGGGTCATCAAATCTTCCCCATTTTGTATAGCAATCTTGGGTGTCGTGCCCGGTGCTCCTGTGGAAGGAACAATATTTGGGTCGCTATGAACCCTGTCTTCGCTCTCCTTGTCGACTCAGGTCCTCTTCGGCTTCCACTGCCAAACTAGAGTGTAAGCGAGGACCATATTTCCCCTTGCCTTTGACTTCGTAAGCCCCTTTCTGGCAGGCTCCTCAGTCCAACCTTTGACGTCGTTTTGTCATTTTCTTGTCTTCCCTCTCCAAGTCACGCTTCCTGGGTACCGTTAATGCTTGGAGCGTATCCTCACCGTTTATGTAACCGTCTGCCCGGTCCATAAACTCCCTCAGAGTTGATGGTGTCCTACGGGTGATTTATGTCATAAAGGGGTTGCGAGGCCAAACTCCTCCTAATAATGCCGCCAACGTGATCTTTTCGTCTTGGTCGTCTATCGTCATTCGTTCCTTGTTAAAGAGGGAGAGGTATGACTTAAGGCTCTCATCATCCCTCTACTTAACAGTCAATAGATAGGCAGCCGGTCTTCTCCTCGTCCGGCTGGCCATGAACGCCGTCAAGAACCGACGCGCCAATTCGTTGAAGCTATCTACAGTTCCAGGTCATAGGGAAACAAACCATACTCGTGCCGCCCCCTTTAAGTTGAGGGGGAACGCCCTACATGCTATCTCACTGGGGAAACCGTGGAGAGTCATGTGAGCTTTGAAGGTCTCCATGTGTTCCAAAAAGTCCTTCATCCCGTCATATGCTTCCATCTGAGGGACTTTAAACCTTGGTGGTATTGGTACTGCCAGAATCTCTGTGTTATATGGTAGTTCAGCATTGGCGAGCAGATAACTGATCCACCGTGGTGGGTTGACCTATCTGCTTTGCTACTTCCATCTGGATATGCAGGTTGATTTTACGTCGTTCTTCCTCTGCAGTGATTGCATTAGGCTGGGGGTGGTCTCCAGAATGATGGCTTTGTTGATCTGCTTCAATTTCTTCAACATTCCTTCGTAACGCAATGTTCTCCCGTCGGAGAGTCTCCATGTCTGCCGTGAGCTTCTGTATTGCTTCATTTTGCTGGTTAAACCTTGCTTCGACTGCTTCGGACTGCATCTTTTCACGCTGCCAATGTTGGGAGCGGGTTATTGTCGGCATACAAAGGACACGCTAGTTATAGGACAACAAATCTCACAGACGGCGCCACTGTTGATGTCGTGTTTCGCTGGCCTGGACAACTTCACACTCTCGGTATCTAAGCGTGAATCTGCACTGTAACTACCGGGGGGGGACCTCGGGGTCCGTTGATCCTCCGATGCTTAAGTCAATATAGTGAAGAAGATAACAAATGAAAGTAAAAACAACTAACGTATCTGGAGAGTGATATATTTCTTATATTACCTTATTTGCTGCTAGGTGGTCCTTATTTATAGTTATCAACTAGGATCCCACCACAGTGGGGTGTTGCATAGCAGAGGATAATACGCTCTGCACAATTGATTCACTGAGCAGCTTCTATATTGCTATCTTGCCGAGCAACGAAGGTCTTAGGCTTATTGTACACTGCTCGGGTCATTGGTCACATTGAATGCAGCACACTCTATGCTCTGGGCCGCATTGAATGCAGCATAGTCTCTATTATGGGCCACATTGAATGCGGCGTGGTCTCTGTTCTGGGCCGCATTAAATGATGCATGCTTTCTATCCCATGTCCCTTCCATCTGGTGATATATGTCGCGTCCCTCCCTTCCCAGTCTTTACTCATATCTTCTATCCCATCAGCGTAACCCAACCCGAGTCCCCTATCCATGCCTCGATTTCGACATTTACCTTTCTGGCTTAGACTTAGGTGATATGGCTGGGCCTTACTTTCGGCCCAACTCCCTGTCATATACCCTTCCTGCAACCCGGGCCCAGTGTAAAAGATTTTCTCCCTTCACACTCATCTTCATCGCGCCTCCATCTCCTTATCATTTGGTCTTAATTTTGTGCTTCCATCTACATTCAAATGAATATTCGCAGCCAATATTCCTGTATTTGTCTTTGGCATCTTTCTTAATTTGTTGCAAATCTCATGTTCTAATCCACCCAAGATTTCCGCTATTTCAGAGTAGTTAACAAATGTCACCCTAATCTCTATCGAAATTGTTGCTTTCCTTTCGTTGTTCATCGGAGGTGCCATTGGCAGTATTGAACGATCAACATCTCTTTTTTGTTCTCGTTTTTCCCATCCCATTCCTCCATTACTACCAGCGCACATCCAATGCCCATATGGAAATCCTTCAGTTTCATAAGTGTCCTTCTCAGTCTGCCATTGCTCACATTCACAGAAGTTCGGAATCCTTTCATACGTAAATTGAACCCAAACAGAGTTAGTTGAGTCTATGTTAATCTTCTTTCCTCGTAGATGAGGTTTTGATACTTCTAAACATACCCTGACTCTTATGAATTCACCCCAAGCCATCTTCCCTTTCTCGAGGTCAATTTCTTCCACCCTACCAAGGACCATCACGTTTCACCTGATCCTTGTCTAGGATAGCTTCAAATTCTACGAGTAATAAAACTGAACCTAGATCTCTAAATTTGATTGTCTTTACTGGCGCCAGATTTTCTTCATCGTTTGCTTGAATGATTCCTTGTTGTATTGAAGATTAGTTAACAATTTGATGATCAAACATTTTCCTCCTCTGATTACAGCATCTTCCAACATATGTGGCTCCACTTGAATTTCCTCATGTTCTTGTTCAGTAAGAGATAGTCTCTTATAAAGTTTCTCTAATCTTCTTCCATCTTGCACTAATGCCCACTGCTCAAACACACTAGAGAGGAAGCTTGCAGATAAAACTGCCAATATAAACCCTGTACTTAGGAGTGTAACCGGTCCGGTCCGGTTTTGGACAAAATCTAAGACCGAACCGGTATATATCGGTTTTATATTTTTCAAAACCGATTACGCACCGGTTACCCTCATAAACCGGTACTTCCAGTTTTACCGGTTTCCGGTCCGGTCTGGTCTGGTTTTTCAGTTTTTTTAAAATGTAAATTTCACAGTTTGTCATTAAAAATTTGTTTATATAAAAAAAAAAAAAAAAAAAAAAAACTGATTTAAAAAAATATGTTTTATATTTTTATTAAAAAAAAATCTGCTTTAACTTTTACTAAAAAAATCTGTTTTGCTAAAAACTACTTCAATAAAAAATCTGATTTACTATAAAAAATTTGTTTTACTACAAAAAATCTGATTAATTAAAATTTGTTTTAGTAAAAATTGTTTTCCAAAAAACTGCTTTACTAAAAAACTGGAAAAAATTGGAAAAAAACTGGTAAAAGAAAAACTGCTTTACAAAGTTATAAATAAAACTACTAAAACTGGGGAAAAAAAATCTGCAATAAACTGCCTTATCTACAACAAGTCCTTGCATGTTAAAGGAAATAACTTACTACTTACACATATTTTTTAGAGCAATCACAAGAAATTCAAGAATGGACATCAACAAGCCTATGAGCCTATGGAATAAAATAAGTTCAAAAGTCTAAATTAGAAGTCCAAAAGTCCAACAAATTACAAGTCCAAAAATCCAAATTACAAGTCCAAAAAATTACAAGTCCAAACACTTAAAAGTTTGAATTACAAGTCTAAAAATCCAACAAATTACAAGTCTAAATTACAATAACTTAGAACATCCAACAAAAAACTTCAATAGCTATGCACCAAGCCACCAACTCCAATAGTCCATTCAACAATCTTTGCAATTGTATGAAAATACACAAAATTGGCTCCGTTCTCCTGCCCCGATTAACATTCGTACTTTAATGGATGATGTTGAGGAGTTCGAGAAAATTGATACAGGTATGTAGCACCATTCACCTTTTCTTTAACTATATCTAAAGTGTAAATCATATTAGTAATTTGTTTTAATTAATATGCTTTTTTTTTTCCCTTTTGTGTAGAGCTCATGGATGATTTAAGGAGTTCTTCAAGACCTACTTCTTTCATTGGAGATAATTAAATTTAAGGTAGGTCACCTTGTATAACATATTTTCTTAATTTTTTTTTATTTAATGTAATTACTAACTTTTTATTAGAATTAATTGCTATTAGTATTAGACTATTAGTTAAATAGTTATAAACTTGTATATTAGTATAGCTTATTAGTTATATAATATATTAGACTATATAATACTATTAATATTAGCCTATTAGTATAGTTATATATTAGTACTAGTTATAATGATTTAGTATAACTATATTAGTATAACTATAACTATAGTTTATATTAAACTATTAATATTAGTTAAATAGTTATAGACTTATATATTAGTATAGCTATATAATATATTAGACTATATAATAATATTAATATTAACATATTAGTATAGTTATATAATATTAGTACTAGTTATAGTCTATATTAAACTATTAGTATTAAACTATTAGTTAAATAGTTGTAGACTTGTATATTAGTATAGATTATTAGTTATATAATATATTAGACTATATAATAGTATTAATATTAGCCTATTAGTATAGTTATATATTAGTATTAGTTATAAATTTTTAATATAAATTATAAGTATAAGTATAATCTATAGACTATAGTTTATATTAGACTATTAGTATTAGTTAAATAGTTAAATAGTCTATAACTATTAGTTATAGACTTTATATTAGTATAGCTAAATAATATATTAGAAATTTAGACTATATAATAATATTAATATTAGACTATTGGTATAGTTATAAGTTATAAGTTATATATTAGTATTAGTTATAAACTATATATTTAATATTAGTATTAGTTATAAACTTTTAGTAAAAACTTGTAGTATTAATTATAAGTATAACTATAGTCATTAGTCTATATTAGACTATTAGTATTAGTTATAAACTTTTAGTGATTTAGTATTAACATTTTATGTAATAATTTAGAAATTACAATAAGATATTGTTTCATATATGATATTATGAATATATATAATTATATATACAAATTTCACATAAAAATTTATAATTATACATAATATATAAAACTTATATATATTATTTATTAATATATATATATATATATAATATTTTGTATAAAACTTATATGTACAATAATAGAAATATTATTTTTTATATATATATTTTTAATCAACCGGTCCGGTCCGGGCCGAAAATTCCCGGAACTGGAACCGGCCGATTTTTCCATTAGAAGAACCGGTCCCGGACCGGACCGGTTTAAAACTGGTCCGGTCCGGTCTGGTCAGGACCAATTTTCCGGTTTGAAATTACGCCCCTACCTGTACTCAAGAAGAGAAACCTCTATTCAGGGGGAACTTGAGAGAGGATATTTGTGCCTTGAATGCCAATATCGATTATATATATGAAAAACTTTATTATCAAGTTATGCGGTGGAACCAACAATTTTTTTTAAGGAGAATAACTTTTCTACTATGTGACACATTTATATAAAATAAGAAGATATTTAAATATCATTAAACATAACTATATATAAAATTAAATTTCGATAATTTACTACATAGAAGTAAAATTCTAAAAACACAATTTAATATATGTTTTAGATTCCCGACAATAATGTTTCATGGAATAATATACATCCATCATTTAGAAGGTCATATTTTATTCTAGTATGTAAGCTAGTTTATTATCAAGTTTTATGTAAAATCTAGATATTTTCATTCACATAAACATATAATGTTATAATTGAGACCTCAAATAAATATTTTCTTGCTCAACGAAGTGTAAAGGATGAAACTTCTCAACTATTTTTTATATAGATCATCAACCTTAAATGATTTTTCTTGTATTTTCACTTTAGATTCCATATTAAGAAGCCTAATATTGTATGACAAAAAACTTTTGGGATCCATATTAATAAGTTTATTATTTCTCATAAACTTGGTTTTAATTTAATTTTGGTGAGACCACATTCTTGAAAATAGATAATATATATATTATACACAATTTTGGGACCATAGAAAAGAAAAATAGAGAGGCATTCCTAATTATATTGAAATTCTAGATAATTTTAGAGTATATGAAGATTATAAATTTATTTGGGTGGCCATTTTCTATATTTATAGAATTATGAATAAAATCTTGGGAGTCTTTTGAATTTTCAAAAAATTTGGGGGGGGGGGGGGGCTAAGATTAACGTGGGTCAGCCACTAATCTAGCCGGTGTATAGACTCTATAGAGCATACTTAGTAAAATATTTATATAACATAATTTAATTTAGAAAATAGATTTAAGACTTTAATTTTACATATAAAATCTTACCATTTAAATGACATGGATGGTGTGCTTACACACTGACTTGAGAATAGAATAACTCTAATCATACAAAAAAAATAAAAAAAATTGAATTAAGCTGTCCCTTAGACTCTGCGGGTGAATGGCGATGGTGGCCGTTGAGAATTGAGATAGCTAGGTGAGTTGGTTGCAGTTTACGCTCTAAGGCTCAAGAAGGCTGCAGGAATGTCCCGAACATCTGGGGACCTTAATTAAGCTTTTTATTAGCACAAGCTATTTAGATGAAATCGCAATAAAATCAAACAGAAATGAGGAGATTGACAGTACAGAATCTCATGTTGGAGATGATATATATATTTATAGTTACTGTGGGAGGGTAGGGTAGAGCTTGATATCGATTATCATATGCTAACATCATGAATTACAAACAAATAAAGAAAAACATCTGCCTTAACTATTGAGAGCAGCTAGTACCATTGAAACGATATGCAGAGATCCAGTGACTATAATAACACTCCACCCATTCCCTGATCTTTCTCTGAGAATCTGATTTGCAATCTTCAATGAAACATTTAAGGAACTTTCTGCAGCTAATATGGTTCCACGTTCCGCTTTGCTTGCAGAAGAAACAAATTGATCCTCGAAATCTTCTTCAGATTTTGCAGCTCTATTATGAACAATACGAACGCCCAATTCTTTCGAAGCTTGGATCCAACACTCAACTAATAAAGAAGCTGGCGTTGTTCGTGATCTGCCTCCAGCAATGTCAGCTTCTGTCAAAACGACAGCACCGAATCTTCCCTCCGCTGAAATGCGATTAAGTCTCAGTTAGGTCTCTCCAAGTCCCCACAAGCTTATTTGTGTTTGCTTGCTACCAACAAACATTTCGGGTCAATCCTTGATTCAAATAGAACCAGTGGTAAGTTAAGCCTTCTCCCAGGATTACCCTAACTCGTTTCAAATCTGGAATTTGTCATCCAATCCAAAACATATCTACAATTCAACATTTTTTTTTCGAGTCGTCCTACACAGAAGTCCCACAGCACACCACTTAAAAAATATGTGATTTTATTTTTTTATCCTCATATTTCTTTTTTTTTCCTCTTTTTTTTTTTTTGGGGGGGGGGGGGGGGGGTGTTGAATCAAACTCAACTCATCTACAACCAATCATTGATGGACCCACAACTTTTTCAATTTTCCATAAAAAATTTAAACTCATTTTAACCTAAAAAAGTTAAACCCATCTCAATGGAACTCACAAAATACTACTATTCACAACTCAATTCAACTCATCAACATCCAAATATAGCCTAATGTTCTTATTAGTCATAAGTAAAATACAAGGGAGAATACCTGAAAGAAACTCTCTTGCAAAACCTATATGGTCTTTGTCACTTGCCATTGCAACAACAAGAGCCAATGATGCCTCTGGAAATGTCATTCGAATAGTGTTCGCCAACGCATTAGCAGATTCTTTGGTGTGGGCTGAAAAGCATCCAAACAATTAGGCTTTTGTCACCTAGTGCTAGCAGTAAAACTAAAATCATTTCTCTAGAAATTTCCACCTACAATGCCCTCAGGCTCAGCATTTTGCAATACATTCAAAAGCAAATACAACAGTATAGTAAAAATAAACAAGCGGCAAGAATTATCATCAATAACAATGTAATCAGGCAAATACCAACATGCCAGAATTATCATCAAGAACAATGTAATCAGGCCAATACCAACATGCCAAAAATGAACCACCTACATAATTATTAAAAGTCGGACAAAAAAGTAAAAACATCAGATCAAGTCCTTCACAATAGTGGAATTAGTAAGAAGGTGGATATGAGAATCGGACCTCCATCCAGCAATACCGTTGCTCCATGTAGGCCCAATGCCTCAGTTTCTCTTGATGTGAGAAATTGACTTCTTCCAAGCAAGAACGTATTCTCCAAACCAACCCTAATAGATCCATCTGAAATTCTCCACCCTGAAGTATCCACAAAAGTATCAACAAGGAATCAATGAAAGATTGCCAAAATATGTCAACCAATTTTTTACGAACCAGCTGCTCTAATTTTTTTAACCATTCTATTATATGTCAAGTTTGGCTCAAAATAACAGTGTCTTGGTTCCAAATAAGAAATTCTGAATTGAGAGAGAGAGAGAGAGAGAGAGAGCAAGTAATGTTCTATAGAAGGAGGGGTATAGGGATGATATCAATAGGAAAGTAAGTCCCATATGGCTAGCATGAAAACTACACCTAAGACTATCAGTATCCTCGTGTGTAGAGCTGTAAATAAACAAAGCTACTTAATAAGCCGCTCGAGATCGGCCTAACAATGCTCAACTCTGCTCGACTTGTTTATAAATGAGTAATTTGTGATCACAAAATTAAGATAAATTATTAAACGATACAACTCCTATAAATCTCAAGTAAACTTGTATAAGCTTGTATAAAATCATTTAACTTCGTATTTATTACTTTTTCTAGTTTATTTTTAACTTCACAATGAAAATATTTGAAGTATTTAAAAAGATAATAGAAATCATGTTCATAATAAGATAGATGTTTAAATACTTATTAACATTATAATGTGTATATATATAAACTATACAACGATATTTATTAAAACTAAGTTTGTCAAAATTTGTAGATATATGTAAACTTGAGCTCGACTCATGTTTAAATAAAAATTAAATGAACAAAATCTGACCCTCCATTACTTGCTCGAACTTGACTCATTTACACCCCTACTTGTGAAGATATAGAGATATACTAGTTATCCTTAGACATGGCACCGTTTATGGTAATGGATGCTGAATTGGAGTTTTTGGTCATAATATAAAGAATGAATGTAATCATTTATGAACCATCCTCCTAAATTTGAACCAAACCACACAAATAAACCTTATAACTCTTAAAAAATTGAAGTCCCTTGGGGCGCAAGGCCTAATAGTACAATAATCTATGATGCATAAAGTTCCTCACCAAGATTGCGAAGACAGAGTGCTGCACAAGTGGCAGTTGCTGCATTTTTAAGTTGGTGATTTCCAAGCATGCACAGTTTCACATCTAATAACTCAATGAACTGCACGAATTACAACAATTATAAGTTCTCCAACAGTTTCAAATGGGAAATAATCTCAACTATGCATAATTACCACCCTAGAGGAGGGAAAAACCTTGATATTACGGCATATGAGTAATTATACTTGAAGAAGAAAAATCATGCTCCAAGTGCATACCAGCTTAAAGTCCCTCTCAACTTGTATTAGTAGATCACAAGATTGGCAAGGTCTACCATTGAGCATGCTAAGACCTTTTATGGTACTTCTATTTCCACCATCAGATGCTGATACTACAGGAGAAGACATTGACAATGCTTTATCACGAAGAATGCGATCAATATGTGGAGGAAATGGCCCACCCAGCACCAACTGAAAGTTTTAATTTAATTAGAGTCAGGATAATTCTTAAGTTCTACATGAATAACAATATCGACTGAATCCAATTCAGGCATTGTATTGCAAAACAATATCAAAGAGGTGGGATGCATTGTAAAATTCAGTCCAAGTTCTTGCAAGTGTAGCATGGACTATATGCACAGATTGAATATAATCAAAATGTACTATACAATCCCATTAGTCTGCAAAAGAATTGCATAGGCAGAACAACCTAACTGGGCAGCCATGTTTAATGATTCCTGACTTTGCGATGGCAATGCTTTCCAAAGAACCTCCAAGCGCATCCAAATGTTCCTCACCTATTGATGTTATGACTGATGCAGCGAGTCCAGAACTAGAAATAACATTTGTTGCATCCCGTGCACCCCCCAACCCCGCCTGTTACACAGAATAAATTGTACCAGTATTAATATAATTCAATGAAAAAAAAAAAGCCATCAGTATGAATATAATTCAATGCACAAGAAAGGTATGCGGCTGAGGTTTCACCTATGAAGGAACAAATCCTTAATTTTTTTTTTTTTTTTTTTTATCGGTATCAAGGTATTTTGTTCATAAGATTAGGCAGAACCCAAGTATACAGGGAGTATACATGAGAAATATCTAACTAAAGTTTACAGCTGATAGTAAAAAGTCATGGACATTTAGTCCTTTACATACAATGGCCCCCCACCCATGAGAACAATGTTTTAAACAAAAAATTTTCAGCTCCTCCTTTGTCTTCTCACGGTTTTCGAAGCTTCTATCATTTTGTTCCCCCCATATACACCAACACATGCAGATAGGGACCATTTTCCAAATTGTTGCGACTTGTGAATTACCACAGAGACCTCTCCAACTAACTAGAGAACCCACCAAACTAAAAGGCATGACCCATGATATACCGAGTCCTGAGAAGAAGTAGTCCCACATGTTCCTCGCCACCTCACAATGTAGAAACAAATGATCTACCAATTCCCCATCTTTCTTGCACATACAACACCAATCCAACACCATTATCCGACATTTCCTCAAGTTATTTGTGGTGAGAATTCTGCCCAATGCTGCTGTCCAGACAAAAAAGGCAGCTTTTGAATGAACTTTTGTCTACCAAATGCTCTTCCATAGTAATGTGTGTATGTCTGGGCTAGTTAAAACTTTGCGAAAAGATCTGACTGTGAACTTGCCTTTCTTACATGGACTCCAAATCATCCTATCCATGGTGCCCTCCGTTATACGTACAGAATACAGTGTCGCATAGAACTTTGTGATCATCTCCAACTCCCAGTCTTGGGCTGCCCTAATGAAATCAACATTCCATTGAGGGGAGCCACCAGAAAACACCAAGAGGTTTGTTATCGCTGCATCCTTCTCTCGTGCAAGCTCAAATATGGCAAGAAAAGTATCTTTGAGGCTTTGTTCACCACACCAGTTGTCATACCAAAATCTTACACGAGAGCCATCACTCGCTACAAAATGTGTATGTCTCCTAAACATCTCCCCTTCCTAATGTATTTCCACAGACCCACCCCATATGGACCACGTACCTCATTCGAACACCAACCACCCCATGTCTCCCCAACCTGCACATAAATAACAAACTTCCACAAGGCCCCTTTCATGTTGATACCACCACAACCATTTCCCCAATAGCGCTTGGGTGAACTTCATCAAGTTACAAATTCTCAATCCACCCCTTGAAGTTGGATTACAAACCATTGACCAATTAACCAAATGGAACTTGAACTCATCCCCCAAACCACTCCACAAAAAGTCGTGTTGTAGCTTCTCAAGACGGTTTGCCACCTTTGCTGGTAACGGGAGCAAGGACAAAAAATAAGTGGGTAAGTTGGAAAGAGTACTTTTAATCAAGGTGAGCCTACCACCTTTAGACAAATACAACCTCTTCCAAGATGCTAGTCTGCGTTCCACCTTCTCAATCACTACATTCCAAATCTGCTCTGATTTAAAGGAAGCGCCCAAGGGTAAGCCAAGATAGTTCAAGGGTAGAGAAGATACCTTACATCCCAAGAGAGAGGCTAGATTCGCCACATCGGGAACAGTCCCCATCGATACCATTTCAGACTTTGATAGGTTAACTCTCAAACCTGAGATAGCTTCGAAACAGAGAAGTAGAGACCTCAAAGATTGGGTCTGCTCAGTATTAGATCCACAGAAAATTAGAGTATTATCCGCAAACAACAAGTGAGAAGTAACGATAGAGCCATAATTACCATTCCCCACCGAGAAGCCATAAAGAAAACCACCATCCACAAGGCCTGCAATCATTTTACTAAGAGTTTCCATGAAAAATACAAAGAGTAGTGGAGAGAGCGGATCCCCCTGTCTCAAGCCACGGGATGAGTCGAAAAAATCCACTGGTGAACCATTCACCAAGACAGAAAAGCGGATAGTTGAGATGCAGAATTCTACCCAATTCTGCATGATCATAGGCTTTTTCCATATCTAGTTTGCATAGTAATCCCAGTTCTCGAGATTTGAGTCATCCATCCAACACTTCATTAGCAATTAAAACCGAATCAAGAATCTGTCTACCTTTAACAAATGCGTTTTGCGACTTCAAGATTAGCTTGTCCATCACCATACTCAATCGGTTAGCTAGCACCTTGGAGAGAATCTTATAGACCCCATTTACAAGGCTGATGGGACGGTAATCTCGAACATCCATTGATCCCACCTTTTTGAGAATGAGTAAAAAGGTAGCATTTAGGCTTTTTTCGAATCTAGCATTATTATGGAAATCTTGAAATACCTGCATAAGGTCGCCCTTTATCACTTCCCAACAAGTTTGGAAAAAACCCATTGTGAATCCATCAGGGCCTAGGGCCTTGTCGCTAGCCATACCTCGGACGACTTTACTTACTTCGTCTTCTTCAAAGGGCCTCTCAAGCCACTCTGCACTATGATGATCTAATGCTGAAAAAGTCGGTCCATCTACTGTCGGTCTCCAAGGATGTTGTTCGGCTAGGAGAAGTTCATAATACTATGCGATGTGGTTCTTGATGATTGACTAATTTGAAGAAACTGCTCCATCTATCATCAACGTATCAATAGCATTGTACCTCCAATGCGAATTTGCCACCCAATGGAAAAACTTTGTGCACTTATCTCCCTCATTGAGCCAGAGTGCCCTTGATTTCTATCTCCAAGAGATCTCTTCCATCAATATTACTCTTTCAAGTTTGGTGACTCTTGTGAGTTTTCTCGGGTTCAGAGAGAGTTCTAGCATTCTCCTCGCCCTCCAGACCTTGTAGCTCCTCTAAAAGGTAACAACGTTTTAGAAACACATTGCCAAATACCTATTCATTCCATTGCTTCAAATCATGTTTCAATGCTTTTAGCTTTCTTGCCATTATGAAACTTGGAGAGCCTTGAAAATCATAGGAAGACCACCATTGTCGAACCCTATCTACAAAACTGTCAGATGTAAGCCACATATTTTTTAATTTGAAATACATTTTTCCTCCTTGGATGCCCCCACAGTCAAGGAGTATGGGGAAGTGATCTGAGCATACCCTAGGTAGCCTTCGCTGAGTGACATCCGGAAAATGTAACTCCTAATCTGAAGTTAGCAAAAATCTATCAATTCTCAACCAGGATGGGAGCTCACGAGTGTTAGACCAAGTGTACGTGCCTCCCGTTAATAAAATATCCATGAGCGCTTGTTCTGTGATGAAATCAGAAAAATCCCTCATAGCTGGTGTTATGTGAGTCCTACTTGATCTCTCAATCGGGAAACGAGAGACATTGAAGTCCCCTCCTATACAACTTGGTAACTCCCACCAACTAAGAAGTCCAGCCAATTCTTCCCATAATGACCTTCTTAAAACATCAACATTGGGGCCGTATACTCCTGCAAAAGCCCATTGGAACCCATCTTCCACATTCTCAAAGGAGCAGGCGACAATGTATTTGCCCACACATTCCTCTAACCTTTCCACCACCATTTTATCAAACATAATAAGAACACCACCGGATGCTTCTTTAGAAGGCATGTGCGACCACCCATAATAAGAACACTAATCCCCTATTTAAATTAAATATTCCATGTATTGAGTTAGTCCTACTTATTAAAGGGTGTTTGACTCACATGTAAGGAGAAGTACTAAAGTATAAATTGAACGATTAAATTCAATTATTCTTATTAACTTAAGCTTTTAGCACTAGTGGTGATTTAACATAATAGATAAGAGAAACTGATGTCGCAAGGCCTAATAGTAAAGAACACAAAATGATGTTGTTTGATACGGAATATCAGATTATGAAACTATTTTTACTATAAAGTAGATCTAACGTATCGCATCTAGCTACATTAGTTTGGGAACTTTAGTTTTATGAGATCTTTATGTGAACATAACACTTGAGAAGAGAAATGTTTGGTTCACAAAGGAATAGCAAAGTGAAAGTGCTAAAGTAAAACTGTTGGATAAAGATGTCAAATGGAATATATGAATTACCTCAATAACCGCAAAGTCAACTCTCTCTTGAGCAAATAAGGTGAATGCCATTGCAGTGAGAACCTGAACAATATACACTAGTGAATGCAAAAACTATGAATATAACTAGTCAAATCCACGAACATAGATTTGTCATGTCCAGCCATTAGCAGAAACGAATTTGGCTACACAAAAAAACTGAGTACATCCCATCCAGCCTTCAATTCAACTTTGAGAAGATGGAAAAACCAATCTTGAAATGAGACTTCAACTAATGACAGAATTTATGGTAAACACTTTAAAACAAAAGAAACAATCGGACATGTAAACAACTGCTATATTAGATTGAAGCTTTCATAGTGTCATGTGAACTCCATCAAATTATTACTGTATATACTTAAGATCAGCTATTGAATCAATTTTTCTTCCTAGAACTAAATTCCACTGTGCATCTATTAAAATTGTTTAAAAACATTATCGTGCACAAGTGGTACCTCAAAATGACTAAGACGCCCATTTTCCTGCTCCATTGCCTGGTCCAGAGTCTTTTTAAACTGAAGAAAAAGAAAATTTAATGTCTTTGCTGACACTGGTGCACCAAATCCTCCCAATGATATGCGTTCCCTGATAGTCTGAATATGTGGGCTGCTTCACCAAATGAAACCTGCTGTTAGAACAATACAGTCGAAAAGTAGAGATAGGTAAAAATTAGAACTACAAGCAGCTGCAGACCACCTAAATCCCTTGATTCATTTCCGAGAAACATCAAGCAAATAACCAATATTACAACAAGCCCATACCTGCTATAACAACCAACAGAATATCCTTCTGCCCGTAAAATATTGGAAAGAAATGCTGCAGTTGATCCTTTTCCTTTTGTTCCAGCAATGTGAACAGCCTAAAATAGCTGTTGCGCTAGTTACTTAAGACTTTAGACTCGAATTCATCAACAAAATGAATAAATAAGTAAGGGAAAAAATTATAAATTTAGCAGAGGAGTGCTTGAATGCGGATACACTTCACGACAGAAACGATTGACCAGTTAGATGATTACAGAACCTCCGCAACCGGGAAAAAAGAAGAGGAACAAGAACAACAAAAAAAGAAAACAAAACAAAAGCTTTGAACACTATTTTTTACGTTCTTTAAATGGATCTTATTTTTTGGGATTGAAGCAAGTAAAAGATCTAACATTCTAACTGAGCAGTATTTGGGAACCAAAACAGCATTAAAACCCAAAAAAAAAACTGTTCGCAATTTTCTGTATTCGCTTTCCTCCTTGCCTCTGAAACCAAAAACAGCTTAAAATCGATGGGACAGTATCCGAACCTTGTACTTAAACTGAGGATTGCCAAGCCGCTCCATGAGCCGTCTCATCCGACCCAGATCGAACCCGTCCTCCGAGTCTGTACCCGAGCCTCTGGGGACCCCCAATTTCTCGTAGTTCTTCAAAGAATCCATGTACTCCATGAAGTCATTCAGCTCAGGGTCCTCCGACTGCGTAGAGAAGCATCGTTTGGACCCCACTTGTCTGAGGGCTCCGTCACGAATAGATGGAACTAGGGGTTGTGGAGGGTGGAGGGTGGCGTGGCGGCTGAGAAGCCCCATGATTTTCATTTTCAGTTTCTGAAATTTTCTTTTTTCCCCGGGTACGTACTACGTAGACGGTTCAGTCCGCCCGAGTTCAGAACAAGGCCACTTTTCTGTGTTTTGCTTTGTTTTTTATTTTGTTTTTGTTTTTATTTTTCGAGGCAAAAACTATCTCTTACACTTTTATCCGAATCTAACGTTGAATTATCGTAATGTTATTTTTTAATATTATTATTATTTTAATATTTAAAATAATTAAATTATTTATTATATTTTATGTTAAAAATTATAATAATTAAATAAAATAAATTGAAATGAATTTAATCCAAACATATCCTAAAACTTGAGCAGTGGCAATGAAATTTGGACTTTGTTAAAATTAATAGGTACATAAAATTTAGTTAAAATGGGCTGAAATTCATGTAAATTGGCTCATGTATATATCGGCTAAACTAATTTTGGGCGTCAGTGTCCAACAAATTTAGGCTCGTCTCTCTCTCACTGGTTCCTCCCAGACCCTATTTGCTCAGCTTCCTTCCTCCCAAACCCAACTTCTCCACCTTCACAAGAAGGACTACCAGCTAGGGTTGAAAATCGTCTAGGTCGGTTTGGTTTTGTGAAAAAGTCGAAACCGATCGATGATGGTATTTTGATGATGACCGAAACTGACCAGTGTAAGGGGTGAAACTGGCCGGAATCGGTCTGGCTAGTTACCGGCCGGTTTGACCGGTTTGAGCTTTTTCTTGAGCCCTTTTTTGGGCCTTTGTTCTTGCCCAATTGGACCAATTCAACATTTGTTTTGGACTTTTTTTCCCATTTCATTATCCAAGTTCCTTTTTAGCTTTTTTTGAGTTAATTTCATAATGTCATTTATAATTTTCTACTATTACTAAGTAACTAACTATATTAATTATTACTTGCTACTTATTACATAATTAAAAAAATAAAAATAACTTCACTAGATGTTTAGTATTACATAATACATATTACAAAAAAATATACAAATTGTCTTAAGCATAGCAAAATGCAACTAAAAAATATAATATAAATAAATGACAACAAATTGAGAATGATCTTCATATTTGCTACTTCAACTTCAAGCCTTCAACCTTCAATCTTCAATAGTTGTCACGTTTGATTGTGTGTCTAACTCTATATACAAATGTTAATAAATATTAATAATAAGAATAAAACATCAAATGTTAGTGAATTTGGATTATAAAAAATACTAAAATTAAATTACAATGAATTTGGATTATTCATAGCCTCCCGGATATCAATGGTTGTTGCCGGATGCCTAAACCAATTTTGAGTACAAATAAGTGTCTCAACGGTTTTCTCGGAACCAATGAATTTCGAAAAAGATCGAACACACGACCTCCTGTACTAAATATTGACTTGGACGCAACCATGGAAACAGGCATGGCCAATAAGTCTCGTGCAATCCTCACGAGTATAGAATAGTTAGCCTCATTAATTTTCCACCAAGCCAACAAGTCAAACAATGTGGAGAGTGCCTCACAACCATCTGATAAATATCGATCCACTTTTATTTTGGCAATAGACGGAAGATGTTTTATATCACTCGTAGAACCATTTGGTCTCATGCTTATCATCACCATCATTCATGATTCTAGATGTCGGAGGGGGTTCATGTTCTTGAGTACTTGTGGGGGAGCCGAATTTTGCATTATACTCCGCATACAAATCTCTCAATACATGTTTCATACTCGACACCAACTCCTCAGCACAAAACTCATCATGAAATTTCCTCAAGTGGAAAGTAAGAAGTCTTAACTTACTTCGTGGATCAAGCACAACTGCAATTAACATGAACAAGTTCAGCCTATCTAATGACCTCCAATACTTATCATATTTTGTTCTCATGTTTATGGCCATACTCCTCAAACAACTACTATGACTCTCGCTCAACTTCATCAACTCATTTTGGAGATCACAAATCTCCAGAAAACTGGTGTTAGCTATCACATATAAAGATCCAGAAAATCTATTAGTGACATCATAAAATATTTTAAAAAACTTAACAAAAAGACGTACTGTCTATCACTCCCTAACTTTAGGAGTCCCTATGTGCCCAGACCCAGGACCATCATCAAAGTAAGAGAGGTAATTATAATCCTCACTCTCCATCCTCCTGAAAGCCTACTCAAACTTCTCAGCTGCCTCCAACATCATATAAGTTAAGTTTCATCGTGTCTGTACATCAAGACACAACATTTTTTTACAATCAATTTTTTTCTTTTTCTACACATCTCTTAAACTTGTCTAATCTTGCAGGGGATGAACACACATATCTAACTGCATTTCTAACAATTGTGATGGTGTCATTGCACTCCTTCAAACCCTCATTCACAATAAGATTCAATATATGAGCACAACATCTACTCCCCAACAAATTCTCAGCCAAAACTGCAAATATGAAATTGCAATATCATTTGAACTTGCATTATCAACAGTCATAGTAAATATTCTATCAATGCCCCAATAAAGCAAGTATGACTCAACATATCTCACAATAGTATCCCCTCGATGATTAAGGATTAAAAAAAAGTTAATAATTTTTTTGATGCAATTTCCAATCTTTATCAATGAAGTGTGCAGTTAGACACATATAATTCAAATTCTGTATTGATGTCCATGTATCGGTTGTTATGAAATCCTCATGCCACCATTTTTTAACACTTTTTTAAATTTTCCCTTTTTCACATTCGTACAATTTCATACAATCTCTTGCAACTGTGACACGACATGGCACTTTAAACCGAAGTTCAAGAGACCACACACTTTCCTAAATCCATGTCCTTCAACAACTTTAAATGACAACTCATCGATAATTACCATATCTGCAATCGCCAACCTCACAACGTTTTCACTATATTTGTGGGTTACAAGACTCCTTAATATGCCATCAATCTCTCCAACCTCCTCCTCAGGTGTTGTCTCACTTGTCAATTTTTTTTGTACCTATCCAAAAACCCATGTTTATGAGGATTTTTAGGACATGAAGGCAAATGGTTTTGCATTGTTGAAGTTTCGTTCCTCTTTGAGTGGCAAGCGTACGTCTTGCCACAATAATTACATTTAGCCTTCGGATCATCTATAGGACAACCTTCCACCTTCGTAAAATAGTCTCAAGCAATCGATGGATCCTTCTCTTTTCGTTTCTTAGGTAATGGACAAGTAGTACTAGTAGGGGCACTATGGGGTTTTGATGACTAGGTCTCCCTCAAATCATCTTCCAAGTTAATGGTTGGACTTGATGCATCAACATCAATCGGAGACGACAAAGAATCCATCTAATTTATAAAACAAAACATAAATGTTACACGTTGTCATGTACATTATAAAACAAAACAGTGATTAGTATTACACAGCAGCAAGTTTGCAACATAGCGAACATCACAAGTCTAAGACTCTAATCTAAGTTTAATTCATTCATATTTCCTCAATATTACAAACTAATTATCACACACAATGCTTCATGGAATTTACGTAAAAACAGAGACTTGGGAAGGGCAAAAACAAAGAAATTCACTGCAAGCAAGGCAAGTGTAATTCCTTTCGTCTAGTGCTCATTTACTATAAGCAAGGCAAAATCAAAGATTCACTACAAGGGCAAAAATAAAGACTCAAAGCAAGGGCAAAAACAGAGAATATCCTTTCAGCTTAACCTCATTTTGGCAATTCCCGTGCCTCATAAAAAATTTCTCAAAGAAATTTAACAACTAACAAAGAAATGGAACCCAACAAAGATAAAATACAAAAGAAATTATAAAACTTACAGTGGGGATGTGGGGCGTGTGGGTCGTCGGCAACGAGAGAGGAGAGAGTCTGAGAGTGAGAGCAGATCACTAAGAGGGAGAGGGAGAGGACTGAGACGTCACTGTCACAAGAGGGAGAGGGAGTCTGGGTCTGGGGAGATGAGTGAGAACTAAGAAGTTGAGAAATGAGAACGGCTACAAAGAAGGAATGAAGGAGGGGGAGATTCAAACTCCTAACCTGATCCAAAAACGACATCCAAAATCATTTTGTTTTATTTTTTTTTCAAAGGGTTAAGAACAAAACAACTTCATTTCATGTGAAACGGCGTCGTTTTGTATGATAAGTATATATATAAAATAAACTATATATACATCGGTCAGTTCATTGGTTTAGACTGAGACTGAACCGGAGACCGAACTGGCCGACGTCGGTTTTATAAATTTTCTATCGCCGACTGACCGGTTCTCTATCGGTTTTGGCCGGTTCCTGAATCTGGTGGTCGGTTCAGCCGATTTATGTACACCCTTACTACCAACTCCTCATCCTTAGAAGAAGATGTTGATTCCAAGTTTAAGAACACTAGTAGTGGGCTCAACAAACTTTGGCAAAAACTTGACTACAAAATTCAGTTTTACAAATTTAATCAGCTAACCACTTTTTAACAACTTCAAATAATAGGCTCAACAAATCTATCACTATTCTATTAAAATATTGATTTTGAACTTTTCATTTATTTTAATTATAATTATAATTTGAATATTTATTCGTTATTAAAAAACTACACATTAATTTTCTAACATTCATATTATTCCAACGGATAATTTTCAAAATGTCTTTTTTTTTTTTACAACGATCATATTTTTTCAACTGATATATAGTCATATTAAAGTTTATCGTTGTGTTAAAATTTATGGTTGTATTTTATTTTTTCCAACGACTATATTTTTAAAAGCTATATTTCTCCAACAGTTATATTTTTTAACGGCTATATTTTTCCAACGGTTAAATTCTTTCACTATAAAATATAACATTTACTCAACAATTTCATTCACTTCAACTCAAGTGTCTCTGTGAAACATTTTCTTTTCATTTTATCTCAATGGATCGTTATTTTCACAAAATGACACTTATCGATTCAGATTCTAACGAAGAATTTGAGATAGTGAGACAACTTATTTTGGAAGGAGAAGGATCAACCTCTCGTAGTTCTTCTAAAAAATCACGTAGATTTATAAAGTGCAATTGATTGCAAGCCCACCAAAATCTTTTTTGCAACTATTTTGTTGATCCTCCAATCTATCCTTACAAATATTTTCGAAGAAGATTTTGAATGAGTCATTCTCTATTTCTTCGTATCCAAGCTGCGGTAGAAGCCCATGAACCTTATTTTGTACAAAAATGAGATAATTCTGAAAGGCTTGATTTTTCTTCCCTTAAAAAAATAACAGCTGCTCTGAGAATGCTTGCATATAGTGTCACGACTGATTATGGATGAATATTTAAAGATTGGAAAAACTACCGCATTAAGAAGCCTAAAAATGTTTGTCAAAGCAGTTGTTTCAAATTTTTTTTTTGAAGAGTACTTAAGCAAACCCAACAATGAAGACATTGTTAGATTGTTCGCAGTTAGTGAGAAATATGGATTTCAAGGAATGTTAGGGAGCATCGATTGTATGCATTAGAAGTAGAAGAACTGTTCAACTGCTTGGCATGGTATATACTCTGGTCATATCCACGAACCAAGAGTTATTTTAGAAGTAGTGGCTTCTTACAATCTATGGGCATGCTTTTTTTGGATTATCCGGATCTCATAATGATATAAATGTGCTTGATAGATCATTTATATTTTCTGACCTTGCTCAAGGAAATACTCTGACTATCTCAATTGGCAATTGGCAACATTTGTTAAAACTATCTCAGCTTCCCAAGGAAACAAGAAAAAATATTTTGATGCAGCCCAAGAGTCCACAAGGAAGGATGTGGAGCATGTTTTTGGTGTACTTCAAGCACGATTTGCTATAATTCGTGGACCTGCATAGTTTTTTCACATTGAAACACTTAATGATATTATGATGGCATGCGTAATTTTACATAATATGATCATTGAAAGGGAACGAGATGACAACGAAGAAGAAGAGTTTGAATATGAACAATTGGCAGAAAGCACACATGATCCAATGTCAACTAGCCCTACACCTGAATTTAGCCATTCAACGTTATCATGCTCTTAGGGACAGAAGAATCCATTGTCAACTCCAAACAGATTTTGTCGACCACTTATGGCAACAATATAGTGACGCATAATGCATTATGATTGTATTAAAGTTTATTGTTGTATTAAAGTTTATGTTTGTATTAAAGTTTATGGTTGTATTAAAGTTTATTATTGTATTAATGTTAGTTGTTGTATTCTTGTTTTATGGTTGTATTAAAGAAGCCAATAAACATAAACTTGAATATAATACATCAAGTACACGTTACTTTATAAAATTGTGGATAAGAATTTGGAAGGGAGAATGTTTTTATTCTAGGACTAAGGACTGCATTCAAAGTCGAAAGTTTGGATATTGGCATATTGGTGGGAAGGTTGGGGCTCAAGGTTGACATGGATATTTGGACCTAAAGAACACACTGGATAACAATATCACCACGTACTACACCCCAACAAAATGCAAATAAACTATGGCCAAGTGAGGCAAGAAGTAGGCAGCGGGTTTTTCTTTTACTTTTTCTTTTATACGCAGGAGAGAAGTAGGCAGCGGGAAGATAATTTTTTAGTCCAAAAATAATATTTGGCCAGCACCTTGGGCTCAACAAATTTGGCCAGTGATAAAATCTGTGGCTAAAATCATTGTTCATATGTTAAGTCCATCGTTGCACTTTATTTTGCACATTAGCTATTCTTTTGCCAAAATTTAACTTTGTTGAACCCACTACTAGTGCTCTAAGGCCTCGTTTATTTTCACAACCATTCACATCTCATTTCATCTTATCTAATCATTACAATTTTATCAAATTTTAACACAAAATAAATAAATAATAATACAACTTTTTCAAATCTCAAAATAAAAATAATATTAAAAAAATATATTCTAATAATATTTTATTTAACTTTTAACTTTTATATTAACTCATTTCATCTCATCTGAAGAAGGCTTATTTTGTTACAATTGAAGAAGAAAAAAACTTTGTATATTTGATAAAATGTATTTTATACAATCTGAGTTACAGAGAAAATGAATTCTACTATTTATAAAAGACAAACTAATCTATACACTTCAAGAACCAATCTGGCTAATCTATCATGTGTCTACACGTGTGTGCTGACATGTACTTCTAATAATCAACCTCAAAATGGAGTATATATATCATATGTAGACAATTTTAAGGTGCACACCAAATATGCATCCCAAATGTGCACACTAGTGCAAATGAGTTTTTTTTTTTTTTTTCTATTTTAACCATTTTTTAAACATCCCTAACTATTAAGAAAAAATAAAAATAAAATATAAATTCATTAATAACCACTTTCTTAATCATTAAGAAAAAATTAAAAAATATATATATATGAGTGGACACATTTAGGAGTCATACTATTATTTTCTATCATATGTACCCATTTTAGAAAGCAAAGAACTAAACAAGGATGAGCCTAAAGGTTTGGTGAGAATGCCAGCAACTTGATTTTGTGAAGATACATGTAAATTGCGCAGTAAACCAAATTGAATATTTTCCCGAATCAAATGGCAATCCAAATCTATCTGCATAGTACACTCATGAAATACTGTATTAGCAGTAATGTGTAGGATAGCTTGATTATCACATAATAATAAGGCTACATGAGAATGATCCTGATATAACTCGTTAAGCAAAGATAAAACCCAAGTAACTTCGCATACAAGAGTAGCCATTTATCTATACTCTGCCTGAACTGAAGATCAAGAAATTGTTTGTTGCTTTTTGTACTTCCATGAAATTATAGAATTACCAATGAACACACAATACCCAGAAATTGATCTTCTTGAATCTGGACAGCTTGCTCAATCAGAATCAGAAAAGGTTTTCATGTGTAATGAAGAATCAGCTGAAAGAAAAACTCCTTAACCATGAGCCTTTTTTATATACCTCATAATGCGATGTGCTGCTTGCATATGAGGAACTCAAAGAGATGCCAAAAACTAACTAAGATAATGAACTAGGAAGGCAATTTCAAGTCTGGTATGAGTCAAATATAACAAACAACCTATCAGTCTCCTATATGAAGTAGGATCTGATAATAACTCTCCATCAGTTCTTGAGAGTTTAGAATGATAATTCATGGGCAAATTTACTGGTTTGGCAGCAAATAATCCTGCATCTAAAAGTAATTCCAATATATATTTTCTTTAACACAAACAAATATCTTACTTAGGTCTAGCTATTTCTAGTCCTCGAAAATATTTGAGAGCACCCAAGTCCTTCAATTTAAATCGGCTATGCATAAATTCTTTAAAAGCATCAACAAATGATTCATTATTACTTGCAATTAAAATTTCATCAACACTTACAAGTAATGCTATGAAAGAAGAACATTGATTTCTTATAAATAAAGAATAATCAGATTTTGATTGCATAAAACCGTGAGCAAGAAGTGCTATAGGAAATTTAAAAT
Source organism: Juglans cinerea (assembly GCA_961763995.1). NCBI lineage: Eukaryota > Viridiplantae > Streptophyta > Magnoliopsida > Fagales > Juglandaceae > Juglans > Juglans cinerea. The sequence goes on along the minus strand of CAUIVZ010000011.1, from coordinate 1,100,277 downwards.
TCCATTGGAGTGAAGCTTGCTTCGAACCATATAATGACTTTTACAACTTATAAAATTTGTTGTTGCCCTTTGCAAGATAACCAAGAGGTGCTAACATGTAAACCTCTTCTTCTAGATCTCCATTTAAAAAAGCATTGTTGACATCTAGTTGGGATAATGATCATCCATGCATAGCATCCAAAGAAAGGATACATCTAATAGTAACCATCTTGGCTACAGGAGAAAATGCTTCAAAGTAATCTAATCTCTCTTGTTGAGTATAGCCCTTACCAACTAATCTAGCCTTATACCTTTCTAAAGAACCATTAGTTTTATATTTTATCTTGTAAACCCATTTGCAGCCTATGAGAATTTTGTTTGGTGGAAGAGTAGTAAGAGACCAAGTATGGTTTTCTTCTATGGAAGATAATTCAACACTTAGAGCATCTCAAAATTGAAAATATTGATTGCTTGATGATAAAATTTTATTCTGTTTGGGAAGCTATGGCTAAACTGCACGCATGATGAGGAGTAGATAGCTTTGAATAAGAAAGAACATTAGAAAGATCATGTTTTTTACATGGTTGTGGCTGAGTAGAACTTGCAGATGGAATGTTGGTAGCAAATGATGCAGCAAGATTACAGTGATATGACTATAAATAGTAAAAACTTTTGCGCACTCTAGTAGATTTTTGAAGTGGTGGAAATTGTTTAGGATCATTTAAAGAAATTGAAATTGAAATTGAAATTGAATCATTAACTTGTAAATTGGAACGTGTATTTGTTGCAGATATTTCAAGAATAGGTAGAGGAAGAATAGTATAAATTTCAGAATGCATAGCGGAAGACTTTTTCTGACATGGAAAAAATAGACTCATGGAAGATAACATCTCTAGAGGTGAAAACAATATTGGATTCAAGTTAATAATAAAAAAAAAAGTTTACAACCTTTAGTGCCAAATGGATAATCAAGAAATATACATTTATTAGCTCTAGCATCAACTTTAGATCTATTATGATTAAGAGTAGAAGCAAAATACAAACAACCAAAGACTCTAGATGAGCATATGATGAAATAGAATCATATAAGATTTCATAAGGAGACTTGTTACCAAGTAAAGAAGTAGGTATCCTAGTTATAATGTATTCTACAATTAACGCACAATCACCCCAACAATGTAGAGGAACATTGGATTGAAACCTAAGTGCCCTAGCTACATTTAAAAAATGTTGATGTTTCCTTTCAACTATAGTATTTTGTTGTGGTGTATTGATACAAGAAGTTTGGTGAATAATGCCTTTTGAAGAGAGAAAATCAATCATAAAAAATTATGAACCATTGTCACTTCTAATAGACTGAATTCTAGTTTTAAATATGTTTCTATCATATTGTAAAAGGATGCAAAAATATGCTTAACATCAGCTTTTGATTTCATCAAATAAACCCATGTGCATCTCGAATGATCATGAACCAAAGTTATTAAATATTTGAAACCATTAAAAGTTGAGATATTAAAAGGATCTCAAACATCACAATGGACTAATTGAAAATGTACATTAGAAATACTAAAAGTATGACAAAAACGTAATCGTTTCTGTTTTGCCATAGGACAAACAGTACAAGGAAATGTATGTGTATTTGGAAAGAAAACTATTGGAAACATTTGAGAAATAAGAGACATTTTGGGTAAAGAAGGATGACCGAAGCAATAATGCCAACGGTCAAACTTAAAAAATTTATAATGTTTGCATAAATAGAATTGATACTCTTGGATGGCTTTGATGGTGCACAAACAAGTGGCTGTTGCAGAATGTATAATCATTCACATCTTCTACCCATCTCAATCATCTTCCATGCCACAAGGTCCTAAATAAAACATATATTAGGTAAAAAGACAAATGCACATTGATTAGATGTATGTTTGCTGATAAATAGTAAATTTGTGGAAAAAGAAGGTACACAAAATACATCTGTCAATATTAAAAAATCTGATAACTTAATATAACCAAGTTGAGTAATAGAAATAATCGTGCCATTGGAAAGTTTTACTGAAGTGTGAAGAGTGAAAGTAATAGTAATAAAAAGGTCTAAAGAATGTACTATATGATCAGTAACTCATGTATCAATGATCCAAGAATGAGATAAGTTTTGAACTGACAAATTACTGCAAGAAAAAATGAATGAGAATTTATATGATGTAAGGAATTTATTGAGTTAGGAAAACCTAAGGCAGAATGCACATTATCATTAGCATAAGGCACATTATCATTAGCATAAGGCAAAATCGTGGTTGTTTTGTGATCAGAAGAACTAGCTTCATTTTTAGTTTGTGAGTTTAGCAAGTTCAGGATTTGCTAATATGGTTCATAAGAAAAATTCATAGGCAAATTATTGTCAAGAGGTGTACTAGAAAGCTAGCCAAACACTTTATTTGCAGTCGAAATCTTCTCCTTGGATCTGTAACCTTGAGGCAAATCATGCAATTCATAACATTTCTCAACTGTGTGATTAGTGAGTCCACAATGAGAACATGCTGGATGATCCCTTTTGTATTGCTGTTGGTTGGAATTGACAAATCTTGGAGCATCAGCCCTTGGAGCATTTGTTCTTTTATCGAGAAAGGTTGCTATTTCAACACTAGGTACTATCATTGAGGCACCGACTTCTTTTTGCTTTTCATCTTGCACAACCAAAGAGTAAACTTTTTTACAATTGGGGTTAAAGGATCCATAAGAAGAATCTGTCCTCTTATCTGAGAAAAATCTTCATTGAGGCCCAAGAGGAATCGTATTATGTGCCTCCGCTATAAATGCGCCAAGGAAATGCGTCGAGCACTAAAAGTAGGGGTGGGCAAAATTTCTGATTTTTCGACTCCGGTTGAGTTCCATCAAGGCTTTGACTTCGACGGAGTCAGAGTTTGCAAAATTTAAAGTCGGAGTCGGAGTCGAAGCCCACATGGGCTCCAAACTTTGATATTGATTTTTTTAAAAAATAATGCATCAAAACAACGTCATTCCACTTTAAGAGGAACAACATTGTTTCGCTCAAGTGGGTCCAAAATGCAGGGGATGTTTTGGTCAAGTAACTAAACAACGTCATTCTGCTTCTAGCGGAACGACGTCATTTCGTGGAGAATGGGGTCCAGAATGCAGGACCCTCTTCCTCCCCCCTCACTTTCTCACAACAGACTTGTAACTCCCTTTGTCTCAACAATGTCCTTCACGTTCCCCCGTTCCTCGCCATCTGCCGTTACCTAAGGCCGCCGTAAGCCACTTTCCGGAGTTCATCACAAATTGTAAGCCACTCGGCCACTCAGTTGTTTTTTAGAATTTTAGGGTTCCAAAATCATTGTATTTAAACATTGTGGTTTGGAATTTGTGAAATATGTTTGATTTTTTGTTCATTTCAATGATTTTTTGTTTACATCTCACTGATTTTGGTTTTTATACTGATAAATTTAGGAATTGAGAGATTTAGGTTTTGCAAAAATTGGGTGTTTTTTTTCCAGGTGATGTTTGCTCAAATATCGTTCGAGTATCACTCGAGCGAATGTCACAAAGATTGTTCCATCGAGCCTTCGCTCGAGTGTTACTCGAGCGAATGTTACAGAGATTGTTCGATCGAGCCTTCACTCGAGTGTGACTTGAGTAACATCACACATATAGTTCGTTCAAGCCTTCGCTCGAGTGTAGCTCGAGTGGACGTTCATTTTTTTTTTGTTTTATTTATTTTTAAAATCACAAACATGAATAGATACATATTTTTTCCTTTCAATGTGTTTCCAATTTGTAGATAATTTTTATAACAAGTTAAATAACGGTTGTTTGTTAATTGTTTTAGATTATTTGCTCAAATTATGGATGTTAGACCATCTCGCCGCGATTCTCCACAAATGATTGACGCACAACCGTTGGCGTCACTAACAGGTACTTCGGGCCGTAGACCCTCATCTAGAGCAACTACCTCCTATTCAAGTAGTCGAGTCCCAATAGATCTAGAAGACGTTGATATGCTTAATGAGGATGGAGAGTTGATGAATGTTGAGGCTGATCCACCAGCACGACTTAATAAAAAAAGGTTGTGGACATGAGAATATTTCACCAAAGTTCCCAGTGATCGTGAGAACCCACAGGCTCAATGCTAATACTATGGGCAACTATGCGGTTGTCATTCGAAGAAGCAAGGCACTTGAGTATTAATAGAACATCTTCTAGGTTGCCAGCGGTATAAGATATACAAAAGGCTTGTGGCAACTGATCAAACGAAACTGAGATATGAGACTTCTATGGCCGGTGATGGCATGTTGATTAAGAAGTTATCAATCTCTCAATACAGTGAGAATATGTTGAGGGATGTTCTTGTGGAGATAATCATCACTGATGAGATACCTTTTACCATGGTTGATAACGCAGGCTTCTGCAAATTTGTGCACACTTTATAGCCACGATTTCTCATCCATTCACAGTATACTATGATGCACAATTGTTTGAACATGCATGCCAAGGAGAAAACAGCAATGAAGATAATGTTTGTCGTCCCTGGCCAGAGAGTGTCATTTACGACTGATACATGGACATCCATACAGAATGTGGGCTACATGTGTATCACAACCCACTTTATTGACAGTGAGTGGACGTTTCAGAAGTGGATTATCGGCTTCAAAGAAATTGTTGATCACAATGGGTTATCCATTGGCAAGGAGATAGATGACTGTATAAAGGGTTGGGAGATCAGAAAGTACTTTTTATCATATTTGACAATGCCAGTGCGAATGACATTGCCATTGATTGGTTTGGGCGGAATACGACGGTAAATGAGGATATCATTCGTGAGAACCAGTTTATCCATGTTTGATGTTGTGCCCATATCATCAACCTCAGTTTCTGAGGGGTTCAATGAGGTTGATGATTCTATTATTAAAGTACATAACCTTATGAGATATGAGAGGGCTTCCCCCAACGGCTCCGCCAGTTTAAGGCAATAGCCGAACAACTTGAGATCCTATCTTCCAGTATATTGCAACAAGACGTTCCGACTCATAGAACTCTACATACATGACATTAGATGTAGTACAGAAGTACCAAACAGAGTTCGAGCGAATGGAGGTCGAGGATGGGGGCATGAGGTATACTTTAATGGAGTTAGTTGGGGGGAGAAGGAGATTCGATGCGCCAGACACAGTTGATTGGGCTAATGTCAGGTATTTTGTTCAATTTTTGAAATTATTTTATGACATAACTATGCAGATATTTAGGACAAAATATCCTACTACGAACATGTATGTCGAGGAGTTCTCGTGGCTTTATGACCACTTGCAACAGAGTTGTGCTAACAGTGTAGATTTGTTGAATGTAATGGCTATGAGGATGAAATACAAATATAATAAATATTGGGGGATGTGGAGAAGATATATATATTATTATTTGTGGCTACAATCATTGACCCCCGATATAAGTTAGTGATTTTAGAAGATTAGATTAAGGACGTCCTCAGTGATGAGGACGCTGATCAGTTTATTAGATCGTTTAAATGTGATATTAATGATTTATATAGCTATTACAACAACAATGGTCAGTCTTAAACTGAAGGTGGTAGCTCCTCACGCCCGACCAGCTTGACATCTTCCTGAAATGACACACATGCACAAAGTTTAAATTTATTACGGCTACGACGATATCATCAAAATCGTGCATCAAGGAATATTATACAGTGTAAGTCTAAGGTTGAACATTACTTTATAGAAGATGTTGAGGCATCTAGTGATACATTCCAGATATTAACTTGGTGGAATGTGAATTCTGGCAAGTTTTCAGTCCTTTCACGAATAATCAGGTATGTACTAATCATTCTTATCACTACGGTTGCCTTTGAGTCGACATTTAGCATCAAATGTCGTGTCTTGGATAATTATCGGAGTTCATTGTCTCTGACCATCATTGAGACCCTCGTTTACACACAGAACTAGTTAAGTTCAACGCTCATTGGAGTAGATACCATTGATGTCGAGACCTATAGGCTTGAATCAGATAACTTCATGATTTTAAATGATTTCTTAGATAAGTTTAATGTTTTTATTATTTAATTTATAATTTATATGATTTTGTATACCTATATGTGAACTCCAAACTAATTGTGAATGACTGAGATGGACGCTTTGTGGGATGACTCCTTTATTGGTGAGAAACTCAATTATGAAAATTACTATCATGCAAAATCGTCAGAGTTAGAGGTGAAGGTGAGTTCATAATGTGTCTTATTTTATGTCATATATCACTTGGCGGATAATTTAGAAGTCTATAATTAAATGACTAAAGAAAAGATAGTGCATCTGATCAATAAAACTTCATGCAGGAAAATTGAAAATCACTATCGAGTCATCGACTCAAATGCATGGACTGTCAGACTTATGCGGGAGATTGTTGTTATTTCATATTAGAATGAAATCTATGACATTATTGATGTTTTGATGCCGTAAATTTAAATTTATTGCGATTCATAATTTAAATTTAAATTTATTGTTTGTGATTTGTAGTTTGATTTAGTCATTGTATTTAAAATTTAACTTTTGAACTTATTTTTTACAGAATTTTAGATTTTTTTAATTATTATTATTAAATATTTTTAAACATGGGTGGGCTAATCTGAATTTCAGATTGGGCCTTGGATATTGGGTCGTGGGCCCAGGCCCAATTTGAATAGGGCAACTGGGGCCCAGTTGCTGGGAACCCCACTTCTACTCCGATCGAACCTCCAAGCTCCAACTCCAAGCTCCGAACTCTGATCGAAATTGAACTCCGACTCTGATCGGAGTCGGAGTCGAAGTCGGAGCAGCTTTTAACCTCTGACCCCTAACTACAAGTGCAGTTTGGAAGTGGATTGTATGCATGTAGCTCATCCTATAATCCTTTAAACCAAATGTAGTAATTTCTAGCAGATGAATTTCCTTGCGTAAGAGACAAAAGATCATTTTCCAATTGAAAAATCTTGGGACCATTGTTCTGTGTGAAAGAATCTTGCAATCCTTGCCATATTTCTCTTGCAGTGTTCAAACCAATGATACTCTGAGCAATTTCTTTATTACAATGAAATGATCATGCTATTGCATCGATACCATGCAACATAAGAAGAATATGATTCATCAACTGATTTCGAAATTGTACCATCCACGAATCCAAGCTTTTTTTGGCACCCAGCGCTAGTTGCATCAAGCGTCACCTTGTGTAGTAATTGTCTCCCACAGGGATGTGAGTTACAAGAACTATGCCATGGGAATCTCCACTCTGTAGAAAAAATGGGTTGGCTGAGTCATCAACAGTTGGAGACGATAAAGAAAGACCCATTTTTGAAGGAAGTAAACCTAATATGATACGATGTTACAATTGAAGAAGAGCTAGAAAAACTTTGTATATTCGATAAAATGTATTTCATACAATCTGAGTTATATATAGAGAAAATGAACTCTGCTATTTATAAAAGAAAAACTATATGTACACTTCAAGAACCAATCTTGCTAACCTATCATTTGTTTACATGTGTGTACTAACATGTACTTCTAGTATATTTCTATAAGCCTCTATATTTTATATAATTTGTTATGAAAAATACTATTATGTCTCCTGATTTGTACTACTCATTTTGCTTCCTTGATGTGGTACACATGGTTTATTAAAAAAAATAAAACACAAACATAAAGGGTGGAAGGAATTTAATATTTTAATTTTCTCATTTTTGTGTTTTTTATTTTCTAGTACTATTTTATTTTGAATATATATTTTTAAATTTTTTTTTAATAAGATGCCACATCACGAGGACAAAATAAATAGTATAAATTAATATAGAAACGTAAGATAATCTCTAGCTACTTAAAAGGTTGAAAAGGATAAATAATAAATTCTCTTTTTATTTGATAGCTTGTCAGAAAATTGAAAATAGATGCAGTAACGCACAAGAAATAGTTTTATAGTTTTTATTTTTTGATGCTTGGATGTGTTTTTTTATCTGAATTTGTAACTCCAAGTGTCAGGTTGTAACCACGGTATTCTTTCGCTAAAAATTTGTTTTTCTTTTTGCAAACATTTGACCATTTATAGCTACTCCATGCGGCAAATTAAATTTCCATGAACATTAGTTAGTAGCAGCTTTAAAGTGCTAGAGCCATGAGAGTGGCTCCCGAGTCTCGACACTGCCAACTGAGAAGGTTATTTTATTTTATTTCTTTTCTTTTTTTAATGTATTTTTTTAATCTCTTTAAATATTTAAAAAATTCACAGGATCATTTAAAAATACTTATTTAATCATTAAGTATAAATAAATAAAAAATTAAGTAGGTAAGAATCATCAGAAGAATGTATCGGTGGATTTAGTGTTTTCCAGCCCGAAAAGGATCTATTACAGACAAGAATCTAGACTGCATATATTTATTAGGAAAATGATAGGGATCCCGATAATGGGTCCTAACAGTATTTTTATTTTTTATTTATTTATTTTTACTTAGTGATTAAAGAAATATTTTTTAATGATATTGTGATTTTTTTAAAATGTTTAAAATGATTAAAAAAATACGTAAAAGAAAAAAAAGAGAAATGCACATGTCGGGAGAATTCCTCTCGGTAGCTATAGTGCTACCCTATTCTAATATTTATTAAAAATTAAATAAAATATTATTAGAATATTATTTTTTAATATAACTTTTGTTTTGAGATTTAAAAAATTTAAATTGTTTTATTGTATTTTGTGTGAAAGTTTAAGAAAGTTATAATGATTAGATGAGATGCGATGAAATAGATTGAAATGCTCTCTCAATCCAAATTAACAAGGCTTAAGAGCATCTCCATTCGAAGCTGACACAAGTTTGAGTCGGAGTTTAGATTTAAATTCCAAAAAAATCCGAGGGTGCCCACGTACGGCATGATAGATCATAGCATTTCGGTTTTTCTCTTCGGGGAATATTTTGAAAATTCCTGTACTTGTATTTTGATATAATGTCCCATTTACTAAATGGGACAAAACACAAGATTTTTGTGCCATTTCCTAAGACAATTAAGACTATTATATATAATTTAACTTGAAAAACATGACAAGACAAGCGATGAGGATTTCAAGTCTTGATCATGTGTAACTTAGAATTCCACGAAACTTCTACTTAAGATCCACAAAACCTCATGGACCTATATATATATCGAATATCCTAGTGTACGTACGTGTTGCTTGAAGTGAACTCGCGCGCGTTTAATTTATCATGTCACAAGTATATGATGAGTTACATGATGAGAGCTGTCATCGTGTCCAGAAAACCGATCATGATGTGGAAATGTATAGCATGCAATAACGTCGACCTTTGGGATTATACAATTTGCATCATGAGTATTGCATGCAATATATATGCGCGATCGATGATTATATATATATATATGCCAATTAATCTCTCAAAGTGCATGAGTACTATTATAATGCATGACAAAAGTACAATTCCTGCTGGAAAATGACTCGATCCGGTCTTTTTAATTATGAAATATACATCCGTCGGAAACAGGCCGGACACATATATATATATATATATATGTATATTGTTTTGAGCTAGCTTGTAGAAGGTTATACTATATCATGATCTTGGTATAATGTATATATATATAGGTCTTTGATTTTGCAATTAATTAATAATAATAATAATGATAATAAAAAAATATTGGCTCTATGAATTACACAAAGTTAAAGCTTTCTATATATATACTGTCATTAATAAATAATGAGTAATACTACATACAGTCGTGGAATGTGCAAACGTCGTGCAGTCGCTTTAAAAAGAGTGATTAAAAAATTAATTTCTTTTCATATAGATCTCATATTTATTTATTTTTTTCAAAATGACTGCACACCACTTACACACTCATGACTGTAAATATCATTTCTCGGATAACATGATGATCTCGATAACCTTCACGGGGGAACAAGTAAAACTACCAACTAGCTAGCTAGCAGGATGATGATTGTACAAGCTAGCCTTGGGATGGCTGATCATTAATTAACCAATCACACAGCATATTTATATATCAAGCAATAATTAAAAAGTTGTCAGCTTTCATGTCTAGATACGTGAGGTATATCCATTATTGTATCTATGCAAATAGAATATCCTTGAAAAAGATTTCTAATTTCTTTCGATTCCCCCACCCTCCAAAACCAAAAACCTAGGATTAAACGTTCTTTATCATTGATCTATCAGAGAACAAGTATAGATTGACAAAGTTATATATAAGCTAGCACAGAGTACTAGATAAACCCAGCCGGCAAATAAATTAGTACCATCCCACAAAAAAGAAAAGATCATCAAAATATGTCTTTAGCTGTGCTCCAAGCCCTCGACTCTGCTCGCACACAATGGTACCACATCACCGCCATCATCATTGCTGGAATGGGGTTCTTCACAGATGCATATGACCTTTTCTGCATCTCCACGGTCTCAAAACTCTTGGGTCGCCTTTACTACTACGACCCTAGCACAGGGAAGCCGGGAAAGCTTCCCATTAATGTTAACAACACTGTGGTTGGTGTTGCCCTAATTGGCACTCTAACAGGTCAACTAGTCTTCGGCTGGCTTGGTGACAAACTTGGCCGTAAAAGGGTTTATGGTATCACTCTAGTTATCATGGTAATTTGCGCCATATGCTCTGGCCTTTCTTTCGGGGCAGGTGCAAAATCTGTTATTGGAACGCTTTGTTTCTTCCGGTTCTGGTTAGGATTTGGCATTGGAGGAGATTACCCCCTCTCCGCCACGATCATGTCTGAATACGCCAACAAAAAAACTCGTGGGGCATTCATCGCCGCAGTGTTTTCAATGCAAGGTGTGGGGATTATATTCGCAGGCCTAGTCTCCATGATATTGTCAAAGATCTTCCTTCGCTACTGTCAGGAAGTCGGCCCAATCAAAGAGGATCACTTGCTTTCTACACAACCAAGTGCAGATTATCTATGGCGGATTGTGCTTATGCTAGGAGCTTTTCCGGCACTCTTAACTTACTATTGGCGAATGAAAATGCCCGAAACCGGTCGATACACCGCCATAATCGAAGGGAATGCAAAACAAGCAGCTGCAGATATGGGAAGGGTTCTTGACATTGAAATTCAAGCAGAACAGGAGAAGTTGTCTCAATTCAATGCTGCAAACAACTATCCGTTGCTCTCTAGGGAGTTCTTTCGGCGGCACGGGCTTAATTTAATAGGCACCACGAGCACATGGTTCCTGTTGGACATAGCCTTTTACAGCCAGAACTTGACCCAGAAGGATATTTTCCCAGCCGTGGGTTTGATAAAGAAGGACGTGGAACTTAATGCTCTCCGAGAAGTCTTCGAGACATCGCGTGCTATGTTTGTCGTTGCATTGTTTGGTACCTTCCCTGGTTACTGGTTCACCGTGTACTTCATCGAGAAGCTGGGTCGTTTCATCATCCAACTTGTCGGTTTCCTTATGATGTCTGCCTTCATGCTCATCATGGGTCTTCAATACCAGTACCTCAAGAGCCATGGCACAACCTTTGCAGCTTTGTACGGCCTAACTTTTTTCTTTGCTAATTTTGGGCCAAACAGCACCACCTTCGTGCTTCCAGCTGAATTGTTCCCGACCAGGCTGAGGTCGACATGTCATGCTCTAAGTGCGGCGGCCGGGAAGGCCGGGGCAATGGTTGGAGCATTTGGGGTGCAAAATTATACTTTGAATGGTAACGTAGACGACATTAGGAAGGCCATGATATTTTTGGCATTCACCAACATGTTGGGCTTTTTTTTCACCTTCTTAGTTTCCGAGACCAAAGGACGCTCGTTGGAGGAAATATCGGGAGAAGATGGCGGCAGTAACTCAAGACATGGCTCTCATAGACCCGCGGTGACTCAGACCACACCTGAGGAGTACCGGAACTAATTACGGGGAGAGGACTACTAGTACGTACGTCATGAAGCATGCATATATGCAAATTATCTTGGATTATAATTATATATTTGTGTAAATTATAAAAATCTTGGATTTTTAATATGAAAATTAAATACTATTATATCTCTTAATTTATACGATTTACTTTACCCCTTTGCATATTAAAAAAATTAAAATATATATATATGAGAAAATATATTTACAACCGTGAATTGTGCAATCACCGCGTAATCGCTTTGAAAAAAATGAATAAAACATGAGACCCACATGAAAAAAATTAATTTTTAATAGTAGACCCCACTATTTTTCAAAGAGATTACGCGGCGATTGCACACTTCACGGTTATACGTAGAATTACTCTATCCTTAATTTATTTTATTATGGGCAAATAGATCAATATCCTCAAGTATGTAGCTTTCTAATTTTCTTGTCGACCAATTCGATCGCCTGAATATAATTTTAAAATGTTCTCAATCCCCTAAAACTTGGGATCGATTAATTAATCTTGTTCCTCGTTTCGTTTTCATTCCTTCGTAGACCAATTACAAAATAATAATTAGAAAGATAGATTGCACAAATAAATGCAAGCTAGAAAAGATCCCTAGCTCAAAGTACTTGTCTAAATATATTTGAGGGTCTCGTGTTTATAATAAAAAATAAAAACAGCATGATCAATATTATTAAATGAACTTTACATGAGTATTTATCATTATTCAAGTGAATATTGTATCACCACTCACCACCATTGATATCATTGCCGGAATGGACTGATCTTTAACTGTCTTCTTTTTCTCATATTGTTTGGGGAAATGGAATAGTCCAAAATTAATGAGAAAAAGAGACTCCAATATCATGACCTGGAACTCTTCAATTTGGTCACAATTAAGCAGGATGATTATCAGCATTTGGATTGGGATGTACGTACGTACCATGCATGCATACCGTTTGAGGGCAGAAAGTTCTATAATATATATATAGACACACGTATATATGAGAAAAGATATTTACAATCGTGAATTGTGCAATCGCTGTGTAATCGTTTTGAAAAAGTGAATAAAATATGAGATCCACAAGAAAAAAAATTATTCTTTTAATAGTGGATCTCACTCTTTTTTAAAGCGATTACGCGGCGTTTACACACTTCATGGTTGTATCTAGAATTACTCTATATATATATATATATACAATTCTGCTACAGGCGCGTTATTTTGCATAGGAGAGCTATGCGTGATGCCATGTCAGTGTTTTAAAAAAATAAAAAACAAAATAGAAAATAGAAAAAGCATAGAAAATACATGAAAAAGAAACACACGAGGAGGGAAAGACGCAGTTCTCATTCTCCATCACACGTCTAACATTTTCGACCCCAACATTTCATCGTCACAGGTCATCGTCGGCGTTATCTTTGGCAGTTTTGAACACTTCATCTCTACCGGTCTTCATCATCATCTGTGGTAAGTGGGTTCATTTCCCCCATTGGTAAAAAAAATCCTCTCTGTTTCTCTCATTGTAAAAAACAATCCCCCTATCTGTTCGTCTCTGTTTCTCTCTCCCAACCGAAAATCCTCACGAATTCAGGAGGATATAGAAAATAACTCTCTTTCAAAGGCTCTTTTTACTGGTTTACATGAGTAGGAATAAATCTTTACCTCTGAGAAGGAGAACTTCACCCCAAACGCTCTTGTGATTTCCTTGAGTAAGAAGGGTGGGCTTGAAGAAACTAAGAACTCTAAGTCAAGCACATCATCCTCTTCAAAGGCGACTTTCAACACTGATATCCATCCAAAAAAAGAGCCTCTTCAAAGGGCTAGTATTGATGCTAAAGCTCTGTTAGATAGTCGAGAGGATATTGTAAAGAACTCATCCCGAGTCGCGACATGGAGGAGGGAGATGGAGGAGTTAGGGTTTAAAAACCCATCACGGGATGCGACATGGAGGAGAGGAGGAGAGAGATGGAGCGAGTTAGGGTTCAGAAACTAGGAAGGTGAAAATTTAGAGAGATGGATGAGGGAAATGGAGGGGGAGCATGAGATGGCTTTCAAAAACTGGGAAGGAAAAAATTTTAAAACGCATCGTATTAATTTCCACGTTTACTCCCGTGTTTATTCATGCACATCCCTGTGCCAACTCTCCTGCATACTGAGTTTTCTATATTCCTTACATATTAAAAGCATCTATAGGCATATGAATAGGAATAAATAGTATTTTTGGTTGACACTTTCTATTCCACTTATGTCCCTATATAATTGCTTGTTATTACAGTTATGCCCCTTAATACTCTGTATAGGATGAACAATATTTTTTCATCCAATTTTGCCCTTTGTTTTCTCAAGTTCCCATCCTTTTGTATTTTTCTTTCCCTCACCAAGTATGTAAAGTGTATTTTTACAATGTTTTACTTGTCTCTTTACAGCTTTCTTCTTATCCAAAGATTGGTTGAAATCTATTTCCTCTCACTTTCTCATGTTTCCAATGTCTTTTACTCCCCAATTTCTCACACAAACTTATGGGTTCTTCAGCGTTGGAATTTCTCTTCTTGCCTGTGAATCTCGCCGTTTCGTGGGTATGAGTTTTTTCGTTTCTCTTCTCGGTTGAACCTCTTTGGATTTTTAGAAGTTGTGTAGAAAACTCACATGTATAATATGGGTTAGCCTTCATTCTAAATAATGGGATCAATAGACATGCATCAACTTGGATGAAACCAGTCATCAAATCAAACGAAATAAACACTATATAATATCTGTTTAGATCTAAAACAAATTGGCGATTAAACGATTTAACTGTTAACAAACACCAAATCGGACGAAACAAATATTATGTAATATCTGTATAAATAAGAAAAATGGTGATGAGACGATTTAACAAACAGAAACAAGTGAGATCTTTAGAGATCTTTACACCGACGCATTGAGACGGTGTGAGTGAAACCAAATTTACATAAAAAATTGTGCTTATAAACTTGGTGATTTTGGTATGCAACTCTCACGAGCTTGTCAATTAAATAATGATTTTGTATGTTGGACCATTTATGTAAATAATGGTGTTTTTAATTAGGTGTTGTTCGGAATCTATTTTTAAAGAGCGCTACAAGAAAATTGTTTATTTGCGACTAGTTAATTCTAGCAAAATAACTATTTACAACTAAAATTGGTTGGAAATAGTCTATTGGTTGCAATAAATTGATCACAAAAGTCCATTTTTCTTCTAGTTATTTAATGAATTGTTATTATTATATGCTTCTGCGAAGAGATTTTAAGACTTTTTTTTCTCTAACGAGACACTACGTACAAGGGGCATACGTGCCAGCTTGCATGTAGCCCCCATGCTAGAGTGTGTATATATATATATCAAAGCGTCAAAGTATATGCAGTGACATACTTGGCCGCATGGCGACTTGGTTCCAGCCATGGAGTGAAGCAACTTGCATGGAGAGGTGTAGTTTTCATAGTTTATGCTCGTCTGATATTGCATGTCAAGCTTCCCTCAGGACAGGCGGTATCACTGCCGGATTGAGTATGCATCCAATCTCATCTCCGACAATGGGACCGAATTGGATATGAATCACACTACATGAAAAAGAATATTTATGACGAGTTATTTGTAACGAAAATAACTATTTGTGACGAAAATAGATTTATTTTAATAGAAAATAATTAATTGACAGCAAATAAACAATTAAGATCACAAAACTAAAAATATTCTAAGAGGTGCAAGGAATCGAGACGGGGAGTGGCGACCAACTTGAGCCCTCTTCACAGCTACCCCTATACTCAACGCTAGCTCCATACAATATAAAAAGATTGGGAGAAATCTCGAAAACAACACATTCTAGTTTTCACATGCTTTTTTGCCGATCTCCTTTGAGCACTCTCATCCCATGCCCCATATCATTGTTATCCCAAAATTATAAGGAAGAATTTAGGGAAAAGCTCAAAACTCCCTCCCATTCCATTTCCTATTTTAGGATTTTGATTTAGGGGATGAACAGTGGTTCTCCAAATATAGGGAATCACTATTCATCCCCTAAATCATCTTTTATTAATATTTTATTCTAATAAATAAAATAAATTCTTCTTCCAATCATCTACACTTTCTCTCATACTCATATTTATTATAGTTTTTAAATAATAATTTTAAAAATAATTTAAATAATTACTAAAATATAAAAAATTTAATTTTAAAAATATTATTATACCCGTAAAAAAATAATTTAATTTTTTTTTTAAAATATTCACAAGAGTAATAGTTCAAAACATAAGAAAAAATATTGAGTAGTTAAGTTTGTAAATGGAAGTGAGAGAAAAAGTAATAAAGAAATAATAGAAGAGTATTATTTTAATAGAATAGAGAAAGGATAGGGAATGAGATGTAGAAGGTTTTTTTAAAAATGAATAAAATTTAGGATAAAATTATAGAGAGTGTCCTTTTTAACTAAAATTTAGGAAAAAAATTAAGAAATCGGATGTGAATGCTCTTATAATCTATATCGGAGGTGAAGCAGAGAGGCAGAACAACTCTTATAGTAGTAGAGGGGGACAAAAATAGTAACAATGCTGGCCGCATTGCAAAGAAGCTTTTTTATTGTTAAGGGTGGAAATTTTTTAGATCATGATTGAACTAGTTTGATTTGAAGATAGATAAATACATTTATGGGCTGTAATAGTATTATTCAATACTACTTAGTTAAACTTTTCAGAGTAATGCAACATACAGTCGTGGAATGCGCAAACACCGTGTAGTCACTTTGAAAAAGAGTGAGGTCTACTATTAAAAAATTAATTTCTTTTCATGTGGGTCCCATATTTATTTACTTTTTTCAAAGCGACTGTACGACGCTTGCACACTCACGACTGCAAGTATCATTTCTCAACTTTTCAACTACTATGACTCGTGTGTATACTTTCTATATTATTTGCTTAAATCATAATGGCTTGCATATTTCATATAATTATTTAAAATGAAATATAGTAGTCTTCTATTTTGTAGTACATCTATATAACTTTTCTAGGATAGTGCTACGTCCACCGCTCCCATAATATAACTTTTGTTATCTTTTTTTATATGTATTTTTTTATACTTTTAAATATTTTTAAAAAAATAAAAATACAATATTATTAAAAGTATTTTCTTAATCACTAAGTAAAAAGAAGAATTAAAAAATAAAATAAAAAATTTCAATAGTAACATCGAGCTGTAAGAATCAGTGGTGAGAGTATCATTTTCCTTGTTCTCGCTAGTTATTTTCATGTGTTTTTTTTTTAATTTTTTTTATATGTATTTTTTTAACACTTTTAAATATATTTCTTTTTAAAAAAATTTACAACATCATTAAAAAACATTTCTTTAATCCCGAAGTACAAACAAAAATAAACAAAAAAAAACAAAAACAATGCAAACGATAGCTCCCATTGGGAGTTAGGAGCGGGACGCTTAGCATTTTCCAACTTTTCTATCGTTGCTAAAAGAAAAAAGAAAAATCGCTTTTCAATTGGGCCTACAATTCAATAAAGCATTTGGAAAACATATGATAGATATCTATCCATCATAAATTTCGCATATTTCTCTTAAAAAAATATTGAAAATTGAAAATATATATAATTAATTTTTTTCTAATAAACCACACTTTTTATAAAGAAAATGGACAAGCTTGGAAAATGACATCATAATAATAACTTACTATTATTACAATTTTTTCCTTAGTATCTCTTTGGAGGCCTTTTTTTCTCTCTACTAAAATAATTAAAAGATCTCATCCTTTCCATCAAGAGGGGTTGGAGTTTCGGCTCCCCCTTGCTCAGCCAATGCTAGAATTGTCTATAACTTTTTTTTTTCTGATTTTTCTATTGTTTTTCGTTCATAGCATCAAGATGTGTCGATCTACTGCCTACCGGCTTCCTACAACCGCCACGCGCCCCACCAGTAGACTCTCCAGCTGCCGATCTGTCGAAAGGTGGAAGAAAAATTACCAAAAGAACAACATGTACAGCTCACGTGCCGCTCACACCGCGTGTGAAACTCACGCAGTGTCGCGCTAGGGGGAGTCTGCTACCGACACGCGCAACACCATTGGGATCAGCGGCTTCAAATCTTTTAGATCCGACTATTACCTTCCTTCCAAGAGTGGCGCGTGAACCACACGCGCCTCCACAACCAGTGACAGTCCTATATCGGCGTATCGACTTATCTTTCGGTTGCTACTTCCCTATGTTTCCGCTCTCTCTAACCAATGATCAAGATAAAGTGGTCATGAAAGTCTCCTTCAAGCAGCTTCCCCTTAGTGGGAAATGGGTGAAAGCCAATTTTTTTACTCCAGATCCCTCTTTTTTATTTCTCTTGTGTTGCATTTGCTTGTTTTGGAATGATTGTTGAGGACTCACACTCTATTGAATTTAGTATCTTGTAACCATTTAGTTTATCTATGAATTGCTTGCTTAGAAAATAATAATAATAATAATAATATTTACGTTTGGGTAGCCAACATACCTCAACATTTTTTAAGTATTTTCGTACTATTAGAAATACTTCACATGTCAAACGCAATGAACCATCTTCGTATCAAAGTCTTTCCAAAAATCATTATAATATTTATCACTATTAAATATAAATAAAAAATAAAATCACTATAATATTTATCACTATTATATATAAATAAAAAATAAAATCACTATAATATTTATCACTATAATATATAAATAAAAAATAAAATCATTATAATATTTATTACTAAAAATAAAATCACTATAATATTTATGGGACCCACACCTTTTTTAACTACCTATCTAAAAGTCAACAACTCAACATACTTCACACATCCAAACAACTCAAAATACTCTTAATAGAACCCACAAACTCACTTCAATCTTTACTCCTAACTATTCACAACACTTCTTAAGTATTCTTACTACTCAAACGTATCCAAATGAAATGCCAAACAGGCCCTAAATTATAACCAACAAAGGAGAGAGGCCCTACAAACCTCAGAGCCTTCTTTCCTCCCAGATGAAATGACATGGGAGATGGAGCTGGATGAAATCGAAGCGATCTTGGAGAAAATCTGGGACCTCCACGACAAGCTCAGTGATGCCATCCACTCAATCTCGCGGACTCATTTTCTCAACTCCGTCAAAGCCCTGAGGAAGCCCGAGAAGATTAAGAAGCCCTCCTACGAGGGCAAAAACATCCACAACGACGTCGCTGAGGGCGAAGATCGAGCCACCGGGTTCGTATTCGTCAAGGACTTACGGTTGGAAGACGAATCCACCATCCAGGAGGCCAAGAGCCTCAACGCCATTCGGATCGCGCTTGAGAACCTCGAGGACCAGCTTGAATTTTTCCATGTGAGTAGCATGTTTGATTTCTGTGTGAGTGCTTTGGTTGATTTCTGTTTTCTTTTTGGTCGGGATGAGTGATAACGAACAGCAATTTTGATATTTGACCCTCTAGGAAATTAAGAGAAAAAGAGAAGGAAAATGCGGTTTTACCTTAAGAGCCTCATGCGGTTTTTGTGGAAGTTCAGGATTAGGCTTAATTATCTGACGTGAGTTATATCGGTATGATTCCTTATAAAGTTCATGCAGTCCTGGTTGGTTATGTTCAGTTTGGTTGCTGAGAAAATGTAACTGGAAAATGTAGAGTTGAGTAAAGAGATTTTCACTCTCTTAGGCCTTCGGAGAAAAGCTAAGAACTTTCCTTTTTCTCTTTCTTGGTTTTTCCTTTGTCATATATGATATATCTGGAATAGGGTCTTTGAGTGAGACTGAAGTTAAGCATAAATTTTCATTCTGAGTAGATATCATTTACTTTTGGCTGGACCTCATCAATATACACGTTATTTAAAATGCAAGGAGGTTAGAGGAATGCAATCTTTGCAACGGAACACCTGACTAGGTGACGCATGAGATGAAGAATATAGACCATGTTGAGACTAGGATGGAGAAGGCTCTGATCTTAACTACTCCTGTGATTTGAAGGGGGAGCTAAAACTTCGTTAGAAGTGACTTGGTAGGGAGGGCTTATAGAGCATGTTCAGATGCAGGTAAATCATCAGTGTGGTCTAGAAACATCTTAATGTGGGTGGGGGGGGGGGAATGGTTCTTACAGCCTAGCCCAAGTACTTGGATAATGGCTTTTCTTACTTGAGGTAGTTGTACTGGGAGAATTATGCTGTAGGATGTTGGCTTCAAATGGTGAAAAAAAAAGATGAGTTTTCGAAAATGAAAATGTTGATGGTTGAATGGGGTGAAACGAGAAAATGCAGAAAAATGAGAACAGGTGTATTTGTTTTATCTCTGTGTTTTAAGTCAATTTGATTAGCAAGGCAGTGAGGAAATTGGAAAGGAAAGGAATTAGAACAATAGCTTGAATTATTTGTGGTGAGCTGTATTTTGTGGGTTTCTTGATGGTATCTTGTATTTTGTTTAGTTATGTTAGCTGTAAAATTGAAGAAGGGAAGGAAAGACTCCACTTTAACTTGAGGGCCTTGCTTTGTTGGTAGCCATAAAGATAAAGAAATTGGTGAGTGGTCAACAAACTTTTTTCAGTAAGATGGCATGTATAGGGCTTTTCTTTTTGTATTTTGTTATTAAAAAAAATTGAATATGGGATTATCTTTAATTGGAACCATCTGTGTTCTGCCTTGTGAGAGCCAACTTCTAAATTTTTATCTGACCGGAAATGGATGAAACTTGTAATTTTTTGAATGGACATGGCATGTACCTTGCTCTGTCTCAATTTCTAGGGCCTTTTGGAGGGCACTAACTGTCTAAAGATAAGTCTCAATTCTTTTTGCAATATTGTAAAACAATGTTGAAACTGGAGTTCTGCTCCTAGTATGAAAGGAATGGAGTCTAATTTTAGATGCATATCAACTTAAATATTTGGGACGTGGCTTTGTTGGCAGTTGTGTTGGTGCTAGAATTCAGCTAAGAGAAGGTTTTTTCGTCTAGAATCCTTTTTTTCTTTGCTTTTGTTATTTATTTTTTTTTATCAAATGGGAATAAGAGTAAGAGTGACAGATTCCACATGGTTTTTTTTCTCTTTGACAGACCATTCAAATGCAGCAGCAGGCTGAGAGAGATGCTGCAATTGCCCGATTAGAACAAAGCCGGATAGTTCTTGCTATGAGATTGGCTGAACATCATGGTAAGAAGTCCAAAGTCATTGAAGAAGCTCTGGCATTTGTACGTGATGCAGGTCACTTTGTTTCACCTGAAAAACTTTTTGGTCATCCATATGGTCCATCTGGTGAGAAAGTTGTAGTTCATGAAGAGAAGAAGTCTAATATACTCATCAAAGTTCTCGTTTCAAGTTTTGATTTTGCAAAGAAATCCCTTAAATCGGATCAAATGGGTGGGATACTGGGAAATGCTGCTCTGGTTGCAGTTAGCATGATTGCATGGCTGCATCTGCATCAGGTAGCTTATAAGAACCATCCACAGAAGCGTGAAGATATCTACGGGAATGGAAATCCGAGACAAACTTCATGGCCGGAGGAATCATCACAAAATCGGTTGGATGTGTTGGCAGGCAGGGGTTGAGGCGAGAAATTGAATTCTGCAATGACGCAGGGGAATGCTGATCTGATTTTGAAAAAGTTTCGCTTTGTTGTCTTTCAAGCCTCTCCCACGAAAGTTTAAAAGGGTCTGGCAAACTAGTAAGGAATTAGGACAATCATGATTTTGCGAGTTGTAGATTGTTGTTGGAGCTACAACTGAGGCTATTAGAGTGTGATTTCTATTTTATAGTCGTTTCCTAACTTTTGGTCCTCTTTCCATTAGTTTTCTGGATTCTGTGTATATCTCAAACTTTTGGCCTATGGTAACAATCTGTACGTGAATACGTTTTTCTTGCATGCGCTTTTCGTATTGTTCCATCTCTCTTCAACTTGTTGTGAGTACTGACATTTGATTACTGTATTTTCTTGGGGAACTCATTATCGCTACGAAGTTGGCACTCTTTGACAAATTCCAATTCAGAAATCTAGGATTTTGTCAAATCTAAACAATCCTTTGTAACTGGGCCTCATACTTTCAAAACAATCTAAACTGTTGTGACGACTTTGGGTAGTGATTCAAGCAGATGGGGCAGGTTTTGTGAAATTTACATAGAGTAAGTAGAAAGAAGGCCCAGTACCTCCAAACAACAGCAGTAAGAAATAAGCGTACTGGGTCCACATAGAGTTGAATCGCGAGCTCGACAAAGTCGTGATTCTTGTGAATGTGACTTCTGAGTATGACATCAACTAGCACGGAGCCATATAACCACGTTTGTGTCAACCAAAATTTTCTGAGGAGCCACGTTTGTGTCAATTCTTTCTTTCTTAGCTGTCATGTTCAGACCACTTTTGGTGAAAACACAAAACATATGTGATTGGTGACAAAAATACTACAATCCTTACGCATGGGGAGAAAATATCAAAAATCACTATTTATTTAGGAAAGGAATGTCGGAAAGTTTTGTACCCCTTTTCTGCTTGCTTTTCACTCTGTCAATGTCTTCTTAATTTGGTTTGTTACCAAAAAAAAAAAAGTTAGAAGTTTGAACAATAATTAGCCCCATAATTAATTTTCAGCTCATGTCTAATCCCTAACTTTGACTTCCTATTGGATGTTGGGCGCATGACTCAAAAATCCCTGGCCTGGCCTGGCCAGGTACATGTAAAAGAAAACCGGATTCCCTTTTAGAAGGTGAAAGACAAGAAGAAATTAACATCCTTACCTTTTTGTTTCCCTCTTTAATTTACTATATTTTTTTCGTTTTTCAAATCACATGATCACATGAAATAGTCAAAAGAATATATGTATGTTTTCGATCATTGATTATTGTCAACTTTTCTTCCTTATTTGCATTCGATTAGCAAGTCATGTTACGCCCAACATATCCGCTGTTTGTTGTACAAAAATTGGATATATATGAAAGATTGTGTTTGGATGCGCGCCTTGAATAATGCATATATACCAATTAATTTATCGAATGATTAATATCTTTAGCTAGGGTCGAAAAGCTTAATGCCCTCTCTCTTTTTTTATACATAGATACATGACGTGCATGCATGCATGATATATATGCAATCATGCATGCACCCATGCAGGATAAAAGAGTGCTTCCAAGTGGATGCATGGGTACTATATATAGGATGGTCAAACCAACAAGTTGATTTTCAGACTGGACGGTGGTCACCATATATATAATGGGCAGGCATGCAGGTAGGTGATGATCAGGCCGATCGAGTGAGTCGACCTTTGATAAGATCCTTGAGCTGAAATGTTTATGATATAGTTTCCACCATATGTAAATCATGCATGCATGCATGCTAGCTCAATTTGGTGGACCATACAGATACATATTATATATATATATATATAGTATTGGTTTTATGTTATGCAAATTGGCCACACACACACACACACACACACACACACACATATATATATATATATATATATATATCTCCGATAGTGAGTGCATGGGTCCAAACCTTTTCCCTGAACTAAGCTCCGATAGATCTGACCTTTTGTGTTCTTTTTTTTTCTCTCTAATTTAATTTAATGGAATTTCATGTAACCTAGAAAACAATGACCAAAAACAACAAGCAACAAGTTGCTATGAATAGTGTGATATTCTTATTTCATATTGTAATTCAAAATCATTAGTTTTGTGTCATGAAAACCCATGTCAAGTGTAGATGTAAAATTTTGACTAGGACTAGGTGACTAAGTTGATAAGTTTGGATAGGATTAGGTGACTAAAATGATAGAGTTTATCATATCATTAAGTTGATAATTTTGGATAAATGTAAATTATTTATTGACTTTATCTATAACAATATTAAGTTTATCTATAACTATAAGGTATTAGAAGTTATTTAGATAAGTCATTTATGTGAAATTTGAGTCCACAAGGATCCGCACTTATCCAGAACAGAAGCTAATCTGAAATCTGTTACTGCAGAGAAGATATATAGCGAAATGTCAGCATTCCGTCAGTGACAAATACGCTCCGTCAGCAAAATCCTATTGAAATTAAAACTTCTTTCAGATTGTTTATTTAAATGATCCTATTGGTTAGGATTGATAGAGATTCAAATCTACATATTTTCTAGTCCATATTTTGGTTAGAGAATTCCTTGAAAAATTTTCATATTGTTTCTCTCAGAGAGTAGTATTTGAGTGTGAGGAAATTCTCTTGAAAATTTTCTAGCGTTTTGTCTCTCTTTTTGAGTCCGTTCATACTCTGTGTTGAAGTTGAGGTGATCGAGTTCAGCCAATAAAGTTCTAGGAGAAAAGCCAATGTTTGAAAATCGTCAGAAGTTCTGACTGCTACTGCAGTAGAAGACAAATGGGTTATTTATCTGGTCAAGTAAGAGTATCAATTGACAAAAGTTTCGTAATTGAGCTTTACTTGTAATTGATTTCAAATAATAAAATTGATTTTTCTGAGTTTGGTTGCCCCGTAGGGTTTTACCTTTAAAGAGTTATTTAAAGGGTTTCACTTCATAACCAAAATTGGTATTACACGCTTCGTTTATTTTATGTTATTGCTTAATTAATAAATTGATAGTATGCTTGACGACTAACCAATTTATTGAGTGAATTAATAGATATTTTCGCTGTGATACATGAGTACTTGGATAATTTCACCAAGATAATACAAAACCTTAACACATAAAATGGGATATATAGGCATATTGTGAGAGTATCCGTTGATGTAATGTGTCTTAGTGGTGTGGGGGACCAAATATGCAACAGCACAACGGAAGGGGCTCCGAAGTGGTGTCCCTGATCTTCATTAAATTGCATTGCAACAGTTCTTATAAGTTGGGTTGCACAGAGAGAGAGAGAGAGAGAGAGAGAGACAAAGACAGAGCGGCCACAACTTGGAATGCAGGCTATTGCAAGTTGCTAGCTGTTAGCTTACATCTTCCATCGTCAACTCAATTCCCCTCTGTTTTCTGCATAAAAAGCCTGCAATGTAGCCGTCTCACTCTCAGCAACAAGTGGCTCCCTCCCTTGTCTCCACCAACTACCTTTTCCGAAACCCATGTAAATTGTAAAATTCCAGCTAAAATATAATTAATTCTTTTACTCCCAAATCGAATTGGATTGACCTGCCAAGAGTTCTTTTTTTTTTTTTTTAAGAGAGATTTAAATTTTAAATTTTAATATTAATTTTTAATATAGTGTACAACA
This sequence comes from Juglans cinerea, assembly GCA_961763995.1. NCBI lineage: Eukaryota > Viridiplantae > Streptophyta > Magnoliopsida > Fagales > Juglandaceae > Juglans > Juglans cinerea. The sequence goes on along the minus strand of CAUIVZ010000011.1, from coordinate 1,075,187 downwards.
ATATGCCGAATTATAAATATAATATTTCAAACATAATTATCGATGATGAATAACAAAACTCTTTAGAAATTTATATTTTCAATTATGATGATATATATTTATAATTTTGTATAATTCTTTAAAATTTAAATTTGATATAAGTTATCTTATTGAAAATAAAATTATAAAAAAAGAAGAATACATGTGATTATTCTGTAACAACAATAGTACAGTAAGTAAAGTAAAAAAAAAAAAAAAAGGTACTGAATTAGGTATATATAATAAGATAGGCTATGAATAAAAGTTGTCCCTATAAATGAAGCATTTACGGTATAATTGTCAGTTCTTGCCAAAAGCAGATTGAGGACAGAAAATAATTAAGAAAGATAGTATTCCAACGTCCCTACGTAGTACTACTGCGTATTGATCACAATGTCATGATTTCTTATGGCACTTTATGACGAGCATGTGTTAAATGTAGCTACCAAATTTACGAGCAAACATATATATCACATTAAATAACATTAGTTTATTATAAAATTTTAGGACTGTAGACTTATTTGTTTTTTTTTTTTTTAATAATGGACCACCTTCCATTCATAATAGAAGACATATAAATTTAACTTAAAAACAAGTCAGTTACAACCGTTAATAGCTTCCCAACACACTTCCGTGACTGACATGGTCTAGTCCAGACGGCAGATCTCTAAAGACCTAAATCTAAGAGATCTGTCGTGCACAGTTCTATCCCCGACAGAGAGAACAGTAACCGAGTGACAAAATCCATACCCCGACTAAGCGGAGTAGGGTGCATCAACCTCATACACCGCCTAAGCGTAGAGGAGAGAACACTCCATTCGGACCAAGGTCCGAAGGCACAAATTTTTATATTTTTATTTTTCTAAAAAGTAAATACATGACACGAAATAAAATACAATGGGAAACTACTATGAAAACTGGAAAAAACAGTACTCCAATAGGCTGTTGTGGCGCGTGTACACGCGCCACTCAGGGAGGAAAAACCGTCAATCGATCTTGGAGGTTTCAGACTCACAGAACCTAGAGGCGTCGCGCGTAGTGTCGGCAGAGGGCCTCTCGGTGGCGCGTGGGAACCACTCGCCAAACGTCTATGAGAGCTTTAGGCAGCGCGTGGGAGCCACTCGTAGACTTACTTGGTTGAAGTTGTGGTATGCGTCTTCTTCGGGAGTAAAATATATATATATATATATATATATGTTACTATTCCCTTCTATTTTATTCACTTATTTTAACTTCTCATGTATTTTTTTAAAATTTTTTTCTTTTACTTACTAGTTAAAAAAATGACTATTAGTATATTGATATTTTTTTATATTTTTTAAAAATTTTTAGAAATGTTAAAAAAATTTGAATAAGAAAATAAAATTAAAAATTAAAAAAATGAATTTTGTCTGGGGCACGGTCAGCTGTCACTGTGGGCGTATCCTAGCAGCACTATATATATAAATTGGTAGCTAATAATATCTGGGAATTTATAATGCTGTGTCGGTCAATTTATACCCAAACAATGTAACTGAATATGCAATAAATATTATGGACAACCATATCAAAGCAGAAACTGTGCAAGTTAATGGACAATATAAATACCCATTAATGGAAGAGCTAAGATATTTACACAATATATTTCACAAGAGTTTTACTGTGTTCAAACAACTTTACGTACCAATCTGCGTACAAATATTATTGTCTTCATATTTTAAATTCAAATTAACATTGTTTTCAATAAAATCTACTTTCTAACCAATCATATTGAATAGGTGTACGTATTAGTACGCAGAATCGCTTACAATTAGATTTTTCCATTTCACAATACATGTTTTAAAGTGAAGGTATTTTTGTAAAGTGATGTAATTTTTATAAAGTATTTTACTAAATTATCATTCATTTTAAAATATTATTATGTAATGTATTGTGAAAAGTTATATGTGTTTATCATTTTTTTTAATAGAAATAACTCTGTCCGATGACCCCTTCATGGGTACCGATGTCATCCATCAAGAAGATATTATAAATACGGGAAAGAGCAATGCTATACAACCTCTCAACCTCCACACACCACATTTTTTAAATTTTTTTTTGAGTTTATTTTTTTTTAAAACTAATTCAATTCTTCTATTTAATATTCATATATTAAATTTTTTATAAAAAAAAATAATAATAAAAATTAAAAAATATTAGTGCTTGGAAATTATGTGAATAATAAGAGGTTGTATAGATTTTTTCTACGGGAAGGGAAAAGGGATGAAGTGGTCATGTGGATATCCTTCAGAAATGAAACCTATCGAAGTCAAAAGAATTAATACATTGTCTTATTAAAAACACTTTTGAGGATTTTCGTAAGATACAGCTCGGCACGATATGTCAATTTCATTGTAATAAATGTGGAATAAGTATTCTCAATTTCACTTAAGATGGATATTCTAAGTTGATAAAAGAAACTAATTTTTTTTTTAATAATATTGATCTTAGGGTATAAAAGTTTCGTGCTTTTTTTAAAAAAAGTACGTAAATGCGAGATCCACATGAAAAATTCAATTTTTTAATAGTAGTGTAAGATACAATTTTAGGATATGCAAGTCTCATGCTCTCCTTTTACAAAAAGTCGAGAAAAATAATTTTATCATGTGGATCCCTGATTTACTTACTTTTTTCAAAGAGAATGTGTAAGACTTATACATTTCAAGACTACAAATATTATTTCTCATTTTTTAATAGTGCATCTCATTTAAAAAAAAAATAGTATATAAGGTTTGTACACTCTATGACTATATCTAATATTACTCAATTTGTTTTCAATAAACAAATAATTAACGAATAAGAAAGATGGTACAAAGTGTTTTTTTTTTTCAGAAAATAATTTGAAACAAAAAAAAAATATATATATATATATATATATATATATATATATATATAATAGAGACTGGTTTTGTTTTTGGAAATGAAATTTCATCCTCATGATTGGTTGAAGTTATGAAATGAGATTCCGAAAAATTATGGGACACTAAGGAGTGGTTTGGATTCAAAGATGGGTTGAGATGGTTTGTGAATAGTATAATAAAAGTTGAATTATTTATTATATTTTGTATTAGAATTTGAGAAAGTTATTTTAGGATTTGAAAAAATTGAATTGTTTATTATATTTTGTGTGGAAATTTAGAAAAGTTGTAATGATGATATGAGATGAGTTGAGGTAGGTTTTGAATGCAAACGACTCCTAAAGGAAAGGAGTTGCATGCCGCATGGATTCTAAATTTTCACCTAATATCATGTTAAGAAATGATGTTGTAGTCATAAATGTATAAATATTGTACAATTACTTTCAAATAAATAAATAAATACGAGATCTATATGAAATAAATTAATTTTTTTAATTGTTGATTTCACTCTTTTTCGAAACAGCTGTACGATATTTACGCAGTCACTGTATATATGTAGCATTACTCATAGATGGAGTTTCAATTTACCATAATGTCGGCCACCATCTCGCATTAAATCACTATTCACTGACTTGAGCACCGTCGTTGTCAATTCCCCAACCGACGATTATCCGCTGCCCACCACCAAACGGGGACTTTTTCCGATCTCTACTGATCTCCAATGCATGCAAGTTCCTTAATTTATTTTGTACGGTTTCATTAAGACTAGAAATTATTAATCTTAATAATAAAGTACTCCAGGAATCCAGGTGGGAATTATTTACTTAATTGCTAATTATATTGCACGTTTTCTAAACCAAACTACAAACACATTTGGTTATACATATGAGATAAGATAAGATAAAAATTAAAAATTAAAAAAAATATTATTAAGATATTATTTTTTAATATTATTTTTATTTTGACTCAGTTATTAGACAACATAAAAATAAATATAATTTTGAATCGAATGGAATCGGTTCAAATCAATCAAAATCGGCTCAAATCGATCGATTGAAGTAGTTTAGTAAACGATTCAAAAAATTCATTAAAATCGATTCGGTTTCTTACCGATTCAATGTGAATCGGCCTGAATGGAACCTTTTTTTCGAGTCTTGATTCCAACATTAAATATAGCAAGGTTTACTTGCTATGTCTACATCTCTTAATTATAGAGTGATTTGGTTAGGAAACTATAAGAAATCATAATCTAGTTATCTATACTTTGAGGATGGCATGTTCTTGAGCAAAGTTTTTACCTAAAAATAATTCTTTTACCATCTTTAATTAGTTTTGGCATGGGATTAAGTAAAAAAAAAAAAAAAAAAAAAAAAATTAAGATACTTTCGCAAGCCTTTTTTAGGAATTTTGCTTTTAGATTTATTCAAACACATCTCTCTGCAATAAAGATCATCTTTCTTGGGGCTCAAAAAAAAAAAAAAAAAAAATCTTTCTTGGCACTTTTTTAAAATAGCACCTTAAAAAGTTGTCAACGCTTCTCTCTCAGTGCACAGTTGGCAATCTACAAAAAGCATGCAGTATCAGTACTTTACCTTGTGTCAGAACTTGTTCCACACCGATCTTGCCCAAACTAACTTGATTATATTTCATTTCAGTATTAATTAATTTGTAACTTTGCATTATTTGTTGTCAAACTCATTATCCCTAAATAATTAATACACAAATAATTAGTGCCTATCAGTACATGAGGAACCTTATATTATTTGATTTAGATGGAAAATACTCCAAAACCAAGAGATTGTGATTTAATTAAACAATCCCAATATGACATTTGAGCTCATAAAAAAAAGTTTACATACTAATTGCATTATCGACAAAATGTAAAGAAAAATACAATAACTGAATATTAAATAATAGCCGCTTAAAATAACATCACGCATATCAAGAATGATAAAATCAAGAACAAAGATCTACATGATCTCTCTTCCTCTCTAGTCTCTATATAAATATTTCATTGCATGTAGGTTTGGAGTGTGCCCCTTTAGTTCATAAACATTTGAATACCCCACAAGGTGGAATTACAAATCACCAGCCAGTGAAAAGAAAGGGCCCGGGATGGAAACATATATAGAACATTGAAAATGTCCACATTTTTTTTTTTTAATAACCTAAGGTATATAAAAGCGGCATGCATGGGACATACTGTCACATGACATGGGTCATGTAGCCCAAACCCACAATCCTATGTTTCCCCAATTTTAATGTCCTTAATTTTCCACCAACCGGCAGCGGCCACCATAAAACGACCCCTCCATTACTAACACAACCTAGAGATCACCCTGAAAGCTCCTTCCCTCCTAAAAAGCTATAATTTGCTTGTAGAGCTCGTACTCCATGAAGAGACTAGTCATAGTCGAATGGAATTAATCATCCCTTCTAAAGTCATGAGAACTAAAATACATGAGCATTTGAAGTACTACTTTGAAGCCATGTGTGCATGCACGTATGTTTTTCTTTGTTTTTCAGTCAAGGGTGATCCATCGAGGTGAATACGTGATATTATATATAGAGTAATGCTATATGCAGTCGTGGAATGCACAAACGTCGTGCAGTCGTTTTGAAAAAGAGTGAGGTCTACTATTAAAAAATTAATTTCTTTTCATGTGGGTCCCATATTTATTTATTTTTTTCAAAGCGATTGCACGGCGACTGCACACTCACGACTGCAAATATCATTTCTCTTATATATATTATAAGAAAATTATTTATTTTTTTAAAAAAATAATTATTTTTTTAAAATGAATATATTTTTATCATAAATAGTCGTGTTATACATAAATAATTTGTCATAATTATTTATTTTTCAGGGGAAAGGATAAACATGTTCGAGGGCGTGAGGGCAATATCGATAGTTTAAGAAAATCATAACAATAAATCAATTATTGTCTGGTTTTGAGACATAATGATGGGAACTTTGTCGTCATGTCATTCCTCTGCCTCTTTGAGTATTGGTTAAGCATGTTGTGTCACTGCAGATACATATCCTAAGAGTCTCACCAAAGTACTAAGAGCATTGTACAAAGTTTGGATAGAATCTTAATTTTTAACTATAATATTAATTTTTGACTAGGTGAGTCTATATTGAATTATTCATTATAAAGTTAAAATAATAATATAATATTTTATTTTTTATTTTTTTATTTGTAAATATAATTTATATATTTCTTAGATTTTCATGCTTTATAGAAATAATGTGTCTATTCTATCAATAAGTAGAAATAATGTACATGACATGCATGTTTTACCATTCAAAGAGAGAGGGAAGTGATGAAATAATTAAATATTACTTTCCATTATTAATAGTAGCTAGCCATATTTGGAGAGGACTTAAGATTTACTATTCATCAAGTCTTAAGTTTTGGACCATTGGCTAGTCTAATGTGGAGGCTTTTTCTCACATCTAACTAAAGTTTAGACTTGTATTGACATTTGACTAGTCCATTGCCAATGCTCTAAGAGATACAATATCCCTGTCCTGTGGCTGTGGTCCGTGGACCAATTATATATATACCTCTGCCCCTTATTGTTCTTGAACATTTCCTTTTTTGTTCATCACATTACGGTGAAAATAACACTTACCATAACATGAGTATCGTAGTACTTGTGCTACCCGAATGGACCTATGCATATATATATATATATATAGAGATAAGAGAAATTTTAGCTACAGTCGTGAGTGTATAAACGCTACGTAATGATTTTAAAAAAGTAAATATATACGGATCCACATAAAAAATATTAATTTTTTAATAGTAAATCTCATTCTTTTTCAAAACGACTGCATGACGCTTACACACTCCACGACTGCATGTAATATTACTCTTAAACAATTGTCTCACTTAACAAAATAAAACTTTTGTGAGCATTTTTAATGGTTTAGGAAATTAATTTGCATACAAATGCAAAATGGTTAATAATGTCTTTAATTAAAAATGACCATTCTATATAATAAAGTTTACCCAAAGTACGTACGTTTGTGCAATTAATAGTGGCCGGATTTTTACATTTAGAAAAGTATTATTCATCCATGTAAAGAAATTCTATTTTTTCTCTCTTTTTTAACTCTTTCTTTATTTTTCTCACAATTGTATTCTTTTTTTAAAAAGAATAAATAAATAATAAAAAATACTTAAATAATATATAAACTGATTTAGAGTACATTTGAGAATATTGCTCTTATAGATTAAGGTTTTCTTGCCAATGAAATCAAAATCCTTTCCGAAAATTAGTAGCTGACCAATTAAGGTCGGTGTTTATACGGAGAAAGGTCATGATGTAGATGGGGTGGGATCGATGTTGGCCTAGTCTCCTGAGTTGGTGATGAGTAATATTACATATAGTTGTAGGGTAAGCAAGTGTCGTCCAATCACTTTAAAAAATAGTAGAATTTAATATTAAAAATTATTTTTTTTTATGTGAGTTTCTTATTTATTCTTTTTTTTTTTAAAGATTGAGCGATATTTAGACACTCTACGACTATAAATATCATTGCTCGTTGGTGATATCTAACCCAAATTGCAGACAATCTAATTACAGTACCTCTAAATTTAGTTGCCCTTTTAACTTTGGAACTTCTTCTAAATTAGAGAGTTGCATGGCCGGTTGGCTTTTGAGCATTAAACCCCATGCATGCATCTCACCATATTTGCTTTTTCCGCTGCATTTCTATGTTCTCACCGGCAAAAACTTTTAGGTTCGCTTGAGAAAATATGGTTTTGGAGAAAAGCAAACTCAATTATGGGCATCCCAGTAATGCTATTTGACATTATTGTGGACATTCTGTCGGATTTTTTTTTTTCCTTTGCGAGAAAGTTAATCAGAATAATGTTATATATTCATCATTCAAATTATGATTATCTTTTCATTATTCTATGATGTGACATTAGATAATTAGATACTATTTATTATATTTCACTTGTGATCTTATCATCTAATACCACATCATAAGATGATGAGAAAATGAATGATGAATAAATTTTTTTTCAATTAATAATGGATGATTATTTTGCCTTGAAGATGGATGAAACAGTTCTATAGAGAAATGATACTTGCAGTTGTGAGTGTGTAAGCGCCGTGCAGTCGCTTTGAAAAAATTAAATAAATATGGGACCTATATGAAAAGAAATTAATTTTTTAATAGTAGATCCCATTCTTTTTCAAAGCGACTACACGATATTTGTGCATTCCATGACTGTATGCATCATTGCTCGATCAAATAATATCTGAGATGGGTAAATCCTGACTTCTTAACGCGCGTAAGTCATCTGAAAAATAATACTATATATTATATTTTTATCTTGTTTCTACTGAAGTATTGTTCACCGATACTCAATTAAATAAAATAGAAAAAAGAAAAAAGAAAAAAGAAAAAACACTGTCTAAAGAAGAATATTGAAAATTAATAAATATGAACCAAAAAGAAGAATAAACAGTGAAAAGAGCTTCATGTATGCATTTCCACTAATTTGCTAAAGTTATACACTCAGTAGTCTTACAAATACAGCAAGCGGCCTTAAGATAAGATAAGATAAGATACAAAAACAAAACTTCACTCTGTTTATACGTAATCTATATTTAAAACGATTACATAACTACTGCTCAATAGTCCATAATAAATATTAGAGTACAATTAAAAGTACCCGATACTTCTGGTTACAACCGGAACAAAATCTGCCGATAAATCGGCCAGCCAAAGGCGGCAACCACACTCATCCCTCTCTGTTCTCAACTCCATTAGAGGACCACAAGAGGGTCTGAACTCAACAAGATGTCTTGGAAATAATCGTCTCCTTGGTTCGGGTTCACCATTGATGAGGACCCGTAACTTTCGTTTCTGTTATCACCGAACAAGAGACCGAAATCGTCCATCGGGATATCTCTCGGCATCGGGTCTTCGAAAAGAAGCGACGGCTCGGAGTAGTTAAAGAGATCTTCGTAGCACGACGGAAACTCGAGCTGTAGATAATCGGCGATACCCGGGTCATCAGAGAGACTCATCTCGGCTTGACATTCTCGAAACACTTCCTCCCCATCTAGTTTTTCTCGTTTACACTTTCCCACTGGTTTCTTAATCGATTCTTGTTGCTGCTGCTGCTGCTGCTCTGGTTCTTGTTCTTTTTCTTGTTTTGGGGGTTGGATTTCTTCACTACATGAATGAGCTATGTAACGATGAAGAACAGACGTCGGAGAAGAGAGACTATGACTGTGACTTAGAGACTCGTCGCTCGAATCATCGCACGAGACAGAAGGCACATTTACTTCGGGCATGTCTTTCGGTGGCGGTGGACTGACAAAGTTGGTTGAAGCGTCCGGGCCTCGAAGCTTAATAGCCGCGTTATCGTAAACCATGGCAGCCTCCTCGGCAGTGTCGTAAGTCCCCAACCATAGCCGTACACGTCTCACGGGATCCCGAATCTCGGCCGCCCATTTACCCCAAGGCCGTTGTCGTACACCTCGAAACTTCCTACCGTTCGTCGGAGCTATTTTCGGTGGCCGCCGGCAAGTCGGTGACCCTCCGGCTGGTCGTTTTCGTGCTTTCGAAATGGCGTTGGTTTTGCAGCCGGACTCGATGTTGATCTCGTTGACGTACCTCTTCACACGTTGCCGGCCGAAGAAGAACACTACTTCGTCCTCCTCGTCACTGGACGAGTCCGTGGCGTCGGGGTCGGTCACCGAAATACGAACGACTCTCGGGGCATTTGGGTCTACAGCTTGTCGTTTCCGGTGGCCATCAGATACTACATGTCTCGGCTTTGTGAGCTTTTTGGTAACGTTTCGGTGCTCTGTGAATTTGATTGGGCATAGGATACCTTGGTCTTGGTCCATGCTTTTCCTTCCTCTCAGTATTAGTTGTCTCTCCTACGAGATTCTTTTCAATGAAAAAGAAGATAAAGATGTCAAAGAAAGCGAAAGAGCTGTGAACAAGAAGATTAGGGACAATTGTGATTGAGAAACCTGCCGCAAAGACATTAAAAAGGTGGATTTGAAACAAAAAGCGTCGAAAAAATACTGTTTAAATCTCGAAGCCCATCAAGAAAGAGAGAAAGATAGGAGAACAGAGGGAGAAAGAATTTCCCACCGAGGAAAATCACAGAGGGACTAATAAATATGCCTCTTAACAAGGCAATAAAGTCTATAGAGGAACTCAAGCAAAAGCAAGAAGGAAACAAATTAATAAGTGGCTGGATTCACCACTGAGCTGTATCTGCACTGCACAGAAAGTAGGAAGGAGCTTCTTTTGGTATCCGTTTGAGAAATATGTATGGAAATATGGCTGGACAATCACACATACCACCCAAAAGATCTCTCTCTGCTCTCTTGGAAACCAAGCAAAATCTGAAAGGAAGAAAAGAAAGGAGTTCGAGGAGGAGGTAATAGGTAAATATACCCTTTAATTTGCAAGTGTATGCGAGAAAAAGGCAAAGGTTTGAGAGTGAGGAAGCCGGGAGAGAGTGGAAACTGCTTTGTGCTTAACAAAAAGAAAGAAGAGTTGAGGTTGCCGTGGGAACCGAAACACTGAAATCGTTGTTTTTATATTCTAAATCCCAACATCAGCCGAAACTGCGAAGCCCAGAAATATCGATAGAGTTAGATACCAATCTGTCTATCTGGTCCAATGGGATCGCATCCGACGGTGCTGAGTCAGCATATGACTGGTCTCGGACATTGTGATATGCCACTCACGTGAAGCCCAAGATACCCGGCCCGGTCAATTTGAATGGAAGGTTGATTTGTGTTATAATTTTTTAAGGGTATTTCAGTTAATTCTCCTTTTTCTAATAATTAATTACTTATGTTTTTACAGCTAGAAGTAACGTGGCGGGCAACCTAGAATTCGACGCCGTTTATAATTCAGAGTTTTACGTGATACTGTAACCATAACTATAGAAGGTAAAAACGACCACTCATATGATTAAGATCACTCTTTATTCTACCCAACATATTTTATATATTTTGAAATTATTTTTTATTTTGTTTTATTTTTATTAAATTAATTGAATTGTTCTACTTATCATCAATTAATCAAAGTCTGAAGTCCTTTAGGTACGAGAAGATCTTATTATAAAAATAAATTTATAAATTAACGTAACTTTAAATTATATTATTATATTTACTATATAAAATAGATCTAACATATCATTTAAAATTATATCAATTTATAAATTTATTTTTATACAATCTTTCTAATGGTTGTGATCTTTTATATTGTAACATTGTAACTTTTTAACCATGCATATGGCTCGAGTCTTATATTTCTAAGAAAACATATGTGAAAAAACTTGAAAACAATTGCTTATATATAATGTGGAGTATATTAGAACCAATTTGATCTACCGGTGATCAGAGATGTGATGATGCACACGTTTCTCATGGTGAACGACGTCGCAGACAATAGACATAACCAGCTTCAACAGTGGGCCCCGGAAAAGCGTGTGTGTATATATATATATATATATATGATCATCATTAATCAGGATCCTCATGGCGTAGACGGTAGATCGACCTCCGCGGCTTGATGTGAAGTGGCTTTGAATTTTTCTTAAGACACTAAATCCAAGAGATTAATTAAAACACGTGATTTTTGGTACATGCTGCATATATGTTCGATAAAGCTAAATTGATGCATGTATATAGTTTGGTCCGTCTTATCATTATTGCCAAGACGTTAGAACTTCTCATTTAAAATCCAATTATTTGTGCATGGCCATCAGGCCATATACTTACTTTAATTTAAGCATGCATGCAGTAAAATTGAATGTTTCCAACTCATTATTATTTTTATTTTTTATTTTTTGAGAGAGAGAGATCAGGGGTTCCAACTCATAATTTAATTATAGAAGAATACTTTAATAATTTGGCTAAGTCACTTTTGTCTCTCTTTTTATTTTTTCTTTTTGGGACAGGTATGTAGGGCTACAACTCGATCCACCGATGGCTGATTTGGAGCCGACCCGAACCGTCCTGTCAACCAGGTAAGGTGGAGCTGAATCGACCCGACCCGCAATATTGCGGGTCGGGTCGAAAACTGGACGGTGGGTTTCTTCTTTTTTTTTTCTTCTTCTTCTTCTTCGATCTCCACCATTCGCTTGCCCAGGAACTCGACGGGCCACAGTCCTACGGCTATAGACCCCTCACCACTCTCAATCTCTCCATTACCAAATCGCCGGACCCTCCATCAGGTTCCAAATCCGGTAACTCCAATATCATTCCAAATTGGGTCGATGGGCGAATTCGGAGCTCCAAAACCATCGGAACCCTCGAGACCACAGCGCAAGTTCACCCCCAGCTCTTTACTTGGACCCTAATTACCAAAGCTATCGAGAGTTACGGCGTGGAGGTGGTAATAAAAAAATGGAGGTTCTTGTGCGCTTGCTTCTAGCCTTAGCTGGAACAGGAGTCTTGAAACACTGCTTTACCAGTTCTGGTTCCGGCCCTTCGTTCTTACCCAACTTTACCGAGTTAAAATTCTTCAAACAGAGAGAGCTAGAAACCTCATTGAGTGCGACCACGATCTCAAGATCAAAAAGAAAGCAGAGCTTAAATGTCAGTTATGCTCTTTCTCTGGCAAGGAGAAGACGCTGGGGGGGGGGGGGGGCTAGGGTTTGATATAGAAGTAATAGACGGGTTCCACCGACATTCATCGGGTTCGATAGTTTTGAAACCGACTGTTATGTTAGCCCGACTTTATCGGGTTGGAACTACTCGGGCTGCATGGGTTCATCGACCCATCGGGCTTCTTGCTCAGGCCTACAGGTATGTACATACATTGTTCAAATTAATAGGGCATATATATAAAAATATTACCTCCATAAATAGCAAGTTTGTGATAATTTATTAGTAAGATATTAGTTAAACTTAAATTGGTTCACATTATATAATAATTAATATTCATCGATAGACAAGAAGCTAGCGATCATATATAATGTGTCTAAGAGCATTGGCAATGGTCAAGTTCAAATTTTGACTAAAACTTGAGATTCAAAATCTCTGAAAAGGTTAATCCACATTAGACTAGTCATTTTAAAGTCAAAATAATAATAATAATACAATATTATATATTTTAATAATTTTTTTTTATAGTTTACAAATGCACTCCATATATTAATTAATAATTTAAATTTTATAGTCCAAATAAATTATTTAACACGGTAACTACCTCACTCTCTCATGTCCTGTTTTATTTCTTTTGATGATGAAATTTTGTTTGTTCTATTCTGCTGGTGAGGGCCATGGAAGAAGAACGGAAGATAAATGAAGAAGAAAGGAAAAGAAAGGGAAGGAAGGGATAGAGGAGTGAATGAGAAAAGTGATAATACTTTTTAATAAAATATTTTTTTGGTTGGTAAATAGTTAATTCACCAAATATGACTTTAGTTTTTTATTTACTGTAACTCATAACTTGACTTGAAGTGATTTAGTTAGTCTAATGCCAGTGCTCATAACTGATCAACTAGCTAGCTATATGTGCGTGCCCCTGCCTATATATGCCATTGATGATCAATATATAATATCAACGGCACGCATGGTGAACTGTTAAAAAATATAGGTACGGAAGGTATATTTCAATTAAACATTGGTTTTAACCCATGATATTGCGCGCATATATGTAGGCCGTTTATAGGCCAAGATCGATGGATGATGAAATTTCTCTACAACATGCATGGACCAAAAAATTGCTGTAAAAGTTCAGTAATATGATCTTTACCATTAATTAAATTGGATGCATGCATGGTTCTTGCAGGTTACTCTTTAAAAAAAAAGGTACTTACCCTACAATTACTAGAAATGAATGGAGTACGTACGTACGTTGTAGAGACGTTATAATGCGTTAATGTCTGCATTCGGACCATCAAATTGTCCGTATATATCAATTTGCACGCCGTTCTGAAATGCTCCATGGATCGAATAAGCTGGATTAGTTAATTAAGATGGATTGAACTTCCAAAAGAGAAAATGCAATCCATATATATATATATATATATATAACAATGACGACAGCTAGGGTTGCATATATGGTGTTTGTATTATATATTTAAGACAGCCATGCACGGTCGATCGAGAGAGAGAGAGAGATTGTAATTTGAAATTGAAGCAATAATCCCTCAAACGGAGCATGAAACAAAGAAGCCGACTTGCTTATTCATATTGAATATCAAATAATTAAATTGTCAAAATATATATATAAATATATAGAACCATAGCTAAAGAATATTTCAACGGCTTTCATCTGTCTAAACATCATGCATATATAATAATTAGGACTAATTATTATGTACGTGGTACGTACCCAATGATTGGTTGTTATGCTCTCATCATCACAATTAGGTGTATATATTTTTTATATGTATTTTGGAAAATACATACAAAGTAATAAGCATTTTGCAGCCAACAAAATTAGTACTTGTCATGCGTGTGTGTCTCTATATATATATATATATATATATAAATAAAAGTGCTATTTGTCCATACATACATATATATACTATAATACATACATATATACATAGTATACATACATACATATATATATATATATATATGTATACATACATACATACGTATGTATATATGTATGTTAATGATACGTATATAACTATTTTTACAACATTTTATATAAGAGAAATAATAGTTGCAGTAGTGAGTGTGCAAGTGTCGTGCAATCACTTTTAAAAAAGTGAATGAAAACGGGACCCACATGAAAAAAAATTAAATTTTTAATAGTGGACCCACTCTTTTTCAAAGCGACTGCATGGCACTTGCGGACCCTACGACTGTATGTAACATTACTCTATATATATATATATATATATATATATATATGTACATGGAGCTAATTAATTATGTATGTATATGTGATAGTGGTCTCGAATACATCAATTATGTCTTTGTACCATTTCGCGTGTCGACATATATATATTGTCATTGAGGGAATTAAGTGAATGATGATAATACAAAAAAGACAGGTAAGGAAAATACAACGAATTCGACAAAGCAGCGGGTGGTTTCTAACCCAAACAATTTTTATGTTTGTTTTATATATATTTAATATTAATATGTAATCTTTTTTGGTACTAATTATATATATTAAGTAGGGATGGAGTCAATATTATTACATGATGCAGATCATCATGCATCAATTAAGTATATACTGATCCAAATTAAGATACTTATAATTGTTCCATTCTAATTTTCTATTAATTTATTATATATACATGAATCATAATGTACGTTTAATTAGTAGAATCTGACTGCTTGTTGGCCGTGGAGGCTTTGCTGCAAAACAGTATGGGGGGATCAATGTTAGGACTGTTACACAGACATTAACGTCGTTTGGGTACCAATAGTAGTTTCTCAGGTATTCTCAGAATATTTCATTACTATTCATTACTTTATTATTACTTTTCACTTACTTTTTATTACTATTCATTACTTTTCACAACTATTCAATGTTCTATTATTATTTTTTCATTACTTTTTCACAACTCTTTTCAACCACAAACCTAAGAGTACAAGTTTTGTTTATGCTCATAGCTAGAGAAGGTAATATGGCAACACATAGGCTACTCGCAATGCAAAAAATGTGGATAACATTGGTATGTGGTGGAATTGTATTCTAGATTTTCTTTCTCAATTCTTTTGGCTTGATAAATGTCTGTAATATTATTTTATTAATGAAACTTTGTTTTCTTATAAAATAAATAAATAAAATTAGTCTCCCTAGCTAGCTCTCTATCATCAAATATATATACAAGTTAATTAATTACTTGATACCAAGACCTACGTACCTAGCTAGATGTCTTGGGTTGGGGCCAAGACAAAAATCAATATTGTCAATGTATGCATGCATGCATGGTTAGTTTTAGCCAAGAAAACTGCATGCATGCATGCAAGCTGAGACATTAATGAGAGACAAAAATTAAGAGAGCAATGGAATTAATACATATGATCCCATGAATATATAGTACTCCTACTATATTAGTATATACTTAAACATTCCAGCCATCTGCAGGGCAATATTGCTGATACTGCAAAATCATTTTTCCTTTTTTGGGCCAAAGGAGCCAAGCCATGCATATATATATATATATATATATATATAGTAATCCCTATATATATAGTAATCTCATGATTAGGGCCGCGTTTGGATGTTGAGCTGAGTTCAACTGAGTTGAGTTATTTATGAATAGTAGAAAGTTGAGTAGTGGAGAGAGTTATATGGAGCCTATCTAAACTGAGTTTAAAGTGTGTTTGGATGTTAAGATGAGATTATTATTTTTATGGAAAATTGAAAAAGGTTGTGGATCCCACGTATAAAAATGTTTTAAGTTGAAAAAAGTCGTGAGTTCCACGTGTAAGAAGGTTTTGAGTTAGGATGAGTTTAGTAATTTGAGAGTTGAGTGTTTGGATATTAGACTCAACTTAAAATTAGACTGAGCTCAACTGAGTTTGAAAACTAAATGCACCCTAATAAGCTTCTCTAGTTTGAAGCAAATGATGTTGGTCTCTCTCTCTCTCTGCCCCACAATTCTAACCAGGCTGCATGCACTATCTATTATAAGCATTATGTTGAGAAAGGGAAAACAATTAAACATGCATTTTCTCTTTCACCATTGCAGTGAAAATAGTTACCAAACTAACTATTTGAATACTAGTCATGATCATCAACACATCTATTTTCATTTCTATTTAAACGGCAAACTGCATGCAGCATTCTTCAGGGCACGCCCATCCATCATTCTTGCCCATTAGTTTAATATATATATATATATATATATATATATATATATATATATAGGTATCTGCATATATGCATGCCCCTTGGCACGTTAATATATATATTTATAGCAGTTTTACTTGACAAGGTGGAAGAGTCATGTATATATATATATATATAGCACGGTACTCATGATTACTCAAATTAATTCATGCCTGCTCAGCAAAATGGTTCCAATTAAAACATGTAAATTACTAAATATTGAAGAGCTAGCTAGCTAGATCAGGACGTGCAGGAATCATCCATCTCATGATCTGATCAAGTTTTCAGAGAGCAGCAGCACTACTTGGACGTACGTACGTGTATACTACTTATATTAATTAGCATCGAATATCAGATACGCCTGTACTTGATCTTATAATATTTACTCAATTTAGTAATTAATCCTCCTTTTAATTAATGACCAACAACACTACTCGATCAGGGCATGATTTAGAAAAGCAAAATATCTTTCTTTCTTTGTTTTTTTTTTTTTTGGTCTCCGACATGTCCAGTGTCTAATATAATTTATAAACAAACACATATATTCAAGTATATCTTACGGTATCTTGGAAAGGCCTATGGATACATTAACTGGCCTCTAAAAGGAGCTTTGTCCCGAGACTTGATGACAGATCAGTATGACCGGCTAAGTCGGTCCAACCGACTGATCACACATGAATCACCTTTTGAAAATCGGTGACCGGCGCACCGTTCAAGCTCTCTCGACGACAGTAGAAGTGGCACGTGTACTTTCCCATGTGGGGGGTGATGTGGCACTGACTGGAAACTCATGAAGTATTATTAATATATGTGAATAATTCAGGAGATGATTGTATATTCAATGCATGGAGTCAGCAGCTTGTGTTTTGCTAATTCATTTGGAATCCATCCATAAAGCTCTCATGGAACTCTTAAAAATTGCAACTTTTTGGTGCCTAAAAAAGCGGGATGTGTACGTTAATGTTGATGTTTTATATAATGTTTTGGCTTGGAGATTGAAGAAATTAATATGAGTGAGTTTGGTTAGGATGTTTTATTTTTAAACACGTACAAAAATAATCTCATATTTTTATATTTGTTAAAATTTGATCGTTTATATAATGTGAAATGATTGTTAAGTATCTCATATTAATTTATACGAAATAAATACTTTCATTTCAAGTGGAATAGGAGATAATATTTTGAGAATTAAATAGGAAAAAGAAAAAGAAATTCAAATTAGCATCGATCGATTTCGATTTCGGACCGTCATTAGGAAATTAAAGTAATTAAGAAGACATGTACTGCAGCTCAGTGACCAGTTTGCAGCCAATGAGTGAGGACTTGACAATTCGCCACATAATTAAAATCCCACAAAGACTGATTGAAATTGGATATTCAGCCTTTGTTGTTTCAGTAGAGACAAGGCCTCTAATTCGGATTTTTTTAATAAACCTGATTTTAAGGGACCATGTCATGCGCTTCCCCCACTCGTGGGCACGACCTGATCTTAATTTGCTATATTCAGAAAGAATAATAATAATGATCTTAATTTGCTATATTCAGAAAGAATAATAATAATAATAACAGTAAACATAATGCAGGCATCGTACCTAGACATTTTTAATTTTATGTTTTCCAAGTAAAGCTGTCACGGGTTTTTACTTTTTTTTTTCTATTTTTTTTTTTTAATAATAGCTTGATCATATCCTTGATAATCTTAAATAATAATAATACTGTTCCAATTCAGATGAATGGAACTCAAACTTCCACTCTTTCTATACCACCATATATATACTCTAAAACACAAGCTGACTGAGGAAATAATAAACTTATAATTCAGGGACCGTTAAGGACTGCATGGGTTTGATAGAATAAACATGAGATATCATATATATATATATATATATATATATTTCCACAATGCATATATGGTAGATATAAACCCATAATTTCTTGTCCATGTGATCAACTTAATTAGAACTCCTTTCTGCTCCATAGCTCATTGTCCAAACTCCGAAGGACATTTTGCCTTCTATGGGCATGCAACCCGTTGTTCGTGTGTTCATGTACGTTTTACTCATAATCCCATTTTATTCCGTTCCATTCATTTCCTTAAATATTTTTGTTCGATTTCGTTCCATTCCTTTGTAAACTCTTTGAGAGAGAAGAACATATAATATATTGAAATACCCATAAAAAAGAATAAAGTAGCTGGAGATCAGTTAAGAAGTGCGTTTTATATATGGACACAATGAATTAATGAGAAGTGTGTTAGCTCACAGTTGCAAGTCTACCAAAGGAAACAATATAAAAGTTTATCTCAATTATTCAGAATTGGATTGGTTATGGAAATGATAAAACTCGATGTAATTTTATTATATGACACGTTTTGAGATGATCGCTTCCGTGCCTTGACTCGCATCATACAGTTCTCTCTCTTTACAATTTTCTGATTTCTAAGCAATAAAAGGAAGAGAGACATATCTCCACCCCAAATTCTCTGGCAGGGAACAAATCCTAAAACCAACTTGTCTCAATTCTTTTCAGCCAATACCATTCCAATGGAATCACTGGAACAGTAGTAACAGGGAAGTTCTTCCTCTACTGATTGAAAGAGAACGCATGACTTCCAACATAAAACAAAAACAGGAAGCCATAATTGTAATGCAGTCCTAAAAAGGATCCCGGGCCACAACGTTAATACGGACACATTCCATTGTTCTAAAGATCAAATTATCCATACAAACAACAAGACAGGACCATGTGTTTCTTTCTTCTTTAACTGTGGACATGTTCTGAACCTCATCTCTTTGGTTCAGTTTAGGATAGAAGAGACAACAAACATTGATACATAGGCTGAAATTCAGTAAAAGGAAAAGTGCCCTCCCCCTCACATACCCCAACTTGTTTAGCCCATAGCATACTTCTGAGTCCAGCTCCGAGCAGTTGTTTCATATTTATTCCTATCCGTCTTATACATGTGAGCAATCTCCGGAACCAAAGGATCGTCGGGATTTGGGTCCGTCAACAGAGAACAGATTGAAAGCAACACCTAAAGATGAAAACAGTAAATAGATTTAAATGCTAAAAAATAATTTACTTGCAACTTGAGTGAGTGACAAACTTAATAGAGGGATGCTTCAAATAGTTCCCAAACAGAGAATACAAGTGTGGGCTGACTTCCAAGATGTCTATTAGCATGTTTCTTATAATTCATCAGAAAGCACAAACTTCTTTGTATAAGTTTCATCGGGAAGCGAACACAGCACATGTTTCACATAGGTATTGTCATTCACAGAAATTATTTCAGGCTTCTACCAGCCTCTCAGTATAGTAGTATTTTGAAATTAATCTTTTTCTCTTCTACACAAGTGAGAGAGAGATGGAGACGTGGCTGGGTATATCCTTTGTGTTGCAATTCATAATTCAATTTATTGACGATGTTAGAGACGATGATTCTCTGTCATAAACCATCATGAGTTTGCAAAAATTTCATTTAGAATACTATTTCTGCAGAAAGCTTGCATGATACTAACCAGAAATATTTAATTTCATGGATAAAGTATTTTTTCGCACTATATTGGTCCTTTCAAGATTACAGGGCAAAAACCTTGGAGATGGTTAAAGCAGGACTCCATTGCTCCTTCAAGATGTCAAGGCAAATGCTCCCATTACTGTTTATATTAGGGTGAAACACCTTCGTTCTGAATGCTACCTGCAAGATCCACAATTTGTTTTAGAGAGAGAGAAAGAGGTGTCAATGATTGAACATCCTTTATAGTACAGAATTAGAAAAAAAAAAATTTATAGGTAATTTTTTTGATAGAAGAAAATAGGCATAGCCCAAGTACACGGGAGGTATACAAAGCAAACACCTAGATAAAAGTCAGGAACTAGTAATGGATACAAGAAAATCATGAAAACTATCCCCATTGAAATCAATGACAGTAGCACAAAAAAATAAAGTGTTGAAGAAGAATCTCTTAAGCTCGTCCGAGGAAGAATCTCTAGAAGTAAAAACCAATATTGGCATGCTTGTTTGATTGTATTAAATATAAATCCCAAAATTTATTAACTAAGATTGGACCATTTTTTGAACAAGACCAGATATATATTGTCTTTCAATAACATATAAAGATTGACCCAATCACACCATCACCGAGATTAAACAATCAAGGTGGGTTTGGATACACAAACCTATCTCATCTCATCTATCTCATCATTACAACTTTCTCAAATTCTCATACAAAAATATAATAAACAATTCAACTTTTTCAAATTTCAACATAAAAATAATACTAAAAAATTATATTTAACAATATTTTATTCAACTTTCAACAAAACATCTCATCCCATCTCATCTGAACTCTCTATCCAAACCCACCCTCAGAGTTGTACACAGCTAAAAACAGTATAAACATATATAAATTACAGATTAAATATTATCGTGCAGGAATAATTTCAAATGCAAGCATAATGCACGTCAAAAAAAATACCTTGGGTGGCTTGAAGGGATAGTCCGGAGGGAAATGGATAGTCACTAGGAAAACACCTCCGGCGTAAGGACTGTCTGGAGGACCCATAATTGTTGCTTGCCAGTGAAACATGTCTTCAGCAACAGGGCCTGCAACATCACTACCATGAGATGAGAAACAAAAATACAAATACAATATATAAAGAAAAGTACAAGGAAAATTACATATTGTCCCTCAAATTACCACTCCTTTTGCAATATATGACCTCCACACTACCAAAGTCGTCACTTCTTTTCATCCATCTTAATGCTTGGATTTTAAAGGAGGAGAAATTGCAAACGGAGTCGTAGTTTACGAGGGTAAGTGTAGTTTGTCCAAATTAAAAAGTAATGAGGATATTGCATCTGGATCTGTACATATTGCTTACAAGAAGATATATTAACTTGAAAAATGAAGTAAACTCAACTGGGAAATCAATAACAAAATGGGGAACCAAAAAGGTGATAATAAAGTTGCTGGTGTAATAATAGATTAGGAGTTTCATTCAGTTAAAAGCATTGAGCTGAAAAGGAATTTTTTCCTTCCAAATCCTATATATGTGGAGCATAATTTCCAACCCAAATCCAGCCAGTTCAAGAAACATTCATGCCTTGACCACACAAGGTGACTCAAGCTGTGAAGAAGCTAGATGTGTCAGTCCAAACAATAGACTGGTAGCATGGCCTTTTAAATAAATTTAAGAGTTAATCTTATAACCGGTCTGACCTACATCTATTAAAAAGCAGCCTCCCAATAAATTGATGCCACATATACTTCCCATCTAAACTATAATGGAGCCGCACAACAGCAAATCCCAATCCCCTCTCACACTCAGATCTCCCCCTTTCAGCTTTGGTCCCTCACATCTCTTCGTCTCCCTCACAACCTTCGGTGGCCCATCCCAGCCCCTCGTCCACCTGAGATTCCTTCGTCGGCGAGAAATCGGAGCTCTATCTCCTCTGATTTTTGGAGATTCTCCTCATGAGCTCGCCGCTTCAAATTTTTGTTAACTTTTTTTGTTTGATAAAAGCTCTGATTTTCTCACTCGCTTCGTTATTTTTGGAAACTTCAAGTAAATTTGTTTCTCTCTATTTTGCTTCAGTTGACGTGTTTTTTCTTTAGTAGTCTACGCCATTTTGGCTGAATAAGCAAGCCTCTGTTTGCTTCTTGAGAAAATGATGGGGAAGGAATTAATCAGGTATTTATTTTTATACATTTAAAATTAAAGATGCTTCACATGGGGGGAGAGAGAGTAGAATATTTGGAAGATTGATGATGCAGGTTTAGTATGGAATAGGAATTTTATAAGGTCATGAGGCGGCCATCAAATTAAAAAGAAGAATTAAGTTAATTTTAGGAGGAACAAACCTTGAGCCATTTGCCAGCTTGAGCCACAGCTAAAGGGTTTCATGAGTTGCACCGAAAAGCTGGAGAATAATAGACATAGAGAAGTTTCAGTTGGACCAAATTAAAAGGGAGAATGGATTTTTGCAGGTTCGGTTTTCACATGCAGCCACGGCCATGGATGGATCAAGGAGAGTAGCGATGCCTTCAACTTTTCAGGACTAGTCCACTTTGGAACTTCAAATTACTGACTTTTGGGTTTTGGGTTCTGGTGTGATAAGCTTCATCATGCTTAGAATGGATTTGCTGATGTGGCAGATTTTTATTGTAGGTTGTTAAGGCCAAAAAAGCAGCCGGACCGCTCCAAAGGGTTCTGTAAATTTAAATCTGTCATCAGCATCACACTGAGATTTATATTTTCAATAGAAAACAGTCCATCCGAGCATGCTTCTCTCTCTCCCAGCTCCATTCATGGGTTATCATCATTCTACCTCTTTGTCTAACTCCAAACTAGGATTCCCAACTCATTGAAAACATCATCATTGGCGTACACAATAGAGCGCGAACTTTGTTCGGTACAAGAATCCAAGCTGTTCTCTATAAACCAACATACCCAGCCCTTAACTAGAAAGAAATTTTTACAGGAAAAACAAACTCTTTGATACCCACTCATTTCCTTTTCTGATAGTTACTAGTGTTTGGCATACATCACCACTTTGATGGCCATTCCAAAGCCATCCGTGAGCCATATCATATTGAAGGGGCACTTTAGTTAGAAAATAGTTGAGTGCTATATTAATATTCATGATTTTTAACTTTTATAAAATTTCCACACATTAAAATATATTTTGTTGTCAATCGTGAAACGTCACATTTTCTATTTTCAAAAAACGCCTGTAAGAAGCTTCTTTGTTTTCTCTTATCACATATTTTCTTTCTATTTTAAACTTCACTTTCTCTATATTAAGCCGCGTGACCATTATTAATATTAGTAATGATGATATGCAAAAAACAAATTGACATTTCCTACCTAAAAGGTAAAATTTACTGCTAAGGGTATGTTTCACCCCAAAAAAATAGACTAAACAAATGCATGTACAGATACTTATTGCTACATGATCAATGATATAAGTTCAATTGCCTTGCAACAAACTTTACACATAAATTATTCAGTTCAATTTACACTAGGACATAAATTTCGACTTTCTTAAGGCAAATCAAGCAAAAATTAATCTCTCCATATGTAATGCCCCAATGGAAGGCCCAAACCACATGACCTATACTCCAAAAGAACTAGTCAATGATACAATTGGAACCCCATTGGAACCTTATAAAGAGTAAGAATTTCTCCTTCCCAAGCAATGTGAAATCTCATTCATCACCTACTATTATCCTTATCATATGGGGTATCACAATCTTCCCCCCTTAAATTTTCGACGTCCTCGTCGGGCCTGTCCGTTATAGGTGGCACAGCTCAAGTCCCACATTTTTTATTGGGATAGACTCTGATACAATTTGTAACGCCCAATGGAAGGCCCAAACCACATGGCCTATACTCCAAAAGGACTAGTCAATGATACAATTGGAGCCCATTAAAACCTTATAAAGAGCAAGAACTTCTCATTCCAAAGCAATGTGGGATCTCATTCACCACCTACCTTTATCCTTATCATATGGGGTATCACAATATACTTTGGAGCGGCACCCAAAACAAGGATCCTGGAAATAGTGCCAAGGCATGTTCTGATCGGATAATCAGAGTGACAAATGCACACTAACTTTTTCTTTGAGAATTTTTTTCCTTTAGAGCATTCTGGTGTTTAAAAACAAAGCATGTACATGTACTACCAAAAAAATGGTTTTGAGAATTCCTTGAAATCAACCCGCTCTTCAAAAATGCAAGTTTTATGTTAAATTATGTCCCACCAAAAAGGATACAGATTTCCTCAAAGCACATCAACAATTCAACATTCATAATAGCTGAAATATCTGTAAAATGTACATGTAAGCCCGTGATTTATTTAAGTCTATAATGTCATGCACGACATCTGATAAGAATCTTGCATGAACTTCAAAATATACTAAATCCAAGGTCAACGCCAAAAGAAATACAATTTAGTACGACTATGACATCAGCTAGACATGTCTGAGGTTGAAAACAACATATCTTCCACTTAATAATGAAGAGAGACGGTTTCTACCTTAAACAGTGTCCCAGGTCCATTTCCTTATTGTCCCTTATTTCATCGAAATCTCATAATATTGAAACTACTTCAAAAGCCAGAGGCCTCAAGTTCATAGATTAGACAAGTGGAACACAAAGATCTAAACATGATGAAGCAATGAGCCCACAATGAATCAACGACGAATCGTGGGACATTTGGAAGGCAAACAAAATAAGATTCTACATCCATACCAGATCATGCACCATGCGTGATTTCCATTTTTATCCACGTCAACCAGAATTAAAAAGTAAAAAAAAAAAAAAATACATACATCTACGCGTATAGTAAGAAAGTTTAAGAATAAAATAGAAATTGAAATGAAAATTTGGGATCGGACAACGACACGCAGATACCTTTGAAATGAACGAAAGAAATTAAGAAATAGATTAAGAAATTACGACAGAGAACAAGGAAACAAAGCCAGAGACGAATAAAAATTCTGAAATAAAAAAGAGATGAATGCGATGGCCAGAGACGTGGTGGTGTTAAAGAGAGTACCAGCGCTGCAAGAAGTAGGAGGATCTTTCTGCAAATCCTTGAGTTCCTTCAAGATCCGCTTCGAAGCCATGGATAAAAGCCCTAATTTAAAAGAGAAGAGGGGAAAAAAAAAATCCTCAGTCTCCTAAGATGAAAACACGAGAACCCCAAAACCGGAGACACACCCTGAGCTTGCAACAATAAAAAGATGGCCTATACATACACAGATATGGAGATGTATAAATAGAAAGAGAGATCGTACCTAGAGAGATGGAGAGGGATCCTCGCTTTGGGGTAGTGTAGGTTTCGGGTTCGTATGGGGGGGGTTCCTTCGGGGGAGGGACTAGGAGAGGAAACAGAGAGAGAGAGAGAGAGAGAGAGAGGAAAGTGGAGGACGGGTGAGGTGGTGACTTTAAAAGCCGGCTCTCTCTGATTGGTTAAAAATGCCAATTCCCTTTAACACCCCCCGTATTGAAGTGGGTCCGTCTTGGCGTTTTCTGTACGAAATGCTTTTTCTCCACTTTTGGTTCTTGACGCCGAAAGTTGGAATCAATTCATCTGGATACAACCGCAGGCGCCGAACCGGCTAGCTGATATTTTATTAAAATTATAAAAAAAATTAAAAAATTAAAAAAGTACGGAAAACGAACGAAATATATAAAGGAGGAGAATTAAAATGTGTGTGTCTTCTCATTGTGGTCGTTCGTTCCTTGAGCAAAACCAAAGAGTTCCTATGAAGTTGAAGCATTCCGTCCTTGGTCACTGTCGTGGGTGAAAGATTTTGGTTGTTGCGGTTGTCGTCGTCACATAAGGCTCTGAAGTGATGCATCCTCCAGGTTGTGGCTGTGCATGGCTGAGAGAAAGTGTTTAGTACCTGTTCAGCTTACTCTATTCTTAGTTATGAAAACAGAGGATGGTTGGGGAGTGAGCGGAGACAGGTGGTACTAGGTTGTCCATGGAGGCTGTGCCGAGTGTGGTTTTTTTTTTTTTTCTTCTTCCTGTGAGCCACAGCGGCCAAGTCTTCTCATCAACGTGAGTCTTCAATGACGTTGGCTAATGGTGGTTGTCATGGTTTAGTGGTGCTACGACTTGGAGCAGTAGCGAGCAGAGGAAGCGTTGCTAGCGGCTTGCCATGGGAATGAAACGGCTTACGGCAGTGCATGTTTATGACGAGCGGCAAGTGCATGCTCTATTTTAGGTCATATAAAACAGAGGCTCTCGTGGCTCAACGTTCATGCGCAAGGGAAGTCTGGAGCGTTCTCTACCGTTTGGTTTGACTCGAAAAGTGGTGGTGTTTGAGTCCGTTATGGATGCTTGGTGTTTGAGTCCGTCCGCAAGGGTTGGAGTGACGTCGCGAAACTACTAGGTGCTGCAAAATCGTGGGTTGTGAGCCTTGTTTGCCGTGAGAAGGGCTTTCATGGGTTGGCCGTGCGATGGTGGATTTTCTAAGGTGAGCATCACTTTGTGATGACTCGGGCTGTTTGTGGTTTCTGGGTTACGGCGAGATGAGTCCCAAGAGAGAGAGAGATTAAGAGAGAGTTTGTGGGGGATCGACGTGCATGGGCAACGGTTACTGAGCCATTTACCCAGTGGCGAAGGGGGTAGGTTAAGGTTTCAGGATGGGTGTTGGCGAGAAGGAGAAGATTCGGCAAAGGTTAGTGAGCCTTTTGCATGGTTCTCATTTCTGGATTCTTTTAGTCGAGTTTGATGAATGTTTACTTCGAATCTGAATAGAGATCGAGAGAGAGAACGACTGAGGAAGAGAGAAAGAGAGAGAACGAAATAAGAAGATGAAAAAAAATAAATTTTTTATGCAACCAGTTATGCGGGGGTTCCCCTAGCCGGTTGCAAGTAGAGTTTTTCAGTTGCTGCAATAGGGATGTAAAATTGTAAATCGGTTCAGTCTGAGGATGATGGACCATCTCCAAACTGGACCGATGATTCCTAGTGAACCGAGTCGAATCGATAATGTTTGGTTTTGTCCGGTTTGTTCGGTTCAATTTAATTATTTTGTTTTTTTAAATAAATTAATAAAAAAATTATTAAAACTAAAATTAAATGAATTATTAATGTGGATTATGTAACTAACTCACTAAAAAAAATATTTCACTATAATAATATTTAAATTACCTAATTAATTTAATTAAGTGTAAATAGTAGAGTATGTATGAATGTATCTATATATAATGACATATATAATCATATGATTTACAATATATTATTAATAGATAGCATATATTATTTAACATTTTATATAGTCAATAATAATAGATTAGATAAAAATTACATAATTAACTTAAATAATTATTATATAAAAAATATATATTATATATTTAAATATATATATTTTTTAAAATAAATATTGTTCAGTCGGTTTCGGTCTGGTCCAAAAACCACAGACCCCGAGACTGAACTGAACATGAATTTGATACAAACATCTTACCAAATAAGCAAATTTAAATTTGATATAAATAATTTTGGATCAAGATAATTTGACCCAATAAAATACAATTAATAACGGTCATTTCGTAAAATCCACAATCAACCCATATAATATGAGTACATTATATTTTCAAATTTTATAAATGTTTAGTTTTATGTACCTTTCTATATTATTGTGATGTAATACTAATATTAATATTTGACTACTTGATATATCAAACTATTAAACTTTTTTGTTAATATTTAATCTTATTTTATATTATGTATTATTGATTTTGATATTAGTAATAAAATATTTTATTATAAATCTATTTTTAATTGTAAGTTATTTATATAGTTGTTATTGTATTATAAATGAGATTATATTAATTGAGTTAAAAAATAACTATGTGTCAGCTCAACATATTTATGTAAAACGGGTTAAGCGGGTTCAAATGGGTCAAATAGGTCGTGTCCAGCTTAACTCAATAAAATTTATTATTAAACGGGTTAAGCAGATTGAGTCGTATCACCCATTATTTATATGAGTTGTGTTAGTGATGTGCTTAATTTCTATATAAGTTTTGTCATACTTTTACTCTTAATTTTATATTAGTTTGCGTTTAATTTTTTTTTATTAGAGTTTTTATTTATTTTGTTCATTTTTGTTTAGGAATAAATAAATTGAAGGATTCATGGAGATTGAATGAGTCATCAAGAGAATAGGAAACATTTCTTTCTCGAATTTCCTGAAATACCCTTTAGTATTTGGAGCATATTTTTGCTAGAGAACTCCAATAAGGGCAATCTCGGTATCTACGGAAAGTTATGAGAAAATCCTACAGCTTTCATGTTGAAGATTTGGCCGAAAACAAACATCTTAATAGAGAAAACAAAGCATCAAGTAAGAGGTCGAAAAACTACCGAATTGAGTATCCTATTTTGGGAAATTGGGGAGAGAGGTTTTTGAGGAATGAAGAAAATGAGAGAAATTTGGAGGACGACCAGACTTGGTGAAAATAAGTTTTTTTTTTTTACCATTGAAGATGAATTTGAAGCTTGGAAAAAGAAGAAGACGAAGGCCGAATTGGAGTTTGTAGACGATTGAGATTCTCGATCTACATACAATTTTCTTCTTAACTCTTTCATCTTCTCTTTGTACAATTCTCATTATGAATTCTAAAGTTATTATGGTTTGTTTTGATTCTATTATGAGCTAATATCTATTGCTAAGGCTACGATGTAGTCTCTCCATGACAATTCCGAATCTTATTTCTATGTGAGCATAATTTTATCATTCCTTTTGATTATACATCATTGAGTTTAATTCTTTCAATTATCTGGCCAATAGTTGAGTGATTTGTTGTGCATGTTAATTCGAGAGATGATGCATGTAGTGTATCTTCGTATGATGTATGTCATGAATTGAACGAAAGATAAGAATGTGCAAACATGATTTATGCGACTTTTATGTGAAATATTATTAATCTTAATGTGCTCAAAAGTTTTTAAATTCGCATAGACATATCGCTGGTTATATTATGTTGGGTAATTCTAATTCTACTCTAGAGATGGTCTTAAATAAGTTAGAATATTTCGCCATCAAATAGGATGATAATTGATTGATTGTATGGTTAAGATTTTGGATTGGATTGATTAGGTGAATCGGATGCCTTATTATTTTCTTTTTGGGTTAAATCTTCTTCTTTTTAAGTGTTTGGTAAAGTCTTCATTTGTTGATTTAATTTCATTTGTTTTTATTCTTTTTTTAAAATTCGTATGGTTAGGATTTTGGATTGGATTGGTTAGGTGAGTTGGATGCCTTAGTATTTTCTTTTTGGGTGAAATCTTTTTCTTTTTAAGTGTTTGGTAAAGTCTTCATTTGTTGATTTAATTTCATTTGTTTTTATTCTTTTTGAAAATTCAAAATCCACCAGTTTTCTTAATTTTCAAATAAGTTAGAATTAGTACAATTTCAATAATTAATAGGTAAATAATCCTCGTGGGTTCGACATCCTTCTTTATCACTATATTACTTGTTACGATTTTGTGCACTTGCGAAATTTCACAACAGTTAGGATTTTAGGATTTGTTCTGTTTGATTAAATAGGTCGGATTCAGATTAACCCATATAGTCTAATACTCATTACATGACACGACACAAATGCAATCAACGAACATAAATTGATACCTCTAGTCCAAAGTCATTTGGCCACCATTTTTTTACCAAATTTTTTAAGTAGTTTTTACCAATAACTCTATTCAATTCAAGCGACTACTCATTTCCTTCATCCTTGTTATTTTATCAAGTTTGCAAGGAAAAATATGACTCATTTTTAAAAATGTATTTCGACTAAATGAATATCACGAATCTCTAATTTCACCTCTCTTATGCATTATCATTTAAGATTATAAAATTTGAAATAGTTAACACATTTAACACATTATCTCAAGCTCAAACATGGCTTGTACTTTTTTTAAAAGACAAGTTTTTGTAATTTTGCTTATTAACACATTCAACACAATATGGAAGTATTTCACTTAAGTTAATATTTGGTGTTTATAAATTGTTTTGATCATAAATGAGAATTTCATTAATAACTAAAGAAATAGTTACAAAGCAACGTCTACAATTGTTCTTTGAAGAATAAAGTCTAATTTACTTCACTCCATTGTACCAATCTCTTTGCTAAATCTTGCATGATATGTGAATAAATGAGCAATTTCATTTCCTTCTCTACAAGCATGTATGATTTCACAGAACTCGAAAGTGTACAGAAGTGCTTTCATTACATAGGATCTTATCGACTTTGCCAAAGAGTCTTCTTAAAGATAATCAATAATGACTGTTGAATCACCTTCCAAAATAAGTTTTATGATCCCCATATTACACACTATTTATAATCCCTTGAGCGCTGCAAAGACTTCTACATCCTCTACTTTAGAGACCCCCACTTCATTTCTAATCATTGTCATAAGTATAAAACATGTGTTGTCTCTAAGGATAACTCTTGTTCCAGCCTTCACATAGTTATTACACAAAACCCCCATTGAAATTCAGCTTGTAATTAGCATTCAAGAAAGGTCTACTAGTGAAGAATTTTCTCTTTAGTTATGACAAAAGTGTTATTTGCTATTATCTAATTAACATCTTAGTAAGTAGTTTTGTGAATCTTAAGATTCTACGGTGACATGCTCCTCATGCTATGGTTAAAACCTTTAACATGTATTCCACATATTTATTCTTCAAAAGATCTTAAGTCAGTATACCAAAATTGAATTGTCGATTAAGCCACAGGAGATCATCATTGAGTTGCTCAAACCAAATTAATTTATTTTGGGACGGAATCAATGGCATCGTTGCTGTCTTCAAGGCCGACATTACAAAATTCACACATATTTCTAGAAATCACCCCTCACTTCATCAGATTTTGTTTCATAGGCAAGGTATCAAAACAAGCTCTCAATGCAGAGTTATTCTCTTTTT
This sequence comes from Juglans cinerea, assembly GCA_961763995.1. Classification (NCBI taxonomy): domain Eukaryota; kingdom Viridiplantae; phylum Streptophyta; class Magnoliopsida; order Fagales; family Juglandaceae; genus Juglans; species Juglans cinerea. Next base: position 1,044,027 of record CAUIVZ010000011.1, on the reverse strand, counting down.
TTAGTATACTTATATTTAAATTCTATAGTATTGTTTAGAATTCAGACTTTTCTCCACTATTAGAGTTTTCAACTTCATCCCATGTTTCATGAACAATCAAGTAAGCACTATTTGTTCTAATTAATACTGACGGCTTATAGGAATTTTTCAAAAGAAAGAAGATGTGTCTAATGTCTAGTTTTGATAGTGAGATTAGATGAGTTGATCTGTAAATAGTAGTAAATAGTTTGTGAATATTAGTGAAATATTTAATTTAATATATTTTATGGAATTTTGGGAAATGAGAGAGAAAGAAATTAAATAAAAAATATTATAAAGTTAAAATATTATTAGAATATGATTTTTTGTATTTTGTTTGAAAGTTTAGAAAAATTGTAATGATTAGATGAAAAATTTAAAAATTTGAAATTGAAAAATGTTTATATTTGTGGTGTTTGGATATTGAGATGAGATGTGATGGAAAGACTTTGCTATCCAAACCAGGCCTAAGAGTCTCTACTCTCTAGGTGTAGTAGTCTTATCAATCGGTTCACTAACCACAACATTAGACTTAATACGTTATAGGTGAATTGACACTCTTGTTGTTTTAAGAGGGCAACCGATGATCTTGCCATATTGAATTGTTGTACCAGTGCCTACTCATCAAAATGGAATGTGTTGTATAAAGTTGGGCTTTGACTCCAACGAAGTCGGAATGGTCAACTCCGGTCTCTAACTCCAATTAGGGTCGGAGGCTAAGTTGAGCTCCGATTAGGAGCGGACTCCAACTCTGATCTGAGCTTCAACTCTGGCTCCGATCAGGAGCGGACTCTTACTTCGATCGGAGCTCCAGAGTCGGAGGTCAGAGCCCAACTTGAAGTTAGGCTCGCCCAATGGTCCACTGATTCAGGCTGGGCAAAAAAAAACCTTAAAAAAAATTAATAAAATGATTGTTACTTTCTATTATTACAGATCATGTCAATTTAAGCTAATTAATAATCAAATCCCTTACCTCTTTAAACTCCATAAAAGAAAAAAAAAATAGTGGATGATTATTTGAGATGATTAAAAGAACCAACAAACAATAATAAATTAATAATATATGATTATTATTAGAACAACAAACAAATAATGAAACATAACACCTAAATCCATAATGTAAATTAAAAGGCATCACCATCATCAATAAAATTATAAATTATATTGTTATAATTCATTTATAATAAAAAAGCAAATAATCAAATATAGATAATAGAATCACAAACATTAAAACATGATCATGTAATACAAGATCTTAATGCACACTCCTACAAAGTGCAAACATCCCATAAGAACACACTCACTAATGAGCATTTATAGCTATAGACGAATATTACAAAGTTACAAGTTACAACTGTCAACTCCCTCCGAGACTCCCTCTCCTAATCCCATCAATTTAACAACCAAATTACAAACTAGTGAAATAACAACCATTCAATTATTACAGAGTATCATAATTAAATTAAACAATAAAAATTAACAATCCCAACTATAGCTGTATTCAAAAGCATAGTTCTCACCAAGTTACAAGTTACCAATTCCAACTCCAAGTATCCTGCATTGTTTTGAAAATTAAACAAAATTAAACATTACAATACTTAACTAAAGGATAATACTAATAGTAAAGTTAACATTATACTATTCATGATTCATCTAACAGACTCCCTCCTATAATGTCATTGTCTCAGTCCTCCGCAAGTATTGTGGGGTTTACAAATAGGTCTAGAAAATAATAAATTTTATAAATTAAAGAATTAAAGTAATAAAAATACCCAACTAGACATTTAAAAAGCAAGCCTAAAGTTACCCGACTCAAGCCTATAGATCTCAGCATCATCAACACTATCTAGTCTAATAGTTATTGACCTTAGCCAATTTTGTGTACAGATAAGAGCCTCCACAGTTCTCGAAGCTAATGAACCCCGATAAGCATCCAACACATGACCTCTGGTGCTAAACGTCAACTCAGAGGCAACCGTAGTGATATGAATGACCAACACATCCTGAGCTACTTGGAAAATAACTGAAAACTTGGTGGAATGAACCTTCTATCAAGTTAAGATATTAATGCTATGTTTGGTTAATGAGGTGATATCAGATAATCTCAAACTATCTCACTACTATTCATTATTTTTTTACTACTATTCATTACTTTTTCACTATTATTCATTAAATGTATCACTAGGTGCCTTGATATCATTTATAAAGTATCGTTTAATCTCAAATTTACACTGCATAATATTGCTTGATGTCTAGATTTGATAATACATTCGCATCAAAACCATTGAACTCAAAGTATGTGTCATCTAAGAAAGAAGTTGAAATCGTTGGTCTTGAAAAGCTCTCATCTGCGCTTGAAGATTGACCACTATTGTGTAATGGTGATATAAGGCTTCAATATTATTGTTTTTATAAGCTCATTCTTCAATATTCTAATGAACTGATTAACTTTCTTATTACCGAGGACGCCCCTAATCCAAAACTCTACAATAACCAACTTATATCAGGTATCAAGAAGCGCAACCACAAATAATAACATGTTGATTTTCTCAACATCTCTCCAGTATTTATCATACTTGAATTTCATCCTCATAGTTATACCATTTAAGAATCCAGCAGTACTTTCACAACTCATTTGCAAGTGGCTATAAAGGCCCAAAAGTTCTTCAAAGTATAAGTTCACAGTACAGTATAAACTACCAAATATGCGAACAATAGTATCATAAACCCATTAAAAAACTGAACAAAATACCTTATATTGTCCCAATCATAAGTGTCTCACAATCCGAGCCCCTTTCTTCCCGTTATGTCCTTCAACGAAGTATAATACAAACATCTATCTTTAACCTGCATCTTCTCAAAAACTCTCTGTATTTCTCTACTACATCCAACATCGTATATGTCAAGTTCCATCTAGTGGGAACGTCGAAGGTCTACATACTACCACATGAAATTTTTAGTTGTTTGACACAAGACTTAAACTTGTCAAGATTTTAGGGGGAAGATGTACTTAACATTATTGTTGACCCTGGTAATCAACTTATCAACTTCGGACCCTCATTGACCATGAAATTGATAATGTGAGCACATCATTTGACATGCATAAACTCGTAGTTACGAATTTTATCTTCTAAAACTGTACAATTTCGCTTCAACCAATTAATTGCAATGCCATTGGCACTAGCATTATTAACTGTGATGGAAATAAAATTTTTAATTCCCCACTTGGTTTTACAATCATCCAACTCATTTCCACTGGATGCCTCTTTGTGATCTTAAATCCGCTTGAACCCCAAAATTCGCTTATGCAGCATCCACTCATTGTCAATGAAGTGAGATGAGATACAAATATAACTCACATTCTGAATTGACATCCACGTATTTGTTGTAAGAGAAACTCTTTGCCCAGTGGTCATAAACATATCATTCATGCGGGCCTTCTCAGTTGCATATATCTTCAAACAATCTCTCATGATTGTATACATCAAGAAATAGAAAATCATGGCTAAATATTTATTACAAAATTACCAAACATTTTTCCCTCAACGGGGAGAAAATGCATCTCATCCATGATAATCATGGTTGCTAGTAAGTCCCTCACTTCCTTCTCGTTGTAACGAGGGATTGCCAATCTTTTGTTGCTCATACCATCTTTCGCAGTCATTGTTTCATAACTTAGCTTCATTTGATCTTTAGCCACTAATCTCTTGTGTATCTTATACCGCATACAACCATTCAAATGTGCAATAAACACTAACGTAGCTTGCTTTTTTGAGTGACAACCAAAACAATCCCCACAAATGGTGGCGCCTTGCTTGCAGGTTCTCATGATCATAGTTAATTTTAGTAAAATGTTCTCATGTCCACGAGTTTCTTTTATTAGGTCGTGGTGGTCGACCGTCACCATACTCCATTTCTTCTGACTCTTTAAGTTTGGGACCTTTAGGTACTTGATTACTTGCACAAGAACTAGTTGCAGATGTGGGTCTAGGAGTAGGGGCCTGTCGTCGGGGTAGGTATAGGCACTGAAGCATCTACATTAGTACGATCGTTTGAAGTATGTAGTATGTATAGCATCCATATACATATCTACTTTAAACTAGAAACAACAACTTAGCAAGCTAATGAGATATAATTTATAAAGATAATTGAAACATAAAAATGATTCAATGAAATGTAACATTGTAATAACTAATAAGCAGAAAAATTTTCAGATAGAAAAACTTTCATTAAGCACCCAACATTGAAAATCACACCTACTTTTAGAAACCTACAAATAGATTAAAAATCTATAAAAAAATCTGGGTATCATAAAACAACTTAGCAAAATGAACTCCTTATTTAGGCCATTATTTGACAGTTTAGAAATTACCTATCTTGATAATTGATTTAAAACAAGTTGACTAAATATATCTAGTCTCGCCCCTTAAGTAATAAACCAATCACTACTCCTTATTCACTGCTAACCAAAAGAATATGAAAATTGAAAGCACATGGAGTTAACCCACAAGACACTTTTTTTTTTCCAAGAAAACTTAAAAAATGTGGATTCAAATAGATTAAAGTGAAAGACTTGAATTATAAATGTTCTCTCTCTCGAAAAGAAAGTCTCAATTTTACATTGAATTACCATTTAAACTTAAACCAAAGCCATGCTAGTTGGGTTTTTTCTTGACCATTCATATTCAAAGTTTTCAATAGCAATAAAGAGGGTATTAAAAAATAGGAAACATGTTTTCTATTAAGGTTGTGTTTGGATATTAAACTGAGTTGAGTTGAGTTGAGATGATAAAATATTGTTAGAATATTATTTTTTAATATTATTATTATTTTGGGATTTGAAAAAGTTGAATTGTTTATTATATTTTGTGTTGGGATTTGAAAAAGTTGTAATGATGAGTTGAGATGAGTTGAAGTGAGTTTGGTAACCAAACGTACCCTTTCTAATTGTTTTAAGAAAAGGGTAAACTTTATGATAGAATACCAATATATACTTCATAGCCTTGTTCTTATTGCTCTGCACTAAAAAACTTCGAATATAGTCCTGCATCATGTTACCATATCTGTGATTGTTCAACATATACACATGAATTCACAATTATGCATAGCCCAAGCATTCAACTTGATAAAGATGCTGAAATGTTTTCAAAATACCAACGAAAGTCGAACAAACTCTCAAACCATAGGCATATTTTAATTAGCATCTAATCCATTGCATAAATAAAATTACACTCGGCAATAAAGAGTATACTCAGAAGATAAGGACATCACGATGGAGATCACTTTTCACGGTGGGGCTGGGCAGGCGGCAAGATGACGTCATAGTGAGAGAGAAGAGAGAAGTGAGAAGATTTAGCAATGAGAAGGCCGAAGGGAAAATGTGGGGGGAGGAGAAGGAAGGGTCCCACGTTTTGGACTCTGTAATAAACTTAAATGAAGTCGTTCCACTTTAAATGGAATGACGTTGTTTCAGTCAACAACAGATTAACTGTGAGTTTATTAGACGTAAAACAATGTTGTTTTGCGAATTTTCATTTTTTCTTTAAAAAAAATAGTCGGGGTTTAGAGTTCGGAGCCAATCTTGACTCCGACTCTGATATAAAACTTCGATTCTTCCGACTTCGATAGAGTTAGAGTGTGTGTTGGAACTAGGGGTGCTACCCGCATGGTGCGGGGTAGGGGATCTCCAACGTGAGAGCATATAATAAACTGAATTCTATAAACATTTATTAAGGACAAGAATAAATATTTTTGTGCCAACTTGATGCTTTTGTTTTTTCTCAAACTTGAAGTCCTTGGGCAAAACCTTGTAGGATCTTCAATTTTATCATTATCATACATGAGATATATATCGATTCAACTGAAAAATAAAAATATATTATGACGGACTTAAAATGTTGAAAGATATTATTCATCACCATTTTTATTGTTATTGTTATGATACGTCAGATTGTAAAATTATTTTTATTGTAAAGTAGATCTAATGGATCTCATGAAACCATGTCAATTTGTGTTTTTACTTTTATATAATCTTTTTGTATCTGTAACAGTTCTCTAATAAAAATTATACGTCAAGGAATAATAAAATGATAATTAATTGTGTTTTTAGAATTTCATTAATCAAAATATTTGTTTAAAAATTAATAATCCCATTTGTGGGAGACAGTGCAGATTAGAGCATTAACATTGGCTTATTCATCTTTATCTTCATCTTCATATTTGCATAATATGTCTTTAAATTCATCTACATTGGCTTATGCATCTCTAAATTTTTACATAGCTATAAATAATGCTTCTTCAAATTTGAAGAAGCATTAGTCACTCTCTAAACATTATTTTTAATATTTTTTTTCTCTCTCCTACCTATTAAAATTAACTTTGTGGAATTTGTATTAAGATGATTTTGATATATGAAATTTATATTAAGTTGATGATACAAAGTGTTTTTTAGTACATATTAATATTTATTGATAAAATTGGTCATTTTGATATATGAAATTGGTAATATTTAGATATATGAAATTTGTATTTTTGAGTACATGGTACTAATTGTAAAATATATAAAAAATAATAATTTTTTTAAAAAAATTAAAAATAAAAATATTTTATTATTATTTAATTTAAAAATACATAATCTAATATGAAGGTTTTTCTTTATACGTAAAATTAATGTTTTAAAAGATGTGATTTTGAAGATATCAATGCTATTACTGTTAGTCCGTTCCTCAGTTCCTCCTTCCTCTCTCCATATCCCTCTCCGTCTTTGCGCTCCAAAACTCACTGTGTCCAACGTGTCTGACTCGCCTCTAAGCACGGGAAAAAATGGAACGGATCAGATCGCAGAGGCGGGTCCAAATCGACGAATCCCAGCTCCCAAAATACCAGGATGACGACGAGGAAGAAGAGAAAACTGGAATGCGATTAAGATCGTCCGATAGCAGTAGGACGGAAAATCAAGAGCCGTTCATGGGCGTCAAGGTCCGCAGAAAAGCCTCTCTTCACAGGGACTACAGGGGCGACTACATCGATGTCGCCTCTCATCCCTACTTGATCAAACTTTTGCAGAAACAAGGTCCTCTAATTCATACATTCATATACATATAGGAATATTAGTATCTTACGCATGAATTCTTATTTCATTAGTGCCTTTTTTTTTTTTTTTTTGCTTTGTTTTGGGTAAGTTTGGTTTAGGTTGATCTTGGTTGGCATAGTTTGGACTTGGTAAATCAATCTGGCAACTGGGTTGGAATTGGTTGATGAAATGGCTGTTTTTTTCCCAATCTGCGTGGGATGGTAACGTTGATTTGACCCTGGATTATTGTTAATTGTGTGCTTAGAATCTGTGAATCGGGGACGGAATAGTGTAGTTTGAGTTATTTAGATCGGGAAGTTTTGATTCATCATGTTTGAAATACTTAATAGAGACATTACGAAGTGTTTTATTATTATGATTTCACTACAAATCTTAAATTTTGAGATTTTCTCGTTTGCAAAGATTCCAGCATTTGTTTTCTTGAAAGTATACATTTTTTTTTTCTGAGTTGCAGCTTATGGATAAGGGGTGCTTGTGGTTATTTTTGTTCAAAGTGTATAGGTGGCCCCACAAATACTCATGTATAGGGGCCAACCTTTGTTTGGATACTTTTCATTATCACCATCACTTCTAGGGGTGTCAATTCGTGTTCGCGGGTCGTGTTCGTGTCATGTCAAGTCATGGATATTCGACTATATGGCTCAACCCGAACCCAACCTGTTAAGCTAAACATGTCAGATCTTCAAACCCTAATATAATTAATTTGAAATTAATCAACATGGCATGATTTATTTCAACCCGTTTCATGTAAATGGGTTGAACTAATCTGCATAATCCATTTGACTTGATTAACATAATTTCACATAAAAATTAAAATCTACATGTATTAGTAGCTATAATATCTAAAAAAAAAGACTACCCACTAACAAAAATATGATATTTTTCAGATTTTAACTTATAATAAAATCAATATTACAATCTCGATATTAACAAATATGAGTATAGGTTTAGAATTACAATCCCAATAATAAAAATATAAGCATATTGAAAAATACCAATATTATAATCCAACAATAATAAATTGTGATTGTGAGTAAAAATCTAAATGGGTAATAATGGGTTGTTTCGTGTTAAGCGGGTTGACCCGTTTATAAATCGTGTCTTAACGGGTCAACCCGTTTTGACCCGAAACCGTTAATATCAAACCTAAACTCGCTAATTTCGTGTTGTGTTCGTGTTGGGTTCACGAGTCATGTCATATATTGCCACCCCTAATCACTTCCTCCTCCACCTCCCCTTTCCCTCTCTCTCCCCTCACTCCAGCCTCAGTTTTAGGCATTGGCTATTTACAAACATGCAAATGCCAGGCACATGTATATTTAAACAACTTTGATAAATGAAACATCTAGCATACTATGATGTACATAGGCTATGCCTATTTCATACATATCTATAATATTTATCTCTTACTTATAAAAAAAAAGCATACTATGCTCTCTTCTAATGCTGAGACTGAAAAAGGATCGTTATAGGTGAGAATTCTAGAAGACCAACTTATCAAAAAAGAATTCTAGAAGACCTTGATCCAAGTTTCCTCTTAGTAAGCCACAATCCGCTTCCAATACAAAGCACCAGAACCCTAATTTAGAATATTTTAACAAATAAAATTGTAAACGACACCTGAAGTTTATAAATTAATTTAAACTAGTGTTCTCGGGGTAGTGTTTGCTGCCCCAAAGTACGACTCCAAAAGCCATATTTTTCTTAATTGCTTCAGTTCTAAACCACACCCCTTCTGTGACACCATAAATATATATTACTGCGGCATAGTTTCCATAAGTTTTCCCATCATTAAATTTAAAACCTATTATTGACAACCTAAAACTTTGTTAACTGCTACCTATATTTCCTTGAAATTTCTTTCCACTTCTTTCTTTTCAAATATCTCCAATATTAAAATTATATGTTCATAAACTTAATAATTATCAAGATTTCTTTTGTATTTTTTTAATAATTTACAAACCAAGAATCACTTTCTTCTTGATACGCTTTTTATGACATTTTCTTAATTTTGGGTCTCCTGGATGGATAAAGGGGCATGCTAGTTGATGAATCAGAATGTACACAACTTGACAAGGGAGACTAGGGTTCATGTGGAATCCTAGATGATTTTGGTGGCTTATTAGTATATTTCTAAATTCTATTCCATTTCTCTTTTGTGAATTTCTTCAGGTGACAAGCAAGTTATGTTTGCCGATAAAATTTTGAAGTTCACTAGTTCTGGGAAGATGAAACGACGTATCTTATTAGTTACCGACTTTGCGATTTACATTCTTGACCCGGAGACTGATGCACTTAAACGAAGGATTGCCCTGGCAGCCGTAGATAAGATGTGTTTAAGTGAACTTAGTGATAATTTCTTTGCAATAATCATTCCCACGGAGTACGATTTACTCATGGCCAGTACTCGGAAGACTGAAATTGTAACTGTGTTAATTGAAGCTACTAAGAGTGCGTCTGACTATGAACTGGAGGTGGTCTTCTCGAATAGGTAAAACAAAACTAACACTCTTTCTGTTGCTTATTAAGTGTTGTTTTCTTTTCATATGACATTGTCATTATTTATGAGAATGGAATGTAGTCTACTGTCTTCATAATGCTTGGGTGAAGCATTTGAGGCTTGATGGGCTTTCTTTGTAATGCTTGTGACTGAGAGGTTTGTTTTTTGACTAATTCATCTGAATAAAACTTTCCACGTCTCATATAGACAGGATTTTCACCGTCTGTCAGTTTTCAAGGGCGGAAAGATGATCTTCCTTGCTTTTTAAACTCATATTTTGTAATCTTTCCACAACATGGATATGGGCATGTCAATGGTCGAATGACTTGGGAGAGAATAAATATTCCCTTATGGAGACAAATGGCCTTCCTGGATGCTGCATACGGTGTACAGTTTTTTGCTAGATGCTGTAGGATGGGAAGACTGGTTTTTACTTTATGAAGCCAACAAAATCTAGCTCACATGGCACCTCCTCGTCCCATAAGAGTAGGATGGAGGGAGAGATCATGGGTTTCATATCTATTGGATGCCTATATTTCTTACTGATAAAGAGTAGATGAATTTACATTATGACGTGAAAGAATAGGTATGATACTTCATGTAAGGCTTTCGTATAGGCATATAATTATGGACACGGAGAGGTATTAATTTGCCTTGGAACATATAGGAATCATAAGATATATGCAATATATCTGATCACCTTCATCCTTATTTTGGAAGAGTACTGCTTTCTTGTGAGTTCCCGTGCTTTTACCTCAAGGATGATGCCCTGCACTCGCTGAGACCTTAATACTGAAATCTGTAGCTTAATAAGAAGACAAAAAACCAGAAGTTTTGTTTTTTTTCCCGTGCTTCTTTTTCTGTCAATACATTTTCCTGTTAAGAGTTACAATTAGAATATGTACAGAAAAATGCTCTTACTTGGTGCATGTTGTTCCATACCTCTGGTAGGTTTGAGTATCATGCAGCTGCCGAATTGGTGAAGGAAGTACAATTTGAGGAAGTTGAAGGTCAGTGGTACTATTTGTACAGAAAGAATCACGGCACTGATAGAAGGATTACTCCAGCTAAATGATATTCTTACATTTGGTTTTTGGTTATACTGGTTTTTCCGAAGTGTTACTGAAGCCCTTTTATATGTCTATTTCAGGGGGTGTAAAAACAAGTATTGTGAGAAAGTGAGTTGTGCTTACACTCTTCGGCCATGAAATGTTTGTAGACTCTGCAGGGGATTGGCACTATTGTAAAGATGAACGTTTCTTTAGACATGTCATGTCGAGGTTGTGCTGAGCATCAAGTCCCCCATTGAGAAATATATATCTTGCTTCTGAATTCAAATATCTTGTGTGTAGCTTATACAAAAAAAAAAAAAAACTCCATTTTATTTTTTTGCAACTTCAAACCAGTTTCATGTGGATGCATTAAATATGACTATATAGATTTTGAAATTAGTCTGAAGTATTTTCTTACTGCAGACATTGCTTGTGATGTATGTTACTAATGTCTTTTTATTTTCGGCACCCATTTTGGAACTGGTTTGGTAAATATGACAAATGACCACATAGTTGTTGCATCTTGTCATAATTTCTGGAGGTATTTTCGACACAGCTACCTTTCATGGAGTTAGTGGCCTAATTTATGCATGTTTCGTTGTTTCTGAGAACCTTCTTGATATCTCTGTTTAATATAATCTTAAATTACAAGCCTGAAAATGAATGTCCTTTAGAAAATATTCACAATAAATAAGTACCTACCTTCTTAGTGTGTAAACACAACGTAATACCTCAACTTATATGTACATATGATTTTGATATGAAGGTGATGGATGAGATTTTACATTGTTTGGGAAAGAAAAGTCCAAATTCTTTATAATAATTCTAAGGAGCTTCAATTGTAACTTGACTAGTCTTTTTGGAATATTGCTCAAATGTGACTTGTTTTTCTTGGGTCCGTCCATCAAGGATGAAATAAATCGTTTTATTATGAGCAATAACATCAATTCCCCATACAAATATACTTCAGTTCTATTCAAGAAATACAATAGCAAAGGAAGTATGCCAAACATTAAGCTACGCTGGATAATTTAGCTACAATAAATCCTAACATCAAGTCTTTCATAGGATTTAAGTCGCACAAATATCAACTGATTTTGGCCATTTCTTTTTCTAACCAATTCTGAAACTGAAATGGAAAAGATAGAACTGAATTAATAACTAGGACAAAAGAATCTCATGGTGTAGCCAATGAGGATCCCATGACAGAGGAGGATCCAATCTCAGCTATAATTGGCGATGGGGTTGATATTTCTGGCTCTAGCTCAGCTGATGGCCACTTACCTGTATTCACTCGGCGAATTTCTTCCATCAATTTCACTACATCCTGCATTTTTGGTCGCTCCTCTGGCATTCTCACAACACAAGCCAACCCTATTTGTAACATCTCTACCATTTCCTCCTCTATATTGGGATACCTCAAGAGTTCTACATCAAACACTTCTGCTGTCCATTCCTCCCTAACCACAGAATTCACCCACCTGACTAAGTGAACGACCTCTTGACCACCTGTGTTGTGTACAGGTGACTTTCCAGTAAGAAGCTCAAGCAACAACACACCAAAACTGAAGACATCAGATGCATGGGATGCTTTCCGGGTGTCTGTTACTTCAGGAGCTCGATATCCTGCAGCCCTCATTGGTGGGGACATTGAGCTCATCAATGCTGCTAAACCAACATCAGACACACAACCATAACCTCGGGAGTTGAGAAAAGTGTTAGCGGCTTTTATATTTCCATGGACAAGTTTGTTCCCACCATCTTGTCTGTGGATATGAGCAATGCCTGTTGCTGCACCTATAGCAATTCTTAGCCGAGTCTCCCAGTCTAATGGAGTCCGGCCCTCCTCTCCTCTTTTTCCTGCAATAATGGTAAGCGCATGATTTGTTATAGAATGAGACTTATTCTGGAACATATTAGGGCCAGAATAAATTTTATGCAATATTGTTGCTGGTAATCATGCCAAAGTGAGAGACTGGAGCCCTTTTCAGCATGAGCATACATTTTAGCAGTGCTACAGATCAGGAAAAAAAAAAGACGAAGAACAGCTAAGATTTAACATACCATGTAACATTGCAGACACACTTCCTTGATGATGGTAATCATACACCGCAAGCTGCTCATCCTTCGAGTAGTAATATGCCCTAAGCTCGCTGACATTTTCGTGCTTAATACTACCAATCACCTCCATTTGAAGCACAAACTCACGTTTTCCCACACATACTTCTTTAAGCCTCTTCACCACGACAGTATTCCCATCCTCCAGAGCCGCCTTATATGTCGTTCCAAATGATCCCTTGCCAAGCACCTCAGCAGATGACCTCAACAAGTCCTCCAAATCAAATGCAAGATTATTTCCTTCAAAGAAGACAAGCTTCTCATCATTGTCTCGTCTCTCAGAAACCACTTTCTTTAAAGAGGCTTCCTTCTTTTTTCGCTTCGTTGGAACCTCACTTACCTCTCTTTTTGAGGAGCACAACATCAATATAACGGCAATAACCACAAACATCAGAACAATACCGACGATTGCTATTCCCAATATTGCTTGTCTACTAAGTTTTCTTGCTTTATTTGATGGTTGAGCATTTGGTGGTTGAACTGGAAAAGCATTTTCCATCGTAAGATTGTTACCAGAGAACGCAGAACTTGGAAATCTTTGAAGGGTTTTGGGCACACTTCCATCAAGCCTATTGTTGGCTAGATTTAGGTGTTGCAAACTAGGAATATCAAGATCAGGAATTTCACCCGAAAAGGAGTTGTTAGCAAGACTCAATGCAAAGAGGTGAGTTAAATTTGAAATTGAAGAAGGTATTCTCCCATTAAAGCCATTGTTTGAGAAATCAATGATTGTAAGATTCTTCCAAACTGAGAAATCTGAAGGCAAGGGGCCGGAGAACTTGTTGTGTTCAAAATAAAGAGCGGTCAAGTTTAAGAGCTTGGAGAAATCAGAAGGAAAAGGACCTGATATCGAATTCAATCTGAAGCTTAAAACCTGAATTGTCGATAGGCGACTGAGAGTGTTTGGTGGAATTGGACCTTGTAAGCCAGCATCTGGCAATCTGAGCGCTATGACTCTGGAGTGATCTTTGTTACAGGACACTCCTGTCCAGCTTGTGCATACCGAAGAGTTCTCATTCCAATTGAGATAGTGCACGTGCGAGATATTCCCAAGGAAATCGAGCAATGCTTGTTTATCCTCAACCGGGTCGGTGGCAACGTGCGAGAAAAATGTTCCAAACAAGAAAATTGTCAAGAAAATGAACAAGAGGTCCCCAGATTTCCTGCTCATTTTCTTTGTCGGAGTTACAGACCCAAGTGGTCAAGCAAAGCAAATTTGTAGTTAAAATGAAAATGTCCGCAAAACTTGCTCACATCTGCATGAATATATAAAGAAGATGAATCAGAGACCGAGGGGCGGAAATTTAGAATTTGCTGATGGTAGGTAAAAGTGTAGTAGACATCTCTCGGAAATTTAGCTCTAAAAGATTGACTTTTATGAATTTCCATTCATGGTCTACAGTCTATTTTGACTTTTAGTAACTCTACGCTCTATTCATGCTCTCATGGTGTTAGAGCAAAAAGAACGGAAAGGAATCTCTATTCAAATAGTTACAATTCAGACTTTTCATTTATTAGAACCCAAGAAAAGATGATCTACTGACATTTTTTCTCCAATTCTCTCTCTTTTTCCTTGCAAACTACAAAATAGGCAACAAAGGCACAAAAGTTTCTTTTTTTCTTTTCTTTCCTTTCATTTTCTCATGTCCCAAACGTCTCATGTCCCAAACGAAACATTCAAACAGAAATGCCAGAATGGAGTTGAAAAACAAAAAAAAAAAGGCACAACCTTACTTGCTGGCTCCAAAAAAGACCAAACTTGCTGAAGATATGAACAAACAGCATCTCTAGTCTCCCACTCCCCGACCAAATATTTACAGGTTCAGCTATCTCTAAAAGAGAAAATTCTACCGATCGAGTATTAACCCAGAGGCAATGAAATGGAAGGTAGCTGCATTTCTTGGGCTTTCAGAAACAGTAAGCAGGGAAAGTTCCACACAGGGACCTCGCAAATGATGATGGCAATGATGAATGAGCTGGTATTTGCTTGCGTATGAAGCAGCATCACATGCCCCGCGGGAAATAAGAAACCATTAGAAAATTATCAAGCCAAAGTACTTTCAATTTCCATGATAATTTTTTTTTTTCTTTGTAACGCATGACCAGGGCGGGCTGCATGTGGAGGGGAGGCGAGAGAGTACAGCCAAGAGAAAGAGATCAGCAATAAAGAAAGATTAGAAGCAAGCCTATATAAGCCTGTGAGAGTTGGGTAACTTTAATTTTATTAAATGAAAATAGTTGGATAGGTGGTATTGATAATATATATATATTGATCTAAATGCCATATGATATTAAGTGGATTGAGAAGAAGAATATAAAAACGAAAATTTAGAGAAAAAGACAACCTTTTAGGACAGCACTCTGTAGCTAATGATAAGCCTATATAATTGGTACATGTTTGCTTCCAAATTTGTAATGAAAAGTGTTTGCATTTGTTTCTATTTGAGGTATGAAGTGCATGCATAGTCGAACAACAAACACATTGTAAGAATTATAGGTTTTTTTTTTATTAAAACCAACATGAATAGAGATCATGGGTTTGATACTTTCTCTTGGGTATCTACATTTTCATTTTTCCAGCATATTTATACATGGCACTCTGATCAATTTGTCCATGACATGTCCTCCCAAAAACAACCTTTTTTTTTTTTTTTTTTTTCTGAACAGTGTAGTCAACAAAGTTTTATTTTCCTTATTTGTGAGCATTTTTAAAGGAAAAATGCTTGATCCACAGAAAATTACAAAAAATTAATTTATAAACTGATGTGACAGGTAAGAATATAACTTTTTTTAATTTTAAAAATATTTAATATATTATATCAAGTCACTTTGTAATTTATTTTTAAACCTTTTCTTGACCGAACGTTTATTTTTGGAAGTCATAGACATCTATTATTAAATGCGCGTGTGAATATGATCATATAAAAGTGAGCCGGCCCATCAAAACTGTCCAAAGGCCCAATTAGATCATGATAAAGTGGTAAGTTAAATTTATGATGCCCCATTATCAAGAATCAGAGTGGCGCAGCGGAAGCGTGGTGGGCCCATAACCCACAGGTCCCAGGATCGAAACCTGGCTCTGATACATCCTTTTTTCCCTGATCGATCTAAACGATGCCGTATGGTGCGCCCTTCATCAATCAGCATCATCCTAACTGTAATTACGGTTCTATCCACAAAAAAGATGTCCGCGAGATATCGCCAAAGAACAAATGAAAAATAAAAGAAAAAACAAATCAATTAAAAAATCTTAGACAACGAGAGAAAGGCAAACAACCTAATAAAACCCTAAATATCGCGATAAAATCGAAAAACCCAGAATCTTCAGCGACCTCCGATTATCTCTCCGTCGAGAAGACCAATCTCTCTCTCACTCTCTGTAAGTACTAAGCTCTCCTTAAACTTCTCGCTATTTCTCTTTTATCTTCTTTTTTAAGTTCTCCGAGAGAATCCCTTTTCCCTTCGTTTCGCATACATACATACTATGTATATAGTCTCCAATTCATTTTTAGCTATGTAGTTGGATTTGGAGTTTTGGGTCTGTAAATGAAGTGCAATTTTCTGTTTGGTTGCTGCGGAAACGAACGAAAATGAGTGAAAACTCGAAACTTTCTCCTTGTAACATTTTGTTAGCTACACACGGTTGGATTTGATGGCCTGTAAAATATGTGCAATGCTCTGTTCGGTTGTGAGGAAGCGGAGGAAAGTGGGGGAATAAATTAATCTTTCTGCTCGTAACACTTTTTTTACCTGCATGGGGTTGGATTTGGAGTTTTGAGCCTGTAAAATAACTGCAACTGTCTGTTTGGAAGCTGAGAAAACGGAGGAAAATAGGAAAAACTTGAATCAATCTCTTTCCAACAATGCAGACAGGTTCAGTGCTCAGCAGAAGCCCTCTTTGTTTCGACGGAAAGTTTTTCCGCAAAGATGCTACAAATGATGTTAGGTTTTTAATTTTAAACCCCCCCCTCCCCCCTTTTCTCTCTCTCGATATTTGCAGCGTGGCATAATGGCATTCACTTCGTATTCTACCACATCCCAGTCTGCAACCAATTAAAGGTAACAACATGAGTGAGAGAGAGAGTACTGAATTATCTGATTTGAGGACCCGAAATTAGCAGAACATTATCTAATTGTGCTTAAAATTCTTGGTCAGTCTAAGAAAAAAAAAAGGAAGGAATACGAACGAAACTTGTACAATTATATCTTGGCAGTTAGCCAAGTCTTTTGACACATTTGTGTGGGTGTGAATCTGTTCTGTTCTGTTTTTCCCGTTCCCCCTTCATTGTATCTTGCTGAGCTTCTTAACATATTTACCTTTTTAACATTTCATGGAGTTTTTGTTTATTGATTTTGCTTAATGTCTCCTTGGTAGTGTACTCTATAAAATGTGCCATGGTCCTTTAATTTGATGATTGCTTTTGCGGATCGTTTTCTTTAACATTTCATGGAGTTCTTGCTACTATTTCGTTAGTATTGTTGTTTTAGTATCTACTCTTGGGCTCTTGGCAATGTTAGAAAGATTAAATATAAATGCGTACTCAAATACTTATATTATCTTCGGTTTGCTTCCCCTTTAGGTCAACACACAGAATCGCAGAACAACTTATATATCCTCAGTAAGTACAATTTTTTCTTTTTCAATGCTGCTATGTATCTTTTTTTTTTTTTTTTTGGCTAAACATGCTGCTATGTATCTTATTAGTTCGTGCATGCAGAAGTATGGTCTTGGTATATAGCCATAGTTAGTAATTGTTTATTGTTTGCCTTCCCCGTGATGAGACTGCAAGGATGAATTCAAATACTATTTTTTAGCTTGAAGATGTAGCATCTTGAATGAATTAAGTGTGCCTGCCCTCTATAATTAGTTTATTTTGATGTAAGATGTCGTGAAAACAGTTACTACTTGCATATGTGGGAACTAATTATGCATCGTTCTGGCAGTGGTACGAGAAAAAGATGTTTGTTGGGAATATGCTGAGAAATTGGAAGGAAATAAAGTAAGATGCAAATTTTGCCAGAGAGAACTGAATGGTGGCATCAGTAGATTGAAGCATCATCTATCACGGCTTCCAAGCAAAGGTGTAAATCCATGTACTAAAGTGAGAGATGATGTTACTGACAGAGTGAGAGTTATAATAGCACAAAAGGAGGAGACAAAAGAAAGTTCTTGTGTTACAAGGCAAAAGCTTTCAGAAACCAGGTCTACTGGCAATATCTCTGCAGTCAAATCCCCTATGTATTTGGAGGCAGCATCTCCAATTTTGAAAGTTTTCCCTACTGTAACACCAATGGCTCCTCCCTCTTTGAACAACCAAGAAAATGCAGAGAAAAGTATTGCTCTTTTCTTCTTTGAGAATAAGCTGGACTTCAGTGTTGCTCGCTCTTCATCCTACCAGCTTATGATTGATGCAATAGCAAAGTGTGGTCTTGGATTTACAGGTCCATCAACAGAGATGCTGAAGACTAAATGGTTGGAAAGGATCAAGTCTGAGGTGAGCCTACAATGCAAAGAAGTTGAAAAAGAGTGGGCTATTACAGGTTGTACTATCATTGCAGACACATGGACGGACAATAAATCAAGAGCTTTGATTAACTTTTTGGTTTCATCACCTTCCTGGACCTTTTTCCACAAATCCGTGGATGCATCTTCATATTTCAAGAACACAAAGTGCCTTGCTGAATTATTTGATTCTGTTATCCAAGATTTTGGCCCAGAAAATGTTGTCCAAATCATCATGGATAGCAGTTTCAACTATACTGGAATTGCAAACCATATCCTGCAGAACTATAAAACCATATTTGTGTCTCCCTGTGCCTCTCAGTGTTTGAATCTAATCTTGGAGGAATTTTCGAAGGTAGATTGGGTGAACAGATGTATCTTACAAGCACAAACCATAACAAAGTTCATATACAATAATGCATCGATGCTTGATTTGATGAAACAGTATACTGGGGGACAGGAACTCATCAAGACTGGTATCACAAACTCCATATCCAACTTCCTCTCACTGCAGTTATTATTGAAGCAAAAGTCTAGATTGAAGCTTATGTTCAATAGCCCCGAGTATTCTACAAACTCCTCATACACTAATAAACCACAGAGCATTAATTGTATTGCAATTGTCGAGGATAATGATTTCTGGAGGGCAGTGGAAGAGAGTGTGGCCATCTCTGAGCCGTTTCTGAAAGTGTTGAGGGAAGTATCTGGAGGGAAACCAGTTGTGGGTTCTATTTATGAACTAATGACCAGGGCCAAGGAATCAATAAGGACATACTATATAATGGATGAGAATAAGTGCAAGACATTTTTGGATATAGTAGATAGAAAGTGGCGGAACCAACTCCATTCACCCCTACATGCTGCCGCAGCATTTCTGAATCCAAGTATCCAGTATAATCCCGAAATGAAATTTGTTCCCTCTATGAAAGAAGACCTTCATAAAGTTCTGGAGATACTACTCCCTCTGCCTGAAATGAGACGTGACATCACCAATCAAATTTGTACGTTTACCAAGGCAAGAGGGATGTTTGCTTGTAACTTAGCAAAGGAAGCAAGAGATACAGTTTCACCTGGTAAGTTAGGGCTGCAAATGGTCCGGACCTGACCGAACACCCAAAGAGACCGGACCGGACCGATTCGGTCTGGTCGGTCCGACCTATTTTTTTTTCCTTTTTTATTTTTTAAAATAATTAATAAAAAAAATTATTTAAAATACTAAATTAAATTAAGTGACTTATTAATGTGGATTATATAACAAACTCAATAAAAAAAATATTTAATATGGTCAATGATAATAAATTAGATGAAAACTATATTATTAATTTATATAATTACTATATAATTCACTAATTGATATTATATATTAGTTAATTCATAGAATATTAACAATTGTTAATAACATATTTAAAATTTTATATTGTTAATAGTGATAGGTTAGATGAAGATATATATAAAATATTGTTAATTTATAAAATATTAACAAGTATTAATAACATATTTAAAATTTATATTGTTAATTGTACAATTAATATATATAAAATATATTTTTTTTTATTTTTATTTTTCATTCGGTTCGGTCCGGTCCGGAAAAATCCTGGACCGTGGACCGGACCGAAACTTTTCGGTCCTCTAAAATGTGGACCGGACCGGACCGGTCTCAGTCTCGGTCCGGTCCGGTCGGTCCGACCGGACAGGTAAGTAATGAATTTTGTACTGTGTTTTATAAGCAGCACCTTGCATATCAGTGGAAGGGGATGTTACACAATTTAAGGAGCATATTTCATTCTTTGCATCAACTGCAACCAAATGTTGCTCATTGTAGTGCACACCATGACGACCACCATGGTTGAAATACCATTGAATAATAGTATTGGCAAATTTACTGCTAAACTCATACATGATCTTGCTATGTGCAAACTTTTTGCATTTTTTTTTGTTTGCCGTGTTGCTCTGAAACACGATGCTAATTCATTGCAGGGCTTTGGTGGGAACAATATGGCGACTCTGCACCTGTCTTGCAAAGAGTTGCCATTAGAATACTAAGTCAAGTTTGCAGCACTTTCACTTTTGAGAGGCACTGGAACACATTTCAGCAAATCCACTCTGAGAAGCGGAACAAGATTGATAAAGAAACGTTGAATGACCTCGTATATATAAATTACAATCTAAAGTTGGCAAGACAAATGAGGACAAGGTCTTTAGAACCTGACCCTATTCAATTTGATGATATTGATATGACCTCAGAGTGGGTAGAGGAGAGTGAAAACCCAAGTCCAACTCAGTGGCTCGATCGCTTTGGTACTGCTTTGGATGGAAGTGACTTGAATACGAGACAGTTCAATGCTGGCATATTTGGTGCAAGTGACCACATTTTTGGTCTGTAATTGTGTAACCCTCACTCAGTTGCTCATATTGTATCCTTAGTTGTCCTTTTCATACCACTGGAAATGCATCATATCTGTTCTTCAGGTTTTGTGCTTTCGTTGTACTGTTTATTGATTGTAAATTAGTAGTTTCTAAATGACAATGTTGTTCTGCATTCCCGCATACAAAAGTTATAAATACGATTTTTTTTGTTTCCTATCATGCAGAAGGAAGCTAATTTGTGTATATATACCATTCTCTTTCTTATATTTTAAGGCCTTTTGATTTTATGGTAACTATGGCCTCTTCATGATATGGGGAACATGAATAAACCCTCTCATTTGACTCAATGTTTGTTGTTATATTTAATAAATACAAACTATTTGTTAAGTATTACAGAATGTGAAATGATTATTTAGGATAATGCTAGGTTGCAAACCAAATGCACTCCAAATATGCACACAAATGCAAATAGATTTTTTTTCTTTTAAACATCCTTAACTATTAAGAAAAAATAAAATACAAATACAAATTTACTAACAGTCACTTCCTTAACCATTAAAAAAAATTTAAAAAATAAAATAAAATACATGAGTGGGCATATTTAGTGGACATATTTAGAAGTCATACTATGATTTTTTTTTACAGTTATAGAATGCTTAAGCGTCAATTCTTTTAAAAAAAAAGTGAGTCAATATGAAATTTACATAAAAAAAAAATTAGTTTTTTAAAAAGAAATTTTATTCTATTTTTAAAAAAATGCATGATATTTACATAATACTAATAATAATATTTTCAATAGATTATTAGATTTTGTCGGAGAAAAAAAAATAATAATAATGATAAAAGAAAATTTATGAACGCGGCAGCACTGGCTTACACGTTTTCCTTCTGCCTCTCAAATCTCTCCTTCGCTCTTTGGTCTCTTTCTTTCGAAGAAGAAAACTCTTTTCCTCTGCAGCAATCTCCTCTCTCTCTCTCTCTCTCTATCGAAATGGACTACGATTTCAGGACCAGGTCCGGCGCATCTTATGACCCACAAGTTCCGATGTACCGGACAGCTTCATCATCGGCGCCGTCCCCCCACCCGATGTACGGACCTTCGCTCTATCCCCGCGTCGGTCAACCACAACCCGGCCACACAGTGGTCCCTTCTGCGGCAAATCGCCCCTCTTCCTACCACCACCACACCACCACCACCTCCGCCTCTTCTTCTTCTTGTAAGTCTAATTCTTTACCTAAATCTTCATCTACTTTGCCCCATAGTTATATTTATTTGTTCTTCTTTGGGAATTATAGTTATATTTATTTGTTCTTCTTTGGGAATTTTGCAGCAGGATTGGGAATTAGGGTTATGATTAAACCGCAATATCGGATCACTCCTCCGGTAAGATCTGTCATAAGACGTTAGTTTTTTTTTCCCATTTGATGTTAACCTTGTTGGCTTTTTTTTATTCACTGTAAATGCTCAATTCTGTACCACTATCTGTATTTGTTAAAACTTGGAGATTCTTCTTCTAGTAGTACATCGATTCTGGTTTTTATCTTTGAGTGAACACGAAATTTTTTCGCTTTTAGTCGATTTTTGTAGTATTTTATGTTCATTGCTTGATAATGGTCGCTTTTTGCGTTGAAAGTCTTTATTCATTCTGCAAATGTTGTATCATTTCATAGTTACTTTAGAATTCCCCTTTGATAGGGGTTATCTGGTTCTTTTTCATTCATGCTTCGGTTTTGGGTTTCCAATGTATCGATTCTATCCATATTTAGTTACGAGTGACCATTAATCGGAGGCTTATACAAAATTTGGTGTTGTTTGCACAATTTAATTCGGCTGTTGATGAATATAAATTTTTAATTTTTACTTATATTTGGAATTGTTAAGTACTTGAGCAAGTGTATTCATTATTTATTTACTTCAGTTACTTGTGTCTTCCTATCTATTGAGGCGAGAGTGACTTTATATGCTGTCTCAATTCGACTGAACTTTTACTTGCTTATCTTGTAGCCTCAATTATCACCACAAGTAGGGGATATTCCCCGAAGCAATTTCCAATTCGATTTTGATTTTGAGAGAAAAGTGTTAGCTGAAGCAGAGAAGGAAAGCCAGAATTGGAGCAGGCTTGGGATGGAAAACCTTCCACCTAGAACTACAGAATCAACATCTTCAACGGTAGGCTCCTTTCTATAGAGGCTTTCCAGGTTTGTTTTTATGCTATGCTAGCTTGTGACTAACTATATTTTCAATGGCAGGGATCTGTTGCAGATCCTGTGGTGAGCAAATACATTTCTATGGGGCTCAGCCGAGATGCTGTTCCACTTGCAGTTGCAAATTATGGAGATGATCCAACCAAGGTATGTCTGGAGCCTTTGCTTGATACTGACTTTTATTGTTATACACAAGTACTTTCTTTGATTGGGAGAGGGGTTGGGGGTGAATTGACCACAATATTACTCGGTTATTACGTGTACCAACTTATATTCCCACACGAAATGCACTATAAGTGGCTTTAAAGCATGGATATGATATGACTTACTTTGACTCTTCTGAAGTTCTTGCTGCAGTATAGATTAAACGCTTCATGATGACATTGTACTGTCAGCTAATTGGATGTGAAGTCCATGTGTGTTTTTATATGGGACATTTTTCCCATGATTATGGTTTTGGGCAGGGGAAGCATTGCAATAGTCTCTAGACCTTGTGTCTTTGGAAGGCCATTATATTGTGCTTTAAGTTCAAGGTCATGATGTGCCTAATGAATTCCAAAACAGAGAGGCAAAGAAAGAACAGAAGAAAGGTTCTTTATCAACAGTCATTCGGAAACTTTTTCTAGCAGTTTCACCTTCGTTCGAATTTTTCTGAAAGTAACTCAATTCTTCTTATCCAGTTAATTCATTAAAAGATCATTGTTTTATGACATGCTGGGGTTCCAGCGGGAGTTAGGAAATCTCCCAAATACTTTTGCTTGCAGTATCTTTGTCTCATGGAAGTTCTTGTACCTACAACTTAGGGTGGACCTGCTTATCATTTCTTTTATTTGGTGATCGGCTGCAGGGGCTTCCTCCTTTCCGGTAGATTATCTAATAAATTGTTTTTATTTTCTCTCTAGGTTCGGGATTTTGTCAATGGCTACACACTCCTACGAGAAATGGGATTTTCGTCAAGCAATGTAGCAGAGGCCTTAGTTGTGTATGAGAACGACACAGACAAGGCACTAGCACATTTACTTAACAGTTCTTCGTAAGAATACTGGAAACATATTGATGTCCGTACTGCCGAATATTGGAGTGATGTTATGCAAACTGTTGTGTTTTTTCGTTGTTGTTGAACTCTGGCTTTGTTCTTATTGTAGATAACATTATGGTATTTGTACAATGTCGTTGCGCCATTCAGTGGATTTCTATATCATATAAATAAATTCAATGTAGTTTGTACAACGGATACACTGAGATATGATGGAAAGATATAGTACGGTATATATTATATCTATATAAATAAATTTAGTCTATACTTCCAATCTCGTTTGTTTTTAGGAAACACCTCACCTCACCTCACCACACCACACCACACCACACCATTAATACTTTTCTAAATCTCCACACAAAATAAAATAAACAATTCAACCTTTTCAAATTCTAAAACAAAAATAATATTAAAAAATATATTTTAATAATATTTTATTCAACTTTTTCATCTCATCTCATCTCTGAAAACAAACAAGCTTGGTAAGAGGAAACTCACCCAAGTGCTAGTTAGAAGCCGGAGAGAGGCTGAGGTAAGAGGAAAATGATTTGGAAGTCAAATTTGCATAGTAGAGGGTGGCTGCAATGGGACAAAAATCAATGGCGACAGAGGTTGCCTGGGCAGAGTGATGACGGGCCACAAAGCATAGCATATGAAAAGCGGTGGTACCACCAGGGGAGTAGAGGTGGTTTGGTTGCTCTGGCACAGAAAATATTTATATTTTTATGTATTGATATTTGGGTGGATAAAAAAGCCCTTTTCTGAAACAAGAAATATTTACCATCATATCAAGTTCCTTTGAAACAGACTGCTAGCTTGGAAAGTCCCCAGGTCTCCAATTCAAAACACCTGCTTCAATCTAGCAGGCTGAATTAAAAATAATGCCAAGAGTAGATATAGATATCTCATATCGGATCTGTCTTCCTAGAAAAAATCATCATGTTCACGATCTGAAGAATTAGGCCCCCTCAACAAATTGTATTCAATGATCCAAAGATAGTCAGCACAAGAAACAGATATTACTGGATTGAATTGTACAATCCAGTTAACAGCTTTGTATGAAAACTAGATGTTATAAGTTCCAACATGGAAAACAATCACTCCTTCCTTTTTCTTTTCCCCTGAACGAAAGAATAACCTAAAATAACTAACAAGGAAACTAGAAGACAAAATGATGAATCAGGTCACAGAAAATTTTGTATTGTTCTGCCCGTCTCCAGTAACCTGTGCTAGTCAACCCTACTACCTGTTGACTGTATCCAGATTTAGCCAAGACTTTTTAATATTTAATTGTGAGCAAGAAGAAATTTCAAAGAGAGATGCTTCTTTTCTGTCAAAATCTTCAAAGAGTAGTAATCCTTTGTCTGTCAAGCCTCACATCTAGCAGACTACATATATATGTGAGATGCATAACACCACCTTCAAAACAATCATCCATCCGAGTCTGGTCATATTTTCATTTAACCATCTTTCAAGTGAATTAAATCAAACACCTGCACATATAGGTCCTGAAGAAAAAAAAGAAAAAAAAGAAAAAAAAATGAGCAATCACCTGGAGAAAGTGTAATAATTGATCAGTAGGAAGATATTTATTTTTCCACTTATTTATTAAGGATCTGCTGTTGTTTGGAGGCAGAAGGCTCTGAGACAGGTCGTAAATTGTATGTGAGAACTAACTAGAAGTAAAACTTCCAGAAGTTTTTGTATGGAAGTAAAATTATTCAATCAACACTAGACATATATCTGCAAGCATGGGGTAAACACAGACGCGCATACAGATAGAGAGAGAGACCTGCTGACCAAGATGAGCAGCAAAACTTTCCTTCATTGACATGCTTGACATTGAGCCCAAGAAACCAGGAGCCAACACTGACATCATCATGAGCATAGGTACGAAGAATAGATCTGCGTACTCAAAAAACCTCATTTTAGTCTTTTAACATAAGGTGATATATGCACCAATGGAGAAAAGAACTGACCTGTTTATTGATATAAATTTAGCCAAAGCCCGTGATATGACGTACAACTCACCTGAAGCATGGCGAAAGTATCTGTTGGATACAACAAACTTATTTGAGTTTCAGATGCAAACACGTGAAAAGTAAAAGATGCTACTACTTCAGTGACTGTCTTCTTGTCAATTATAATGTCCCATAATAGGCGTCAGTCTAGAGATATCGATGAAATATAACTCCCCTCACATCAATCAAATTTGAAATGAAATAAGGAAAGGGTAACCTTGGCTGGAAAAGTGAATGGTTAAATTTGCTGACTTTATGAAGCACGATCACTAATTTGGGAAGGAGGACCAAACAATTGTACTTGCAAATTCTTATGTGAATGCTGTATATCATGTGCTTAGAATAGGCTTAGTCACAAGATTTTTTTTTTTTTTAATCGGTGGTCACAAGATTAATAAAATCAAAGAATCTAGTTGGCAGGAAAAGTGAACAGAAAATAGGTGCTTTAATTTTTTTGACAAGTAAAATAAATTATATTGAATAAAGTAAATAGGTGTAGCCAAAGTACATGAGCTATATAAGAGAGAACACCAAGCTACACTAGGTGCTTCTAATTTTAATATAAGAGTTCCTTTACTCGCTGCATATCGTGGCCTCAAACTTCATTATGCATTCATTTGGCATAATCTCTTAGTCCCTAGAGTCGTTGAGATGATTGTCCAAATGTGAAAGTTTGGGCGCACAATGCATGCCAGCCAAGCTAAAATAGTATGACAATGCAAACTATGTTCTAGCAATATCTGCAAGCAACTAAATTGACTGAAATTTTCTTGGACAAAAAGATAAATAATAAAGGCTGAAATTCAACAAAATTGTATCCTTTGAACAAGTACCTGACATTTACTAAGCTCATTAATATCAGGATTATCAGAAGTAGTAAAGTTTCCTCTTCTATTAGAATTTCAAGATGCAGTAAGTAGCAGTAAGACTTACGATTTTTTATCGCCAAATTTCCACCAGTCTGGTTCATACCATCTATGGCTTCTGAAAATTCACGTGATTACAAGTATAAGAAAATCATTGAGGATCTTTAAATTTTTATTCAACCTGTTTCTAAGCATTATCCTTGGTATTTGAAACCAAACTCACGCTTCAGAAAAAACTTCGCCTGATTTCATGCAACCAATGTAAACACGAGGCTTGTCCAAATGAGCAGTAAGTGCAGCACCTAGGGCATCTGTCCAGAAAACCAAAATGATAAGCGATGAAGGCAGGTAGACATAAAAGAAATATATGTCAGGTGAGAGCAGTGTAGGAAAACTAGATTTGTATATCTGAACTCGAATGATTAGGGAAAGGTTTTGCTCAGTTGCTTATTGAATTGAGCCAGTGTATGCTTGGTCCAGGAGAAGGCCATAATAATAGAGTTCCACAACTTTCTATATGAGAACCTTTCCAATGAAAAATTAGATTACCCATTAATCCATCTAATAAAAAATAGTACTAACCAATATTCACATAAACATCATCATTGACTTTAGCATAAAACTCAGCATCCCATTTATCTGCAGCATGAGAAAAGAACAACTTTGCCTTCTTCGGAAGCTCCTCAGCTGCCTCCACATGGTTATCCTGTCCAAGAGAAGGGCAAAAATAATCAGGTAAATGAGCTTATGCTGCTTGGACCCTGTAACTTACTCTCAGCTCTTTCTCTGCACAAAGAAGAGGTTGAGCAGTCATGAAAGTCACCACCAAATATAATTTGAACATCTTTGGATCTTCAACTAGTGTCACCATGATTTTTCTAGTTTCCTTAAATCATGCTTTTTGTTGACCATATACTCTAATATTCTATTTACTATTTGCTAGTTGACTCACAAATGTGCTTAACCCGCTTCAGAGGATGAAGTATTGGATAATAGAAAAGATGAACACCTTACCTTTTTTTTTTTTTTTTTTTTGTTTTTTGTTTAATGTCGGGGAATCTCTCCAAGGCAGGGCCCTTCAGACCCACCCCTGCAAAGTAAACCCCGGTGCCATGCACCGCACCCTTGAAAGTTTCCTTACACAGAACTGATTAAATCGCTGGCTTTTCACTAGGGGGTGTGGCCCCAAAAGATTGTTTGCACCCATGAGGTGTTGAACCTTGGACCTTGAAGGGAGTGATACCCCAAGACCGAGGCCTTTACCACTTGGACCAACCCCTTGGAGTTGACGAACACCTTATCTAAAGACCTTCATGGGCAAAAAAATGCATCGAGGTAACTGAATCCCATAAATTTATTAATAAGAGAGAATGAAGTCATTCAAAATAAGGCATTTTAGAATCTAGGGGAAGTACTTAATGACATACAAGAATAATGAAGTCATTATGCTGTCTATTTTCGCTGTCAATGCTCTTGTCTAAACTGTCCCCACGATTTGCACTGCAAAACAATGTATCATCAGAATAAAAGGCCCTAGCCACCACCATATATTTCTTCAGCATGCACCATACCAGTAGAAAAGAAAATAATAACAAAAGAAGAAAACCTTCTTCCAACAACAAATCGTACAACTATGCCCTTCTCATTTTCCATTCTTTTCAACTCTGCACCTGCAAAGATAAAGCGATCATCTCAAAACCTCCAAAGGCTATAAATTTTAAAAAGATAAATGTTCACTTGAAGTAATGATTTGCAAAGAAAAATATATCCAGAAACAAATACACCACAGAAACAGGGAAGAAACTTGGACCAAAGTCTCAGTCAGGCCAAGGTAGACTTAAATGTTGTTTTGGGTGGGGGGGGGGGGGGGGGGGGGGACCTTTAATAAAATACTAAAAAAATCTACAAACCTTCTTCAAAGAAAATGGTGGCAAAATGGGCAAAAAACCACCTATAATTTTTCCCAAATATTTATTTGGGAGGACCCTCCTGGGTCTCCCCTAGTCTCGTTCCTTCGCACATATATAGTGTAGCCTGAACATAAAAAAATTACACATGCAAGCTACAGAGCTACAGAGGCTGACAAATCCTATTAGTCAGTATACCATTAGTTACTGGAATTGAAAATCTCATGAAGAGAACTTACTAATTACATGTTTACAATGAAAGTAGAGAAAATATACATACAGTGGTGATGTATGCAATGTCAACTGAGCAATCACATTTTTGTATGCAATCATCTGATCTTTCTGCTTCTAAATTTGCAACAACACTTTTTTTTTTTTTTTTTTAAACAACGGGGGAACAACCACATGTCAGAGCCCTTAGGACTCACCCATGGAACCTAAACCTCCGGGGAGACTAGAACAACAACCCACCGCCATGGCCTCCCACTTAAATCGCAGTTTGATTCCAAGGGGAATCGAACCTGTGGCATGGGGCTTATGCACACAAGTTCGCCCTTACCACTTGGGCTACACAGATTTACTCAGACACCCATGGGTATGATTATGGCACATGATATTTACAACCTTGTATGCTACAAAAGCACATGTCTAACTATAGTAAACAACTACATCAATCCCAAACGATTGCTGATGTAACGAGCCGCAAAGCCCAAATTGAATAGGTGAAGTACAATAGGGAGAACGAGCACCATAGAGGTACATTGAGTGCCAGGTTCTACATTGGTTCCTAAATAAGTGGATATGACACTAAACTTTATAACAATTATAAGGAGCCCCAATAATAACCTCAACTAATTCTTTACAGTATAAGCCAAGGTATATCTTGGGCTTTCCTTGGGTCATTACAACTGGTATCAAAGCAGACCTACTAATAGCATGTTGTGTTGGAGCACTCATTTTGAAGTTGCCCCAATGAGGATGCAAGGGATTTGAGTGGAGAAAATTGTAACACCCTGTTAATACATTAGGTGGGTAAAGTATGAGAGTATGATAAAGTTGCATTATCTGATAAACATACAGAAAATAACAAAAAAGTGCATTAAGTGAAAACTCCCACATTGGTTCCTTACTAGTCTAAACCAGGCTTTATAATAATTCCAAGAAGTTCCAGCTGTAACCTTTGGAGTATAAGTGCATAGGTGGCTTGGAAGTTTATTGGGTGGTAACAGCTGATCAGGTCCACTTCATTACTTGGCTAGCTACACCTAATTTAATCACCTTGGCATTCCCTCCTAGGCTCCCATGAGGCATCTATTAGTTTCAGAAACGGTAACTGGTCTATTATGTAATTAATAATATGAACTTCTTTTGGCTCATGTTTGTAGATCAAGCTTAAATGACTACCCCAACTCTGACTGAAGTTGTTTGGCAGTGCACTTCCAGATTTGTCCTTCCAGATAGTCATTGGTACACAAAGCAATGGGTATGCCAAACTCTTAAATAACACAGCATTGTCATACAAAACCCTATTGGTTACAACTTCAAATGCATATGCTATTATACCTAATTCTGCATGGAACCCTTCAAGACCATCATGTGTATTTAGATTTCTGATTCTACATTTATCCTGTCATTTTTTACAAGTGAGAAAAGGCAAACTACATTTATCCTGTCTACATTATGCATTGATATTTATCCCAGGCTTTTGTGTTTTGGAGTTTGGATGCATTGGCAACTGCCTTCTATAATAAGATCAGACGATTTTAAAAATATCTGGGATAAGCAGAAAAAGTATTCTTATACCAAGATATAAAACCTGTAGAACTGTAGAAACGAAAATAATGTACCAGTTCCCATCCATGCCTTGCGGATAGCATCTCTATTGCCTTTACGGCCAAAACTTGTGAGTATTCCTACCACTGCTAAAGGCCTTTTTTTAGGATTAGTCCCATCAATTTCTGTTGAAAGCTTTGAACTAAAGCCCTCCTGTCTAGCTGCAGCCAACTCCATCTGAAGGGCTGAAAGCTTCTTATGCTGTTCCCTGACAAGAAAAGCTTCCCAAATCAGACCCATGAGACTTAAATAACAATGGAAATTCTGATTAATCAAAATGACAGCTAATAAACCTCAAGTAGATGTGGAGAACAATAAATCAAACCAAGTTGCATATGAATACCAGCTAACCTGCAGGCTATAATTTTCAATGTATCATCGACTGATATAGCAGATTGCCCCTAAAGTATACATAAAACCACGGGTTAGCTTAATTATTTCCAAGTGCGTCAATTATACGTGCAGGTATATGTATCAGATATACATGTTTCAAATCAGGAGTGACACAACCTACCATGAACACTTTAATCGTCCAGAAACCTCACTGTGACCAACAGACCAAATATTAACTGAAAATGTCAAGAAATATGGGAGAACCTGATTATGTCATTAGCCCTCCCAGATCAGGTTACTTAACACGGTAAGAATTATCCAACCAGGATTATTCTCGAAGACTGAATGATGCAACAAATTCCAAGCTTGGATTATCCCACACTGAATGTACTAACCATCACTATTCTAGACTTGAAACTAAAAAACAATATTCATTTCACCATGCCATTACAAGCCAACAAATTGCAAAAATCGTTTTAAGTCGAGAATAGTGTCAAACATGCTAGCATTGCAATAGAAACCCATACCAAACGTACACATGGCACAGGATCGTTTTGTACCGAAAATTTTAAAAAATACCCGAATAAAAAGCCACCCCCCCCCCCCCCCCCCAAAAAAAAAAAAGGAGGCAAAAAAAAAAACACAAAGAACATAAATTCAAGCATAAGAAGGAATACCCACCAGCCCAGTTATCCTATCAAGTTCTTTTATCAAATATACCCGGCTTTCCGCATCCTGCCATAGCCTATACATCACCCCAGGAAAAATAAAAGAAAAGCATAAATTCGTATGAAACTGGCTCCAAAATAATAATAATAAGCAATTAAATTACAAGTCGAATTAGGAAAAAAATGCGATTTTGAAGAGAGCTAACCGGCCAGCGACATAGATGGTAGAGAAGGTGGCAAACATGAAGAGCAAGAGAGTCGGGATTCGAGACCGATAAGTCATACCCGAAAGCCGGGTACTTGATCCCCTACTCTGCATTTTTTTTTTCTGGGCAGTTTAGCAAAGTTACAAGTCTGTATCTGATCCTCACGCCGAGCGATGAAAAGGTTGCAGATTTTCGATCAGTTTCTGAAGGGATTGAAGCGGACTTGCTGTGAAGCAGATCCACCCCCTGAATGGAATGCAATAATTTTCAGAGGCCAAAATAATATTCGGCGAGACAGAGATGAACTGTTGTTGTCTGAGGTTGTCTGTGGTTGGGTTTAAGACTTGAGTTGCAGGTTTCCAAAGTAATGATCTGGCATCTGTATTGTTTTTCCTTTTTAAGAAGAAGAATTTATTTGCTACACTTAATACATTATTATTATCAAATCCTTCTGAATCTGCTGATATAGAAAGTATTAATTTCTATATAATCATAATAAATTCTATAATATAAATTAGAAATTGGCACAAAGATTTTTTTTTTTTTTTTTTAAGATACAATTTGCATCCTTAAATCACCACTTTTATTAATTTATTTATTGGCTTTAATTAAGAAGATCCTTTTATTGAAAAGGAAAAAAAAATGAAATTTCTCAATTAGGTTTGTCTTAAGTTTATGGAGAAGATCTCACCTATATTTTTAATTAAAAAATAACTACTATTTTTTTAATTTTATAAATTATGAAAGTTGACAATTTATACTATAAACTTCTGTATTTTACATCCTTGGTCAAGACTTTGTCATTAAGATTGTGTCATGTATTCTACTTTTTATTGATAAAATCTAATCATAGTTTAAAGTGTAAATTAAAAACTTTAGAGATGTATATATATTCAAAATAAAATGGCATTCAAAAATATAAAAAGATGAAGAAACTCTAAGTTCCTTTTTATGTTTTTATTTATTTATTTATTTAATTTAATTTTATATTTTATTTTTGTGGTTGTGGATACCATTTGGACTTCAAAACCAGCCCACTTTTACCACACAAAAGCAAGAGCCCACCCAAAGTTTTCTGCCCCATTTATCCGGCATAAGAGAGAGAGCATTTTTAGCCCCATAATTCCCATTGATGGGTTATTTATTAGCTAGTATATATCTGAAATGATGGCTTCTGATTGGGCCGAAGAATGATCCTCCGGCCCGAATTCCAGCACTGCATTTAGCCCAACTGGTACACAAAAACAAATCACATTAAAAGTGGATGAAAGTTTCAACAGTTTCCGATTCGAGGAGGAGAAACTATAAGCACATGGGGCATATATAATATATATGATAGAGCCATGCATGCTGATGCAGGTCATTTTATCGTAATTCCTTAAAGCAATAAAAATCGAAAGTCAATATGCATGCATGGCAACAAACTTTAAAGATTAATGTTGCCATAATAAGTGATCACAAAATTATTATTTGTTAAAAAATAATACTGATTCGGCCGTTTAATTAATGTTTCCTAACGCGTACTACATATAATATTATGTGTGTGTACACGTTGTTAGTTTATTGTGTGAACAATTTATATGGGAATGGGGATTGATGACATGACATATATCTCTATTATTATATAAGTGGCTATCAAACGGAACCTAATGGAAATTCTTATTTTAACGGAGCTACAGTAATTCCCGTTAAGTTTTCGTTTGATACTCTCCTTCGATTAAACCATAGCCTCTCTCACAGAAACCATAGCCTCTCTCAACAGAAACCGGACCCTCTCTCTCTAGAAACTCGCTCGTCCAAATCCAACTGGGGGAAGGGGAGCTTCGGCTTCTTCTTCCTCTTCCTCTCCTCTCTCTCTCCCCACCGGCCCTTCGTCTTCGGTGGTTTTGTTGAGTTTTTTTTTTTTTTGGCCGAATAAAGGGGGTAGCCATTTCGAGCTCCTCCGGTGACCATCGTCTGACACGCACACCACCGGGAGAAGCCTCACCTGCCGATCTTGCGGACCTGCGGTCGACCGGATTCAAAGCCAATCGGAGCGGCGCGTTGCGTCGACGTGCGGTTTAAAGGAAACGCATGGGGTTCCCAAACCACCGCGATTCATCTTCTTTTTTGTGGCAGTGCTTCTTTTCATTCTATGGGATGTGAATTTGAAGGATGGTTTTTTTTTTTCTTTTTTGGTTTGTGTGAATTTTTTTATTTCTTTTTTTTGCTTATTGGGTATTTGTTCTCCATTTTTTTTTATGTGAATCTGCTTGTTGGATTTTTGTTCGTTGGTATGGACCATTTTTTGTAATTTGAAGGACGTTTTGGTTTTTTTTTTTCCCGTTTCGTGTGGATTTTTTTATTTCATTTTTATGCTTATTGGGTTTTTGTTCTCCATTTTTTTTTTTGGATTTGTCAATTGCTTGGATGTGAGTTTCATGTTCATTCTTCTAAGGAAAGGAGGGTAGCATTCTTGGTCTAATTGGACTTATGAATCTTATTTGGGAAGCATTTATAGTCTAATTCAGGAACATGTTTTGGTCTTTGGATCATTGCAGATTAGGTCTGTGAAAGAATTTAGTGGACAAATATGTTAGATTTGTGGGGATGAGGTGGAGATTACAGTAGACGGAGAGCTCTTTGTTGCCTACAACGAGTGTGCTTTCCCTATGCGCAAGCCTTGCTATGAATATGAGAGAAGAGAGGGCAATCAGGCTTGTCCTTGATGTAAAACTAGGTCCAAGCGCATCAAATGTGAGATTATTTCTGCATTTTTTTGTTTGGTTATCTATTGAGCACTTAATGTTTAGAATTTCTCTAATTAGTGATGTGAATTGCAGGTAGTGCTAGGGTTGAAGGCGACAACGAAGAAGATGGCATTGATGATTTGGACAATGAGTTTGATTATGGAAACCTCAACGGTCTTGGTTCATAAGAAGTTTCAGAGGCAATGCTCTCTGCACGCCTTAACACTGGCCGTGGCTATCACTTTAATGCATCTAGAATACCTACACACTTAGAACATGAGACCTCTCCCCTTAGTTCTGATATCCCT
The DNA here is from genome assembly GCA_961763995.1 of Juglans cinerea. NCBI lineage: Eukaryota > Viridiplantae > Streptophyta > Magnoliopsida > Fagales > Juglandaceae > Juglans > Juglans cinerea. The sequence goes on along the minus strand of CAUIVZ010000011.1, from coordinate 1,009,264 downwards.
CTATTGACCTATGGCGAAGAGGTAAATCAATATGAATTCAAATCTTATTCCTCGCCCTTGTGTCAATAAATGTTTATTTTCGTGTATACATGGGTGCATATATGCGTGATGTGATGACCGCCTTGTAATGATGCTTTTTTCTGTTTTAAGATTCTAAGATTTCTGCTGATCAGCATGCTCTTATTGTCCCCCATTCATGGGTCATGGAAACATAATCCATTCAGTGCCTTATACTGAACCATATGTACCATATAATTTTCACCGAAGTAGTTGCATCCTCTTTTCCATATTTTTTTTCCTATTGGTTTAGATTTCAATTTTACTTAGATAGTGAGCTTAGAGCTTTTTAACGTCTGTGTCACAGTGCAACCCATACCAATGGTTCCTAAAAAAGATCTTGCAGTATATGGGTATGGGAGTGTGGCTTGGAAGGATCGAATGGAGGACTGGAAGAAAAGGTAGAATGATAAACTTCAGGTGGTAGAGCACCAAGGAGTCAATGATGATGGAAATTTTGGTGGAAATGAACTGGATGGAATCAAATTCCTTTGGTCTTGTTCTCTGAATGTTATAATTCCAGTAGTTAGTTGATGTTTTGTTGTCTTGAGCAGAAACGAAAACCATTCTATCCAGCAACCTGACAGATATTTAACTTTCCTTTCTTCCCTTTAAATATTCTCTGTTGGCTCATGGTTTTCGGTTTTTTATATTGTAGTTATTTCGTGATAGCCAGTTGTAGAGCCCTGCAAAACTATCGACTTTTTTGTGTGGATGGTTTTGCTTCTCTTACGCATGAAATTGGGCAAGGTGCCACCTGAGAGCTGTTGACAATATTGCTGGATCATCATATTGAACAACTGATTGCTTATGGTTAAATCGAGGCCAATGAGAATCCTCTAGTTTTACTTTGGAAGCTGTTTCTATTATTCTCCTTAATTCTGTGAAGCAAGCACATAATGTATTAGGGAACTGTTTTGTATCCATGCTGGCTGAGAGCATCTGTGAATATATTGGAATTTTCTTTTCCCACACAAACACTTTTAACCTTGAGCTAGTGTTTGTGAATATATTGTAATCTGGGTGTCTTTAAAATGATGGCTGCATTTGGTAGTATCAAACTTTTTTTTAGCCTTTTGAGAGATCTTTGTGACAGTTTAGCAATATATGTATTAAAACATATGTTTATACCATTGCTAGCTGAGAGCATCTGTGAATATATTGGAATTTTCTTTTCCCACATAAACACTTTTAACCTTGAGCTAGTGTTTGTGAATATATTGTAATCTAGGTGTCTTTAAAATGATGGCTGCATTTGGTAGTATCAAACTTTTTTTTAGTCTTTTGAGAGATCTTTGTGACAGTTCAGCAATATATGTATTAAAACATATGTTTATACCATTGCATGTGGAGGTTTTGTCATCTGACTTTTACTTTTCATGCTTGATAATCAGTTTTCACTAGCAGGATTTTTTGATCTCTTGCGGTTGTGTATATTGCCTTTGTATGTTAAGAAGTTAATCTCCAAAATGGGAAGTAATTTGTATGTTCGATTGATACATAAAAAAAAAATGATACATAAATTTTTGAATTGTTAAGTTTGGAATTAGAGAATCCGAGATACATTGTCAATTGATAGAGACTTTTTGTTTTGTCTTAAATGTTGTCAATTGATAGGGACTTTTTGTTTTATCTTAAATGTTATGATAAGGATTTTAGACTTTGACGCATGCATGGACCCCAAAGCAACCAGAAAGAAAAAGATAAAAAGAAGAAGATAAACTTGACGTACAACATCTGAATTTATATAAATTAATATCTTGGAATAGGCCAGCTGGCCTAGGTTTGAGGAGAAGATACAGTAGGATTCTCAAGATCGTGATGATCATTTTGTGCTCTGGGATTGAAATCGTACGATCATTATTCATGAATGTGGCCAGACTTGCCGAGTATCCTCATCTTCTGCACTGTAATTTTACTTATAAGAAGATATTTTTCTTGGGTTGCGAGCAAATTTGTTGGCCATTAAAGTATAGTATATCTGTGAGACAAAGGAACATTGCTAGCTTAATTTTTTTTTCTTCAAGACCACCCTTATCAAACACGTACAAGAACCTACTTTAAGGCTCTAATGGCTAAGAAAACAGTATTGGTCAAGAAAAAAAAAGAATATTTTTAAGGCAATTGACTGCTTTTCCAATTCTTTTCTTTACTAATATTTTAAGGCAATTAGACTTTATAACTTTTTCATTACCAACATATATATACTAAATAAATTATCAATTAATAAGGAGAATATGTTTTCATAAAAGTCTCTATCCAATAGAAAGGCTCATGCATTACCTGAGAATACATAAATAAAATTAATTAGTTATTAGCATAACTCTAAAATTCTAAAATGCCACCTAATCAAATATTATAATAAGTATTGTTATTTTTTTACTATTTTTGTAGAAAAAAAGTATTTTCACTCAACTAGGCAAGGTGCAAAGCACATTGCCCTACCTAGTATGTATGTGTGTGTGTGTGTATATATATATATATATATATATATATATATATATATATAGGAAAAAGCTATGCTTATCGTTGGGGGCACCCGGTGGTAATTTTTTTTTTAGTTTTTTTTTACTTTGTGTTTAAGTAAATGTTTTTTTAATAATATTGTAAATTTTTTTATTTTTTAAAAAATATTTAAAGATATTAAAATAATTATGTAAAAAAAAGTAAAAACAAATAAAAAAACACAAAATGCATTAATGGGAGCCCCCAGCAGTGGGCGTAGACCCACCCATATATATATATACACACACGATATTCTGCCCGCATGGCTTCTATAGTTCTATATATTGAAATTAGTCTGCACATGAGAGCTAGAGTTCATTAATGGCTAGGGAGGATCGAGTAGCGATGCCGATCAATCGATCGATCGATAGATGATCATCATGTCAAAGCTGGCAGCTACGATAGCTGCAAGTTTGGGATCGAACAGTTTCGTGTCGGCTTCTGCATCAAACATTCTCAGTAAGGGTGTCAAATTGTTAACGGGTTGTATTCGTGTCATGTCAAAACATGTATATTATACTATATAAGTCAACTCTAACCCGACCCGTTAAGTTTATCGTGTCAAATCTCAAATCCTAACACAACTCATTAACATAACGGGTCGTGTCATGTCAACTCATTTTGACCTGTTAGTAAATACTACGAAATAGGTTAACATGACCCTACCCGTTTCAACCCGTTTATGTAAAGAAAAATTTTATTCATCATCCGCACACACCACACTTTTTTTTTCCTCCTACCAAATGTGTGGTATATGAATAATGAGTAGAAGAATTCAATAAATTTAATAATTATAAAATAAAATAAAATAAAATAAATAAAAAGAAGTGTGGTGTGTGGAGATAATGAATAGCAAAACTCAGGTTAAACAGACCCAAAATTAACCCGTTTGACCTTGTTAAGTTTAATTTTATATAAATATTAAAATCACAATATCTATAAAAAATATAAAACTAATTACAAGTCCAAAATTACAATCCAAACGATAAAAATATCGAAACTAAAATCCCAACAATTTTACTTTTAAAGGGTATAAATGTAGTTTAACTTTCTTAACGGGTTGACTCGTTATCAACCCTTTAAACAATCGTGTCTTAATGAGTCAACTCATTTTGATTCGAACTCGTTAAGACTAAACCCTAACCCATTATCTGTAATCGCCAACCTCACAGGCTCTTCGCTATATTTGTGGATTACAATATTCCTTACCACACTGCTATCACTCTCTCCAACCCCCTCCCCAAGTGTTGCCTCACCTGCCAATTTTTTTGGTATCTATCTAAAAATTCACATTTATGAGGATTTTTCAGACATGAAGGCAGATAGTTTTGCATGGTTGAAGTGTTGTTCCTTTTTGAGTGGCAAAAGTACATTTTGCCACAATAATTATACTTAGCCAGAGCATCCTTAATGGATTAGCTAAAAGCTAAATCCATTGAGTATTTAGCTATCAGAGAACAAAATGTGATCACAATGGATTAGCCAATTCTAAGTAATTGGAATTTAGCTACAGTTACTTTCAAAATAATTTTCCAATTTGAAGGTTACTGTACATACACTAAATACATATTTTATCACAATGGATGGGTTCATGTGCACGGGTTCATGTGTTGGGGGCCTGGGTTCATGCATTGATATATTAATTTGAGTTAATGATATATTAATTTAATAAGAATATGATTATTCTGATTACTAATTAATATATAATACGTAGAATAGTAAAATAATGAATAAATGGATAATCCAATGTGGAGATTTGATGTGAATAGCCAAAACCAAATTCATCTTATATCATTTTATTGTTATATAATGAAAAATAACTATTTCAATGTGGATATTTATGTGAATGAAATAGCCAAAAGTCAAATTTCTCTTACATTCATTAAAAATGTCTTTTAGCTTTGACTAATCCATTGAGGATGCTCTTAGGATCATCTAAGAGACAACCCTCAATATTTGTAAAATGGTCCCAAACAATTGACAAATCATTTCCCTTCTATTTCTTAAGAACTGGACAACTGCTATTATTAGGGGCACTTAATGGTCTTAAGTGTTTGGGTCTCTCCCAAATCAATTATTTGTTCATTTGAATTAAGATCAATTAGACTTGACAAAAATCTATCTAATAAGTGAAAAATTAAATACATAGTTAAATACAAATTACAACAAATTAAAAAAAAATAAAGAACAAACATCAACATAATTACACAACTAGTTTGCAACATGACAAACATCACAAGTCTAAGACTCTAATCTAGATTTTAGTTCGCTCATAATCTCACAATTTATTTCAAGAATCAAAACAATTTTACAATACAATATTAAATCAGTGCACAAGTTAATAATTTGATCTAACAAGAACACTCACAATGAAAATTAGGTCTCGGGTTACTGTTCACAATCTAATAATTTGATCCAAAATTTTTCAACCCGTACATACACAATAAATAATATGTAACATAAATGGATAATTGATATGATGATAAATTAAACACATCAAAACCAAATATATTAAACTTTTTATTTTTTAAAAAAAGAAGACTTTGCCTCAACTCTCAAGACCGACGTGAGAATATTGAAGTAAATCAAGTGAGGTAGGGGAACGACTGACGGGCTAAGGGGGACGAACTCGACGAAGTCACGAAGGGGATGAAATTCTGACCTCTGCATTGCTGCTACTACTTGCATTGTAATGTTGCTTGCGTTGCGCTGTTGTTGGAAGTTTGGAAGGGGAGAGGGATTGTTGATGGAGTTTGAGGGATAGGGAGTTGGGAAGACGAAGTCTAGAAGAAGAGGGAGGGGAGGGGGTGTTTAAAACCCTAGGTCGAAATGGCACCATTTCATTTAGAATTTTTTTTTTTTTTTACAAACTCCAGACTTAGAACAATATTGTTTCACTCAATTAAGTGAAACGACGTCGTTTTATATAGGTATAATTTATATATATATATATATATATATATATTTCTATTTTGATATGTTTCTACTGCTGGCTGACCGGTTTCCTATTAGTTTTGGCCAATTCCGTACTCCGACAACTGGTTTGACCCGGTTACGGCCGGTTTGGACAGACAGATTTTGTACACCCCCACGTGCATTTCCGCCAATATAGTTCAATAGCGCGCAAAAGATAAACTTGTGTGCCCTAAAAAATGAATATATGGCCCAATGGTTGACAGGCGACAGTAAATATTGGCACTAATAATAACCACTTATGACCCCCACAAAAACATTTTCTTTTACAATCGATTAAATAATTCTTTTAACTCCACAAAAACAAAATAAAAATACCTACCTAATTTCTTTTATGAAATAGATAATATATATATATATATATTAGAATATTACTATACTTATTGATAAAATATATAATTTTAGCTTACTTGTAATAATATATCTTACAATTTCCTACCATGATTAATGGCTTAATATTCTAATTGATGTACGTAAATCATGAATTAGTATTGTTATCGATTAGCTTAATTATTTCTTAATATTTATTGTAATTAATGTAAATCAATTAATATACATGCATAAATTAAAATTTGTTGTAATTAAGCATGTAAAGGTTCTAATTTATAAGTACGTAACTGATTAATATATTTATCAAATCAGCCAAATATTGCAGAAGAATTATACATGATCTCTTATTAATTTATTATGGTAATATCTTAATTTATTTTTCGGCTGTGTGGAACTTCCTCAAATGGCACTAGGAGACTTTAGGTTGATTAATGTTATAGATTTAGAAATTTGTAAATAGTAGATCATGATTATATATATATATATAGGAAAAATTTAATTGTAAGCGATTCTGCTCATTAATACGCACACCTATTTAATATGATTGGTCAAAAAGTAAATTTTATTGAAAACAATACTAATTTGAATTTAAAATATGAAGGCAACAACATTAATACGCAGATTGGTACGCAAACTTGCTTGTATGTAGCAAAACTATATATATATATATATAGCAAATTTCAATATGCATGGTGGTGTATATATATATATATATATATATATATATATATGTGCTGTAATTAATAAGACAAATAGTTTTTACTTAATTACGTAATTACTTTTGGCTAATCAGAAATCGACTGATCTATATATGAGTGGTGGCTGTTTCTTTAATTATCATAGTTTGATCTCCTACGTTATCCGGAAAAAGAGAGCGATCTGCGAGCAACCTTTAAATTTTGAGAAATTTTATTAGCTAGTGGAGGACTGTGTGCAGTTTTATTAATGAATAAGATAAAAAATATATTATTATAATTTTAAAAATTTTTAAATATAATTACATGAACTTGTATAAAAAAATCTTCATTGGAGACTCTATATAATCCAACTCTTAAATTATTGAGAGTGCTCTAATATCAATGACTTTTCAAAAGAACAGTGCTGCTTTCACTTCAATGATCCAAGCCTCGAATGAATTCAAAATACATTTCAATTCATCTTAAATTATTTCTTTTCATTTTATTATTATAAATTTTTAAAATTTTCACACAAAATATAAAAACAATTCACTTTTTTAAAATCTCAAAATAATTTTTTTTTAAATTTTTATACAAAATATAATAAATAACTCAACTTTTATTTTATTATGTATAAATCATCTCAACTCATCTCTCTCTAAATCCAAACCAATCCTTAGCATAGACCAAATAGGGTAATTTTTTAAAAATATTTTTGAAATCACTTTAAATACTTTTAAAAATAGAATAAAATATATAAAGTTATTAAAAAATCCTTCCATAATTATTAAATTAAAAAAAGGAATAAAATATGCATAAAAAATTCGGTTACTTTATTTTTTTATTTTTTAAAAATATTACTTTGATATCTCATTTTTACACTTCATATATATGTTTTTTTAATTTTTTTCATTACTTAATAATTAAGAAAGTGTATTGATTTTTTTATCTTTTTTTAAAATTATTTTAAATAATAAAAAATTTAAATACAAAAATAAAAGATAAATTTATGCTAACCAACTTATCACTACATTTTTTTTTTTGACAAAATTGCATCAACTACGGTACAAGCTATTCTCTATCGGTCTATCTTGTCTTGTCGATCGAGGACTTTTAAAAAAGGAAAAATATTTGTATTTGTCTACAGCTGGCACACACTCAATGCATTGAGTGTAAAAAAAAAAAATCATGTGAAGTGTGTGCCGGTTGTAGGCAGATGTATAGCATATCTCTTTAAAAAAAAAGAGAAATGAAGCTTGGATTTGGACCTTGAATTGAGTTGAATTAAATGATAAAATATTTTTAAAATATTATTTTTTAATATTGTTATTATTTTAGAATTTAAAAAAGTTAAATTATTTATTATATTTGTGTTGAAATTTAAAAAAATTATAATGATAAATTAAGATGAATTGAAATGAGTTTATTATCCAAACGTACTCGAACTTTGATCTACTCTAGGCATCATTTTATTTATAAATATAGTTATAATAATTTATTATAACTATATTTATAAATAAAATTTAAAATAATTTATTAGTATTATTTTAAAATTTAAAAAGATTAAATTATTTATTATATTTTATATAAAAATTTAACATAATTATAATAATTAAATAAAATAAATTAAGATGAGTTAAATTACTTTTATATCCCAACTGGGTTTAGAGAACTCTTATTGTATTAGTTAAAATTAAAGGATATTTTTTATGAATGTAAGAAAAATTTAACTTTTGACTATTCCATTCATATAAATTTTCACATTGAAATAACTATTTTTTCATTACATAACAATAAAAAAATATAAGATGAATTTAATTTTAGTTATTCACATTAAATTATATATTTATTTATTATATAATTTTAAAAGTATTTAATTTTTTTAATTAATAATTTATTTTATTTTATTAAATTTTACTATTTTACTATTCTACTTATTATATATTAATTAATAATTATATTTTTATTAAATTAATATATTACTAACTCAAATTAATATATCAATTATGATAAAATATGTAATAAAAAGAAAGAGAAAAAAATAATTAATAAAATATATATTTGATATATATACAATAACTTTTAAATTTAATTTTTTTTTAAAAAATTGTTGTAGTTAAATTTCAAATAATATTTGGCCAGAGGATATTTTATCTTCTAATAGCCAAATATTTCATAGATTTAATTTTTAATTAATCCAATTTAGTCAATGTGGTTATTATTTGATTTCACATTGGACGTCTTGTCAAATGTCATTTGTGCCGACTGACAACATTTCTTCTTGGGTTTGGAAAAGCTACAGCCTGTCGAGTACCAGAAAACAAAAAAAAATCCCATCCGTATTTGGTTCATTTTTTAATGTTTGAAGGGACAACTTTTTGGGCCGTGCGATCTTTGATTTGTATGATTTTCTTATTTACACAACATAAGGTGGATTCTTTGGCTTGATTGGAAGTTGAGTTTATCTTAATTCATCTCAATTTATCATTATAATTTTTTTAAATCTCAATATAAAATATAATAAATAATTTAATTTTTTCAAATCTTAAAATAATAATAATAATAATAATAATATTTTAATAATTTTTTATCATCTCAACTCAACTTATAATATTGGCGTCATTTTGAATGCCTCCCTCTTAATCTGTGACATTTTAAAATCATTCATTGATGGATGGTTTAAGTATGTCCACGTTTGGCCTCCTTTGGTTAAATTTGTGATCATTAGAATTTGCTATTGTGAGGTTGAATTGGGTTGTTTTGCAGGACAGTTTGCACCAAAGCTATCTATAATTAACTTGCCAACAGAGAGAAAAAGCTGTTGTTCTTAGACCAATCAAGGTATTTGTTTTCCACGATGACTGTTTTTTTTTTCAGGTGTTTCACTACGCCATTCCCTGCTATAGCCTTTCACAAGTAGTCGTATGTGATGTCATTTGAGAGTGTCTTAAATTGTGTTTCAAATAGTGCATATTGTTGTTTCCTTTAATTTTTTTCTTTGATTTCCTTTTTTCTAAAAAATCTTCAGTGTAGTGTGCTTCTTGTGTATGGTTGGTTGTCATTGACTGCTTTGATCTGATGAATCGATTATGTGGATAATATGTTCTTATTTTCCATATACAGGAGCTGAACTTGAAGAGCAAAGAGAAAAGGCTTATGGAGTATTCATGGGATATATTCTGTGGGGAGTCTGGTTGTTCAGACAGTGTTGGAAGGCCCTGCAGTTTTAATTTTCAGTTGCTGAGTCATTCCTCGTCGTGCATTAATCACATAATCATAATTTGTTTAGATGTCTTGCTATTGGTCATGCTTTTATTGAATATGCTTCAGAAGTCGCCATTGAAAACAGTTCACATTCGAGCTCGATTGGAAGGCTTCTCAAATTTGCAGATAGTTTCTTCAATTGTCAATGGCGGTCTTGGATTTGGGTACTCGTGCTTGGGAATTTGGATTTTAGAGGAGAAGTTGAGGAAAACCAAGACTGCTTTGCCTCTTAATTGGTGGATACTAATAATGGTACAGGGGATCACATGGCTGTTGGTGAGTTTAACCGTGAGCCGTAGGGGATATAAGTTTCCAAAAGGAACATTGCGGCTACTGTCCATTCTTGCCTTTTTGTTTGCTGGAATTGTTTGCTCTTTATCACTGTCTGGTGCCATTTTAAACAAAGAAGTATCCATTAAGGTAGCATTGGATATCCTGTCTTTTCCAGGAGCCATATTGTTGCTGTTCTGTACTTTTAAGGGGTATAAATATGAAACAAGTGATGAGAGCATCAATGAAAGTACCCTGTATATGCCTTTAAATGGTGAAGCCAATGGTATTAGTAAAAGCGACGCTGTTGGCTCCGTTACTCTGTTTGCCAAAGCCGGATTATTCAGTAGAATTTCATTCTGGTGGTTGAATCCATTAATGAAAAGGGGCAGGGAGAAAACACTTGAGGATGAAGATATTCCCAACTTGCGCGAGGCAGATCGAGCAGAAAGTTGCTATTTGGTGTTCTTGGAGCAACTGAACAAACAGAAGCAAAAAGAACCATCTTCTCAACCATCAGTCCTGAGGACAATTATTGTTTGCCATTGGAAAGAGATACTAATGTCTGGATTCTTTGCTTTGCTAAAGATTATCACTCTGTCCATGGGTCCTCTACTTTTGAATGCATTCATTTTGGTTGCTGAGGGGAAAGAAAGTTTTAAATATGAAGGTTATGTATTGGCCATAACGCTTTTCTTTTCCAAGAGCATAGAATCCATATCACAAAGGCAGTGGTACTTCCGAAGCAGACTTATTGGTCTAAAAGTGAGGTCTTTGCTTACAGCTTCCATTTACAAGAAACAGCTGAGGTTATCAAATGCTGCAAGGCTAGTGCATTCAGGAGGGGAAATAATGAACTATGTTACTGTGGATGCTTATAGGATTGGCGAGTTCCCATTTTGGTTCCATCAGACTTGGACAACAAGCCTCCAGCTCTGTATTGCTTTAGTAATTCTATTTCGTGCAGTGGGGCTAGCAACAATCGCAGCTTTGGTGGTGATAATCCTCACTGTGCTTTGCAATGCTCCACTTGCAAAATTGCAGCATCAGTTTCAAAGTAAGCTTATGGTTGCACAAGATGAGAGACTGAAGGCTAGCACTGAGGCTCTTGTCAACATGAAGGTGTTGAAATTATATGCATGGGAAACCCATTTCAAGAGGGTAATTGAAAATTTGAGGAAGGAAGAGTACAAATGGTTATCAGCGGTGCAAATGCGAAAATCATATAATGGCTTTCTTTTTTGGACATCCCCAGTTTTAGTCTCTGCTGCAACCTTTGGCGCATGTTATTTCCTCAAAGTTCCTCTACATGCAAATAATGTTTTCACTTTTGTAGCAACTTTACGCCTTGTTCAGGATCCCATTAGATCTATCCCTGATGTTATTGGAGTAGTCATTCAAGCAAAGGTTGCATTTTCACGCATCTTAAAATTCCTTGAGGCGCCGGAGCTGCAGAGTGCAAATGTTCGGACGAAGACCAACAGGGAGACAGTAAACCATACCATCCTTATAAATTCGGCCAATTTCTCATGGGAAGAAAATTTACCAAAGCCCACACTTAGAAGCATAAATCTAGAGATCGGACCTGGAGAAAAGGTGGCTATATGTGGAGAAGTTGGCTCAGGAAAATCAACCCTTCTAGCAGCAATTCTTGGCGAGGTTCCAAATATTCAGGGAACCGTAAGTTCCTACTGCCCTTTGCTGTTCTTTCTAGTGTTACAGTATATTATTTATTTCTTGCCGAGTTTTGTCATCTTATGTTTCCCTGCATTACCAATTTCTATTAGAGTTAAACACTATGAACAACTTTGCGTAAATACACATGCGGTCCTATCATGACTTACAAAATGTCAACATGTAGCATCCATGAGTAATATGGTTACATTTCTTGAATTTACAGATTCAAGTTTATGGGAAGATTGCCTATGTTTCCCAAACGGCGTGGATCCAGACAGGAACGATACAGGAGAACATTTTGTTTGGGTCTGACATGGACAGCCAAAAGTACAAAGAAACGCTTGAAAGGTGTTCACTTGTAAAGGACCTCGAGTTGCTTCCATATGGTGATCTCACCGAGATAGGGGAGAGAGGAGTTAATCTCAGTGGTGGACAAAAGCAGCGAATTCAACTTGCTCGTGCCCTTTATCAGAATGCTGATATATATCTTTTGGATGATCCATTCAGTGCTGTTGATGCCCAGACTGCTTCAAGCTTATTCAATGTAATCACATTTTCTATCACCATGCTATGTCTTCTTAAGTCAATAACTAACTTTAGTGGAAAGTAACTTACATCTTGGCAGGAATATGTTATGGAAGCACTCTCAAGGAAGACAGTTTTACTTGTAACCCATCAAGTTGATTTCCTGCCTGCGTTTCATTCTGTTTTGGTGAGTATACTTTCAACTTAAGTTGCCATCGTCAACATTTGTCATTTATTTCCTTTGAATTCTTTGTGATATTTGTAATGTTCAAACTTATTAATTAGATGGGGGTTATATTGAATGACCACATGTTTCTGTGCAAACACATCCAAACCGATGATGCATTATAACTGGGCGAGATTCATTGATCTACAGTTATGCATGGTGCAGTTGGAATGCAACTGTCATGAGGTCTACATATAATGGATCACCCCTATAAAACCATCTTGATGACTCTTATTTCCCAAAAAACGAGATATGTTACTATAACTTTCTGGTCACTCTGCACATACATTCCAATTGGATGGAATCCCGACTTTTCTAGATCATGTCATTAAGTTTCCACCAATCAGAAAAACTAGTCACTAAACATGGATAATTTATTGAATTTCACTTTTCTATTTATGCAATTTGTTGTTTATTGATATTATTTCTTGTCAAAATCTGTCAATACATCAATCTAAATAAGTTGATACTGTTGACAGCTGATGTCAGATGGGGAAGTCCTACAAGCAGCTCCTTATCATGATTTGTTGGCCTCAAGCCAAGAATTTCAGGAGCTTGTCAATGCACACAAAGAGACTGCTGGTTCTGATAGGCTTGCGGATGTTCCTACTGCCCAGGAACGAGGAACATCTGCCAGAGATATCAGGAAGACTTACATAGAGAAGGAATTTAAAGGATCTAAAGGTGATCAATTGATTAAGCAAGAAGAAAGAGAAATAGGAGACGCAGGATTTAAACCTTATGTACAATATCTCAATCAGAACAAGGGGTTCTTGTACTTCTCCTTGGCCAGTCTCAGTCACCTTCTATTCGTGATTAGTCAGATATCACAGAACTCTTGGATGGCTGCTAATGTGGAAAATCCCAATGTCAGCACATTGCGGTTGATCATGGTTTACTTGCTGATTGGATTTTCCGCAACACTAGTCTTGCTATGCCGATCGATTTCCACAGTTGTTTTCGGTCTTCAATCGTCAAAATCTTTATTTTCACAGCTTCTGAACTCCCTTTTTCGTGCACCCATGTCTTTTTATGACTCCACGCCTCTGGGAAGGATACTTAGTCGGGTATACATCTCAAGCAGAAAATGTGTTCATAGATTGATTAAGATTTGTGAAAGTAACAAGGTGTTGTATCTTTTTGTTATTGTACAGGTCTCATCTGATCTGAGTATTGTTGATCTTGATGTTCCTTTCAGCTTTATATTTGCTGTTGGGGCAACCACTAATGCTTACGCTAGTCTTGGAGTACTGGCTGTTGTTACATGGCAAGTCCTTTTTGTCTCCATACCAATGGTTTATCTGGCAATTCGCTTGCAGGTAACACCATACTTGTCGTATATTTGTAATGCTCAATGGTCTAAGTTTTCCCCCACGCAATACATTTCTTACTCATTTTAAGGAATCTTTAAACCTCAACTTGTGATATGTGATGCTATTAATAAAACTAGTCGTGCACCCATGCTATGATGAGGTGGCTCAATAAAAGCAAAGGAACATCCTTCGAAATTTACATAGGTGAAGATTAGATCACCGCACTCTTACAGTGTGGATGTTTTAGATGATTTTATTGTAAGCACTTGAAAGTTGAAATCAATAGCAATGTAATCTGCCAAAGTCAGGATGCCACCATGTAAATTGAATTTTGTTTGGGGCAAATAGTTGCATTTTTTGTGTGTGGTAGGGAAAAGATTGGGGGCAAGTAGTTTGAAACATCCAAGACAATGTTTCGAATCTAAACATAATCTGAGTTACCGACTATTTTTGTATTTTGTAAGCACTTTCGTGTGTGTTACTGACTATTCCTTCCATTTCTTCTAGCCTGTTTATTTTGTCCTCTCTCTTTTCTGTGCAATGGATATTATTGCTTTGTTGCAGAAAAACTTGAAAATAGGGGACATTTTTTCTTCTGATTGGATCAATTGTATACTAGTCACAGCCTTCATGCCTTGCTCTCAAAACAGGAGCATCCTTCTTTTCTTGGGGAAATCTTATCTTAATTCTCTTTTATATGAATAGTTAATATAACAGTCATGTCATTCTTTATCTACAGAGATATTATTTTTCCTCTGCAAAAGAGCTGATGCGTATCAATGGCACAACCAAGTCCTTGGTAGCAAATCATTTAGCTGAGTCTGTAGCAGGAGCCATGACTATAAGAGCTTTTGAGGAGGAAGACCGGTTTTTTGCAAAAAATCTTGACCTAATAGACACAAACGCTAGTCCTTTCTTCCATAGTTTTGCTGCAAATGAGTGGCTGATCCAAAGATTAGAAACAATCAGTGCAATTGTTCTTGCATCTGCTGCACTGTGCATGGTTTTGCTTCCTCCTGGAACTTTTAGCTCTGGTAAGTAGCAGTTTTCCTTGAAGAGTAGTCATTATTGCTTTCTTCTAGTGTGTTCTTTTTTTCATTTTTGTCTGAGCAAGCAATCTTCTCGTAATTACAGTTCCTTTATGGATGCTTCAATTTAGAAATTCACTTTTGAGTCATTTTCAGCCACAAAATGTTTGTATCAGATTATTTTTATTACGAAGTTTTTTATTAATATAACAACTACTCCTGTTGCAGGGTTTATTGGAATGGCAATTTCTTATGGTCTTTCATTAAACATGGTCTTTTCAATACAACACCAGTGCACTCTTGCAAATTACATCATTTCTGTAGAAAGGGTAAACCAATACATGCATATACCCAGTGAGGCCCCAGAAGTAATAGAAGGAAGCCGTCCTCCAACTAATTGGCCTTCTTTGGGTAAAGTTGAGATACTTGATTTGCAGGTAAATATTTATTTGCTTTTATTGTTAGAATTACAGAAGGTCATCATGCCAAGAGTCTGAGAAATTGAGAATATTGACCTTAAAACAGATAAGATATAGGCCCGATACACCTCTTGTTCTTCGGGGAATCAGTTGCACATTTGAAGGAGGGCAGAAAATAGGTATTGTTGGCAGAACAGGCAGTGGAAAGACTACTCTCATAGGTGCTCTATTTCGTCTAGTGGAGCCAGAAGGAGGGAAGATTATAGTAGATGGCATTGACATTTCTATGATTGGACTTCATGATCTGCGGTCGCGTTTTGGAATCATTCCTCAAGATCCTACTCTTTTCAATGGTACTGTGAGATATAATTTGGATCCCTTGTGTCAACATTCTGAGAAGGAAATATGGGAGGTACTTCTTCATGTCTCTTACACCTTTGGTTGTTTTGGTACCAGCTGTAATCATTAGGTCTGCCTCATTCTTGTTTTGCTTGTTTATCTCATGGGTTGGGAATATTGAACAAGGGGTGATTTTCATTTGAAGGTTCTGGAGAAATGTCAGCTTCAAGAGGTTGTGAAGGAGAAAAAAAAGGGCTTAGACTCCGTTGGTAAGGCTCTGACATTTTGGTACACTGTCTGCATCTACTTTTGGTTGTGTTCACCAATGACAACTAACTTGTTTTGAAAAACAAAAGTACTTAATGACCTGTTTTTCAGTTGTTGAAGATGGATCAAATTGGAGCCAGGGACAACGACAATTGTTCTGCTTGGGGCGTGCACTTTTAAGGAGAAGTCGGATATTAGTGCTTGATGAGGCAACTGCATCAATTGATAATGCAACAGACATGATTCTGCAGAAGACAATTCGGACTGAATTTGCTGATTGTACAGTGATTACGGTGGCCCACAGGATACCAACAGTGATGGATTGCGGAATGGTTCTTTCCATTAGTGATGGTGAGTTACATTAATTACCCTAACCCTCATCCATAGAGTTAGAATTAAGGAGGTGATACTAATGTCCATGTAACTAGACAAACGACATCATATAAATATGAAAGTGTTGATAAAGATGTGCAGTGAATTATCGAGTGTTGAAGATTTTTGAAAGAAATCGTTCCATTCTATTTCAGGGAAACTAGTGGAGTTTGATGAGCCGTGGAAACTAATGAAGAGAGAAGGGTCACTTTTTGGGCAGCTTGTCTCGGAATACTGGTCTCATAATCAGTCAACAGAACTGAATTGAATCTACCAGTAATTTCTTATCCAGCCAATAGGGTGAAGAGTGAGTATATGTTGGGAAGTAAAATGTATCATAATGCATATAGCAATATAAATGGGGACTAGAGATCAACCAGAAGATCAGGGAGCGAGCCAACGTTCTATGTATCTCTAGCCATAATCAAATGCCACGCTTCCTTTCACTGAAAGGCATGCAATGAATTAATGAGAAACTCGAAAGGAGCTCCACTTCCATGAACTTCATATTTTTCTCAGAACCAGCTATTATTTATCAACAACCCTTGCTTGCAGCCTAATATCAATCCTGCGCGCACCACTCTTATTCACGATGCAATGAGATGCTATATCAGACATTTTGCTATTTGAAGAGAAGGACGACGCAAGTGCTCTCTCTCTATTCAAAACGAATACTTTTTATTTTTTATTTTTTATTTTTATTTTCTAAGATGCATGGGATAATCTCTTTCGACTTGCACCTTGAGATCATATTTTTATTATCATCCTTTATATTTTTTTTTTGGTTTTTTAAATAATGATCTTTTTAACGAAACAGTTAAGATTTGACGGTAGAATGAGAAGTGACAACCACAAAAAAGATTTCATAAAAATAAGTTCACAAATTAATTTGATTTTATGTGATACGTTATATCTGTTTTACAATAAAAGTATAAAAATAATTTTAAAATCTGATATATCATATCAAGTCATATCAATTTATGAGTTTACTTTATAAAATATTTTTGTGACTAAATTATTTTTTGAGTTAGAAGGAATTAATAATATGGTATTTATTTAGGAGAATTTAGCGTCAAAATGGTGGACATATTTGTTTCTCTGATTTAATAATATGATATATAGAGTTTTCTATTATTTGGGATGGGGGAAGTGAACTTCGAGGGAGAGTGTGGATTCTTCGAACTTTGAAAAGAGAGTTTGGAACACACAAACAAACTTATGCTGACTTTTTCTTTTGTTATAAGAGTATTTCATTGGCTTGGCCGAATGAGAATGTCGGTCGTACATTGAATTAGACGAATCTAAAATAATTTAAATTTTTGTTATAGTGGTTGGATAAATATGGAGAATTACAATTGATTCACCGAACATAAAATACTAATTTCTCTCTCCAATCAAATATTAAAATATTAGTTTTTCACTTCAAACAAAAATACTATTTAGTTTATAATTAAGAAATTTAAATAGAATTTTATATAAGTTTAATAAAAAAGCAGGTACATAAAATTGATAAATAAAGTTGCTTGGTTTTAGAGAGCATTCAGTGCCATCTGGAGGGAGGCTTTTTTGGTGATTGGAGCATTGACAATTATGTTGGAAAGATTATAAGAAGCAGGAACATACAATTGATACATAAACTTGTTTTCAAACATATGTCGACATTTTATGCTATATTGTATTATAAAAGGTTCTTTGAGGATCCCAGAACATGTTACACGTGTTTATTATGTGGAGCAAATACATGCTGGCTCTTCCATCTTTCTCTAGAATATTATTACAGTTCCGCTGCTAAGCAGTCGATCCGATAATAGATGAATAACAACCCTCCAGTTATGTCTTGACACCTCAGCAAATATAAGAAAGTAACGGTAGACTTGTGCGCATGGGATAGATGAATAACAGCCCTCTAGTTTCTGCTTCCAGTCAATGCACTACTGGTCCGTTTGCTTCCAGAACACGAACTCGCCTCCACTTCCAGTGGCAACTGCCACCAGTCCACCACGTCCACGAGTTCTCCGTCGCCATTACGCAACCGCAATTGACCGCAACCGAGTTCTCCTCGCCACTGGTTCGTCGCCCACAATTTATTCCACTACGCACCGCCACTGGTCCGTCGCCCACCATAGCATTTAACAACTAACTCATGGCTGAGTCCAGTGGTTTTGGTGTTGCTCAGGTATTTCTCTTACGTTATATGCTTTGGTTGTTCATGGCTGACCATGTGTTTGACAAAATGTTTGAAAGACACATCCGGATCTCAACGGTGATAATCTTTAAGATTTCTTTTCATCTTTTCAAGTCTTGATCTTGCTTGATGGCTAATGAATACATGGTATTGTTTCCAGACTAGCATTGCTGAAATATTGTCTTATTTCCATGTAAAATCGAAATATGATGAGAACTGGAAGTAGTAGTCAAAAACTGAAAGAAATAGGACCATGTAGTGCATTTGAATTTATTGTGAGATTGCTCTTGGAAGCTAATGTAAGATCTGGGTTGTAAGCTAATGGTTTGTGAGAAGTTGTGCGAAATGGGAAGAGGCAAAACAGAGAGAGGAGGTCCTACGAAATGGGAAGGATCTTCGAGAAAGTGGGGAGGAAAAACAAATGAGAAAAAAACAATCTCTTTGCTTCCACACAATACTTTCCATAGAAGTCTACATGTCACAATGTTATTCATGGGCTGTTATACATGTCACAAGTCTACATGTCTGCAGATTAACTCATATTATTATTTGTTCAAGTGACATATTCTTATGCCATCTGACCTTTTATAAAATACTGAAAAAAGGACAAAATGGTTTCAAAGTTCCAATAGTGAGTCCAGCTTCCTCACTTTGTACAGGATGCTCTTTGCAAGAGATAGGCCATGTATGTATATTACCATTTTTTTATAGTTAAGAATTTGTGTATATTAACATGTATGTATATTACCATTTTTTTATAGTTAAGAATTTGTGTATATTAACATTAATAAGGACATGTTTAGATTATTAATATGATCCTTGGAAATGGTGGATCTCAGATACTTGCCTAATTGTATAGTTTTCTAAAAATGACTCACTTTTAGCATCTTGATTTCCTTCTACAATGTATAAATACAAGTAATTAATTATCACTGAGATGACAGAATATGAAGAGGGATAAAGTAATATTTTAATAACAAAATTTCAGGTATTGTCACACCCTGGGAAATATTGTTCATAAAATCTAGGGGTGTTCATTCGGGTTCCGACCCGGGAACCCGGGAATACCCAGATCGGAACCCGAGTGGATCCGGGTTCTGGGTTGTACCTGGGTTTATTATTATTATTATTATTATTATTTTGTAAAAGCCTTTATTTTATTAAAAAATTTTGTGTTCTAAAAGCTCAATTAGCAAAACACAAAATTTCAAACCATAATTATTTTTTATTCAAAAGCCTTTATTTCTTTTAAAGAAGTCAAATTGGAACGCATAATGTGTTCTAAATGCATAAATTCATCCATGCATGCATCATAATACAATCCATTACATATTACATTATTTAATATTTATACATTACATTACAATATAGAAAATTACAATGTATGAATTGCAAAATCAGTTACATGTCCATCAATGATTTAATCTCTACACCAAATAACAACTTCAAGTAATTTGACTGAGAGATCCTGCAAAACACACAGTTTTGAACAATGATTATATACAAGGATTACAACAAATTCCACTTAATAAATTAAAGATTAAGATGAGAATGGATTTTTTTTTCAAATACACCCACACTAACAAATATTTTGTAGAGTTTTCATTCAAATACATATCCACAGTCACTTCTCTTAGCAAAATTAATAAATAAGTACATAAAACATAGTAGTAATCAACTATCAAAAAGCTATACAATCTCTCTGTCCTCACTTGCTTAACAATATGAATATCAAAATGCTTAATACAATAATACTTGTGCTAGTACGTACTTAACTTTGTTTCATTGAAGCATGCAACAAAACCTGACTGATGCACACCCTCTTTGTTTCATTGAAGAATGCAATTTCAAACCTTTTTTTCCAAGTATTTTTATACAAACTATAGTTTAAATAGTTGGTGCAGTACCATAACCCTGAAGAAATTGTTGCTGAGGGAGGTAGGCTAGGGTTTCTTCATCGGCATTGAGGGAGGGAGGCTAACGTTTCTTTGTTGACACAGAGGTAGGCAGGCTAGGGTTTCTTCAGATTGAGTGAGAGAGAGTACCGGAACAACGACCTAGAGGCAAATGTCTACGGCGACAGAGATGCGACGACGGCGAAGGAGATGCGGCAACGGAGTCACGATGGCGGCAGCTAGGGACCTAGGGTTTCTGCTTCTGCCGCAGCGCAACTAGAGAGAGAGCGAGAGACTAGAGAGAGAGAGAGAAGTGAGTCGGGGGGCAATCACAGATTCACACAGGTTTTTTTTAAAAAGACCCGGGTACCGAGTTTAAACCCGATACCCTGGTCCCTAACCTGTACCCAGACCGTGTTGGTCCGGGTTTTACAATCTGGGTTCCAGATCCATTTTGATTTGAGCCGAAACCAAAATCCAGTTTTACTGGTTTTGGACCAGGCCTGGAAAAAATCCGGTCCGGATGAACAGTGCTAATAAAATCTACACAAAAATGGATTTGTTGTTGTTTGTCGATGAGGATGAATCCCCCAATACTTTACTCAACAGTGAGGACAACAATCAATCCTGGAGGGAGAAATCAGAGAGAGATGAATTTGGCGAAAATAAAAGAAACAATGAACCGGTGTCAACAGAAGTGGAGTCCCTTCAACTGCCAGAGAACGACAATGGAAGCCTGCAAGGGATCATTAAACAGACGGAGCATGCTTGCAGATTGATGAAAGCTCAAGAGAGGAGGGAGAGGGCTCGGAGGTTTGCATCTTTCACAAGTTGGATGCTTGATTTGCAGACGTACATGATCT
This sequence comes from Juglans cinerea, assembly GCA_961763995.1. Taxonomy (NCBI): domain Eukaryota; kingdom Viridiplantae; phylum Streptophyta; class Magnoliopsida; order Fagales; family Juglandaceae; genus Juglans; species Juglans cinerea. Next base: position 988,079 of record CAUIVZ010000011.1, on the reverse strand, counting down.
ATCGTTCGGATTACTCGCATGCATTTGTACAACTTACATATTAAATAAAGCATAAACATTCCATCGTTAACAATCCAATCTATTTTTTAAGTTAGTGAAAAATCGCATCTATGTTAATGTCATTACTCGTTGTTCAAACCATTTTGGGAACTCATTTTCATGTCTCTGATCTATATCATTTACTCTCAGTTCTTTGAGCACGTTAATATGATCACTGAAATTAAAAATTATCAACAATAAGTAAATTCGTATAATTGTTTAATAAGTAAATTTAATGATTATTAACAATTAATTTGAACTTACTTCAAGTGGCTCTCTATCTAGGACAATTGTTTAGCACGTACCACTGAACTTTCTCGAAATCCCTTTTACACAAATCATATCCACGCTGAGCGCCAAGTGGACATACTTGTTGGTAAAATACAGAAGATCCATTCCGTTATCTTGCTTGGTTAACGTCAAAGTTTCTTTCCAGTCAATCAAATCTTGTGTTAACGTCGTAGAAGTATTTGGAATAGAATTCATGCGACTCATCATTAATATATGTTTCTAGAATTGATTCATCTGGACGGACCTTGTTACCCACTATGCGTTTCAACTTTCTAAGAAACCGTTCAATGGGATACATCCATCTATATTGGACTGGTCCTGCAACTTGAGCCTCACATGGCAAATGAACAGCTAAGTGAACCATGTTGTCGAAAAATGACGGTGGGTAAATACTCTCAAACTTACACAATATTATATCAATTTCTAGTTTCATACGATCTAAAACTTCTACATTCAACGTTCTAGCACATATATCTTTAAAAAATGAACCTAACTCAATTAACGCAACCTGCACATCTTTCTTCAGGAACTCACGGATACTAACAGGCAAGATACATTGTAATAATACATGACAATGATGACTTTTTAGTCCAGTCATTTGTTCGCACACACCTTGTTAGATTCGAGGCATACTAGTCCGGTAATTTAATCTTTTGCAACCACTCACAAAATGTAGCTTTTTCGCTCATTGACAATGTATACAACCCAATTGGCATGTAGACAGACGAACCACTTTGATGCAAATGCATTTCAGGTCTGATTCCCATCTGCTTTAGATCTTTTCTTGAGTTTATATTATCCCTCGTTTTACCTTCAATTTACATAAATGTTCCTAACACGGACTCTCAACATCGAGACTATGCAACAATTTTAACGTCGACCAGTAGGGGAGTTCAAAAAATATACTCTTCTTATGTTTATTATTTTTAAGTATTTATTAAAATTTAATTTTATTATTTTTTAAGTTAGTCTTCATAGTTTTTAATTAATTATCTTTTAACCATTAATATGAGTTTAAGTATTAATAATTCTTATGTTTTTTATTTTTAAGCAAAATAAGTATGCAACCTTCTTTGAAAGATGATAGAATGAAGGATTGTGTGAAGAAAATGGAAGATTTTGGAGAGAAAACGAGAAGAGAGCAAAATGAGGGACTGACAGTGTGTGAAAATATTTTAAGTTCTCACTTATCGTTTGAACGGAAATAATTGGCTATCGAACATGAAAAATTTTCAGTGCGCAAGTTTTCCTGCTTGCGTGAAAAATATATTCGGTCGTTAATCTACGAGTCATTAATTGGAAGGATTTTTTTCCACCACTATAATAAACCATTCGAACAGTGATAAAGTACATTCCAGCGGTAATCCATGAGTCATTAATTGGCTGGATATTTTCCCTCCACTTCATATATATATTATCATATATAATACTTTCATAGTAAAGTATTATAATATATTACTATTATATGATATATATTTTAAGTTATATACCGAGATTAATATTATAGGTTCAAATGTATAAATATGGTGTTTGAATATATTCGAACCATATATGTTCCGATCGAACAGTCTAGAAACCTTCCCGCCAGGTTTTGCCACCAAATCTTTTCTGTTCGAACAACAAAATTTTTGGTTCGAATGGTTTTGAACGGTTTAAAATTTATAGATACGTACAATTGATAATGCAATAGACATGATTCTATAGAAGACAATTAGGGCTAAATTTGCTGATTGTACAGGGATTACGGTGGCCCACAGGATACCAACAGTGATGGATTGCGGAATGGTTCTTTCCATTAATGATGGTCAGTTACATTGAGAATTAGGTCTCGGGTTACTGTTCACAGTCCAATAATTTGATCCAAATTTTTTCAATCCCTATACATACATAAAAAATAATTTAAACAAAAAATAATATGTAACATAAATTGATGATTGATTTGATGATAAATTGAACACCTCAAAACTGAATACATTAAAAATTAAAAAAAAAAGACTCAGCCTCAACTCTCAAGACCGGCGTGAGAATTTTGAAGTGAGTCAAGCGAGAATAAAATCCCACCTCAAGACCGGCGTACGACGGTGATCATGGGCTTGGGGGGGTTTTTTTTAACACAAGGTGGGATTTTTTTTAATAGGCAGAGGGATGAAGGTAGGGGAACGGTTGACGGGCTAAGGGGGACGGACTCGACAGAGTCACGGAAGGGGTGAAATTCTGGCCTCTGCATTGCTGCCGCTGCTTGCGTTTCACCGTTGCTAGAAGTTTGGCAGGGGAGAGGGATCACTGATGGAGTTTGAGGATAGGGAACTTGGAAGTCGAAGTCCAGAAGAAGAGGGAGGGGAGGGGTGTTTAAACCCTAGGTCAAAACGGCCCCGTTCGCCGTTTCATTTAGATTTTTTTTTGTTTTTTGTTTTTTTTACAAATTGCAGACCTAAAATGACTCTGTTTCACTCAATTAAGTGAACAACGTCGTTTTATATAAGTATAATTTAAAATATATATATATAATCGGTTCGTTCAATGGTTTGAACCAGGTTCAAATCGGAACCTAATCGGCCGACGTCTATTTTGATATAATTCTGCTAGTTTTGACTGGTTCTATACTCCGATAGCCAATTTGACTTGGTTACAGCCGGTTTGGGCGGTTTTTGTACACCCCTACGTGCTTTTCCGCCCATATAGTTCAATAGAGGGCAAGAGATAAACTTGTGTGCCCTAAAAAATGTAAATATGGCCCAATGGTTGACAATAAATATTGGCACTAATAATAACGACTTATTACCCCCACAAAAGCATTTTCTTTTACAATCGATTAAATAATTCTTTTAACTCAACAAAAAAAATATAAATACCTACCTAATTTCTTTTATCAAATAGAATATTACTATACTTATTGATAAAATATATAATTTTAGCTTATTTGTAATATTAATATATCGTATAATTTCCTACCATGATTAATGGCTTAATATTCTAATTGATGTACGTAAAGCATGAATTAGTATTGTTATCGATCAGCTTAATTATTTCTTAATATTTATTGTAATTAATGTAAATAAATTAATATACATGCATGTATTAAAATTTGTTGTAATTAAGCGTGTAAAGATTCTAATTTATAAGTACGTAGCTGATTAATATATTTATCAAATGAGCCAAATATTGCAGAAGAATATATACATGATCTTAATTTATTATGATAATATCTTAATTTATTTTTCGGCTGTGTGGAACTTCCTCAAATGGCGTCGTAACGGAGTCACGACGTCGTTTTCAATTCGTTTTGATTTTTCGTAGTTTGCCCTCATTTCCCCCAACTCTCCCTCCTTCTCAGTGTTTCGACCCATTCTCTCTATGTTTCTTCGACCCCGATTTCCTCCTTCCTCTCTGAGTCCTTCCTCTCTCTGTGTCGCTCTCTGTTTCTCACCCCAGCTCTAGCTGCCCCTTCCGTCATTCGTCTCTATGTCTCGTCACTGCGAACCGGCCAAATAAGAATGTTGCATGAAATACTACCAATCGATCACCCGCTAAAATCCTCCACCCCACCCTCGGCGGCTACAAAAAAAATCCCCGACGTCTAAGAATGGGGCCCCGCCCACGAAAGAAGTGGAGCATCCCCAATCGACCTGTTATAATCGCCAAATACGAAGTCTTGGAAAGCGTTGGCTTCGGCGCGTACTCTAACTTCTATAGAGCCTGCCGGCTATTCGATAACCTCGTCGTCGCTCTCAAGGAGGTCCACAACTACTAGTCTGCGTTTTGCAAAATCGAGGACCTCGAGATCCTACAAAATTCACTGAACGTCGTCGTTCTTCACAAGTACCTCTGGTGGGAGGATGGGAACGAAGACGTGGTCCTCGTATTGGAGTATCTAAGGACGGACTTGGTAGGGGTAGTTAGGGAAGCAGAGAGAGACGGCCGTGGGATTGGGATCGGCGAGTTGAAGAGGTGGATGGTTCAGATTCTCTGCGGAGTGGATGCCTATCACAGGAACAAGATCGTGCATCGGGATTTAAAACCCGGTAATTTGTTGGTATCGGACTATGGGGTGCTCAAGATCGCTCGTCCAAATTTCTCTTCTGGTCTCGCACGGCGCACGCACGAAGCAGGAAGCAGGAAATGAAATATGTGATTCTGCATTTCTTCTTCGTTTGGTGTTTTTTTTTAATCAGCAGACGTGGTAGCCGACTGCACGCTGTCTACTTAAGATGACTGTGCATAGCAGAATTGTAAAAAATAATGGCGATCATAGTAATTGAGAAATGATACTTGCATTCATGAGTGTACAAGTGTTGTGCAGTCGCTTTGAAAAAAGTGAATAAATATAGGACCCACATCAAAAGAAATTAATTTTTTAATAGTGGACCCTACTCTTTTTCAAAATGACTGCACGACGCTTGCGCACTCCACGATTGTATGTAACATTACTCCATTGTAATTAATTAGCGTCCCACGAGTACTCCATCTGATCAATGTACGTGTTGGAACAAGTCCAACTACTACTGATGTGTTAGGGACCTCGGTCAAGTCCCTAAACACTATGATCTCCACGCCAATGGTAGCCTTGTGATGATCGAACCTTAGTTCTTCTCTTGCTTGGTTCTCGATCAATGGTAGTCAATATGACCACTTTGGTATGGTGAGGTTGTGTGTCTAGGCTAAAATGGATGAATAGAATGGTGGAAAATGTCAAGGAAGTGTATGGCTACAATGGTGGTAAGAGGCGCACGGTAATGGGGCAATTAGGGTTGGCGCCACTTAAGGTTAAGGTTTAGGGTTTAGAAGATGGATGTTTGACGACTAGGGATTTGGTTTAGTGTTTTGGAGTTGGGCGTCTAGGGTTGGTCGAGTATGGCTAGTGAGAGATTTTAGGAAAGTTTTCTAAAATCTTGGAAGTCAATGGGGAATGGATGAGGCTGGTTATAGGGAATAAGGTGGTCAATTAGGGTTCCTAAAATGTAGGAACACTAATATGGCAAGTGTGATGGACGGCTAGGTCAAGTCCAAATAAGGCAAGGGTTGTCGAAATTTTGAATTTGAACTCAAGGGGAAAGAATGTTTCGGCTAGGGCAAAAGATGATGCAAATGAGTTGTGGAAAGTTGACTAACACAAGTCTTGGTCGACTTCTAGGGTTTAACGGATTTGGAAGAGCAAAAATATGAAGAACACCAAGAACACAATGATGAACACTCAAGAACAAAAGCAACACTTCTTATGAACTTGAATGAACAAAGCACAAACAATGATAATCCAATACTTGATTCACGAATTGCACAAGAATTGAATAAACCTCATATATTGATAATTACAACTTGGATTCACGAATTACACCAAGTTGCAAGAAAACAAGATAAATGAATTACACATATTCAATGAATTGCAAGGTGTAATCCTCTCTTTGGGATTCACGAATTTCACCCAAAAAGCCCAAGTGCAAAGACACCGTTTATAATCTCTCAAACAATAGTCCTCTCTCTAAGAGTTTTGCCAAAAGATCCTAAGGCAAGTGAAAGATGTTCTATTTATAAGCAATACAATTTGGAAACTCTCAATAGGTCCATTGGAAATAAATAATTAATTCAAATTAAATAAATAAAATAAATAACATGATAGTGGTCATGGACCAAGGCTAGCCGTGACATGCATGACCCATGATGGGCTATGTTGATGCATGGTGGTCGTTGAGCTGGTCCATGGTTAGGTGGTGCGGCATGGCTTGCTGATGGTGAGCCATGGTGGTGCGCTGCAGGGCCCAGGCTGGTGGCCTTGGCGCTGGCTACATGGCCCAAGCTGGTGGTTCGGGCATTGAGGCTGCAAGGCATGGGCTGGAGCCATGCGCTGGATGGCATGCCTGGTGGGCATGCCATTGACCTGCTCCGCAAGGCACGGGCTGGAGCTGTGCGTTGGATGACATGCCATGAGGCATGCCACTAACTTCGCTAGTGTGCGGCAAGGCTGTGCATGTGCGCACGCGCGCACTGAGTGGGCTGGAGGTGCCACGCATGGTCTTGCGGCACATGGGCGCGCGCCAGGGCCATGTGGCCCATCAAGGTGCGCATGGGCCTGCGCACTGAAACTCGCAAGCGCGCGTAGTGCGCTGTTGCTTGCAATGCACGCTGCCCAGTGTTGCGTGCATGAGAGTGCGGCGCATGCCTATGCGCATGGGTGTGAGGCGCATGGCTTTGCGCGCGGGCAGGCGCTCACTAGTCTCGCTAGCCCGCATGCTAGGCGTCCTGTATGTACCATCGCGCGGGCTAAGGCATGCATGCATGCTGGACGCTCCGTGCATGTCACCCCACGAGTCAAGGCATGCTTGTGGGTTAGCTAAAGTAATTATCTTTATCATGATTAAGGCATGTGCGGCATCTCTAGAGATAACTCGATGGGGGTCTAACATGATGAAAGTAGTAGTGGTGGCTGTTCCTTAATTTTGGTATCTTATTGAGAGCTTGGGATCGTTGAAATGACATAATAGTCATGAAAAGGAAATAACTTCTATGATTTAGGTGGAAACTTAAAAGAAAAATTGGCGCCAGGCATGCCAGCCACGTGGAAAGTTAAAGGAATCAAAGTTAAAATTCGCTGCCTAGACAGCAACCCATCAAATTAAGTGCACCTAGATGAAAGTTTTGGCTGTTTCTCACGGGAGATGCGCATTGCGCAGCAAGGTAAATAGAATAGGAAAATGACAGCATTATTATCGTTCCTATTATTTATTTATTATATTTATTTATTTGATTTATTTATTAATTTTTTTTCTTACTTAATAGTTAAAAAAGTGACTATTATTAATATTATTAGATATCGTTTTATATGTATGTTAGAATTGTATTAATTAATTCTATATTGTGCTATATAAGGTAGTTTATATATAAGAGGCCAAATGCTATACAAAAGCCTTACTCAATCAGTGTGCGACTCACATAATACATACACTAACAATATATAACATATACACTAACAATTATCGTAAGTCTCGTGTGTGTGTATATATATATATATATATATATATATATATATATATATATATTAAAATAGATAAATTTAAGATTTATATGGAAAAATTATTTTTTTAATAATAAATCTTACTTTTTTTAAAGGAAGTATGTAGAGCTTTTATATCTTAAAACTATATGTAACATTACTCTTAAGCCTCGTTTAGATGAGATGAGATGAGAAATTTGTGAGTGCATAAGCATTACGTAATTATTTAAAAAAAAAAAATATAAGATTTACATAAAAAAAAATAATATTTTTTTAATAATAAATATTTTTTTATTTTTAAATAACTACACGACGCTTATATAATTGGCGATCGTATCTAGTATTATTTATTAAAAAAAAAATACAGTACGAAGATTTAATGCGTACTATCGTAAGGATATGGTAATGATAGTACGTATATATAAGAAATTCTAATAATCTGACCTGGTCGGATCAAGAGCTAATATGTTGTCTTTCATTCAAGATTTTTTATTATTAATGAAAAACTCGTTCCCTCTCTCCCTCTCTGCTGCTCTCTCTGTCGTTCTAACTTCTTCCATACAGGAAGAGCCATACCTCATGATCTCATCCTCCATGAAAGACGAACCCGGATTTCCATAACTACATGACTGCAACGTCTTGCGTCCATATATGCCAGAAAACAAAAAAATCCCATCCGTATTCGGTTCATTTTTGGGCCGGTGACTTTGGGTTGCCTGAGATCTTGGTTAGTTTGATTTTCTTATTTAAAAAACATAAGATGGATTATTTTAATTGGCGTTTTACTCATATTGTCGGTTGGTTCAGTTGTTTATGTCATTTTGAATGCCTCCTCTTTATCTGTGACATTTTAAAATCATTCATTGATGGATGGTTTAAATTTTTTAAAAGTCCACGTTTGGCCTGCTTTAATGTCCTGTTGGATTTTATTAATTTGTTTTATGTTTTATGTTTAACTGTCTACTCGTCTCCCTCGTGGAGAACTTCGCTAATTAATGAATGCTGATTTTGGTTAAATTTGTGATCATTAGAATTTGCTATTTTGAGGTTGAATTGGGTTCTTTTGCAGGACAGTTTGCACCAAAGCTATGTATGATTAACTTGCCAAGAGAGAGAGAAAGCTGTTGTTCTTAGACCAATCAAGGAATTTGTTTTCCACGATCACTGTTTTTTTTTTTTTTCGGGTGTTTCACTACGCCATTCTCTGCTATTGCCTTTCACAAGTAGTCGTATGTGATGTCATTTGAGTGTCTTAAATTGTGTTTCAAATAGTACACATTGTTGTTTCTTTTATTTTTTTTCTTTGATTTCCCTTTCTCTAAAAAATCTTCAGTTTAGTGTGCTTCGTGTGTATGGTTGGTTGATTGCTTTGATGAGTCGATTATGTGGATAATATGTTCTTATTTTCCATCTACAGGAGCTGAACTTGAAGAGCAAAGAGAAAAGGCTTATGGAGTATTCGTGGGATATATTCTGTGGGGAGTCTGGTTGTTCAGACAGTGTTGGAACGCCCTGCAGTTTTAATTTTCAGTTGTTGAGTCATTCCTCGTCGTGCATTAATCACATATTCATAATTTGTCTGGATGTCTTGTTATTGGTCATGCTTTTATTGATTATGCTTCAGAAGTCGCCATTGAAAACAGTTCACATTCTAGCTCGATTTGAAGGCTTCTCAAATTTGCAGATAGTTTCTTCAATTGTCAATGGCTGTCTTGGATTTGGGTACTCGTGCTTGGGAATTTGGATTTTAGAGGAGAAGTTGAGGAAAACCAAGACTGCTTTGCCTCTTAATTGGTGGATACTAATAATGGTACAGGGGATCACATGGCTGTTGGTGAGTTTAACCGTGAGCCTTAGGGGATATAAGTTTCCAAAAGGAACATTGCGGCTACTGTCCATTCTTGCCTTTTTGTTTGCTGGAATTGTTTGCTCTTTATCTCTGTCTGGTGCCATTTTAAACAAAGAAGTATCCATTAAGGTAGCATTGCATATCCTGTCTTTTCCAGGAGCCATATTGTTGCTGTTCTGTACTTTTAAGGGGTATAAATATGAAACAAGTGATGAGAGCATTAATGAAAGTACCCTGTATATGCCTTTAAATGGTGAAGCCAATGGTATTAGTAAAAGCGACGCTGTTGGCTCCGTTACTCTGTTTGCCAAAGCCGGATTATTCAGTAGAATTTCATTCTGGTGGTTGAATCCATTAATGAAAAGGGGCAGGGAGAAAACACTTGAGGATGAAGATATTCCCAACTTGCGCGAGGCAGATCGAGCAGAAAGTTGCTATTTGGTGTTCTTGGAGCAACTGAACAAACAGAAGCAAAAAGAGCCATCTTCTCAACCATCAGTCCTGAGGACAATTATTGTTTGCCATTGGAAAGAGATACTAATGTCTGGATTCTTTGCTTTGCTAAAGATTATCACTCTGTCCATGGGTCCTCTACTTTTGAATGCATTCATTTTGGTTGCTGAGGGGCAAGAAAGTTTTAAATATGAAGGTTATGTATTGGCCATAATGCTTTTCTTTTCCAAGAGCGTAGAATCCATATCACAAAGGCAGTGGTACTTCCGAAGCAGACTTATTGGTCTAAAAGTGAGGTCTTTGCTCACAGCTTCTATTTACAAGAAACAGCTGAGGTTATCAAATGCTGCAAGGCTAGTGCATTCAGGAGGGGAGATAATGAACTATGTTACTGTGGATGCTTATAGGATTGGCGAGTTCCCATTTTGGTTCCATCAGACTTGGACAACAAGCCTCCAACTCTGTATTGCTTTAGTAATTCTATTTCGTGCAGTGGGGCTAGCCACAATCGCAGCTTTGGTGGTGATAATCCTCACTGTGCTTTGCAATTCTCCACTTGCGAAGTTGCAGCATCAGTTTCAAAGAAAGCTTATGGTTGCACAAGATGAGAGACTGAAGGCTAGTACTGAGGTTCTTGTCAACATGAATGTGTTGAAATTATATGCATGGGAAACCCATTTCAAGAGAGTAATTGAAAATTTGAGGAAGGAAGAGTACAATTGGTTATCAGCGGTGCAAATGCTAAAATCATATAATGGCTTTCTTTTTTCGACATCCCCTGTTTTAGTCTCTGCTGCAACCTTTGGCGCATGTTATTTCCTCAAAGTTCCTCTATATCCAAATAATATTTTCACTTTTGTAGCAAGTTTACTCCTTATTCAAGATCCCATTAGATCTATCCCTGATGTTATTGGAGTAGTCATTCAAGCAAAGGTTGCATTTTCACGCATCTTAAAATTCCTTGAGGCGCCGGAGCTGCAGAGTGCAAGTGTTCGGACGAAGACCAATGTGGAGACAGTAAACCATACCATCCTTATAAATTCGGCCAATTTCTCATGGGAAGAAAATTTCCCAAAGCCCACACTTAGAAACATAAATCTAGAGATCGGACCTGGAGAAAAGGTGGCTATATGTGGAGAAGTTGGCTCCGGAAAATCAACCCTTCTAGCAGCAATTCTTGGCGAGGTTCCAAATATTCAGGGAACCGTAAATTCCTTCTGCCCTTTACTTTTCTTTCTACTGTCACAATATATTTTTTATTTCTTGCCAAGTTTTCTCATCTTATGTTTCCCTGCATTATCAATTTCTATTAGAGTTAAACACTATGAACAACTTAGCATAAATACATATGCGGTCCTATCATGACTTGCAAAATGTCAACATGTACCATCCATGAGTAATATGGTTATATTTCTTGAATTTACAGATTCAAGTTTATGGGAAGATTGCCTATGTTTCCCAAACGGCGTGGATCCAGACAGGAACAATACAGGAGAACATTTTGTTTGGGTCTGACATGGACAACCAAAAGTACAAAGAAACGCTTGAAAGGTGTTCACTTGTAAAGGACCTCGAGTTGCTTCCATATGGTGATCTCACCGAGATAGGGGAGAGAGGAGTTAATCTCAGTGGTGGACAAAAGCAGCGAATTCAACTTGCCCGTGCCCTTTATCAGAATGGTGATATATATCTTTTGGATGATCCATTCAGTGCTGTTGATGCCCAGACTGCTTCAAGCTTATTCAATGTAATCACATTTTCTATCACCATGCTATGTCTTCTTAAGTCAATAGCTAACTTTAGAGGAAAGTAACTTACATCTTGGCAGGAATATGTTATGGAAGCACTCTCAAGGAAGACAGTTTTACTTGTAACCCATCAAGTTGATTTCCTGACTGCGTTTCATTCTGTTTTGGTGAGTATACTTTCAACTTAAGTTGCCATCGTCAACATTTGTCATTTATTTCCTTTGAATTCTTTGTGATATTTGTAATATTCAAATTTATTTCTGTGCAAACACATCCAAACCGATGATGCATTATAACTGGGCGAGATTCATTGATCTTTAGTTATGCATAGTGCAGTTGGAATTCAACTATCATGAGATCTACATATAATGCATCACCCCTATAAAACCATCTTGATGATTCTGATTGCCCAAAAAACAAGATATGTTACTATAACTTTCTGGTCACTCTGCTCATACATTCCATTTGGATGGAATCCCCGACTTTTCTAGATTAAGTTTCCACCAATCAGAAAATCTATTCACTAAACATGGATAATTTATTGAATTTCACTTTTCTATTTATGCAATTTGTTGTTTATTGATATTATTTCTTTTCAAAATCTGTCAATACATCAAAGTATGTTGATACTGTTGACAGCTGATGTCAGATGGGGAAGTCCTACAAGCAGCTCCTTATCATGATTTATTGGCCTCAAGCCCAGAATTTCAGGAGCTTGTCAATGCACACAAAGAGACTGCTGGTTCTGATAGGCTTGTGGATCTTCCTGCTGCCCAGGAACGAGGAACATCTGCCAGAGATATTAGGAAGACACACATAGAGAAGGAATTTAAAGGATCTAAAGGTGATCAATTGATTAAGCAAGAAGAAAGAGAAATAGGAGATGAAGGATTTAAACCTTATGTACAATATCTCAATCAGAACAAGGGGTTCTTGTACTTCTCCGTGGCCAGTCTCTGTCACCTTCTATTCGTGATTAGTCAGATATCACAGAACTCTTGGATGGCTGCTAACGTGGAAAATCCCAATGTCAGCACATTGCGGTTGATCATGGTTTACTTGCTGATTGGATTTTCCGCAACACTAGTTGTGCTATGCCGATCGATTTCCATAGTTGTTTTGGGTCTTCAATCGTCAAAATCTTTATTTTCACAGCTTTTGAACTCCCTTTTTCGTGCACCCATGTCTTTTTACGACTCCACGCCTCTGGGAAGGATACTTAGTCGGGTATACATCTCAAGCAGAAAATGTGTTCATAGATTGATTAAGATTTGTGAAAGTAACAAGGTGTTGTATCTTTTTGTTATTGTACAGGTCTCATCTGATCTGAGTATTGTTGATCTTGATGTTCCTTCCAGCTTTCTATATGCTGTTGGGGCAACCATTAATGCTTACGCAAATCTTGGAGTACTGGCTGTTGTTACATGGCAAGTCCTTTTTGTCTCCATACCAATGGTTTATCTAGCAATTTGCTTGCAGGTAACACCATAGTTTTCGTATATTTGTAACGCTCAATGGTGTATGTTTTCCCTCGTGCAATACATTTCTTACTCACGTTTTAAGGAATCTTTAAACCTCAACTTGTGATACGTGGTGCTACTAATAAAACTTCTTGTGTACCCACGCTATGATGAAGTGGCTCAATAAAAACATAGGAACATCCTTCGACATTTACATAGGTAATAGATGAATACATGTTGTGAAGAGTAGATCACTTTACTCTTACAGAATGGATGTTTTAGATGATTTTATTGTAAGCAAGGATGCCACCATGTAAATTGAATTTTGTTGGGGCAAATAGTTGCATTTTTATGTGTGGTAGGGAAAAGATTGGGGGCAAATGGTTTGAAATATCTAAGACAATGTTTCGAATCTAAACTTAATCCGAGTTACTTAATCTTTTCAGTTTTGTATTTTGTAAGCATTTTTGTGTTATCAACTAATCCTTTCAGTTCTTCTAGCCTGTTTATTTTGTCCTCTCTCTTTTCTGTGCAATGGATATTATTGCTTTGTTGCAGAAAAACTTGAAAATAGGGGACATTTTTTCTGCTGATTGGATCAATTGTATACTAGTCACTACCTTCATGCCTTGCTCTTAAAACAGGAGCATCCTTCTTTTCTTGGGGAAATCTTATCTGAACTCTCTTTTATATGAATAGCTAGTATAACAGTCATGTCATTCTTTATCTACAGAGATATTATTTTTCCTCTGCAAAAGAGCTGATGCGTATCAATGGCACAACCAAGTCCTTGGTAGCAAATCATTTAGCTGAGTCTGTAGCAGGAGCCATGACTATAAGAGCTTTTGAGGAGGAAGATCGGTTTTTTGCAAAAAATCTTGACCTAATAGACACAAACGCTAGTCCTTTCTTCCATAATTTTGCTGCAAATGAGTGGCTGATCCAAAGATTAGAAACAATCAGTGCAATTGTTCTTGCATCTACTGCACTGTGCATGGTTTTGCTTCCTCCTGGAACTTTTAGCTCTGGTAAGTAGCAGTTTTCCCTGAAGAGTAGTCATTTTTGCTTTCTTCTAGACTGTTCTTTTTTTCATTTTTGTCTGAGCAAGCAATCTTCTCGTAATTACAGTTCCTTTATGGATGCTTCAATTTAGAAATTCACTTTTGAGTCATTTTCAGCCACAAAATTTTTGTTTCAGATTATTTTTATTACGAAGTTTTTTTTATTAATATAACAACTACTCCTGTTGCAGGGTTTATTGGAATGGCAATTTCTTATGGTCTTTCATTAAACATGTCCTTTGTCTTCTCAATACAAAACCAGTGCACTCTTGCAAATTACATCATTTCTGTAGAAAGGGTAAATCAATACATGCATATACCCAATGAGGCCCCTGAAGTAATAGAAGGAAGCCGGCCTCCAACTAATTGGCCTTCTTTGGGTAAAGTGGAGATACTTGATTTGCAGGTAAATATTTATTTGCTTTTATTGTTAGAATTACTGAAGGTTATCATGCCAAGAGCCTGAGAAATTGAGAATATTGACCTTAAAACAGATAAGATATAGGCCCGATACACCTCTTGTTCTTCATGGAATCAGTTGCACATTTGAAGGAGGGCAGAAAATAGGTATTGTTGGCAGAACAGGCAGTGGAAAGACTACTCTCATAGGTGCTCTATTTCGTCTAGTGGAGCCAGAAGGAGGGAAGATTATAGTAGATGGCATTGACATTTCTACGATTGGACTTCATGATCTGCGGTCGCGTTTTGGAATCATTCCTCAAGATCCTACTCTTTTCAATGGTACTATGAGATATAATTTGGATCCTTTGTCTCAACATTCTGAGAAGGAAATATGGGAGGTACTTCTTCATGTCTCTTACACCTTTGGTTGTTTCGGTACCAGCAGTAATCATTAGGTCTGCCTCATTCTTGTTTTGCTTGTTTATCTCATGGGTTGGGAATATTGAACAAGGGGCGATTTTCATTTGAAGGTTCTGGAGAAATGTCAGCTTCAAGAGGCTGTGAAGGAGAAAAAAAAGGGCTTAGACTCCGTTGGTAAGGCTCTGACATTTTGGTAAACTGTCTGCTTCTACTTTTGGTTGTGTTCACCAATGACAACTAATTTGTTTTGGAAAAAAAAAACCTGTTTTTCAGTTGTTGAAGATGGATCAAATTGGAGCCAGGGACAACGACAATTGTTCTGCTTGGGGCGTGCACTTTTAAGGAGAAGTCGGATATTAGTGCTTGATGAGGCAACTGCATCAATTGATAATGCAACAGACATGATTCTGCAGAAGACAATTCGGACTGAATTTGCTGATTGTACAGTGATTACGGTGGCCCACAGGATACCAACAGTGATGGATTGCAGCATGGTTCTTTCCATCAGTGATGGTGAGTTACATTAATTACCCTAACCCTCATCCATAGAGTATTTCCTAGGCAGCATCATCGTTTAAGACAGTTGAACTGACTATTAATTTTTCTTTTAGGAGTGGGGGATGGGGGTGTTGTCCCTTTGATAGTGATTAGTGTATGCCAACTATGTTTCTAATGGTAAATCCTATATTTAACTTGAAAGGGCCTTACAAATTGGCATGGCAGTCCTATGTGGCACTGCCATGCCATGCAATGACCTGATGTGGGTGCCATGTCAGCTTCAAAAAATAGAAAATAATGATAAGCCACAAAACTAAAAAATAAGAAAAAACATGGGAAAATGGGTGCCATGTCTGGTCATTACGTGGCATGGCAGTGCCACATAGGATTGCCACCTAGGACTGCCACGCCAATTTGTGGTCATAGGGTGTGGATCTATCCACCCCCTAGGGCGGTTGGCCCTCACCCCCAGAAGAAGTGGTCTGCCCCCATGGACTGACGGCGGTGGCCGAACACCCAAGTTTTGTTTTAAATTATTATTTTTATTTAGTTTTTTAAAGCTAACAAATATAACACCCATTTCAGTTTATTTGCTGACATGCACTGCCACATAGGACTATCGTATCAGTTTGTATGACCATTGTGGTAAAAGATTAGTACGTCTCTAATTCTTGGGTCCAACTGCTAGTGTATAGAATTAAGGAGGTGATACTAATGTCCATGTAACTAGACAAACGACATCATATAAATATGAAAATGTTGATAGAGATGTGCAGTGAATTATCAAGTGTTGAAGAGTTTTGAAAGAAATCGTTCCATTCTATTTCAGGGAAACTAGTGGAGTTTGATGAGCCAACGAAACTAATGAAGAGAGAAGGTTCACTTTTTGGGCAGCTTGTCTCGGAATACTGGTCTCATAATCAGTCAACAGAACTGAATTGAATCTACCAGTAATTTCTTATCCAGCCAATAGGGTGAAGAGTGAGTATATGTTGGGAAGTAAAATGTATCATAATGCATATAGCAATATAAATGGGGACTAGAGATCAACCAGAAGATCAGGGAGCGAGCCAACGTTCTATGTATCTCTAGCCATATTCAAATGCCACGCTTCCTTTCACTGAAAGGCATGCAATGAATTAATGAGAAACTCGAAAGGAGCTCCACTTCCATGAACTTCATATTTTTCTCAGAACCAGCTATTATTTATCAACAACCCTTGCTTGCAGCCTAATATCAATCCTGCGCGCACCACTCTTATTCACGATGCAATGAGATGCTATATCAGACATTTTGCTATTTGAAGAGAAGGACGACGCAAGTGCTCTCTCTCTATATATATGTCTGTGTTTGTGTGGTTTTATCAAAACGAATCCTTTTTATTTTTATTTTCTATGAAAAATAAAATCACGATCATATTTTTATTATCATCCTTTATATATATTTTTTTGGTTTTTAAAATAATGATCTTTTTAACGAAACAGTTAAGATTTGACTACCCTAGAGGGTCTAATGGGTAGAGTTCTAAAAATGCTACTCACGGTAGAATGAGAAGTGATATAACCACAAAAAGATTTTATAAAAATAAGTTCATAAATTGATTTGACTTTATGTAATACGTTAGATCTAATTTACAATAAAAGTATAAAAATAATTTTAAAATCTGACATATCATATCAAATCACATAAATTTATGAGTTTACTTTATAAAATATTTTTGGATGAGCCTTCACCATCTAATAAGGTGACAACCCTTGAGATGGGAAAAAGAAAAAGAAGAAGTTACGCATGCTTCAAGACCTCACGTGGAGCGCCTTCTGCAAAAAAGCATTAGAACTACTTGAGCTAGACTTGGGAGAAGTTTACTTTGCGAGGGAATGTAAAAACTCAAAGAAGTTGAAATTTCTAAAATGTTGGATGAAGCAGATTAAGAAACCTCGTTGTTGTAGTCTAACTTTACAACCAAAGTACATGTCCCAACAGGAGATTCAAAAGGAAAAGGATGATAGATTGACTGAATTGCACCAAGAAATTGAGCAGCCAGTCTCTTCTTCTGCCTCAGCTGGAGAAAACTTTTTGACCGAGGCTTCCAAGATACAGGATGAAGCCACTCTTGACTTTCGGTTAGAAACTTGTGAAGCCTTCTTCAGTAATCTTTCCAGTAAGATCCAACAAGGACTTGAGTCTGAAGGAGTAGACTTGAGGGCTTTGGCTGAGTGGCTTGTTGGCTTGTGAACTCATCCATATATTGGTTATATCAAAAGCGTGGAATGAGATCTCCCTCTGAGAGTCAAAATCTTGAGGTAAAATCTGATGATGCTTGTGTAGCATGGTTCTTGAAGTGACAAAAGTGTTTACTCAGTGAACCCAAGGAGTTGGCTGCAAGGCACAAAGATAACATTCCATCCTTTCAGGCATTTGATCCAGGATGTACTGGATTTGCTTCAAAAGATGTAGTTCGAGAGTATCATTTTTCATTTTCGCTAATCTTGCATCTCCATACGCTTGTTTATTTTCTTGATTTATCAATTGGACTCCTTTTTTCATAACTTTTTTTTCCTTAATAAGCACAAGATATGAAATGCAGATATTATTTCGGATGGAGATACTGCACAAGATGACAGAATATGAATAACAAAAATGGATTTGTTGCTGTTTGCCGATGAGGATGAATCCCCCAATACTTCACTCAATAGTGAAGACAGCAATCAATCCTGGTGGGAGAAATCACAGAGAGATGAATTTGGTGAAAAAAAAAGAAACAATGAACCGGTGTCAGCAGAAGCCAAGTCCCTTCAACTGCCAGAAAAATTACGATGGAAGCCTTCAAGGGATCATTAAACAGACGAAGCATGCTCGTAGATTGATGAAAACTCACGAGAGGGAGAGGGCTCGGAGGTTTGCATCTTTCACAAGTTGGATGCCTGATTTGCAGACGAGCGATATAGTTCGTCTGATATATCGTTCGGATTACTTACATGTGTTTGTACAATTTACATATTAAATAAAGCATAAACATTCCACCGTTAACAATCAAATCTATTTTTTAAGTTAGTGCAAAATTGCATCTATATTAATGTCATTACTCGTTGTTCAAACCATTTCGGGAACTCATGTTCATGTCTCTGGTCTATATCATTTACTCTCAGTTCTTTGAGCACATTCATATGATCACTGAAATTAAAAATTATCAACAATAAGTATCTTTTTATAATTGTTTAATAAGTAAATTCGTTTAAAAAGTAAATTCAATGATTATTAACAATTAATTTGAACTTACTTTAAGTGACTCTCTATCTCAGGGCAATTGTTTAGCACGTACCACTGAGCTCTCTTGAACTCCATTTTACACAAATCATATCCATGTTGAGTACCAAGTGGACATACTTGTTGGGAAAATACAGAAAATTCGTTCTGTTGTTTTGCTTGGCCAATGTCAAAGTTTCTTTCCGGCTGATCAAACCTTGTGTTAACGTCGTGGAAGTATTTAGAATAGAATGTATGTCACTCATCATTAATATATGTTTCTGCAATTGATCCTTCTGAGTGAGCCTTGTTACCCACTATGCATTTTAGCTTTCTAAGAAATCATTCAATGGAATACATCCATCTATACTGGACTGGTCCTGCAAGTCGAACCTCACGTGGCAAATGAACGGCTAAGTGAACCATGATGTCGAAAAATGACGGTGGGTAAATACTCTCCAACTTAGACAATATTATAGCAATTTCTCGTTTCATACGATCTAAAGCTTCTACATTCAACGTTCTAGCACATATATCTTTAAAAAATGCACCCAACTCAATTAGCGCAACCCGCACATTTCTCGTCAAGAACTCACAGATACCAACAGGTAAGATACGTTATAAAAATACATGATAATAATGACTTTTTAGTCCAGTCATTTGTTTGCACACACCTTGTTATATTCGAGGCATACCCGTCTGGTAATTTAATTTTTTGCAATCACTCACAAAATGTAGCCTTTTTTCTTCTTGACAATATATACAACCCAATTGGCATGTAGACAGACGAACCACTTTGTTGCAAGTACATTTCAGGTCTGATTCCCATATATTTTAGATATTTCCATAAGTTTATATTATCATTCGTTTTACCTTCAATTTACATCAATGTTCCTAACACGGACTCGCATATATTTTTCTCAATATGCATAACATTGAGACTATATCTCAATTTCAACGTCTAATAGTAGGGGAGTTCAAAAAATATACTCTTCTTATGTTTATTATTTTTAAGTATAAATTAAAATTGAATTTTATTATTTTTTAAGATAGTCCTCATAGTTTTTAATTAATTATCTTTTAAGTATTAATATGAGATTAAGTATTAATAATTTTTATGTTTATTATTTTTAAGTATTAATTATAATTAATTTTATTATTTTTAAGTTAGTCCCCATAGTTTTTAATTAATTATCTTTTAAGCATTAATATGAGTTTAAGTAATAATAATTCTTATGTTTATTATTTTTAAGTTATTTATAACTTAAGTATCACAACTCATGAGTACAACCGTTCGAATACTTAAATGTCTGTTCGAACAAGATAATTCGTTCGAACGGAATATTATAGTGTTCGAACGGTTTCAATCCAGAATCCAAACACCAGTCAGATTAGATGAAACACAATCTCAAAAACATCATAAACTCATACTCAAAAAACACTACAAACATACAACATATATACTTCAAATATCAACTATATATACAAAATATGAAAAATATACAACATATATTTCAAATTTAATCCAATAAACACCTACACAATATATATATATATATATAAACTATAAAATCAATAAACACTGATATTTCGAATTTAATCCAATAAACACTTATATTAAAGCATAGATTTCTACAATAAACACCTACACAATATATATATATATATATATATATATATATATAATAGAATCGATAATTGATTTGGAAATAAAATAAAAAAGAAAATCATACCGTTAAGCAAAATAAGTGTGCAACCCTATTTGAAAGATGATAGAATGAATGATTGTATGAAGAAAATGAAAGATTTTGGAGAGAAAACGGAGAAGAGAGCAAAATGAGAGACGGATAGCGTGCGAAAATGTTTTAAGTTCTCACTTACCATTCGAATAGAAATAATTGGCAGTCGAACACGAAAAATTTTCAGTGCGCAAGTTTTTCCGCTTGCAAAAATTTTCGGCGACGCATTCGAACGATGAAAAATACATTCGAACGATAATTCACGAGTTATTAATTGGAGGAATATTTTCCCACCACTGCAATAAACCATTCGAACGGTGATAAAATACATTCGAACGGTAATCCACGAGTCATTAATTGGTGGGATATTTTCCCTCTACTTCATATATATATTATCATATATAATACTTTAATAGTAAAGTATTATAATATATTACTATTATACTATAATAAAATATATATAAGTTATTATGTTTTCATTTAAAATATTATACTATCATAGTATATATATGTATAATATACTACAATATTACATATATATTACAGTATATATAATCTACTATAATAGTATATATATTATACTAAATTATAGTATTATAAATTTCATTTAAAACAGATACTAATTATAATATACATTTTTATTAAATTTGAAACAAATACCTTTCGAATGGCTAAATACTACCGTTCAAACAATATCTTAAAACCGTTCGAATGGTTAAATCTAGCGTTCGAACAAGTATGCACATATAAGATATCACGGGCAAAGCCATTTCAACGCCACTGTCACAATCGTTTGCAAACGAGAGAAAACGTTTGAACGATTATCAATCGGCACTGTCTGCCACCGTAATCACCACCCACCTCGAACATTCTTCCACCTAAAGTAAATGTATGCTCTTTATAAGTTATTTTACCGTTTATTTTTAGAGTTTTATCATTTTTTTGGTTTTCTCTAAAAAAATTGCATTTTTCTATCAATAGCACGTAGAACATCACAAATCTATTGTAGGATGATTAGAAATGAAGAGTAGTATGTGTTTTGTCGAAGAAACCCACCGAATCGATGTATTTTTAAGTATTTTCATGGCCGCTGAGTTGATTTAGCCATGGGCGAGTTCGATCTGTTTTCCATTTGAATGCGTTTGAATGGGTTAACCTGTCCGATTGAACACTTTTTGATGTTCAAACGGTTTGAACAAAACAAGATGTTTTCCGTTCGACCACTTTTTGTCCGTTCGAACGTTATAATGTCCATTCGACCACTACAGATTCTGTTCGAACCAATTACTTTATATTAGCTTATTAAATTATTTTCATCTTTTTATTAAATTTTTCTATCAATTAATTTATTAAATTGTTATTAGTATATAATTTTATGAATATTTTCTCATTAGATTTTATCACTAATGTTCAATATATATTTTATTTTTTAAATTTCATATTCATAATAATGTCTTATAGGGGCCGTAAACGTGACAGATCAAGCGAACCTTCCATCCAAATAGTTTGAGAGCGGACTGGTTTACTTGTGCGGCAGGTAAAACTGTCAGATTTTGTGACTCTATGGGAGAGTCATTCCCTCCCATCAGTATTCAACGATCGTGGTTGGACATCAATCCTAGATCAGCGATAAGAAGGAATGAAGCTCATTTTCTATGTTGACATCGTTGCTGAGTTCTATAAAGAGCTTGGTGGTGCCAGCCCAGACGATGGAGGGGCATATAGGATCTATGTTCGAGGAGTTCCAGTTATATTTTCAGCAGATGGACTCATTGCATATCTCAATAGTTCTAACCTGGTCGATGTCTATCCAAACCTGCTGCCAAGAGAGTTTGATCATTCAAGTGATGTAGAGACCGCTCAGGACGAAGGACCAGTTTACATGGATGAGGTCGATACACTTGCTGATTATGAGGTTAGAGACCTGATTGTTGGTCCTGATACTTCAGTGTATGATGGGACGACGAGCATTAGGCAAGCATATTTATCTTTTTTTATTCAAGATCATGAATTTGATAATCGCCAATAAATATTGACCCTCGACAGCACAAGACCGAGGTTGGCACAAAATTTATGATACGGGTCGCTCGTGACATTCTGATTGATCTCGTGGGGTATATATTTGAGAGGATCCGATTAGAGGCTCAGTACATTATGATAGATATGCTGTCGTTCGGGATCCTGATCACTCGATTTTTGCTATATTCCTGGGTCGTGCCAAAAGTTGCCGAGCGTGCACGGGAGCCAATGGAACCAATCAACAGCACTACCTGTTCCTGACAGGGCTGATATTCAGAGAGATGCACAGCCGAGAGATCCTAGAGTATCGTCTAGTGAGGCATTTACACAGGCTGAGGCATCACGCACATCTACTCGCGAGGAGATGACCGACAAACTGCGTGCTAAGATCGGCATACACACATCAAAAGTGATCGATGCAGTGCATACTGCTATGTCTGAGTTGCATATAGAGATTACTGCAAGCATCTCTGAGATACGTACAGAGATTATTGCTAGCATCTCTGAGTTACGTACAGAGATTCATGCCAGTAATGCAACTCAGGTCATGCTCAGTACTCGACTGACACAGGTAGAGAGACGATTAGCTATAGTCGAGGATGTGTGCAGAGACCTCGCATCACAGTAATTTCTATTTTTTTATATATATTTTTTGTTATAGTTATGGACAATATATATGGTGTTTTGATGATTTTCTTTAGTTATAAATTAAATATTTTGTCTTTTCTAGAGTAATTATTGATTTATATTATGTGGTGTATAACTGATAATATTTATTTAACTAAAAATCCTCTTTGACATAAAATAAATCATTAAAATACTTTTAAATTAATTACATAAAATGAATTTATGAATTCGTATATGATATATATTTTTATATTTTGAGTTACATATCGAGATTAATATTATACGTTCGAATGTATAAATGTGGTGTTTGAATATGTTCAAACTAAATTTGTTCCGTTCAAATGGTCTAGAAACCTTCCAGCTAAGTTTTGCCAACAAATTTTTTCCGTTCGAACAACAAAATTTCCAGTTTGAACGGTTTAAAATTTATAGATACGTACAATTGATAATGAAACAATCATGATTTTGCAGAAGACAATTAGGGCTGAATTTGCTGATTGTACAGTGATTATGGTGGCCCACAGGATACCAACAATGATGGATTGCGGAATGGTTCTTTCCATCAGTGATGGTGAGTTACATTGAGAATTAGGTCTCGAGTTACTGTTCAAAGTCCAATAATTTGATTCAAAAATTTTCAATCCCTGTACATACACAAAAAATAATTTAAACAACAAATAATATGTAACATAAATTGATAATTGATATGATGATAAATTATACACATCAAAACCGAATACATTAATAAAAAAAAAAACTCTGCCTCAACTCTCAAGACTAGTGTGAGAATATTGAAGTGAGTCAAGTGAGAACAAAATCCCACCTCAAGACCGGCGTGCGACGGTGATCGTGGGCATGGGGGGGGGGGGGGGTTTTAACACATAGTGGGATTTTTTTTAAAGGCGAGGGACGGAGGTAGGGGAATGGCTAAAGAGCAAAGGGGGACGACCTCTATAGAGTCACGGAGGGGGTGAAATTCTGGCCTCTGTATCGTTACCGCTACTTGCATTGCACCGTTGCTGGAAGTTTGGGAGGGGAGAGGGATCGCTGATGGAGTTTGAGGATAGGGAACTGGGAAGTCGAAGCCTAGAAGAAGAGGGAGGGGAGGGGGTGTTTAAACCCTAGGTCAAAACGACCCCGTTCGCCATTTTTTTTTTTACAAATTGCAGACCTAAAACAACGTTGTTTCACTCAATTAAGTGAAACGACGTCGTTTTATATAGGTATAATTTAATATATATATATATATATATATATATAATCAGTTGGTTTAGTGGTTTGAACCAGGTTCAAATCAGAACCTAACCGGCCGACGTCTATTTTGATATGTTTCTACCAGTTTCGACCGATTATGTACTCCAATAGCCAGTTTGACTTGATTACAGCCGGTTTGGACTGTTTTTGTACACCCCTACATGCTTTTTTGCCCATATATAGTTCAATCAATTAATCTACTCAACCTCCAGCTCCCTAACCGCACGCCACACAGTAGTGGCCGAACCTGGTTCTTTCCCACGTCACAGTTTGTTCTCCCTCTTCTCCCTCAGACATCTCACTTGACCTATCTCCCTCAGTCCTCTCACCCTCGTTCTCCTTCAGACATCTCACCCTCGTTTGGTAGCAGACCTCTCAACTCTCCCTCTCCTCCCTCAGACTCTTCTCTCTCACGCCTTTTCTTTCTCACCCTCGTTTGGTATCAGACCTCTCAACTCTCCCTCTTCTCCCTCTCCTCCCTCAGACTCATCTCTCTCACGCCTTTTCTTTCTCACCACAAAACCCTCACCCCTTGAGAAATTCTTGCTCTCACTCGACGCAGCATTCAGTCTCGAGCCGCTCTCAACTCTCCCTCTTCTCCCTCAGACTCTTCTCTCTCACGCATTTTCTTTCTCACCACAAAGCCCTCACCGAACCCTAGAAAAATTCAAACTGTACTCGACGCAGCATTCATCCCCGAGCCGCTCTAAACTCTCCCTCTTCTCCCTCTCCTCCCTCAAACTCTTATCTCTCACGTCTTTTCTTTCTCACCCCGACGCTCTTATCGAACCCTAGAAAAATTCATCCTCTCACTCGACGCAACATATAGCCCCGAGCCACTTGACCAATTCATCACATTTGAAAACCCATCTCCCTCATCCCCTTCAGTAGAAGAAATCTTCATCAAAGGTATGTTTTTTTTTTCCAATTCGTTTTGATGGGACTCACTTCGTCAAAGGTATGTTTTTTTTCCAATTTGAATTTTTACAGTGAAAAAGATCCACCTATCTAGTTCCAATTTGTTTTACCAACTGGAACTGCTCTCCGAGAATTGAATTTTTTAATTTCAATACTTGTTGTTCACATGAATAAGGAAAGGTAAAAGATCTTAGATAGAATCTGAATTTTGTTGGAGATTATTGTTTTGATGTTCTGTTTCCATGTTTCATGGCAATAATTATTCTGATAATTTTTTTTGATGTTAATTATTAAAAGAGGTTTTTCTGGGGGGGGGGGGGGGGTTTCGGGGTTTGATGTATGAAGCTAATGTGCTCGATAGTTGGATAACTTAGGGTTATTTTTAAAACAACATAAATCATGGCTGTCACAGAGAATTGATATTTTCCTTAGATGGAGCATTAATAATGATGTGCTCAGATTTTTGAAATGGTTCTGCCTAATAAATTGGCATCTTAGACACTTCTTCACATTTATAACACCTGTTTGGATTTATATGTCTTGTCAACATCTCTTCAATACATGCTTGTACAGGAGCAATGTTATAGTGCCCTTTTCTTAAGGAGTATAATTCCAGATAGGTTTTTCTTTGTTCTTTTGCTCTTTTGATTCTTCTAGATGCATGAAAAACACTGTAGATTAAGAAAGACACATTGATAAAAAAACATTAAGACATGTCGATATTGCCTAAATAGGCAATTTGTATGGGGGTACTTAATCTCAATTGTGTTGGCATTTGAAACTTTGAAGTAGATGAGGAACTTGAATATGTGTCCTAAATTAGAGGTGAGTTGGTCATTGCTGGGATTTTTAAATTAGAGGCTTTATGAGAATAAGAAATTGACTATTTCATATAAACCTAAGCATTTATAAATATAGTCATTTGCATGATATGAAGCATGTGATCATTGATGAGCCTTATCTCTGTTCAATAGCTTTTGTTACGGTTAAGAACTTCAAAATGTTAGCATTGAGGGGAGATTTTTTGCCCTTATGTGAAGGAGAGTGTTAGAATTAACTATTCTTATCCACTTAACTTTTAGAGTTAGTGAAAATTAATCAATATATTTTCATGGTCTATTTTGATATATTCAATCCTTCTTTTCAAACTGGAAACCAAAGTGGTTCCAATAATAATATTATGTGGTTATTCCCTTTGGTGCACCCTGTTTTCAATATGTTATCCTCACACTTTTGGACTCTAGTTCTGTGTGCTTCTTACTCGAGGACACTTAACCTCAGTTGTGTTTTCTTAGAATTTCCCATTTATCTAATTTAGTTAGACTTAAGTGGTGTATAGGTACAAAACAATGTCAGAGGTGATCTATTTATGTTGTGTAACATTATTGTGTTCAAAGTTAGAATTTATTAGGTTATTGAGAATCAGGACTCTTGTTTCTGATCTTTGCCATTAAACATTCTTTAGTTAATATAAATCTAGCCTTGCGAGTAGACATTTTTACACTTTCATGAAGAGAGCTCTAAATTTGTTTTGTTTTTCATTGTTTATATTGATATGCAATCTTGGTAAATGCAGGCTCATTGTCATTTTACAAGATAAAACGTATGTGTATGACATAAATAAAGTAAAAATTCTGGTCATTGTTTGTCTTTGTCTTCACAAAAAAAGAAAAACGTTCTGATTTTTGGTGGGTAACTACAATTGAAGTGGAACCCAACCTGAAGAGTCCTTTCGGATGTGAAAATCAAAAGGTCCTCTGGGAGTTAAAAATCAAAGGATCTTTTATGCAACAAATGGTCATTTAAATTGTAGGAGGAGTGTAAGAGATGGGTAAGTGAATGATCTGATCAATGGGTGAAGTGAAAATCTTGGCATTGTCGTTAAGAGAATAATAAAATTAAGTAACCGATTTAAGGGTGAAAAAATTAAGGTAATTAGGAAAATGATGAAGTGGCTTAACTAGAGTAAAAAAAAAAATGCTTCAAAAACTATATAGGTCATAAACTCAAACAGTAAATAAAATCCGGAAATGATTTTTTTTATCAAATTACCATTCATTAGTTCTATAGGGACGAGAGTAATTTCTGTGGATACTTGGAGAGCATATTTATCTGTGGTATCTTTCACATGTTTCCTTTAACAATTCCTTTGCTATTTATTTTGGAGTTGATTGAATATGTATAGATTGAAAATATATGGGCTTATTTTGGTATACTGCATCTATCATGAAGCATATATAACACTTGTAATTTAGTGTTACTCTTCCTGTAAGCCTTCTTATTTTTAAAATAAGTCCTCGTGCTATGTCATTTTCTGTAGTCATGACTATTAGGAACAAAGGCATGCCTCTTCAATTTCTAACTTTCTTTCTTTTTAATAGAATTGATTTTGTAATTTTGGAATTAAAATCATACCTCTTCATCAAATACTTATATTTCATAGCATATAATAGTCACAATTTTTTGATAAGTAACTTAATGACATTATTAAATAAAAACTATAAGGGTGCTACCCAAATACATAGGAATGTATAGGAGATGCACCTAAAAGTATCTAATGGTCACATTAAATAGAATCTCTAGAACTTTATATGTCACACTAAAATTTTGAGTTCTGCAGACCTTACATCATGTTAGATGCTTAAATTTCTAAATGTTGTCAAATAATAGAAGCATCCAGATTTGTTGTTAGCATTTTGAACTGCATCTTAACTGCTTTTAGATAGATTTATACTTGGTTTGAAAAAAATAATAATGTCAAACAATATATGCACCCAGATTTGTTGTTAGCATACCCCTATTATGTCTGCAAATTGTTAGCATAATATTGATAGTGGTTTATATGATGTGGAATATTCTACTCCTACCTTGTAATACTTCTAATAATGAAGCGTGTGGATAATAATTCAGTGTTGCACTTAAGATAGTCATCTGTCAATCATCACGTAGATCAACTATAGCATCGAGTCAATCATCATCATGTGCAGTTAATGATCTCGAAATGGAATTACCGAGTGTTGGTGTGGTTTGCCAGCGCCATTAAAGATCTCCCACACCCATAAAAATCCTGGAAGAAAATTTTATGCTTGTCCGAACTATGGAATGGTAAATAATTTGCCAATTTTTTGTATTGCTTTTGAATGCATTTACCAAATTATATATTTACATGAAATTTGAAATTCTTGAATTGTACACAGGGAGAAAGAAGATGTCAATTTTTCATTTGGGCAGATATACTTCAATCAGTATTATCTGAGAAAAACCTGACAAGAGAAATGGAATTCGGAAGATGAAGAATGCTTTGTTGTTGCGTGAGTATGAAGCTCAAAAAGAAAAGGATAAACTAATAGAGAGAGAGAAAAGGCTTCAGAAACAAGAGGATGACCTTCACAGAAGGATGGTAGAGAATAGGGTTATATGTATATTGTTGTGTCGATATTGAATTGTATCTCTTGTAATAGTTTTTGGTTGGTTCTAAATGTAGATGTATCATGTTAGTTTTAAATGAAAATAGACTGATCGGATCCCAACATGTATGATATATTATCTATGAATATAATTATGACAACTTATATGGATATTAAATTCAATGTTCTACATGTGCAGTTCGCATAGCCATTTTTTTAGTGATATTTTGCATTGGCAACATTTTTTGTATTAGATATTTAGAGTTGGCAATATTTTTGAAGTTGGCTTTATTAGAGGAAAGGTACGCACGTTTTATCCATGAAGTTCCCATATAGGAAGTGATTTTGTTTCTATGGCCAATATGAAAATCCTTCGTCGGCTATTTAAGCAAAAATAACTGTTACAAGCAGATTGATAAATGATTCCAGGTCTCCCTTGCATATGATCTAGTTGCTTCATAATGTAAAAACAACTAAAAATCTGATAAAGTGTCCAAAACTACATGATTAAGCTGCTAAAGTGAATGATTTGTTTAACCAAAATATGAATGAAGCACTTAATTATGTAGTAATTTTTAGCTCTTGACTCAATATTAAATTTTGATATTTTGCACTTGAAATGAGTTGTATTGCAGTTAGTTCACACCAAAAGTAATACTCCAAAACTTTTACTCCTCATGTCTTATTTATGTTGCAGGGCATTATGGGAAATATGTTAAAATCACATGGATATTATTGGAAATACCCAGCTGGCCAGGCAACATCCAAAAAGGCACTAGAAACTCACTCACACGGGACTGAGTGGAGAGGGGCGGCCTCACTTGGGCTGGAGATGAAATGAGAGGCAGATGAGTTCACGCACAGAACTGCAGAACGTGTAGACGCGCAGTGCAGTGGCTCCAACGCTGGTGCAGAGCGACGACGCGCACGAACGCATCCTGTAGGAACCTGGGCTCGAGCAGCTGAAGGCACGCACTGCAGGAAACAAAGGGGCTGGCTCTCACAACAGAGCAGTGCACTGCAGAGGGAAAAACCCACTCACACGAAACGTTGGCTGGAGGACAACTGGTGCTGGGCTGGCTCGAAACGCAGGAAAAGATATGTAAAACGCAGGGCTAGAGAAGGAAACAGGGAGTATAAAAAGAAAATTTTTTGTTGTGCGCCGGTTCTCTCAAATTTTTTCCTCTTCGTCTAGTTTTTTCTCCTTCCGATTTTTCTATTAGTGGATTTTCGATCACAGCAATATTATTTCCATACCGGCAATTTTCGTATATAGCAGTAGCTAGAGATGTTAGAATTTAATCCTTTTGGGCATTTTGTTAATCTAAAGATGATAGGCTAGATTTTTAGCTTGGGATTCAATGAGTAACCCATAACTGATTTGGGTTGGATTTTCTTTGATATTTAGTGTTTTTGATGATTAACTTGATGGATTATATGTCAATTTGCATCTAGAAAAGATTGGAGTTCTTTGTTTTTGGTTTAGATCAGTTGTAGACGTAAAGGCACAATTGATACTTGAACAAATAACATGACTTTGATGGTTTTCTTTCACTATTTAATGGTTGTCATATAATTTGTCAAGTAGTTTTATTAAAATAAAAATTGTGGTTCACTGCTATATTATCCGACCATGATTTCTAGGAATGAGAAAATGGTTGAGAGAATATGAAAAGAGAAGTAAATCCATCACCAAATCAGTGGGCAAAAATTGCATCCCAAGTATTTGTTTTATTGTTTCTTACAAGTTTAAGTCAACTTCTATACATTTCCTTTAAATCTATTAATTCTTAGTAATTTTAGAAAAATAGATTTACTTTTATTTTCAGCTTTACTCGTGCGGGAACTTCCCAACAATTTCACTCTTAATTCGTTCCATACTTCCTTAGTAAATAGCCCCATTTTGGTGTCGATATAGTTAGTGGTTAACTTTTGAAATTTATTTCTCTTTTCTTGATTTTTTGTTCATTGCTAGATCATTTAGTGTACTGTTTTCTTATCATTTCAAAATTTCTTGTCATCACAAACGGTAATATGTTGTCTTGCGAATATGAAATGTTTGCTAAATTCTCATTGTCATTGTGAATTCGATCTTGAGATTTACCCTTGTATTACTTTGACAGCTTCTACGCTTGGAAGTCGAAATTAAAAGCTGATCAAGTTCAGCACTGTTTATTCTTTTCTGGTTTCATTTTTACGTTCACAATCCTTTCAGCCATCTCAGGTATTTTCATTCGGCCCTATTTTCTTTCATGCCTTGTTTTATTCATGATTTGCATTGAGGACACTGCCCATTTTTAGTTGGGGGTAAGGAGAGTCTTCTACCATTAGTCTCTCAGGATTAATAATTGTGGGTCTGAATTTTTTGTTGCTACCAAGCTACTATTTTCACACTTCTTTACTTAAGATCAGATAGTTGCAGTTTTGGGCTATACTAATTCTCATTAGTTTAGGTTTAAGTTCGACACTTGACCTTATGATAAGTCTTAGCAACTCAAACTTGAGAAATTTACTTCAAAGCTATTGGTTGATGACCTTAATTGACACAAGCAGATACTTTTTGTGGTTTGTTTGATGACAACCAGTGGTTTCTTCTAAGCAACTCAAGAACTACAATGAACCATATCTTAATGGCCTAGGAAAAGTGTGATACAAAGAAGAAAAAAAATAGTTGTAAAAGTACATGAGAAAAGGGGCAGGCTAGAGATCATGCACAAAAAAAAAAATGGTGCAAGTACATTGGAAAATGCTGCCTATCACCGGGATCTGTTAAAAAAAAATGGGGTCTTTCAAAGTGTGATAGCGTGAAAGCCGCTAATGTAATAGTTTTGAATTGGAGTGAAGACCTTTTGGTTTTTCTTGAAAAAGTTGCTAGGCTGAAATTATTGTAAGAAATCTTGAAACTAAAAAATGGAAATCTGTTCACACACTTGGTGCACTCAAAGATCTTCAACTTAAGTACATTTCCCTTGTTTGAGCTCTTGAGAATTTTATAAGCTTTTGTGTTGAGCTAAAACCTGACTTGACTACATTCTAATGCTCAAGATATCGTTATGATTGATCTTTTGTAGAGATTTTTGAGTTTAGTAGCTCACTCTTGGATCCTACAATATTTTTATCGCGGTATTTACTAGAGACTAGTAAAAAGCTAGTTGGGGGGTATGATAAAATGTCAAAAACTACATGATTAAGCTGCTAAAGTGAATGATTTGTTTAACCAAAATATGAATTAAGCACTTAATTATGTAGTAATTTTTAGTTCTTGACTCAATATTAAATTTTGATATTTTGCACTCGAAAGGAGTTGTATTGCAGTTAGTTCACACTAAAATTAATACCCCAAAAATTTTACTCCTCATGTCTTATTTATGTTGCAGGGTATTATGGGAAAGATGTTAAAATCACATGGATATTATTGGAAATACCCAACTGGCCAGGCAACATCCAAAAAGGCACTAGAAACTCACGCACACGGGACTGAGTGGAGAGGGGCGGCCTCACTTGGGCTGGAGATGAAATGAGAGGCAGACGAGTTCACGCACGGAACTGCAAAACGTGTAGACGCGCAGTGCAGTGGCTTCAACGCTGGTGCAGAGCGACGCGCACGAATGCATCCTGTAGGAACTTGGGCTCGAGCAGCTGAAGACGCGCACTGTAGGAAACAAAGGGGCTAGCTCTCACAGCAGAGCAGTGCACTGTAGAGGGAAAAACCCACTCACGCAAAACGCTTGGCTTGATGACAACTGGTGCTGGGCTGGCTCGAAACGCAGGAAAATATATGTAAAATGCAGGGCTGGAGAAGGAAACAGGGAGTATAAAAAGAAAATTTTTTGTTGCGCGCCAGTTCTCTCGGATTTTTTCCTCTTCATCTAGTTTTTTTTCCTTCCGATTTTTCTTTTTGTGGATTTTCGATCACAACAATATTATTTCCATATCGGCAATTTTCGTATATAGCAGTAGCTAGAGATGTTAGAATTTAATCCTTTTGGGCATTTTGTTAATCTAAAGATGATAGGCTAGATTTTTAGTTTGGGATTCAATGAGTAACCCATAACTGATTTGGGTTGGATTTTCTTTGATATTTAGTGCTTTTGATGATTAACTTAATAGATTATATTTCAATTTGCATCTAGAAAAGATTGGAGTTCTTTGTTTTTGGTTTAGATCAGTTGTAGACGTAAAGGCACAATTGATACTTGAACAAGTAACATGACTTTGATGGTTTTCTTTCACCAAATCAGTGGGCGAAAATTGCATCCCAAGTGTTTGTTTTATTGCTTCTTACAAGTTTAAGAAAACTTCTATACATTTCCTTTAAATCTATTAATTCTTAGTAATTTTAGAAAAATAGATTCACTTTTATTTTCAGCTTTACTCGTGCGGGAACTTCCCAACAATTTCACTCTTAATTCATTCCATACTCCCTTTGTAAATGGCCCCATTTTGGTGTCGATATAGTTAGTGGTTAACTTTTGAAATTTATTTCTCTTTTCTTGATTTTTTGTTCATTGCTAGATCATTTAGTGTACTATTTTCTTATCATTTCAAAATTTCTTGTCACCACAAACGGTAATATGTTGTCTTGCGAATATGAAATGTTTGCTAAATTCTCATTGTCCTTGTGAATTCAATCTTGGGATTTACCCTTGTATTATTTTGACAGCTTCTACGCTTGGAAGTCGAAATTAAAAGCTGATCAAAATCAACAACCATAACATTGCAATTACTAAAGACAGGTCCAAGAGCTTGTTACAAATACACAAAAACATCTGCAAACTGTACACACTCTCGTTTCATCCACTATATGATAGGCACCAAACAAGCCAGTGAATGCTGTCAATGAACGCGAAAAAGTATGCAGTACTCGTTCGGATCATCCAAATTCGTTGAGAGTTCCACCAAGCTTTCAATGTATCCCCAGAGCACAGGGACTCAGCGATGCTGCATGTATTCCTAGCTAGAAAAACGTATGCAAAAGGCAGGAACCATAGGCTTTTAACCTGGAATAATAAAGAAGAATAAGTACGTAGTTATGGGGTATGCAATTTTGGTTTCAGAGATGCCAATAAACAAAGATCTGAACTAGGATTCAATACAAGAAAAATATTTCATACCTTTGTCAGTAGAGATTTTGCCTCCCAGCCAGCCTTTCTTCTTCATGATACATAGGGCAAGAAAGATTAAAGATACTACCGCAGCCACTGTCCCAACCACTATTATTAAATACTTTTTGTTGTCACCATCTGACGGAGGTTTGAAATCTGGAAGAAGAGGAAAATTTTCCAATCAACCAAATGAAAGGAACAAACAGAACTGGTCTAGCCTCATAAACAAATCCCAACCTTAGTGGGCCTTTACTTTTGGTTTCAAATTTAATACTCACTGTGCAATTCATGGAAATATAAGTGAATTCAAAATTTGATGTCTACAACACATTCTTGGCTCAGTATTTGTTCAAACTGTCATGTGAGCCCCATTCACATTAAGGTATGATGGACAAGGCTCTGATAGAGTATCACAATAAATTGATTACATACCTGGTCCTTTTCAACCAAAATAGACTACACCTTTTTGGAAATTAGTTCTTGTGTTTTCTCATAAGGCAAGTTTATATGGTAATTGAGATCACCCAACCAAATATTCTTCTGCAGAAGAAAGTAAAATGATGTTACTAAACCAACTCCTTTTGTTTGATAATATCTGAAACCTATAAAAAAATATATATATCTGAACCTAAGACGTACCATAACCCCACCTTCCATAATAGAACATAACAGAAGAAATGTTGAAGTTGATGCATAAAAGTTGAACAAATAGAACCTAACCACCACATATTTGACTTGTAAAATAGATGTACGAGTATAGTATATAGCTTTTAAAATTCTAGCAGCCATTGATGTTTCCTTTGTGAGCATCCTCCAAACTTGCTTGTCCAGTAATGCTAGGTTGAAAGTCACCAAATCTCTAAAGCCAAGGCCTCCTTCCCTTTTGCTCAAGCTAAGACTTTTCCAATTTTTCCAGTGTACCTTAACAGTGTTATCTTTAGAACCCCACCAGAAATTTAACATCATTGAATTTAGCTTGTTGTAAAGAAGTTTAGGTAGTAGAAAGACATTCATGCTATATGTTGTAATTGCTTGAATGACAGCCTTGAGCAATATCTCTTTTCTAGCTTGTGAGAAGAATTTTGTTTTCCAATTTCTAATTCTTTTACTTACCCTTTCGAGTATGCATTGGAATTCTCTTATCTTAGACCTAACTATGAGGGATGTAAGGCCCAAATATTTCTCCAAGTTAGAAGAATCTTTTAAACCAACCACATGTTTTATAAAGTTTCTTAGTGCTGGTTTAGCATTTTTATTGAAAAACAAAGTTGTCTTCTCTCTGTTGAGTTGTTGTCCAGATGCTTGCTCATATCCAGTTAGAATCTGATTCAATCATACCCACTTGTTCATCTTTGCTTGACAAAATAGCAGACTATCATCTGCAAAGAACACATGATTCACCTTTATTCTCCCTCTAGCCAAAGGAACTCCTGAAATGATACCTTTCATTTTTGCCTCCTGAAGCTGTGCCGTTAATGCTTCATTACATATTATAAACAAAAATGGGGATAGAGGGCATCCTTGTCTTAATCCCCTTGAAGGTTTAAACACTTCTTGAGGAACTCCATTGAGTAAAACTGAGAATAAGGATGAACTTATACATCTCTAAATCAAATCTGTCCATCTTTCATCAAAACCCAATTTCACCATTGTTTTTTTTTTAAAAACTTCATTATATCCTATCAAAAACCTTACTCAAATCCAATTTTAATGCCATGTACCCTTTTTGTCCATGCATCTTTGTTCTCATTGTGTGAAGTGTTTCATATGTAGCTAAGATATTGTTAGAAATAAATCTCCCTGGTACAAAGGCACATTAATTCTGAGAAATCACTACTGGCAGGATCTTCTTTAGTCCATTAGCTATCATTTTGGTATGATCTTGTATAAAACATTACACAAACTTATTCGTAGATATTCTGACAAATTCTGTGGGTTTGATTTCTTTAGTATCATCACAAGGTATGTAAAATTAATGGCTGTCATATCTTGGTAAGAATTTAAGAAAGTTAGGACTGCCTAACTTACCTCCTCTCCCACCACTGACCAATATTTTTTTATAAAAACAGACCCCATACCCATCTGGTCCAGGTGCTTTATATGGTCCCATTTGGAATACAGCCTTCTTGATCTCTTCTTGGCCAAAAGGTAACAACAGTTCGTCATTCATAGTCTGAGTGACTTTTCTTGGAATTGCATTAAGAAATCCATCTATGTTGCTTGGTTGAGGTGTTGTATACAGACCTCTATAATAATCAATGAAAGGCTTCCCAATTAAGATAGGATTTGAATGTTTTACCCCATTCTCATCTATGATACTCTCGATTGTATTCATTTTCTTTTTATGAGTAGCACACAAATAATAGTATCTAGTATTTCGATCCCCTTGTTGTAGCCATGTAACCTTTCCTCTTTGTTTCCATGTCAAATCTTCCCTCACTAACATATCATCAATTTCCTTTTTGCAATTGTTGGACTTGTTGCATAGTTTCTGCTTTTTTTACTGCTGCAATTCCTTCAATGTTTCCATTTTCTGTTTTAATCTTCTTGTTGAGTCATATTCCTTCCTATAACTCAATTTCTTTAATTCCCTCATGCATCCTGCAATTTCTTTTGAATTGTTCCTAATCCCTCTATCTGATTTCCATCCTACTGCCAAGCATTCGAAATAATTTCCTCACAATCAGAATATGTTGACATTTTGTCCTCATATCTGCATACATACCTATGTTTCATTTTCATGTCCTGCTGCATTTGTAATGAGATTAATATAGGACAATGGTAAGATGTTGAAGATGCCAATACTTGAACCTCTCCATTACCAAATTTTGCACAACATACAAAAGTTGCTACTGCTCTATCAAGTTTTACCGTTATAAAGGAATGATCAAGTTTGTTATTAGCCCAAGTAAACTTGCCTTTTTTAAAACCCACATCCTTAAGCTTGCAATTTGTGTGCACATTCATAAAACTTTCCATTTGCTTTTCTTTTCTTCTTGCTCCCCATTCTTCTCAATTTGATATAGGATTTCATTGAAATCTCCTACACAAAGCCATCTCTTTGGATTTTGCACTTTCAAATTCAATAGACTCTATCCATTGTTTCTTTTTTCTATTTCAGAATCTCCATAGAAGTAGGTTAACATCCATGAAAAGCCCTTTTGATCTATCCATGCATTAACATGTTTGTTTGAGTATGTATGAATTCTGAGTCTTGTATCCTTATTCCAAAACACAGCCAAACCTCCACTTTTTCCTACTCCATCCACAGTAAATAAACTTTTAAAACCCAAATTGCATCTAATCCTCTCCATTTGATTCTTTGTATCTTAGTTTCCATAAGGAACAAGATACTAGGCTTGTGGATCTTAACCAAATGGCTAAGATCTCTAACTGTCCAAGGGTGGCAACAGTTCCAACTTAGTAGCCTCATTTCTCCAGTGGTGCCGATCAACAGCCTCTGCCGATACATTGACATCAGGTGTCATGGCCTGTTTTTTGGCTCTTGCATGTTGACTATTCTCTAAGGCAGATACAATGTTTTCCTCCTCATTTTTTCTTTTTCTAGTAGCATAAGGATTAACAGGTACCATATCTACAATAACTTGTCCCATTGCCATTCTCTTCCACTTATTGACACTTGCCTCAGATGCTTGTTGTAATTTGTTATTGTTCAACTGATCTTCTACATATTTTCTCCTAACTTCATTCTCTATCTCTGTTGTAGTTGCTATTATAACTGAAGCAGGTTCCTTGTGGATGATATGTTGTGTTTCTAGTGTCAACAAAGGTATTTCTTCTAAGTTATTTAACTTTCTGTCACAACTATTATCCTGCTTAGATGAATCTTGTAACACCTTACTCATCCCCTTTCCTCCAGCTTTTTCAATCTCTTCTTTTCCTTTTCATCTTCAGCTTCCCCAAATTTTGTTTTTGTTACCCTTCTAACCCATACCTGGGTATACTTGATATCAATTTTCTAGAACTGATTCCATGACTAGAATTAGTTCCTGAACTAATTGAACTAGGGCCTAAATTTTTTGCTCTTAGCCATGATCCAAACTGAGTGGCACCTGTATCTCCAGTTAAATCAGATTTGTTGAATTTGTCAGCACAACCACTCGAACCATGTATGATAACCCCACAATTAAAACAGAACATTGGTAACCTTTCATATTTAAATTGTACAAACCTTCTTTGACCTAGTAATTCCACTACTTTCCCTCTTACTAATGGTTTCATTAGGTCTATTTCAATTAAAACCCTTAACTATTTTCCCCAACAATCTTCTTTAAAATCTGCATCCACCTAAATAACATTGCTTATAATGGATCCAATTATGTTTCCTACCTCTTTGTTCATGCGTCCTAATGGTAGATTAATTAATTGGACTCATAGATTGGTGTGAGCAAATTGGAGTTCAGTAGGAAGGGTGAATCCCTCAAACCTCTTTAACCAAATTAAATTCATATCAAACATCCAAGGTTGTCCCTCCCATATATTAGGGGTGATACCCGCACCCTACGGGGCGGGGCCACCCCTCCCCCGCCCCCCGCCCCCGCATATGCGGGGGTGGGATTTTTTTCCCCGGACCCCGCCCCCGCATGGGCGGGGGTGGGGTCCCCCGTCCGCTGCCCGGGGTGCGGGGGTGGACCCCCACCCCTCCGTACCCCCGCACATGGTACTGGGCCTCCGGCCCAGTACATTTGTCTGGGCCCTAAATGGCCCAGAATAAGTTTTTGGGCCCAGAATTCGTTTTGGGCCACTTTGGGCCCATTATTTAGATTAAAAAAAATATAAATTTAAAAACAGAAAAGAAATAATTTTTTTTTTATAAGTAGATATTAAGTTTTAACTATTAAATAATTAAGTAATATTCATCACTAAGGCAGTAAGACACTATGCTAAAATAAATAGTTTACAATTATACAAATTAAGAGAACTAATAAACTATTACACTATTACAAACTCTTCTAAAAAAAATAAATATTACAAATTGTATAATTAACTATTGTAGCAACATTACAATAATTGTAAATTAAGAAAATTGATTTTGGGGTGGAGCCGTAGTTGTGAGTTCACTGAGTTGTGTCGAATGTCGATTGCTGTGAGACTGAAAATCAATAAGTTAAAAATAAAAGTTAATATGTCAAAAAACCTGAAATATTAATAAGTTAAAAATAAAACAAATTAGAATTAAAAAGTTATAAAAATGAAATAAAGTTTTAAATGCAAAAAACATTTAGGGGAGAAATTATTCTAACCATGGCAATGGTGAGTCCAATACAAAAGTCATACTGCATCGGAGGTAGCCGTAGACGCCGTCTCATGTATCACTATAAGTATTAAATTTGAAATGAAATAAATGAATACCAATTAAATGAAAATAAATAAATGAAAATAAGAAATTAGAATAAATACCAGATCCAGACTGATCATCACCCTCCTCCTCGACGTCGGCCTCCTCATACTCAAGAACATCAGGAACATGAATTGGAGTTCCCTTGATCCAATTCTGCGTGCAAATCAAAGCCTCCACAGTGGCAGGAGCTAATGAACTCTGAAATGAATCTAATACACGCCCTCCGGTGCTAAAGGCTGACTCTGAGGCTACTGTGCTAACAGGGATGGCCAAAAGTGTGCGGGCTATCTCTCCAAGGATGGGATACTTCACAGCATTCACCTTCCACCAACTTAATATATCGAAATCTCGTGAAAATGGTAGAATCTCTGCTGCTAAGTATCTGTCTATCTCTGACTGAGCCTCTACAGAAGTGTGGAGGAAGGGGGCTTGCTCATACCTCTCACCCCACTCCAATCTACGCCTTTTTCCACTCTCGACTTCAGGAAGCTGTGAGCCTGAGGCTGAGGGGGTAGATGTAGGTGCCGCAATATTACCACCCTGCAGGGTGGAAAACTCATCAAATAATCTAGTAAGGGTTTCCCGAACCCTTGCTGCAATAAGCTCCGCCCATACTTGCCCGTACGCAAGGCCCAATCCAAATATCATGCCATCCAACTTATACCTCGGGTCAAAGAAGACAGCTACATATAACAAAATATTAGCTCTATTTAAATCTCCCCAATACTTATCGTACTTTGACCTCATAATCAATGCCATCTCCCGCAGCCTAATGTGACCACCCGCGACCATGTCATCTAATTCTTTTTTTACCCTACATATTTGCTGGCATACAAC
Organism: Juglans cinerea; assembly: GCA_961763995.1. NCBI lineage: Eukaryota > Viridiplantae > Streptophyta > Magnoliopsida > Fagales > Juglandaceae > Juglans > Juglans cinerea. The sequence continues at coordinate 948,359 of CAUIVZ010000011.1, read as the reverse complement.
ATTGGATGTAGGGTACAAAGTTCCGAATAGCCTCATGGTGACGTCGTAAAAAATCTCAAAAACTCTACAAAAATAGTTAAAATTTCCCAATCATCAGCTACGGGTTTCCCCAATCCCCCGTGATCATCAAAATATTTTACATATTGGATGTCTTCTTCACCTAATAATGCAAATGCCAGCCTATATTCTTGGGCCGCCTCCAACATCAGAAATGTTGAGTTCCATCGTGTAGGCATATCAGTACAAAGGCCCTTCTTAGATGTTAGACCCGCAGATCTCGCAGCAACCTTGAATTTCTCCAACCTTGAAGGAGAAGATCTCACCCATCTCACAGTAGTCCTAACCCGAGCAATCGAGTCATGAAGATCTCTCAAACCATCACTGACAATCAAATTCAGAATATGTGCCGCACATCTCACATGCAGACACTCACCACCCATAAGTGTCTTATTTGCCTCTCTAAGATAAGTTTTCAAATGTCCTAATGCAACATCGTTAGACGAGGCATTATCGACTGTGACTGTAACAACTCGGCTCAAACCCCACTCTTTTATTGAAGCCTCCAAGGCCTTCCCAACTGTCTCACCCTTATTATCGGTGATTTTATAAAATTTTATAATTTTCTTGTGTAATGTCCAATGGCAATGAATAAAATGCACAGTCAAAGACATATAATTAAAATTTTGGATCGATGTCCAAGTGTCAGTGGTGAGACAAACAAATTGATCCGCCAATTGACCCCTCAACTTCTCCTTTTCAATGTAAAAATGCTTTTTTACATCCTTTGCCACCGTGTGGCGAAAGGGAATATTAAACCTTGGTTCCAAGTAGTGAGAATACGCTTGGAACCCTTTCCCGTCTACAATTTGAAAAGGTAGCTCGTCCATTATGACCATACAAGCTAGATGTCTTGTACACTCATCGGGATCATACTTAGTATACCCCCTCAAACTTGCACCCCCACTAGTCTCATCCGCCATTTTTTGAAGTCCAACTTCTAGCTTAGATTGGCTTTTATCTTGTAATGATCTTAATATTGGACTTTTTTTGCATTGCTCTTCTAAGTGCACCTTTAATTGTGAGGTGCCATGTTTCCTATAGTGGCATCCATAAATTTTCCCACAATGGTTACACTTGGCTTGGAGGTTACTTGAGTCACCACCCTCTAGTTTGGTGAAATGACTCCAAACTATTGAAGTAGGTTTCTTGCTGGGCTTGGGGGCGGGGCAAGGTGTCGTAGGGCTAGGGATAGGGGTATGAGTAGGAGGGGTAGGTGTAGGTGTAGTGGTAGGGGTAGGGGTGCCCTCGGCCTGAAAAGGAGAGCTCGCACTCGAATCCGCTGGCATATCCATGACTAAAGCAAACAAGAAATCTGAAATAATAGAAAACATAACAACTATATAATGAACATAGAAAAGTAGAATAAAAAAAAATATCACACTATCACTTGACATTCATATATATATGTAAATACATATATTGTGTACTTTGGTTATAAATGTAATAAAGTATATTAACAACAATACACTATATGTTGTTAATAAATTATATTAACAAATACACTACATGAGGCAAGAAAATATGGACGTTTCCTTTATTTAAGTAAGGTAGAAAAGTCTACATCCAACAAATTAAAAAATATTAACGAAGAAATGACATCTTTTTATTTATTTATTTTTTTTAAATCTTCATCTCTTAATATAACATCAAATAATTTTTAAAATAATAAAAAATAATTACAAAGATGATAATGAAAAATAATTTTCTTTTTACTCTCGTAAATGTAGTATTATGCATGGGTTGAAAAATGATATTTAGAGCAGATAAGTCTTGTGTATTTTTTTTTAAAGAAAAAACTTGATTAGTAAATGTGAAACTTACAAGAATAATATTTTTTTTTAATGATGAATCTCATTTTTTTTAAAGAAAATCCTTAGTATACTTGTATAAATTATATCTAGCATTACTAGCCTAGAATAGGGTATTGGAGGATAATATATACACACACAAAGTTAATTTCCACACCTTTATTTTTCTAAGAAATTGCTAAAAGATGCGAACCAGATTTTAATGGCATGCAATTTCCTGTTTATACATTATGTTTTGTCGGTTTCTGTGATCAAAAGGTTTTGAACTTCATCAACATGAATAAAGACTGAGTTCCTTGTTCAGAAACTTTCATAAAATAACATCTAAAATCAAATATTACCTTTATTTCTAATATTTTATTTTTATGCATCATATATGGGTAGGGAAAAAATAAAATAACATCTAAAATCAAATATTACCTTTAAATTAATTTAGGGGTTTCAAAGATTGAAACCCCTAAATTAATTTAGGATTTCGGATTTGAGCCCCAAATTAATTTAGGGGTTTCGGATTATTAATTTAGGGGTTTCGAATTTGAGCCCTAAATTAATTTAGGGGTTCCAATCTTTGAAACCCCTAAATTAATTTAGGGTTTCGGATTTGAGCCCTAAATTAATTTAAGGGTTCCAATCTTTGAATCCCCTAAATTAATTTAGGGTTTCGGATTTGAGCCCTAAATTAATTTAGGGGTTCCAATCTGAATTAATTAGAGTCTTAGACACAATCAAATCCAATCCAATCCGAAATAATTACAGAAATGAGAAAACAAACACAATTCACATACATTTCACGGACTCATTTAAATTTCAAACCAAAACACATGCACAATCTAAGCTCCATAGCACACAATTCACAAAAATCTCATCCTCCATCTCCGATAAACCCCATCCTTCCTCCAATCTCCATTAAAAATATAAATCACAAAAAATAAAATAGGATAGGGTTTCTTACCTTCGGATCTTCGGTGACGGAGATGCAGAGAGAGGGACCGGATGCGCACGGCGACGTTGAAGGAGACGCTGGTAGCTGGGTGCGACACCGGAAACTCGGAGAGAGGGAGAGATGAGTGGAGCTGGTGGGTCACTGGGAGGCAGTCCGAGGCAGAGACAGAGAGAAGTGAGAGTCTGAGAATGAGCGAGGGAGGGAATCGGGGGGGAGGGATTTCATTTCTAATTAACCCAGGCATGAAATGACGTCGTTTCATGCCTGGGTTAAAAAAAAAAAAACCTACGCATGAAACAACGTCATTTCATGCGTAGTTTTTTTTTTATTTATTTATATATATATATGAACAGTAACTATGCGGGGCGGGTGTCATCCCCATTCCGCACCCGCCCCCGGACAGAACGCCAGATGTGGGGTGGGTGACCCCGCCCCCGCATCTGGCGGACGGGGTGGTCCGCCCCGCCGCACGGGTGCGGGGCGGAAACGGGTCGGGGCAGCTGGGCCTCGGCCCCGCTGCCCACCCCTACCATATATTGTTTAGTTCAGTTTCTGATTGAAGCTCAAAGATACAAAAGTTCTCTCCTACTTCAATCATTTCATTACAGAATTTTTAAATTTTGGATATAGTGTTTTTAAAAGCCTATCTGCTTACCTTTTTATCTGTTATGAGTTTGCCCACTAGACATAATTGATCTCTTTCTCCGGTGAGTTCAATGTCTTTTTCAATAATTACAACTTCATCTTTTTCTTCCTCTGTTTATGATACATCTGCTAACGCATCTGCCATCTTCATTTCAATCTTGGCTAGTTTGTTTCTGTATCAATTCTAAATTCAGCTGCTGAGAATTGCTATCCACCGCTTGCCCTTGGCAAGCCAACCTTCCACGATGGTGAAGGATGGAAACCTCTAGATTCGAGAGGAAACTTTTTTGTCGCTTGCATGCATGGTATCTTTATTGACAGCTTGGGATCGATGAAATGACATATATAATAATTATGCTAGTTTGTCATGATAAGGAAATAACTTTTATGATTCAGATGGAAACTTAAAAGATTGGCGCCAGGCAGCCACCCACTTGGAAAGTTATAGGAATCAAACTTAAAATTTGCTGCCAAGACAGCAACCCATCAAATAAAGTTCACCCAGATTATAGCTTGCGTGACAGGCGTGAAAAATGTTACGTACAGTCGTAGAATGCATAAATATTATACAGTTATTTTGAAAAAGAATGAAATTCACTTTTTTCAAAATGATTGTACGATATTTACACACACAATTACAAACATCATTTCTCAATTATATATATCTACCTCCGTTCACATATTATATATTGTAAATATAGAACTTATTATAAATTAATAGACCATATAGATAATGATAGGGGATTGAGAATGGTGCCGCATTGTATTGATAAGTGTAAATGTATTTTTTAAATATTTTTAAAAATCAAAATTACTAATTTATTAAGAATTATTATTTTTAATTATTAAGTAAAAAAATAAATAAAAATAATGATCTATTTTATCGATAAAAAGTTCGAGCGCATTTTCCGTATGCCGTTCATTATATATATACAGGGCAGTTTAGTCAAAAGATTTAGCCATCATTATAGAATATATTAATTTTAGGAGTAATGTTAATTTCTAATTCTTTTACTTACCCTTTCGAGTATGCATTGGAATTCTCTTATCTTAGACCTAACTATGAGGGATGGAAGGCCCAAATATTTCTCCAAGTTAGAAGAATCTTTTAAACCAACCACATGTTTTATAAAGTTTCTTAGTGCTGGTTTAGCATTTTTATTGAAAAACAAAGTTGTCTTCTCTCTGTTGAGTTGTTGTCCAGATGCTTGCTCATATCCAGTTAGAATCTGATTCAATCCTACCCACTTGTTCATCTTTGCTTGACAAAATAGCAGACTATCATCTGCAAAGAACACATGATTCACCTTTATTCTCCCTCTAGCCAAAGGATCTCCTGAAATGATACCTTTTATTTTTGCCTCCTGAAGCTGTGCAGTTAATGCTTCATTACATAGTATAAACAAAAATGGGGATAGAGGGCATTCTTGTCTTAATCCCGTTGAAGGTTTAAACACTTCTTGAGGAACTCCATTGAGTAAAACTGAGAATAAGGATGAACTTATACATCTCTAAATCAAATCTGTCCATCTTTCATCAAAACCCAATTTCACCATTGTTTTTTTAAAAAAACTTCATTATATCCTATCATAAACCTTACTCAAATCCAATTTTAATGCCATGTACCCTTTTTGTCCATGCATCTTTATTCTCATTGTGTGAAGTGTTTCATATGTAGCTAAGATATTGTTAGAAATAAATCTCCCTGGTACAAAGGCACATTAATTCTGAGAAATCACTACTGGTAGGATCTTCTTTAGTCCATTAGCTATCATTTTGGTATGATCTTGTATAAAACATTACACAAACTTATTGGTAGATATTCTGACAAATTCTGTGGGTTTGATTTCTTTAGTATCATCACAAGGTATGTAAAATTAATGGCTATCATATCTTGGTAAGAATTTAAGAAAGTTAGGACTGCCTGACTTACCTCCTCTCCCACCACTGACCAATATTTTTTTATAAAAACAGGCCCCATACCCATCTGGTCCAGGTGCTTTATATGGTCCCATTTGGAATACAGCCTTCTTGATCTCTTCTTGGCCAAAAGGTAACAACAGTTCGTCATTCATAGTCTGAGTGACTTTTCTTGGAATTGCATTAAGAAATCCATCTATGTTGCTTGGTTGAGGTGTTGTATACAGACCTCTATAATAATCAATGAAAGCCTTCCCAATTAAGATAGGATTTGAATGTTTTACCCCATTCTCATCTATGATACTCTCGATTGTATTCATCTTCTTTTTCTGAGTAGCACACAAATAATAGTATCTAGTATTTCGATCCCCTTGTTGTAGCCATGTAACATTTCCTCTTTGTTTCCATGTCAAATCTTCCCTCTCTAACATATCATCAATTTCCTTTTGCAATTGTTGGACTTGTTGCATAGTTTCTGCTGTTTTTTACTGCTGCAATTCCTTCAATGTTTCCATTTTCTGTTTTAATCTTCTTGTTGAGTCATATTCCTTCCTATAACTCAATTTCTTTAATTCCCTCATGCATCCTGCCAATTTATTTTGAATTGTTCCTAATCCCTCTATCTGATTTCCATCCTGCTGCCAAGCATTCGAAATAATTTCCTCACAATCAGAATATGTTGACATTTTGCCCTCATATCTGCATACATACCTATGTTTCATTTTCATGTCCTGCTGCATTTGTCATGAGATTAATATAGGACAATGGTAAGATATTGAAGATGCCAATACTTGAACCTCTCCATTACCAAATTTTGTACAACATACAAAAGTTGCTACTGCTCTATCAAGTTTTACCTTTATAAAGGAATGATCAAGTTTGTTATTAGCCCAAGTAAACTTGCCTTTTTTAAAACCCACATCCTTAAGCTTGCAATTTGTGAGCACATTCATAAATCTTTCCATTTGCTTTTCTTTTCTTCTTGCTCCCCATTCTTCTCAATTTGATATAGGATTTCATTGAAATCTCCTACACAAAGCCATCTCTTTGGATTTTGCACTTTCAAATTCAATAGACTCTATCCATTGTTTCTTTTTTCTATTTCAGAATCTCCATAGAAGTAGGTTAACATCCATGAAAAGCCATTTTGATCTATCCATGCATTAACATGTTTGTTTGAGTATGTATGAATTCTGAGTCTTGTATCATTATTCCAAAACACAGCCAAACCTCCACTTTTTCCTACTCCATCCACAGTAAATAAACTTTTAAAACCCAAACTGCATCTAATCCTCTCCATTTGATTTTTTGTATTTTAGTTTCCATAAGGAACAAGATACTAGGCTTGTGGATCATAACCAAATGGCTAAGATCTCTAACTGTCCAAGGGTGGCAGCAGTTCCAACTTAGTAGCCTCATTTCTCCAGTGGGGCCGATCAACAGCCTTTGCCGATACATTGACATCAGGTGTCATGGCCTTTTTTTGGCTCTTGCATGTTGACTATTCTCTAAGGCAGATACAATGTTTTCTTCCACATTTTTTCTTTTTCTAGTAGCATAAGGATTAACAGGTACCATATCTACAATAACTTGTCCCATTGCCATTCTCTTCCACTTATTGACACTTGCCTCAGATGCTTGTTGTAATTTGTTATTGTTCAACTGATCTTCTACATATTTTGGCCTAACTTCATTCTCTATCTCTGTTGTAGTTGCTATTATAACTGAAGCAGGTTCCTTGTGGATGATATGTTGTGTTTCTAGTGTCAACAAAGGTATTTCTTCTAAGTTGTTTAACTTTCTGTCACAACCACTATCCTGCTTAGATGAATCTTGTAACACCTTACTCATCCCCTTTCCTCCAGCTTTTTCAATCTCTTCTTTTCCTTTTCATCTTCAGCTTCCCCAAATTTTGTTTTTGTTACCCTTCTAACCCATACCTGGGTATACTTGATATCAGTTTTCTAGAACTACTTCCATGACTAGAATTAGTTCCTGAACTAATTGAACTAGGGCCTAAATTTGTTGCTCTTAGCCATGATCCAAACTGAGTGGCACCTGTATCTCCAGTTAAATCAGATTTGTTGAATTTGTCAGCACAACCACTCGAACCATGTATGATAACCCCACAATTTATGCAAACCATGGCAATGGTGAGTCCAATACAAAAGTCATACTGCATCGGAGGTAGCCGTAGACGCCATCTCATGTATCACTATAAGTATTAAATTTGAAATGAAATTAATGAATACCAATTAAATGAAAATAAATAAATGAAAATAAGAAATTAGAATAAATACCAGATCCAGACTGATCATCACCCTCCTCCTCGACGTCGGCCTCCTCATACTCAAGAACATCCGGAACATGAATTGGAGTTCCCTTGATCCAATTCTGCGTGCAAATCAAAGCCTCCACAGTGGCAAGAGCTAATGAACTCTGAAATGAATCTAATACACGCCCTCCGGTGCTAAAGGCCGACTCTGAGGCTACTGTGCTAACAGAGATGGCCAAAAGTGTGCGGGCTATCTCTCCAAGGATGGGATACTTCACAGCATTCACCTTCCACCAACTTAATATATCGAAATCTCGTGAAAATGGTAGAATCTCTGCTGCTAAGTATCTGTCTATCTCTGACTGAGCCTCTACAGAAGTCCGGAGGAAGGGGGGCCTGCTCATACCTCTCACCCCACTCCAATCTACGCATTTTCCCACTCTCGACTTCAGGAAACTGTGAGCCTGAGGCTGAGAGGGTAGATGTAGGTGCCGCAATATTACCACCCCGCAGGGTGGAAAACTCATCAAATAATCTAATAAGGGTTTCCCGAACCCTTGCTGCAATAAGCTCCGCCCATACTTGCCCGTACGCAAGGCCCAATCCAAATATCATGTCATCCAACTTATATCTCGGGTCAAAGACGACAGCTACATATAACAAAATATTAACCCTAGTTAAATCTCCCCAATACTTGTCGTACTTTGACCTCATAATCAATGTCATCTCCCGCAGCCTAATGTGACCACCCGCGACCATATCATCTAATTCTTCTTTTACCCTACATATTTGATGGCATACAACATTGGATGTAGGGTACAAAGTTCGGGATAGCCTCATGGTGACATCGTAAAAAAGCCTAAAAAACTCTACAAAAATAGTTACAATTTCCCAATCATCAGCTACAGGTTTCCCCAATCCCCCGTGATCATCAAAATATTTTACATATTGGATGTCTTCTTCACCCAATAATGCAAATGCTAGCCTATATTCTTGGGCCGCCTCCAACATCAGAAATGTTGAGTTCCATCGTGTAGGCATATCAGTACAAAGGCCCTTCTTAGATGTTAGACCCGCAGATCTCGCAGCAACCTTGAATTTCTCCAACCTTGAAGGAGAAGATCTCACCCATCTCACAACAGTCCTAACCCGAGCAATCGAGTCATGAAGATCTCTCAAACCATCATTGACAATCAAATTCAGAATATGTGCTGCACATCTCACATGCAGACACTCACCACCCATAAGTGTCTTATTTGCCTCTCTAAGATAAGTTTTCAAATATCATAATGCAACATCGTTAGACGAGGCATTATCGACTGTGACTGTAACAACTCGGATCAAACCCCACTCTTTTATTGAAGCCTCCAAGGCCTTCCCAACTGTCTCACCCTTATGATCGGTGATTTTACAAAATTTTATAATTTTCTTGTATAATGTCCAATGGCAATCAATAAAATGCACAATCAAAGACATATAATTAAAATTTTGGATCGATGTCCAAGTGTCAGTGGTGAGACAAACAAATTGATCCGCCAATTGACCCCTCAACTTCTCATTTTCAATGTAAAAATATTTTTTTATATCTTTTGCCACCGTGTGGCGAGAGGGAATATTAAACCTTGGTTCCAAGTAGTGAGAATACGCTTGGAACCCTTTCTCGTCTACAATTTGAAAAGGTAACTAGTCTATTATGATCATACGAGCTAGATGTCTTCTACACTCATCGGGATCATACTTAGTATACCTCCTCAAACTTGCACCCCCACTAGTCCCATCCGCCATTTTTTGAAGTCCAACTTCTAGCCTAGATTGGCTTTTATCTTGTAATGATCTTAATATTGGACCTTTTTTGCATTGCTCTTCTAAGTGCACCTTTAATTGTGAGGTACCATGTTTCCTATAGTGGCGTCCATAAATTTTTCCACAATAGTTACACTTGGCTTGGGGGTTACTTGAGTCACCACCCTCTAATTTGGTGAAATGACTCCAAACTATTGAAGCAGGTTTCTTGCTGGGCTTGGGGGCGGGGCAAGGTGCCGTAGGGCTAGGGGCAGGGGTATGAGTATGAGGGGTAGGTGTAGGTGTAGGGGTAGGGGTAGGGGTAGGGGTGCCCTCGGCCTGAAAAGGAGAGCTCGCACTCGAATCTGCTGGCATATCCATGAACTAAAGCAAACAAGAAATCTGAAATAATAGAAAACATAACAACTATATAATGAACATAAAAGAAAAGTAGAATAAAAAAAAGTATCACACTATCACTTGACATTCATATATATATGTAAATATATATATTGTGTACTTTGGTTATAAATGTAATAAAGTATATTAACAACAAATACACTATATGTTGTTAATAAAGTATATTAACAAATACACTACATGAGGCAAGAAAATATGGATGTTTCCTTTATTTAAGTAAGGTAGAAAAGTCCACATCCAACAAATTAAAAAATATTAACGAAGAAATGACATCTTTTTATTTATTTATTTATTTAAAATCTTCATCTCTTAATATAACATCAAATAATTTTTAAAATAATAAAAAATAATTATAAAGATGATAATGAAAAATAATTTTCTTTTTACTCTCGTAAATTTAGTATTATGCATGGGTTGAAAAATGATATTTAGAGTAGATAAGTCTTGTGTATTTTTTTTTAAAGAAAAAACTTGATTAGTAAATGTGAAACTTACAAGAATAATATTTTTTTTTTTAATGATGAATCTCTTTTTTTTTTAAAGAAAATCCTTAGTATGCTTGTATAAATTATATCTAGCATTACTAGTCTAGAATAGGGTATTGGAGGATAATATATACACACACAAAGTTAATTTCCACACCTTTATTTTTCTAAGAAATTGCTAAAAGATGCGAACCAGATTTTAATGGCATGCAATTTCCTGTTTATACATTATGTTCTGTCGGTTTCTGTGATCAAAAGGTTTTGAACTTCATCAACATGAATAGAGACTGAATTCCTTGTTCATAAACTTTCATAAAATAACATCTAAAATCAAATATTACCTTTATTTTTAATATTTTATTTTTATGCATCATATATGAGTAGGGAAGAAATAAAATAACATCTAAAATCAAATATAACCTTTAAATTAATTTAGGGGTTTCAAAGATTGAAACCCCTAAATCTTTGAAACCCCTAAATTAATTTAGGGTTTCGGATTTGAGCCCAAAATTAATTTAGGGGTTTCGAATTTGAGCCCTAAATTAATTTAGGGGTTCCAATATTTAATTTAGGGTATTTCGAAACCCTAAATTAATTTAGGGGTTTCAAAGATTGAAACCCCTAAATTAATTTAGGGTTTCGGATTTGAGCCCAAAATTAATTTAGGGGTTTCGGATTTGAGCCCTAAATTAATTTAGGGGTTCCAATCTTTGAATCCCCTAAATTAATTTAGGGTATTTCGAAACCCTAAATTAATTTAGGGGTTTCAAAGATTGAAACCCCTAAATTAATTTAGGGTTTCGGATTTGAGCCCTAAATTAATTTAGGGGTTCCAATCCGAATTAATTAGAGTCTTAGACACAATCAAATCCAATCCAATCCGAAATAATTACAGAAATGAGAAAACAAACACAATTCACATGCATTTCACGGACTCATTCAAATTTCAAACCAAAACACATGCACAATCTAAGCTCCACAGCACACAATTCACAAAAATCATATCCTCCATCTCCGATAAACCCCATCCTTCCTCCAATCTCCATTAAAAATATAAATCACAAAAAAATAAAATAGGATAGGGTTTCTTACCTTCGGATCTTCGGTGACGGAGATGCAGAGAGAGGGACCGGATGCGCACGGCGACGTTGAAGGAGACGCTGGTAGCTGGGTGCGACACCGGAAACTCAGAGAGAGGGAGAGATGAGTGGAGCTGGTGGGTCACTGGGAGGCAGTCCGAGGCAGAGACAGAGAGAAGTGAGAGTCTGAGAGTGAGCGAGGGAGGGAATCGGGGGGGAGGGATTTCATTTCTAATTAACCCAGGCATGAAATGACGTCGTTTCATGCCTGGGTTTAAAAAAAAAAAAAACCTACGCATGAAACAACGTCATTTCATGCGTAGTTTTTATTTATTTATTTATATATATATATGAACAGTAACTATGGGTGACCCCGCCCCCGCATCTGGCGGACGGGGTGGTCCACCCCGCCGCACGGGTGCGGGGCGGAAACAGGTCAGGGCAGCGGGGGTGGGGCCCCGCTGCCCACCCCTACGGCATATATTGTTTAGTTCAGTTTCTTATTGAAGCTCAAAGATACAAAAGTTCTCTCCTACTTCAATCATTTCATTACAGAATTTTTAAATTTTGGACATAGTGTTTTTAAAAGCCTATCTGCTTACCTTTTTATCTGTTATGAGTTTGCCCACCAGACATAATTGATCTCTTTCCCCGGTGAGTTCAATGTCTTTTTCAATAATTACAACTTCATCTTTTTCTTCCTCTGTTTATGATACATCTGCTAACGCATCTGCCATCTTGGAAAGTTATAATAATTATGCTAGTTTGTCATGATAAGGAAATAACTTTTATGATTTAGATGGAAACTTAAAAGATTGGCGCCAGGCAGCCACCCACTTGGAAAGTTATAGGAATCAAACTTAAAATTTGCTGCCAAGACAGCAACCCATCAAATAAAGTTCACCCAGATTATAGCTTGCGTGACAGGCATGTACATAATTATATAGAAAAATGTTACGTACAGTGCATAAATATTGTGCAGTTATTTTGAAAAAGAATAAAATTCACTTTTTTCAAAATGACTGTACAACATTTACACACACGATTACAAACATCATTTCTCAATTATATATATCTACCTCCGTTCACATATTATATATTGTAAATATAGAACTTATTATAAATTAATAGACCATATAGATAATGATAGGGGATTGAGAATGGTGCCGCATTGTATTGATAAGTGTAAATGTATTTTTTAAATATTTTTAAAAATCAAAATTACTAATTTATTAAGAATTATTATTTTTAATTATTAAGTAAAAAAATAAATAAAAATAATGATCTATTTTATCGATAAAAAGTTCGAGCGCATTTTCCGTATGCCGTTCATTATGTATATACAGGGCAGTTTAGTCAAAAGATTTAGCCATCATTATAGAATATATTAATTTTAGGAGTAATGTTACATGTAGTCGTAAAGTGTGTAGGTGTCATGCAGTCATTTGGAGTCTATTATTAAAAAATTATTATTTTTTCATATAAATTTCATATTTATTCATTTTTTTCAAAGCGATTAGATAACATTTCCACACTCATAACTGTCGTTATCATTTCTCTAATTTTAGATTACCATTGATTACTCTGGCCAATGTACAGTAGTACCCAAGGGCCAAGAGTGTCGTTATCACAAAACAATGACAATAACGTTTAGTCAATTTTAGCCAACCGCTAGGAGACAACTTAATCAATGTCATCGTTTTGAAAACGTTGTAGTCACCGATATAATGTCCGAGGATTTCTGCCGATTTCTTTTTAATCTTTTTTATTTAATGATTAATTAGTAAGTATTTTTAGATAATTTTTTTTATTTATTTTTAAAATGTTTGAAGAGTCTAAAAAAATATTTGAAAAAAAAGTAAAAAAGAAAAGAATTTTACATTTTTTTAATATGGTGGTTGACGTTGTCTTATTATTGATTGTGTTTTTCTTGTCGTAATCATGCAAGCTGGAATTTCATAGGTGCTTAAGTGACTTCTTTACAGTGTATGCATGTCATTATTGCAGTGTATTACAATTTTTTCAACTTTAAATATAAAATAAAATAAACAATTTAATTTTTTAAAATTTTAAAATAAAAATAATATTAAAAAATATATTCTAACAATATTTTATTCAATTTTTTAATTTTAATCTAATCTCATCTCATCTCCTCTCCGAAAATAAACAAGCTCGGTCCGATTTGGTTGGACAATAGATGAAAACATCTCATCTAGAGTTGTACTATATAATAGTTTTAGCTATCCAAAAATAATATTACAACAAAAGTTAGGTCAGTTAATTAGGCCCATGCACGTACGCTACAGATGAATAAACTAGTTATTGCATGCATGCATCCCATTAAGGTCAAGCTGATTCCCAATGGTTTTGGTGCCTGCCTGCCTTAATTTGTTGTTCGTTTTGTAGTTCAATCATGCGCTGGCCTCCGGAATTGTTATGCCTGCAGGAGTCTGGACATGACCAACCATGTAACTAATGTGATTAAAACTACGGTTTTATAACGTCTAAGCAAAAGTAGTTACTGGTTATTAATGGAATATATATGGAGATGATAGGTCACCTTCGAAAGGCAATTATATAAGTTGAATTGTTTATTATATTTTGTGTATAAATTTGAAAAAGTTGTAATGATAAGATGAGTTGATGTGGGTTTTGAATGCAAACAAGGTTAAAACTTGTATAATTGATGACAAAAATATCCCACATTAATTTGGACAAATCTAAAATAATTTAAATTTTTGCTATAGTGGTTGGTCAAAGATGAAGAACTACAATTGATTCACTAAACACTAAAATACTAATTTCTCGCTCTAAACAAACATTAAAATATTAGTTTCTCACTCTAAGTAAAAATACTATTTGGTTTGTAATTAAGAAATTTAGATGAGTTTAATCAAATATTTTTTGTTATTAACTTTTGAAAATATGATTTTTTTAATATTAATTTAATTAGAATATAATTATCATTAACATTTAATTGGTAGAGTTACAAAATGTGATAAAAATAAATTAAATAAAAATATATTAAATTAATAATATTTTATTATTATGTAGAGAATAAATGAATAATCTAATATAGAAATTGAATTTAAATAAAATAGAAAAATGGAAAAAAGTGTGAATTAGTTAAATTTTAAAGATGAATTTGACCAAATCAATAAAGATGTTCTTATACCAACATTTCTTACTGGGGTTTAGAAAACCGACAGCCGGCCGTCGAGTAACTCTATTTAAATAAAGTAATTTATTATCACAATTACATAGAAATAAAATAATCACAAGGTATACAAAGAAATAAAGAAAGAAAGAAAGAATCCCAACAAATTAAAATACGCTACCAAATAATTACATATATCGATAATGTTAGAGAGAAGTCATTATAGCAATATACACTTTATACTTACTGCGTGACTGCTTCTAGTTGATTGTTCTCAACACTCATTTGAGAAGATGTGTGGTCTACATGATGTCACATCATATATACAAAATTGATGCTTTCAATAGTAACTTCTATCTATATTTATTGAAATAAAATCACATGTTAGGAGTATTAGACAAAACCACACCCAGACATGATGACGTGGAACAACTCTCACGAGTGCATTGACGTAACGGTTCTAAAAAGATCAAAAAATGAATTTGAATGATTTGTTTTGCAGTATAGATTGAGCATAAAATATATAGTGCTATCTATTTCTTGGGATTTCAAAATTTGTATTAAAAATATAATGTATGAATTAAGGTGGTATTCAAAAGTCATATACAAAATGACGTAACTTTATGTGATATATTAAATTATAAAATTATTTTTATTATAAAATAGATTTAAATTATCACATAAAATCATATCAATTTAATTATAAATTTATTTTTATATAATCTATTTATATATATAACATTCCTCAATCCACAGGCATGTTTATTGTATAACATCGCATCAACAGATCATGGGATGTGGCTAGCAAGCAGTTACAAAGCGAGTATGAGATAACATGCGTGACTTGCCAGGGCATCGATATTTCATACGATAATGGAATGAGTATTATAACTCACTATATAAGATGCATGTGATCATTCTAGGTAAAAAAACAAAGATCTTACACGTGATTACGATGGCCAAAACAAAGAGAAATAACCGATATTTGTAATTTTAGGATGCATAAGTTTTGCATACTTATTTAAGAAAAAGTATGCGAGACTTGTAAAACATTTGTTGAATTTCATAAAAAAAAAATTTTACTCATCATTCTTATACCATACTTTTATTTTTATTTTTTTAATTTTTTTTCTCTTAATAAGTATGTAGTGTAAGGATGAAAAGTAAAAGAACTCTATTAATTTAGTAAGAATAATAAAAAAAAATATATGGTGTGTAGTGTAGTCGGCTGTGCAGCAAAAAACTTTCTTAAAAGAAAAATACTAAATATATTTAAGAAAATTTACAAAAAAAACTTACTTATCTAAATATCATTTATTAATACGTTTAAAATCATCAAATTTAATTTAAATTTTTAAAAGAAAATTAATAAAACAAGTTCTATAAATAAATTTATATATATGGGTAATGATACCACTCCTTACCACTTATCTATTAAGAACATTAATATTGGTCTATAAATATGCATATGTAAAGTCATATTTACATAATATGACCTTAAAATCCTCCATATTGACTTATGCATATCCAAATATTTAGCTACTTATGAACAGTGTTTATCTAAATTTGGATAACCACTATTCACCCTACAAATCATATTTTAATCATTATTTCTCTCTCATTCCACTCTCTTTCACAATCCTTTTCTTTTCTCCCTCCTTCAACAACACAATAAACTTTCACTTGCACATTCATTTTATTATTATAATATATTATATATATTTTTTCATTTTATTATATTTTTAATATAATATATAAAAAAAATTATATTTTTTATTATTGCATTTGTATTATTAATGTCAAATATATGTAGTGGATGCTAATTATAAAATATATATAAAAAAATTGATTTTAGTAAAAAATTAATAATAATAAAATAATAATATTTTATTATTTTATCTCAAATATACATAATTCAATGTGAAAATTTTACTTTGAATGATAAAGTAGATATGTAAAATTTTACATACATATATATATACTAGCAGTAGGTAACGTTTGCCTATTTTTTTTTTAATTCTTTTTTTATCTATTGATTGAAGAAGTGTTTTTTTAATAATTTTGTGAATTTTTTATTTTTTTAAAAAATGTTTATGATGATTAAAAAAATACATGACAAAAGGAAAATAAAAATAAAAAAATGAAATACACATTCAAGACATATTTTTAGGCCACTTCTTCATTAGTTGGAGCAGTTCTTTTTAGTTAATTAAGAATATTATCATATTTAAATTATGTTAAAACTCTAATTATTTATATTATTATACTTTTTTAAAAATATTTAACAAAATTTCATCATTTATTTAATATTCAGTAAAACTTTATCTTTTATTTAATGATGAGAAATTAGTATTTTATAAATTGAAGTTAATTTTAAGTGTATGATATAATATTTAAAATTTAATTATCTATTTTATGTTAGTTTAAATCAATATTTAAACTTCTACCGTTAGATTAAATCTGAAGATTAAAGATGAAAGGTTGGAATTTAAAACTCAAAAACTAATATTTTTTCCTACTTTTCTTTTTTTCCTCTCATTCCTCGCGCACGATTGTGGAATTACGTTGCACATTGACATTCACACGGATAAATAAAAAAAAAAACAGAAAAATTAAACAAACATGTGAAAAAAAATATATATATACTGTTCATAATTACTGTTTATAAACAGTAGCAAACAGCAAAAAACTATGCGAAAAAAAAAAAATTTACTATTCATTTGTTAGTTTAAATCAATATTTAAACTTCTACCGTTAGATTAAATCTGAAGATTAAAAATGAAGGATTGGAATTTAAAACTCAAAAACTAATATTTTTTCCTACTTT
Organism: Juglans cinerea; assembly: GCA_961763995.1. Classification (NCBI taxonomy): domain Eukaryota; kingdom Viridiplantae; phylum Streptophyta; class Magnoliopsida; order Fagales; family Juglandaceae; genus Juglans; species Juglans cinerea. Next base: position 930,958 of record CAUIVZ010000011.1, on the reverse strand, counting down.
TCTTTTTTTCCTCTCTCATTCCTCACGCACGATTGTAGTATTACGTTGCACATTGACATTCACACGGATAAATAAAAAAAAAACAGAAAAATTAAACAAACATGTGAAAAAAAATATATATATATACTGTTCATAATTACTGTTTATAAACAGTATTGTTATACTTTTTTAAAAATATTTAACAAAATTTCATCATTTATTTAATATTCAGTAAAACTTTATCTTTTATTTAATGATGAGAAATTAGTATTTTATAAATTGAAGTTAATTTTAAGTGTATGATATAATATTTAAAATTTAATTATCTATTTTATGTTAGTTTAAATCAATATTTAAACTTCTACCGTTAGATTAAATCTGAAGATTAGAGATGAAGGGTTGGAATTTAAAACTCAAAAACTAATATTTTTTTCTACTTTTTTTTTTCCCTCTCTCATTCCTCACGCACGATTGTCGTATTACGTTGCACATTGACATTCACACGGATAAATCCAAAACAAAAAATAGAAAAATTAAACAAACATGTGAAATAAATATGTATATACTGTTCATAATTACTGTTTATAAACAGTAGCAAACGGCAAAAAACTATACGAAAAAAAAAACTTTTTTACTATTCATTAGTGAAAAAATATATATATACTGTTCATAATTAATGTTTATAAACAGTAACAAATGGAAAAAAAAAAATTTACTATTCACTACTGTTAATCTTTAAACAGTAAATTATAGCCACTTTTAACAAAATTTCATCATTTATTTAATATTCAGTAAAACTTTATCTTTTATTTAATGATGAGAAATTAGTATTTTATAAATTGAAGTTAATTTTAAGTGTATGATATAATATTTAAAATTTAATTATCTATTTTATGTTAGTTTAAATCAATATTTAAACTTCTACCGTTAGATTAAATCTGAATATTAGAGATGAAGGGTTGGAATTTAAAACTCAAAAACTAATATTTTTTTCTACTTTTTTTTTCCTCTCTCATTCCTCACGCACGATTGTGGTATTACGTTGCACATTGACATTCACACGGATAAATCCAAAAAAAAAAAACAGAAAAATTAAACAAACATGTGAAAAAAAATATATATATACTGTTCATAATTACTGTTCATAAACAGTAACAAACCGCAAAAAACTATGCGAAAAAAAAAAAAAAAAAACTTTTTTACTAATACTCTAAGCACCTCCTTACGTTTCTTCACTGGAAACCATTTCCCCAGGCAAGGGACCATTTCTCCAGGCAAGCAGGACCATTTCTCCCGCCAGCAAAACCATTTCTCCAACCCCCCTCTCTCTCTCTCTCAGGCATTGAAGAAGGCAAGGGATCAGAGCACCCCCTTACCGCTTCTTTATTGGAAATGTTAAAGAACTCAGGGGATGATGTTAAAAGCCTCCTCTCAGCCCATGCCTATTTCTCACAACATACTCCCTAGAGTTCTGATCTCCTTCTACCACCACTGGAAAAAGATCTATGGTATTTCTTTTCTTTGTTTTGTATTGTTTCGATTAGTCACATACCCCCACTTCTTTTCACAACTATTCAGGCTGTTTCCGAGCTTAGATGCTTGATGTTGAAGCTCAGATTTTCGACTGTTCTATTTCTTTCTTTCTTTTCTCTTTCCTCAACGCGAGGGGGGCTTCTGGAGAGAGAGACAGAGAGAGAAGAGAGAGAGAGTTTGTCGGCGAAAGTGACCATCTCGTTTCGTTGCCGTTAACGGTAGCTTTTGGGCTCGGAGGAAAGAGCTCGGACGCGGAGGCAAATGGATCTCAGCTTTGAGTTTGTGATTTTGAATCTCAGTGCTAGATCAAGTCAGAAAAAAGAACGAATAAAATAGAAGCCACGTGGGCTGCGTAGTAAATAAAACGTAAACAAATAAGAATAAGAATATAAAGAACTGCTGGTAACCGTCACGTATATAAGAATTGTGAAAAATTGGTAGTTTCTGATAATCGACAATTCGATCCTAATCATTGACATACATGCATGCATGAGAACGTGAAATTGAATGTGTGGGTGATGAATGTGAGGCTGTCCCTTTCACGCATCCTGGCCTGCTCGCTCGCAAGAGAAATCGAAGTGTGATTCTTGTACTAACCTAAGGCTATCATGGCTAAAAATGAGTGAGCATCATCCTTCCAAGGAAAAAGAGGCGACGCTGATCCGCGTATTTTCATGAAATGAGGACAACCAGAAGAAGACGCATGTCCATGTAAAGAGAGACGTGAGCCATGACGACATCCTATACTCCGACCCAACCTCATTAATGTTATAGTCTTTCATTCAAGAGTTTTTTTATTAATGAAAAACTCGTTCCCTCTCTCCCTCTCTGCTGGCAGCTGCTCTCTCTGTCGTTCTAACTTCTTCCAAACAGGGAGAGCCATACCTCATGACCTCATCCTCCATGAAACACGAACCCGGATTTCCATAATATTACAACGTCTTGCGTCCATATATGCCAGAAAACAAAAAAATCCCATCCGTATTTGGTTCATTTTTGGGCCGGTGACTTTGGGTTGCGTGAGATCTTGGTTAGTTTTATTTTCTTATTTAAAAAACATAAGATCGATTCTTTTAATTGGCGTTTTATTCATATCGTCGGTTGGTTCAGTTGTTTATGTTATTTTGAATGCCTCCTCTTTATCTGTGACATTTTAAAATCATTCATTGATGGATGGTTTAAGTTTTTTAAATGTCCATGTTTGGCCTCCTTTGGTTAAATTTGTGATCATTAGAATTTGCTATTGTGAGGTTGAATTGGGTTCTTTTGCAGGACAGTTTGCACCAAAGCTATGTATGATTAACTTGCCAAGAGAGAGAAAAAGCTGTTGTTCTTAGCCCAATCAAGGTATTTGTTTTCCACGATGACTGTTTTTTTTTTCAGGTGTTTCACTACGCCATTCCCTGCTATTGCCTTTCACAAGTAGTCGTATGTGATGTCATTTGAGAGTGTCTTAAATTGTGTTTCAAATAGTGCATATTGTTGTTTCTTTTAATTTTTTTCTTTGATTTCCTTTTTTCTAAAAAATCTTCAGTGTAGTGTGCTTCTTGTGTATGGTTGGTTGACTGCTTTGACGAATCGATTATGTGGATAATATGTTCTTATTTTCCATATACAGGAGCTGAACTTGAAGAGCAAAGAGAAAGGGCTTATGGAGTATTCATGGGATATATTCTGTGGGGAGTCTGGTTGTTCAGACAGTGTTGGAATGCCCTGCAGTTTTAATTTTCAGTTGCTGAGTCATTCCTCGTCGTGCATTAATCACATATTCATAATTTGTTTAGATGTCTTGCTATTGGTCATGCTTTTATTGAATATGCTTCAGAAGTCGCCATTGAAAACAGTTCACATTCGAGCTCGATTTGAAGGCTTCTCAAATTTGCAGATAGTTTCTTCAATTGTCAATGGCTGTCTTGGATTTGGGTACTCGTGCTTGGGAATTTGGATTTTAGAGGAGAAGTTGAGGAAAACCAAGACTGCTTTGCCTCTTAATTGGTGGATACTAATAATGGTACAGGGGATCACATGGCTGTTGGTGAGTTTAACCGTGAGCCTTAGGGGATATAAGTTTCCAAAAGGAACATTGCGGCTACTGTCCATTCTTGCCTTTTTGTTTGCTGGAATTGTTTGCTCTTTATCTCTGTCTGGTGCCATTTTAAACAAAGAAGTATCCATTAAGGTAGCATTGGATATCCTGTCTTTTCCAGGAGCCATATTGTTGCTGTTCTGTACTTTTAAGGGGTATAAATATGAAACAAGTGATGAGAGCATCAATGAAAGTACCCTGTATATGCCTTTAAATGGTGAAGCCAATGGTATTAGTAAAAGCGACGCTGTTGGCTCCGTTACTCTGTTTGCCAAAGCCGGATTACTCAGTAGAATTTCATTCTGGTGGTTGAATCCATTAATGAAAAGGGGCAGGGAGAAAACACTTGAGGATGAAGATATTCCCAACTTGCGCGAGGCAGATCGAGCAGAAAGTTGCTATTTGGTGTTCTTGGAGCAACTGAACAAACAGAAGCAAAAAGAACCATCTTCTCAACCATCAGTCCTGAGGACAATTATTGTTTGCCATTGGAAAGAGATACTAATGTCTGGATTCTTTGCTTTGCTAAAGATTATCACTCTGTCCATGGGTCCTCTACTTTTGAATGCATTCATTTTGGTTGCTGAGGGGAAAGAAAGTTTTAAATATGAAGGTTATGTATTGGCCATAACGCTTTTCTTTTCCAAGAGCATAGAATCCATATCACAAAGGCAGTGGTACTTCCGAAGCAGACTTATTGGTCTAAAAGTGAGGTCTTTGCTTACAGCTTCCATTTACAAGAAACAGCTGAGGTTATCAAATGCTGCAAGGCTAGTGCATTCAGGAGGGGAAATAATGAACTATGTTACTGTGGATGCTTATAGGATTGGCGAGTTCCCATTTTGGTTCCATCAGACTTGGACAACAAGCCTCCAGCTCTGTATTGTTTTAGTAATTCTATTTCGTGCAGTGGGGCTAGCAACAATCGCAGCTTTGGTGGTGATAATCCTCACTGTGCTTTGCAATGCTCCACTTGCAAAATTGCAGCATCAGTTTCAAAGTAAGCTTATGGTTGCACAAGATGAGAGACTGAAGGCTAGTACTGAGGCTCTTGTCAACATGAAGGTGTTGAAATTATATGCATGGGAAACCCATTTCAAGAGAGTAATTGAAAATTTGAGGAAGGAAGAGTACAATTGGTTATCAGCGGTGCAAATGCTAAAATCATATAATACCTTTCTTTTTTGGACATCCCCTATTTTAGTCTCTGCTGCAACCTTTGGCGCATGTTATTTCCTCAAAGTTCCTCTACATGCAAATAATGTTTTCACTTTTGTAGCAACTTTACGACTTGTTCAGGATCCCATTACATCTATCCCTGATGTTATTGGAGTAGTCATTCAAGCAAAGGTTGCATTTTCACGTATCTTAAAATTCCTTGAGGCGCCGGAGCTGCAGAGTGCAAGTGTTCGGACGAAGACCAACGTGGAGACAGTAAACCATACCATTCTTATAAATTCGGCCAATTTCTCATGGGAAGAAAATTTGCCAAAGCCCACACTTAGAAACATAAATCTAGAGATCGGACCTGGAGAAAAGGTGGCTATATGTGGAGAAGTTGGCTCGGGAAAATCAACCCTTCTAGCAACAATTCTTGGCGAGGTTCCAAATATTCAAGGAACTGTAAGTTCCTACTTATGTTTCTTTGCCAAGTTTTCTCATCTTATGTTTCCCTGCATTACCAATTTCTGTTAGTGTTAAACACTATGAACAACTTGGCATAAATACATATGCGGTCCTATCATGACTTGCAAAATGTCAACATGTACCATCCATGAGTGAAATGGTTACATTTCTTGAATTTACAGATTCAAGTTTATGGGAAGATTGCCTATGTTTCCCAAACGGCATGGATCCAGACAGGAACGATACAGGAGAACATTTTGTTTGGGTCTGACATGGACAGTCAAAAGTACAAAGAAACGCTTGAAAGGTGTTCGCTGGTAAAGGACCTCGAGTTGCTTCCATATGGCGATCTCACCGAGATAGGGGAGAGAGGAGTTAATCTCAGTGGTGGACAAAAGCAGCGAATTCAACTTGCTCGTGCCCTTTATCAGAATGCTGATATATATCTTTTGGATGATCCATTCAGTGCTGTTGATGCCCAGACTGCTTCAAGCTTATTCAATGTAATCACATTTTCTATCGCCATGCTATGTCTTCTTAAGTCAATAACTAACTTTTAGTGGAAAGTAACTTAGATCTTGGCAGGAATATGTTATGGAAGCACTCTCAAGGAAGACAGTTTTACTTGTAACCCATCAAGTTGATTTCCTGCCTGCGTTTCATTCTGTTTTGGTGAGTATACATTCAACTTAAGTTCCCATCGTCAACATTTGTCATTTATTTCCTTTGAATTCTTTGTGATATTTGTAATGTTCAAATTTGTTAATTGGATGGGGCCCGATTGAATGACCACATGTTTATGTGCAAACACATCCAAACCGATGATACATTATAACTGAGCGAGATTCATTGATCTACAGTTATGCATGGTGCAGTTGGAATTCAACTGTCATCAGGTCTACATATAATGGAGCACCCCTATAAAACCATCTTGATGACTCTGATTGCCCAAAAAACAAGATATGTTACTATAACTTTCTGGTCACTCTGCACATACATTCCAATTGGATGGAATCCCGACTTTTCTAGATTAAGTTTCCACCAATCAGAAAAACTAGTCACTAAACATGGATAATTTATTGAATTTCACTTTTCTATTTATGCAATTTGTTGTTTGTTGATATTATTTCTTGTCAAAATCTGTCAATACATCAATCTAAGAACGTTGATACTGTTGGACAGCTGATGTCAGATGGGGAAGTCCTGCAAGCAGCTCCTTATCATGATTTATTAGCCTCAAGCCAAGAATTTCAGGAGCTTGTCAATGCACACAAAGAGACTGCTGGTTCTAATAGGCTTGCAGATGTTCCAGCTGCCCAGGAACGAGGAACATCTGCTAGAGATATCAGGAAGACATACGTAGAGAAGAAATTTAAAGGATCTAAAGGTGATCAATTGATTAAGCAAGAAGAAAGAGAAATAGGAGACGCAGGATTTAAACCTTATGTACAATATCTCAATCAGAACAAGGGGTTCTTGTACTTCTCCGTGGCCAATCTCTGTCACCTTCTATTCGTGGTTAGTCAGATATCACAGAACTCTTGGATGGCTGCTAATGTCGAAAATCCCAATGTCAGCACATTGCGGTTGATCATGGTTTACTTGCTGATTGGATTTTCTATAACACTAGTCTTGCTATGCCGATCAATTTCCATGGTTGTTTTGGGTCTTCAATCGTCAAAATCTTTATTTTCACAGCTTCTGAACTCCCTTTTTCGTGCACCCATGTCTTTTTATGACTCCACGCCTCTGGGAAGGATACTTAGTCGGGTATACATCTCAACCAGAAAATGTGTTCATAGATTGATTATGATTTGTGAAAGTAACAAGGTGTTGTATCTTTTTGTTATTGTACAGGTCTCATCTGATCTGAGTATTGTTGATCTCGATGTTCCTTTCAGCTTTACATATGCAGTTGGGGCAACCATTAATGCTTACGCAAATCTCGGAGTACTGGCTGTTGTTACATGGCAAGTCCTTTTTGTCTCCATACCAATGGTTTATCTAGCAATTCGCTTGCAGGTAACACCATACTCGTCGTATATTTGTAACGCTCAGTGGTCTAAGTTTTCCCTCATACAATACATTTCTTTCTCACATTTTAAGGAATCTTTAAACCTTGACTTGTGATATGTGATGCTATTATTAAAACTAGTTGTGTACCCACACTATGATGAGCTAGCTCAATAAAAACAAAGGAACATCCTTTGTAATTTACATAACAATCATTCTTTATCTATAACAATCATGTCATTCTTTATCTACAGAGATATTATTTTTCCTCTGCAAAAGAGCTGATGCGTATCAATGGCACAACCAAGTCCTTGGTAGCAAATCATTTAGCTGAGTCTGTAGCAGGAGCCATGACTATAAGAGCTTTTGAGGAGGAAGACCGGTTTTTTGCAAAAACTCTTGACCTAATAGACACAAACGCTAGTCCTTTCTTCCATAGTTTTGCTGCAAATGAGTGGCTGATCGAAAGATTAGAAACAATCAGTGCAATTGTTCTTGCATCTGCTGCACTGTGCATGGTTTTGCTTCCTCCTGGAACTTTTAGCTCTGGTAAGTAGCAGTTTTCCTTGAAGAGTAGTCATTATTGCTTTCTTCTAGTGTGTTCTTTTTTTCATTTTTGTCTGAGCAAGCAATCTTCTCGTAATTACAGTTCCTTTATGGATGCTTCAATTTAGAAATTCACTTTTGAGTCATTTTCAGCCACAAAATGTTTGTATCAGATTATTTTTATTACGAAGTTTTTTATTAATATAACAACTACTCCTGTTGCAGGGTTTATTGGAATGGCAATTTCTTATGGTCTTTCATTAAACATGTCCTTTGTCTTCTCAATACAACACCAGTGCACTCTTGCAAATTACATCATTTCTGTAGAAAGGGTAAACCAATACATGCATATACCCAGTGAGGCCCCTGAAGTAATAGAAGGAAGCCGTCCTCCAACTAATTGGCCTTCTTTGGGTAAAGTGGAGATACTTGATTTGCAGGTAAATATTTATTTGCTTTTAATGTTAGAATTACAGAAGGTTATCATGCCAAGAGTCTGAGAAATTGAGAATATTGACCTTAAAACAGATAAGATATAGGCCCGATACACCTCTTGTTCTTCGTGGAATCAGTTGCACATTTGAAGGAGGGCAGAAAATAGGTATTGTTGGCAGAACTGGCAGTGGAAAGACTACTCTCATAGGTGCTCTATTTCGTCTAGTGGAGCCAGAAGGAGGGAAGATTATAGTAGATGGCATTGACATTTCTATGATTGGACTTCATGATCTGCGGTCGCGTTTTGGAATCATTCCTCAAGACCCTACTCTTTTCAATGGTACTGTGAGATATAATTTGGATCCCTTGTCTCAACATTCTGAGAAGGAAATATGGGAGGTACTTCTTCATGTCTCTTACACCTTTGGTTGTTTTGGTACCAGCTGTAATCATTAGGTCTGCCTCATTCTTGTTTTGCTTGTTTATCTCATGGGTTGGGAATATTGAACAAGGGGTGATTTTCATTTGAAGGTTCTGGAGAAATGTCAGCTTCAAGAGGTTGTGAAGGAGAAAAAAAAGGGCTTAGACTCCGTTGGTAAGGCTCTGACATTTTGGTACACTGTCTGCATCTACTTTTGGTTGTGTTCACCAATGACAACTAACTTGTTTTGAAAAACAAAAGTACTTAATGACCTGTTTTTCAGTTGTTGAAGATGGATCAAATTGGAGCCAGGGACAACGACAATTGTTCTGCTTGGGGCGTGCACTTTTAAGGAGAAGTCAGATATTAGTGCTTGATGAGGCAACTGCATCAATTGATAATGCAACAGACATGATTCTGCAGAAGACAATTCGGACTGAATTTGCTGATTGTACAGTGATTACGGTGGCCCACAGGATACCAACAGTGATGGATTGCGGAATGGTTCTTTCCATTAGTGATGGTGAGTTACATTAATTACCCTAACCCTCATCCATAGAGTTAGAATTAAGGAGGTGATACTAATGTCCATGTAACTAGACAAACGACATCATATAAATATGAAAGTGTTGATAAAGATGTGCAGTGAATTATCGAGTGTTGAAGATTTTTGAAAGAAATCGTTCCATTCTATTTCAGGGAAACTAGTGGAGTTTGATGAGCCGTGGAAACTAATGAAGAGAGAAGGGTCACTTTTTGGGCAGCTTGTCTCGGAATACTGGTCTCATAATCAGTCAACAGAACTGAATTGAATCTACCAGTAATTTCTTATCCAGCCAATAGGGTGAAGAGTGAGTATATGTTGGGAAGTAAAATGTATCATAATGCATATAGCAATATAAATGGGGACTAGAGATCAACCAGAAGATCAGGGAGCGAGCCAACGTTCTATGTATCTCTAGCCATATTCAAATGCCACGCTTCCTTTCACTGAAAGGCATGCAATGAATTAATGAGAAACTCGAAAGGAGCTCCACTTCCATGAACTTCATATTTTTCTCAGAACCAGCTATTATTTATCAACAACCCTTGCTTGCAGCCTAATATCAATCCTGCGCGCACCACTCTTATTCACGATGCAATGAGATGCTATATCAGACATTTTGCTATTTGAAGAGAAGGACGACGCAAGTGCTCTCTCTCTATTCAAAACGAATACTTTTTATTTTTTATTTTTTATTTTTATTTTCTAAGATGCATGGGATAATCTCTTTCGACTTGCACCTTGAGATCATATTTTTATTATCATCCTTTATATTTTTTTTTTTGGTTTTTTAAATAATGATCTTTTTAACGAAACAGTTAAGATTTGACGGTAGAATGAGAAGTGATACAACCACAAAAAAGATTTCATAAAAATAAGTTCACAAATTAATTTGATTTTATGTGATACGTTATATCTGTTTTACAATAAAAGTATAAAAATAATTTTAAAATCTGATATATCATATCAAGTCATATCAATTTATGAGTTTACTATATAAAATATTTTTGTGACTAAATTATTTTTTGAGTTAGAAGGAATTAATAATATGGTATTTATTTAGGAGAATTTAGCGTCAAAATGGTGGACATATTTGTTTCTCTGATTTAATAATATGATATATAGAGTTTTCTATTATTTGGGATGGGGGAAGTGAACTTCGAGGGAGAGTGTGGATTCTTCGAACTTTGAAAAGAGAGTTTGGAACACACAAACAAACTTATGCTGACTTTTTCTTTTGTTATAAGAGTATTTCATTGGCTTGGCCGAATGAGAATGTCGGTCGTACATTGAATTAGACGAATCTAAAATAATTTAAATTTTTGTTATAGTGGTTGGACAAATATGGAGAATTACAATTGATTCACCGAACATAAAATACTAATTTCTCTCTCCAATCAAATATTAAAATATTAGTTTTTCACTTCAAACAAAAATACTATTTAGTTTATAATTAAGAAATTTAAATAGAATTTTATATAAGTTTAATAAAAAAGCAGGTACATGGGATAGATAACTACTCAAATATAACAACCCTCCAGTTATGTCTTGACACCTCAGCAAATATAAGAAAGTAACGGTAGACTTGTGCGCATGGGATAGATGAATAACAGCCCTCTAGTTTCTGCTTCCAGTCAATGCACTACTGGTCCGTTTGCTTCCAGAACACGAACTCGCCTCCACTTCCAGTGGCAACTGCCACCAGTCCACCACGTCCACGAGTTCTCCGTCGCCATTACGCAACCGCAATTGACCGCAACCGAGTTCTCCTCGCCACTGGTTCGTCGCCCACAATTTATTCCACTACGCACCGCCACTGGTCCGTCGCCCACCATAGCATTTAACAACTAACTCATGGCTGAGTCCAGTGGTTTTGGTGTTGCTCAGGTATTTCTCTTACGTTATATGCTTTGGTTGTTCATGGCTGACCATGTGTTTGACAAAATGTTTGAAAGACACATCCGGATCTCAACGGTGATAATCTTTAAGATTTCTTTTCATCTTTTCAAGTCTTGATCTTGCTTGATGGCTAATGAATACATGGTATTGTTTCCAGACTAGCATTGCTGAAATATTGTCTTATTTCCATGTAAAATCGAAATATGATGAGAACTGGAAGTAGTAGTCAAAAACTGAAAGAAATAGGACCATGTAGTGCATTTGAATTTATTGTGAGATTGCTCTTGGAAGCTAATGTAAGATCTGGGTTGTAAGCTAATGGTTTGTGAGAAGTTGTGCGAAATGGGAAGAGGCAAAACAGAGAGAGGAGGTCCTACGAAATGGGAAGGATCTTCGAGAAAGTGGGGAGGAAAAACAAATGAGAAAAAAACAATCTCTTTGCTTCCACACAATACTTTCCATAGAAGTCTACATGTCACAATGTTATTCATGGGCTGTTATACATGTCACAAGTCTACATGTCTGCAGATTAACTCATATTATTATTTGTTCAAGTGACATATTCTTATGCCATCTGACCTTTTATAAAATACTGAAAAAAGGACAAAATGGTTTCAAAGTTCCAATAGTGAGTCCAGCTTCCTCACTTTGTACAGGATGCTCTTTGCAAGAGATAGGCCATGTATGTATATTACCATTTTTTTATAGTTAAGAATTTGTGTATATTAACATTAATAAGGACATGTTTAGATTATTAATATGATCCTTGGAAATGGTGGATCTCAGATACTTGCCTAATTGTATAGTTTTCTAAAAATGACTCACTTTTAGCATCTTGATTTCCTTCTACAATGTATAAATACAAGTAATTAATTATCACTTAGATGACAGAATATGAAGAGGGATAAAGTAATATTTTAATAACAAAATTTCAGGTATTGTCACACCCTGGGAAATATTGTTGATAAAATCTAGGGGTGTTCATTCGGGTTCCGACCCGGGAACCCGGGAATACCCAGATCGGAACCCGAGTGGATCCGGGTTCTGGGTTGTACCTGGGTTTATTATTATTATTATTATTATTATTTTGTAAAAGCCTTTATTTTATTAAAAAATTTTGTGTTCTAAAAGCTCAATTAGCAAAACACAAAATTTCAAACCATAATTATTTTTTATTCAAAAGCCTTTATTTCTTTTAAAGAAGTCAAATTGGAACGCATAATGTGTTCTAAATGCATAAATTCATCCATGCATGCATCATAATACAATCCATTACATATTACATTATTTAATATTTATACATTACATTACAATATAGAAAATTACAATGTATGAATTGCAAAATCAGTTACATGTCCATCAATGATTTAATCTCTACACCAAATAACAACTTCAAGTAATTTGACTGAGAGATCCTGCAAAACACACAGTTTTGAACAATGATTATATACAAGGATTACAACAAATTCCACTTAATAAATTAAAGATTAAGATGAGAATGGATTTTTTTTTCAAATACACCCACACTAACAAATATTTTGTAGAGTTTTCATTCAAATACATATCCACAGTCACTTCTCTTAGCAAAATTAATAAATAAGTACATAAAACATAGTAGTAATCAACTATCGAAAAGCTATACAATCTCTCTGTCCTCACTTGCTTAACAATATGAATATCAAAATGCTTAATACAATAATACTTGTGCTAGTACGTACTTAACTTTGTTTCATTGAAGCATGCAACAAAACCTGACTGATGCACACCCTCTTTGTTTCATTGAAGAATGCAATTTCAAACCTTTTTTTCCAAGTATTTTTATACAAACTATAGTTTAAATAGTTGGTGCAGTACCATAACCCTGAAGAAATTGTTGCTGAGGGAGGTAGGCTAGGGTTTCTTCATCGGCATTGAGGGAGGGAGGCTAACGTTTCTTTGTTGACACAGAGGCAGGCAGGCTAGGGTTTCTTCAGATTGAGTGAGAGAGAGAGTACCAGAACAACGACCTAGAGGCAAATGTCTACGGCGACAGAGATGCGACGACGGCGAAGGAGATGCGGCAACGGAGTCACGATGGCGGCAGCTAGGGACCTAGGGTTTCTGCTTCTGCCGCAGCGCAACTAGAGAGAGAGCGAGAGATTAGAGAGAGAGAGAGAAGTGAGTCGGGGGGCAATCACAGATTCACACGGGTTTTTTTTAAAAAGACCCGGGTACCGAGTTTAAACCCGATACCCTGGTCCCTAACCTGTACCCAGACCGTGTTGGTCCGGGTTTTACAATCTGGGTTCCAGATCCATTTTGATTTGAGCCGAAACCAAAATTCAGTTTTACTGGTTTTGGACCAGGCCTGGAAAAAATCCGGTCCGGATGAACAGTGCTAATAAAATCTACACAAAAATGGATTTGTTGTTGTTTTTCGATGAGGATGAATCCCCCAATACTTTACTCAACAGTGAGGACAACAATCAATCCTGGAGGGAGAAATCAGAGAGAGATGAATTTGGCGAAAATAAAAGAAACAATGAACCGGTGTCAATAGAAGTGGAGTCCCTTCAACTGCCAGAGAACGACAATGGAAGCCTGCAAGGGATCATTAAACAGACGGAGCATGCTTGCAGATTGATGAAAGCTCAAGAGAGGAGGGAGAGGGCTCGGAGGTTTGCATCTTTCACAAGTTGGATGCTTGATTTGCAGACGTACATGATCTATCGTTCGGATTACTCGCATGCATTTGTACAACTTACATATTAAATAAAGCATAAACATTCCATCGTTAACAATCCAATCTATTTTTTAAGTTAGTGAAAAATCGCATCTATGTTAATGTCATTACTCGTTGTTCAAACCATTTTGGGAACTCATTTTCATGTCTCTGATCTATATCATTTACTCTCAGTTCTTTGAGCACGTTAATATGATCACTGAAATTAAAAATTATCAACAATAAGTAAATTCGTATAATTGTTTAATAAGTAAATTTAATGATTATTAACAATTAATTTGAACTTACTTCAAGTGGCTCTCTATCTAGGACAATTGTTTAGCACGTACCACTGAACTTTCTCGAAATCCCTTTTACACAAATCATATCCACGCTGAGCGCCAAGTGGACATACTTGTTGGTAAAATACAGAAGATCCATTCCGTTATCTTGCTTGGTTAACGTCAAAGTTTCTTTCCAGTCAATCAAATCTTGTGTTAACGTCGTAGAAGTATTTGGAATAGAATTCATGCGACTCATCATTAATATATGTTTCTAGAATTGATTCATCTGGACGGACCTTGTTACCCACTATGCGTTTCAACTTTCTAAGAAACCGTTCAATGGGATACATCCATCTATATTGGACTGGTCCTGCAACAGCTAAGTGAACCATGTTGTCGAAAAATGACGGTGGGTAAATACTCTCAAACTTACACAATATTATATCAATTTCTAGTTTCATACGATCTAAAACTTCTACATTCAACGTTCTAGCACATATATCTTTAAAAAATGAACCTAACTCAATTAACGCAACCTGCACATCTTTCTTCAGGAACTCACGGATACTAACAGGCAAGATACATTGTAATAATACATGACAATGATGACTTTTTAGTCCAGTCATTTGTTCGCACACACCTTGTTAGATTCGAGGCATACTAGTCCGGTAATTTAATCTTCTGCAACCATTCGCAAAATGTAGCTTTTTCGCTCATTGACAATGTATACAACCCAATTGGCATGTAGACAGGCGAACCACTTTGATGCAAATGCATTTAAGGTCTGATTCCCATCTGCTTTAGATCTTTTCTTGAGTTTATATTATCCCTCGTTTTACCTTCAATTTACATAAATGTTCCTAACACGGACTCTCAACATCGAGACTATGCAACAATTTTAACGTTGACCAGTAGGGGAGTTCAAAAAATATACTCTTCTTATGTTTATTATTTTTAAGTATTTATTAAAATTTAATTTTATTATTTTTTAAGTTAGTCTTCATAGTTTTTAATTAATTATCTTTTAACCATTAATATGAGTTTAAGTATTAATAATTCTTATGTTTTTTATTTTTAAGCAAAATAAGTGTGCAACCTTCTTTGAAAGATGATAGAATGAAGGATTGTGTGAAGAAAATGGAAGATTTTGGAGAGAAAACGAGAAGAGAGCAAAATGAGGGACTGACAGTGTGTGAAAATATTTTAAGTTCTCACTTATCGTTTGAACGGAAATAATTGGCTATCGAACATGAAAAATTTTCAGTGCGCAAGTTTTCCTGCTTGCGTGAAAAATACATTCGGTCGTTAATCTACGAGTCATTAATTGGAAGGATTTTTTTCCACCACTATAATAAACCATTCGAACAGTGATAAAGTACATTCCAGCTGTAATCCATGAGTCATTAATTGGCTGGATATTTTCCCTCCACTTCATATATATATTATCATATATAATACTTTCATAGTAAAGTATTATAATTTATTACTATTATATGATATATATTTTAAGTTATATACCGAGATTAATATTATAGGTTCAAATGTATAAATATGGTGTTTGAATATATTCGAACTATATATGTTCCGATCGAACAGTCTAGAAACCTTCCCGCCAGGTTTTGCCACCAAATCTTTTCTGTTCGAACAACAAAATTTCTGGTTCGAATGGTTTTGAACGGTTTAAAATTTATAGATACGTACAATTGATAATGCAATAGACATGATTCTATAGAAGACAATTAGGGCTAAATTTGCTGATTGTATAGGGATTACGGTGGCCCACAGGATACCAACAGTGATGGATTGCGGAATGGTTCTTTCCATTAATGATGGTCAGTTACATTGAGAATTAGGTCTCGGGTTACTGTTCACAGTCCAATAATTTGATCCAAATTTTTTCAATCCCTATACATACATAAAAAATAATTTAAACAAAAAATAATATGTAACATAAATTGATGATTGATTTGATGATAAATTGAACACCTCAAAACTGAATACATTAAAAATTAAAAAAAAAGACTCAGCCTCAACTCTCAAGACCGGCGTGAGAATTTTGAAGTGAGTCAAGCGAGAATAAAATCCCACCTCAAGACCGGCGTACGACGGTGATCATGGGCTTGGGGGGGTTTTTTTTAACACAAGGTGGGATTTTTTTTAATAGGCAGAGGGATGAAGGTAGGGGAACGGTTGACGGGCTAAGGGGGACGGACTCGACAGAGTCACGGAAGGGGTGAAATTCTGGCCTCTGCATTGCTGCCGCTGCTTGCGTTTCACCGTTGCTAGAAGTTTGGCAGGGGAGAGGGATCACTGATGAAGTTTGAGGATAGGGAACTTGGAAGTCGAAGTCCAGAAGAAGAGGGACGGGAGGGGTGTTTAAACCCTAGGTCAAAACGGCCCCGTTCGCCGTTTCATTTAGATTTTTTTTTGTTTTTTGTTTTTTTTACAAATTGCAGACCTAAAATGACTCTGTTTCACTCAATTAAGTGAACAACGTCGTTTTATATAAGTATAATTTAAAATATATATATATAATCGGTTCGTTCAATGGTTTGAACCAGGTTCAAATCGGAACCTAATCGGCCGACGTCTATTTTGATATATTTATGCTAGTTTTGACCGGTTCTATACTCCGATAGCCAATTTGACTTGGTTACAGCCGATTTGGGCGGTTTTTGTACACCCCTACGTGCTTTTCCGCCCATATAGTTCAATAGAGCGCAAAAGATAAACTTGTGTGCCCTAAAAAATGTAAATATGGCCCAATGGTTGACAATAAATATTGGCACTAATAATAACGACTTATTACCCCCACAAAAGCATTTTCTTTTACAATCGATTAAATAATTCTTTTAACTCAACAAAAAAAATATATAAATACCTACCTAATTTCTTTTATCAAATAGAATATTACTATACTTATTGATAAAATATATAATTTTAGCTTATTTGTAATATTAATATATCGTATAATTTCCTACCATGATTAATGGCTTAATATTCTAATTGATGTACGTAAAGCATGAATTAGTATTGTTATCGATCAGCTTAATTATTTCTTAATATTTATTGTAATTAATGTAAATAAATTAATATACATGCATGTATTAAAATTTGTTGTAATTAAGCGTGTAAAGGTTCTAATTTATAAGTACGTAGCTGATTAATATATTTATCACATGAGCCAAATATTGCAGAAGAATATATACATGATCTTAATTTATTATGATAATATCTTAATTTATTTTTCGGCTGTGTGGAACTTCCTCAAATGGCGTCGTAACGGAGTCATGACGTCGTTTTCAATTCGTTTTGATTTTTCGTAGTTTGCCCTCATTTCCCCCAACTCTCCCTCCTTCTCAGTGTTTCGACCCATTCTCTCTATGTTTCTTCGACCCCGATTTCCTCCTTCCTCTCTCTATGTCGCTCTCTGTTTCTCACCCCAGCTCTAACTGCCCCTTCCGTCATTCGTCTCTATGTATCGTCACTGCGAACCGGCCAAATAAGAATGTTGCATGAAATACTACCAATCGATCACCCGCTAAAATCCTCCACCCCACCCTCGGCAGCCACAAAAAAAATCCCCGACGTCTAAGAATGGGGCCCCGCCCACGAAAGAAGTGGAGCATCCCCAACCGACCCGTTATAATCGCCAAATACGAAGTCTTGGAAAGCGTTGGCTTCGGCGCGTACTCTAACTTCTATAGAGCCCGCCGGCTATTCGATAACCTCGTCGTCGCTCTCAAGGAGGTCCACAACTACTAGTCTGCGTTTTGCAAAATCGAGGACCTCGAGATCCTACAAAATTCACTGAACGTCGTCGTTCTTCACAAGTACCTCTGGTGGGAGGATGGGAACGAAGACGTGGTCCTCGTATTGGAGTATCTAAGGACGGACTTGGTAGGGGTAGTTAGGGAAGCAGAGAGAGACGGCCGTGGGATTGGGATCGGCGAGTTGAAGAGGTGGATGGTTCAGATTCTCTGCGGAGTGGATGCCTATCACAGGAACAAGATCGTGCATCGGGATTTAAAACCCGGTAATTTGTTGGTATCGGACTATGGGGTGCTCAAGATCGCTCGTCCAAATTTCTCTTTTGGTCTCGCACGGCGCACGCACGAAGCAGGAAGCGGGAAACGAAATATGTGATTCTGCTTTTCTTCTTCGTTTGGTGTTTTTTTTTAATCAGCAGACGTGGTAGCCGACTGCACGCTGTCTACTTAAGATGACTGTGCATAGCAGAATTGTAAAAAATAATAGCGATCATAGTAATTGAGAAATGATACTTGCATTCGTGAGTGTACAAGTGTTGTGCAGTCGCTTTGAAAAAAGTGAATAAATATAGGACCCACATCAAAAGAAATTAATTTTTTAATAGTGGACCCTACTCTTTTTCAAAATGACTGCACGACGCTTGCGCACTCTACGATTGTATGTAACATTACTCCATTGTAATTAATTAGCGTCCCACGAGTACTCCATCTGATCAATGTACGTGTTGGAACGAGTCCAACTACTACTGATGTGTTAGGGACCTCGGTCAAGTCCCTAAACACTATGATCTCCACGCCAATGGTAGCCTTGTGATGATCGAACCTTAGTTCTTCTCTTGCTTGGTTCTCGATCAATGGTAGTCAATATGACCACTTTGGTATGGTGAGGTTGTGTGTCTAGGCTAAAATGGATGAATGGAATGGTGGAAAATGTCAAGGAAGTGTATGGCTACAATGGTGGTAAGAGGCGCACGGTAATGGGGCAATTAGGGTTGGCGCCACTTAAGGTTAAGGTTTAGGGTTTAGAAGATGGATGTTTGACGACTAGGGATTTGGTTTAGTGTTTTGGAGTTGGGCGGCTAGGGTTGGTCGAGTATGGCTAGTGAGAGATTTTAGGAAAGTTTTCTAAAATCTTGGAAGTCAATGGGGAATGGATGAGGCCGGTTATAGGGAATAAGGTGGTCAATTAGGGTTCCTAAAATGTAGGAACACTAATATGGCAAGTGTGATGGACGGCTAGGTAATTGAATCTACCAGTAATTTCTTATCCAGCCATTTTTCTCTGGCTTGGTAGCAATAAGGTGAAGAGTGAAATGTATCATAATGCATATAGCAATATAAATGGGGACTAGAGATCAACCAGAAGATCAGGGAGCGAGCCAACGTTCTATGTATCTCTAGCCATAATCAAATGCCACGCTTCCTTTCACTGAAAGGCATGCAATGAATTAATGAGAAACTCGAAAGGAGCTCCACTTCCATGAACTTCATATTTTTCTCAGAACCAGCTATTATTTATCAACAACCCTTGCTTGCAGCCTAATATCAATCCTGCCCGCACCACTCTTATTCACGATGCAATGAGATGCTATATCAGACATTTTGCTATTTGAAGAGAAGGACGACGCAAGTGCTCTTTCTCTCTATATATGTCTGTGTGTGTGTGGTTTTATCAAAACGAATCCTTTTTATTTTTATTTTCTAAGATGCATGGGATAATCTCTTTCGACTTGCACCTTGAGATCATATTTTTATTATCATCCTTTATATTTTTTTTTTGGTTTTTTAAATAATGATCTTTTTAACGAAACAGTTAAGATTTGACGGTAGAATGAGAAGTGATACAACCACAAAAAAGATTTCATAAAAATAAGTTCACAAATTAATTTGATTTTATGTGATACGTTATATCTGTTTTACAATAAAAGTATAAAAATAATTTTAAAATCTGATATATCATATCAAGTCATATCAATTTATGAGTTTACTATATAAAATATTTTTGTGACTAAATTATTTTTTGAGTTAGAAGGAATTAATAATATGGTATTTATTTAGGAGAATTTAGCGTCAAAATGGTGGACATATTTGTTTCTCTGATTTAATAATATGATATATAGAGTTTTCTATTATTTGGGATGGGGGAAGTGAACTTCGAGGGAGAGTGTGGAATCTTTGAACTTTGAAGGGAGAGTTTGGAACACACAAACAAACTTGCTGACTTTTTCTTTTGTTATAAGAGTATTTTGTTAAAATTTACATAATTAATATAAAAAATCGTACATTGAATTAGATGAATCTAAAATAATTTAGATTTTTGTTATAGTGGTTGGATAATCTAAAATATGGAGAACTACAATTGATTTACCAAACATAAAATACTAATTTCTCTCCAATCAAATATTAAAATATTAGTTTTTCACTCCAAACAAAAATACTATTTAGTTTATAATTAAGAAATTTAAATAGAATTTTATATAAGTTTAATCAAATATTTTTTGTTATTAGTATTAAATGACTTTTGAAAATATAATTTTTTAATATAAATCTAATTAGAATATAGCTATTATTAACATTTAATTGGTAGAGCTACAAAATGTTATTAAAATAAATTAAATAAAAAATTATTAAATTAATAATATTTTATTATTATATAGAGAGTGAATGGATAATCTAATATGGAGATTGAATTTAAATGAAATAGAAAAATGTAAAAAGACAGCTGGGCAGTAGTGTCTCTTTCAAATGGAAATGGTGATTCTCATCTGGGAGTTCTCAAGCCTTTTGCATTTTCTTCAGCTCTCCTGTCTATTATAGAAGATGGAGTTTATCCTCCAAACATGGTAGACGATTTTGGTGGAGCAGAAGTGGCTCGACTTATTACCAAGATGAACAGTGAGATCCACAAATCCTATGTAGACAAAAGTATAAATTCTCAGGATGGGCCTTCACCATCGAATAAGGTGACAACCCTTGAGATGGGAAAAAGAAAAAGAAGTTACGCATGCTTCAAGACCTCACGTGGAGCGCCTTCTGCAAGAAAGCATTAGAACTACTTGAGCTAGACTTGGGAGAAGTTTACTTTGCGAGGGAATGTAATAACTCAAAGAAGTTGAAATTTCTAAAATGTTGGATGAAGCAGATTAAGAAACCTCGTTGTTGTAGTCTAACTTTACAACCAAAGTACATGTCCCAACAGGAGATTCAAAAGGAAAAGGATGATAGATTGACTGAATTGCACCAAGAAATTGAGCAGCCAGTCTCTTCTTCTGCCTCAGCTGGAGAAAACTTTTTGACCGAGGCTTCCAAGATACAGGATGAAGCCACTCTTGACTTTCGGTTAGAAATTTGTGAAGCCTTCTTCAGTAATCTTTCCAGTAAGATCCAACGAGGACTTGAGTCTGAAGGAGTAGACTTGGGGGCTTTGGCTGAGTGGCTTGTTGGCTTGTGAACTCATCCATATATTGGTTATATCAAAAGCGTGGAATGAGATCTCCCTCTGAGAGTCAAAATCTTGAGGTAAAATCTGATGATGCTTGTGTAGCATGGTTCTTGAAGTGACAAAAGTGTTTACTCAGTGAACCCAAGGAGTTGGCTGCAAGGCACAAAGATAACATTCCATCCTTTCAGGCATTTGATCCAGGATGTACTGGATTTGCTTCAAAAGATGTAGTTCGAGAGTATCCTTTTTCATTTTCGCTAATCTTGCATCCCCATACGCTTGTTTATTTTCTTGATTTATCAATTGGACTCCTTTTTTCATAACTTTTTTTTTCCTTAATAAGCACAAGATATGAAATGCAGATATTATTTCGGATGGAGATACTGCACAAGATGACAGAATATGTAGAGGGATAAAGTAATATTTGAATACCAAAATTTCAGGTTTTGTCACACCCTGGGAAATATTGTTCATAAAATCTACACAAAAATGGATTTGTTGCTGTTTGCCGATGAGGATGAATCCCCCAATACTTTTCTCAACAGTGAAGACAGCAATCAATCCTGGTGGGAGAAATCACAGAGAGATGAATTTGGTGAAAATAAAAGAAACAATGAATCGGTGTTAGCAGAAGCCGAGTCCCTTCAACTGCCAGAGAATGACGATGGAAGCCTTCAAGGGATCATTAAATAGACGAAGCATGCTCGTAGATTGATGAAAACTCAGGAGAGGGAGAGGGCTCGGAGGATTGCATCTTTCACAATTGGATGCCTGATTTGCTGATGGAGTTTGAGGATAGGGAACTGGGAAGTCGAAGCCTAGAAGAAGAGGGAGGGGAGGGGGTGTTTAAACCCTAGGTAGAAACGACCCCGTTCGCCATTTTTTTTTTACAAATTGTAGACCTAAAACAACGTTGTTTCACTCAATTAAGTGAAACGACGCCGTTTTATATAGGTATAATTTAATATATATATATATATATATAATTAGTTGGTTTAGTGGTTTGAACCAGGTTCAAACCAGAACCTAACCGGCCGACGTCTATTTTGATATGTTTCTACCAGTTTCGACCGATTATGTACTCCAATAGCCAGTTTGACTTGATTACAGCCGGTTTGGACTGTTTTTGTACACCCCTACATGCTTTTCTGCCCATATATAGTTCAATCAATTAATCTACTCAACCTCCAGCTCCCTAACCGCACGCCACATAGTATTGGCCGAACCTGGTTCTTTCCCACGTCACGGTTTGTTCTCCCTCTTCTCCCTCAGACATCTCACTTGACCTATCTCCCTCAGTCCTCTCACCCTCGTTCTCCTTCAGACATCTCACCCTCGTTTGGTAGCAGACCTCTCAACTCTCCCTCTTTTCCCTCAGACTCTTCTCCCTCACGCCTTTTCTTTCTCACCCTCGTTTGGTAGCAAACCTCTCAACTCTCCCTCTTCTCCCTCTCCTCCCTCAGACTCCTCTCTCTCACACTTTTCTTTCTCACCACAAAACCCTCACCGAACCCTTGAGAAATTCTTGCTCTCACTCGACACAACATTCAGCCCCGAGCCGCTCTCAACTCTCCCTCTTCTCCCTCAGACTCTTCTCTCTCACGCATTTTCTTTCTCACCACAAAGCCCTCACCGAACCCTAGAAAAATTCAAACTGTACTCGACGCTGCATTCATCCCCGAGCCGCTCTAAACTCTCCCTCTTCTCCCTCTCCTCCCTCAAACTCTTATCTCTCACGTCTTTTCTTTCTCACCCCAACGCTCTTACCGAACCCTAGAAAAATTCATCCTCTCACTCGACGCAACATATAGCCCCGAGCCACTTGACCAAGTCACCACATTTGAAAACCCATCTCCCTCATCCCCTTCAGTAGAAGAAATCTTCATCAAATGTATGTTTTTTTTTTCCAATTCGTTTTAATGGGACTCACTTCGTCAAAGGTATGTTTTTTTTCCAATTTGAATTTTTACAGTGAAAAAGATCCACCTATCTAGTTCCAATTTGTTTTACCAACTGGAACTGCTCTCCGAGAATTGAATTTTTTAATTTCAATACTTGTTGTTCACATGAATAATGAAAGGTAAAAGATCTTAGATAGAATCTGAATTTTGTTGGAGATTATTGTTTTGATGTTCTGTTTCCATGTTTCATGGCAATAATTATTCTGATAATTTTTATTGATGTTAATTATTAAAAGAGGTTTTTCTGGGGGGGGGGGGGGGTTTGGGGTTTGATGTATGAAGCTAATGTGCTCGATAGTTGGATAACTTAGGGTTATTTTTAAAACAACATAAATCATGGCTGTCACAGAGAATTGATATTTTCCTTAGATGGAGCATTAATAATGATGTACTCAGATTTTCGAAATGGTTCTGCCTAATAAATTGGCATCTTAGACACTTCTTCACATTTATAACACCTGTTTGGATTTATATGTCTTGTCAACATCTCTTCAATACATGCTTGTACAGGAGCAATGTTATAGTGCCCTTTTCTTAAGGAGTATAATTCCAGATAGGTTTTTCTTTGTTCTTTTGCTCTTTTGATTCTTCTAGATGCATGAAAAACACAGTAGATTAAGAAAGACACATTGATAAAAAAACATTAAGACATGTCGATATTGCCTAAATAGGCAATTTGTATGGGGGTACTTAATCTCAATTGTGTTGGCATTTGAAACTTTGAAGTAGATGAGGAACTTGAATATGTGTCCTAAATTAGAGGTGAGTTGGTCATTGCTGGGATTTTTAAATTAGAGGCTTTATTAGAATAAGAAATTGACTATTTCATATAAACCTAAGCATTTATAAATATAGTCATTTGCATGATATGAAGCATGTGATCGTTGATGAGCCTTATCTCTGTTCAATAGCTTCTGTTACGGTTAAGAACTTCAAAATGTTAGCATTGAGGGGAGATTTTTTGCCCTTATGTAAAGGAGAGTGTTAGAATTAACTATTCTTTTCCACTTAACTTTCAGAGTTAGTGACAATTAATCAATATATTTTCATGGTCTATTTTGATATATTCAATCCTTCAGAGGTGATCTGTTTATGTTGTGTAACATTATTGTGTTCAAAGTTAGAATTTATTAGGTTATTGAGAATCAGGACTCTTGTTTCTGATCTTTGCCATTAAACATTCTTTAGTTAATATAAATCTAGCCTTGCGAGTCGACATTTTTACACTTTCATGAAGAGAGCTCTAAATTTGTTTTGTTTTTCATTGTTTATATTGATATGAAATCTTGGTAAATGCAGGCTCATTGTCATTTTACAAGATAAAACGTATGTGTATGACATAAATAAAGTAAAAATTCTGGTCATTGTATGTCTTTGTCTTCACAAAAAAAGAAAAATGTTCTGATTTTTGGTTGGTAACTACAATTGAAGTGGAACCCAACCTGAAGAGTCCTTTGGGATGTGGAAATCAAAAGGACCTCTGGGAGTTAAAAATCAAAGGATCTTTTATGCAACAAATGGTCATTTAAATTGTAGGAGGAGTGTAAGAGATGGGTAAGTGAATGATCTGATCAATGGGTGAAGTGAAAATCTGGCATTGTCGTTAAGAGAATAATAAAATTAAGTAACCGATTTAAGGGTGAAAAAATTAAGGTAATTAGGAAAATGATGAAGTGGCTTAACTAGAGTAAAAAAAATGCTTCAAAAACTATATAGGTCATAAACTCAAACAGTAAATATAATCCAGAAATGATTTTTTTTATCAAATTACCATTCATTAGTTCTATAGGGACAAGAGTAATTTCTGTGGATACTTGGAGAGCATATTTATCTGTGGTATCTTTCACATGTTTCCTTTAACAATTCCTTTGCTATTTATTTTGGAGTTGATTGAATATGTATAGATTGAAAATATATGGGCTTATTTTGGTATACTGCATCAATCATGAAGCATATATAACACTTGTAATTTAGTGTTACTCGGGCAAAAATTGCATCCCAAGTATTTGTTTTATTGTTTCTTACAAGTTTAAGTCAACTTCTATACATTTCCTTTAAATCTATTAATTCTTAGTAATTTTAGAAAAATAGATTTACTTCTATTTTCAGCTTTACTCGTGCGGGAACTTCCCAACAATTTCACTCTTAATTCATTCCATACTTCCTTAGTAAATAGCCCCATTTTGGTGTCGATATAGTTAGTGGTTAACTTTTGAAATTTATTTCTCTTTTCTTGATTTTTTGTTCATTGCTAGATCATTTAGTGTACTGTTTTCTTATCATTTCAAAATTTCTTGTCACCACAAACGGTAATATGTTGTCTTGCGAATATGAAATGTTTGCTAAATTCTCATTGTCCTTGTGAATTCGATCTTGAGATTTACCCTTGTATTACTTTGACAGCTTCTACGCTTGGAAGTCGAAATTAAAAGCTGATCAAGTTTTTGGCGCCGTTGCCAGGGACAACTGGTGTTTAGCAAAGCATTCACAAATTGTTGAGAAGACGTTTGTAGCGCTGTGAACCTCTTCACAGCTTGGGTGACATTTTTCTTTGTTTTATTTTACTTTATTTTTCTTTGTTTGTCTTGCATATTCTTTTATTATCTGTTCTTGTTTGTATGACTGGTTGGACTAGGGACCAAACTTCTCGGTTGGTTAGGACAGAATCACAAGCATCTTTTACTTCAGCATCACTTTCTCTTGGGTCATCTTCTGACACTAATAGTACCATGGCTGAAAATGAGAATCATGATCGGGAAGTAGTGAATCAGAATAGGACACTTAGAGATTATTTACAACCTGTCAGAACTAGCACACCCCCATGCATAATTTAACCTTTGAATGCAAATGTCTTTAATTTCAAACCTGGAATGATTCCATTAATTCCACATTTTCATGGCATGGATTCCGAGAATCCTTACCTTCATATCAAAGAATTTGAAGAGGTTTGTTCTACATTCATGGACCGGACATGCACTGAGGAGGTTATTAGACTAAAGTTGTTTCCATTTTCCTTGAAAGATAAGGCTAAAACGTGGCTAAATGCATTGAGACCTAGAACTATAGGCACATGGCAGGAAATGCAAACTGAATTTTTGAAGAAATTATTTCCAATACATAGGACAAATGCACTTAAAAGACAAATCATGAGCTTTACCCAAAAAGATTCTGAAACTTTTTATCAAAGTTGGGAAAGGTTCAAGGATCTTTTAAATGCTTGTCCTCATCATGGTTATGAAAATTGACGTTTGATAAGTTTTTTTTATGAAAGTTTAACACCTAAAATGCGCCAATTTGTACAAACCATGTGTAATGAAGAATTTTTTGACAAAGAGCCTGAAGAAGCATTTGAATATTTTGATTACCTTACTGAAAATACTCAATCTTGGGACACGACTGTGCATGATAGGTCTAGGCAAGTTGAGTCTGGTCATGGAAAATATACTTTAAAGGAAGATGATGATTTGCGTGCTAAATTAACCTTGTTGTCTAGAAAAATGGAAGCCATGGAACTGAAAAAGGTAAATGAAGTGCATGTTGTCCATAAAAATTCTAAGAAGTGTGGCATATGTGAGGATCATGGGCATTCAACTAATGAGTGTCCCACGATCCCCGCATTCAAAGAGGTATTGTTGGACCAATCTAATGCTGTAAATATGATACAAAAATCATATTCTGGTCCTTACTCTAATTCTTACAATCCAGGATGGAGAAACCACCCAAATTTTGGGTGGAGGAATGACCAACAAGTAGCTCCAGTAGCCTTGGCTCTGAGACCCTCTCAACTCGCAATTCAAGTACCTCCAATGCAAAAGAAGGGACTTGAGGAGACGGTACAGCAATTGTCAAACACCTTGCAGCAGTTTATGCAAGGTTAAGCAACAATCAACAATCAAAACTCTCAAGCGATAAATAACATTCGGAGCACACTTACAAAGATGACTACGACATGGAACTCTCAAGAGAAAGGAAAACTTTCTGCACAACCTCAACCCAATCCACAAAGTCAGCCACCATAAGGAGCGGTTGAGAGTTCAAATGTAAGGCAAGTGAAGGCGGTCACTACTTTGAGAAATGGTAGGGTGGTGAACATTCCAGCTCAAGGTTCAGACAAGGCTAGTAAGGTCTCTAAACCTGTACAAAATGAGGCTGAAAATGGTGAGTTTGAACAAAATGAAACTGAAACTGAAAAGATTTCATGTGCTGTACCTGCTCCTTTTCCTCAAAGATTGGTTCCTCTGCATAAAGACAAACACCAATCTGAAATTTTAGAAATATTCAAGCAAGTTAGGATTAATATCCCGAAAATTAAATGTGCAGAAGAAAGCTTTTCTTACTGAGCAGGTCAGTGCCATAATTTAGAGCAATCCCCCACCAAAATATAAAGACCCCGGTTCACTAACAATTGCTTGTGTTATAGGAAGTTCAAAAATTGGTCAAGCATTGTTAGATCTAGGTTCAAGTGTGAATTTATTGCCTTATAATGTTTATGAGCAACTTGGTTTGGGGGAATTAAAACCAACTCCTATCATTTTACAACTAGCGGACTGGTAAATTAAAATGCCAAGAGGAGTTGTTGAGGATGTCTTGGTTCAAGTGGATAAATTCTTTTATCCCGTAGATTTTGTTGTGTTGGATGTTCACTTGACACCAAAATCTTCTTTTCAAGCACCTGTGATTCTTGGGAGACCTTTTCTTGCTACTTCAAATGCATTAATAAATTGTAGGAGTGGTGTTTTAAAGCTGAGTTTTGGGAACATGACCCTTGAACTAAACATTTTCAATATTTGTAGGCAACCTCAAGACTTGGAAGATGTAGAATAAGTGAATTTGTTGGAAAGCATCCTTGAGGAAGAGACTTATTTGGCATACCAACCCACTAACCTGTTGTTTGAGTTAGAAAATATTTGTGAACTCATCACTGATGACACCCTCATTGATGTTTCTCCTGTTTTTAATGCAGAAAATAAATTTGAGACTAAATGGAGGCCAAAGATTGAGCAACTCCCACCATTGACAGCAAGTTTGAAGCCTTCAGCAAATGAAATCCCAACACTAGAGCTGAAGCCATTGCCGAATGACCTGAAATATGCATTTCTGGGACTGGACAGCACCTTCCCAGTGGTGATTTTAGCCCAACTCACTCATGATCAATAAGGGAAATTGATGGAAGTCTTAAAGCAGCACAAAGGTGCCATTGGGTGGACAATCGCAGATATAAAAGGTATAAATCCTCTTGTGTGCACTCATAGGATTTATTTAGAAGAAAATGCTAAGTTTCTAGGGAGATGCAAAGGAGATTAAATCCTACCATGAAAGAGGTGGGAAAAACAGAAGTTTTGAAACTACTTGACGTGGGAATCATCTACTCTATTGCGGATAGCAAGTGGATAAGTCTCATTCATGTAATTCCAAAAACATCTGGGCTTACCATTGTGAAAAATGAGAAAGATGAACTGATTCCTACTAGGATTTCTACTAGTTGGCGAATGTGTATAGATTATAGGAAGTTGAATGCCGCCACTAGGAAAGATCATTTCCCTTTGCCATTTCTTGATCAAGTGTTAGAAAAAGTTGTGGGCCATGATTTCTATTGCTTTCTTGATGGATATTCTGATTTTTACCAAATAGAAATAGCACCTGAAGATCAAGAGAAAACAACTTTTACTTGCCCGTTTGGCACTTTTGCATTTAGAAGAATGCCTTTTGAACTATGTAATGCACCAGCAACTTTCCAAAGATGTATGCTTAGTATTTTCAGCGACATGATTGAAAACTGTTTGGAAGTATTCATGGATGATTTTTCAGTGTTTGGTAGTTCTTTTGATGCATGTTTGACTAACTTACAAGCTGTTTTAACCAGTGTGAAGAGAAGCATTTGCTTTTCAATTGGGAAAAGTGTCATTTCATGGTTTAACAAGGCATAGTTTTTGGTCACATAGTCTCATCACGAGGCATTGAGGTTGATAAAGCTAAGATCGAACTTATCTCCAAGCTTCCTATACCCAAAACAGTAAAAGAAATCAGATCATATCTTGGGCATGCTGGGTTTTATAGGAGATTCATTCAAAATTTTAGTTCTATCTCTAAGCCCTTAGGTGAGTTACTTATGCATGATGTTGCTTTTGAATGGACCTCTTCTTGTCAATATGCTTTTGATAAGCTGAAACTTTTGCTCACTACAGCCCCTATCATGCAGCCCCCTGTTTGGTCTATTCCTTTTGAGATAATGTGTGATGCTAGCGATGTAGCCATAGGAGCTGTTCTTGGACAACGTAGAATAAGTTCCCACATGTCATTTCTTATGCAAGTAGAACTCTAAATGGAGCCCAAAGAAATTATTCTACCACAGAAAAGGAATTGCTTGCTGTAGTTTTTGCATTAGACAAGTTTCGAACTTATATTCTTGGTTCTCCTGTGGTTGTTTTCACTGACCATGCAGCGTTAAAGTACTTATTGTCGAAGAAGGATGCTAAACCACGTTTAATCCAATGGATTCTTCTTCTCCAAGAATTTGACCTTATCATCAAAGACAAGAAGGGTGCTGAAAACGTAGTTGCCGACCACTTGTCTCGGCTTACATTTGCTGAAAATGAGCACACTATCCCTACCCTTGACTCTTTTCCTGATGAACAATTAATGTCAGTTGAAAATTTGCCTTGGTTTGCTGACATAGTTAGTTTTTTTGTGACAGGACAAACTCCACCTCATTGGAGTGCTCAAGACATACGAAAATTCAAGCATGAGGTAAAGTCATTCTTCTATGATGATCCTTACTTGTTTAAATATTGTTCTGACCAAATCATAAGGACATAAGGAAATGTGTGCCTGATCATGAGATACAAGCTGTTCTTTCTTTTTGTCATAATGAGGCTTGTGGGAGGCATTTTTCTGCAAATAAAACCATTGCAAAAATTTTACAAAGTGGGTTTTATTGGCCGCATATGTTTAAGGATGCGTATAATTTTTGCAAAATTTATGAACCATGTCAAAAACTAGGCACAATCACTAAGAGAAACATGATGCCTTTACAACCCATTTTGGTCATTGGGATTTTTGATTGTTGGGGGATTGATTTTATGGAGCCATTCTCATCTTCTTTTGGTTATTTGTATATCCTCGTGGCTGTTGATTATGTTTCTAAGTGGGTTGAAGCCATTCCATATAAAACACATGACCATAAGATTGTGCTTAAGTTCTTGAAAGAAAACATTTTTACTAGATTTGGCATGCCTAGAGCTATCATTAATGATAATGGAACCCATTTTTGCAACAAACCATTTGCTGCCCTCATGAAAAAATATGGTATACACCATAAGGTTTTCACTCCATATCACCCGCAAACAAATGGGCAAGTTGAATTAGCTAATAGGGAACTTAAGCACATCTTAGAAAAAACAGTCAACCCCAACAGAAAAGATTGGTCTTTATGGCTTACTGATGCACTTTGGGCTTATAGGACAGCCTTTAAAACCTCTCTTAACATGTCCCCTTATCACTTGGTATATAGAAAGGCATGTCATCTTCCCGATGAGGTTGAACATAAGGCATATTGGGCTGTTAAACAATTTAATTTTTCTATTGACCATGCTGGTTCTGTGAGAAAATTTCAGATTTCAGAATTGGATGAGCTTAGGCGAGATGCATATGACAATTCCAAATTGTCAAAGGAACGCATGAAGGTGTTACATGACAAGCACATCCAAAAAAAGAATTTTGAGCCCAATGAACAAGTCTTACTTTACAATCCCCACCTCCATCTATTTCCAGGCAAATTAAGATCGAGGTGGAGTGGTCCTTATGTAGTTAAGGCTGTGTTTCCATATGGAGCTGTTGAGATTACTAATGCTCAAAATGGAAATACTTTCAAAGTCAATGGCTAACGACTTAAACATTTTTTGGCAAAACTTTCACATGAGGATACTTCCATTCATTTGGAAGATCCCACTTATTCTCATGGTCCTTAGCTCATTTTTTGTTTTGCTTTAATTTTTTTTCCTTTAATTTTTCTGCTTTTATTTGTTCCAGTTTTATGTTTTGTTCTTTCCTTCTTTTTTTTCTTTTTCTTTAGTATATCTTTTCAGGTTCAGCACTGTTTATTTTTTTCTGGTTTCATTTTTACGTTCACAATCCCTTCAGCCATCTCAGGTATTTTCCTTCAGCCCTATTTTCTTTCATGCCTTGTTTTATTCATGATTTGCATTGAGGACACTGCCCATTTTTAGTTGGGGGTAAGGAGAGTCTTCTACCATTAGTCTCTCAGGATTAATAATTGTGGGGTCTGAATTTTTTGTTGCTACCAAGCTACTATTTTCACACTTCTCTATTTAAGATCAGATAGTTGCAGTTTTGGGCTATACTAATTCTCATTAGTTTAGGTTTAAGTTCGACACTTGACCTTATGATAAGTCTTAGCAACTCAAACTTGAGAAATTTACTTCAAAGCTATTGGTTGATGACCTTAATTGACACAAGCAGATACTTTTTGTGGTTTGTTTGATGACAACCAGTGGTTTCTTCTAAACAACTCAAGAACTACAATGAACCATATCTTAATGGCCTAGGAAAAGTGTGATACAAAGAAAAAAAAAATAGTTGTAAAAGTACATGAGAAAAGGGGCAGGCTAGAGATCATGCACAAAAAACAAAATGGTGCAAGTACATTGGAAAAGGCTGCCTATCACCGGGATCTGTTAAAAAAAATGGGGTCTTTCAAAGTGTGATAGCGTGAAAGCCGCTAATGTAATGGTTTTGAATTGGAGTGAAGACCTTTTGGTTTTTCTTGAAAAAGTTGCTAGGCTGAAATTATTGTAAGAAATCTTGAAACTAACAAATGGAAATCTGTTCACACACTTGGTGCACTCAAAGATCTTCAGCTTAAGTACATTTTCCTTGTTTGAGCTCTTGAGAATTTTATAAGCTTTTGTGTTGAGCTAAAACCTGACTTGACTACATTCTAATGCTCAGGATATCATTATGATTGATCTTTTGTAGAGATTTTTGAGTTTAGTAGCTCACTCTTGGATCCTACAATATTTTTATCGCAGTATTTGCTAGAGACTAGTAAAAAGCTAGTTGGGGGGTATGATAAAATGTCAAAAACTACATGATTCAGCTGCTAAAGTGAATGATTTGTTTAACCAAAATATGAATTAAGCACTTAATTATGTAGTAATTTTTAGTTCTTGACTCAATATTAAATTTTGATATTTTGCACTCGAAAGGAGTTGTATTGCAGTTAGTTCACACTAAAATTAATACCCCAAAAATTTTACTCCTCATGTCTTATTTATGTTGCAGGGTATTATGGGAAATATGTTAAAATCACATGGATATTATTGGAAATACCCAGCTGGCCAGGCAACATCCAAAAAGGCACTAGAAACTCATGCACACGGGACTGAGTGGAGAGGGGCGGCCTCACTTGGGCTGGAGATGAAATGAGAGGCAGACGAGTTCACGCACGGAACTGCAAAACGTGTAGACGCGCAGTGCAGTGGCTTCAACGCTGGTGCAGAGCGACGCGCACGAATGCATCCTGTAGGAACTTGGGCTCAAGCAGCTGAAGGCGTGCACTGTAGGAAACAAAGGGGCTAGCTCTCACAGCAGAGCAGTGCACTGTAGAGGGAAAAACCCACTCACGCGAAACGCTGGGCTTGATGACAACTGGTGCTGGGCTGGCTCGAAACGCAGGAAAAGATATGTAAAATGCAGGGCTGGAGAAGGAAACGGGGAGTATAAAAAGAAAATTTTTTGTTGTGCGCCGGTTCTCTCGGATTTTTTCCTCTTCATCTAGTTTTTTTTCCTTCCGATTTTTCTTTTAGTGGATTTTCGATCACAACAATATTATTTCCATATCGGCAATTTTCGTATATAGCAGTAGCTAGAGATGTTAGAATTTAATCATTTTGGGCATTTTGTTAATCTAAAGATGATAGGCTAGATTTTTAGTTTGGGATTCAATGAGTAACCCATAACTGATTTGGGTTGGATTTTCTTTGATATTTAGTGCTTTTGATGATTAACTTAATAGATTATATTTCAATTTGCATCTAGAAAAGATTGGAGTTCTTTGTTTTTGGTTTAGATCAGTTGTAGACGTAAAGGCACAATTGATACTTGAACAAGTAACATGACTTTGATGGTTTTCTTTCACCAAATCAGTGGGCGAAAATTGTATCCCAAGTGTTTGTTTTATTGCTTCTTACAAGTTTAAGAAAACTTCTATACATTTCCTTTAAATCTATTAATTCTTAGTAATTTTAGAAAAATAGATTCACTTTTATTTTCAGCTTTACTCGTGCGGGAACTTCCCAACAATTTCACTCTTAATTCATTCCATACTCCCTTTGTAAATGGCCCCATTTTGGTGTCGATATAGTTAGTGGTTAACTTTTGAAATTTATTTCTCTTTTCTTGATTTTTTGTTCATTGCTAGATCATTTAGTGTACTATTTTCTTATCATTTCAAAATTTCTTGTCACCACAAACGGTAATATGTTGTCTTGCGAATATGAAATGTTTGCTAAATTCTCATTGTCCTTGTGAATTCAATCTTGGGATTTACCCTTGTATTATTTTGACAGCTTCTACGCTTGGAAGTCGAAATTAAAAGCTGATCAAAATCAACAACCATAACATTGCAATTACTAAAGACAGGTCCAAGAGTTTGTTACAAATACACAAAAACATCTGCAAACTGTACACACTCTCGTTTCATCCACTATATGATAGGCACCAAACAAGCCAGTGAATGCTGTCAATGAACGCGAAAAAGTATGCAGTACTCGTTCGGATCATCCAAATTCGTTGAGAGTTCCACCAAGCTTTCAATGTATCCCCAGAGCACAGGGACTCAGCGATGCTGCATGTATTCCTAGCTAGAAAAACGTATGCAAAAGGCAGGAACCATAGGCTTTTAACCTGGAATAATAAAGAAGAATAAGTACGTAGTTATGGGGTATGCAATTTTGGTTTCAGAGATGCCAATAAACAAAGATCTGAACTAGGATTCAATACAAGAAAAATATTTCATACCTTTGTCAGTAGAGAT
This sequence comes from Juglans cinerea, assembly GCA_961763995.1. Lineage (NCBI taxonomy): Eukaryota > Viridiplantae > Streptophyta > Magnoliopsida > Fagales > Juglandaceae > Juglans > Juglans cinerea. Next base: position 896,665 of record CAUIVZ010000011.1, on the reverse strand, counting down.
TTTGCCTCCCAGCCAGCCTTTCTTCTTCATGATACATAGGGCAAGAAAGATTAAAGATACTACCGCAGCCACTGTCCCAACCACTATTATTAAATACTTTTTGTTGTCACCATCTGACGGAGGTTTGAAATTTGGAAGAAGAGGAAAATTTTCCAATCAACCAAATGAAAGGAACAAACAAAACTGGTCTAGCCTCATAAACAAATCCCAACCTTAGTGGGCCTTTACTTTTGGTTTCAAATTTAATACTCACTGTGCAATTCATGGAAATATAAGTGAATTCAAAATTTGATGTCTACAACACATTCTTGGCTCAGTATTTGTTCAAACTGTCATGTGAGCCCCATTCACATTAAGGTATGATGGACAAGGCTCTGATAGAGTATCACAATAAATTGATTACATACCTGGTCCTTTTCAACCAAAGTAGACTACACCTTTTTGGAAATTAGTTCTTGTGTTTTCTCATAAGGCAAGTTTATATGGTAATTGAGATCACCCAACCAAATATTCTTCTGCAGAAGAAAGTAAAATGATGTTACTAAACCAACTCCTTTTGTTTGATAATATCTGAAACCTATAAAAAAATATATATATCTGAACCTAAGACGTACCATAACCCCACCATCCATAATAGAACATAACAAAAGAAATGTTGAAGTTGATGCATAAAAGTTGAACAAATAGAACCTAACCACCACATAAGCACATGGAGATTTTCGACTTTACAGAACCAACCAGGAATGTACAAAATCATTTAAAAAAACAGTAATCTTAGTGTACACTTCTACGTATTTTTGTTCACTAAGAAAATACCAGTGCATAATACAATGATTGAGTAAAAACAGTAATGTTAGTGTACCCTTCTAGAATTGTGAAATGATGCTTCTAAACTCTAAAGATGGTTAAATATGAAACAATTATGGTTAGGAACACCATGGGATTTCCTGGATGTGCTTGTTGCAACTTGAATTAACCTACATCTAATTTTCTATATACGCATAGGAAAAAAAGCATAACTCAAATGCGCCACCTTCAATTTTCTTACCCACCCAGTATGTATTATAGCATCAGTAGGAAGTTTGCCTTAGTTAAAAAAAACTCATACAGGTATTATGTTAATTTCTCACGCTTACCAACAGCAGTAATACTTAGCTTTTGTAAACTGGTACCCTGCAATGTAGCTGGAAATAGTAAACAAAACGCATCACAGTGCTTCCACCATATTTGCTTTCAGACAAAATGCCCAAACTCTATCTTCCTTCCAACATGGTACACAAAAGACTGAGATCTCCAAAATACAAATGCACAATTAGCAGGCACATGCTCAACTCAAACTCAGGGACAGTATGTATGCTAAGTTCCATGGGGCAATTTATCTGGAGAACCTATTTATGACACAAGTATTTGTAGAATTTCCTTTACCTCAGCTTCCATGAAAGTATCTTTTAAGAGTTGAATGTACGTTCCACCTAAAGAAAGTAAAGAACAGATCAAACAAAGTGAATGTTTTTCGTTATTAAGGAGATGAGAACAGTAGGGGTTTATATACCCAAAAGCATGCATACAAAGTTTAGAGAAGGAAAGTATAAAGAATACAAGTTGACTTCCTAATAGAGAATTATTTAGCTAACGGTCGACTTCCTAATAGAGAAGATTATGTTCTTAATGGCAGAGTTGATTGAGCTTCTCTTGGAACAGAATCTTGGTTTCCTTTGTTAGACGTTGTTCCATGCGGGATTTCAGACTTTGTCCCATGCATGATCTCAGACGTGAGTTGTCTGTTATCACCCCCCCGCAAACTGAGCCGCTGTCGGAGGTTCAGTTTGGTTGCAATGCCAATCAGGTGAGCATGAGATAAGGGCTTGGTGAACATATCGGCTAACTGAAGAGATGTAGGAACATGGCGTGTCTGAATGAGACCCAAGGCAACACGTTCTCGCACAAAATGGTAATCGATGTCGATATGTTTGCTTCGAGAATGATGAACAAGATTACAAGTGAGATGGAGAGCACTAAGGTTATCACAGAGGAGCAAAGGAGTCTTGTCTAGCGGGACGCCTAGTTCACGAAGCAGAGCAGCTAACCAAGTCATCTCGGCAGTGGTGTGAGCAAGACTTCGGTATTCGGCTTCAGTGCTCGAGCGGGAAACGGTATGCTGCTTTTTTGCACTCCATGAAATACAATTTCTACCGAGAAAAAGGCAAAATCCAGTGGTGGAGCGGCGTGTTTCGCAACAGCCAGCCCAATCAGCGTCGGCAAAAGCATATAGATCAAGAGTGGAGTTGGCGAAGAGCTGAAATCCGAGATTGGAAGTTCCATGAACATATCGGAGAATCCGCTTGACCATTTGAAAATGAGCCTGGGAGGGATTGTGCATGTATTGAGCAACATGATTAACACTGAAAGCCAAGTCTGGACGTGTGAGAGTGAGGTATTGGAGGGCCCCAACCAGACTGCGATAGAGCTTAGGATCTGAGAAAGCAGTAGAAGTTTCCAGGTCCTTTGATTTGGATGTAATTGGAGTGACAACAGGTTTACAATCTGTCATCTGAGCCCGACGTAATATGTCCAAGGCGTATTGAGTCTGTGATAGAAAGAGACCATCAGAATTATGGGTAACCTATATACCGAGAAAGTAATGCAAGTGTCCTAAGTCTTTCATATCAAATTCACTATGAAGAGTTTGAACGAACTGATTTAATACAGAAGTATTTGATCCGGTAAGAAGAATATCATCCACATATAAAAGGAGGAACATAGTAGCATCAGGGGTGCAGAAAGAAAATAGAGAAGGATCAGATATACAGCAAGAGAAACCGAACTCAAGTAAGAAGGAACTAAAACGATCAAACCAAGCCCGTGGGGCTTGTTTTAAACCATATAAGGCACGGTTTAATTTGCAAACATGATTGGGATAGGAGGGATCGAGGAATCCCGACGGCTGCTCCATGAAAACAGATTCCTGAAGGTAGCCATGGAGAAAAGCATTTTTGACATCTAACTGTCGAATTTCCCACCTGCGCACAAGAGCAATGGATAAAACGGTTCTAATAGTGCCAAATCTAATAACAGGAGAAAAGGTTTCAAGAAAATCAACACCATCGATTTGATGGTAACCAATGGCGACGAGGCGAGCTTTAAGGCAATCAAGTTCACCATGTGCATTAAGCTTAGGTTTGAAGACCCATTTATTGCCGATAATGTGCATGTCAGTGGTGCGAGGAACCAATGTATAGATATTATTTTTCTGCAAGGCAGCGAGCTCCTCAATCATGGCACGATGCCATCCTTCATGATTTAAGGCAACACGGATGTTTTTAGGAACCTGTGGCAAGGACAAAGTAGTGTGTAAGTTGACATACTTAGGATTGGGTTTTCGAATACCGGCTTGAAGGCGAGTGAGCATTCGGTGAGATGAGTCTGGGACAGTGGAGAGATGAGGAGCTATGGGTGATGCCATAGTGTGTGAAGAAGTATCAGTGAAGGAGGGAAGAAGGGGAGATGAGGGAGACGTAGATGCTGCAGAGGGAAGTTCAGTAGACGGGGCGGAAGGAGCTTGCGCTCTGGAGGAAGCAGCCTGAGGAGAAGAAATACTAACAAGAGTAGATGGAAAATCAGGTGCAAGATTGAAGGCATCTTTGACAGGAGGCGTAGTCGAGGGGTAGGTAGAGGAAGACTCCAACCATTCAGTAAAAACAGAGATGGTGCTCGGGAGGTGTGAGGGGGCGTGAAGGCTGGTAGGATTTTTGAAAGGGAATTGAGTTTCATCAAAAGCAACGTGTCGTGAGACAAACATTCTTCTGGTAGGCGGATAAAAACATTTATAGCCTTTATGTTTGCTACTATAACCCATAAACACACATGGTAATGATTTAGGATCAAATTTATTAGTTTTATTCGTCCAAAGATATGGAAAGCATTTTGATCCAAAAACACGTAGAGATAGATAATCAGGTTGTCGCCCATGTAATCTAAAATAGGGAGAGTCATTACCAAGAGTGCAAGAAGGTGTCCGGTTGATTAAGAACACAGCAGTAGAAAAAGCTTCTACCCAAAAATGTTTAGGCATACCGCTGTGAAAGAGCATTGTAAGGCCAAGTTCTCGGATATTTCGGTGACGTCGTTCGGTGAGGCCATTTTGTTCCGGGGTGTAGGGACAGGACATTTGATGTATAATACCGTGATCCTTGAGAAAATGAGCAAAAAGTGTGCTAGAAAATTCACCACCACCATCAGATTGAAACACCTTAATATGTGTAGAGAATTGACAAGAAACATATTTCACAAAGGCACAAAAAGAATCATAAAAATCAGATTTATTTTTTAAAGGAATAAACCAAATGAAGCGGCTAAAATCATCAATCAAAACCGCATAGTACAAAAATTTATCCAAAGATTGTACGGGGGCAGGACCCCAAAGATCACAGTGAACTTTTTCAAGTAAACCATATTTATTATCAGAGGAAGAAAGAAACGGGAGACGACTAAATTTGCCAGTTTGACAACTATCACAAAGAGAAGAATTATTTTTGCCAACTACTTTTATTAAACCAAGTGATTTTAAGACATCAACTGTTGCACGTTGTGGATGGCCAAGCCGTTGGTGCCATAAATCTGGATTTGCAGCTTGAAGGCGAGTTGAAAATAAGGCTTGGTGTGGTGCGTGAATGATGTAGAGGTTACCCTTCTTATGGCCTCTCAGCAGGACGTTGTTGGTTGCTCGATCCTTGATGACAAAACCAACACCAAAAAACTCACAGTTAACAGGATGATCAGTAGTCAATTGTCCCACAGATAATAAATTACGTTCAAGATCAGGAACAAGTAAAACAGAATTAAGAGTGAGTTGAAGAGGTTTTAAGCCAATGTAAGTGTCCCCAATATGAGTGATAGGAAGCAAATGTCCATTACCTACCATTACCTGTTCGGATCTAGTATATGGACGGAGATTGTGTAAAATACCTGCATTGGAAGTCATATGAGCCGAGGCTCCAGTGTCAGTCATCCACTCATGATCGTTGGGGTTGTGAATAGTAAGAGCGGCAAGAGCTTCAGGAATATCATTATCTTGAAAAGCTTTGTCAAAGCGGTGCCAGCATTTAAGTGCATGATGGCCAAATTTGTTACAAATCTGACATTGTGGAGGACCACCGTTGGCAGTAGTGTGAGAGTTTCCACCAGAGCCACGATTATTTTGATGAGGAAAACCTTTGCCTTTGGAGGAGAAGTTTGTATTTGTGTTGCGGCTGCTACCTTTGTGGTTGGAGTAAGATGACCCCTTTTGTTTGTTACCATAGAAGGCAACATGATTACTCAGTTCAGTGGCATGAAGTTTGTGGCGAATATCAAAGCTTCGCAATAGAGGCACAACTCCAGCATAGGAAGGCATCGGAGGTTTGAGCATGGCAGTAGTGAAACCTTCATATTGCGCTCCAAGACTATTGAGTAAGGAAAAAACCTTCTCTTTATCGTCCACAGGTTTCCCGATCCCAGCAAGATTGTCACAAAGTCGCTTAAAGTTACGTAAGTAATCGTCGAGGGAGAGATCAGGAGACTTACGCATATAGGAGAGTTCATGGCGTAACTGAAACTCTCGTTCTTGAGAGGATTGTGCATAGGCCTCTCGAAGTGCTGTCCAGATTTTGGTAGCAGAATCCATGCCGATGACGAGACCAAGGGCCTCTTCGGTGAGAGTCCCAATAAGCCATCCTCTCAGCAAGCGATTAGATTGTTTCCAGGTTGTATGAGCAGGATTCGGCGTATTCTGTCCATCATGAGAACCTTCAGGAGCAGAAATAAAAAGAGTAGGAGCTGGGCTTGTGCCAGTGAGAATGCCGACCAGATCTTGGCTTTCTGCCAAGATTAAAAATTGCTCACGCCACAAAGGATAGTTCTCATGGTTTAAGCGGAGGGTAACAAAATTTCCAACATGAAAGGAGGAAGAACCCATGTGCTTAGTTGATGATGAAGGAGAAAAAAAAAATTAAAATTTGCAAGAAACAGCGTTAGCTTTTCCTGGCTCTGGATACCATAAAGAAAGTAAAGAACAGATCAAACAAAGTGAATGTTTTTCGTTATTAAGGAGATGAGAACAGCAGGGGTTTATATACCCAAAAGCATGCGTACAAAGTTTAGAGAAGGAAAGTATAAAGAATACAAGTTGACTTCCTAATAGAGAATTATTTAGCTAACGGTCGACTTCCTAATAGAGAAGATTCTGTTCTTAATGGTAGAGTTGATTGAGCTTCTCTTGGAACAGAATCTTGGTTTCCTTTGTTAGACGTTGTTCCATGCGGGATTTCAGGCTTTGTCCCATGCATGATCTCAGACGTGAGTTGTCTGTTATCACCACCATCCTCCTTGCTTATCAATTAGATCAGTGACCATTGCATCTATAGTAGAATCCTCCTTGGTGATTGAACTATGCTAGGTCCATCTCTTTTAATCCACTTGTCTTTCCACACTTTAATGCTCTTTCCGTCTCTGACTTGCCATATATATCCTTCATTAACAATAGGGATTGCTGCATATATGCTTTTCCAAGCATATAAGGCTCTTGAACCAGCTTTGACTTGTAAAATAGATGTACGAGTATAGTATATAGCTTTTAAAATTCTAGCAGCCATTGATGTTTCCTTTGTGAGCATCTTCCAAACTTGCTTGTCCAGTAATGCTAGGTTGAAAGTCACCAAATCTCTAAAGCCAAGGCCTCCTTCCCTTTTGCTCGAGCTAAGACTTTTCCAATTTTTCCAGTATACCTTAACAGTGTTATCTTTAGAACCCCACCAGAAATTTAACATCATTGAATTTAGCTTGTTGTAAAGAAGTTTAGGTAGTAGAAAGACATTCATGCTATATGTTGTAATTGCTTGAATGACAGCCTTGAACAATATCTCTTTTCTAGCTTGTGAGAAGAATTTTGTTTTCCAATTTCTAATTCTTTTACTTACCCTTTCGAGTATGCATTGGAATTCTCTTATCTTAGACCTAACTATGAGGGATGGAAGGCCCAAATATTTCTCCAAGTTAGAAGAATCTTTTAAACCAACCACATGTTTTATAAAGTTTCTTAGTGGTGGTTTAGCATTTTTATTGAAAAACAAAGTTGTCTTCTCTCTGTTGAGTTGTTGTCCAGATGCTTGCTCATATCCAGTTAGAATCTGATTCAATCCTACCCACTTGTTCATCTTTGCTTGACAAAATAGCAGACTATCATCTGCAAAGAACACATGATTCACCTTTATTCTCCCTCTAGCCAAAGGATCTCCTGAAATGATACCTTTTATTTTTGCCTCCTGAAGCTGTGCAGTTAATGCTTCATTACATAGTATAAACAAAAATGGGGATAGAGGGCATTCTTGTCTTAATCCCGTTGAAGGTTTAAACACTTCTTGAGGAACTCCATTGAGTAAAACTGAGAATAAGGATGAACTTATACATCTCTAAATCAAATCTGTCCATCTTTCATCAAAACCCAATTTCACCATTGTTTTTTTAAAAAAACTTCATTATATCCTATCATAAACCTTACTCAAATCCAATTTTAATGCCATGTACCCTTTTTGTCCATGCATCTTTATTCTCATTGTGTGAAGTGTTTCATATGTAGCTAAGATATTGTTAGAAATAAATCTCCCTGGTACAAAGGCACATTAATTCTGAGAAATCACTACTGGTAGGATCTTCTTTAGTCCATTAGCTATCATTTTGGTATGATCTTGTATAAAACATTACACAAACTTATTGGTAGATATTCTGACAAATTCTGTGGGTTTGATTTCTTTAGTATCATCACAAGGTATGTAAAATTAATGGCTATCATATCTTGGTAAGAATTTAAGAAAGTTAGGACTGCCTGACTTACCTCCTCTCCCACCACTGACCAATATTTTTTTATAAAAACAGGCCCCATACCCATCTGGTCCAGGTGCTTTATATGGTCCCATTTGGAATACAGCCTTCTTGATCTCTTCTTGGCCAAAAGGTAACAACAGTTCGTCATTCATAGTCTGAGTGACTTTTCTTGGAATTGCATTAAGAAATCCATCTATGTTGCTTGGTTGAGGTGTTGTATACAAACCTCTATAATAATCAATGAAAGCCTTCCCAATTAAGATAGGATTTGAATGTTTTACCCCATTCTCATCTATGGTACTCTCGATTGTATTCATCTTCTTTTTCTGAGTAGCACACAAATAATAGTATCTAGTATTTCGATCCCCTTGTTGTAGCCATGTAACATTTCCTCTTTGTTTCCATGTCAAATCTTCCCTCTCTAACATATCATCAATTTCCTTTTGCAATTGTTGGACTTGTTGCATAGTTTCTGCTGTTTTTTACTGCTGCAATTCCTTCAATGTTTCCATTTTCTGTTTTAATCTTCTTGTTGAGTCATATTCCTTCCTATAACTCAATTTCTTTAATTCCCTCATGCATCCTGCCAATTTATTTTGAATTGTTCCTAATCCCTCTATCTGATTTCCATCCTGCTGCCAAGCATTCGAAATAATTTCCTCACAATCAGAATATGTTGACATTTTGCCCTCATATCTGCATACATACCTATGTTTCATTTTCATGTCCTGCTGCATTTGTCATGAGATTAATATAGGACAATGGTAAGATATTGAAGATGCCAATACTTGAACCTCTCCATTACCAAATTTTGTACAACATACAAAAGTTGCTACTGCTCTATCAAGTTTTACCTTTATAAAGGAATGATCAAGTTTGTTATTAGCCCAAGTAAACTTGCCTTTTTTAAAACCCACATCCTTAAGCTTGCAATTTGTGAGCACATTCATAAATCTTTCCATTTGCTTTTCTTTTCTTCTTGCTCCCCATTCTTCTCAATTTGATATAGGATTTCATTGAAATCTCCTACACAAAGCCATCTCTTTGGATTTTGCACTTTCAAATTCAATAGACTCTATCCATTGTTTCTTTTTTCTATTTCAGAATCTCCATAGAAGTAGGTTAACATCCATGAAAAGCCATTTTGATCTATCCATGCATTAACATGTTTGTTTGAGTATGTATGAATTCTGAGTCTTGTATCATTATTCCAAAACACAGCCAAACCTCCACTTTTTCCTACTCCATCCACAGTAAATAAACTTTTAAAACCCAAACTGCATCTAATCCTCTCCATTTGATTTTTTGTATTTTAGTTTCCATAAGGAACAAGATACTAGGCTTGTGGATCATAACCAAATGGCTAAGATCTCTAACTGTCCAAGGGTGGCAGCAGTTCCAACTTAGTAGCCTCATTTCTCCAGTGGGGCCGATCAACAGCCTTTGCCGATACATTGACATCAGGTGTCATGGCCTTTTTTTGGCTCTTGCATGTTGACTATTCTCTAAGGCAGATACAATGTTTTCTTCCACATTTTTTCTTTTTCTAGTAGCATAAGGATTAACAGGTACCATATCTACAATAACTTGTCCCATTGCCATTCTCTTCCACTTATTGACACTTGCCTCAGATGCTTGTTGTAATTTGTTATTGTTCAACTGATCTTCTACATATTTTGGCCTAACTTCATTCTCTATCTCTGTTGTAGTTGCTATTATAACTGAAGCAGGTTCCTTGTGGATGATATGTTGTGTTTCTAGTGTCAACAAAGGTATTTCTTCTAAGTTGTTTAACTTTCTGTCACAACCACTATCCTGCTTAGATGAATCTTGTAACACCTTACTCATCCCCTTTCCTCCAGCTTTTTCAATCTCTTCTTTTCCTTTTCATCTTCAGCTTCCCCAAATTTTGTTTTTGTTACCCTTCTAACCCATACCTGGGTATACTTGATATCAGTTTTCTAGAACTACTTCCATGACTAGAATTAGTTCCTGAACTAATTGAACTAGGGCCTAAATTTGTTGCTCTTAGCCATGATCCAAACTGAGTGGCACCTGTATCTCCAGTTAAATCAGATTTGTTGAATTTGTCAGCACAACCACTCGAACCATGTATGATAACCCCACAATTTATGCAAACCATGGCAATGGTGAGTCCAATACAAAAGTCATATTGCATCGGAGGTAGCCGTAGACGCCATCTCATGTATCACTATAAGTATTAAATTTGAAATGAAATTAATGAATACCAATTAAATGAAAATAAGAAATTAGAATAAATACCAGATCCAGACTGATCATCACCCTCCTCCTCGACGTCGGCCTCCTCATACTCAAGAACATCCGGAACATGAATTGGAGTTCCCTTGATCCAATTCTGCGTGCAAATCAAAGCCTCCACAGTGGCAAGAGCTAATGAACTCTGAAATGAATCTAATACACGCCCTCCGGTGCTAAAGGCCGACTCTGAGGCTACTGTGCTAACAGGGATGGCCAAAAGTGTGCGGGCTATCTCTCCAAGGATGGGATACTTCACAGCATTCACCTTCCACCAACTTAATATATCGAAATCTCGTGAAAATGGTAGAATCTCTGCTGCTAAGTATCTGTCTATCTCTGACTGAGCCTCTACAGAAGTCCGGAGGAAGGGGGGCCTGCTCATACCTCTCACCCCACTCCAATCTACGCATTTTCCCACTCTCGACTTCAGGAAACTGTGAGCCTGAGGCTGAGAGGGTAGATGTAGGTGCCGCAATATTACCACCCCGCAGGGTGGAAAACTCATCAAATAATCTAATAAGGGTTTCCCGAACCCTTGCTGCAATAAGCTCCGCCCATACTTGCCCGTACGCAAGGCCCAATCCAAATATCATGTCATCCAACTTATATCTCGGGTCAAAGACGACAGCTACATATAACAAAATATTAACCCTAGTTAAATCTCCCCAATACTTGTCGTACTTTGACCTCATAATCAATGCCATCTCCCGCAGCCTAATGTGACCACCCGCGACCATATCATCTAATTCTTCTTTTACCCTACATATTTGATGGCATACAACATTGGATGTAGGGTACAAAGTTCCGGATAGCCTCATGGTGACATCGTAAAAAGCCTAAAAAACTCTACAAAAATAGTTACAATTTCCCAATCATCAGCTACAGGTTTCCCCAATCCCCCGTGATCATCAAAATATTTTACATATTGGATGTCTTCTTCACCCAATAATGCAAATGCTAGCCTATATTCTTGGGCCGCCTCCAACATCAGAAATGTTGAGTTCCATCGTGTAGGCATATCAGTACAAAGGCCCTTCTTAGATGTTAGACCCGCAGATCTCGCAGCAACCTTGAAGGAGAAGATCTCACCCATCTCACAGCAGTCCTAACCCGAGCAATCGAGTCATGAAGATCTCTCAAACCATCATTGACAATCAAATTCAGAATATGTGCCGCACATCTCACATGCAGACACTCACCACCCATAAGTGTCTTATTTGCCTCTCTAAGATAAGTTTTCAAATATCATAATGCAACATCGTTAGACGAGGCATTATCGACTGTGACTGTAACAACTCGGCTCAAACCCCACTCTTTTATTGAAGCCTCCAAGGCCTTCCCAACTGTCTCACCCTTATGATCGGTGATTTTACAAAATTTTATAATTTTCTTGTATAATGTCCAATGGCAATCAATAAAATGCACAATCAAAGACATATAATTAAAATTTTGGATCGATGTCCAAGTGTCAGTGGTGAGACAAACAAATTGATCCGCCAATTGACCCCTCAACTTCTCCTTTTCAATGTAAAAATATTTTTTTATATCCTTTGCCACCGTGTGGCGAGAGGGAATATTAAACCTTGGTTCCAAGTAGTGAGAATACGCTTGGAACCCTTTCTCGTCTACAATTTGAAAAGGTAACTCGTCTATTATGATCATACGAGCTAGATGTCTTCTACACTCATCGGGATCATACTTAGTATACCTCCTCAAACTTGCACCCCCACTAGTCCCATCCGCCATTTTTTGAAGTCCAACTTCTAGCCTAGATTGGCTTTTATCTTGTAATGATCTTAATATTGGACTTTTTTTGCATTGCTCTTCTAAGTGCACCTTTAATTGTGAGGTGCCATGTTTCCTATAGTGGCGTCCATAAATTTTTCCACAATAGTTACACTTGGCTTGGGGGTTACTTGAGTCACCACCCTCTAATTTGGTGAAATGACTCCAAACTATTGAAGCAGGTTTCTTGCTGGGCTTGGGGGCGGGGCAAGGTGCCGTAGGGCTAGGGGCAGGGGTATGAGTATGAGGGGTAGGTGTAGGTGTAGGGGTAGGGGTAGGGGTAGGGGTGCCCTCGGCCTGAAAAGGAGAGCTCGCACTCGAATCTGCTGGCATATCCATGAACTAAAGCAAACAAGAAATCTGAAATAATAGAAAACATAACAACTATATAATGAACATAAAAGAAAAGTAGAATAAAAAAAAGTATCACACTATCACTTGACATTCATATATATATGTAAATATATATATTGTGTACTTTGGTTATAAATGTAATAAAGTATATTAACAACAAATACACTATATGTTGTTAATAAAGTATATTAACAAATACACTACATGAGGCAAGAAAATATGGATGTTTCCTTTATTTAAGTAAGGTAGAAAAGTCCACATCCAACAAATTAAAAAATATTAACGAAGAAATGACATCTTTTTATTTATTTATTTATTTAAAATCTTCATCTCTTAATATAACATCAAATAATTTTTAAAATAATAAAAAATAATTATAAAGATGATAATGAAAAATAATTTTCTTTTTACTCTCGTAAATGTAGTATTATGCATGGGTTGAAAAATGATATTTAGAGTAGATAAGTCTTGTGTATTTTTTTTTAAAGAAAAAACTTGATTAGTAAATGTGAAACTTACAAGAATAATATTTTTTTTTAATGATGAATCTCATTTTTTTTAAAGAAAATCCTTAGTATACTTGTATAAATTATATCTAGCATTACTAGTCTAGAATAGGGTATTGGAGGATAATATATACACACACAAAGTTAATTTCCACACCTTTATTTTTCTAAGAAATTGCTAAAAGATGCGAACCAGATTTTAATGGCATGCAATTTCCTGTTTATACATTATGTTCTGTCGGTTTCTGTGATCAAAAGGTTTTGAACTTCATCAACATGAATAGAGACTGAATTCCTTGTTCATAAACTTTCATAAAATAACATCTAAAATCAAATATTACCTTTATTTTTAATATTTTATTTTTATGCATCATATATGAGTAGGGAAGAAATAAAATAACATCTAAAATCAAATATAACCTTTAAATTAATTTAGGGGTTTCAAAGATTGAAACCCCTAAATCTTTGAAACCCCTAAATTAATTTAGGGTTTCGGATTGAGCCCAAAATTAATTTAGGGGTTTCGAATTTGAGCCCTAAATTAATTTAGGGGTTCCAATCTTTAATTTAGGGTATTTCGAAACCCTAAATTAATTTAGGGGTTTCAAAGATTGAAACCCCTAAATTAATTTAGGGTTTCGGATTTGAGCCCAAAATTAATTTAGGGGTTTCGGATTTGAGCCCTAAATTAATTTAGGGGTTCCAATCTTTGAATCCCCTAAATTAATTTAGGGTTTCGGATTTGAGCCCTAAATTAATTTAGGGGTTCCAATCCGAATTAATTAGAGTCTTAGACACAATCAAATCCAATCCAATCCGAAATAATTACAGAAATGAGAAAACAAACACAATTCACATGCATTTCACGGACTCATTCAAATTTCAAACCAAAACACATGCACAATCTAAGCTCCACAGCACACAATTCACAAAAATCATATCCTCCATCTCCGATAAACCCCATCCTTCCTCCAATCTCCATTAAAAATATAAATCACAAAAAAATAAAATAGGATAGGGTTTCTTACCTTCGGATCTTCGGTGACGGAGATGCAGAGAGAGGGACCGGATGCGCACGGCGACGTTGAAGGAGACGCTGGTAGCTGGGTGCGACACCGGAAACTCAGAGAGAGGGAGAGATGAGTGGAGCTGGTGGGTCACTGGGAGGCAGTCCGAGGCAGAGACAGAGAGAAGTGAGAGTCTGAGAGTGAGCGAGGGAGGGAATCGGGGGGGAGGGATTTCATTTCTAATTAACCCAGGCATGAAATGACGTCGTTTCATGCCTGGGTTTAAAAAAAAAAACCTACGCATGAAACAACGTCATTTCATGCCTACGGCATATATTGTTTAGTTCAGTTTCTACGGCATATATTGTTTAGTTCAGTTTCTTATTGAAGCTCAAAGATACAAAAGTTCTCTCCTACTTCAATCATTTCATTACAGAATTTTTAAATTTTGGACATAGTGTTTTTAAAAGCCTATCTGCTTACCTTTTTATCTGTTATGAGTTTGCCCACCAGACATAATTGATCTCTTTCCCCGGTGAGTTCAATGTCTTTTTCAATAATTACAACTTCATCTTTTTCTTCCTCTGTTTATGATACATCTGCTAACGCATCTGCCATCTTGGAAAGTTATAATAATTATGCTAGTTTGTCATGATAAGGAAATAACTTTTATGATTTAGATGGAAACTTAAAAGATTGGCGCCAGGCAGCCACCCACTTGGAAAGTTATAGGAATCAAACTTAAAATTTGCTGCCAAGACAGCAACCCATCATATAAAGTTCACCCAGATTATAGCTTGCGTGACAGGCATGTACATAATTATATAGAAAAATGTTACGTACAGTGCATAAATATTGTGCAGTTATTTTGAAAAAAAATAAAATTCACTTTTTTCAAAATGACTGTACGACATTTACACACACGATTACAAACATCATTTCTCAATTATATATATCTACCTCCGTTCACATATTATATATTGTAAATATAGAACTTATTATAAATTAATAGACCATATAGATAATGATAGGGGATTGAGAATGGTGCCGCATTGTATTGATAAGTGTAAATGTATTTTTTAAATATTTTTAAAAATCAAAATTACTAATTTATTAAGAATTATTATTTTTAATTATTAAGTAAAAAAATAAATAAAAATAATGATCTATTTTATCGATAAAAAGTTCGAGCGCATTTTCCGTATGCCGTTCATTATGTATATACAGGGCAGTTTAGTCAAAAGATTTAGCCATCATTATAGAATATATTAATTTTAGGAGTAATGTTACATGTAGTCGTAAAGTGTGTAGGTGTCATGCAGTCATTTGGAGTCTATTATTAAAAAATTATTATTTTTTCATGTAAATTTCATATTTATTCATTTTTTTCAAAGCGATTAGATAACATTTCCACACTCATAACTGTCGTTATCATTTCTCTAATTTTAGATTACCATTGATTACTCTGGCCAATGTACAGTAGTACCCAAGGGCCAAGAGTGTCGTTATCACAAAACAATGACAATAACGTTTAGTCAATTTTAGCCAACCGCTAGGAGACAACTTAATCAATGTCATCGTTTTGAAAACGTTGTAGTCACCGATATAATGTCCGAGGATTTCTGCCGATTTCTTTTTAATCTTTTTTATTTAATGATTAATTAGTAAGTATTTTTAGATAATTTTTTTTATTTATTTTTAAAATGTTTGAAGAGTCTAAAAAAATATTTGAAAAAAAAGTAAAAAAGAAAAGAATTTTACATTTTTTTAATATGGTGGTTGACGTTGTCTTATTATTGATTGTGTTTTTCTTGTCGTAATCATGCAAGCTGGAATTTCATAGGTGCTTAAGTGACTTCTTTACAGTGTATGCATGTCATTATTGCAGTGTATTACAATTTTTTCAACTTTAAATATAAAATAAAATAAACAATTTAATTTTTTAAAATTTTAAAATAAAAATAATATTAAAAAATATATTCTAACAATATTTTATTCAATTTTTTAATTTTAATCTAATCTCATCTCATCTCATCTCCGAAAATAAACAAGCTCGGTCCGATTTGGTTGGACAATAGATGAAAACATCTCATCTAGAGTTGTGACGCAAGTGGTATCATTTGGTGATGGTATCGGAACATCTCATCTTTTTATGTGAGTTTCATATTTATTCATTTTTTTCAAAACAACTGCGTAGTACTTACACACGTAACTACAAGTATGATTTTCCATTATATAATTAACTAGCTCGTTTCAATTAGATGACGCAAGTGGTGATGGTATCGGAACCTACCCCACGGCCGCACGTTGCTAATTAATTATTTCCTGCAACCTCGACTCTCGCCAGCTACGGTTTCCGACCGTTCAAATCAAAGAATCAATCATGGTCTGTCGGTATCATTTGGATGTATGTTGTGGGCATGCATGCCTGCCTCGTATATATGTACCTGCATTGGGAGAAGCATGACGACTGTTGTTTTGGCTGTTCCTTATAGGAGATGCGCATTGCCTAGCAAAGTAAATAGAATAGAGAAATGTTAATCATACAATACTTTATACAGAAATATTTTAAAAAGAAAGATATTTTTATAAAACTAAATCATTTTATAAAAATCTTCTTATTTTATAACATGTGATATAAAAAATATTATGTAAAGTGTTATATGTTTATCATTACTCAATAGAATATATAAGATGACCAATATTATTAGATACCGTTTTATAATCACGTTAGAATTGTTTTAATTAATTCTATATTATGCTATATAAGGTGGTCTATGTAGAATTATGAAGAACAAATAGAAATAGAATTTAGTAATATGGTAACACTTCCATGAAGATATTTGTCTCACAAGTTAGTGATGGATAAAGAGAATTGAGTGAACTGATTTATGCACCAATAATCTCTATTTATAGGCCATCATACACCTATTAGCAAATGGCACAACTATTGGTGGTTGACAAAAGACATAACTTTTTGATTTACTAAATCAAAACATTGTGTCTTTTGACATTTCACTAGTCACATACAACTTTTTTATTAAAAGATTATGTCTCTTGACACTTCTTTAACCATCACTCATCATGAAAATTATTATCATGTAGAGGATGTCATTTCAAGAAATACACCATTTAATGATCACACCCCTCAAAATTACAATCTATATATAGAGGCCAAATGCTATACAAGAGCCTTACTCAATCAGAGACTCACATAACACATACACTAACACTATATAACATATACACTAACAATTATCGTAGAAGTCTCATATATATATATATATATATATATATATATATTAAAATAGATAAATTTGAGAATCACATGAAATAATTATTTTTTTAATAATAAATCTCACTTTTTTTAAAGGAAGTACGTGGAGCTTTTATATCTTAAAATTATATCTAACATTACTCTTAGGCCTCGTTTAGTTTATATACTGATGAGATTGTATGAGATGAGATGAAAAATTTGTGAATAGTAATGAGATAATTTGTGAATAGTAATGAAATGATTTAAGTTAAGATTTTTTATGGGATTTTAAGAAACGAGAAAAAAAGTTGAATAAAAAAATAATAAAGTTAAAAAGAAAGTTAAAATATAATTTTTGTTTTTAAAATTTGAAAAAGTTAAATTATTTTTGTGTTTTATTTAAAAGTTTTGAAAAGATGTAATGATTAGATGAAAAAATTAAATATTTAAAATTAAAAATTATTTGTTTTTGAAGCGTTTAAATATTAAAATAAGATAGAATAAAATAATTTAAATGATTTGTGAAAGCATACGAGTCATGTAAAAAAGAATATTCACATGCATGCGTGGCCCAATATTGACCATAGTACTATAATTCATTAATTAAAGTACCAAAGTACTCTAGAAAACGACAATATGGTCGGTTCGGTTTGTAGCATGTCAATCAATTAATTACTTCTGATAAAGTTTTCAACCCTTCATCATTAATTAATGCATCTTCTGAAACCCTTTATTTCTAAGGAGTGTGGGAAAGGAAAACGGGACTAGTGCACGGATGTACTGTTAGATGAGTAATGGGACATCGATAACACGTACTGATGGAGAGGAAGAAAAATAAAAGAAATCTGCAATCAATTACACAACATAACGTGTCTACATCCGCTTAACTGTAAAAAATTACTTTATTTCAATTTATAATAAAAAATAATAGATGCAAGAGTGCATAAGTATTTAAAAAAATAAATCAATATATGATTTACATAAAAAAAAATAATTATTAAATAAGTACTGACCAAATAGTGTAATTTATTTTTCTTTAAATATTTTTTAAATTACTTTAAATAATTTTAAATATAAAATAAAATATATATTTAAAGTTATTAAGAAAATCCCTCCATAATTATTAAATTAAAAAAATTTAAAAAATTGGTACAAAATATGTATAACAAATTCGGTCACTTTATTATTTTTCTTTTCAAAATTCCATCAACTATATACAGTACAAGCTGTTCCCTACTTGTCTCGTCGATCGAGGAACTTTCTAAAATAAAGAGAATTTAAGGGAACTTTGATCTACTCTACGCATCATTTTGTTTATAAATATTGTTAAATATTATTTTTTATTTAAAAATTTTTAAAAATGAAGTATTTATTATATTTTATATAAATATTTAAAATAATTATAATAATTAAATAAAATAAATTGAAATGAGTTAAAATCATTTTTATACCAAACCGGAGCTTAGTTGATGTCCTTATTTTTCTTTTTCACATCTGAAGTTGTCATTTGTGCCGATTAATGAGTAATTTGGATTGAGATAGGTTGAGATGATTTGTGAATAGTAGAATAAAAGTTGAATTATTTATTATATTTTGTGTATAAATTTAGAAAAGTTATTTTGGGATTTTAAAAAGTTGAATTGTTTATTATATTTTGTGTGAAAATTTAAGAAAGTTGTAATGATGAGATGAGTTGATATGGTTTTGATGCAAATAAGGTTAAAACTTGTATAATTGATGACAAAAACATCCCACATTAATTTGGACAAATCTAAAATAATTTAAATTTTTGCTATAGTGGTTGGTCAAAGATGAAGAACTACGATTGATTCACTAAACACTAAAATATTAATTTCTCGCTCTAAACAAACATTAAAATATTAGTTTCTCACTCTAAGTAAAAATACTATTTGGTTTGTAATTAAGAAATTTAGATGAGTTTAATCAAATATTTTTTGTTATTAACTTTTGAAAATATGATTTTTTTAATATTAATTTAATTAGAATATAATTATCATTAACATTTAATTGGTAGAGTTACAAAATGTGATAAAAATAAATTAAATAAAAATAAATTAAATTAATAATATTTTATTATTATGTAGAGAATAAATGAATAATCTAATATGAAGATTGAATTTAAATAAAATAGAAAAATGGAAAAAAGTGTGAATTAGTTAAATTTTAAAGATGAATTTGACCAAACCAATAAAGATGTTCTTATACCAACATTTCTTATTGGGGTTTAGAAAACCGACAACCGGCCGTCGAGTAACTCTATTTAAATAGAATAAATATAGATAGAAGTTACTATTGGGAGCATCCATTTTGCACACATGATGTGACATCATTTAGACCACACATCTTCCCAAATGAGTGTTGGGAACAATCAACTAGAAGCAATCACGCAGTGAGTGTAAAGTGTACACTGCTATAATGGCTTCTCTCTAGCATTACTTATTTAAATAAAGTAATTTTATATCACAATTACATCGAAATAAAATAATCACAAGGTATACAAAGAAAGAAAGAAAGAAAGAATCCCAACAAATTAAAATACGCGACCAAACAATTACATATATCGAAATAAAACCACATATTCGGAGTATTAGACAAAACCACACCCAGACATGATGACGTGGAACAACTCCCACGAGTGCATTGACGTAACGGTTCTAAAAAGATCAAAAAATGAATTTGAATGATTTGTTTTGCAGTATAGATTGAGCATATAATATATAGTGCTATCTATTTCTTGGGATTTCAAAATTTGTATTAAAAATATAATGTATGAATTAAATGTATGAATTAAGGTGGTATTCAAAAGTCATATACAAAATGACGTAACTTTATATGATATATTAAATTATAAAATTATTTTTATTATAAAATAGATTTAAATTATCACATAAAATCATATCAGTTTAATTATAAATTTATTTTTATATAATCTATTTATATATATAACATTCCTCAATCCACAGGCATGTTTATTTTATAACATCGCATCAACAGATCATGGGATGTGGCTAGCAAGCAGTTACAAAGCGAGTATGAGATAACATGCGTGACTTTCCAGGGCATCGATATCACCATACTTTTATTTTTTGATTTTTTTCTCTTAATAAGTATGCAGTGTAAGGATGAAAAGTAAAAGAACTCTATTAATTTAGTAAGAATAAAAAAAAAATGTATGGTGTGTAGTGTATTCGGCTGTGCAGCAAAAAGCTTTCTTAAAAGAAAAATACTAAATATATTTAAGAAAAATTTACAAAAAAACTTACTTATCTAAATATCATTTATTAATTCGTTTAAAATCATCAAATTTAATTTAAATTTTTAAAAGAAAATTAATAAAACAAGTTCTATAAATAAATTTATATATATGGGTAATGATACCACTCCTTACCATTTCTCTACTAAAAGTATTAGTATTGGTCTATACATATTGTAAAGTCATATTTGCATAATATGACCTTAAAATCATCCACATTGACTTATGCATATCAAAATATTTAGCTACCTATAAATCGTGTTTATCCAAATTTGGATAACCATTATTCACCCTACAAATCATATTTTAATCATTATTTCTCTCTCCTCCCACTCTCTCTCTCACAATCATTTTCTTTTCTCCCTCCTTCAACAACACAACAAACCTTCATTTGCACATTTATTTTATTATTATAATATATTATAAATATTTTTTTCATTTTATTATATTTTTAATATAATATATAAAAAAATTATATTTTATTATTATTATATTTATATTATTAATATCAAATGTATGTAGTGGATGCTAATTATAAAATATATATAAAAAAATTAATAATTATTATTATTATTTTGTCTCAAATATACATAAGCCAATGTAAAAATTTTATTTGAATGACAAAGTGGATATATAAAAGAGATGATTTTACGTATAAATATGTATAAAACAAGAGTAATGATGGGCATCAGCCGGAAGCCGCAGCATACCCTTCAGAATTTTTTTTTTCTTCAACTTAACACGATGTGTTGAGGATGTAGGTTGAAGTAAATATTTTTTCATAGAACAATACTAATGCTCTAAGCACCTCCTTACGTTTCTGAAACCATTTCCCTAGGCAAGGGATCAGAGGACCATTTCTCCAGGCAAGCAAAACCATTTCTCCAACCCCCCTCTCTCTCTCTCTCTCTCTCAGGCATTGAAGAAGGCAAGGGATCAGAGCACCCCCTTACCGCTTCTTTATTGGAAATGTTAAAGAACTCAGGGGATGATGTTAAAAGCCTCCTCTCAGCCCATGCCTATTTCTCACAACATACTCCCTAGAGTTCTGATCTCCTTCTACCACCACTGGAAAAAGATCTATGGTATTTCTTTTCTTTGTTTTGTATTGTTTCGATTAGTCACATACCCCCACTTCTTTTCACAACTATTCAGGCTGTTTCCGAGCTTAGATGCTTGATGTTGAAGCTCAGATTTTCGACTGTTCTATTTTTCTTTCTTTCTTTTCTCTTTCCTCAACGCGAGGGGGGCTTCTGGAGAGAGAGACAGAGAGAGAAGAGAGAGAGAGTTTGTCGGCGAAAGTGACCATCTCGTTTCGTTGCCGTTAACGGTAGCTTTTGGGCTCGGAGGAAAGAGCTCGGACGCGGAGGCAAATGGATCTCAGCTTTGAGTTTGTGATTTTGAATCTCAGTGCTAGATCAAGTCAGAAGAAAGAACGAATAAAATAGAAGCCACGTGGGCTGCGTAGTAAATAAAACGTAAACAAATAAGAATATAAGTACACGTAAGACTACTATTTGTTAAAAAAAATAAAGAACTGCTTGTAACCGTCACGTATATAAGAATTGAGAAAACTTGGTAGTTTCTGATAATCGACAATCGATCCTAATCATTGACATACATGCATGCATGAGAACGTGAAATTGAATGTGTGGGTGATGAATGTGAGGCTGTCCCTTTCACGCTTCCTGGCCTGCTCGCTCGCAAGAGAAATCGAAGTGTGATTCTTGTACTAACCTAAGGCTATCATGGCTAAAAATGAGCGAGCATCATCCTTCCAAGGAAAAAGAGGCGACGCTGATCCACGTATTTTCAAGAAATGACGACAACCAGAAGAAGACGCATGTCCATGTAAAGAGAGACGTGAGCCATGACGACATCCTATACTCCGACCCAACCTCATTAATGTTGTAGTCTCTCATTCAAGATTTTTTTTATTAATGAAAAACTCGTTCCCTCTCTCCCTCTCTGCTGGCAGCTGCTCTCTCTGTCGTTCTAACTTCTTCCAAACAGGGAGAGCCATACCTCATGACCTCATCCTCCATGAAAGACGAACCCGGATTTCCATAATATTACAACGTCTTGCGTCCATATATGCCAGAAAACAAAAAAATCCCATCCGTATTTGGTTCATTTTTGGGCCGGTGACTTTGGGTTGCGTGAGATCTTGGTTAGTTTGATTTTCTTATTTAAAAAACATAAGATGGATTCTTTTAATTGGCGTTTTATTCATATCGTCGGTTGGTTCAGTTGTTTATGTCATTTTGAATGCCTCCTCTTTATCTGTGACATTTTAAAATCATTCATTGATGGATGGTTTAAGTTTTTTAAATGTCCATGTTTGGCCTCCTTTGGTTAAATTTGTGATCATTAGAATTTGCTATTGTGAGGTTGAATTGGGTTCTTTTGCAGGACAGTTTGCACCAAAGCTATGTATGATTAACTTGCCAAGACACAGAAAAAGCTGTTGTTCTTAGACCAATCAAGGTATTTGTTTTCCACGATGACTGTTTTTTTTTCAGGTGTTTCACTACGCCATTCCCTGCTATTGCCTTTCACAAGTAGTCGTATGGGATGTTATTTGAGAGTGTCTTAAATTGTGTTTCAAATAGTGCATATTGTTGTTTCTTTTAATTTTTTTTCTTTGATTTCCTTTTTTCTAAAAAATCTTCAGTGTAGTGTGCTTCTTGTGTATGGTTGGTTGACTGCTTTGATCTGATGAATCGATTATGTGGATAATATGTTCTTATTTTCCATATACAGGAGCTGAACTTGAAGAGCAAAGAGAAAAGGCTTATGGAGTATTCATGGGATATATTCTGTGGGGAGTCTGGTTGTTCAGACAGTGTTGGAAGGCCCTGCAGTTTTAATTTTCAGTTGCTGAGTCATTCCTCGTCGTGCATTAATCACATAATCATAATTTGTTTAGATGTCTTGCTATTGGTCATGCTTTTATTGAATATGCTTCAGAAGTCGCCATTGAAAACAGTTCACATTGGAGCTCGATTTGAAGGCTTCTCAAATTTGCAGATAGTTTCTTCAATTGTCAATGGCTGTCTTGGATTTGGGTACTCGTGCTTGGGAATTTGGATTTTAGAGGAGAAGTTGAGGAAAACCAAGACTGCTTTGCCTCTTAATTGGTGGATACTAATAATGGTACAGGGGATCACATGGCTGTTGGTGAGTTTAACCGTGAGCCTTAGGGGATATAAGTTTCCAAAAGGAACATTGCGGCTACTGTCCATTCTTGCCTTTTTGTTTGCTGGAATTGTTTGCTCTTTATCTCTGTCTGGTGCCATTTTAAACAAAGAAGTATCCATTAAGGTAGCATTGGATATCCTGTCTTTTCCAGGAGCCATATTGTTGCTGTTCTGTACTTTTAAGGGGTATAAATATGAAACAAGTGATGAGAGCATCAATGAAAGTACCCTGTATATGCCTTTAAATGGTGAAGCCAATGGTATTAGTAAAAGCGACGCTGTTGGCTCCGTTACTCTGTTTGCCAAAGCCGGATTACTCAGTAGAATTTCATTCTGGTGGTTGAATCCATTAATGAAAAGGGGCAGGGAGAAAACACTTGAGGATGAAGATATTCCCAACTTGCGCGAGGCAGATCGAGCAGAAAGTTGCTATTTGGTGTTCTTGGAGCAACTGAACAAACAGAAGCAAAAAGAACCATCTTCTCAACCATCAGTCCTGAGGACAATTATTGTTTGCCATTGGAAAGAGATACTAATGTCTGGATTCTTTGCTTTGCTAAAGATTATCACTCTGTCCATGGGTCCTCTACTTTTGAATGCATTCATTTTGGTTGCTGAGGGGAAAGAAAGTTTTAAATATGAAGGTTATGTATTGGCCATAACGCTTTTCTTTTCCAAGAGCATAGAATCCATATCACAAAGGCAGTGGTACTTCCGAAGCAGACTTATTGGTCTAAAAGTGAGGTCTTTGCTTACAGCTTCCATTTACAAGAAACAGCTGAGGTTATCAAATGCTGCAAGGCTAGTGCATTCAGGAGGGGAAATAATGAACTATGTTACTGTGGATGCTTATAGGATTGGCGAGTTCCCATTTTGGTTCCATCAGACTTGGACAACAAGCCTCCAGCTCTGTATTGCTTTAGTAATTCTATTTCGTGCAGTGGGGCTAGCAACAATCGCAGCTTTGGTGGTGATAATCCTCACTGTGCTTTGCAATGCTCCACTTGCAAAATTGCAGCATCAGTTTCAAAGTAAGCTTATGGTTGCACAAGATGAGAGACTGAAGGCTAGCACTGAGGCTCTTGTCAACATGAAGGTGTTGAAATTATATGCATGGGAAACCCATTTCAAGAGGGTAATTGAAAATTTGAGGAAGGAAGAGTACAAATGGTTATCAGCGGTGCAAATGCGAAAATCATATAATGGCTTTCTTTTTTGGACATCCCCAGTTTTAGTCTCTGCTGCAACCTTTGGCGCATGTTATTTCCTCAAAGTTCCTCTACATGCAAATAATGTTTTCACTTTTGTAGCAACTTTACGCCTTGTTCAGGATCCCATTAGATCTATCCCTGATGTTATTGGAGTAGTCATTCAAGCAAAGGTTGCATTTTCACGCATCTTAAAATTCCTTGAGGCGCCGGAGCTGCAGAGTGCAAATGTTCGGACGAAGACCAACAGGGAGACAGTAAACCATACCATCCTTATAAATTCGGCCAATTTCTCATGGGAAGAAAATTTACCAAAGCCCACACTTAGAAGCATAAATCTAGAGATCGGACCTGGAGAAAAGGTGGCTATATGTGGAGAAGTTGGCTCAGGAAAATCAACCCTTCTAGCAGCAATTCTTGGCGAGGTTCCAAATATTCAGGGAACCGTAAGTTCCTACTGCCCTTTGCTGTTCTTTCTAGTGTTACAGTATATTATTTATTTCTTGCCGAGTTTTGTCATCTTATGTTTCCCTGCATTACCAATTTCTATTAGAGTTAAACACTATGAACAACTTTGCGTAAATACACATGCGGTCCTATCATGACTTACAAAATGTCAACATGTAGCATCCATGAGTAATATGGTTACATTTCTTGAATTTACAGATTCAAGTTTATGGGAAGATTGCCTATGTTTCCCAAACGGCGTGGATCCAGACAGGAACGATACAGGAGAACATTTTGTTTGGGTCTGACATGGACAGCCAAAAGTACAAAGAAACGCTTGAAAGGTGTTCACTTGTAAAGGACCTCGAGTTGCTTCCATATGGTGATCTCACCGAGATAGGGGAGAGAGGAGTTAATCTCAGTGGTGGACAAAAGCAGCGAATTCAACTTGCTCGTGCCCTTTATCAGAATGCTGATATATATCTTTTGGATGATCCATTCAGTGCTGTTGATGCCCAGACTGCTTCAAGCTTATTCAATGTAATCACATTTTCTATCACCATGCTATGTCTTCTTAAGTCAATAACTAACTTTAGTGGAAAGTAACTTACATCTTGGCAGGAATATGTTATGGAAGCACTCTCAAGGAAGACAGTTTTACTTGTAACCCATCAAGTTGATTTCCTGCCTGCGTTTCATTCTGTTTTGGTGAGTATACTTTCAACTTAAGTTGCCATCGTCAACATTTGTCATTTATTTCCTTTGAATTCTTTGTGATATTTGTAATGTTCAAACTTATTAATTAGATGGGGGTTATATTGAATGACCACATGTTTCTGTGCAAACACATCCAAACCGATGATGCATTATAACTGGGCGAGATTCATTGATCTACAGTTATGCATGGTGCAGTTGGAATGCAACTGTCATGAGGTCTACATATAATGGATCACCCCTATAAAACCATCTTGATGACTCTTATTTCCCAAAAAACGAGATATGTTACTATAACTTTCTGGTCACTCTGCACATACATTCCAATTGGATGGAATCCCGACTTTTCTAGATCATGTCATTAAGTTTCCACCAATCAGAAAAACTAGTCACTAAACATGGATAATTTATTGAATTTCACTTTTCTATTTATGCAATTTGTTGTTTATTGATATTATTTCTTGTCAAAATCTGTCAATACATCAATCTAAATAAGTTGATACTGTTGACAGCTGATGTCAGATGGGGAAGTCCTACAAGCAGCTCCTTATCATGATTTGTTGGCCTCAAGCCAAGAATTTCAGGAGCTTGTCAATGCACACAAAGAGACTGCTGGTTCTGATAGGCTTGCGGATGTTCCTGCTGCCCAGGAACGAGGAACATCTGCCAGAGATATCAGGAAGACTTACATAGAGAAGGAATTTAAAGGATCTAAAGGTGATCAATTGATTAAGCAAGAAGAAAGAGAAATAGGAGACGCAGGATTTAAACCTTATGTACAATATCTCAATCAGAACAAGGGGTTCTTGTACTTCTCCTTGGCCAGTCTCAGTCACCTTCTATTCGTGATTAGTCAGATATCACAGAACTCTTGGATGGCTGCTAATGTGGAAAATCCCAATGTCAGCACATTGCGGTTGATCATGGTTTACTTGCTGATTGGATTTTCCGCAACACTAGTCTTGCTATGCCGATCGATTTCCACAGTTGTTTTCGGTCTTCAATCGTCAAAATCTTTATTTTCACAGCTTCTGAACTCCCTTTTTCGTGCACCCATGTCTTTTTATGACTCCACGCCTCTGGGAAGGATACTTAGTCGGGTATACATCTCAAGCAGAAAATGTGTTCATAGATTGATTAAGATTTGTGAAAGTAACAAGGTGTTGTATCTTTTTGTTATTGTACAGGTCTCATCTGATCTGAGTATTGTTGATCTTGATGTTCCTTTCAGCTTTATATTTGCTGTTGGGGCAACCACTAATGCTTACGCTAGTCTTGGAGTACTGGCTGTTGTTACATGGCAAGTCCTTTTTGTCTCCATACCAATGGTTTATCT
This sequence comes from Juglans cinerea, assembly GCA_961763995.1. Taxonomy (NCBI): domain Eukaryota; kingdom Viridiplantae; phylum Streptophyta; class Magnoliopsida; order Fagales; family Juglandaceae; genus Juglans; species Juglans cinerea. Next base: position 869,441 of record CAUIVZ010000011.1, on the reverse strand, counting down.
GGCAATTCGCTTGCAGGTAACACCATACTTGTCGTATATTTGTAATGCTCAATGGTCTAAGTTTTCCCCCACGCAATACATTTCTTACTCATTTTAAGGAATCTTTAAACCTCAACTTGTGATATGTGATGCTATTAATAAAACTAGTCGTGCACCCATGCTATGATGAGGTGGCTCAATAAAAGCAAAGGAACATCCTTCGAAATTTACATAGGTAATAGATGAATACATGTAGTGAAGATTAGATCACCGCACTCTTACAGTGTGGATGTTTTAGATGATTTTATTGTAAGCACTTGAAAGTTGAAATCAATAGCAATGTAATCTGCCAAAGTCAGGATGCCACCATGTAAATTGAATTTTATTTGGGGCAAATAGTTGCATTTTTTTGTGTGATAGGGAAAAGATTGGGGGCAAGTAGTTTGAAACATCCAAGACAATATTTCGAATCTAAACATAATCTGAGTTACCGACTATTTTTGTATTTTGTAAGCATTTTCGTGTGTTACTGACTATTCCTTTCATTTCTTCTAGCCTGTTTATTTTGTCCTCTCTCTTTTCTGTGCAATGGATATTATTGCTTTGTTGCAGAAAAACTTGAAAATAGGGGACATTTTTTCTTCTGATTGGATCAATTGTATACTAGTCACAGCCTTCATGCCTTGCTCTCAAAACAGGAGCATCCTTCTTTTCTTGGGGAAATCTTATCTTAATTCTCTTTTATATGAATAGTTAATATAACAGTCATGTCATTCTTTATCTACAGAGATATTATTTTTCCTCTGCAAAAGAGCTGATGCGTATCAATGGCACAACCAAGTCCTTGGTAGCAAATCATTTAGCTGAGTCTGTAGCAGGAGCCATGACTATAAGAGCTTTTGAGGAGGAAGACCGGTTTTTTGCAAAAAATCTTGACCTAATAGACACAAACGCTAGTCCTTTCTTCCATAGTTTTGCTGCAAATGAGTGGCTGATCCAAAGATTAGAAACAATCAGTGCAATTGTTCTTGCATCTGCTGCACTGTGCATGGTTTTGCTTCCTCCTGGAACTTTTAGCTCTGGTAAGTAGCAGTTTTCCTTGAAGAGTAGTCATTATTGCTCTCTTCTAGTGTGTTCTTTTTTTCATTTTTGTCCGAGCAAGCAATCTTCTCGTAATTACAGTTCCTTTATGGATGCTTCAATTTAGAAATTCACTTTTGAGTCATTTTCAGCCACAAAATGTTTGTATCAGATTATTTTTATTACGAAGATTTTTATTATTATAACAACTACTCCTATTGCAGGGTTTATTGGAATGGCAATTTCTTATGGTCTTTCATTAAACATGTCCCTTGTCTTTTCAATACAAAACCAGTGCACTCTTGCAAATTACATCATTTCTGTAGAAAGGGTAAACCAATACATGCATATACCCAGTGAGGCCCCAGAAGTAATAGAAGGAAGCCGTCCTCCAACTAATTGGCCTTCTTTGGGTAAAGTGGAGATACTTGATTTGCAGGTAAATATTTATTTGCTTTTAATGTTAGAATTACAGAAGGTTATCATGCCAAGAGTCTGAGAAATTGAGAATATTGACCTTAAAACAGATAAGATATAGGCCCGATACACCTCTTGTTCTTCGTGGAATCAGTTGCACATTTGAAGGAGGGCAGAAAATAGGTATTGTTGGCAGAACTGGCAGTGGAAAGACTACTCTCATAGGTGCTCTATTTCGTCTAGTGGAGCCAGAAGGAGGGAAGATTATAGTAGATGGCATTGACATTTCTATGATTGGACTTCATGATCTGCGGTCGCGTTTTGGAATCATTCCTCAAGACCCTACTCTTTTCAATGGTACTGTGAGATATAATTTGGATCCCTTGTCTCAACATTCTGAGAAGGAAATATGGGAGGTACTTCTTCATGTCTCTTACACCTTTGGTTGTTTCGGTACCAGCTGTAATCATTAGGTCTGCCTCATTCTTGTTTTGCTTGTTTATCTCATGGGTTGGGAATATTGAACAAGGGGTGATTTTCATTTGAAGGTTCTGGAGAAATGTCAGCTTCAAGAGGTTGTGAAGGAGAAAAAAAAGGGCTTAGACTCCGTTGGTAAGGCTCTGACATTTTGGTACACTGTCTGCATCTACTTTTGGTTGTGTTCACCAATGACAACTAACTTGTTTTGAAAAACAAAAGTACTTAATAACCTGTTTTTCAGTTGTTGAAGATGGATCAAATTGGAGCCAGGGACAACGACAATTGTTCTGCTTGGGGCGTGCACTTTTAAGGAGAAGTCGGATATTAGTGCTTGATGAGGCAACTGCATCAATTGATAATGCAACAGACATGATTCTGCAGAAGACAATTCGGACTGAATTTGCTGATTGTACAGTGATTACGGTGGCCCATAGGATACCAACAGTGATGGATTGTGGAATGGTTCTTTCCATCAGGGATGGTGAGTTACATTAATTACCCTAACTCTCATCCATAGAACATTTCCTAGGGAGCATCATCGTTTTAAGACAGTTGGACTGACCATTAATTTTTCTTTTAGGGGTGGGGGATGGGGGGTGTTGTCCCCTTGATAGTGATTAGTGTATGCCAACTATGTTTCTAATGGTAAATCCTATATTTAACTTAAAAGGGCCTTACAAATTGGTGTGACAGTCCTATGTGGCACTGCCATGCCACACAATGACCTGACATGGGTGCCATGTCAGCTTCAAAAAATAAAAAATAATGATAAGCCACAAAAATAAAAAATAAGAGAAAACATGGAAAAATAGGTTAGGGCTAGCCATCCCAAGGGGTGGATTGAGTTGTCCTCGTGGGGTGGATTGTGACCCACCCTGGTCAGTTGGCCAGATCCAATACCCGGGTGGCTTTGTGGACCTTTGGTCACAGGGTGTGGGTCTATCCACCCCCTAGGGCGGTTGGCGCTCACCCCCAAAAGAAGTGGTTGACGGGGGTGGCCGAACACCCAAGTTTTGTTTTAAATTATAATTTTTATTTGGTTTTTTAAAGCTAACAAATATAACACCCATTTCAGTTTATTAGCTGACATGCACGGCCACATAGGACTATCGTATCAGTTTGTATGGCCATTGTGGTAAAAGATTAGTACGTCTCAAATTCTTGAGTCCAACAGCTAGTGTATAGAATTAAGGAGGTGATACTAATGTCCATGTAACTAGACAAACGACATCATATAAATATGAAAGTGTTGATAAAGATGTGCAGTGAATTATCAAGTGTTGAAGATTTTTGAAAGAAATCGTTCCATTCTATTTCAGGGAAACTAGTGGAGTTTGATGAGCCAACGAAACTAATGAAGAGAGAAGGGTCACTTTTTGGGCAGCTTGTCTCGGAATACTGGTCTCATAATCAGTCAACAGAACCGAATTGAATCTACCAGTAATTTCTTATCCAGCCATTTTTCTCTGGCTTGGTAGCAATAAGGTGAAGAGTGAAATGTATCATAATGCATATAGCAATATAAATGGGGACTAGAGATCAACCAGAAGATCAGGGAGCGAGCCAACGTTCTATGTATCTCTAGCCATATTCAAATGCCACGCTTCCTTTCACTGAAAGGCATGCAATGAATTAATGAGAAACTCGAAAGGAGCTCCACTTCCATGAACTTCATATTTTTCTCAGAACCAGCTATTATTTATCAACCAGACATTTAGCTCTCTCTCTCTCTCTCTCTCTCTCTCTCTCTCTCTCTATATATATATATATATGTCTCTGTGTGTGTGTGGTTTTATCATAACGAATCCTTTTTTTTTAAAAAAAAAAAAAAATTTATTTACAAAGATGCATGGGATAATCTCTTTTGGCTTGCACCTTGAGATCATAAGAAAAATATAATCACGATCATATTTTTATTATCATCCTTTATATATTTTTTCTGGTTTAAAATAATGATCAGTTTTATTTTTTATTTTTAACGAAACATTTAAGATTTGACCACCCAAGCATTCACACCCTCAGAGAATTTTAAAAATGCTACTCAAGGTAAAATGAAAAGTGATATAAGATTTTATAAAAATAAGTTCATAAATTGACTTGACTTTATGTGATACGTTAGATATTCTTTATAATAAAAGTATAAAAATAGTTTTAAAATCTGACATCATATCAAGTCACATCAGTTTATGAGTTTACTTTCGTAAAATATTTTTGTGCCTAAATTAGATATTCTTTATATTTGCACAATTCACGGTTGCAAATATATTTTCTCAATTATTTATCAAGTTGTATATTCTGGATTTGCATCTAGTATTATTCCATCAAGAGAAAATATATTTATAACCGTGAATTGTGCAACCGTTGCGTAATCGCTTTGAAAAAAATAAATAAAACATGAGATTCACATGAAAAAAATTAAGTTTTTAATAATGGACCCCACTCTTTTTCAAAACGATTATGCGGCATTTACACACTTCACAGTTATATGTAGAATTACTCAACTTCGAGCGAGAGTGTGGAATCTGAACCGGGAAGCTTCGAACTTTGAAGGAGAGTTTGGAACAAACAAAACAAACTTGCGCTGACTTTTTGTTTTGTTAGGTTTTGGAGTTGGGCCTTGGACGTTTGAAGTATAGATTGTAGGGAGATGGGCTGGGCCTGGGGTGAGGAGCGAAGCAACCATTAACAAAAAAAAAAAAAAAACAAATACAATTAATACACGGCCGCCAGTTTTGCTTTCCCGCCCAAACATCGTTCAATTGGCATCTCAGCAAAAGCAAACGTCACCGTTTTGCCTGCCTAATCTTTTCCCTTTTTTCTTTTTCTTTCCTTGTTCTTGTTCCTGGTTAATTAATGCTCCCCAACTCCCCAAATCAGTCCCTAGGCTATCGGCGCATGTTAGCACCCTGTCTCTCGCCGGTTTTCTCCGCCTCGCCTTACCCAATTCCTCCATAGATTTGTCTGTCCGTGTTTCTCTACTTCTTCAATGGCACCACAACCTAAAGATCCAATCACAGACTACTCCCAAACCCAGCGTATACTCCTCCTTATTGACCTAAACCCACTTCTTCACATCTCTAACCCAACCCCATTTCTCGACTCCCTCCTCAGCTCCGCCAAAACCCTCCTCTCTTTTCCCCCTCTATCTTCCTCCCTTTTCTCCTTCAAAACCTTCTTCTCCTCTCTCTCCCCCCTCCTCTCCTCTTCCAAACTACACCCCTTCCTTCCCAGCTCCTCCCTCTCTCTATCCTTCAATCACTCATCCTTTACTCTCATTTCTCTTTCCCAGACCCTCCAGTCATTTCACAACCAACAGGCGTTCGATTCTTCGCCCATGTCGCCGTCGCGGGCCTCGTGCCTCGCCTCGTCCATGCGCCAACTCATGCACGACTACGCGTGGGATCCGGTGGTAGATGACTCGATTACGGGTACACTTTTTAATTGCAGTCAGAATGATTCTGTTGTTGTTGGGTCGAATTTGGTTATTTTGCTTTCGCCGGCTTGTAGATCTAAGAAGGGTCTCTCTGAGTTCTTGAACGTGGAAATTGATGATGAGTGTTTGCAAAATGTGGATGTGTTTTGTGAAAAATTTCGTGGGATTTTTGACAATGTGAACAGTGCTTTTATTAAGAGGGGTATTCAGTTTAGTTGGATTGATGTTCGATTTGAATTGGAAGATGGTGATTGCAAGGTTCAATTTGATGATTTTCAATTGAAGTCGGGGTTCTTTTTAAGTGCGATTAGGAGTTTAGGTTGGGGATTTTGCACGACGGACTCGATCATTCTCGGTTCTGCTCTCGTTCCCTTTGGGTTGATTTATCCGAAGATTGCCATTTCTTCCAAGTTTTTCAATTGTAATGATTGTCGTAGGAGACTTCAAGCTCAGCTGATTCTTGAGATATTAGATGCAAGTACGAAGCCATTGGAATGCAAGTGCAGTGATCTTGAAATGGTCCATTTGAAGATGCTGGCTAGAAATAAAAGTAATGATTTTCTGTTTGCTCCAGAATTACAACCGCAAGGTTGTGAACAGAAGAACCTGTTTTTTGGACTTTTTGGTGATGGGATGGTAAAACTCCATATTAAGGCTGTACAAAGGCACAAAGAGTGTGCAAAGTTTGTGGGCCATTTATCTGATCCGATTCTCGTGCATGAATCTTTGGGGCACTCTAAGAGAAACCTGAAAGAATGTTCTGGTGGATTTTTTGCAGATAGGGTTCTTGACATGCTGGCAATGGAATTGGGTGAGTTTGTGCAGAGAAAATCCATACCCATTTGGCAGATTCTCTTGAGTTTTCTTTACAGAGAAGACTGCTGGGCAGTAGTGTCTCTTTCAAATGGAAATGGTGATTCTCATCTGGGAGTTCTCAAGCCTTTCACATTTTCTTCAGCTCTCCTGTCTATTATAGAAGATGGAGTTTATCCTCCAATCATGGTACACGATTTTGGTGGAGCAGAAGTGGCTCGATTTATTAGCAAGATGAACAGTGAGATCCACAAATCCTATGTAGACAAAAGTATAAATTCTAAGGATGGGCCTTCACCATCTAATAAGGTGACAACCCTTGGAGATGGGAAAAAGAAAAAGAAGAAGTTACGCATGCTTCAAGACCTCACATGGAGTGCCTTCTGCAAGAAAGCCGTAGAACTACTTGAGCTAGACTTGGGAGAAGTTTACTTTGCGAGGGAATGTAATAACTCAAAGAAGTTGAAATTTCTAAAATGTTGGATGAAGCAGATTAAGAAACCTCGTTGTTGTAGTCTAACTTTACAACCAAAGTACATGTCCCAACAGGAGATTCAAAAGGAAAAGGATGATAGATTGACTAAATTGCACCAAGAAATTGAGCAGCCAGTCTCTTCATCTGCCTCAGCTGGAGAAAACTTTTTGACCGAGGCTTCCAAGATACAGGATACTCTTGACTTTCGGTTAGAAACTTGTGAAGCCTTCTTCAGTAATCTTTCCAGTAAGATCCAACAAGGACTTGAGTCTGAAGGAGTAGACTTGGGGGCTTTGGCTGAGCGGCTTGTGAACTCATCCATATATTGGTTATATCAAAAGCATGGAATGAGATCTCCCTCTGAGAGTCAAAATCTTGAGGTAAAATCTGATGATGCTTGTGGTAGCATAGTTCTTGAAGTGACAAAAGTGTTACTCAGGGAACCCAAGGAGTTGGCTGCAAAGCACAAAGATAACATTCCATCCTTTCAGGCATCTGATCCAGGATGTACTGTATTTGCTTCAAAAGATGTAGTTCGAGAGTATCCTTTTTCATTTCCGCTAATCTTGCATCTCCATACGCTTGTTTATTTTCTTGATCTATCAATTGGACTCTTTTTTTCAGAACTTTTTTCCTTAATAAGCACAAGATATGAAATGCAGATATTATTTCGGATGGAGATACTGCAATCAGAGCTTGGAGCGAGTATTGGGGAGTCCATAAAGCAAAAGTTTGTGAAACAAATTTGCTTGCTTTTAGAGAGCATTCAGTGCCATCTAGAGGGAGGCTTTTTTGGTGATTGGAGCCTTGACAATTATGTTGGAAAGATTATAAGAAACAGGTACATACAATTGATAAATAAACTTGTTTTCAAACAATTATGTTGACGTTCTATGCTATATTGTATTATAGGTTCTTTGAAGAGCCCAGAACATGTTACACGTGTTTATTATGTGGAGCTATACCAAATACATATTTATGGTGCTGGCTCTTCCATCTTTTTCAAGAGATATATTCTTACGCCATCTGACCTTTTACAAAATACTGAAAAAAGGACAAAATGGTTTCAAAATTCCAATAGTGAGTCCAGCTTCCTCACTTTGTACAGGATGCTCTTTGCAAGAGATAGGCCATGTATGTATATTACCATTTTTTTATAGTTAAGAATTTGTGTATATTAACATTAATAAGGACATGTTTAGATTATTAATATGATCCTTGGAAATGGTGGATCTCAGATACTTGCCTAATTGTATAGTTTTCTAAAACTGACTCACTTTTAGCATCTTGATTTCCTTCTACAATATATAAACACAAGTAATTAATTATCACTGAGATGACAGAATATGAAGAGGGATAAAGTAATATTTGAATAACAAAATTTCAGGTATTGTCACACCCTGGGAGATATTGTTCATAAAATCTACACAAAAATGGATTTGTTGCTGTTTGCCGATGAGGATGAATCCCCCAATACTTTACTCAACAGTGAGGACAGCAATCAATCCTGGAGGGAGAAATCAGAGAGAGATGAATTTGGTGAAAATAAAAGAAACAATGAACTGGTGTCAGCAGAAGCCGAGTCCCTTCAACTGCCAGAGAACGACGATGGAAGCCCTCAAGGGATCATTAAACAGACTGAGCATGCTCGCAGATTGATGAATGCTCAGGAGAGGAGGGAGAGGGCTCGGAGGTTTGCATCTTTCACAAGTTGGATGCCTGATTTGCAGAGAGTTTGGGCCCCAAAGCAGCCGAAGTTGATGAAACAGAAGTCAGATCCTCTTCGAAAGCTGTCAAAAAGGAAGGAGCGCCGAAGGGTAAGCTATGACATGGTATGTGAGACACCTATGACAGGGAATAAACGTTCATGCTCACGAGGAAACAGCATTGACGATGAAGACTACCAGGATTCTGGAAGTCAATCTGGGGGTTCTGTTTCTAAGGCTTTGTTCCAGGATGATTCATGATGAGCCATTTACTTCGAGCTGACCTGATATGTGTGGTTCTGACATAGGAACACTGGGAAACTAGCATAGACTTGATTAGAACTAGCTGCCATGCATTTGCGACATGAGTAAGCAAACCTATTTGGAAAGTTCAACCTAAAGTGGTTGAGGTCAATATTCTCCTGCTGTATTTTGTAAGCATGTATTTTTTTTTTCCCCTTTTGAGTTGCTAACATAAAGCTGTAATATTTCATTTGATATCTTCCATGTATTTTAAGCACTGGAATATAAAATATCTCGAAATATGAAAAGTGAAAATTATTATAATATTTTTCTTGTCGTTGAGATAAAGTTGAATTAAATATTATTAGAATATTATTTTTTAATATTATTATTGTTTTGTAATTAAAAAAAGTTGAATTGTTTATTATATTTTATTTAAAAATTTAGAAAAATTGTAATGATTAGATCATGAGATGAGTTGAAATCACTCTTGTATCCAAACCTGATATTTCAATCTTTTTAACCAATTCCTCAATCTCTTTATGTTGAATTTCACCGATCCCACAATCAATCTTGGGATTATTACATAATCGGCTAAAAATCAATTTAAGAGAAGGAAAAACCATAACTATTTAAATTAATACGTTACAGCATCTCCACTCCAACCCTCCCTTGGCATCCAACTCATGAGAACTTGTGCAGCTCGCAGGGAACCCGGCCTTGCATACCTATTTGATAAAATTCTTGACAATAACTTTGTTTTCGTTAATGTCATGATTAGAAGCTCCCTATACAACGATTTCCACTGTGATGCTCTTCTTGTTTACACAACCATGGCTAGCCACGGATTATTGTACATATTCTTGTTTGTTGAAAGCATGTTTCGGGTTCGATGATTTGAGGGTTGGCTTGCAAATTCATGGTGCTGTTGTGAAGTCAAACTTTATTTATTTATTTATTCAAAAATGATACATACAACCGCCTGGTGAAACTGGCGTACAATCGGCGTGTCCACGTCATCCACCTTATTTTTTCCCTCCCGCGCCCTCTCCATTTCGTTCTCTCTCTCTCCCGCTCGAAATTTCATTTTTCTCTCCCTCCATCTCCATCTCCGGACCACTCTCTCGCCCTTGAAGACGCCTAGTGCCCCATGCACGTCCGTCTCCTTCAAGAAACCAAACAGGTATGGCCCCCTTTTCTGAGCAAAGAAACCACAACTGCCGCAAACCTTCAGCTTTAGTGAAGCATCTCCACCTCGTAGCTACCGTCACCACACGTGAATCCCTTCAAGCAAGGCAACTCCAACCATCTCGCAAGGCATTGCTTTACGTCGGAGATTTCATGAGAATAGCCCAGAAAATCGCCCCGTTGCCATTACTCCTTTATTTTAAAGTGCCAAAACAGAGCAATTTTGTGCTCTTAGTCGAGATACCTCCCACGCACGACTACCCACTTAAAACCGACGCCAACTGCACCCAAGTCACACGCCAGCTGGGGATATCTAGCCTAGGGCTGAGCATCGACAGTTTCGGAGTCGGAGGGCCCAACCTCCGACTCTGACTCCGACATGTAGAGAATCCACTCCGCCTCCGACTCTGACTTGTCGGAGCGGAGTCGGATTTTTGACTTTTTTTATTTTTTTTAACTTCATATTTGACCCACTGTTTAAAAAAAAAAAAAAATTTGTGGGCTTTCAAATTTCAATTTTCTCAAAATTACAATCCAAACTTATTAAACTTTTGATTATAATAAAAAATACAACTAAATAAAACAAGTAACATACTAACATACATTCAAAATTTAAAAATAAAAAGAAAGTCCTATTTTTATATGTACTCCCATCATCCATGATTCCATATCCACATCCAACTAATCACTACAATAAACAAAGACACCGTATACGAAATGAAGATTAAAAAAAAAGGCACCGTATGGTTTCTATAGTATACTATTATAATTACTATGAATCTATTTTTAATTATATTATATATATATATATATGATATTATATATATGAATATTAAAAAAAAGGCACCGTATATAAAATGAAAATTCAAAAAATAGTATTACTATTTTATATATAATATAGTATTAATATATTATACTATTAGTCTATTACTATATCTTATGGTATAATTACTAATACTATAGTATCATACTATTAGTATGTTAGTGATTTAATATTATATATATATTAAATCTCTAATCTCTTATACTTGATATATATATTAATATATATAAATATTAGTAATACACTATTAGTATTAGTATATTAGTATTAGTATTAGTTATACTAGTAGTGATATTAGTTATACTAATAGTTATATTAGTATTAGTATAACTACATTAATATTAGTTATAGTGATTTAGCATAACTATATTAGTATAAATTATAGTGATTTAGTATAGGTATAATACTATAAGTTATAACTATAGTCTATAATAGTATTAGTATAAATATTAGTATTAGTTATAGTGATTTAGTATAACTATATTAGTATAAGTTATAGTGATTTAGTATAGGTATAATACTATAAGTTATAATTATAGTCTATATTAGTATTAGTTATAGTGATTAGCATAAGTATATATTAGTATTTGCTATAGTGATTTTAATTTAGTATAACTATATAATACTATTAGTATAAATCACTATATTAACTATATCACTGATAGTATTAATATACTAATACTAGTATATCACTATAGTTGATAGTATCATATAGTAATATAGTATTAGTAATTAATACTATAGTGATTTATATAGTAATTTATATATAGATTTAAAGTGGATTACTAATAGTATTAGTATTAGACCATAAATATAATTAATATACTAATGTATATTAGTATTACTAATATATTTATCAAAATGAATATGTTGAGAATTTATTAAGTCAAAAAATATAATTAATACAAGATATTATTATATAAAATTTATATGAATAATACTTTAGTTATTATATATTAGTATGATATGTTATTCTAAATTTATAAATTAGTGTTTATCCATTAGTATTACATGTTGATGTTATTATGCATCTTAGTGTTTATAGTATATTATATATATATTAGTATTACATGTTATTATATTTATACATTAGTAATTTATTGTTACAACTTACATGTAACATGGTAGTAATATTGTAAATTTGTAATAGTATGATATTTATATATAGTCATATACTAAACTATTATTATTTATTAGTCAATTTAGTCTATATAATATAGTATAAATATATTATTTAACTAGTATATTATTGAGTTTAACTAACTATATAAGATATAGTTGTATAAAATTTAAATGATTAATATATAGAAAAATACATATATTTTTATAAAATATGTATAAAATCGGAGGCGGAGTCGGAGGACCAAGTCGGAGGCGGAGGCGGATTGTCGGAGGCGGATCGGAGCGGAGTCGGAGTCGGAGTCGGTTCTTCAATGACTCCGACTCCGACTCTGACTCCGATTTCCAATAGGGAAAAAACTGAGCGGACCCGGAGCGGAGTCGGAGCGGAGTCGGATTGTCGGATTTTTGCTCAGCCCTAATCTAGCCTCCTTGTAAAGGCACCGAGGGTATTGTGCTTAAAGTGGAGAAAACCAAGTCGGGGTATGTGATATTGAACATAGAGGGAAGCTGCTTGGGCAACCCAAATACCTGTGGTGGTGGAGTAAGGGATGCAGAAGCTAGGAACGTAGATATATACCTGGCGGCATTCTCAGATTTATATGGCAGTGGCAGTACTAACACTATTGTACAGATTAGAGCCTTCTTAGAAAGGATAATGAGATTAGACAGATTAGGCTTACCAGTTGTACGATGTAAATGGTTTTGTGTTCTTTAGATAGTATTAGACAGTATTATAGCGGATTATGCAGGCTGTTTGCACTGATCTGGTTTTGATCACCATGGTGTTCTAATTTTATAACCACGGTATGCCTTAGATTAACCTCTTAAAGCTTGAAGCACATTACCTGTGAGTGCAAATATGAGCTTACTTATTTTGATCTGATATTGAAGTGGCTGCAATAGACAAACATCATCCCGAAACCCTAATCTTACTAATTAAAGAAACGAATTTCTATGCAATCATGCTATATACCTTCTAAAACTAAACATTGGCAAATTAATATGGAGAAGAAGAAATTTGCAGGACTCTAGCTAAAGGTTCTATGTTGGTCATGCAGAAGATGATTTCCGACTGGCAGCTAGAATTCCACATTTAAAAGAAGAATAAGCTTTGCAGCAGTGCAAAGAAGCATACCAGAGTGATATTGGTTCGGCTCATCGATCGTCTCAGACGATTGTAGAAGACGAGCTGAGATGAGCCAAACCAACACCACGCCTAGTCTACTTCCCCAGGAATATTGACTTCTTGCAGCTTTGATCTCTACCTATGTCGATGGAGCCTCCTTCCTACATATTTATAGGACCTGAAAAGTGTTTACGCGAATGGTTCCTATGTCTATTGACATGCATATATATTCCGGGCATATGGGACATATTTATTTCATTATCAAGATTTAGGAATCCCCTTTTACAAAAGCTGCATAATGGAGATCATCTTAGCAGAAGCATTGAGTTATATCCTATATATTGTCTTGACAAAGAAAAAAAGGAAAATAATTTTAGATTGCACGTAATTAGATCTTGGGAAAGAATTAATTTAAGCACGAGACATATATTTTGGAATCTAATGGAGTAACCAAATCTAAGTTGAGATTTCGTTTTCTAAGCTGGAAGAAGAAAAGTTCGATGCATGAATGTATTGGGACATATTCTAATCAGTTGAAATTGTAATTTGGAGATGATCTTGCATGCATGCATGGTTAGATATATACAAGAGCTAAGGGTCGCCTATATATAATTTACATATTCTAATTGCTTCGAAAAGGTACGTAATTATTTGGAGATATGGTTTGCTGGAAAAGCTAAAGCTAGGTTCTCCCATTGGACATTGGAAAAGCACATTAATCTTGTTTCATAGCCATAGCTAGACCCCATGCATGACCTGAGAGGTCAAAATTCCCATCTCAATATATATATATATCCTTCAAAAAGTCCGATTGGTGCGGATTCTTCTACCGACTAAAAAAGAGATATATATTGGCGGAATTACCACAATGAAATTGAGCACAATTTTGCAAATAAATAACCCACTTGTTTTTCGAGAAGAGATGGGAAAAATGCTTATCAATATCCTCATTTGATTGAATAGTTGATCCAACTACTTGTTGTTTGAAAATACCCTTCAACTCAATTAGTATTTTTTTATGAAAAACAAACATGAGATAATAAATCCAGTTTTTCACTAAGATTTCGAATGGTTGTCCCGAATTCAAGTTGATTATATTTTACCATATAAATATATATACACACTGTATGGTCAGGGTCTCTTAATTTTATTTTTTTTAACTTAATTCACGAGTCAAGTGCATCATGTACGTCTTTTTAATTGTGAGAACGAATTTATTCATTTATTTATTTATTTTTTATAATAACTCTTACGGGAAGGGATAAAATAATAACAGATCCATGGTATTTTCTAGGCCCAGCTCACAGAAAGGGGACCCATAAGGAGGTAAGAATAAGAAGAGAGAGGGAATGGACAAAATGTTGAGAAGTGTGTTAGGGTGTCATGAGAAAAAGAGGGGAGTTGACATAAATAAGAGGTAATGTGACATAAAGGAGGGGTGAAGGGCTGTAAAGTAGGGAGATAGGCCATAAGATAAAAGGGAGAGAACCAGAAGACTCAGGGTCTTTTGGGCCAAGCTTCTCTTGGGGGACTTCGACTTCCAGATGGGCTTCTTCAACTTGGCAATAGAAGCTCCAGCGATGATGTATTCGCCAGAAGATAGACCTCCAATATCCATTATACAGTGAGAATGAGAGACCATGAGAGACTGTAAAATAAGCATATTATAGTTGACTCCCCCACCCTAAATTGCCGTGGACGTAAATCCAATACCGAACCACGTAAATCTGTGTGTCTCACTCTCTTTATTTTCTTTGTACTTATTTTCTTTTCACTATCATAGATGTACGCACTGACACCTGTCGGGAGCTCCACACCACATTGATTGAGACCTAGATTGCCATAGCGGGCTAGGAAGGACTCTTTCACCCCTTTCGATCTGTTGTGCCAATTTTAGGCGCCCTTTAACACTTACTACAAACCACCTTTAATTATATATAGGAGAGATTTATATATGTTTTTTTAGACATTTAATTTTTACTTTTTTAGATTTTTAAAACTTATATTTTAGTTGTTTTAATTTCTTTAAGAAATTAGCTAATTTATATGTTTTTAAACTTTTCGGGGCAATATAATAATTTATATTTCAATTAGTTAATATATAAATTGACATGCATGATCGTAAGTGTGGAGAAGTTTGGCAGCGATGGAGCGATCACTGATCAATATTCCTGATCTCTGACTTGTTCGAGTAGTGGACATTATAATATGTAAATCAACTGATTCCTTATCTACAAACTTATTGGTACTGATGATGCTGCCGAACGATGCATTATTGGTCCATCATCGGTATATATACCGACTCGATAACAACATTCTCGTCAACTTTACAGCTTACATATCAAATACTATATATATATATATAGAACATGATTTTTTATCGCTTTAATTTGTTGTTTTCGGGTGAAAAAAAAAGGGTTAGAAACAGAAAAGCTAGCAAGGCCGGAAATCCTATATATGATAAAAAACTCTTATAATATTATATGTAACTGATCGATCATGTGTTAATTAATAATTTGTCGCCTAATTAGTAATATTAAAGTCTGACCTGATCCTAATTAATTCATTTCTTGTATATAGTTATTAATTACTAAGATTTTATGATCAAAACATGATTTTTATCCTCTTGGCGTATACATATAGTCCATAATATTATAATTAAATTATATGTATGATCTAGTCGATCGTCATATATTTATATAATTTCTTTTTGATAAAAAAACCAACTTCATTGAAGATAAACAAGATTACAGACATTTATCAAGCCAAAGAGTTTGAGAAATAAAGTATGTAATACAATTTTTCCACATCTCAATATTCTCAACATTCCAAGTATGTCTTGCAAGACCATGGGCTGCCGAGTTATATATTTATATATATAACTAATTAAGTGCTTGAGGTCAAAATTAATCTTCTTATATATAGTTAGATTTATAATTTCTATATATATATATATATATATATATATATATGAGTAGTACTAGCTAGGTATGCTTGTGAAATTTCTATCTTAAATATTACTTTCCATACATGCATATATAATAAGGATATCGATAGTACTTTTAATTAATTAGAACTTCTTCTACTGATCATGATCAAGTACTATATATATATATATATATATATATATATATCAATATGGAACATAATATCTTAATTCGTGGTTCTGCATGCACATTGTGAGGAGTCCCGGCCATCCGTTCTGCATGCACATTGGATCTGATTATTATATGTCTAGATAACAATATTAATGTTGCGGATGGCGGATGCAAATTTTATCTTTTATGGAAAATTCTATAAAATACACTTTCATTCTACCATGATGAGGTGATATTATTCGTCAACTTGTAAATATATCTTGAAAACAAAATAATAAATAATTCAGTAGTGATAAAATGACACATTTTACCTAATGAGATAAAAGTGTGATAAGAATGTGATTTGTAGCATTATTCCTTTGTTCTTGTAATCAATTGATACCTTTTTCCCTTATCAATGTATATATATATATATATATATATATATATATATATATATCGTGTTGGATTGAAATTAAATCATGGAAATAAAGTAGAACTTGGAGGGAGAAAAGTTCCCGTCCATATAATGTGGTGATTCAAAAACAAGACGAGATAACCAATAAATATACTAATTAGCATCTTCCTACAAGAGATTGGAAATACTTGACCATTTTGTTGAGTTATCTCACATCGATTGGAGCTGGTGGTCATGACTTTATCAGTGTAAGAGAAAGGCTCACCCCTTAAGTTAGCTTTTGGGATTGAGAGAGGCCAGCCATGACCACTCAACACTGGTATATATAAGAGTCAGGTTTACCAACAATCTTGGTCCAATAGTCTACAGTAGAAACGTGCTGTACTCTTTGTTCTGACCTAGGGCCTGATGTGTAAGGAAGAGATTGTTGGGGTTATTCCACATCGATTGTGAAAGAGATTGATGGTTAGTTTATAAGTGCAAGGAAAAACCTCACCGTTAAACTAACTTTTGAAATTATGAGAGGGCCATGCAACACCTTTCATAAAATGCCATAGAAGAATCAAGTTGCAGCGTCCAACTGGTCAGATGTTTCGACGGTGTCTGTTTGCCACGTACGAGGTCTAGATGAGTATTAATAGGTGTATCACTTGATAATGAGGAGGGATCATTAGGTAGCTCTTCGATCGGTCAACACTGTTGCCGTTTAACAATTTACGTACACCTATATTATTTGTCAATTTTTCTAGCAATAATTATCAAGAATTTGTTACCTCCAAGACGCGACTGTCATACTAATTTTCTTCCCTAAAACCTTTGGACTCAAATGAACGAGCCCCGCACCTATAAATTTGTACTAATAATTCCTTCACCCAGAGTAGAACCTGACTAATAAGACCATGGCTGCCCAGAAACAAGCATCCATCTGCCTACTATTCTCCCTCTTAATCATCTCCTTATGCAAAACCTCACAAGCCGCTGGTATTGCCATTTATGAGGCCAATACATCGATGAAGGCTCTTTGGCTGACACTTGCGCCACGGGAACTACCAATTAATACGTGAATATAGCCTTCCTATATATATATATATATATATATATATATATATATATCCGCATTCGGCAATGGCAAACCCCTGTACTAAACCTAACCGGGCACTGTAATCCTAGTGCCAATGGTTGCGCCAGTCTAAGCACAGATATCAAAGCTTGCCAAGCTAGAGGCATCAAAGTCCTCCTTTCCATTGGTGGCAGTGCCGGAAGCTACTCTCTATCTTCAGCCGACTATGAAAAGCAAGTGGCCAACTACCTTTGGAACAACTTCCTTGGTGGTCAGTCCAATTCACGTCCCTTAGGCGATGCAGTTGTGGATGTCATTGATTTCGAAATCGAGGCCGGTTTAGGCCAACCGTGGGATGAGCTTGCTTGGTCTCTAAACTTACTCGGCCAACAGAAAAAAAAAGTTTACTTGGCCGCAGCTCTGCAGTGTCCGTTCCCAGATGCTCATCTCGATACGGCCATCAAAACTGGGCTATTTGATTATGTTTGGGGTTCAATTCTACAATAACCCTCAATGCCAATACGCAGACAATGCTAACAATCTTTTAAGTGCTTGGAATCAATGTACCACAGATCAAGCTAGCCAAGTGTTCTCGAGGCTTCCTGCTGCTCCAAGCGGCGGATTTATTACGGCGGACGTGCTCAAGTCTCAGGTTCTTCCACCTATTAAGAGTTCTGCCAAGTATGGAGGAATTATGCTATGGAACAAAAGGTTTGATAGTGGCTCTAGTTCAGCCATAAAGGACAGTGTCTAGGTCACGCTCATAAATGCTTTGCTGAACAACTAGTATATGGGTTTTTCCCTGCGTATCCTATATATATATATATATATATATATATATATATGGGGTTTGATATGTTAGAATGTACACAGCAGCAAAACACATCAGCAATGCAAGACATGGCCCTTCACAGCTCAGCTGTACCTCATCAGCAGAATGTGGAATCAAGATAAGTTTCTAGATTAAATCCAAATGGATGAGCTGTCATTCTATTATGATTTTATGTACTAAAGTTTGTTAGGATCAGATTCTTTTATTCCTTTTTGCAATGTATATATTTACATGCATTATTGTACGGACATATCCATCATAATATACAGAAAGTATTTTTTGCATCTTCTTCCTCTGCTTCATTTGCTCTGTTATCTTTCTGCTTTTATCAAAACCGACATGGTATCAGAGCCATAATGGCTTCAGACAATACAAACCCTCCACCCAATACCAATCCTAAAGACCCTTCCAGCCCATACTTCCTTAACCCAAATGATGGTCCTGCAACCTTACTCACAAACCATATTCTCACTGCCGAGAACTAACATTCATGGACTCACACCATTCGTCGCTCCCTTCGAATCAAGAAGAAATTAGGGTTCATTGATGGAACCCTTCGTGAACCCACCTCTCCAAATAAATTGTTGGAACCATGGCTTGAATGTAATGACATGGTTGTGACTTGGCTCCAAAATGCTATGTCCCTCGAAATTAAGAATAGTGTTGTGTATGTTGAGACAGCTCATGCCCTATGGCTTGAGTTGGAGCAACGCTTTGCACAAAATAATGGACCTAGAATTTATGAATTGAAACAGTCCATTTACTCTCTTACTCAAGGCAATGATTCAGTCAGCCTCTATTTTTCAAAATTGAAGGGTTTACTTGATGAACTTGTTAATTTTGAATCCATCCCTTCTTGTACTTGTGGAGCCATGAAAGATGTTCTTGAAAACCAGTAATTGGATGATGAAGTTCCTCATGGGACTCCATGATTCTTTCACCAACATCAAAGCCCAAGTTATTCTGATCAAACCAACACTCAGCTTAAGTGAAGTTTACGCTCTTGTTCAACAAGAAGAAAAGCGTAAACAAATCTCAGATAATTCCAATTTGAATAATACACTTGCTTTAGCCTCAAGGACTCATTTCTCAAATATCCGAGATCCTCCAAAATATTTTGGTTCCCAAAAGAGAGATAAACCCTTCTGTAGCCATTGCAAAATTCCTGGCCACTCTTTCGTAAATGTTTCAAAGCTAATAAACATCTTGAGAAACCTACTTGTACCCACTGCAATCTTGCTGGCCACAATATTGAAAGATGCTATAAACTTCATGGCTATCCACCAGGCCACAAGCTCTCCAATCGAACCAAAGGATCTGACTCATTTGCAAACCAAGTAAGCCTCTCACAACAAGATCAGATCAGTGAACCTCCTCAGAGTGTTCTCACTAAAGAACAATATCAACATCTTGTAGCTTTGCTTCAATCACAAACTTCACAACTTGCTGCTAATCAAGTTCAGAATATCAACACACCATCTTGTCCCTTGGCATCCACCATGACTGGTAACACTTCTTGTTTTTTAGTTTTTAATCGTGCAAGTTCTACCACCATTCCTTGGATTATAGACACATGTGCAACCGATCATATGATCTGTTGCACCTCCATCTATACATCCCCACCTCTCAAAGTATCTTTTACAGTAAAATTACCAAATGGTAACCAAGCCAAAGTGACACATAAAGGCACTGTCCAACTCAGTGATGCTATCATCCTCAAGAAAGTCTTGTGCATTCCATCCTTCACTTTTAACCTTATTTCAGCTCGAAAACTTACTCAAGAAATTTCTTGTTGTTTTATTTTTTTACTAATGAGTGTTTTGTGCATGACCTTTCCTCTTGGAGCACGATTGGGAAGGGTGAAGCTCACAATGGCTTATATCATCTCACCTTGACAGCAACACCTGCAACATCCCTTGCTACTACTTTTAATGCTTTATCTTGTAACAAACCTTTCATTTTTGCTTCCGTTTCTCATCCTCAAAATGATCATAATTTATGGCATTTTAGGATGGGTCACCTATCTGATTCTCGACTTTCATTGTTACAAAAAGACTTACCACATCTGAATTTTATCAATGCAAATGTGCCTTGTTCTGTTTGTCGTCTCTCTAAACATCATAAACTCCCTTTTCCAGTTAGTGACACTCGAGCACATAAACCTTTTGACATTATTCATTGTGATATATGGGGCCCTTGTTCTCAAACAGCATATGATAGCTCCAAATATTTTCTAACAATTGTTGATGACTTCTCACGAGCAACTTGGCTATATTTAATGCATAACAAGTCTCAAACTAGAATTCTTCTAAAATCCTTTTGTTCCCTTGTACAGACTCAGTTTCAAACAAAAATTAAAGTCATTCGACTCGACAATAGAGCTGAATTTGCCATGACAGAATTCTATATGGACAAAGGAATCATCCATAAAAAAAATTATGTTGAAAGCCCCCAACAAAATGGGGTTGTAGAACGCAAACACCAACACATACTAAATGTTGCCCGTGCCATAAAATTCCAATCTGGAATCCCTATTTCATATTGGAATGATTGTGTGATGACTGCCACTTATCTTATTAACCGAACCCCATCTCCCAATTTACAAAATCAAACACCATATCAACTTCTCTTCAACACCAAACTAACCTATACTCACTTAAAAATTTTTGGTTGCCTATGCTATGCCTCCACCTTAAAACACAATCGCCAAAAATTTGATTCCCGTGCTCGAAAATGTCTCCTGCTGGGATATCCCTTTGGAATCAAAGGATACAAATTACTGGACTTAGAAACTCATTCCATTTTTCACTCAAGAGATTTAATTTTTTATGAGCATATTTTTCCATATAAAAATCAGCACTCCATTCAAACTTCTCTTACACCTCCATCAACACACTCTCAATCATTTCCTTTACTTGGTTCTGATACTACATCTTCACCAAAAAACAATTCACCAAGACCACTACCAGCAGCAGCAGACTTCCCTTCATCACATATCCCTTCATCACCTCAACCACTAGCACATACACCACTTTCATCATCTACTCATTCCCATCTCCCAATGGACATTTCTTCATGCATTCAACCACCTCCTCGTCGATCAAATGGACCAAAGAAACAACCATCTTAGCTGCAGGATTACTACTGTCAACAAGCCAATGTGACTTCTCCTTCACTATCCAGCTCCAAGCATAAAGATAATTCACATAACACTTGTTCTTACCCTTTATCTTCAATTTTATCACATGATAAATTGTCACCAACACATGCTGCATTTGCCACCTCCATCCTTAGACGTTCTGAACCATCTTCTTATATCCAAGCTGTGAAGTTTGTGGAATGGCGCAAAGCTATGGATACTGAAATTAGTGCTTTAGAGATGAACAATACTAGGGACATTGTTGATCTACCTGTTGGAAAAACGGCTATTGGTTCTAAATGGATTTACCGAATCAAATATCACTCAAATGGGACTGTGGAGAGACACAAGGCACACTTAGTTGCCAAAGGATACACTCAACAAGAGGGACTTGACTACCATGAAACCTTTTCCTCAGTTGCCAAACTTGTGACAGTAAAAATTTTTCTAGCTATTGCTGCCATCAAAGGGTGGACCCTCCATCAATTTGATATCAACAACGCTTTTCTACATGGGGAATTAGAAGAAGAAGTCTATATGAAAATGCCTCCTGGATATTTGGTTCAAGGCCAAAACAAAGTTTGTAAATTGAAGAAAAGTTTATATGGCCTTAAACAGGCTTCTTGACAATGGTATGCCAAATTTTCCTCCTCTTTGATTAACTTTGGTTTCACTCAATCACAGGCTGATTACAGTCTCTGTACCAAAGGAATTGACAACTCTTTTATAGCATTGCTTGTATATGTTGATGACATTGTTGTGGCTTATAATGATCTTCAAGAAGTTTCAGCAATCAAGAGTTTCTTGGATACCAAATTCAAAGTTAAAGATCTCGGGTCCCTCAAGTATTTCCTAGGCTTGGAAGTGGCTCGAAACTCTACTGGGATCCAAGTATGCCAACGCAAATATGCCTTCGACATTTTGCATGATTATGGTTTGCTTGCTTGTAAACCTAGTTTGATTCCTATGGATCCAAATCTCAAACTTTCCAAAGATGAAGGGAAGTTACTTCATGATCCAGCTGAGTATAGAAGATTGGTTGGAAAACTTCTCTATCTAACCATAACTCAACCTAATTTATCATACTCAGTGAATTTACATAGCCAATATATGGCAGCACCTCGTGTTCCTCATCTTCAAGCTGCATACAGGGTACTAAGATATGTCAAGAAATCTCCAAGTCAAGGCTTATTCTTTGCTGCTTCATCATCTTGCCAAATCACTGCCTATTGTGATTCGGATTGGGCATCTTGCCCAGATACAAGGAGGTCTACTACTGGTTATTATGTGTTTCTTGGCAAGTCACTCATATCCTGGAAATCTAAGAAACAAACAACCATTTCATGAAGTTCAGCTGAAGCGGAATATCGATCAATGGCAGCCACATCATGTGAGATTGTCTGGATAAAATACATTCTTGCTGATCTTACAATCTCTCACACCCAACCTACTGTTCTTCATTGTGATAGCAAATCCGCCTTACATATTGCAGCCAATCCCATTTTCCACGAACGAACCAAACATATAGAATTAGATTGTCATCTAATTCATGATAAAATTCAAGAAGGCATCATCTCTACTGCCTATACTCTTTCCAATTCTCAGATAGTCGATATTCTCACAAAGTCTCTTCATTCTCCATTGTTCAATTCCCTTTTGCTCAAGATGGGAGTTATTGATATATACTCTTCATCTTGCGGGGGGATGTTAGAATGTACACAGCAGCAAAACACATCAGCAATGCAAGACACGGCCCTTCACAACTCAGCTGTACCGCATCAGCAGAATGTGGAATCAAGGGAAGTTTCTAGATTAAATCCAAATGGATGAGCTGTCATTTTGTTATGACTTTCTATACTAAAGTTTGTTAGGATCAGATTCTTTTATTCCTTTTTGCAATGTATATATTTACATGCATTATTGTACGAGACATATCCATCATAATATACAGAAAGTATTTTCTGCATCTTCTTCCTCTGCTTCATTTGCTCTGTTATCTTTCTGCTTTTATCAAAACCGACATGATATGTACTTTAACTAGCTTATCCCTTCATGACTTTTTATCCTCGGGCCTGGATTTTTTGTTGCTCGACTATATGTATATATATATATATATATATATGATATGATGGTTCTCATGTAAAAATTGAACATATATATATATATATATATATATGATATTGGTCCTCATGTAAAAATTGAACGATAATATTTGAAGTAACATTATAGAAAATTATTAAAATCTTCTAAAATAGTGTGACATCGGCCGAATCATAGAATTTATATATCTCAAGAGAAGTCATGTACTCTGACAAGGTTGCTTAATTCCAAACCAAAAAAAAAAAAAAACGAGGTTAACGTGGCATGAAGATCAAGTTCAAGAAATATATTCCGGCCGTCTCCTAGCTTTTGCTTGAGCAGATTTTGTTTTTCCTTTTTGTCCTTGAACAAGCCTCAAATTAAATGAAGGTTTTATTTATTTATATAGATAAATGATTTTCATGGGTTCGGGGGAGGTCATATCGCTAGCTAGCTTTAGTGGACAAAATGGCTGATAACAGAGATTAGTGTCCTTGAACAAGCTATAAAGACAGATTGCAAGAATCAAGGCAACGATTGAACAGAGCACATCTAGCCTACAATCAAGCAAGATCATTCGAAATCAATTTTGTATATTTTGTAACTGCTGCATTGACTTTAACAAATCTGTAAATGCTGCATAGTTTTAGGCAAATTGATGTACATTGCCATAAATAGTTTTTCCTAGCTATGTATATAAGTTAGCTCTTATTACATAAAAAAAGTGTGGGAAAATATTCATTGACAATAGTAGTGTTATTTATTCTATATGGTATTAGAAGAGCCATTCTCTCAAGAGCATCCGATCCCAAACATGTCGTCCTCCTCAGAATCCATTCCACTCAACACCCATCCCATTTTCGGCATTGATAAACAACTTATTGCCCTCAATATCACTGTCCAAATCAATGAAAAGTTAACACCCTCCACTTTTCCTCAATGGCGTGCTCCTCAATGGCGTGCTCAATTCGAAGCACTCCTTATTGGCTATGATTTGCTTGACTATTCAATGGCATATCTTCTTGTCCTTCTCCCGTCGGCACTTCAACTACCGATCTCAACAAAACTCATTGGGTTTGACAGGATAAACTTATCCTCAGTGCCACCCTAGCCTCTACATTCCCCACAATCACACCGCTCATAGCCACAGGAAAAACATCACACGAGGCTTGGAATAAACTCAACACATTATATGCTAGCCGTTCAAGAACAAGGGCTATGCAACTAAAGGAGGAACTCACCTTGATTCAACGTGGAAATAGGTCAATTTCTAACTATTTGCATTCTGTGAAGGCTCTGGCGGATGAAATCGCCATCATCGATCATCTAATTTCTGATGACGATTTAACCCTCTATGTCTTGAATGGCTTAGGACCTGATTTCTGTAAGATCGCTGCACCGATCCAAGCACGGGAGAAGTCCTTGGTGTTTGAAGAACTGCACGATCTCTTAGTGGGTCACGAATCCTACCTTCGGCGTCTGGAAGTTGCTACTCAGCAGATGGTGATGATGGCAAACTTTACAAACAAAGGCAAACCTTCATCTGGAGGTGGCTTCTCAAAGAAGTCTTATAAATTGAATGGGTCTCAATGTAATCAAGGCCAAAGCTCAACCCGCCAATCCAATGGTCACCAACGTGATGGACGTCGCTCCAACTATGGGTCTGGCAAGCCCAATAACAACCATAAATGTTACACGCCGCGTTGTCAATTTTGTGAGCAAATGGGCCATACCACAAAGCACTGTCCTCAGCTCCAGTCCAATGATTTCACAGTCAATTGCGTAACTTCTTCTAACGGAAAAGACAAAACTTGGCTCATGGACTCAGCGGCCTCTCATAATATAACGGGTGATCTTGCAAATTTGTCTATTCACAATGAATATGATGGTACTGATGAAGTAATTCTTGTTGATGGTTCAGGTTTGACTGTCTCACACATTGGTTCTTTGAAATTACAATCACCCAGCTGCACTTTTATCTTGAGTGATACTCTGTGTTCCAAACCTTTCCAAAAATTTAATTTCAGTTCATCATTTTACTAAACAAAAATAACGTTGTTGTTGAATTTCACCCATTTCATTTCTTTGTGAAGGATAAGACCACGAGGGCGATTCTACTTCGAGGAGCATGTGAAAATGGTATCTACATTTTTCCGGAATCAATGATGTCTCCCACCTCCAACATGGTTGCTAATGTGCATGAACGAACCTCAATTGATGGGTGGCACAAGCGTCTTGGGCATCCATCTCTTCGAATAGTCCAACATCTTGTTAAAACTTTTTCTCTTCCCTTTGTCAAAGAAAAAATCCTTCTCAATTATGTAGTTCATGCTCCATTAATACAGCACATCAACAACCTTTTCATACCAATAGTCTTCAAAGTTATGCATCACTTGAACTTATTTACACTGATGTTTGGGGACCCGCACATTATACCGGAATAGATGGATCTCGTTATTATCTCATTTTGGTTGATCACTTCACAAAATACATGTGGTTCTATCCATTGGCTACAAAATCCAGGGTGCCTACAATTTTTCCTTACTTCAAAAAATTTGTAGAAACACGCTTCCAAACCAAAATAAAAAATTTGTACTCTGATAATAGTGGAGAATTCATTGCTTTAAAATCTTTTTTATTGGTCAATGGTATTGGTCACTATACCACTGCCCCCACACACTCCACAACAAAATGGTGTCTCCGAGCGTCGTCACCGTCATCTTGTCGAAACGGGTCTTACTCTTTTCCATGATACATCGCTACCTTTTTCATATTGGCCTCATGCTTTCCAAACAACATCCTATCTAATCAATAGGCAACCCATTTCTTTTCTTCAAAACCGTTCTCCTTTTGAAGCCCTCTTTGGTTAAAAATCAAATAATCTCAAATTAAGAAAATTTGGGTGTCTTTGTTACCCACTTACCCCGCCCTACAACACTCATAAAATGCAGTCAAAATCCTCACCTTGTGTGTTTATCAGGTACTCTCAAACTCAAAGTGCCTACAAATGTCTTGATCTTAAAACTCACAAGATTTACATTTCTAGGCATGTTCTATTCGACGAACCAAACACTCCCACTCTGTCTTCTACCAAACCGAAAAGCCAAACACCAGAGTCTCACAATGCCCCTATGTTCTTCGATGCCCAGGTCACGCCTGTGCCCTCGCCAACACCGTCTGCCCTGCTGCCCGCATCAACGACTCCAGAAGGTGTAGCCGTCGTCGACGCATCCTCGCCAGGTAATCTCGTCAACCCTCTTTCTTCTTCTCTTCCGATTTCATCTGAAAATTTAGGTCACAATTCCTTGCACTTGAATTCTCATCTCCTAGTTCTAGTCCCAATAATTGTCTGCATGATTCAAACTCATTGCTTCCTCACTCCTCACCTGTTGAGCAAACAATAGGACAGGCTGAAAATTCCCAAAACCCGAATGCTCAAATTCTCTCAAACCCACCTGTTCAACGTCTTCACCAAATGACCACTCGGTCAATGAACAAAATTTTTAAACCCAAACAACTCAACCCTATGTCTAAACATCCATTCCGTGAGACCATTGAACCAACCTGTGTGAGTCAGGCTTTATCTCAACCACAGTGACGTGATGCTATGTCTAGTGAGCTTACAACTCTCATGAAGCATGGAACTTGGGATTTAGTGCCAATCCCTTTGAACTGTAGTCTAGTGGGCTGCAAGTGAGTGCTCAGAGTCAAGAGAAAACCTTATGGATCAGTGGATCGATTCAAAGCCCGCTTAGTTGCAAAGGGTTATAATCAACATCCAGAGCTTGATTATAAAGAGACCTTCAGTCCAGTAGTTAAACCAGCCACCATTAGAACATTTTTGTCTATTTCCGTTGTGAATGGTTGGGATTTAAGGCAAATGGACGTTAATAATGCTTTTTTACATGGTGCATTATCTGAGACTGTATATATGATGCAACCCCCGGGTTTCAAAGATCCATCAAAATCCAATCATGTTTGCAGGCTCAAAAAGGCAATATATGGCCTCAAACAAGCTCCACGGGCTTGGTACACTACACTGAAAAATGTACTACTTGAGCTTGGGTTTGAAAATTCCAGAGCTGATTCGTCTTTATTTATTTATCGAAATGACTCTATAATCTGTTATTTGTTGGTGTATGTCGATGATCTTGTGATTACAGGAAATAACAAAACTTTTGTGGCTTCAATTATCAAGAAACTGGGAGATCGTTTCTCTCTTAAGGATATGGGTCTACTTCATTTTTTTCTTGGTGTGGAAGTTGTCCCTACTAAAGCAGGACTATTTCTCTCACAACACAAGTACATTCGAGAGTTACTATCAAATACCAACATGAGTGGTGCCAAATATGTCTCAACTCTTCTTTCAACAACTCAGTCTCTCAAGTTACATGATGGCACAACAAATGTGGACATCACAGAATTTCGAAGAATCATTGGCAGCCTGCAGTATCTTTCTTTAACGCGTTCAGATATTTCATTTGCGGTCAACAAGTTATCCCAATTCATGCACAAGCCTACCACCACTCACTTCACAGCAACAAAAAGGCTTATTCGGTACTTAAAGCAAACCATTTTCCATGGTATACAGCTCACAAAATCTGGACCTCCAGCTTTAATCACTTATTCCGATGCCGATTGGGCTGGAAATATTGATGATCGAACCTCCACATATGCCTATATTAGCTTCTTAGGCCCAAATCCCATTTCATGGAGCTCAAAGAAACAAAGAGCAGTTGCAAGATCTACCACCGAAGCTGAATATCGAGCCCTTGCAAATGCGGCATTTGAGACAATGTGGCTTCTTAATTGGACTTCTTCACGAGCTGGGTTTTCCACTAAAAGCACCTCCTTTATTACTCTGTGATAACCTTGGTGCTACGCATCTAAGTTTCAATCCAGTCCAACATTCACGCATGAAACACATACAAATTGATCTCCATTTTATTCGTGATCTGGTTCAACGTGGTTCTCTCCAAGTTCGACATGTTCATACACAAGACCAATTGGCTGATTTATTGACAAAGCCATTGTCAAGACAAAAAACCGAAATCTTGAGAAACAAGATTGGGCTTGCTGATGGAAACTTAATCTTGCGGGGGCGTATAAAGGCAGATTGCAAGAATCAAGGCAACGATTGAACAGAGCACATCTAGCCTACAATCAAGCAAGATCATTCGAAATCAATTTTGTATATTTTGTAAACTGCTGCATTGATTTTAACAAATCTGTAACTGCTGCATAGTTTTAGGCAAATTGATGTTTATTCTATACAAGCCACATTAATTAGCCCGTCAGCTAGCCTAGATCGATCGATCACTTCCTCAATCATGTATATGTAGTTGATGTTCGGATTCTGAAAAAGTTGATCCTAAACTGATCAGTTTTTAGCTGCATGCGTGCGTGCATGCCTACTTCTTGATCAAGTCACTTTAGAGGATAAGAGTAAGAGTAAGGATAAGAGTAAGAGTAGAGAGTCCAGGATATGACTTTTCTTAGCTAGCTGATTAGACGACGGTCGAGTGATATCTGCGGATCAAGCGCCATCTGGTATTAGTTATATATATCTTGTATATTAAGTCAAGATTATATGTATCGAAAAATAGTACGAAGAACGCGTTCAACGTTCACGAGCAAAGCGAGATAAGGATGCATTCAATTACTTAATTGGTTTTGATTGAGATGAGATTATGGCGTTAAGCAAGCAAGCAATAACTTATTTTATTACTAGTAGTGTTGTTAGCCAGGCCGGTGCATTAATATTGGTCAATAGTACTGATCAAGCCTAGCTAGCTTGATAAAATTTTGAGCTAGCTAGCCAGCAGCATGGAGTATGGCGCAAACATTGCAACTTCTACGCCTTATATTTTTCACATAATTTCGTCTCATGAGCTACGATTGCTAGTGATCTGTCAATGGTATTAAGCAAAAGTAGAGCAAAAGAAACACTCCAAAACTACTGCAGTACTACTATTACTACGTACGAAACATATATGATCGATCTATTTATAGATATATAATAAACACATCATCATGTCTATCCGAGCCATGACATTTGCCCTGATTACACTTCTTTTTTTCTAGATTAATGTGATATCGAAAAAAAAAGGAATTGTTAATTTGATATTAAGGTTATTTGGCTCGAGAAGGGCATGCATGTGTTTGCACGTTCTTAAGAATAATTGGTCAAACCTGATCTACTGCTTCATATGCACCCTGAACCCTATAAAAGGACCCTCCTCTCAACATTATGAAAGCACGAAACACCAAAGAGGTTAGCAGAAAAAATGGCTTCCAACGTCCTTCGAGTTACACCTCTACTCCTCTTTGCCATCTTATTCCTAACACTAATCGAAACCTCTCATGCCGGTGGCATCGCCATCTACTGGGGTCAGAACGGCAACGAGGGAACCTTAACCCAAACCTGTGCCACCGGAAGATACAAATATGTAAACATCGCCTTCCTCACCATATTCGGCAATGGCCAAAAACCAGTGATCAACCTTGCAGGTCATTGCAACCCAGCATCCAACGGATGCAAGATAGTCAGCAATGGCATTAGAAACTGCCAAAAGCGAGGAGTGAAGGTAATGCTCTCCCTTGGAGGTGGTGTTGGAAGCTACTCCCTAGCTTCTGTTGCAGACGCAAGAAATGTAGCACGCTATCTGTGGAATAATTTCTTGGGTGGAAAGTCATCCTCACGTCCATTAGGGGATGCCATTTTGGATGGCATAGACTTTGACATAGAGATTGGATCCACAAAGTATTGGAACGATCTTGCACGGTACCTAAAGTCCTACAGCAGGCCACGAAGAAAGGTGTACTTAAGCGCAGCTCCCCAATGTCCATTTCCTGATAGATTCCTTGGTAAAGCTCTAAACACAGGCCTTTTTGACTATGTTTGGGTTCAATTCTACAACAATCCCCAATGCCAATATAGTTCAGGTAACATCAACAAATTAGTAAGTTCGTGGAAACAATGGACTAGGTCAATAAAGGCTGGGAAGATATTTTTGGGTTTGCCTGCAGCTCCTAATGCAGCCGGAAGTGGATATGTTCCACCCAATGTGCTGATTTCTCGAATTCTTCCTGTCATTAAGAAGTCACCAAAGTATGGAGGTGTGATGCTGTGGTCCAAGTATTTTGATGATAGGACTGGATATAGTTCCAAAATTGTGAAAAAGGTGTGAAATTCATGTGCTTCTAGTTTGAATAATGAGGAGCTGGATATCCTCGTATGCTTCTAATTATTATAATTATCAATAAATAAAATTAGTTGATTTCCTTGCATCATGTACGTCTTTGAGCCGAATGAAAATAAATGAATAATCTTTAATATGCGTTTTTGGAAAAGCACTTGATCGATCATCTCTCGATCTCCACTTTCCTTTGTCTATAAGTTTGTAGATATAACTATGTATGTGAACTCATCTATAACACCCCTCTGAAGCATAAAATTACTTTCATAAATTCTCGAGAAAGCTGGATCAGTTCTACTGCTAAACTGAACTTGACTTAAAAATATTTTCTTTTATTATGGAAGAAGTACTGTAAATTTGTAATCACTAATGAAGCTAGTGAGGCATACTGTAATCACTTATTCACTTTGCTGAAGAATAGTGCTGACAAATCAGAAATCAGTGATGCTTCAGGTTGTTCTAAGTTTTGCAGAAGATAATTTTCTCGTGTCTTGAATATTGAGGTTTTAATATTAGTATATATTCATGGGGAGATTTTGAAAAGTGAAAAGACTGTGTGCATAAGTACTACTGTGCGCGCATGTATTTCATTGTCATCCAAAAACAGGAGTGCAAGTGAATGTTGTTAAATAGTTGAACATTTTCTCGCGATAAATGATACTTGCAGTCGTGAGTGTGCAAGCGCCGTACAGTCACTTTGAAAAAAATGAATAAATATGAGACTCACATAAAAAGAAATTAATTTTTTAATAGTGAACCTCACTCTTTTTCAAAGCGACTGCACGACGTTTACACATTCCACGACTGTATGTAGCATTACTCACCACCTTCTCAATCTTTTACAACCCAATTGATGGATGGTCAAAGAAGCACGTTAACACACCATATTAATGCTACACTAAAAACTAGCCATAACTTTGTCATCAATTGATGGATGGTCATCGAGAACATTATTACTGAAAGTAAAATTCTATATGCATTCAACATATTTCATAATTATATTTTAAAGTGAGAATATTTAATTTAATAAACGAATATATATAAATGATTATCTTCAAAGTCATAAATCTACGATTGATAAATTAGTACGGTATGTCAATTCGCCAGGTCTTGCTTATAAACAGTGATTAGTCCACTCTATTTGTATGTCCTCCACGTGGTCCATCTGTTACAAATTCTCATCAACGTGGTCTGAAAATAACATATAACAAAATCTAATTTGCAGGATTTAAATTTTTATATTTATGTTTAAAATAAAATCATGTCGTCTTAGTAACATGGAAGATGTGTTATATATATATACTAACTTGTAAATAAAATATTTTATTAAAAAAATTAAAATTAATTTGTGCAAGTATAGAATGTATAAGCTTGGTGCAAGCCTATTGAAATTCGTATCTAGTGTTATTATGAAAAAAAATAATATTTGCTAATATTACACAACTTAATTATATGAGGGTTTATTTAATTTTAATTGGTTTTATAAATTAAATCATACCGCACGGCCAACACGTACTTCCAATGTTTGCATTTAGGAAATAGTAGGCTTGTGCAAAAGACCGCTTGACCCAATCCGTCTGCTTGATCCGACCCGACCCGCACCGAAAATTGGTTTTAACAACATCTCGAGTTTGACCCGTACAACCCGCTTCTTAAAACACGAAACCCTAGGCAGCCACCTCCACTTCTCTTTGCATTGCCTCTGTTTCCCCCCTCCCCACTTCTCTTCGTCGCGACGCTATCATCCACAACCCAAGAGTCTTAAATCTTGGAGCGACGGACGACCCGTGGCTAAATCTACAAGTTTAACTACAAGTCTTAAACCTCCAGCAGAACTCATTGCTGCACTGAGAGTCATAAAGCATGGGGAAAGTGAGGAGGCTGACGCTTCAATCAACAAGAGCATCGCATTCCATCTCAAAACTCAATCCAGGTAACCATTGATTCAGCTTTTTCGACAATCAAACCAAATACTTTGTTTAATTTCCGTTAAGCTGCCCCAACAATTAAGGCGTAGAGCTTCACCAATTTGCCATGGCCACTTGTACTCAACCTCCTCTCTCAAGCCCATCTCAGACCCCCCTAATTCCACGGACCCAAAATCTCTTACAGTTTCCTTCCTTCAAAACTCGTGTGGGTTGTTCTTAGATTTGGCCATTTCAACTTCCAAGAAGCTCAACATTGAGAACGTAGAGAATCCCAACTCCGTTCTGAATCTGTTGAGGACTCACAGTTTGACGCAGAACCACATCATATGCTTAATCTGAACATTTTGTCTTGATGCCGTTTAACAAGGATAAAGCTTGTTTGCCTCGGAGATGCCGATATTTTCGAAGTACTTGATTTTGGGTATAAGCTAGTCCAAAAAAAGAAAATTACGGGTTGAACCCAACTAGAAACCGTCAATATGCAGGTCGGGTCGGTCTAAAAACATGGACAGGTTGCTCGGGTTGCAGGCCTAGGAAATAGTACTATGGTCTACTCACATCATAGCCGATATCCAAGCCTCATTGGCCCTCATGAATCCAATAGCATCTTTGGGCAACCATTGTCGTATTGTCTTTACTGGATATCACCTAAAAATCTTATCAGTGCATGTGAGGTTAGATCAGGCACCATCCGTCCTGTGTTATCAGGCTAGCTACTATTTGATTTGGAAGAGCAAACTAGAGAAAATAAGCATTGAGATAATATACTTTCATCCTAATCTCATCTACTGATTTTCACCTGAAGAGATTTTTAGACCGTGAAGATTGAGCGACCAAAATATATTTGAATCCATTTTTTGGGCTGGAAGATAATATTTATGCAGTCCATCGAAAAATAAAAATAAAAAAGTATTATGAAGTCAAATGCTCTTGGATGGGCAGTTGAACAGGGAGATAAATCTGTTTTTTTTCTCCTTTATATTAATGTGGTCGTTAGATGTATTTAGATGTTAAGATTAGTTTAAATGTATTTATGGGAAGTTGAAAAAGGTTATCGATCTCTCGTGTAAAGAGGTTTTGAATTGAAAAAGGTTATGAGTCTCACGTATAAAAAGGTTTTGAGTTGGATGTTTGGATGTTAGACTCAGCTTAAATTTAGAGTGTTATTTAGACTCAATTTAGTGATTTGAGAGTTGAATGTTTGTAGCTGATAAAATATTGCTATTTTGAAACATTGGACTTACGGAACAACACTCTTACTGGAGAGCTGCCAGAGTCATTGATGAAACGCGTTGTTTTGAAGGTTTTAGATGTTGGAGAAAACAAATTGACTGGGAGAATACCAACATGGATAGGGACAAGCCTATCGAGTTTAGTACTTCTTTGTCTACCATCGAACTTGTTCAGTGGTAGATAAGGGTGCAAATCAGTCGGTCCAGTCCGGTCTAGTTCGATGATGAACCGAACATTTTTGATCCATCATTTTTCTGGACTGGACCGGACCGAACACCCATAGGGACAGGAATGGTCTGGTCAAGTCGGTCCGGCCTAATTATTTTTTATTTATTTTTTTAAAAAATCAATTAATAAAAAAATTTATTTAAAATATTAAATTAAAATTAAGTGACTTATTAATGTGGATTATATAACTAACTCAATAAAAAAATATTTTATATGGTCAATGATAGTAAATTAAATGAAAATTACATTATTAATTTATATAATTACTATATAATTAGCTAATTGATATTATATATTAGTTAATTGATAGAATATTAACAAGTGTTAATAACATATTTAAAATTTTATATTATTAGTGGTGATAGGTTAGATAAAAATTAAATAATAAATTGTTCAATTATTATTTAAATAATATATATAAAATATATTTTTTATTTTTCATTCAGTCCAGTTTGGTCCAGGGTGGAAAAACCCTGGACCGGGACCGGACTGAAACTTTTCGGTCCTCTAAAACATGGATTGAGACTGACCAGTCTTAGTATCGGTCCAGTCCATTCCAGACCAAAATAGAGTCCGGTCGGTAATCCTGTCTGGACCGACCGTTTATCACCCCTTGTGGTAGAATTCCTTGTCAATTATTTCTTCTAAAATCTCTTCAGATCCTAGAGCTGCCTCACAATTTTATTACAGATACTTTACCACGATGCTTTGATAACTTCGAATCCATGGTTCAAAAACAAAGTCCAAATACTTCGTGTTCCTTTTTGTGATTTTTCTCTTCTTTCAAATACTTCATGTTTTTAAGATTAATTATTGTCTTTTGTAATTGTAGCTGGGTTTTGTCATACTATTTACTTCTGCCTCTACTTTTCTTCCCTCAAACAAGATATATATAGATAGAATAAAAGGAGTAGCTAATACAAAGCTAATACAGAGTATAAGAGAAATCTATGGGGGATCAAATCTGGTGTGTGATATCCCGTATTTATGTATATTTTGACTAAGTAAATTATTACATTTATTAAGATTATGAGCTTTCTTATTTTAAATTTTAGATGATTTACGTTATATTATTCTAAGATTTTTAATTGTTAATTTAATGTGTTTTCTTGTTATTAATTATAGTTCATTATTTAAATTGCTCTTTATTCTAAATTAGTTATTATTGGATTTAATTATTTTATTTTCATTTAAGCACTACGTTTAAATTATTTTATTTAACTTGCTGTTTTGAAATATTTTTCGTTGGATTATTTTTGTGACCCAAGATGTGAGGATTGGACCTCATTTCTTTCCATCACTTTTTCCTTTTCCCCTTTTCTTTTCTTCTCCTTTTCTTTTTCCCCCCATTTCTTTTTCTCCCCTCTCTCTCTTCTCTCCCGCGCGCTAGACCTCCCTTTTTCCGTCCGTGCGTTGTTCTCCACCTTGCGCCGCCGTGCGCCGCATGGTCCATCACTGCCCCTACCGTTTGCTTCCCTTCCGGCCGGCGACCTCACCCTCCAATTTCTAGCCCCTCTCGTTCCGCCATTCTCCTCCACACACGGCATCAAGCCGCAACCTTCTTTGTGTTCCCGCACTGCCGTCGCGCCACCTCCGGTCACCATTTCTTCACCACATCTTCCATGACCTCCTAGCAACCTAACCCACCCAACCCAACCCCAGCTCCGATCCGCCATCGGTGAAGCCCCACCATCAACATTTCCGTTTTGAACATTTTGGCTTTCAACCGCCCTCTACGCCGCCATCCACGACCAACTTCTACCACCATTAGCTTCACCGACATCCCTAAGCCATTCCCTAGTAATCTCGAGTCTTGGTTTGTTCCTGTTCAAAAGTGAGTTTTTGAGACCCACGGCCATAGTGCATTTTGCACTATTCTGTTGTTGTGACGCTACATTTTGCACCTCCGTGATCATTCAAAAATTATAATAAAGTGCTGTAAGTATTTTTCCAAAGAACTTTCGTGATTTAAATGTATTTTTGCATTAACTCATTTTATTGTGAATTGGTTGGTTGTGCCGGACTGAGTCTGAGGAGTAAGGGGGTCGGTTGGATTGGATGATGGAATTGATTGTGTGAGATTTGTTGTCTGTTTCAGGTTTAAATATTGGTGTTTTGAGTATGACGTTGGTTATGGTGGATATTGATGATTTTAGAAAGTGATGATATATTTTGCGATTATGAGGGTTTTAAGTTTTTAGGAATTAAAATAGATTATTTTAGAAGGTTAGGCTTAAATATCGAAATACGTGATTGATTGGAAACTTACAGAAATTACGTGATTATTTTTATAGGTGATGATTTATAGTCGACTCGACATTTTTGAGGAAAATTCTGAAAAGCTAAGAATTCCAGGTAAGCAGGGTTCCTATGTTAGACTTTGCATAAAAAGAAAATAAAACGAGGTTGATTTTGAAAATACGCATGCTTGTTTTGAAAAGAAATATGAAAACAACCTCAGATATATGTTCTGCATATGCATGAAATTCTGTATAAGAATAAGGTATTTTTTCTTGCATGACTGGTGTAGACATTAGCTTATTTTTGACATTCTGTTATTGAACTAAAAAAATGAGCGAATATGAGAATTTGATAAATTTTGCATGTGACGTGAAGATATTCTGAATCTATTTTTGAAAAATGTGAAATGATCTGAATTTGTTAAGTACTCTGTCGTGGAATGATTTGGCATCTGAAAAACCTTTGGCATAACGTTCTGATTCTGTTCTGACTCTGATTCTGATTTTGTTCTGTCTCTGATTCTGATTCTGTTTTGCTCTGATATGTGGCCTAGTCACGGGATATAATAGTGATCTCTGGCCATGTCATGGGATACAATAGTGAACTCTGGCCCTGTCACGAGATACAATAATGACCTCTGGCCCTGTTATGGGATACAATAGTGACCTCTGGCCCTGTCACAAGATATAAAAGTGACCTCAGACCCTACCATGAGATATAATAGTGATTTTCTGTTCTGAGTGCAATCACTTTGATATTCATGGTGATTTATGTTCTGCTTGGCTTTCTGTAGAATGCACAATCCTACCACGGGTGTTAAACATGAAATTCTGTTCTGATATGATGTTTTAGTTATGCTGTGCCAAGGAAATTTTGAATAAGAATATTTTTGAACTTTCGCTCTGATATTTTTGATAACATGTTCTGACTCTACATTCTGAAAATAAAAAGTGTTTTGTTCCGCATTCTGAAATCTGTAAATGCTTATGTTTGCATACTAGTATATGTTCTCTGCTTACTGAGTTGTTGATAACTCACCCCCTTTGTCTTCACAATATTTTCAGATGATTTTAGATTTTTCAGCTGAGGATCAAGACTATGAAGTATTGGGTGAGACGACTTAAGAATAGTAGATTAAGAATATAAAGTTTTCGATGAGTATTGGTGATTTTTGTTAATTATATTGTTAAAATGTGAGTTTAAGTGACATGTAGAGAAGTTTATATTTTTTTCTGGTTATTGTATTGAGGATTTGACATATGAGTTTGTGTGGTTAATTAAATTTAAAGTGTTTACGTTTGATTTGGAGCTTTTGGAAGTGTATTAATAATGTTGGAGTTGATTATCAGGTAATATGAATTGAGCTTTGAGCGTCAGAGTTTCTTTGATAGCCATCAAAGCTGCTTGTGCTTCACCATCAAGAGGGGTAGATGTTTGATGTTTTTTGCCCATGACTTAAGGATTTATCCTCTAGAGTTGCTACACATGCCTACAATAATGGTGAAGTTTTTCAAGATAGCTGGCATCACCTTTATGAAAACCAATGGGGGGGGTCTTTGATTTTTGTTGCCAAGCTATGGTGTGTACTTTGGAAAGGCGATTGGCCAAATTTGAAATATCTACAGCGGAATGGATGGTTTGTCTTAAGTTGGCTTTGTTTTGGAACATCCAAGTTTGATCCATAGCTATGGAGGCAAATATTTGGAATGGATGGAATTGGTCTGGAGAGAGGTTTAGAGTGGGATTGGGGAAGATGATGAGATTGATCCATTTTTGAATGGGCTATAATGAGAAAGTTTCTATGTTGATTGGCCATTTAGATTGGCACCAAATAACACAGATAAATGGTAGCTGAGGAAGGTATGCTCTAAGGTGTCAGGGATGGTATGACAAAGTGAGCCAGAGACTTCAGTTGTGGTTGGAAGGCAAAGGCGAGAGGCTGTAATGCTTTTTGTGGAAGGAAATTTCAGTTGATTTTTCAGAATAAGAGTTTGAGACAAGCTTGTAGGTAAAGTTATTTTCCACTTTTGCCTCTACTTAGTAAGTGCAGATGTTATTTTATTTTTTGTGGCAGAAGCTCTCGTGCTAACGTATACTGCTTGAATTTATGCTGTTGCATGTGCTGCGTCTGTTACGTGTTGAAGCCTAATTGAGTATTGGTATGCACTGTAATACGTACCGGGCCTAGTAGGGATGGGCTGCATCTTAATTTTGGATTACATCTTCGTCAAATGCATGCACTGGTGATATCATTTCTATTGTCTCCTCCTTTGTTAGATTTTTTTTTTTTGGTGATATCATGAGCAATCTTTCACTAACAACAACCTTGTTTTGACCTCTTTCGTAATTGGCTTTGTACGTAGTCGACCATCCCATGTAACAACAACTGTTATGCTGCATGCTTTTGGAATATGCTGGCAGGCATACATCGACCTTTCATTAGAACAGACAGATCATGATACTCCTTGTATTATTCATTAATGAGTTGCATATTGATTTCCTTCCGCTTCCGGTAGTATGAGCTAAAAGAATTTTTAAATTATTTATGATAATGATGATTAAGTCAGATCTTGGCCCCCATCAACCTTGAAATCGTTGAAAATGTTGTTTCGCCAGTAGAGAAACTGGATGGAGAATTTGTGCAGTATTACATGGGCAGATTTTAAAATGGCCCTTTTTCCTTCCTTTATCATATATATATATATATATATATATATATATATATAATATTAAGAAGAGTACGGTACTCCAATTTTATTGATTGCCTCCACTTGTGACGGAGGAAAATCGTAGTTACAATCCGACACCAAGGGATACATATAAATTATAAAAACCTTTATAACCATATTATCCAAATACATTTCTAAAATAAAGACAACTAACCTATAACTAAACAACCTATGGCAACCTGCAAGGAAAAACAAAACAAGAATAGTGAAGTTAATCAAACCAAAATAAAAATTACTAGGCACAAACCTTAGGAGACCCTCAAATAAGACAGACCCAATTTGTCCTTGCGAAGCATACCTCTTAACTGACTAGGCAGTGTATGATCTTCAGACCAGTCAAAGTTCAGGCCCTCAGCACCACACTTAGTTAGAAAATCAACCACAATATTTATTTTTCAAAAAATTTGATTCACAGTATAATCCAGACAATTTAAATATATATGATTCACATTTCCTTCTCAAAATATATATCTATTTATATATAAAGTGCGAATGAGGTGTGAACAGTGTTTTCGTCTAACAATTTTTCTTCTCATTTTGCCCCCATTTCTAATTCCAAATTTCTGTTCTGCCTGGCTGTATTTCCTCTCCCCCATCCGACAGCCCCTCTCCCCTTGCGTTTCTCTCGGCTCCTCCCAGCCACAGCAGCCCGCCGTCGCTCGTCGCTAGCCACCAGCGCACGAGCTTCCCTTTCCACCGGCGACCACCTCTCATGGACCCAGCCACCATGAGTCTCTCTCTCCCCCACCCGAAATAGCTTCCCTCTCTCACAGATTCGCCCTCCTCAACCCCGCACCGCCGTGCGCCACCAGCGACGTCACCGGCCACCACGAAAGCTCCCCCTCACGTCGGCGAGCACCATCCCACCGAACCCAGCCCCTCACGGCAGTCCCTCTTCCCCCACGCGAGCCCCTCTCTCCTCTCAGGTTCCTCACTTCGCACGGCTGTGGCGCCGTCGTCGTCAGCCTCCAGCTGCACCGAGCACCACCACGGGTCTCCCCTGACCTCCCCCTTCCTCCTCACCTTGACCCGGAGCCTGTATCTCCTCCCTAGGCCACACACGAAACCCACAGGTTTCTCCCCCTAGCGCCATCGTCAGCCATTCCCACGACCACCTCACCACCACCAGAAGCTCCTCCTCCCACCGACAACTTTCCCTAACCACCCCCATGCCCAGCCGAGCCACCTAGTTCCCCCATGCTCTCTCACTCTCTCACGGGTGTTTCTCCACCTCACGGCCCAATACACAATACACAATCCAACGCCTCCTTTACCCAATACACAAAAGCAAGTGAATTTTAGAATGTTTTTTTTTTTTAATTTACCAACTTTTCAATAAAATGGGTCAAATAAATATAAATAAAAAAAGCAATTTTGTATTTAATTATATCTTGATCTGCTTTAATAATTTGCAGACCAATAATAGATCAAATAAAGATAAATAATTTGTATAATGTTGAATAAACAGTATTTTCGTCTAACATATTTGTTTCCAATTTTGTCCCTTATTTTATGAGGAATTTACATTTTTTTTCTGTTCCTTTTATTTCTCCGATTATGGCTATATTGTCTTTTTACATTTTTGAATTTCTAACTTCTTTTGATGGATTGAAACCTTTTGGAGATCTACAGTGTTTTCCTCCCCTATTTTCTTTCCAATTTTGTCCTTGATTTCCAATAAGGAAGTATATACTGTAGAGAAAAACCCAATAAATGATAAGAACCCATTAATCTTTACCACTAAACCATGCTGACGAAAATCTACTCCCTCCATAAAGAAAACCCACAGACAAGTTTCAAAATTTTAAATTGAACCAAAAAAAAAAACACAACCCAGAAACAAACAGATATACACTCCATATTAGCGAAGAAAAATAACCCAGAGGAAAGAAGAACAAATTTCACATTCAATCGAGAAACCCACCAATTTCACAAACAAGAGTGCGTCACAACACTCCAGATTTACGAAGAAATTAAAAAAAAATGCTACATTTCCGAAGGTTTTTACGAAATAGTAGAAATTAAAAAAAATCCCAGAAGAGTCTATGCGTGACGATGGTGAGGATGACGACGCATACCGAGTTGGTCTCCGTTAGCATGAGAAGAGGAGAACCCAACACCGTCCACTCCTCTTCGGACTCCCAACGCCATTAGCAACCAAACGAAGCCAACAAAACAAAGAGAAAAACAACGGGCTTTAGGAATGTGTGAACAGTACATATGGAGGCAAAGTATCTCCACAAGATAATAAAACGAGAATGATCACCCTGGTCACAGCTTTTTGGAGGGTGTTTTTGTATGGAAGTGAAAAGGTTGGATAGAAGCTGGCTGACCATGTCGGCGGAAGAAGAGGAGAGAGAGAAGTAGGTGGGTTGGGGGTAAAGGAAAAGATGGAGTATTTTGGACTTTTGTTCTTCACATGTGAAAAAGAGAGAACTTGGCACATGTGGGTTGGGGGGAAAGGAAAAAATGTAAAAATAATATATAGAAAAATAAATGAGAAAGAAATAGATAAGGAAAAAAAATACTAGCTAAATTTTAAAATCAAATTTTTTATTCTTGATCTAAAATTAAAATTTTTTATTATAAAATAAAATGATGAGTTTTAATAAATATTTCTTAGGAGAATAGAGTCATCTAAATAATGAGAGTTCTTAACATAAAATGAATTAATGAATAATAGATAATATTCTTAAAATAATAAAATCATTTAAATAAATTAATTTTTTAAAACTAAATTATTTTCGGAACTCCAAAATATAAAAAGATTTACTTGAAAAATTAGTCTTTGTTCAATAACACTATAAAACCTCATTTAAAATGATTTTGGTAAAATATTTAGAAGATTTTAGAATACTTGACTCAATTTAAAAATCATCAGCTAGATTTAAAATAAAGATATTAGATTTAAATTATTTTTTTAAAGAAATATTATTTATCATTTCCACACCATACATCAATATGTGATTTCTTATTTTTTTTTTTGATGTGTAAACACACATATTTAAAAATCAATATATATATGTTTAAATTGAATGGTAAAAATGAGAAATTACATGTTACCGAATAGTATAGAAGATGAGGAGTTGAATTTTTTTTTTCTATAATTCATTTAAGTAATTTCTTTGTTTAGAAATTAAAAAATTATATAAAATTAAACTAGACACACGTACAGGCACGTTGTCCTTTCTTAGTATATATATATATATATATATATATATATATATATAACTGTATTTTTAGAATGGGTTATTGTGTTGAAGGCCAAGGGGCACATGATCAGAGGGGACCAGTTCAGTTCAAGTCACTCTCTATCTCTGGTTTTTGTCACAAAAGCTTTGTTCTGTGTTCATTTCTTTCTCCGACAACTCCGGGACCAGTGTCTGCAATATTATTTCTTTATTTTTATTAACCTTAATTCAATTGTGTATGAAAGTAAGGACATGATAACTCTCTCTAACATTTATAAGCTTGTGGAAGTTCGAACCGAACACAACCAACATCTGATCTCTCGGGATCAGAATCTTTTTTTTTTCTTTTTTTTTAAAAATAAAATTATTATACATGTAGAGTAGTCTCTTATTCATTACCTTAGTTCGTGATATGTTTTATTCTAAAACAGAAGAATTTAATTTCGAATATAATATAGAAAAATTCCTATATTTTGTTCCTAAGAAAAAAAATATGTTACAAAAGTTTAATTATTAAGTAGGTCTAATTATATCTGGACTCTCCACCTCTGGATCCTTCAGACTCCAATCCCCAAGCTCCATCTGCACCGATACATGTAGCACAGATGTCAGCTCCGCCGCACGTCCCTCTGAAAGACCACTAGTGATCCGAACTGTTCGATTCTAACTATTTGACTATGTTATTACTTTCCTTAACCGAGAATATAGGAAAAAAAGGATGTGAAGACCTTCGTCAACGACTCTGGATCAGAAGGTTTGTGGTGTTGCTTTCATGGATGCAAATCACAATCGCATTTGACAAATCTATCAGTTGGATTTTAAAACAGCTATTGCAGCAGTCCCCTAAGTTTGGGTCCAATTTATTGATCTCATCATCCGTTTTTATTTTGTTTTCTATTGTATGCACTGTATTTTCTGTGAAGAGATTTTTGTCAGGGTCCCTCACCCTCTCCTCTTACATTATCTTTTTTAATTCAATGCAAGTTTGATGAAAAAAAAAACCAGGGCATTCATCGGCAACTTACCAACTAATTAGTACAATCAAAATAATATCATATCATTGAGGTAGAGCCTTTGTGCTGAAGTCGCTAGGATGTAAGCATCATCATATTGGTGAAATCGTCCTTTCAAAATGGTCATACCCACTCCAAATTTGGCACAAAAATAACATGAAAATATGAGGACAAAAGAGAGCAAGCTAAGATAGCCTCATCCAATGGTCGAGAATGAATATAATACTAGGATTACTAGAGAAATAAAGTTTAAATTAATAAAACTGATTGTGCTCTGTTTATTTTCTATTTTAGAGCAGTTGGGAAAATTAATGCAACAAGCATGCATGAACCTGCTTCCAATGAACACTGATTTTCTTCTAAGTACTTTACTCCTATGAATTATATATAGGTTTATAAGAACTTAAAAGCACTACACTTGATCAATCTCTTCTTATTTTAATTTCTAAGGGTCATGCATGGAGCTGATCCTGTTTCTCATCTCATCTTCATAGTGAAGTTACAAGGAAAAAACAATGATATATTGAAAGGGAAAAAAAAAAAAAAAAACAGTGGGGTCAACTATTGATGCAACAGTACATTGATGGGGGGCTCACATTTCTGTTTCTTTTCTCTTTTCTCTTTTTCAATTATTAAAATCCCTTGTCTCTAAGCAAGACATTAGACAACCACACAATCAATTTCGTGGAGAAATAGGAGATGAAATTATTCATATCAAAGATATGTTACATAATACATGATATATATACAGTAGGAGGGGCCTTTGCTTGGTTTATCTATAAACCTTGTTCATTTTTCCCTTGCTTGTACTAGTGTTTATATTTGTTCTTGTTCTTCCTTCCTCGTATTCCTTACATACCTTAATAGGCCGACGTTCATGGAAGCTTCACATCCTCTTTCAATTGAAAGCTTTTCGTACAGTTGGTTGGTGAACCTGAAACCATCTCTAGATTTAAGCCTAGATAACTCCTTCAGATCCTCACTGGACGCCTCCGATGAAGCTTCTTTCATCGAGATGGACCCAACAATGACAGCCTCCAAGAGATTCTTCAGAAACTCTCAAGATTTCAAGTTTGACTTCCCTATTTCGCAGTCTCCTCTCGCTCTCGTTCATGCAGATGAACTCTTCTCCGATGGCTATCTTATGCCTCTTTTTGTGGACACCAGCTTGAAGATGGAGGCATATTGTGAGGCCAGCTCAGATCATTCCACTTCTGCTCTGCCATCCGCCTATTCCCTGCATGCACCAAAACTCCTTGTTCCTGCAGCTGAAAATAATCCTTACTGCTCTTCCCTTAGAAGGTCATGTCGAAGAATGTCAAAGCACATCTTTCAAAAGTACTTGGATTTTCTTAGGCCATTGCTTCGAAGACTCGGTGGAAACAAATCAAGAAGTTCTAAAGCTGAAGTTGTTGGTAAGAGAGTTAAGAACTGGGCATACTCGTCCAGAACATCTCCTCGAATTAGTGTAGCTTATCCATCGGATCATCGGCGCAGATCTTGTGACTCTGAAAGTTCAATTTACGAGGCAGTTCTCCATTGCAAAAGATCCATAGGTATATATATATACATATATGTCTTCCTTTCATTCCATAATCATTCAGCAAACAT
Source organism: Juglans cinerea (assembly GCA_961763995.1). Lineage (NCBI taxonomy): Eukaryota > Viridiplantae > Streptophyta > Magnoliopsida > Fagales > Juglandaceae > Juglans > Juglans cinerea. The sequence continues at coordinate 824,578 of CAUIVZ010000011.1, read as the reverse complement.
TTTGGGGCACCATTTTAAAATCTTTCTAAACTTTTTCTTTTCAGGAAAATAAATGGTGGCTGTCGTACAAAACAAAGAAATGAAAACCACAAAAGGTATGAAGGGAAGATGAGGAAGTGGGAAGAAATTATGGGAGCAATTCAAGATACACATGGAAAGAGACCAGAAAATCATCGGCCACGTGTTCTTTGTCCCTTGCCACCATATTTTTGGGATGATAATGCAATGGTTTTGTCCTCCAAGCTGGGGTCGAGTAGAGAAGCTGTGTGATGGTCGGCAATGGAAATTCTGGCCTTGAGGTAGAGGAAGGCCGGTACGGTAGATGAGGCCGGGGGTGAGGGAGTGAAAGTTGAAACGTTACCATTTTGTACGTATTTTTAATTAATTATGGGATGTACGTACGTAGCTTACTACTGCAAATTAACCATTATTCCTGCCTGGTGTAATCGGAGTGGGAGGTTAATTTCTATTTGTTGTAAGTTTTATTTAATTATTTTTACTAATAACAAAATAATTTATACTTTATCTATATATTTCTTAATCTTGAAACTTGAAAGATTAACCCACTTTACCACTATTCAATGTATAATATTAGGAAAAATTTAATTGTAAGCGATTTTGCGCACTAATATCCGCACCCATTCAATATGACTGATCAGGAAATAGATTTTATTGAAAACGGTACTAATTTGAATTTAGAATATGAAGGCAACAACATTAGTACGCAGATTGGTACGCAAAATTGTTTGTACATAACAAAACTCATAATATTATTGTATCGTTGGTTTTTGTTTCCCCATAAGCTATACATTTTGACATGATCGATGCTTATTTCTACGCATCGGGCACCATGCTCTCTCTCTCTCTCTTCCTTGTGATGTAAGGAAAAGCTTGCCCATTTTGCAATGCAACAATAATGCATGCTAATAAAAGTTGGAAAAATTAGCTTCGTGATTATATTAAAATTGATTAATTAAAAGAAGTGGATGGAGTCATGCGAACAGCTGACCTACTCTTGGAAAAGAAGATAAAAGTACTATAATCTCAGCATTATTACTCTTTGTATAAAATGAAAAACTGAACTCTCGTCGTTCCAGAAAATCCCGAGCTAGTAGGTTCCATGTTTGTCAGAAAAATCATGCATGTATCTTATTAATTACATTTTCCTCTGTTTTTTTTTTTTTTTTTTTAACTAAAAGATCGAATCATGTGACTTTTTCCCCTCCTTTTAAAAAATGGCTCTCCAAATTAAGTTGAACTAGGTCCCCCCTCCCCTCCCCCGTCCCTCAGAAAGATGTTTGATTCTTTGAATACATTGTCATGTTCAGCGACAGCTATCGTGTTTATATATTGGCGTCATTCTAAGTAACTGCTAGTGCTAGCTAGTCTGGCACTACAAATTCCAATCTCATCATATATATCATTGTACTACAATCATCGTTGTTATGTGCTCGATCTACTAGTATAAATAATGTTGTAGATTACTAGTATAAATAATGTTATATCTACAACATTATTTATACTTCACCGATCTATAATTAATGACTAAATTAATTATGTTAGTTTGGATATTTATGTTAGTTTGCTGCTTTTTTTCTGATGTACAGTATATTGTTTAGTTAGTTTGGATGTTGGGTTTGGTTTTCTAGTTAGTTTTGAATATGTAACCCCCAGGTGTCAAGATGTAGCCACGGTTTTCCTCCGCCATAAGCGAGGGCTATCAATAAAATTAGGCTACTGTCCTCTTCTTACAAAAAAAAAAAAAAAAAAAGAAAAGACTAAATTAATGCCTTTTGAAGTTTGAGATCATCACAGATATATAATATTGTCATACTCTTACCCCAAAAGATCATAGGCAACGACATCCCCAATGTAAAAACTTTCTATAATTCAAATACATAATAGCAAGCTAATTTCCCCAGAATTTACTGCATTGTTAACATAATTTTACTGTAGAATGGTGACATATCCTTCTTGCAATAGTATGGTGGTGTCATTTTCTAGTAGCCCTTTTTACAAGATAAACAGAACTTTTAGGACCATTCTGTTTTGATAAGGGTGGATAGGATAGCCATAGATGTTCTGCTCTGGGTTCCCTTAGTCATGGGGTCCAGTATGTGACAGGACTTGCCCTTCTAAACATGCATGTTGATGTTCTTTATAATCTTGAATTTTCATTGCAATTCGTTCCCATGAAACCTAAATTCAAGTTTAGGTGGTCCAATTTTATCCAAGTGGGACTGGGAAAGAGAAGTGGCTGAGAGTAAGAAGTTTGTCACATGTGACCAGGCTGCATGCAGGATAGGGAGACATGGAAAAAAAAGTGTTGAAGATATGCCAAAGTTTGAAAACACTGCTTTTGCATTTCCTTCTACATCTTTTTTTGTCTTACCTGTTGGATTTTCTGCTTCAGTCCGAAGGAAGCACAACCAATTAGCCTTGTTGGAGGGGACCATAGTACCTCAAAATGCTACTTGTCGCTGCTATGGAACCTTGAGTCACTTTAGCTTGTAACAAGACCATAGCCAAGTGATAACTCTGCCTGTCCTCGTTACATTGCAAAAACTTGCAAGTAGAAGATGTGTGTGTTTCCAAGATAAGTCCTTCAAATGTTGACATGCGAATCAGTGTGGAAAGACATTCTTGCGGTCCCCTTTCATCTTGAATGCACAACAAACATAAAAATTCGACATGGTTTTTGTCACATTGAGAAGGTCTGCCATGGCCAGTGATATATATACTTTTACAGATGTATAACACCACAAAACCATATAAGAAAACGCCACACAACTTTTTCACACTATACTAAGCAGGATCAAAACTCATTTACATCGTATATGAGGTAGACCCCCTCTTTCCACTGCCATCAAACCTGTCACCTCCTTAGGGGACACTCCTCCGATCTATGTAGACCCTCGAAAGCAAGAGATATAACCGTTTCATTCTTACTGTTGTAAATGACATGGTGTTCCTGACGTACTTGAGTTGTAACATTTGAATTTCTCTTATTATCCAACACAAAATGACTAGATTTTTGTTGTCTTACTTATACATATGGAAGCAACCCATTCCACCGCAGAGAGAGATCGAGCCACAGATAATAATGGGTCTAAAATAAGAACATGTGGCACAAAAATGAAAGAATCAAACTATGTGCTATACATATGCACCAAGAATCTCAGTTTCCATATATCAACTGCTATATATGTCCTTTTTATCCTTAGGAAGTCTAAGTGCATGTCACATAGATTGATCTTGGAAGAAAAAATGAATTAATAAACTGATTATGACGAAGATGTTGAGTTAACCTCCCTGTCAAGAGAGTTCAGAAGGATTCTTTAGAACAACCTGTAGACAGGTTGACCCGAACAGACCAGGGGACCACAACCTTGTTACATGCCCTATGTCGAAAACAATCCTGCCTAAGACCTTTCTTTCAAGTTCAAGGACAATGAATGGTACATATGACTTTTGTGCAGACCTTATGTTGCACTCAATATTCATTGCACTAGAACAGGGTCCATATCACAGTTGCTTAGCTTCTGCCATGAAATCTTTTCTCATGGCAGCCTTGTAACATCTTTAGCATTAGAAACTCGTACTAGAATCAGGCAATTTGGGTTTTTTTAAAATCCAACATTTGTTTTGCACTCGCAGGCTCTTAAGGATGGAAATTTGCTTCAGGTCATTGGGGTTTGTGTCGAATTTGGGTCATAAAATTAACAATCAACTAATCAGACCTGAATAACTAAATGTATGTGTTAGGTTCAGGTCATTCAAATTCGTGTTAGGTTGTATACAGATCGTAGCACTGAAAATGACATGATTTTGCCTCCTAAACTACCAAAAGTTTTCTAATAGGCATCTATCTAGTGTATTGTCCGAGTTAGTTCCCACCCCATCATGGTTTAGAATGAAGTGTGCGATCAGTATGCTTAAATCTAACGTTTGCAGTGATAAATCCCAGCAACTGAAATTGTTTTCGTGAACCAATTGAAAAGGCAAACGTAATAGACACTTCATTTCATTTACATACTCTGGTTAAAGATTAAAGCTCCCCATATGAGCAAGCAAGATTCCTTACTAGCATACGAAAGTTAGTTCAAATAGAACTACTCAGAAGCCATCGTTCTTCAATTCTTTTGAGCTATAATGGAACATTGTTGCACAAGAAATACACTAATAGTGTATTCCCAGCAAACCTTCTCCTACAATTTACAACTCAGCTTCTGTTTGAGCATTACTCTCTTCTTAACTACTAAATATCACTCTGTTACATGCTCCCTGGAACTGCCAAAACCCTTGCTTTTGTTCCTCCCATGTATCAGTAGCGAACGACTCATTGAATAATGTCACAAACCTCTTAACGTTTAAGGCCTTTGAATCACGGGCCTAATAGTGGAACTAGCTTAAGATTCTCTACGTTGAGAGCTTGAAGATTTTAGAGAGGCTTCTAAATCGTTGCTATCTGAGCCTGAAAATTTTAAGAAATTCTCTACCTCTCTGGAATCTGAGCTACTATGTCTTAGATGGAACCACTTTCTCATTGTTTTTGGCCTTTTGTCACTGATCGCAATGGCAATGTCATTAGGGAAAAGGTCTCGTAGAACAAAGGCATGCAAAATGGTTGTTATAAGCAGGCCCGTCACTGTAAGCGTAGCAGCGGAAGAGAGAGTGACAGATAGAGCTTGGGTCAAGATACTTTTGACTTCATTTGAGTACCTGATGGTTGCAATGGCAGCACCAGTCATTGGGAAAGTGTAGGCCCACCATGCTATTGAGAACCTGTGGATTCAAATAAAATAGAATATCAGAAGGTCTAAAAAAATCAGGTGCACCAATATTACTATCTCAGGTGACAAATACAAGTCAACAACATCATACTTGAACCCTCTGAAGAAATTGAGCCGAACTGCCTGCAAAAGCACAGAAATATCAAATAGTTCAGAAAATCCATCATGACAAAACAAGTAACAACCCCAAAGCAACATGGTTTAGAATCAAGTATTCCATGATCATCAGTGTTCTGTATTAGAGGGCCATCTTTCTTGCTTGGCTTTATGCTTTGTTAATGTTTTACCAGTCTTCTTCCTCATTGTTCTGCTACCCCCTTAGACCTGATCTATATTCTTCTTTCTATGGAAAAAAAAAGAAAAAAAAAAACTATAAAAGATGGCATGCTCAGTCGTACGTGCATGGCAGGGACTTGAAGTGAAAATTTATACTCATTTGCATTAGCGAGGACAGATACTTACCAGTGAGAAATAAAGGAACAGGGAGATGAAGTAAGCAATCCGTGAACCATAATCAAAGGTGCCTTGAATCTTTGCCCATGCCATTGAAGCAACGCTTGGTGCTGCCACAAACAGAAAGAATACCGGATGAAGCTCTTTTGGGAGTGTTTCATTTGTTGGAAGTCTCTGGTAGAGAGTTACAAATAGGACCGTGTAGTGAGCCAAACCAATGGCAAAGAAGAAGATAGGACCTTCTTTTAGCCCCATTGATGCACCCAGTAATGCACCAACAAAATTTCCAACTACAGAAAGATGGTTTGAAGGATTTGCGACCTTAGATAGCCTCCTTTGGCCTCCTGACATCCACTGTCCATAGATCTTAAGCTCAAGACAGAATATTGGTGCCATGAGAACATACCAAAGAGCTGAAGGCAGGTTGTTAGCAACTAGAGGTGGCACTCCAAGAGCTAAGAACAATAGGGATATCCATGGGGCAAAGAAGAAGTTGATACGGATAGGGTGGTAGTACTCACGCCGAACTGCTTCAAAGTAGAGAATTACTTTTAAAAGGTAGATGGAAGTAACAGTGGCTATAAGAGCAATAGAAATGCACCATAAAACGAGATTTACTGTCAGGCTTATGTGAAGAAATTTTGTGGAGGAAGAGGTGGCCAGGGCTTTCCACATAATTGCCTGGCTGCTAACACCAAGACAGATACCAAATGAAGAGATAGGATAACGTAGAAGAAATGGCCATATCTTGTCATGAGGAAGCACCATTTCCTCTGAAGCCTGTTAAAAAGAACTGATACTATGATGAAGAAGCACGGAGCACAATTATATACAATATCTGACTATGTGAAATATATAGGTTGCATAGTGACCACAATTATAGTAGCATCTAAGGTTAATTTGTTATTCTTTATGCACACGACAGTCCCTTAATCATTAGGCAATGGAAGACAGCAGTATAACTTGATTACGCTAGCTGCAACTGACCAAGAGAATTTCCTCATAATTAATCATGTTATAGGGATATAACTTTCAGATTTCTTAGTTGCACCAGCACTGTCCATGCATGGTTAAGCAAACAAGAAACTAGGTAAAACACTGGCAGGAGCAGTAGCACATGATTGGTTTGTTAGATAGACACACATTTTTTTGATAATTCATGAGGTAGCTGGCCTTGTTCAATATAAAATCAAACCTGTAATCTTCATAAAACAAACCTCTTATCAGAATCAAAATTCATTTTAGGAGGATAGCCTGACATCATGAGCCATGTTGTTCCCAGATTTGGCCACCCCAAAATGTTGAGAGAATATATATAACAAGAATTAAAATGTGACTAAATTTTTGTTGGAAGAGAAAAACTGATATTCTATTCTAAAGGGAAGAGACGAGAGACTATTTCTGAAATTTCTCTAAGTGAATTACTTCTCAAGATGCTTACTTTGTGCCAATGCATACATGGGTATTTATAGGCTTGTAGATTCACCTAGCATTTACTCTAATACATGAACTTTCCTAGTACACGAATACCCAAGTACATGAATACTCCAAATACATGAATCTCCAAATACATGAATTACTTCTTCCAAGATGAACCTGGACTCTAGTTCATGAATCTACTAAAAGACAACTTTATTTAAGTTTATTATTCAACACCCACCTTTAAACTTAATTATTGGTAACTCCGAGTAACATCCGCAACTTGTTAAAAGTATCATACTTGAGAGGCTTCGTAAAAATATCTGCAACTTGATCATGAGTCTTCACAAATTTGACTTGTACTTCATTCTTGACAATGCATTCTCAAAGAAAATGAAATCTTGTATCAATATGCTTGCTTCTATCATGAAAGACCGGATTTTTTGCCAATGCAAGTGCCGACTTGTTATCAACAAAAATCTCTATGGCTTCCTCCATAAAATATACCGATGTTTTTCTACTGAAGTCATCAATAAAGAGGAGGAAGTATCGATTTTTACCAAATGAAGAAGGCTTGATCGGCTCACTTGCTCTTGTAAATGATTCTTTTGGAAAGCTCTTCCGGAATTGTTTGCCAACAAGACACCCTTCGCAAAGTTGATTAGATTGATCAATAGGCGGCAAGCCTTTCACCATCTCCTTTTGAGCCAACAACTTCAATCCACCAAAATTTACATGCCCAAGCCTCAAATGCCAAAGCCAAGACGTATCTTTCACACAAGCTTTGAGGCACTTAGCCACATCAATTTGAATATCAAGCAAAAACATCTTGTTGCTTGTCATGGACACTTTAGCAATCAAATTCTTCTTGTCATCTCTTAGAAAAAGATTACCATTTTTCATTTCAATCTCATAGTCATTTTCCAAGAGTTGCGCCAAACTCAAAATGTTGCTTTTCATACTTGGAACATAATAAACATTTGACATAAATTGATGGCTCCCATTTTTTAACCGAATTAGAATCATACATTTCCCTTTGATGGGAACTTTTGACAAATCTCCAAAAGTGACATTCTCGCTCACCGATTCGTCAAGCTTCACGAACTTGCTTTTGTCTCCGCACATATGATTGCTTGTAGCATTATCAAGATACCACAAATTCGATTTGCTAGTTTTTTCTCCTTTATAGGCTAGTAGCAAAGTGGGCTCCGCTTCCTCATTTTCAACGTGATTCGCCCTCTCTTCAGCATTGTTAGGAGAACTCCAGCATTCCGAAGCATAGTGGCCATACTTTTGACAATTGTAGCATTTGATTTTGGACTTATCATATTGTCTCACATTCTGCCTTGAGTAATTTCCTCTTCCACGACCTGTTGAAGATTGACCTCTCTCTTCATGGTTGGCGTTTTGATAGCTTTGTCCGCCTCTTCCTCGTCCTCGTCCTCTTCTTCCTCTTCCTTGTCCATGTCCGCGTCCTCTTCCTCGTTGACTTCTATCATGTTCTCCTTCCTTCTCTTTTACATATAGCTTTGTGGCAAGAACCTGCTCAATAGGTTATTCCTTCTTCTTCTTGAGTCTCTCTTCATGGGCTTGGAGAGATCCCATGAGTTGATCAACCGTCATCGTCTCCAAGTCTTTTGACTCTTCGATAGCCACCACAATATAATCGAACTTTGAATGCAACGAGCAAAGAATCTTCTCAACCACCCGGACATCCTCTAGCTTTTCTCCATATCTCCTCATTTGATTCACAATGGCCAACAATTTTGAAAAATAATCTGCAATCATCTCAGATTCTTGCATACGAAGGACTTCGAACTCACCTCGTAGCATTTGAAGCCGCACCTTCTTCACTTTATCAACTCCTTGATAGGAGTTTTGTAAGATCTCCCATGCTTGCTTGGAAGTTGTGGCATTGGCCACTTTCTCGAACATTGCTTCATCCAAACATTGATGGATAAGCGTGAGAGCTTGTTGGTCCTTCTTCCGTAACTTTTGCAGAGCCTCATTTTGATTAGGACCCAACGAAGCTTCATCTCTAGGCTCTTCATAGCCTTTCTCTACGATCTCCCATGCATCTTGAGATCCAAGCAAAGCCCTCATTCGAACGCACCAATTTTCATAATTCTCCTTTGTCAAATGCAGAAATTGAAACGGAAACGTCGAGTTGGCCATCTTCAGGATCTAGAAAAGACTTGCTCTGATACCAGTTTGTTGGAAGAGAAAAACTGATATTCTTTTCTAGAGGGAAGAGAGGAGAGACTATTTATAAAATTTCTCTAAGTGAATTACTTCTCAAGTGGCTTACTTTGTGCCAATGCATACATGGGTATTTATAGGCTTGTAGATTCACCTAGCATTTACTCTAATACATGAACTTCCCTAGTACACCAATACCCAAGTACATGAATACCCCAAATACATGAATCTCCAAATACATGAATTACTTCTTCCAAGATGAACCTAGACTCTAGTTCATAGAATCTACTAAAAGACAACTTTATTTAAGTTTATTATTCAACAATTTTGGGGAAGGAAAACACATACCTTCAGGGTTTCCAGCTCTGGCCCTTCCAAGGCATCGAAGTAGCGGTCCACAGGTAAATTTCTTTCAACTTCTCTACTCTGCACTGTATCATCCTCGGGTCTAGAATCTAGTGTTGGCTTTCCACGCAGTAGTGTGATCTGCCTTTCAAGTCTCCCAGACCATGTTTTGAAAGAATCATATCTCTTGTCCTTCAACCTTCTAATATTTTGGTGATAGGCAAATTGTCCATCATTGATTGACTTATCATATGCAGCGCCTCTTAGCATTGGTTGAAAATGATGTTTTGGCGGTTTTAGTGGTTCAGTCTTGGATACACGAGAATCATGATCTGGAATCCCACGCTTAAAAATGGTTTCGCCACTGAAGATAACTCTTCTTGGAGTCTGTAAGTGAACTCCCACTGGAGATGAAGGCATGCTGATAGAAATAGACTCCACCCTTTTATGATGGTAGATGGGTTCAGTTTCATCGCCCTGGTTAATCAAAATTAGTTATTTCAGTTCCCTGGTAATATGCAAAATACAAATATAAAACTTCATGACATGTAGGTGTTTATTAAATATTTTCAGGCATGCATTCTAGTCCTGTGGAAATTGTCCGACAACTTACAGTGGCAGATGAACTGAGAGATTGAGATTCAGTTGACTGATCATTGATATTGATCAAGCTTGCCGAGCTAGCGTCATCAAAGCCGGCCACTTCATTTGATGATATATACTTGATGAGAGATGGAACTTCAAAGGAATTCTCCTGTGCAGAACCCTGATGTACGTCGTTTTCCATAATACAACAAAACCTGATCGAGGAAAAGTACTGCAAAAATATAAAAAATTATAGATAATTAACTGATCATGTAGCTCATCATCATGTGGCGCTTGAACAAGAATTAATATCATTATCCTTCTTGTCACTAATTACTATCACAGGCCAATTGATTTACAATTGCTAGCTTCAACCAGAAGTACTACTGTAGATGCTGGGGACGTCGTTGAAGGGAGTTAACGAGAATGAAGGAATTGATCAAGTAGCATCTAATAAAAAACTAATAAAATTCAACTTAACTAATTAAGTAATTTGATAATTAAATTAATCAGATGATCAGTTATCACATATATAATAATATTTAACGTGTCGGCTGTGATATATCATGAGTGGAACGAGCAAAACAAAATAACTTTTATTGCAATCGGTTCATGTTAATCTATCCACTTTTCAATCATTTACTTTTTCACCCTGCTGATGATCATGATCTATATATGGCCAAGAATCATAATAAAAGATGGATAGGGTTAATTAATTTGCGGTTGACTAAAAAATTTAAATATGATATATATATATATATATATTAGTAAATCTTAATTTTGACTGTCATGATCCATACATCATTCTCTGATGTTCATGAAATACTATATCATTTTAGTATTTATGGACAAAAATGATAATAAAAGATGCATGTAATGGGTTCAAGGATGGACTAAAAGACTGAAAAATATTATTCATAAGCTTTTTTAATTATCATTTTCACATCGATCATATGAGTGGCAGTAAATAGAATATTAAATTTATCAAAATGAAGGAGATAATAAAAAAGGATAATATTTATTAAAAGGCTTTGGGATACCATTCCTCTAAGAAATTAAATTTATCAAATTGCAAGCATTGCTGCCTGCATGCATCCATGATTTCAGTCTCATCCTTCAAATTCTTATTAAATGAAGCAATCAACGACTGCTGAGTCACTGATCAGGTGACTGTCCAGCTAGGAATTAATGCCGAAAGAGGAATATTTCTGGAATAAAATATTAAGAATCCTAACCTCAAAGCTACTGCTATCGCAAAAACATCTACAAAAGCAGTACTTCTTGCTACTCAGGCGGCAGAAACTCCCAAGTCCGTTGCATTCAATTAGCAGCAAAGATACGGTCACGGCCTTTTCTCTTATCTGGAGTTAGCAGATGATCATGATCAGTCACAAGAGAAGTTAGAAGAAGAACATATTTAGGTGTAAAGAAATAAGGGAACTCGGAAAACAAATAAGTGCATGCAGCTACACAGATCTTCCACACTTATGATCGAAACAGCAAAATGTATATATATATATATATATATATATATATGAACGATGCTAGAGCTCCGGATCCCGCTGGGGCCATGTGCACAGAGGAAAGCGGGCGGCCATATATATATATATAATCTGAAAGCGGGCGGCCATGCGCACGTCAAAAGCAGCACTGATCTATGTTGGATAAGTGGGAGAGATAGAAAAATTAAACTATTCCTGCAGCCTCCTTGTCAGAATATGGAAAGTGAACAGATCGAAAGTCTCACGGAATGCAGTGTAACGGAAAGAGACATATGAAAAGTGACCATGACAGTGAGCTGCCACATGACAGCAATGGGGAAATGCATGGCACAAAAGACAAGCTGCACTGCAGCAGGCCACTCACAATGGCAATACAAACTATTCACGCACTACATGACAGAGGAATTGGTGCAAGAATAATTATTCTTATACTACCTTATTACTACGTATCTATTACTCTTTTTATATTTAATTTTTTTTATTTTACTTAATAATTAAAGAAGTGATTATTAGTAAACTTATATTTTTTTTTAATATTTTTTTAATTTTTTCTTAATTATTAAGGATGTTAAAAAAATACTTAAAAGAAAATGATAAAAAAAAAAAAAAACTTGAAATGCACTTAGTTAAAAGATGAGTAGTAATATGGAAGTAACTCTATCACTACCCATTGATACAATGTTCTACATACTTGTAACATTCATACAGGTGTACATGAATATTCTTTATAATTCTCTAGAGGATAAAACTAGCTAGCTTTCTCTTTATTTTCTGCAGTATATATATATAGACACACACACACATACACATTAGTCTTTTGTATGTCGGGTACCTTGAATGAGAATCAAGAAATCCTCTGCATTTCTTTTTCATTTCAACTTCTTGTTCCTCTTCTAACATGGTATCAGAGTAGGAATAGTTTCCTGCTATACTTTCTTAGTCTCCAATCAACCTTCAATCTATAAGCCATGACCTCATCTTCTTCCTCTTCTTCTTCTCTTACTGAAGATCCAAACAGCCCATTCTTCTTGTATCACAGTGACAATGCAAACACTGTCATTGTTTCACCACTCTAACTGGCTCCAACTATATTTCTTGGAGCAGATCTTTTCTACTCTCTATTTCAATAAACAACAAGTTAGGTTTCTTGGATGGAACCATTCCCATTCCTGACCTATCAAACCCCTCATATGTGTCATGGTTGCGATGCAACAACATCCTCCTTGCTTGAATTTTAAATTTTGTTTTCAAGGACATCACCTCTAATATGTTTTTCATGACCTCAACTAAACAGGTATGGGACAAACTCAAGGAGCGTTTTGCACAACCTGATGAAGCTAGGATATATCACCTTCAACACAAGCTTAGCGGCATTGTTCAAGGGCATCTTTGTAAGTGACTACTTCACACAGCTTAATGCCATTTGGGAAGAACTGCATTGCTATAGACCTTTCCCTTGTTGCTCTTGTGGTTTATGTACCTGTGATGCTTTAAAGAATGTTGGTGAAGTTTAACAAAGAGATTATGTGTTTAAGTTTTTGATGTGTTTAAATGATAGCTATGATGCTGGTAGAGGATAGATTATTTTGTTGAATCCCTTACCCTCTCTAGACAAAACTTTTTCATTGATTTTACAAAAGGAGAGTAAGAAGCAAGCAAGAAACATGGCCTTACCTACCACAGAACCCTTTGCCCTACTTGTTTATCAAACTCCCTCAAAGAAAAAGGAGGAAATAGATTTAGTTTGTAACCATTGTGGAAAGATAGGACACACAAAGGATAAATGTTACAAAATAATAGGGTTCCCACCCAATTTCAAATTTACCAAATCCAAGTTTGGAAATGGTTCTGGAATACTTGTTGCACCTTATTTTGCAAACCAGGTTGCTCTTGGTGGTTCTTGTGTGGTTCAGATTGCTGCTTCAGGTCATGAAACACCTGTTCCAAGTGCTTCTCAGTTCACCCTCTCTCAAGCACAAGCACAACACCTTATGGCTATTGTCAATGCTCAATTCCCTCAACTGAACTTGGGACAGACTAAACCACTGTTACCTACCCCTGCGCCTCCCTCACCGGCCATTTCTGAACCTAATCTTCCAACCACATCTTACTCAAACTTAGCAAGTAATCATCACTATTTCTCTAGTTTTAGCATACCTCATAACCTTTCTCTTTTCAATGTCAAAAATCATGACAAACTCACTTCATTTTCACATTAGCATGCTGATTTTCATAACACACCATGGATCATTGACGTGCTCTACATCATTCTTTACTAATTCTTCCTGCTGCATTCAAGCCTTTGTACAACTTCCTAATGGCACAAAAGCTCAAGTTACACACATAGGCATTGTTAAGTTCTCAGATTCTTTATGATGTCATATGTGTTCCCTCATTCACATTCAATCTCATCTCAGTCAGTAATTAACTCACTCAAAGACTAGATACATGTCTGTTTTTCCTAAATGATCTTTGATTCATTCAGATCCTCTCTTTATGGATGACGATTGGACTTGCTAAAGTTCATGCCAGTCTCTATTACCTACTGCATTCACCACCTGCCAGCACCAACATCCCATCTTCAAGTCTATCCAGTCCAACTCGAGTCAATCAAGCTGCTGTACATCAAGATTTCGACCTGTGGCACTTTAGATTAGGACATTTATCTACACAAAGAATGAATTTAATTCATTCCCATGTACCTAATGTAAAGTTCAAGAACCAATCTCATTGTATAGTTTTTCATTTAGCTAAACAAAAACATCTTTCCTTTCCTTCAAGTTTTTCCAGCAATTCATTTTCTTTTGATTTAATACATTATGATATATGGGACCCATACTCTCAAGCTTCCCTTCAAGGATTTCATTACTTTTTAACTATTGTTGATGACTATTCTAGAGTTACTTGGGTTTTTTTTAATGAAACTGAAATCAGACATAAGATCTCTCTTGCAATCTTCTTTTCATCTCATACAAACTCAATTTAATAGCAAGATTAAGAAAATCAGAACTGATAATGGACTTGAGTTTGATATGGCTGATTTTTACAAAACACATGGCATCATTCACCAAAAATCATGTGTGTATACCCCTCAACAAAATGGTGTTGTTGAGAGTAAACACCAACATCTTTTGAATGTTTCCCGAACCCTCCTTTTTCAAGCATCATTACCCACCCCATTCTGGGGAAATGTCATCTTAACTGCAGCTTATATCATTAACAGAATTCCCACACCTCTCATTTCCAACAAAAACCCATATGAAATGTTTTTCTCATCACCACCTTCCTACACTCACCTTAGGGTATTTGGCTATCTATGTTATGCTAGCACTTCCAAACAAAACAGAAGCAAGTTTGAACCTAGATCTAGACCTTGCCTTTTCTTGGGACACCGGCCTGCTAATGTCAAAGGTTACAAACTCTATGAGACTCATTCCACCTTCATCTTTAGAAATGTCTTCTTTCATGAATCTATTTTTCCTTTCAAATCTTCCACCTCTACTCCCTCTTTAGATAATACTCTTTCCTCCTTTCCACAAAATTTGGTCCTACCTCCTGCACCACCAAATGACGTCTTTTAGTTTCCACAAAATTTCCCCACATTCACTTCCTCACAATTTGAAACACCCTCTTCACTTGCTACCTCCTCCACTCCTTCACCTAATCATAATATCACTACTAATCATTTCCCTCTTCGAAGGTCCACCAGAAATAGAAACCAACCTGTTTATCTCCATCAATATCACTGCCAAATTGCAGAATCTCAACCCCTCACTCCCTCTTCAACAATTCATCTCCTCAATGATTACTTAACTTACACAAATCTCACTCCATCTCACAAATCATTTTCTGTTTCCCTACCATTGCTCCATGAACCCAAATCTTAAAGTGAAGCTGTAAGATTTAAGCATTGGCAAGATGCCATGAAAGCTGAACTCAATGCTTTAGAGGAAAACAACACTTGGACTATCACCAACTTACCCCCCAACAAAACGGCAATTGGTTGCAAATATGTCTACAAAGTCAAACTCAAATCAAATGGATCTTTTGAAAGGAACAAAGCAAGACTTGCGGCTAAATGGTACACTCAAAAAGAAGGTTTTGACTTTCAAGAAACTTTCAGTTCAGTTGCTAAACTCACCACAGTTCGTGTCTTCCTTGCCCTAGCAGCTATTCAAAACTGGTCACTATTTCAAATGGATGTCCACAATGCTTTTCTACATGAAGATTTTGATGAGGATATTTATATGGAATTACATCCAGGTTACCACATCAAAAGTGAGCAAATTGAGGGGGAGAAACTGGTCTGCAAATTAAATAAGTCTCTCTATGGACTTAAGCAAGCATCTAGGCAATGGTTCTCAAAATTTTCCAATTCACTCACTGCCATTAGATTCCATCAATCTAAATCTGACTATTCTTTATTTACTAAAGGTAGTCACAGTGGATTTATAGCACTCTTAGTCTATGTAGATGACATCATAGTTGGCAGCAACTCTCAAGAAGAAGTAGATTCACTCAAGGCTTACCTTCACAGCAAGTTCAAAATCAAAGACCTTGGACCTCTCAAGTATTTCCTAGGATTGGAGGTTGCTAGGTCCTCATCTGGAATTAATCTTTGCCAAAGGAAATACACCCTAAAAATACTAGAAGATGCAGGGTTACTTGGCACAAAGACAACTTCTACACCCGTTGAACTGAACCACAAATTGAGCCACACCACATATGAACTTCTCCAAGACCCTATAGCTTATAAAAAGACTCATTGAAAGGTTAATTTACTTTAACCATCACCAGACCTGACATCACCTATGCTGTAAATGTTCTAAACCAGTTCATGGACAGATCCTTACAATCTTATTTGCACTCAGCCTATAGGATTCTCAACTACCTCAAAGGATCCATAGGTCAAGGCATTTTATTGTCATCCAAATCATCTCTACATCTAAAGCATATAGTGACTCTGATTGGGCTACTTGCCCCGAGACTAGGAGATTTGTTACAGGTTTTTGCATATTTATTGGAGACTCACTAACAAGTTGGAAATCTAAGAAACAAGTGAATGTTTCTAGATCTTCAGCTGAGGCAGAGTATAGGGCACTAGTTTCTACAAGCTGTGAAATCATGTGGCTCATTGGTTTGTTAAAGGAATTCAATGTTGATCATGAATAATCTGCTCTCATATTCTGTGATAACCAGGCAGTCATTCACATTAAAAAGAACCCAATTTTTCATGAGAGAACTAAGCATATAGAACTAGATTGCCATTTTGTTAGAAAGAAAGTCCTAGCTGGGATCATCACACCTATGCACATATCCTCAAAATTCAAGTTGGCAGATATCTTTACTAAGGCCTTACCAGCTTCTACTTTCCAATTTTTGTTATCCAAGATGAGAATTGTTAATATCTATGCCCATCTTGAGGGGGAGTCTCACGGAATGCAGTGTAATGGAAATGGACATATGGAAAATGGGGACCATGACAGTGAGCTGCCACATGACAGCAATGTGGAAATGCATGGCACAAAAGAGAAGCTGCACTACTACAGAAGGCCACTCATAGTGACAGTACAACCTATTCACAGCAGCACTACATGACAGAGAAATTGATACAATGCACAACACACCTGTAACATTCACACACGTGTACATGAATATTCTTTGTAATTCTCTAGAGGATAAAACTAACTAGCTCTCTGTTTATTTTCTATAGTGTATATATATATATATATATATATATATATATATATATACACACTAGTCTTTTGTATATCGGGTACCTTGAATGTGAATCAGGAAATCCTCTGCATTTCTTCTTCATTTCAGCTTCTTGTTCCACTTCTAACAAAGAGCAAAGACAGGCTTTCATGGTTGTCTCGACTTCATGATCATCATGTATGCTTGCAATATGTATCCTATTGATCTTTGATAACAAGATAGATAGCTTGACTACAGTAGTACTGCAAACAAGAGCTACTAGATTTGACTCCGCACCTTATATATGCAAGAGATCCTAATTAATTGGTTGCATGAGTAATACTACATGTAGTCGTAGAATGCGCAAGCACCGTGCAGTCGTTTTGAAAAAAAGTGAGGTCTACTATTAAAAAATTAATTTTTTTCATGTGGGTCCCGTATTTATTCACTTTTTTCAAAGTGATTACGCGGCGTTTGCGTACTCACGACTGCAACTGTCATTTCTCTTGGTTGCATACATATATATATAGTTGGGGACAATACGCCAATTAATATATATATAGAGAGAGAGAGAGAGAGCTCTGCTACATCCACCAAGGATGTAGCTAGCTCGAGTTGGTCCGACAAAGAACAAATTTTTTTTTATTCTTTTCATTTATTTATTTTTATATTCTTAAATATTTTTAAAAAAGAAAACAAAATTCCCAATATCATTAAAAAATATTTCTTTAATCACTTAGCAAAAAAAAAATCTTCAGGACAAATCTTCCAGACAATTTTTCAGGTGATTTAGCATTTTGATATATATATATATATATATATATATATATATATATATATATATTGTAAATATCAGAATGAAGCAATAACAATTATTTTCCACTCTATATATAATATGGTCCATTTTTTTTATAAAAGGTAAATTACCATAAAAGAAAAAAGTGACAACAAAAAGTAATAAATAAGTGATAATATTGCTGAGAGGCCAAAAAAATATATAAACAGATTAATTATGGTTTGCTCCATTCTAATACAATTTTAATATACAGATTGATCCAATATACATCTTCTAAGCCACGTCCGTAATAAGGCCAGGAAGCTTAAAACAAACTAATTTGTTCTTGAGATGATGTTAAGAATAAATTAAACAAACTTCCAAATTAAGTCAAGAGATTTGCAGCAGAAACATATATATATATATATATATATATATATATATATATATATCATGTAGTCCAAATCATCAGGGCTAAAAAAGAAATTGTATTTTATGTAAGAATTTGAAACTATTTATTATATTTTATATGTGAATTTAAAAAATTTGTAATGATGAGATATAAGATGGAATGAGATGAAATATTAATACAAATGAGAGCTAAAAAAAAAAAGTGACAAATCGATGTTATTTATTCAATTATATTATGGACGGTGCTACTCCCATCGCTGGGGCTCTCACTAGTTGTTTTCTGTATTTTTATTTTTTTGACTTTTTTTTCATGTATTTTTTATTACTTTTAAATATTTTTTAAAAAATAAAAAAAAAATCATAATATTATTAAAAAATATTTATTTAATTATTTAGTAAAAATAATATAAATAAAAAAATAAAAAAGTCGCAACGGTAACTTCCAACTGAAAGAATGAGCTAAAAGACTAACATTTTCCTTATATTATATAAATGGCAGGCATGCACGCATATATATGCAACGTCAATTTAATACCTGCATGCATGCAGCATGCATGTGATGATAACCACATTAATTAATATACATAATAGCAGGTCAAAAATGTGTTGCTTACTATTTTTTTTTTAAATGTCAAAATTAATGTATTAATGCAAACTGTAGTAGTACCAGTAGTACTATGCCACGGCCACTAGTGTATATATAGTCCCATGCACATCCAGCTAGAAAGATGTAAATGTAACATTAATTTGATTGTACCGTGCTTGCACATTCACGACTGCAAGTATCATTTCTTTAATTAATATGGTTATAAATGAGATGAGATAAAATGAACATCCAAATAACCCTTGCTAGGTTTGGATACAAGAAGCATTTCATTTCATCTCATCTAATCATTACAACATTTCTAAATTTTTACACAAAATATAATAAACAATTCAACTTTTTCAAATTTCAAAATAATAATAATATTAAAAGGTAATATTCTAATAATATTTTATTTAACTTTCATCTCAACTCACTATTCAAACCAGGTCTCAATTTGGAGATTAAGTTGAGATGAGATGAATTGAGATGGTTTGTGAATAGTAATGAGATATTTGAGTTGAGATGAGATGAGTTAGAAATGATTTGAGTTAAAATGTTTTATGGAATTTTGGAAAATGAGAGAGAAAATGTTGAATACAAATATTATAAAATTAAAATATTATTTGAATATAACTTTTTAATATTATTTTATTTTGGGATTTGAAAAAGTTAGATTATTTTTTGTATTTTTTGTTTTAAAGTTTAGGAAAATTATAATGATTAGGTAATGATTAGAAGAAAAAGCTGAAAATTTGAAATTGAAAAATGTTTGTATTATTTGTGATGTTTGGATATTGAAATGAAATGGAATAAGATGGAAACATATTTATCCAAACTAGACCTTAGTGTCAACAGTAATCTTTCGTACGACTAGAGAGGTTGTCATTTAGGAAGATCAATTGCATTTGGCCTTACATGTATAAAATTTAAAGTTATAAAAAAAAAAAATTAGTTTATTTTTTAAGATTTTTTTTAACCATCTCATCTTATCTAATCATTACAACTTTCTCTAACTTTCACACAAAATAAAATAAATAATTCAATTTTTTCAAATTTCAAAATAAAAATAATATTAAAAATTATATTCAAATAATATTTTATTAAAATTTTATCTCATATCATCTCATTTGTATAAACAAACGAGACCTAAGTTTTCTTGCCTCAAACTACAAGGAAATTTGCATTTTGCACTTAAGACTATCAAAATTAGTTGTCCTATTGTGTAATCAAATTAATATCTAATTCCCCTTATCCTAATAATCATGCATCTTTAATTATCACAATCATAGTGAAACTGAACTCATGACTTATTAATTAACCAACATTGTATATATGCAGATTGAAAGCGAAAGGAAGATCATGTCCAAGTCAAATGTAGCCTAAAAGCTCGCATGCAAGTACGTATTAGGTTTACAGCTAGCTATATAGGTTAACTACATCTTTAGAAATTTGGAGTATTTTAAAATTTTATTAATAATAATAAAATAGTTAGAGTGAAGATATTTTATTAAATTTTAATAAATAAAAGAAAAAAAAATTAAATAAAAATATTATAAAGCTAAAACAATATTACGTGATTATTATTTTTTAATATTATTTGATATATATATATATAGTTTGTAAAAATTGTATTGATTTTTGTGCATGTTTGAATAATGATTATATGAAAAAATATTTTATATTTAAATGGTATTTAGAAATGATCAAATTATGAGAATTTTAAGAATTATTATATATAGTAGTGTCCAAACATGTCCTAAATTAGTGTATAGCTAGGAATGGAATGAACCTATATATATATATATATATATATATATATATATATATATCACATGCAAAGGCTGGAAGAATGAGTGTGAAATTAAAATTCAGAAAAGAGAAAAGATTAACGATTAATGTAATAATAAATATATGATGAGCAAGGGATTAGAAAATCATATACCATATATGGACTAATTCTCTGATCTCCTGCAGTCGATCTTTCTTTCTATGTTTCCTTGTTAATTTGGAGTAGTGAAAGGCAGAGAACGAGACAGGCAGGCAGGCAGGCAGGCAGGCAGGCAGGGGAAAGTTAGAAAAAAAGGTAAAGAGTATTTAAAGAGATGGAAGTTAGTGTTGCATTTTATGGATGGAAGAGAATCGGAGATCGAGAGAAAAAATGGGGGAGAAATTTATGAATCGTTTTAACTACTTTTTCTTAAAGTCTATCTAGACTCTAGTTTTTGCACATGAGAATTTCATTAAACTTGGCAGGTCCGAGTTTAATGACCGGTTTGATTGGAGACAATTAACTTAATTGGAAATTAAAGTTCAAACTAATTTACTTGGAATTTTTTGTTTCAAATTAAATTTATATTTTAGTCATATGATTGAATGATTTGGATATTTCCTCTCCTTTTGAGCATGCTAATTTTGGGTGTTTGTTTTATTTTTTTTAAAATGATAGATTCATTTTATAGACTCGATCATTTCAATGTGCAATTATCATTTTTTACTATACGATTGTCTCACTTGTCTCAAAATTCAATTTCACATCAACTTGAATCCGTTTTAATGAAATTAGATCATATTTTAATTAGTAAGTTGAAGTTGGAGTTTGAATTAGTCGAATTTCCTAAAAACCGACTCCGACTCCGACTCAAGTTAATGCTTATAAGCCATGCAAAGAATTACTCAGTTGATTGTACTCTCTTCTTTTCCCAATTTTTTTTTTCTAAATTTTAAATTTTATTTATTTATTTATTATTTAAGTTTTTAAAACATTATACATGATCGGTTTTTATCCTTTATAATCTACCCTATTTTTAAATATTCTTTCCTTACAACAATATATTTTCACGTCTTTTTTTTTTTAATAGTCATATTTTTTCAAAGTTTACCTTTTCAAATGGTCATGTTTTTTAATATTTTTCTCTTTCTAATGGTTATATTTTAAGACTTTTGGCTCTTCCAACAGTTATATATATTGTAAAAAATTCCTCTCTTTTCACTGGCTATATTTTTAAAATTTGTCTTTTTTTAATAGTAATATTTTAAAAAATTATTCTTCGGTCACATTTAATTTAAAATTTTCATCTTTTTCCAAACAATAATAAGCTTTTACTATAAATAAGACTGCAACTAAGGATTCATTTGGAGAGTAAGATGACATAAGAATTTTGTGAATAGTAGTAAGATAGTTTGTGTTGAGTATTTTTTAGATTTTGGGAAATGAGAGAGAAAAAACTGAATAAAAAATAGTATATATAAAGTTAAAATATTGTTAGAATATAGTTTTATAATATTATTTATGTTTGGTGATTTAAAAAAGTTGAATTGTTTTTTATTTTTTGTTTGAAAGTTTGAGAAAGCTAGCTGTAATAATTAGTTTGAAATTAATGTTTGTATTTGAATTATGTTTGGGAAATAGATAAAATGAGAATTTTGAGATGAGATCAAAATTAAGGAAAAAATATTTGAATATTTTTAATTCTCTCTGTTCTTTTTCTCTCTTTTGTTGGCTTAGGAAATTAGGCAATGAGGATGAAAAGAATATAAATAGAAATTTAGGAATTTAAGTTACGAAATTTTGAAGAAAATATGTCGCGTGGATAAAACTTCAAAATTTAAAGCTTGGTAATTAATGGCCGACCATGTTGGTGAAATACTTAAAGTTGACTCATAATTTTTATGTTACAATTTTCCCCACTAAACTCCAAAAATGTCTATGCTGCATGCGTGTGCTCATGTGTTAAATAATATCGGTCGGGTCATAGAGATTTGTAGCATCAGCATGCACATGATGATTCTTGTCAAATAAATACAAAAGAGTTGTATATATAGTCGTAACCCTATTAATATATATATATATATATATATATTAAGTTCAAACCACAAATCTTGTCGTCCCATGCATGCTATATATGCTATATATCGATCATTGCACGCACGCGGATATTTGAGTATATATGTCTTATAAGAAAGCATAAGATTTTCTTTGTGGGATTCAAAGTCTAATACCACATGATGATGATCATTTTGATATTATTGCAGATGATCATCTAGAGTGCGACTTTGAGGCAGCATTTTGTTCCGAAATTAGATCAAGTTGGAGGCAATTGCATGGAAAGATCTGATTGGAAGATAAATTCTCGACGATTAGTTTGAACTCAATATATATTTTCCATGCGAGCGCACCATACTTGCATATGAGCAATGCGATACAGTCCCTATTTGGGAACTGCAATTGCAATTTTATCAACCTTGCACTTGGAGACTGCAATTTCTCCTTGCATATTTACGTTGCCTTGTCAATTTCTCTTTATTGGCTATGCTTTTAAACCATCAATATTGCCACTTCTTAAAGTTGATCTACATGCGCGTGCCAATTAAGATTTTCAACGCGTTTAAGATAAAGAGTAATGTCGGCATCCATGCAATACATTTCACAACATATTTTACAATACATATTTTAAAATAAGACTATTTTTATAAAGTGATTTTACTATTATAACTTAATACATACTCATAATTTTAAAATATAATTGTGTAAAATGCTGTTAAAAATAATGTGTATTTATCATTTTTCTTGAGACAATGAGCTACCGGCATTGATCATTGAGAAAATGGCAAGGTCACAAGAAGAAAAATAGGAAAACGTAATCAATTATATATGTTAAGTTTGACTAGTACTTGAGCACTATATATATATATATATATATATATATATATATATATAATAGGTACATGAAAGAGAATCTCAATTCTCACCCCTCAAGAATTCTTAAGCTGGCGTGTGCTTGTATAATCTTTAGTTAGCAACTTGTGGTTGGAGAAGTAATAGTTTCTCTCTCTAACGTCTGGGGTGTGAGTAGAGGAGAAGATTCTAGTCCTGCTTTTTGGGAAGGCAAACAAGTCATTGATCACTAGAGTGGTAGCCGTGGAGGAGGATGGAGGACCTTGAAGGGATTTGGGAGAGGTTGAATCTGAATGAGGAAGACAATTCGTCTATAAACCTTAAGCTGGGAAACTCGGAGAAAATCAAAATGTACTTTAGTAGGGAAGGTCTGTTCGAATGTAGTTTAGTAGGGAATTAAGGATGTAGTGTACTCAACAATGACGAAAATCTGGAGAGTTAGTAAACGCCCTACTTTCATCGAGATTCGGCCAAACACCTTCATAATTACCTTTGTGAACCAATGAGATAAACAGCGTGTTATGGAGGGCTGCCCATGGCTCTTTGATAATTATATGTTTGTACTGAAGCTATTTGATGGTTTCTTCCAACCAAATTTAATTAGCTTTGATGTTGCTCCGTTATGGGTCCAGATGCATAATCTGCCTCTAGGGTGTATGACGTATCAAATGGAAATGTAGATTGGTAGTTCGATAGGTAACATTTTGGAAGTTGATGCTCCAGAGGATGATGTGAGGTGGAGAAATTATCTACGGATCAAAATTGAAATGGATCTGAGGAATGTAATAGCTAGAGGTAGAACAGTGACGTTGGAATGACAGAAGATGTGGGTGCCTTTCATCTATGAAAAGCTTCCAAAGATGTGTTTGAAATGTGGGTGTATCATTCATGGAGATTTGGGATGTGATGAACAAGGTTTAAAACAAAGCAATAATGGTGAAAGGGAAAACCAATTTGGTCCTTGGCTAGGGCTAGCTCAAGTCCACAGTGTAATTCAGTGGGGGGTGTTAAGAACAGAGAACGTATCTCTGGAGGTGGTTACAAGGCATGACAGCAAGACGACATAGAAGTTAAGACAATTAGGAAGGAAGGGGTGGAGGGAAATGGATTGGTAGATGATGACTGTGAGAAACCTAGTCAAAAGGAAATCCAAGGGGAAAATGGAGGGATGGGAGATGGGAATTGTAAAAAAGAAGTGTCAATGAACACGGGGGAGGCAGCAGTGAGGGAAGAAGTAAGTGTCCCAATGGGAGTTGAAGCTGAAATCAGTGCTGGACTAAATGAAGCATTGGATGATGGAGAGGCTAGAGCTGTTTCGAGCAAACAAATTACAAAGGGAAGCTGGAAGAGAAGGGCTGGAATTAGAAGCAAAGGTGAGCCGCATGTATCGATTTCTCCTTCAAGAAAAGAAATGTAGAATTTAATGATGAGTTGTTTAGTAAGGAGAAGAAGGTAAAGAAGTTGAAATACTCTGTTATGGAGGAAGAGATTGTGCTTGAAATACCAGAGGTGGAGGCTGCTATTCAGTCCCACCTAACCAAATAATTCTCCTAAGTTGGAATTTCCGAGAGCTTGGGAATCTTCGGACAGTTTAAAATCTTTGCGGTATGGCAAAGGACAAGAAGCCAAAATGATGTTTCTAATATAAACATTGATTGCTACAAAAAAGTTGGAGGGTGTGAAGAGAAGGTTGGATTATGACAATTGTTTTGTTATTGAGCCAGAATTATGGGAGGGATGATGTGAGGTGGCGTAGCATGCTGGAGGAAAATGAGTGGATCATAGGATATGTGAAGGTGGAAGGATGATGTGGCATATTATGCTTGGGTAATGATGGACATCCTGAGACAAAGGGCCAAAAGGAATTGATATCAGTATGGGGATCGCAACACGAAGTTTTTTCATATCTATGCCAGTCAAAGGAGGAGAAAGAATAGAATAGGTCGTCATTGATTCAAACTCAAGGGTGCTAAGAGAACAAAAAGACATTGAAAAGGCTTTCAAAGGCCATTTTGAAGAAGTGTTTGCCTTTAATACACCTTCAGAGGGTGTGATAGATGCATGTTTACAATCCTTAGCCCATCGGGTAACAAAAGAGATGAATGAGGGGTTGTTAAAGGAATTCACTAGGACTGAGATCAAGACAGCTGTTCAACAGATGGGGCCTTAAGTCACCTAGGCCGGATGGTTTTGGTGCAAGTTCCTTCCAAACATACTAGAGCATTGTTGGAGATAAGGTTTGCAGTGTTGTCCTCATTTTTTTACAGGGTGGAGGTATGACACAGTCCATGAATTATACTCTGATTGCTTTAATTCCCAAAGTTAAATCCCCTGAATTTGTGAATGAGTATAGGCCAATTAGTTTGTGTAACGTGATCTACAAAATAATAGCTAGAGGCCTAACAAGCAGATTAAATAGAGTTCTCCTTGCAATAATTTTTCAAGAGCAAAGTGCTTTTATTCCAGGGAGACTAATTTCTGATAACATATTGCTGGCTTTTGAGTTGCTACACTTGATGAAAAATAGACAAAAAGGAAAGATAGAGAGTATGTGGCCTTAAAACTTGACATGTCAACAGCCTATGATCATGTGGAGTGGAGTTACTTGGAAGTAGTGATGAGAAAGATGGATTTTGATAAAAAAAAAAAATGGATCAGTCTGATTATGAAATGTGTATCTACTGTATCTTATTCAGTTCTGGTGAATGGTAAGCCAGGTAAGAAATTTTTTCCCTCAAGAGGATTAAGGCAGGGTGACCTTCTTTCCTTTTACTTATTCCTATTATGTGTATAAGGCTTGAGCAACCTTCTCAATCTAGCAGAAAATAAAGGGGAAATCAGAGGTGTAAATGTGGCTAGAGGTGGGACAAGGGTTAACCATCTGATGTTTGCAGATGACTACATTCTTTTTTGTAGAGCCACTTTAGAGGATTGGAAACATGTCAAAGAGGCCCTGGAACTTTATGAAAGTGCTTCCAGTCAGTGTCTTAACAAACATAAGTCTCTAATATTCTTCAGTGGTAATTCAAAGGAGCAGGTGAAGAAGCAGATAATGGAAATAGTTGGGGCTAGATCGAGTGGATCTTGTGAAAAATACTTAGGGTCTGGCATCCATGGTTGGAAGGTCCAAGTATAATACTTTTAGATGAATAAAAGAGAGGGTTTGGCCGCGACTGAGTAATTAGAAAACCAGTTTTGCCTCAGTCTGGGAAGGAAGTGTTACTAAAGGCTGTGATCCAAGATATTCCAAAGAAGCTGTGTTATGAGATATCTGCACTGATGGCAAAATTTTGGTGGGGGCAAAAGAAAAATGAAAAGAAAATCTAATAGAAGAGTTGGAAAAAGATGGGAGCCTCAAAAGAAGCTGGAGGAATGAGATTTAGAGATATAGACAAGTTTAATAAAGCTATGCTTGCAAAATAATGATGGAGGTTTTTGACTAACCCCAACTCTTTATCTGCAATCTTGTTAAAGGAAAGGTATTTCAAGAATCAGGACTTGTTGAATGCCTAACTGGGTTACTGTCCATTTGTGATGTGGAGAAGTTTGTGGGGTTCTTTGGACTTGTTGAGAAGGACTAATGTGGAGAGTTGGAAATGATAGAAGTATAAAGATTTGGGAGGATAGGTGGGTGTTGTCTTCTTCTTCCTGTCAAAACATACAAGCTCTAGTTAATATTCTCAATAGAAGCTCAAGGGTGAAGGAGTTCATTGATGCTAATAAGGGTGAGTGGAGGGAAGATATGTTAAAGGCAGTGTAAGGAGAAAACGAAGTAGATATGGTAAAATCCATTTCTCTTAGCAGACTGAGACTTAGTGATAAACATATATGTGGCTATACAAAATCAAGCAATTTCTCAGTGAATAGTGCATATCATCTAGATATGAGTCTAAAGAGAAAGGTAAAAGGTTAATCTTCTAGCACAAACAGCGAGGGCAGTATATGGAAGGAAATTTGGAAGTTAAATGTACCTGTTGCAGTAAAAAAATTTTTGTGGAAAGTGGTAAACAATTGTTTACCTACAAAGGAGAATTTATTAAAGAGGAGAATTGTTGAAACACCCCTGTGTCCTTTGCAATAGAGAAGTGGAGTCAGTAACTCACTCACTTTGGAGTTGTGCAGCTTCTACAGATGTGTGGGCAGAACTTGCTAGTCTTGTAAAAAAATGGCCTAGCAGCTAGATGGACTTTTTTAATCTCTGGAAACTGTTAGTGCAGAAGTTAAATCAAGGAACTAGAAAAAATGCTTGCTATCATGATAAATATATGGTTCAGGAGAAATAAATTTATTTTTGAAGAGAAGTTTTATAGTCCAAATAGAACTATAAGAACTGCCTTGGAAAATTTGGAAGAGTTTCAAAGGGCATAGAATGACCTAATAAGCAATCACAGAGCTGCAAGGACTGATCGAAGTGCAGAAAAGAGGAAGAGGTCAGGAGATGATGTGGTGAAAGTAAACTGGGATGCTTCCTTTGACTCCAAGAACTTGAAGATGGGTGCAGGTATTATCTAGAGGGATGGAGAGGGTGAGGTTCTAGTATCCTTATGCATGAATAAAATGAATGTCAGTCATCTGCTACTTGCTGAAATTCATGCACTATGGAGAGTTGTGGAACCATGCATGCATAGAACTGTACATGACAAATATAGTTTTTGAATGTGATGCTTTGGTAGTGAGGACTTAAGAAGACTTAAGAGGAGGTTTGGGTGTGGTATGGCCAACTAATAGAGGACTTAAGAAGAATTTTCATATAGCAGAACAGATTGGAAGCTACAACATACTTACACATAAAGCAATAAAGTGGTGGATGAGCTGGCAAAAATAGCTATGGGAATTAAGGAGGAGGCAATATGGATTGAGAATGGTTCATCTGAGATCTTTACACTTGTATTACAAGATAAACTTTGTATTCCTTGATTTTAGATGAAATGAAATTATACATGTTTACTTCAAAAAAAAATGAAAGAGAAATCATGCAAAACTTATATGATCAAATAGATCTCACGGTCCGAGTTAAGGAACAAATTATCATGATCATAGTCTAATTATAGCAGATATATATATATATATATATATATATATATATAGACACACACATATAGATGATCATGTCTGTGAAAGGGCAAAGAAAATATTTGTACCTTCTCGATTGGTCCAAATTTAGAGCCATCGTGTGGCAAGAAATGATAAATTAATGTAAAAGAGCAACAACTTAATTTCCTGATATAATAATATTGCACGTACCGTGATTATAATTATAATTATCATCATGACGAGTCTTTTGCATTAATATGTGGCTAATTAAACTGCTAGTTTACTGCAACAATTTATAATATATATTGTGGTGTCTATTTCTCATGATACACATACATATGAATGATCACGTGCATAGATCTCGAGATGAAAAAATCTACACAACCTCTCAACCTTCATACACTATATATTTTTTAAATTTTATTATTTTTTTTGCTTTTATTAAATATTTAATATATGAATAATGAATAGAAAAATTAAATTATTTTAAAAAGAATAAACTCAAAAAAAATTAAAAAAAAATATTAAAAAATTTAAAATTTAAAAAATAAAAATAGTATGTGAAGATTGGGGAGGTTGTGTAGCATTCTTTCCCGGAGATACATGCATTAATTCACATCATGTACGTACTGCGCGTACGTGCAGAGATACTAATCCTTTTGAGTTCATGAGAGGGTTTAAGAGAGGGAGGAGGATGGAAGGTGAAGGATATATATATATACTAGCGGTTGGGCAATGTGCGAGGCACATTTGTCCAGTTGAAAAATAACTTATTTTGTAAAATATAAATATGTTTTGGTTTAAAAAAAAAAGTAATCATAAGTAAAATAAGTAGTATATAGAGAATTTTTTATGAACTTAATTTCTACACCTAACAAGTGAAAAGAGATGTGGAGAATTTTTGTGATGGTAATAGTACTTCACTGCATAAATCGAAGCAATCCAACCGAAGAAAAAAAAATGAGAAGTGGTAAAATGTAGGGTTGGATTTAAATCTTAAAAATTTTAATGTATCAACAGCAACCTCGTCCTTCAAAAAACAACACACGTAGACATCATATCCTTAGATATGATTTGGATCGATGTATTAATAGTAGTGACATGGTTTGTGAATAGTAATATATAAACTTATTTAGATTAAGATGATTTATTTGATTTTAGAAAATGAGAGAAAAAAAGTTAAAATAAAAATATTATAAAAGTTAAAATATTATTGGAATATAATTTTTTAATGTAGTTTTTGTTTTAAAATTTAAAAAATTTATATTTAAGAAAATTGTAATGATTAGATTAACAAATTAAAAAATATTTTATATTTAAATAATATTTTAAAAAATATATAAAAGTTTCTGAAAACCTAAGAATCTATTAATCTCTTCCTCGAACTCAATAATTTTGTTTGGGAATAGATAGATTGTCAATTCCCTCCTGACCAAATGATGTTGCAAATTTTTTATTTTTTTAAAAATGTTTATGATGATTAAAAAAATACATATAAAAAAATGAAATACACATTCATGACATATTTTCAGGTTACTTTTTTATTAGTTGTAGCAGTCCTCTTTAGTTAATTAAGAATATTATCATATTTAAATTATGTTAAAATTCTCATTATTTATATAGTTATACTTTTTAAAAAATATTTAACAAAATTTCATTATTTATTTAATGATGAAATATTAGTATTTTATAAATGGCTTGGTTATTTTGAAATTAGTGGTACTTGTGTAAAATCCTGTATGGCGTAAGATTTTCTAATTGATAAAAAAAACCAAGTTTGCCACATCTGTCAATAAATTCAATTATATATACTTGCTTTTACAAATTCTAATACAATCACTAAAAATTTAATAATTATAAATAAGAATTATATAACAATCTGACTATAAAGCAAGCATTTGATAGAAGTAATAATTTATTTTACTCTTTAGATGAATACAAAAAAAAGTCTATTTAAAGAGAAAGAGGTAATATAAACACTTGCGAATAAAAAAAATAAAAAAAAACCCTATGCACTGTTCATTACTGTTGATGAACAGTAACATCAACATTAATGAACAGTACATGTATAGCTGCTTTTTAAGTATAGGCAGAGATATAGCATAATGAATTTAAGGAGTTAATTTACGATCGATTTTAGTGAAAGAATTAGAGCTAGCTAGCCTGGTTTTCCTCTGAAGTACTACTGATCATCAGGTCGATGTCATCATGTCAATGTCGTTAATGTTTGCCTGATCGAACTTAATCTGATCTACTTATTAACTAGCTAGCCTCGGTCGATCTGCCCCTGCTTTATAATAATTATATGTCATCTGTCACGTACTTGTTAATTAGCATAATACATGATTCTATTATTAAAAAAAAAATAGTCAGTCGGCAATTAATCTTACTGGGCCAACGTCGTGACCAAACTCTGTCTCTTTGAACCGGATTTTAGCCGAAGCCAATTAGGGATCTATCTCTTACAGCATGCATGACATTAACGTGCATGGTCTCTAGTCTTCACTTTGTTTGCACACTACAAAGAAAAGCCCATTTTCCAACGATTTCATGTTTGCTGTAATAGAAATCGTTGCTAATAGTACTTTATTGCAGCGCAAGCAAAGTCACGATAGCAAATTTAGTTTTTATTTCGTTGTGAACAGTTCCCAAACTTTTTACGTCGATATTTTGATATTTTATGACAACTTTACTGTATTTACGGCTATATTCATTTCTCACGATAGAAATTAGTCGCAAAAAGTGAATTTTACTGTAGCGGTGTTTTCTTTAGTCGGCGATAGAGGGAAAACGCCACAAATTCCACTTTTTGCGGCGACTTTTTGTTTCCGCAACTGAACAAGGGACAAAAAATAACAACGAATTTTGCGGCAGTAGAATTGTCGCTGAAACTTATTGCGACAATTTTTAAGTTTTTACAACGGCAATAAGTTTCTCCCAAAGGGAAAGACTCAAAACTATGTAGTTTTTAGACAAAACCCTAATCCCTCTCTCTCTCTCCTAATCCCAGCAAGCCTCACAGCCCACCCACGCTGCCGCCATCGATAGCGCCATGACGCCGTCGCCGAACCCCTCCTCCCTATCGTCCTCACTCTTAGATCCTCTATCTCCTTCTCTCAGCATCTCCCTCTCGATCTCTCTCACCTCCCCTGTCCTAAGCCGTCAGCCGCTGTGAATGGCAGTAATGAAGCCATACCATAAGCGAGCCACCATACCTCACCGGCTAACTACCCCCTCCTTTCTCTCGGTCCACCGTCGTGCGCCCCAACCCTAACTTTACTCCCTCTCTATTTCTTTGTTTTCTCCCCCTCTTTGTCGTCGTGCACCATCGCAAGCCCAACCACCGGTGTCGATTTCCTCTCAGCAGTGCGAGAAGCTCTCTCACATCCACCCTTTGAGTTTCTCCCTCTCTCTCTCCCAGCCTCATTACCCCTCGGTTTCTCCCTCACTCTATGTTTCTCTCATCTCATAGCCGCCAGCCGCCAGCCGCCAGCCACGACTAACCATAACCCCTCATTGTCCACGAAAACAAGCCCCACACTGGAGCCCAACTCCAACGCCTTTCTCCCTTTTAGGTTCCCTCTTGATCTTTCCTTCTTCCTCTCAATTTCTCACATCTTTGGCAGCCACTCATGCCAGCAGCCTCCAAGCACCGCCCATAACTCAAATAGCCACCAATTGACGGCCATGGGACTACCTTGCAAACAACCACTGCCTCACGTCAAAAAACACTATGCCCACTGTCACAGCAGCCGTGAAGCTCAGCCCTTAAATTTTGGTATAACCCCTATTTCCTTAGCTCCTAGATTAATAAAATTACTTGATTAAATGGTGTTGTGTTTGAATATATGGACAGATTTAATGTATGTGTCGTATGTGTTGGTCTGTGATTGGGTTATGTGAAGTTGTGAAGTGATGTGGATCATTGTGCACTTGTGATGTGGTTGGATGTCATGTGAAGTGTCAGGATGAGCCATGTAGTTTTGGCGTACTGTGTGAAGTGTTCTTTTGGTTTGAGTTTGTATAATTAGTGATTGGCATGTAAGAAGCTATAAAGTTTTATGATTTCAATTGTGATTGGTGTATCAATGAAATGGGCAGTGAATGTGTAGGTTTCAATAAACTATGAAGAATTGATATGGAGATTGGAAACTTGTTATGGAGATTGGAAACTTGTTATGGAATATGTGTGATTATTTGTATATTGAGTTTAAATAGATGATGGATTGAATATGTGTGTTGTATTCATTGTTAATAGGCTTATTGATTGAGAATAGTGTTTATGAAGGTTGGGATATTGGGGAGCCATGCAATTGTGTTGTTTGTTGTTTATTGGGTTTAAATGGATAATGGGTTTAAGTGATGTGTGTATATTAATTTAGTTGAAGATTTGGCTTGATTTTACTTGAATGCAATGGTTTTTGGATTTGAATTACATGAGGACTATGAGGTGCAAGAATTGGACAGATTTTGATGTTTAATCTTTAATTTCATTTGTAGTTAATGATTGAGTATAGAAATGGGTTGTAATTGGATGATTATGATCGTTTTGGGAAAATGCTACCTAATTGATTGTATTGAGATGTTGGCTATTATGAAGTGGTGGGATTAAATGTGAAGTTGTGTTGGGTTGTGATGCGACTATGTAGTGTCAAGTGTTGGGGATTAATGTGAAGTTGTGATGTGGTTGTGAACTGTGTGAAGTGATGCGATTAAGTATGTGGTTGTGTTGTAGTGTTGGACTTCATGGATCAAGGGAGGCCATGGTTGAGATTTTGAAGCTATGTGATTACAATTATATTAATTTGTTGTATGTTGAGTTTAAGTGGACTATGGATTTCATAATAATAATAGTCTATATTTTGGATTTTATGTTGATCTTAGATGATAAAAATGATAGAAAATTGATTGGTTGCATATATTGGACATATTTATGTACTTTGAATGCATTATGTATGAATGAAGCTTATAAGAGCAAGTGGATACTTCGATGGATTATATGTTGATGTATCAAATGGGTATGACACGTGTGTATGTTTGGTGGATTATGTATGTATACTTGGCTTGGATTGTGTAATATGTTTGTATGTGAGGAAGTAAGATGAAACTTCTAGCTCAACAAAGGGATTTTCAAGTGCTCTTATTGAATTTTAGTTGTCTCTACACATAGATATATCGTGTACATGTATGTCATGTTAGAAGTAGTTGGAAGTAATTGGGACCTTTTTTTTTTTTTTGTGAAAGGCATTAATATATATGAGCAGTATAACATAAACCTTGGGTGTAAATGTTGGCTATGGTTCTTGAATTGATTTAGATCTCCTCTTCCTTTCATATAGATTCTGCATTGTCACCTACCTCCAGCAAACTTGGTGGCTTGAAAACATATGTTCTATTTTGATTGTGTGCAGGCTTATGTTTTGGTTTGATGTTAACTCTCTCTCTCTCTCTCTCTCTTTTTTTAAATGCCTTCCAGGCTTTATTGAAAAAACTCTCACTTTTGGCGGAGGAAACCGTGATTATAGGACATTCCAATAATATAACCTTATTTCCAAGCTTATTGCATAAAATTGAAAGAATAATACCAAGCAAAAAGACCAACAATGTAACTAGCAACGACGTCAAAAGCAGAAACTAAACCATTCTCAAATTCGGCAAGCCACTTCTATCAGTTCTCAAGATTCCTTTCATCAAATGAGGAATATTTTCATGCAAAAACTCATATGTGCATCCTCTACTACCCAATCGCGCAAGCCAATCTGCTGCAGAATTGCCTTCCCTAAAGACATGTTGATAACGCACTTCAAGTCCCTTAGAAGGCTGCAAATCTCGTCCCAAAAATCCTCCAAGTACCAAACATTACATCGACCTTCTATTAACCAGTTAACTATCAAAAGGGAATCCAATTCAAGTAAAACGTTATTAAAACCATGCAATTTACAGCATCGCAAACCAAGTAAGAGCGCCATTAGCTCTGCCCTATTATTCGAACCAATACCAGTATATTCCGCAAACGTAAATTGCGCCATTCCATCATGATTTCTTAACACGCCACCTGCATCAAATTCTCCAGAATTATTAAGGCTACTCCCATCCACATTTAATTTAAACCATTTTGGACTTGGCTTTTGCCAAGAAATTGCAAGCACCTGCTTTGAATGAGAAGGAGAAATCGGCAACTTCAGTTCTTGCAAAATAGAAATGTCCCTTTTGTCCAAACGGTTAGAAGCTCTCGAACAACTGGCAACCCAGCTAAGCTAGTATTTAACTTTACACCATAAAACATCAAACGGCTCCTTATGCCCTTCCATTCGAGAGTACACCTCCAAGACCATAAGCTCCAAGTTAGAATCGACAAAACCAAGCCAATCAGATTTCCCACCTGTGAGGATTTCTTAGTTCTCCGAAAGCAAGCTTCCACCGATTGAGCCCAATAATGATTTGATACAAAAGGAAGACCCAGAAAGATCGAGCAAGTCTGCCATAATTTAGAGGCAATTTTACCTCCACATAAAACATGATTTAAATCTTCAAATGCTCTTTCTTTGCAACATTCACACTTAGAGACCATATGAATTACGATGCGCCGAATTCGATCATCCACACTCAAGCTATGTGAAAAAGCTTTGCACATTGCAATGGAAGATTTCTTTGGTAAAGTTGTATGCCATATCCATTCGGATCAATGCCGCTTTGGAGTAACGACACGCACCAAATCCCAAGCAGAGGAAGTGGAGAACCTGCCATCCGACTTACTCAACCAAATTAAAATATCAGAACCAATTTTTGTGCCCCCTAATTTTGTTAAAATTTTGCCCGTGAATTCCGACCCACAATTTGTACTAAGAAATCCACATCCCAACTATTCTCCACCATGCATTCATTTATTGTCAGATTCGGAACATCAACAATATTGCTCTCATCACATATTGGTCCAGACTCTAACCATTTGTCTCTCCAAAAGGAAAGATTTCATTCTCTTACAATCCATGTGGATCGGCTAAGTACAAACGGAATTAAAGCCACAATTCTCTTCCAGAACCGAGTCCCCCTCAAAGGATTCACTAATGAGATATGTTGATTCTTTACCTACTTGGTCTTGAAAAAGTTTGCCCACAAAGACTTTTCAATAAGCAATTGCCAAACAAATTTAAAGTGTAAAGATTTTTGGACATCCAGAAGATTCCGTAGGCCAACACCTCCCTCATCAACTGGTTTACATAACGACTCCCATTTCACCCATTTGTTTTTTGGTCTCCCCCCAACTGAACCCTAAAAGAAAGTACTAAACAACTGATTAATCATAGCAAAAACTGACTTTAGAGCGTGTAATATAGCTAACAAATGAGTCTGCAGGCTTAATAATACATGCTTTAAGAGAATTAACCAAGCCCCTGAAGATAAAAACCGAACCTTCCATCGCTCTATTTTCTTCCAAATTTTCATCAACAAGTCCTCTAAATACATAATCTTCATACGACCAGAAATAATAGGAACACCCAAATATTTTATCGGAAAGCTTCCAGCAGTGAAACCTGTAATATTCAAAATTTCTCGTTGTCTAGAAGACGAAATCCTGGAAGAGGAAAAAATGGAAGACTTTGCTTCATTAACTACCTGACCAGACCAGCAAGCATAGATATTAAGAGTTTCTTTAATCATCTTAACGGACCTCTTACCACCATTAGCAAAAATATCATGTCATCTGCATAAAGCAAGTGAGAGATTAAGGGACCATTACGTGGTTGGGAAAATAACCCAATATGACCATCCTGAAACTTGCGGCGCAGAAGACGCGTGAACACTTTCTCAACAAGAATAAATAAATTAGGCGAGATAGGATTCCCTTGACGAAGACCCCTTCCACCCTTAAAAAATCCTTTAGTCATGCCATTCATGACTACCGAATATCAAGGAGTAGTGACACATTGTTGTAGAAAATTACAAACCTCAACTAAAAACACAAAAGCATGCAGAACTTGGAATAAAAAATTCCAATCAATCGTATCATAGGCCTGGCCATATCGATCTTCATCATAATATTTCCACCTCTAACCAGCTTATTAATAGCATGCACCAATTCTTGGGTAATGCTAATATTTTTTAAAATACTTCTTCCTCGCAGAAATGCACATTGTTCCATAAAAATTAATCTACTTAAGACCGACGTAAGTCGACCCACCAACAACTTAGAACAGATCTTATAAACAATTGAGCATAGGCTTATGGGTTTGAATTTACCAAATGATGAGGGATTTGGAACCTTAGGAATTAACACAATGAAAGAAGTATAGTACCTGGGAAGAGAATCACCAAGAAAAATTCACGCATTGCCTCCAGTAACTCAGCTTTCACCAAAGTCTAGCAATGAGGGAAAAAATTGGAGCCGAAACCATCTGGACCTGGGTTGCTATTCACAGGTATTGAGAACAAAGCATCTTTAATTTCCTGTTCTGATAGGGCCTTGCAAATAGTCTGATTCTCTACTTCCAAAACCTCAGGATAAATAAGGTGCAATATATTGGGGACATGGGCATTGGAACGAGCCTTAAGAAAGTCCTCAAAATAAATCACGACTTCATTATAAATGGCTTCTAGTGACGATAATACCCGCCCATCACTAAGATGCATATTATGAATGACGGTATGTTTCCTTGCCTTTAGTGTTGCAAAAAAAAAAAGACAAAGTAACCTCCCTATGATCAATCCATGTTATCTTTATTTTTTGAGTAATCTTGACCTCTTCTCTTTTTAACCAAGTCATATGCTCAATTTTCAATGCCAAGACATCATTTTCCACTTCTTCTGAAAATCATTCCTGAAGCTTCTTCTCTCTGTCTTCAACTCTCTCCTCTAGCATTTTAATATAAGCCCTAGTCCAACCAAATACCTCTTTATTCCAACATCTAAACGCTGCTTTCAACCGTTTAAGCTTAAAGGCAAGCTTTGACAAACCAGATCCACTAACATCCTACTGCCAAATAGACGATACTAACCTCCAAAAGTCCTCATGTGTAGTCCACATCTGTTGGAACTTGAAAGCACTAGAGCCATAGCATAGTGAAGTATCGGCCAAACCAAGGAGCAAAGGAGAATGATCAAATGACCTTCAAGCCAAATACTGAAGGGAACCCGATGGGTATAGTTCCAAACACCTGGTATTACAAAGAGCTCTATCCAAACGTGTCAAACTTCTCACCAACCCACCTTGACCATTGCACCAAGAAAGATGATTCCCAATGAATGGTATTTCAATCAGACCACCAGCATCAATAAAATTAGAAAAATCCTTTATTGCACAAGGCAACCTTGAATGTCCACTCTTTCGCTCACCATCATGCTTAATAATATTAAAATCTCCAATAGTAACCCACGGCAAGGCCGAGGAGCCAATAGAGACCAATTCAGACCAAAGAGCCCTTCAAGTACCTACATTTGGCATACACAGCTGAGACCATCACGATAGAATTAATCAACAACGTAACTTGTTGACTAGATGCGACAAGAGTATTAATCTGTGTATATCATCTTGCGAGAAAATCCATAGTTTCCCGTCATGGACTCCATTAGAGAATGATGCATCAAATTGTAAAATATTTTGCCAACGTAAAAGTTTACTATTAGTTCGAAAAGGTTCCGCCACAATAAGAATTTTTGGTTTATGAATTTTTAACAAAGACCGAAGTCTTTTTTTCGAGGTTTCAACACCTCGAACATTCCAAAACAATATCTTACCAATCATAAATCCAGTCGAGAGGGCCTGCTCGGAACCCTAGTAGAACTTTGCAAAAGGCGACCTGTAGGCACCTCCTTTTTCCCAATTTCTGAATCCAAAACACCATCTTCTTCTTTCCCCAAATGAGGAAGCTCTCTTTCTCCCTCAGAATCTGATAAAATTCTAGGATTAGCCTCTTCAATTGCCAACTCTTGTGCATCTTCCAGTCCTAAAAAATGACCAACTACATTCCCTTCATGAGGAACCCGTGGCAGGAAATCTTCTCCATTCGGTCCCAACTCCTCTACTACAGGTACATCATCACATGGGTCTCTATGGCTTGGGTCCCACTAGATTCCCCTTCCACTAATCAACCCTTTTCACATGTAAATCCCTGTACTTGATCCTGACCTCCATGCAAGTCCAGGACGTTCCCCTGGCCAATAACATGATTTTGTGCTAAAACCTAAGACTCCTCTTCTAACACCGACATCCTTAAACCTTCACCCCACTTCGACTATTATTCTCACCATCATGAATCTGATCCTTCATGTCTTCGCCCTGATCTTCTTGCACCACCTTGTCTAGCTTTTTCTAACCCAAACATGACCTGATTTTTTCTTCTTGCCCATCTGAGAAGACCCTTTGCATGTCAACTGATTATGTCCTTACACATTGCATCCTACACAAAATGCTGACAAAGTTTCATAAACCAATTCTTGAAAAATACTCGTAGGTTTTGTTGGAGTCCCAATCCAAAAGGATTGGATTGGCTTCTGAGCAACATACATGAACTCCATTTGTGTGTGTAGCACAACGGGTAGCATTATCTCTTTGCAAATAGGTTCCAATCGGCGCCGTAATATTTTTGAGCAAGGCCTCATGATAAAAATTCAGTGGGAGGCCCGGAAGCATGATCGAAATAGGAGCCATATCTGGTTCTGAATCTTTAGTAAAATCAAGAGACCATTGAAATACTATGTACATAACACCATCAACATCACAACTCTCCCTTGTCATTGCCTTAAGAAAAAAATTTTCGTTCGAGAATCGAGCAAAAACATGTATCGGCTTCCTCATACTAGATACCATTGGTTGAGACATCAGATCCCATCTCCCATAACTGAAACTTCTAATCTAATCCAAGGATGGTCTCTGACGTAGGAACTTCATAACGATAGCAAAACGGAAAGGCTCAGTAGACTTCTCAAGTTCTTCTTTAGAAAATTGCACAAAAACATCTCCATCCAAAACCTTGGGGTGTCGAAAGGGTACAACCACCTCAGGAATGGCCTGAGGCGTTTGTGACACCAGATCGCAAAAGATCTTGGTCTCCTAGCCAATGCCAAGGGTCCATGAGGGGCCCCCGATGGCAGTCGCGAAAACCAAACTCTAGCATAGCAAAGAAACGGCCAAATTTCTAAAGGTGTTGGTTCTTTGAGATTAACATCTAAAGGGTCCATAATGTTAACTTGCATAAGTAATATTTGTAGCAGAGAGTTTTAAATAAGGACTGTATAATTCTGCTCAACTCAACATCTGGTTTAAAGGCTTGCACGTGCTATTGTCTGATGCATCCTTAAGACGCATCATCCTTGAGACGAGAAAAATCAACGTGAGTCCTTAGAAATTTGTATCTTTTTGTGTTAGTTATATATCACATATCATAAGATTCAGTTATTTTTCTTTGATAGAAAACAATTATGTCTTCTTGATGCTGTGTCTCCTTGATTCTGATCACGACTTCCTTGTGTAATATTTTTCTTATCGATAAATAAGATTTTATTATACTTGATTATGATCAAGAAGCTCCTAAGGTACTTGTATACTTTTTGGAGCTTATTTTCTTTTTCAAGTTTGGTTAAAGAAAATGTTGGAGATCTACTCAAGGTCAGTTTTCTTACATGCTCCACATCATTGAGAGCATTTTCAAAAGCTAAATGCTAGTGCACCAAAGAATGTAAGGGTTTTGTACATACTGTCATTTTTATGACTTTATTCTAGATTTTTATTTTATAGCATATATTTTGTTTAAGTATAAAGTTTTTTTTTATTATTATTATTTTATTTTATTTTGTAGGTCAAATGCATGCATATGGACCACAAATCCAAATTTATGAATGATCTTATGAAAATATAGGGAGCCTATAATATGAATAGGTAATGTATTATTCATATATCTTGTTTAATGCATTTTTTTTTTATATATTGTAAGGGAATATTTTCGGCATTTTTAATCGCAAAAATAGTTTTTTAAAATTCCAGACAATTTCTGGTGCTACTAAATTGTCGCTAATAATTATTTCGTCGGCAACTACCTATTTGCGGCGCTTGTATAGTGACTGAATTGACGATTCCAAATATTGTCGGTAAAAGAATCATAGTTTTTCCAGCAATTTTATTCATATTTGCGATCAAGAACTTTTGCCGGTAAATGTCTTTCCCAACGAAATGGGTGATAGTGATAGTGTGATACTCGTGTGGCCTTGTTCTGGCGCTTAGTTTGGCTATTTGCGGTAGGGAATGAGCGTCGGAAATAATATCCATTTGCGACAATAATTTTGAATCGTTAGTAAAAAGCAGTTATAAAGAAACTTTGGTATCCAATGTGCGTCAATGCATAAACCGACGGAAAAATGTAATTGCGGCGATTATGGATATCTTTTGCGACTAATTCTAACTCTGGAAAAGGGTCTTTTCTTGTAGTGGCATGCGTATACATGAATATATATACGAATTGGGGTTCAACCAAAAAAGGATATATATATACGAATTGGGGTTCTAACCAAAAAAGGAACATGAATATATATATATATATATATATATATATATATATATATATACATGAAGCGGGTTGATCTTAATTTGTTTGAAATTATTTTCCTATTAAAACTGAAAAGTTGTTGGCATGACACTTCGAAGAAACGTTAGTGACTCTGCATCCACCACATTTACTTTATAAATTACTGTATGCATGCCCAAAAAGTGACCCATATATGTAGGTAGCTAGCTAGGGCACTTCATGCCTCATTATATAATTGGATGAAACTACGAACATATATACAATGATAACAGTAAATTGTTATGCACAAGCAAATTTTTTTTTTTAATTGATATTGATTCTTTTTTAATGAGATAGTAGTAGTACTTTTTTGTAAGCGGAATTAAAGCATGTTTGGACTTAGCTAGCTAGCTAGCTAGCAAGAAGCAGAAACAATAATGAATTATATATAGACCTATTTTAAAATATCCCTATTTTTTTAATTTATTTTACTTAATGATTAAGAAAGTGACTTTTAATGTATTGATGTATTTTTTTATTTTTTAAAAATATTTAAATATGTTAAAAAATCTATAAAAAAACTAAAAATAAAAAGATAAATTTGTGATAATCTGGATGCTGGGCGGTAGCCTGGCACTACTCTATATGTTTTGATTTTTGTACGTATTCTTTTGATAATTATGATGAGCGAACTAGCTAGAACATGAATAAAATGGACTATGATCCACTAGAATATATGGTTAATTCGTAATTGGCAAACAGAAATAATAGTTCTTCTAAGTTATGAGCAGTAGTACTAGTAGTACTCATATATATATATATATATATATATATATATATTGATGGGAAATTAATCTGTGTCCACTTGATCTTGAAAACTCCAAATTTTCCAAGGAGACATATTAATAAAACGATGAAATATGATGCACCAAAACGGAAGATTCCTGAATTATTATGAATGTGAAACTTTCTTCTTCTTCTTCTTCTTCTTTTTTTTTTCTTTTTTTCCTTAATTTCTTTTGGCTTTTATAGGCTGGCAAAGTGATTAATTACTTTGCTTGTCAATAAAGGTCCATACACTAGTGGTGACTTGTGAATGCATGCGTGTTCGTGTTTCCGAAGGTCGGTGAAATGACATATATCTCTGGATCATTTACCTCATATATAATTACCAGTATACATAGATTAATGGAAAGACGACATGTTCCATTAATATGCATGCATGCATGAATGAGTAACGGGAAAAAAAAAAAAAAAGGTATAATATTATATATAAGCTGCTAGCTAGCTTCCTTTCAATAGTTGTAAACAAATTAAAGCAGTGAAGTTCACAAAAAATGAAAACCGTAAATATATAGTTTGCTTTCTATAAAGACATGCGTTTAAATAAAGAGAAATGATAGTTGCAGTCGTGAGTGCGCAAGCGTCGTGCAATCACTTTGAAAAAAATAAATAAATACGGGACCTACATGAAAAAATAATATTTTTTTAATAGTACTGGACTTCACTCTTTTTCAAAACGACTGCATAGCATTACGTACTCTACAACTACACGTAGTATTACTCTTAAATAAATTATTTTGTTCTTGATCACTGGTAGCCGTAGAGTAGTACTACTGTGTTATCATTGAAAATTTCTGCGTTTCAAAAGAACTTTGGGTGAGTGAGAACGCAGGAAAAAGTATAGTGGCATTGCGTGTAATCCACCAATTAAAATGTTGAACAAACTACGTATGAATCATGTGAAACCGAGGTGGAAAAGAGCCGGCTCTCGATAGAGGACAAGCTAAGATGATGCGTGGGTGCCCATGCAAGGAATCTCATTATTTTTCTGTCATTTTAGAAAATAAAAAATGCTCAGAATGGAATCTTCTTATTAATTACTGTCTTTTGATCATAACTACTTGAGATCATCGAAGAGCTCTCAGCTGCATGCTGCTCACATTTTCAGAGAGTTGCATGCTTAATTATTAAGTCCAAAAGTAAGTACACCGTACCTAAGAAAAATTAATTATATATAGTAGGATATAGTAAATCATGTACAAAGTATATATAAATGGAGAAAATAAAGGCCGAGAGGGTGAAATATTGATTCAATTAGTGGTAATTAATTCTTAATTTTCTGATCAGTTTGTCCCATGCACGTAAGATCCTTCAAGTACGTACTTCTTCATATTTATGCTTGTGTTAAATATATATTAATCCGTACGTACCCTTCATGTTGGTGCATGGGAAAAGCAGGCTGCCTAGCTACCCATCCTTGCAGTAATTAAAGCTGGTTACATATGTAAGAATTAAGTATCAATATTACCACAGGTACTAACACCTACTTCAAGAAATTTATGAGCCTAACTCATCTCATAAAATCAATTTTACAAGAGATAAATGTTTATTTTTTATAAACATACTCAAGACCTTGTCCACAAACAATATATATAGGATTATTTCTCAACATTCTCTCTCACGTGCATGTTAGTATTTTTTATAATCCTTGTCAAGGGATAAGTAATTGTGGGCTCCCATTCGTCCTGTGCCAGGCTTTGATATCATGAAGAAATTCATGGATTTAACTCATCTCATAAAACTGGTATTACAAGAGAGGATTGTTCATTCCTTATAAATATACTCAAGATCTTGTCCACAGGTAATGTAGGATTATTCATCAATCAACACTAGTACTGATCTTGCGTTATTTTGAATGACAAATAATATCCCATTATACATATCACATATACATGCAGGATCCATAAACAAAAACAAGCTGAAACGTCGCACCTTTTTGAGTGATCTCAATGTGCTCTGTAAAGTAGGGACCGAAAGTATTAGTACTCATTCTATATAAAAATAGGAATATAAAGGCATTAGGTCGGTTTTCATCCTTTCTGGAAAACTTGAACCAAAAAAATTAGTAGGAGAGTTTCTTGGAGCTGAAGAAACACAGTTACATTTAATCAGGCCATAAAAATGGTGGTCTGGTCTGGTCTAGAGCTTCTCCCTCTGATCTTTCGACGTTTTTGGGCAGGTACGGCCAGGCCAGATTCAATTTATGTTTTTTCGTGGGAGCTAGGGATCAGTTTCTAAAGAAAAGAGACTGGATTTATGAAGTATCACTTACAGTACCCACACCGATATTGGGATTGCATGGGAATAATCTACCAAAATAAGATATATATATATGCACAATCATATTATATATTAGAACTTTCTGTACACGCAATGCAAACAAAACATGTATAATGTAATTTTATATAATTTGGCCATGAAAAATTATTATTCTACTTTGATAATATATAGATATTGTCAAGTATCATGAGAAATTGGATTTCATTATCGGATGCATTCATGAATTCAATG
Source organism: Juglans cinerea (assembly GCA_961763995.1). Lineage (NCBI taxonomy): Eukaryota > Viridiplantae > Streptophyta > Magnoliopsida > Fagales > Juglandaceae > Juglans > Juglans cinerea. The sequence goes on along the minus strand of CAUIVZ010000011.1, from coordinate 780,253 downwards.
AGAATTGTACCATTATGATCTGGTCTTAATTTGGTTGATCATGTTCATTTATTTATTTATCTTTTACATATTGGGTTGGAAAAGTTGAAAAGTTTGACTCACCAATGCAATGACACGGCAAAGCAATTATGTAGATATAAATATAAAGGAAAAAATAAATGGATAACTTGGGAACAAAGCTAGTCAGTCATACGGAGGATTGAAGACGACTCAGAATAGAACAGAGAAAAAAAAAGAATAGAACAGAGAAAAGGCGGCTGGACTTGAACTTCACCGGTATTAGCTGTGTCCCAAATGGTCGAAAAAACTAAAAAGACTGAAGTGAAAAAGGAAAGAAAGAAAGAGAAGGAGAAGGCAAAAGGAAAAAGGCAAAGAGAATTGAAGAGAGTCAAGAAGCTTACCAACCAAGTAATTATTAATCGATAAAAAGTTTTCCAAGATTCCGCGGGAGGCTTTTGACGTCCATTAGTATGACATGCTATATATAGTTCAAGAGGGCTGGCCAGATCACATTGCGGAAGTGAGTCATTACTTGTCAAAAACCTTAGCCCGACGTTCAGTATTTACGTTTTGTTCTTCGTCAATATCTTCCACTATACATATCTTCTTCTGGGTTCTTAATTTTTTGTAAGGTAGTTTGTGACCGGATATTTTAAAGGGTTGTTAGAATTGGAGAAAATGGAGCAGAAGCACTTGTTGTTATCGGCTTTGAGCGTTGGGGTGGGACTTGGGGTGGGGCTTGGCTTGAGTTCTGGACAGAGAGTGAGCAAATGGGTAGGCGGGAATGGGTCGCCGGACGAGATTTCAGCGGGGCAGATTGAGCAAGAGCTTCTGAGGCAGATGGTGGATGGGAAAGATAGCGAAGTCACATTTGATGACTTTCCTTATTACCTAAGGTAGTTGAAGAATTCATCAGATATGACAGTCTTTTATGTTTTAGTTTATTAGGTTCATATTGTGATTTGGGGACCTAAGAGCTGTGTAGAATGTCTGTGATGAAAATTTTTGCCCAGGGATCTTTTACAACTTGACTTTTTAATTTGAAGTGCTGACTTGTTAGGGTTTTATTTTTTTCCTTTTAATTAATATGGTTTTCTAATCTCTAGATAGTTTAGAATAATATATTGGTAATTAATTTCTATGATCTTGGCTCCTTGCCATTCCTGAGTTTCCTCAGTTTTTTTTTTTATATTTATTTATTTGTTCGTTTATTTTATTTTGTGTTCAAGTGATCTAATTTAATTTTTCAATAACCATAATTCATTTTTATTCTGTGAGTATCGAAATGAATCTAAAGAAGAGAAAGCTCAGATGACTAGAGGCAATAGTATTCTATAAACATGTATATAAGTACTTATTAACACTGCGCATTTTTGCCTCAATTGATTAATTGCAAAGCAGAATCGGTGGAAGCGGATGAGTTGTGATCTTCTCAGCTCAATTAGTATTTTCTTCGTGTCCTAGTCATTCAGAATTTTGTAAAACGTTTGGACAAAACAGGGCATGTAATTTTTGGTAAGGAAACTGGGAGGAATGTGTGGGAAGAGGAAAGAGAAATAGGAAAGAGTCGATCTTTCTGGCTTTTAAACATCCCTGAAGAAACCTGTAATAACTGAGTCTGAAAGTCCAAGATGAAGCAAGATGCTAATGTGGGACTAAAGTGAGTGAGAGATGGGCAGGCAGCCTTGCTGTGAACATGAGTGCTAAGCCACATTCCTCTTCTGGGCCTATATGGTCTGACATCAGTTACAGACCTGTTTAGATTATAGTGTCTACAGTACAATATTTGATTCCTGAATGATTAAACTTTGTGCTGTATTTTCCTCTTCTCATATCCCTGTTTTGATAATGCCATGACAGCGAGAGAACTCAGGTGTTATTGACAAGTGCTGCATATGTTCATTTGAACCACACAGACTTTTCCAAGCATACCCGGAACCTTTCACCTGCAAGCAGGGCTATTTTGCTCTCAGGAGCTGCCGGTACGTAATTGGAAATTTTACCTAACTTTGCACTAAAATATTTTATGTTTTGAAGTTCGCTTTTAACCTAATTGGTTGTATTTTAAATTTTCTGAAGAACTTTACCAGCAAATGCTCGCTAAGGCTTTAGCACATTACTTTAAGTCAAAGTTGCTGCTGCTTGATGTCAATGACTTTTCTCTGAAGGTAACATTTTATGGTTCTAATCTTCCTTACCTTCAAGTCATGATGCCGTGATACTTATATCTTTCATGTTCACCTTTCCACAGATGCAGAGCAAATATGGTTGTGCTAAAAAAGAATCTGTAAGCCTTTTCTGCTTTAAATATTAGAATAGAGCCTTCTCTGGTTGAATTGTGTCTTTCGATTCTTGAATGGATGTGTCAAAGATATTAAGTAAATGAAGGTTTACCATGAATTCCAATTTAGGGTTCCTACTTAATGTCACTCATTTCTGCACTGCAGTTGATGTATTCTTTACTGCTCTGTATTTTTATATACTTGGTTTAAAGGGGAAATTCAACCAATTAGTTCTAACTGGAGCTTTTCCTTGTTCATTGGCTTTTTTTGTAGTCGCTCGAGAGGTCCATTTCAGAAGTAACATTGGAGCGAATGTCCAGTTTGTTTGGTTCCTTTTCAATCCTTCCTTCAAAGGGGGAAACTAAAGGTGTGAAAAAGAAGCTAAGCTCTTTACTTATTTATAATCGATACATTGTTGTTCGCAGGGTGAAGTAAAGTTCCATCTATTAAAATTCCTTTTTATTTCCTAATGGTTTGTCTCCTACATATATAATCCTTATCCTGGTTTCTTCTGTGGAGTTGTATTAATTATGATGCCTGAGACTAACTGAGAATTCTCCTACAGGCACATTGTATCAGCAAAGCAGTGCTATGGATATGAAATCAAGGTACTCTTTATCCCTTATGCCAGCCCATAATATTACCAACCCAAATTCCTGGGATATATGGTTCTGTTGAGTTTAGTCGGTCGCTTTGACTATTGGTTCACAATCCACAGTAGGTAACACGTCAGGTTTCTCTTCTAAGCAAGTGCTTTCATCTTTCTGCAGAGATGTTGAAGGGTCTTCTAATCCTTCAAAACATCGGAGGAATTCCTCTGCTATGTCGGATATTAGTAGCATCAGTTCTCAGTGTGCTACAACAAATCCAGGTATCAGCCTATTTCTTTCTTCTATTTTTCCTTACCGAAAACTAAAAAAATACTGGCAAAACGCATTCATCAGTTTATTGGATTATGATATTTTGCAATATGTTTATCAAGAAATGACTGAATTGTTAGTTCATAAAGCAAGTTGGTACTGAATGACTTCCACGTTCTTTAGCAGACAGTATTTATCTAGTTGCTGTAATACCTAAAATTAGTTTTATTGCAAGTTGCCTAATTGTAGAATTGTTTCAAGTTCATTTCAAAATTGAACAAAACATGCCTTTCTCCTTCTAATGTTGTGGTGGAAGTGAGTATTTTGCATTCTCTATACCACTTCCTTGTGGGACACAAAGGGTTGGATTCAACTTTGTAGCGGGCCTAGTGGAGATTCTTGTCTAAAACACAAATTAGATAAATGAAATTAGGCAGCTGAGCAGAAGGAAAAGAGGCTCTGTTTTATATCTTAACTTAATGTATCACTCAGTTTTCAAATTGATGGATTTTAAGATATTTTAATTTCTTTCAGCCATTGTGGTTTTTATTTCAGTAGCATAAGCACTGGGAAGTAGAGAGGACAATTTTCCTTATCTTGCCCGTTCTAGCTGTAGACCAATCCTTGCGAATATTTTCTTTTTCTAAATGAAGTTTCCGAGCAAGTTGCTAGTATTTTGGGTTGAATAAGTACTTAACCAGTCAAGTTTATGGGCTTGATTTTCTGTATCAAAAAATTGAATCCCAAGTGCATGTGAGCACAATTTCCATTAAGGTTATCAAATATCTTGGTAGAACTGTGTCTGCAGTCCGCTCTTTAAAATTTCAACAGCAGATTAGACATTAGTATGAGCTTTTAAGGTGCCATAAATTACTGCACCTAGATTCTTTCAAGTACCGTCCTTTTGTTATTTTGAATTTGATCAAACTGCTCAATGGTTTAGTTTATGGCTCCCTGTCCTTGCAAAAAGATAATTCACTGCTTAGTGAAAGCTGAAAATCATTAGCAAGCATCCATAATGCCCTTTACAAGGATACTTTTCTTGACTTTGAGACTAATACAAATTGATCACAGATTTTAGAATCCATTTTCTTATTACAATCAATGCTCCACCTGGAACATCCTTTCCCTTTTACTTCATGCAGCAAATTTCTGGCTTCTTGAATATATGGTTGTCAGTCAGTTACATTTCATATGTAGGAGACTGATTATCATTATACTTGCTGCTTATTTGGGATTCGTTTGCTTTTCAGCTCCACTCAAGCACATGAGCAGCTGGTGCTTTGATGAGAAGCTTTTTCTAGAGTCACTTTACAAGGTAATGTCATCATGGATAAGCTGCTTGAAAATCAAATTTCTTTTTATTCATGTATGTTGTCCAAATGATATTTACAGTCAATGTAGATAATAAATACTAGCTAATACAACTGGGGTTGGAGTCCCAACTGCAGCCTTATGGTAGTCTCTCTCTCTCTCTCTCTCTCTGTTTGTGTGTGTGTGTGTGTATTTTATAATTTTGAGTTTTGTAGTAACATTCCTGATTTATTTTTTGTTCTATTTATAACTTTTTCCTATGAACCTACTAGGTAGTTACATGCATATTACCTGATTATGTAGCTTTAACATATCTAACCTAACAAGAAGGAATGTCATTTTTCTTACAGGTTTTGGTCTCAATATCAGAAACTGGTTCTGTTATTTTATACCTCAGGGACATTGAACAGCTTCTCCTCCAATCACAAAGATTATACAATTTGTTCAACAAAATGTTAAAGAAACTCTCGGGTTCTGTGCTGATACTTGGTTCCCGAATGTTGGACCCAAAAGATGATTGCAGCGGAGTGGATGAGAGGCTCTCACTTTTATTCCCATACAATATTGAGATCACACCCCCTGAAGATGAGACTCATCTTGTCAGCTGGAAAACCCAACTGGAACATGACATGAGGACGATCCAGTTTCAAGATAACAAAAACCACATTGCTCAAGTCCTGGCAGCAAATGATCTTGAATGTGATGATTTGGGTTCAATCTGCCATGCTGACACAATGGTTCTTGGTAGCTACATAGAAGAAATTGTGGTATCAGCCATATCTTATCATTTGATGAATAACAAAGATCCAGATTATCGAAATGGAAAGCTTGTTATATCATCTAAAAGGTAATTGTTTGCTCCTTTGTGTACCCATGATTTACTAATGAGCTCTTGTTATAATAAATCAACATCCAAGTACTAATCTAGTTCTGGAAACAGCTTGTCCCATGGACTGAGTATATTCCAGGAAGGCAAAAGTGGTGGGAAAGATACTCTCAAAGTTGAGAATAATGCTGAATCTTCAAAGGTTCATTTTGCATCTCAATGTTATTTTACTTTTAACATTTTAAGCATGATGGAACGACTGTTACAGTGTTCGCCTGATTTAATCTGTTATATCCTTCTTCAACTGTAGGAAACTGAAGTGGAACAGGGAGTTAGCCCAAAGATTGACTCAAAGTCTGAAATTCCTACGCCTGAGAATGAAAGTGAGACGGAGAAATCTGTCCCTGTGATGAAGAAAGATGGAGAGAATTCACCACCTTCAAAGCATGTAAGTTCAAGTTCTTCAATACTTGAAATTGAAAATGGAATTGAGTGAGATAGAAATTGTTTTACACACGAAGTAATCTGTCCCTTCGATTGTGTAATCCATGTGCATTATCTGATTAGTCTATTTCATTCCTTCATGTATGCAAACAATTAACCTTTTTATATTTCCCAACTAAATTATTGAATGCATCATAAATGATATGCATGGAAGTTTTTGGAAGAAGATTACATCCTTCCAAAGGAAAATGAATTCTCTCTCTCTCGCTCTCACACACACATACAAACATGCATACACATATTTGTGTTAATTCATTAGAAAATGAAGAAAACTTGAAAAAAAAGAATATATCTTTTGAGTTAATATATATGTTTGGGATCTGAATATCATGTCGTGCTGGACAATATTTCTATTTTATATTATGTTACCATTATACCATGTATTTTGTGCATATAAACTACCTTTCAAAAATATAAATACCTTGTAAATTGTTTTTTATTAGTAAAATAGCCGGAAAAATGATCTTGGTTTGATGCATTGTGTTTGCCATATTTTTTATACTTTTTATTTTGTTCTTCACTTTTGTTCTTACTATCGAGGTCTCATGATGCTCCATATAGGAAGTTCCTCCTGACAATGAGTTTGAGAAGCGTATAAGGCAAGAGGTTATCCCTGCCAATGAGATTGGAGTGACGTTTGCAGATATCGGTGCCTTAGATGAGATTAAAGAATCGCTTCAGGAGTTGGTCATGCTCCCTCTTCGAAGACCAGACCTTTTCAAAGGAGGCCTTCTCAAACCTTGCAGAGGTATATTGCTTTTTGGGCCTCCTGGTACTGGGAAAACAATGCTGGCAAAAGCTATTGCTAATGAAGCGGGAGCAAGTTTCATCAATGTCTCAATGTCAACTATCACTTCAAAATGGTTTGGGGAGGATGAAAAGAATGTTCGAGCTCTGTTCACACTTGCAGCAAAGGTATCCCCTACAATTATTTTCGTAGATGAGGTAGATAGCATGCTTGGGCAGCGGACTAGATCTGGAGAGCATGAGGCCATGCGTAAGATTAAGAATGAGTTCATGATGCACTGGGATGGGCTGTTGACAAAACCTGGTGAACGGATCCTTGTTCTTGCTGCGACCAACAGGCCGTTTGACCTTGATGAAGCAATTATTAGGCGGTTTGAGCGAAGGTATAACTGAACTGCGTATTTGTCTTACCATTTGGCATATTTCAACAGAGTTATTTTTTTCCCTGCATGTTATTGCTCCACTTGCATCCTTCTTGGGTTTTCCCAATACCTTTATTTGTCAACGGCATTTTATTTCTCCAGAAAACGCATTCTGTCTCCATTATCTTGTCCATCTTTTAGGCAAGGTGATCATCACCTAAAGCAAAACCCTCTTCATCACTCATAAAAATAATATCAGCATAAATTAGTGTTCTTCTCAAACTTGGACCCATATGCTATATTGTTCAACCTATTGTAAGCCTCGTAAGTGTATTAAATCACTCCATGCCAATGTTTGTGGCACTATCACTAGATCCTGGTTTCCACTTTTGGTGTCCTGGAAAAATGATCTTTAACTGCCAAGATTTCCCGAAGTATCTTTACGTCATACGTATTGAGGAAGCATTTCAAGGATTGATTGCTGACTAATAAAATATTTGATGAACTTTATGCTCACTAATTCTTAATCTTTCCTATGCCGAGCAGAATTATGATTGGTCTTCCATCCACTGAGAGCAGGGAAATTATCCTGCGAACTCTTCTGGCAAAAGAGAAGGTTGAAAATCTAGACTTTAAGGAGTTGGCAGCCATGACAGAAGGATACAGTGGAAGTGATCTAAAGGTTTGTTTTCTGGTGGTATTAATAAACTATACCTTAATTGGCTGTTATAGGCTCATGACATATACTTCTGGATACAGAATTTGTGCGTAACAGCAGCCTATCGACCTGTTAGAGAGTTGATACAACAGGAGAGATTGAAGGATATGGTAACTTCATATAACCTTTCCTCTTTCCTGACATTGTTCCGAATCTTCACCACAATTATTAATGAATCCAATAATTTTTAACAGAAGCATAAAGATGCAGAAGGCAAGACCTCAGAAGGTACTTCAGAGACAAGAGAAGAAGATGAAGAGGACCGTATAATTACCTTGAGGCCTTTGAACATGGAAGATATGAGGCAGGCAAAGAATCAGGTGGAGTTACTTGAATTTCTTTTTGATATTTAACTGCTTCAGCCTTCCGATAACTTCTATCTTGTACTACTACACTTCAGCAGCTTGTCTTCTAATATTGAAGCTCATTTTATATTTCTATATAAAAACAAAAACATAACCCCGGTGGGGGGGGGGGGGGGGGGGGGATTTTCTGGTCACTCTGGTGCAGTAGTAAAACCCTCGGATGGTGTAGTTTAAGTGCTCTGGAGGGTAGGACTAAGAGATAAAATCTTCTAATATCGCTACTTCTGACTTTTCCTCAATTTGCCAATAGTGCATTTTGCTCTTAATCATCACTGAACTCTCTTCCATCTTCTGTTTACTGGGTATCTACAACCTTCTCAGGAATGAACTTCTCTCTATAACTATTTAAGATGCCAAAATGTAGGCTAGATTGAGAATCATAATCTTGTGATTTATCTTGTTTTAGTGCTACTTTTTCTATTGGAGATGGCCCTTTTTCTTCTTCATTTTAATAGCTAAGTTTTTTTAAGGATCTAACTCGGGCTCATGTTGACAATTTTTTAAGTACGGCATAGTCATACAGATGAAACTTTCATAATCCTGTGTTCCAACAGAATTCTATCAGTTTTCCAATATTTGTGTGTTAATGCAATGCAGGTTGCTGCAAGTTTTGCTTCAGAGGGATCCATTATGAGTGAGCTGAAGCAGTGGAACGACCTGTATGGGGAAGGAGGTTCCAGGAAGAAGCAACAACTTACTTACTTTCTATAGATTTTGGAAAGCAGGTGCCCATATGCTCATCAGCACCATTATTTGTGAAAGGATGTACAAGTTAGGGGAAAGCTGGAAAGCCCTTCGACTGAAGTTCAATATTGCATTGAACAAAAAGCTCTAAATTCCCAAGAAAGATATGCTGAACATCCCAGGAAAGTTTATTTCAAGGTGCAATGTCATATTATTTGCACATCAAGTTTAAGAGAGGATTCTAGGCATCTGTTAGGCCATTTATAGAAGTATTTGGCACCGGTCTTTGGGATTTGAATCATAATCTGTGAATGTTTGGTATTTGGAAATTCATATAGATTCAGGGGAAGTGAGAAGAACTTGTATTGAGTTTGTTTTATATATGTTTCTTTGTAAACTTTGATAGTATAACCTGGTCTTGGAGTTTGCCATGAAAATTGTGTGATAATGTCTCGTTACACCGAATGAGAGCCAACTTCGGAGTATAATGTGAATTGGACATAATTAAGCATGCTTCAAGCAAACATGTTGGTGAGGATACAATTTCGAGGCATCCCCTAATATCTCTATCTATATATATATATTCAAAGTAAACACTCATATGTGTACACAGCGATTTTGTGCTGAAGAGGTATATTTGGTTCTAGAGAGCAGCTACGTGGTTAAGCCCAAGAAAAAAATCTCTATTGAACGATTGCAAGCCAATGTGGTGCCACTTCCTGAAAAGAGAAGGAAGAAGAGAATTTGTATTAACTGGAGACAAATATTACTAGGCTAAGTTACAATTTACAATAAGCTAAGCTCAGTAAACATTAGCTGTATATACAATATGCCAATGTTTGTGGCACTAATTTATATATATACACACTTCACAGAGAAGCTACATAAGAACAGGATCCCTTGGTTGCAGATATTACAATTGAATTGTGTGGATATGTCAGCTAATATGAGGTGAGTAGCTGATGATTAGGTCTTTCTTTGTTGGTGACCATTACAGCTTCAGAGGCAGAGCTGTTGTTCAGGATAGACTTTCCTTGTATGGAAGCGTGAGACATTGGAGCAACATGATCAGGGAGGGGCTTGACAATGATGATTGCTAGAGTTCATTTTCTAGAGAGGGGCTTGACAATATCTCTCTATGGGAAAAATGGCATAGTATCTACAACCTTTCCCATAGGCATAGAGAGATATTGCAATTACATTAATATATGAGAAATGTTAAAAAAAAATTGAAAATATTATAAATTTAATGATAATATGAGAAAATATTTCAAATGAATAATAAAAAAAGAATGTTTGAATGATACAAAGAAAAAAAAAATTTGACGTTCAGTGTATTAGAAAAGTCCTTATCTACAAAATATATTTTTTGATTAATTATTTTAGATGAAAATTTAGATAAGCCACGCTTTAGAAATCTATATATTTTAATGCGAATGATTGATCATGTTCTTCTAACCTCTCTCAAACCCCCCGCGTCGTTTTCCGGCAAAGTAGCGAACTCTCTTCCCCTGCCTTTGAACTCCCACGTCATAGTATTTGATCCTGCTCCTGCTTTGTCCCCAAATATGTCAAACCCATTACAGAGGTACCAAAAACTGCGCTTGAAGGAGTCTCTGCCAAGAATCTACCGATACCCAATAGCCTGCAAGGAGCTCTGCTTCATTCTTAGAAGCGCTTACAACAAGCTACCCAAAAATTTGCAATCCCTTATTTTCCAGGATACCCTCACCGCCTTTCATCTCCTTCCTCAGTAAGTACTTCTTGTCAGTCCCATTCTCAATTTTGCATAAATAATGTGATTTTTTATTGGTTTTCCCCCAATTTTCATATTTCATGTATATTTTGTTGGCTCTTGCGTTGATATCTTACACGAAAAACATTTTCCCATTTGATTTTTGTGATCGGCTTTAGTTAAATGAAAAATATGTGAGCAGATTTGTGTTGGTTACGTGATTCGAATTCCGGATATTTTTTGGTAAAAACTTGAGACATGAGTTTGGAATAGGTTGGATATGCACAAATCCTCTGAAAATTTTGCTGAAAATGGGGCAATTTAGACTTTTTTAAATCACCTGACATTTGATAAGAAGACAGCTTCACAATTTAAAAAATGGAAATTTTCAAAAATTTTGAATGTATAAATTCATGAGATTTTACAGTTTGTTAAAGAATTAACTTATGTAGCATCTATGTTGGACGTAGAGTACTTTTTTCCATTTAGTATGTTGATTTAGTGGAAGTGCCCACTTACCTCTTTAGCTATGTTGCTCAATTATGCCTCTAGCTATGTTGGCTCAATAGCTTTGTTGTTGCTTTTATGAGGTGGCAAAATCAAGCAAATAATTGATACATGATACATCGGTGCCATGTAAATTGTTAAGAGGGAAGAATTGAGAGAAATATTGGACTGAATTACTTTTCGTATTAAGCCTTTTACAAATACATAGCAGTACAATGAACTAGCTAAGGAAATATATGTACAAGGAAAGTGGACTAATTTGATTTGAGTCCTAAAAATAAGCTAATTACAAGAATTGTGGAAGTCTTGATTTGGTGCATATATGGAAAGGAGAGATCTGTCAATACTCCCCCTCAAGTTGGCGCATGGAGGTCCGTAATGCCCAACTTGCGCGAAAAATGATGAAAAAGCTCCTGTCCTAAAGCTTTGGTGAAGATGTCTGCAATTTGCTCATGTGAAAAAGTGTGGATAGCTTTGAGGAGGCCCGAGCGGATTTTGTCACGAATGATATGACAATCAATCTCAATGTGTTTGGTGCGCTCATGAAACACGGGATTGTGTGCAATATAGAGTGCTGATTGATTGTCACAATGTAAAGTAAAAGGCTCGGGATGAGAGACACCAAGATCAGTGAGAAGCTGTTTTAACCAAGTGAGTTCACAGGTTGTGACGGCCATAGCTCGATATTCAGCTTCAGCCGAAGAACGGGAAACTGTGCTTTGTTTCTTGGTGCGCCATGAAATCGGACTGGTACCTAACTGAATGAAGTAGCCAGTGGTGGAGCGGTGGGTGATGGGGCAGCTGGCCCAATCAGAATCTGTATAGGCCGAAACATGTGTGCTGTTAGATGAAGGGAAGAAGATACCTTGGCCGGGACAGCCTTTGAGGTAGCGGAGAACTCTAGTAGCAGCAGTCATGTGGGGAACCCGAGGAGCATGCATGAATTGACTGAGTGTGTTGACGGCATAAACAATGTCTGGTCTGGTGATGGTCAGATAGATGAGACGACCAACAAGGCGACGGTAAGGGCCGGGATCAGGAAGAAGGTCACCATCTTGAGTAGTAAGCTTCAAATGTTGTTCCATAGGAAAAAGAGCAGTCCGTGCACCAAGTTGTCCACTGTCTGAGAGAATGTCGAGGGCATATTTACGCTGATTAAGAAAGATGCCTGTGGGTGAGCGAGCAACTTCAAGTCCAAGGAAGTACTTTAGGGAACCAAGGTCCTTTGTCTTGAAATGAGTGAAGAGAATTGTCTTGAAAATCTCAATCTGAGAAAGGTCGTTACCAGCTACTAAGATGTCATCAACATAAACAAGAACAAGGACGATGCTGGTGGAAGTGGTGAGAGTGAACAAAGAATGATCTGCCTGAGATGAATGAAAACCTGCATCAAGAAGCACAGAGGTTAGTTTAAAAAACCAATTCCGGGAGGCTTGTTTGAGGCCATAGAGGGATTTTCGGAGACGACAGACGCGAGTCTCCCCCTTAGGACAATATCCAGGTGGTGGGGTCATGTAGACTTCTTCATCAAGATCGCCATGCAAAAAGGCGTTGTTGACGTCGAGCTGATGGATAATCCAATTTTTAGTAGCTGCAACTGCCAATAAGCAGCGGACCGTGGTCATTTTGGCGACCGGAGCAAAAGTCTCATGATAATCAAGGCCTTCAACCTGAGTGTATCCTTTGGCAACAAGCCGGGCTTTGTACCTCTCGATGGATCCGTCGGCTTTAAGTTTGGTTTTGAAAACCCATTTGCACCCAATGGGTTTCTTACCAGGAGGAAGAGGCTCAAGAGTCCAGGTGGAATTAGCCTCTAAAGCACGGAGCTCAACAGTCATGGCCTCGCGCCAGTGGGAGTGGCGAATAGCATCAGTATAGCAAGAGGGTTCAGTACAAGATGTAAGAGCATTCAAATAAGTAATATGTGAGGGAGAAAAACGGGAGTATGAAAGAAAAGCAGATAAAGGATGAGCAGTACCTGAAGCCGACGAAGCAGGTGTAGATGCCGTGGGCTCTGCATGTAAAGTGGGACAAATATAGTCGTGAAGGTAAGCAGGTCGAGTAATAGTGCGACGAGGACGAGAAGCTGAGGGAGAGGGATTGGGCAAGGGCATGGGGGACGGAGAATCAGGAGGGACAGGAGAGTCAGAAGAAACAGAAGAGGCAGGAGGGTTAAGAGAGTCAGAAGAGACAGGAGGGTTAAGAGAGTCAGAAGAGACAGGAGAGTCAAGAGATATAATAGGTTGAGAGACGGGAAGAGGAACAATAGGAGCGGAAGGAGATGGAGTCGCAGGCAGGTCTTGGAAAGGGAATGTTTGTTCGTGGAAGGTGACATCTCGGGAGTAAAAGGTGGATTGAGTTTGAAGGTTGTAGAGTTTGTAGGCTTTATGTGTGCTAGGATAGCCAAGGAAGACACATTTAGTGGCACGGGGTGAGAACTTGTCGCGATGAGTGCAGAGAGTTTGAGCATAACAAAGACAACCGAATACACGAAGATGATCATAGTTGGGAGTTTTATTGAACAGAATTTCAAAAGGAGATTTATTTTGGAGAGTCCGGCTAGGAGTGCGGTTGATGAGATAGGTTGCGGTGAGGACACAATCACCCCAAAAAGATAGAGGTAAGTGAGCTTGAAAACGAAGACTGAGCGCAACATTTAGAAGGTGCCGGTGTTTACGCTCCGCAACGCCATTTTGTTGGGGAGTTTCAACACAGGTACGTTCATGAATGATATCGTGTGTGTGTAGGTATGTTTGAAATTGATGGGAAATGAATTCTTGTCCATTATCAGTTCTAATAATTTTGACGGTGGTGTTAAACTGATTGTGGACAAGAGCAAAAAAATGTATTAAATGGGTGTAAGCCTCAGATTTAAAACGCATAAGATAGACCCATGTTGTGCGAGAAAAATCATCAACAATAGTGAGAAAATAATGAGCACCACATAAGGATGCCGTGCGATAACCACCCCAAATATCACAAAAAATGCGATTAAAGCGAGAATCACTTTTATTGGCATAAGAAGAAAAATGTAATCTTGTGTGTTTAGAACGAGCACAAACATCACATTCAGAAAGATTACAAGGAGAATTAAAAAGACTGGGAATATTAAAACTGGAGGGATGACCTAGACGTTGATGCCATAGAGTCTTATTTGCAGTGGTTTGAGCAGCAAAAATGACGGTGGGTTCGGGGCGGTACACGTAAAGCCCATTGCATAAATTACCCGCTCCAATTGGCTTCATCGATGGAGAGTCCTGAAATAAACAAGAATTAGAAGAAAAAGTTATTATGCAAGAATTTTGAATGGCAATTTGGGAAACTGAGAGTAAATTGAAGGACAATAGTGGAACATAAAAAACATTTTGTAATGTGAGAGAAGAAGAGAGCCGACAAGAACCCAGCCCTTCGGCTGGGATATCTTGTCCCGTAGGAAGCCGAATGTGATGCAGATGGGTAAGGGGCTTCAAATCGGCAAAGGCGTCCCGTTGGTGACAGATATGGTGGCTCGCACCACTGTCTACTACCCAATGAAGGTGCCGATTGAATGAGAAATCGGAGGGGGAGAAGAGGTTACCAGCAAAAGGGGTGGAAGATGGGTCAATCGGAGCTGTCGGTGGTGCGAGGAGATTGAGCAGCTTCTGGTACAACTCGGGAGGAAGAGAAACCAGGTTCGCATTCGACGGTGGAGGGAGAGAAACAAGATTGGCAGTCGATGGAGGTGGCCCTAAGATGGACGACCTCGATTTTTTGGTGCGGGGTTCGCGGCCTGGGGGGTACCCGATGAGGGTCCAACAACAGTCATGCGTGTGGCCATCTTTGCCGCATGCGGTGCACTTCAGAGGAGGCCGTGGGCGAGCAGTGGTGCGGGTAACCATGGCCATTGTTTCGGAGGCTGAGGGTTGGAGGTTGAGGAACCTCTGTTGCTCTTCTTGAAACAGGATGGAGAAGACTTTTCCAATGGTGGGAAGCGGATCCATGGCCAGAATTTGGGTGCGAAGAGGAGCAAAAGAATCGTTGAGCCCAAGGAGAAATTGGAAAACACGTTCATCATCAGCCTGTCGTTGCATATCTTTGAGGTCAGTTGCGGTTTGGAGATGGCTAAGTTCATCCCACAACTGTTTGATTTGGTTGAAATAATCATGGACAGAGTTTGTGGTTTGGTGCAGGGAGGAGAGGGCTCGTTTGAGGTGATAGATGCGGGCATTGTTTCCATGGCATAAACGGGAAGAGAGGTCGAGCCAGACAGCACGGGGATCGGTATGGTATTCGAGGGAATTGGCGAGAGAAGGGCTGATGGAGTTGAGAATCCAGGTAAGGACCATATCCTTCGTTTGATTCCACTGAGTATATTCGGGTTTAGTGGTTTCAGGGGGTATAAGGGTGCCATCGACAAAGCCAAGTTTATTCTTGGCATTGAGGGCTCTGGTCATGGCTTTTTGCCATTTTGGATAGTTGTCACCTGTGAGAAGGCCATTAACGAGAATTAAACTGGGAGAATCTGAGGGGTGAAGGAGATAAGAAGAGGGGATGGGTGGGGTACTGGTGTCGGCCATGGTAGAATGGCTGGATCTTTGATGTTAGGCTGATACCATGTGAAATCACCACTTGTCCCAAAAGCTTAAGTTGATGGGAAGAGGTAGATTTTATTATTTTATATCTTAACACTCCCCCTCACTTGTGGGCTAGACTTTCCCTCAATGAGTAGGCCCAACAAGTGGAATATTTAATTAAATGGGATAGAGTGTAGAGTCAGGGTTCGAACTCAGGACCTCTGCTCTGATACCATGTTAAGAGGGAAGAATTGAGAGAAATATTGGACTGAATTACTTTTCGTATTAAGCCTTTTACAAATAAATAGCAGTACAATGAACTAGCTAAGGAAATATATGTACAAGGAAAGTGGACTAATTTGATTTGAGTCCTAAATATAAGCTAATTACAAGAATTGTGGAAGTCTTGATTTGGTGCATATATGGAAAGGAGAGATCTGTCAATATAAATCATGTTTTGTGAGAGGATATTGTGCTGAAATGCTGTTGCGGTTTACCAATTATTATGTGAAATTCAGTGGTTCAGGTCCCAAATACATCTAGAGGGGGATGAATAGGTGTGTTCTAAATTTACTGGACAATTTAAATTAACAATCAAATTAATCGATCAGAGCACGAGAGACAATCAACACACATTAATTTTGGTAACTAAGTGGAAACTAATTTGAGTCTTCAAAATCTGTAACCACTTTGGGGTCACTATCTAAAATCTACTATAGAATTTAAGTTTATTACAACCAATTTAGAAACATTTACAAGACCCTTGAAGTAACTAAATCTAGCTTGTAACCATGGGTCAATCTACACCATGGCAGCTCTGGACCTCTGCCCTTTTTATAGCTTCTCCACGAGTACCAACTTGATACCCTGGAAGCTCTAAAAGCACTTCCAGCTAATGAAAACGTACACACAATAGACTCAACAACAATCAAGTGTCAACACAAAGTGAAGGAGGTCTGTGTATCTAGAGAGAATGTATCATGATGGTACAATTGATGTCTGAAGGTTCTCTCTCAAGAATCTGATGGTAAAAATAGTAGTTGTGGCCTTTCACTTAATTGAGTCATGCAAAATAAAGTATATATACATCGGGATAATGTGGGGGCAATTAGGGAGTCCAAAATGGACTTAACTTGCTGAACCCGCAACAGTTTGCTTGAGCCAATGTCGCTCGCGCATTGAGCGAACTCACTGTGTAGAAGTCATTCGAGCAAGTATCATTCAATGCATCATGCGAACTCTTTGTCTGATTTTTTGCTCGAGCGTAAAGTCAATTGAGAGTCGAGCAAATTCTCTATTGAGTTTCGCTGGAGCCACTAATGAGATGATAGTCGAGCAAACTTCCTATGTGAAGTTCGATAGAGAATATGTCGAGCGAAGTCACTGTCTGGCCTTTTCCTTCACGTTTTCTTGAAGCAATTTTCCTTGTGACTTGAACAGGAAAATTACAACTCACATAGATTAGGTTTTGTCACAATGATATGCCAAAATATAATATTATATCAACATTATGGTTTTCTTGATATAGTAGATGACTTCCTTTTCCGCCTAGAGACATCTATAGATTTTTCTTCAAAGATCTAGGGAGGTTCAATAAACTATAGGAAAACTTTACACCCTCAAACTTTCAAGAGCTTGTACTTTGCACCAAAAACTATCAAAGTTGACATGTTGCACCCTCAAACTACCAAAAACTTACTTTTTGCACTCTATCCAATTATGATCATTAAGAGATGAGAAGAAGGTAACGTGGCACAATCATAACGGCTGGATCTTAATGGAGGGTGTAAACTTTCCCTTTTTTGGTAGTTTGAGGCAATGTGTTAGTTTTGGTAAGTTGAGGTGCAAAAACCCTAGTAGTTTAAGGGTGCAAAGTGTATTTATCCCTATGAACTATGAAACTTCCATGAGCAGTTAGTATTTTATAAGCGAATCTGTGTTACTGAAGTTTACATAAGAAAATCATTCAAACCTTTTGAGTATTAGTACTTTTAGCAATGTAATCCGATTATCTAATGTCAAACTTGGCTGATATGGGCTGATGGTAGACTGAGCACTCTTATATCCTTAAGACTTCTTAGCAAACCTGATGCCAGGTGATTCAACTTCAATATATCTTTTCATGTATATTCTAAAATGACTTAGGCTGTGAATATGTCAAATAATGGCATTAATCCATCGCATTGCTATCCTACCTCATCAAGAGCTAATTTTTGTGACTATTGCTCTGGTAGTAGGTGAGAATGCTTGCCAGCATAATTAGTTCATTTTTTGGTGTCACTTTCATCATGGATCTCTTTTGTCACTGGTATTAGTCTTTTGTATGCTGGTTATATTAAGGATAAAGCTTCTAACGTTATTTTATGGATCTTTTAACGCCAGAATGCAGACAAGTAAGGCTGTATCAGCAGCCCATCTTCTCCATCAGAGCGCAGAGGCTGCATTGCCAAAGCAAAAGAGGAATCTAGCCATCACAGAATTTAAGCAAGCGATGGTTGCTCATAAGAGACGTTATAAAGCTCGACAAGAAGAAAAAGGTCATTTTTGTTTTAGAAAATGGTTTCACATAATTTAGCCAATCACAATTTCCCCGTTTGAAGGCAGAGAAGCTCATAGAGACTAATTATTTCAAATCTTTGTTTTAGCCACATGCAAGGCCTCATAATTTTTTGTTTACTTCACATAATTTCAGGTTCTGCACAACTTCCACAAGATGTTCTAGTGCACATTTTCAGTTTTCTAGATATTCAGTCTTTGGTGTCAGTTGGACTAGTCTGCTGGTAAATTTTCTTGCTCTATGCTTGCGGTAATGTGTTTTCTACCCCACATATGAAAAACATGGACACAACTTGCATAATCAAACCATTTAACCATTGCCCGAATTCTGATCACCATTATAATTATGCTTTGGTATATTGGCCTCATAAATTGCAAACTTGCGAGACTCCCTTGTATTAATTTCTGGTCTTTATGTGAAGGTCATGGAATTTGGCAGCAAGCGAGGACTATTTGTGGCAGTTGCAATATGCTTCAGTTTTTTGTAATTCTGATAAATGCTTGAAACGGAAGGGGCATCAGAGTAGTAGACCAGATGAAGATCAAGAATCTATACTTTTACAGGAGGACATGGCTACAAGAAGTGGTATTGACTGGAGAGAGGCCTTCAAAAGAGCCTATTTAGGTATATGGATTCAGATTCTTTTAAATCTTTTGTATTTTCTTTGGATGGATAAATTGCATTTGGATACGCGTGCCATTCTGATAGGTCTATGAATCATAAATATGAATAACATGTACTTAGATCACCATTTTTCTTTCCCATCACTTCAAAAGCTTCCTGGTGAAATGGCATATCCACAAAGATTTTGTCACTATCATTACTTTGCTAGTATACTTTTTTCAATCTGTTCTTGTAGTTTCCAGTCCTACAATGAGCTGTTTGCATTATAATTCATGGCCATGTAAAATTATATTACATGCTAAAAGAAATGTAAAAACATTTCCCTGGACTCTATATATATATAAGATGGAACTTCACCAAGAAAAGGGAGGAAAACTCCGGAGTGTTGATCATAAAATATAAAGGGTTAAATACACTTTTAATCCCTAAATTATCAAGTGTTTTACACTTTGCACCCCAAACTATAAAACTTATACATTGCACGCACCAACTACCAAGAACTGGCAACTAAAATCCTCCGTAAGAAATTGGACACTTATTAGAGTGAAAATAGGTGACGTGGTGCAATCTTGACTGTCAGATCCTAGAAAAAGGGGCAATTTGATAATTGAAGATAGTTTGAGCTGCAATGTGTCCGTTTAGTAGTTTGTGGTGCAAAGTGTAAAACCCCTAGTTTAGGGGTGAAAAGTGTATTTAACCCAAATTTAAGAGAGAACATGTACTGCAATACTAAGAACTTAAGAAGGTATCTGGCTTGTATTTCAATAGTAGTTTAGGGGTGAAGTGTATTTAACCCAAATTTAAGAGATAACATTCTGCTACTGCAATACTAAGAAGGTATCTGGTTTGTATTTCAACAGTAGTTTAGGGGTGAAAGTGTATTTAACCCAAATATAAGAGAGAACATTCTGGTACTGCAATACTAAGAAGCTGTCCAGCTTGTATTTCAATATTTTTTTTATTTTCAATCATTTTGCAGTCCCGACTTATAAAGGAATCATTATCCTACTTCCCTGGCTAATGATTATTTGCATTATCTTTAATGCAAATAGTTTCTTCTCCTTTTTTAATACCATGCTTGGGTTACAGGAAATGCATCGAAGAATCTAACATCTAATCGGGGATACTGTGGACATTGTGACACTATAGTTTGGATCAATAACATGAAATGCTCTGATGGAAATCACGGACTAAATTCCAAAAATCAGCAAATAGAGCCTACATCACCTCGCCAGGTACTTTCTGTGTGGAGCTTCTTCTTCTTTTTGTCAAGTTTTTCCTTGTAGATCTTTTATACGATTTGGTGACTTTATCTCTGGTTGATGTTAGAAATCAAAAGAAATCAGCTGTCCAGATTTTTATATATCACAATTCTAGAAGCCACTTTGGAGACTCTCAAAGTGTTCAGTTTACGATTGTATGATTGTAGTCTTGACTAAAAGAGTTACCTGGCATTCCCTATCCAAGTTCAATCAAGTAATGGCATGACATCCATTATGAGAAATCTTTCTGTTAGGGTAGACTGAAACCCAACTGCTAAAATCTCCCAATCCAAAATTACGTCGCCTTTTCCTTCCCCTCACTCTATAAGTCGTGGGCTACTTACTACCTTCACATCTCACTGTCAATGGATGAACTTCCATTCCATTTTCCATTGTAACATACATGACGTATTTTACTGTCGCTATGTTGATTCTCTCCAGCATTGACTGGCATTCTCGAAAAATTGAACTTGATCAATGTGTACTCTTTTTTTTTTCCAGGTTGCAGAGTATATTTTGGATGATTCTTTAAAATTCATATCTTCTTCAGATAGTGATAGTGATTCAGATGAAGGGCCGATTTCCAGGTTATGGGCCTATCCCAGACACATGAGCAGACTCCAACAGAAGCCTTCTCAGTGAAATGGCGATCCTTTCATTTTGTATTTTTTGACATGAAGAATGTAAGATACTGTACAGAACTGATGCACATGTTTCTAAATCTTCGGTATAGAATTAGCATGAGGAAGGGGACTCTTTGTTGGTGATTTCTCGTCAGAAATTGTTCAGATTATGATGAGCTACTTTCTGTATTTGTACCGACTTATTTTATTAAAACTCTATACTATGAGTCATAAAAAGAAGTCTTTCAGACGGGAAGAAATTAGAACTTGGTTTTTTAAAGGTTAGAAATCAATTCGAACATGTAATGGAATAGCGGATTTATTATTCAATTTATGGTGAACGGTTGGTTGTTAAACTTATATATATTCAATTCAATCTAGTCTAATTTTAAGCCAAAGCTGCGTTTGGTTCCCAAGGAACCAAAGGAACCAAACTCAGCTGAGTTCAGTTTAACTTTAAGCTGAGTCTAACATCCAAATATCCAATTCTCAAATTACTAAACTCATTCCAACTCAAAATCTTCTTACATGTAGGACCCACAACATTTTTCAACTTAAAACATCTTTATACATGGGATCCATAACCTTTTTCAATTTTTCATAAAAAGTACTAAACTCATCTTAACATCTAAACACACTTTAAACTCAGTTTAAATGGACCCCACATAACTCCCTCCACTACTCAACTCACTACTATTTATAAAGAACTCAACTCAGTTGAGCTCAGCTTAATATATCCAAACACAGCCTTATTCAGAGGTACCTACAGCCAGGTTATTTGATCCCTACTTGGAGAATTATGGTGAAGACCCAAACCTAGATTCAGAAAGTTGCAGAGCTAAACTAACAAAAATGAGACATATAGAGTGACCCATTATATATGCAGTTGATAAACTTTGTGTTTAGAAGTACTTTGAGTGGGCTTAGATATTTGATCGTCTAGCCTGATCAAAAATAATTTGCTATAGCCTAAAATTTAAGACTAATATCTCTTTCAGGCCAATGAATGCTCTTTTAATTAATCCCTAAACAAATCTCACTATTCAATAAAAATAAAAGGAAAATAATGGGTTATAGAGAGCACTCATGCTATTTCTTTCGGTAATTATTCTGATTGATTGACTTGGAAGAAAATCTTGGGTAATTCTAATAATGGTGGAATGTTGATCTCTAGTAGTAAAAGGCCCCAGTTTTGTTCATTTCACGTGCTATTGCAAGGTTGGTGATTAACCATTGCCTGCACAATTATCCTAACTTCATTATTTACTAATTTATTATGATTCCAAACATCAATACCCCACCATTCAAAAATTCCTTAAAGGAATAAATTTGACTAAGACTAGGCAAGCAGTTGTACATGAACTTGTTTTAGGGGACATGAAGAAAAAGAAAATCACCCAACTACCTAAATGAATTTAGATAACAATAAACAAACCTGAAAACGATGATAATGTGGGGAACCCCCTCTCCTCCTTTGGGAGCAAAAGAAAGCAACATTCAACAGAATTCCAATTTCTGGGTACAGAATATATCTCACAACTAATTAGGACATCATGTCAAGGGATTAAATCATCATCAACTTTAAAAGTATCACAGCTTGTATTCCCAATTCATTACATACATTAAAGAAATGTGGTAATAATGATATAATGTATATGATTAGCGTGTACCAAGATGAATATTATTGATATAAAAGTCAGCTTGTGATCAAGCAAAGCACAAGGCAGGGGAGGGGCAGCATATTTTTCAACGTGCAAGCCATAGATCTTTTTCTTTCTCTTTTTTCTATGTCTTTTTTGTTCTCCTTTTGTTCTTTTTAATGGAAAAGAGAAAGAACCCTAAAGTGGAGTAATTCATAATAAAAGATATTGTGATGATCACGTGAGGACTTCCATGGCTTCTATCGATACTTGAAAAAAGATTGAACATTGAAAGGCAGAGTGAAACAGTGCATGTAGCATCAGGACGATACGACGACCGAAGTAGCTCATACTACGCTTTGCATGCATATGTTAGCTATAACTTAGGGAAAGTGATGATCATCAACCTAAGCCTTTGTGGAAGTTAGGACGTTGACATGGAAGTGCTTGCCATTTTTTGGTCTGAGAGAAAACCTCAAATAATCGACCGACCTACGAGAAATTCGTGGTTCAAACAACGCAACTTTCTCAAGTTGATAGCAAAGGGATGCCAAGTGAAATAAAGAAAAAAAGATACCGTCTTCCCAAAGCGTTCTGCCTGGCATACCATTCAAAAGAAGGGTTGAGAGTCTGAGACAAAGGAAGCCAATGTTCACAAGTCAAACCTTTTATAGCAAAAGAAAACAGTCTTAAACCTCTTCAAAGGAAAAGGAGGGTCCCTAGGGCTATATTGATGAAGAACATGCGTGCCCCATCTGCACCAGTACCTTGCCTTGTAAAGAACCCAATTCTCTGACTTGCCAAATCTTTAAAATGAGACTCTGAAAAAAAGTAAAGTAGATGTAGACGACCTTAGGTTTGCTTTGCTCTGCTTAGCTCTTCTCTTTTTCCGAGTCTTTTTTTCTTTTCTTTTTGGCCTTTTTCTCT
Source organism: Juglans cinerea (assembly GCA_961763995.1). Lineage (NCBI taxonomy): Eukaryota > Viridiplantae > Streptophyta > Magnoliopsida > Fagales > Juglandaceae > Juglans > Juglans cinerea. The sequence goes on along the minus strand of CAUIVZ010000011.1, from coordinate 757,163 downwards.
TTTCATTTTTCTTTTTATCTCCACTTTTTGGAAGTTTCTTGTCACCATCGCTTCGTCTTCTGTAAAAAACAAATTTCTTGAAGGAAACTACATCTAATGAATTGGTCCACGCGCTTCCTTGTGCCACTGCCCCCCCAAATGCTGATGCTGCTCTCTTGCTTTCATGAATTTTATTTTTCGGTATTAAACCAATTAAGAAGACTATTAAGTTTTTATTCTAGAATTTTGAATTTTATTTGCAATTCTAAAAGCTTGTTTGTTTTAAGCCTTTTGCGACGATCCAAGCTGACCAACTTACTTTATTTTCGAAATTTTTGTGATGATTTTGTTAATAGTACATGAGCTTAACCTTTTCTTATGCTTTTTATGTTCCTTGAATTTTGCATATCCTGATAAAAAATTGCCAACTCTAATGGCGATTCATTTTTTGAAATGTCACTATAACTTGATTTTGCAGTTGAACTAATGTTGCTTTCTGTCTGGCCATCCGTCAGCAATGTGGGCACACCTTGCTTTTAAGCAAGGTCTATCTTTATCAGTTGGCTTACATACATGCAGAGAGAGGACTGAGATACATGGTGTGAAGTGTATTGTGAGAATTAGCAAGCAATTAGGAACAAGTGCACGCTCAAAACAGTTGATGAATGTGTGCGTGTGGGGCTTACATTTTACAGGTCAAGTAGCTGTTGAACCCTGGATCTGATCTGAAATCTGAATACGCAAGCTGGGACTCTGATTTCTGTATTCCAACTCTGCACTCTGCAGTCTGAATCTTTATACTATCCGTTCAGATATTGTGCCAGAGCTAGGGCTTTCTCATCCCCCACCCCCTCCAACTATCTTTCTCAATTGCTTAACCCAATCAATCAGTATCTAAACGAGGATTTGGTGTGCATCCATGGTAAATGAGGAGGCACTTGCTGCATGCTCTCCAGGCCACTGTAGCAGCTTGGCTACTTTAGAATTACATCATCTCATATTCCAACGAGTTTCCTTTACTTGATGCAAGTTAATAATTTGAAGAGTATTTTTATTCATTATTAAATAGAAATTAATTATCAAATAATTGTAAAAACTGCCGATTTATCATTATACCGGTGAAATAAGCACAAGGCAAGCAAAATAATAGAATAATAGACCCGAAACAATCTATTTTTAGTAGATTTTTTTTCTACTTTTGTTGCATTTCGTTCTTTTATTGAAGACAATTCAATGATTTCGTCGGATTGAATTTAGATACTGCACATTTAGAACTTGGTGAGAAAATGTAGTCGTCGATACAAATGGAGGATAGTTTGAAATTAAAATATGTTTAAACACTTTATCTCTCCATATGAGCCCCCACTATATAACTAAAACCAAAGCCCTAACTAAACACTACCCATTTACTCAGAGCCTTTTCTCTCCCCTCCTATCAATGGAAGCTCTAAACTTCATCAAGTTCTGGAGAACCACCACCACCACCACCAATCCCTTCACCACTATTGCATTTCCTAATCATCCTGTGGAAAAAGTTGATGAACTCGAGGAGGAAGACGAAGACTCTTTCTTCGACTTGGAAATTACTGTTTATGATTCTGACGGCAACAAAGACAAAACCGACGCCGACCCAGAAACCAACAATCACAAAGAAGACAAAACCATGCTCGAGTCTGCGGAACGCCACCGCAACCAGGCCAAAAAAGTCGGCTTCAGCTTCTTGGAGACAACCCTCTCTCTGTCTCCTAATGATCCTATTTCTAGAAGAAAAATCCTCCCAATTGAGCCCAGCTCCAAGCCTCAGTCCCCGATCGCTCTGTTAAAATCATCTCCCAGATTCCAAGTTCTCATGTTCAAGAGGCCAAAGTCAGATTCAGTGCCAACATCAAAAACAGAGAAAACAAAGTCCAAAAGCTTTTCCATGGACACCCAGAAGCAGAAAAAGCAAGAAAGCAAGACCTTCTTCACAGTGAAGCTCGGGGTAGATGAAACTTCAAGTTCAAGCAGCTCACCATTCAAGAGAGCAAACAGTTTGAGAAAAGCTGAAAGCAAGCTACAAGACCACCAGATCTCAGAAGGCTCAAGAACAGAGCGATTCTCGAAGGAGGTGATACAAAAATACTTGAACCTAATCAAACCTCTGTACGTCAAAGTCTCAAAAAGATATAGCGAAAAGTTAAAGTTCACCGAAGTGTTATCCGCTCCTTCCCCGTCGTCTTCTCCGGCGACAATGGCATTGCCTAAGAAGAAGCTCTTGAGGAAGAGCAAATCAGCATCTGCGGCGATCGGAGTGGCAGAGCCAGTAAATAGGAGAGACGATTCGCTGTTGCAGCAGCATGATGGGATTCAAAGCGCCATTCTGCATTGCAAGCGATCCTTCAATTCTTCTAGAGGTATAGGATTTACTTGAAAATGCTTGAAGTGAACCAACAGTTTTAAATTCCTTTGACTTTTAACTGGATTCTAGTTTGTCATTTTGTACTTGTACATTTGGTTTCAGATTCCTCGATGTTGCGTTCTATGGACGATTCGTTTGATGAGAAATCATGGAATTCATTTTCCAGAGGTATAACCGGCTCTACTATAAACTTTTGGGTTACATGATCCTGAGCTTGCTTAATGAAGTTCACAAAGTCACAATTTTTATTAATTCAATTTCAGATTCTTCACTGCGGTCACGATTTGCAAGCGAAACTTGTGAAGAGAAATCGGTCAAAAATTGCGTTGAGGAAGGGAATGGGTTGGTATTTTGAGAGAGAACGCAAGACATAATCTTGTCTGAAATTGACGTAATAGATGGAGGGAATCTAAACAGGGGGTGGGGGGCACGCTCAAACCTCTTCTCCCGTGTCTTGTTGTAAAGAAAAGAAAGAGGAAGAATCGGAGAGAATAGGGGAGAGTCTTTTGTTTAATTTGTTTGTCTCGCTTTTTTTTAGTGCTTAGGTGTTTAGCTATGATGACCAGTGGGGTGCTGCAGACTCACTTGATGTCGTCTGTAAAGTGATAGGTTCATTATGAACAGATAGAAAGAATTCTGATATGGGATCTTTTGTGGATGCTGTGTGTCTGTTTGTGGTTTTGGAGCCTGCGTTCGTTCAATTTAGCTAAGCTTGTGACCTTCTTTTTCTTTTTATATATGGGATATATAGCTGCTGCTGTTCAGATGAAAGATATGATGATTTCTGTGCATTTGGAGATTGAAATGACTATACAATTTTGTCGCTTTTCTTTCTACGTTTTTTTGGGGGTATTTTCTACTTTTGCACATGAACGTGAAGGAGTTAAACGTTATACTTTGAATGGTCAATGGTGGATATAGAAAGGCTAGTCCGCCATCTTTATTCTACAATTCATGAAAGAAAAAACTGATAGGTTTATAAATGTAATATAATAAATAATTTCTAATTAAAAATTAAGATAATGAGTAGACGATCGGTAGTTGGTGCAAGCCAGGAAAAACTCTTATGACGATCATATTATATCGAGTAATGCTAGACAGAAGTTATTATAGCAGTGCACAATTTGTACTGACTACGTGGTTATTTCTAGTTGATTGTTCCTAACACTCATTTGAGAAGATGTGTGGTCTACATGATGTCATATCATGTGTAAAATAGATGCTACCAATAATAGCTTCCATCTATATCTATTCTATTATATATGCATGCTTATCTTATCTTCCAGATATTAATAGCATATCCGGATTACAGTTTATTTTTTCTTTTGGCTAAAATGTATTTTTATCATTATTTTTTTTTCTTTATATCATTATTTGAAGAGAAGAGAGATAAACATAATTTAATATTATAATATGGACATCTTATGTTAAGTATATTTAAAACGATTGTATTTTATTTTATTTTTCTCTTTCGCTTACGTGTTTCTTGCCTAACTATCATATGGCATATGCCCATCCACATCGGGGAATGTTGAAAGTCGATATATATATATATATATATATATATATATATATATATATGTTATATGTAGTGGTGATTTGTAGCGAAAGTAACAGCCTTTGGTATTAACGAAAGAGAATATATATGATGCTATTGAAATGACTCACGTACACAATGTGGTTACATCATGCTATCAGCAGCTCCTCATTTTCTTTGCTTTAATCATTGCAGTCACATGATTCCTTTTTTTTTCAAAAAAACCTGAACTAAATACTATCCAAGTCCTTGTGACCGAATTAAGTACACCTGACCCGATGAATCAGATGTATTATATTTGAGTCTCCTCTTGTTTGAATAGAAAAAATGTTTCAATCTCATTATTATAATATTTTTAAATTTTTACATAAAATATAATAAATAATTTAATTTTTTTAAATCTTAAAATAATAATAATATTAAAAAATAATATTCTTGTTAGGTTACCAATTAAATATTAGGTTAATGTTGATCCTGAAGTGATGAATTAATAGAGCATCGGCTGGGGATGTTAATTACATCAATATATATAGATCATGGAAGTACGTAGGAGCTTGATGCAGTGCATGGTGGAATACTTAGAAAATACGGAAGCTAGCTAGTTGTCTTTAATTTGTTAATGCTGCAATATTCTCAAATGATTTATATGGAATTAGCACTATATATTAACACCATGCATGGTTGAGATTGAGGCTTCTTTGATTTGAGGCCGATTTGAATGGTTAGTGGTATTGAGATCAAATGATTTGTAAAATATGTTTATAAAAGAAGGTTATAAGTCAAGAGGCTGCAGATTGGTTAGCTAAGCATGAGAAGAAAGAGGTTCATAGGCATGCTGTTGGGATTGGATAAAGTTACTTCACCCGTGGCCAATTTTACGCTACGTTGTAAATGAACTATATTTTACAGATAGCTTTCATGCATAGAGATCATATATATATATATATATATATATATATATATATATATATATATATAGGATGAACATCAGTGGTTTTTAAAAGGCCGATTTACTCGTGTATATTTCTCTATTTAAATTGAAGTGAGTCGAGAGGTTTCAATCCAAGAGACCAGGCAACAGAAGGGTGACTATAAATTGAGATGGGGATATGCTAAGAGGACGGTTCATTGCACCAAGATATTAACTTTACTACATGTTTTTTTAATTATTTTCAGAAAATTTAAGAGACAAGCTGGATGCATCACATGCGCCAAGGGACACAGCACAAACACACACCCGACATCATGTTTTGGTTCGAGGACTGTAGATTTGCTCTGTTTCTTCTTCTGATTTTTGGTTTCATTCTTGTAAATGTTATGTCAATACATTTATTTATTTGTTGCTTTTAATCTCTAATTTTTCTGTTTTATGTGACCTATGAATGGTGAACAAGTGGCTAATTCTAAAATTTTTGGAGATTAATACACTGAGCTAGTTGATCACGTGACCTGCACATGACTCGTAAGCTGCACTAGAAAAGAATCAAACTCAAGCCGCAGGATCATGACACGCGTTGGCATCTATTTCATCATATATATTCATTGCTAACCCGGTATGTGAAAATCTAATTTATTGTTTTGGTCATTCTGGTTTTGAGAGGCTTCGAGACAAAGAACAGAGAGGGAATAACCTAGGGTATTGCTTAGGGTTTCACTTTGAGGAGAAAATCTGTGTGATTTTCTATTGTGAGATGAGGGCTTTGTAAATATGTGTGGTTCTGAGGCTTCTCTGTGAAGGACATTGATTATCAATAAAGCTCTGAGGCCATTCCTGCTGTGGACGTAGACCATTAGGGTCGAACCACGTAAATCTATTGTATTGATTATTTATTTCCTTTATTCTTTATTTCTTTGATTATTATTCTTGCTATTGTTCTGTTTTTTGTTATTTTCTGATTCTGTTTTGAGATTTGGATTACTTTGAATCTTGTTGGTTCTGTCATTGTATTTTGATATCAATCTTTGTTATTCTAAGTTCTGTACAAAGGGAACTGTAGAATAAATCTTAACAAGTGGTATCTAGAGCCTACGTCGATGGGGACCATGAGGTTTGATATTGAAAAATTCACGGGTGAAAATGATTTTGGGATATGGAGGATTAAGATGAGGGCATTGCTAGTCCAACATGGACTGCAAGATGCTCTCATTGGTGAAAAAATAAGGAGATCTTTCTCGAAAGAGGAAGACAAGGAGACTATCCAGAAGGACATTTTTCAGAAAGCTCACAATGCCCTAATCCTCTCTATTGGAGATAAAGTCTTGAGAGAGGTGGCCAGTGAGGACACTGCTGCAGGTATATGGCTGAAGCTAGAGAACCTTTACATGACCAAATCTTTAGCCAATAGACTTCATAAAAAAAACCAAACTGTACACCTTTAAAATGACTCCAAGAACCCCAATAGGACAGTACATTGATGAGTTTAACAAAATCATTTTAGATTTAGTAAACATAGACATTAAGGTGGAGGATGAGGATCAGGCCATCCTTTTGATGAGTTCTTTGGACTCATCATTCCAAAGCCTAAAAGAGACTGATGTTTGGTAGAGAATCACTTACATTAGATGAAGTACAGTCTGTACTTCACACTAGGGAGCTTCAAAATAGAGGGGAGCCTAAACAAAATCATGGGGAAGGCTCGACTGTTAGGGGCAGAAAAGAAAAGAGAGAGAAGAGGGACAAAAATGATGTTAAGAAATTTAGGTCTAAGTCAAAGGGAAAACATTTTAAATGTTTTCATTGTCATAAGGAAGGACATTTTAAGAAAGATTGCCCTGAAAGAAAAAAAACATTTTGAGAATAAACCTAAAGAGGCAAGGGATGCCTCTGTGGTGTTAGAGGGATATGAGAGTGCTGAGGTTCTCACTGTGAGTGAAGTAGACTTAAAAACATAATGGATAATGGATTCTGGTTGTTCCTTTCATATGTGTCCAATCTCAAAAGAAACATTCTCTGAGTTAAATGGGTGACAAGTAATTCAAGGAAATAATAAATCCTGCAAAATCATGGGTATAGGGTCAATTAGACTGAAAATGCATGATGGTACTGAAAGAGTTTTGAGGGAAGTTAAATTTATACCTGAGTTAAAGAGAAATCTAATTTCTCTTAGCATTCTTTATTCATCAAGATATACCTTCAAGTCTGAGGCAAGGGTTCTTAGGGTTACAAAATGTTCTCTAGTAATTATGAAAGGGGTAATTAAAAATGGTTTGTACATATTACTTGGAAAAATTGTGGTTGGGGAAGCATCTCCTACACAGAACACTGTAGAGAACCAATTCGTGCTATGGCATAAGAGACTTGGACATGTAAGTCAGAGGGGACTTTTAGAGTTGCAAAAATAGGGGCTGCTAAGTGACCAGAACTTAAGCAATTTACCCTTCTGTGAAGATTGCATTTATGGGAAGGCCAAGAGGGTTTGTTTTAAGTCAGCCACTCATAACACCAAATAAACTTTAGACTATGTTCATTCTGACATTTGGGAACCAGAAAGAGTAAATTCTCATAATGGAGGGAGTTACTTCCTATGCTTTGTAGTTGATTACTCTAGAAAGGTCTAGATTTATATCTTAAAAAATAAAAGTGACACTTTTGAAAAATTCAAGGAGTGGAAGTCTTTAGTGGAGAACCAAGTAGGTAGAAAACTCAAGGTTCTAAGAACAGACAATGGCTTAGAGTTCTTATCTAACGAGTTCAACATGTACTGTAGAAAAGAGGGAATCCTTAGGTATAAAATAGTGAGGGAAACCCCTCAACAGAATGGGTTAGCTGAAAGAATGAATAGGACCATCTTAGAAAGGGTAAGGTGCATGTTTCCAATTCTGAGCTGCCCAAAACCTTTTGGGAAGAAGCTGCCACTACTGTTGTACACCTCATAAATAAGTGTCCCTCCTCTGCAATAGGGTTTAAAACTCCTCAAGAGTTATGGTCTGGAAAACCCCCCTCATATGACCATCTAAGAGTTTTTGGGTGTGTTGCCTATGCACATTAAAAAACTGACAAACTAGAACCTAGGACACTTAAGTGCATCTTTGTAGGGTATCCTGAAGGGGTTAAGGGATATAAATTTTGGGTAGATGGACCTAGTAGGTATAGGTGCATTGTGAGCAGGGATGTGACTTTTAATAAGTCACAAATGGCTCGGGTACAGGGAGATACACCAAACGTAGAAGTTGATAACTCCTTAAAGGGGTTACAGGTTGAGGTGGAGCAAATTAACACCCAACTTGAACCTGAAGCTGGAGAAGGCAGTAACTCTGAGGGAGAAAACTCAAGGAACATGGATCAGGGTGGAGTTAGCTCCTATAACCTGGTTAAAAATAGGCAAAAGAGAGTTATTAAATCTCCTATAAGGAACGGTCAAGCTGAACTTACCATGTTTGCTCTAACTGTAGCTGATGAGGTTGTTAATCAGGAACCTAAGTCCTATAAAGAAGCTATGAATAGCAAAAACTCCTTTAAATGGATTTTAGCCATGCATGAGGAGATGAAATCTCTTAATAAGAATAAAACTTGGGTTCTAGTGACTAAACCTCAAGGAGTGAAACTAGTTGGATCAAAATGGATCTATACGAAAAAGGAAAGTATACCAGGGATAGAAGGGACTAGGTATAAGGCTAGGCTAGTAGCCAAAACACAGAGAGAATGAATTGACTTTAATGAAATCTTCTCTCCTGTGGATAAACACAACTCAATTAGACTACTGCTAGCTTACACAGCTTTTGAGAATCTGCATCTAGAACAATTGAATGTTAAAACTGCTTTTTTGCATGGAGAACTTGAGAAAGAAATTTATATGCAACCTCCTGAAGGCTTTACAAATGAAATTAAAAATAATCAAGTGTGTCTTCTTAAAAAATCTTTATATGGTCTTAAATAATCACCCAGGCAGTGGTATAAAAGATTTGATACACACATGATTAGTAACAATTTTAAAAGGAGTTGCTATGATAGTTGTGTCTATTACAAGAAAGAAAAAGGAACTTATGTTTATCTCCTTTTGTATGTTGATGACATGCTGGTTGCTTGTAAAGACACTGACTTAATTGAACAAGTTAAATGCATACTAAAATCAGAGTTTGAACTGAAGGAGCTGGACCCTGCTAAGAAAATTTTAGGAATGGAAATTAAAAGGGACAGAAATGCAAGAGTGTTACACTTATCTCAGAAAAATTACATTTCTAAAATTCTTAAGAGATTTGGTATGGAACATGTAAAACCTGTCAACACCCTTTTAGGTCAGCATTTTAAATTGTCTTTAGATCAGGCTCCTAAAACAGAACCTGATATTAACTTTATGCAACAAATTCCCTATGCTAGCATGGTGGGAAGTATAATGTATGCATTGGTTTGTTCTAGACCTGATTTGACATATGATGTGAGTGTTGTTAGTAGATTTATGAGAAATCTAGGAAAAACTCATTGGCAGACCATTAAATGGGTACTAATGTATCTGGCAGGCTCTACTAATTTAAATTTCAGTTTTGGGAATAATGTTGAAAAAGGTTATGAGCTAACTGGTTTTGTAGATTCTGATTTTACAGGAAATGTAGACACAAGGAAGTCCTTAACTGGATATGTGTTCACTGCTTTTGGGGGAGCTATCAACTGGAAATCACACTTACAATCTGTTGTAGCTTTGTCTACCACAGAGGCTGAATATATAGCATTGACTGAAGCTGTAAAAGATGTCATATGGTTAAAAGGTATTGCCAGTGAGTTAAACATTTACAATGGCAATATCACAGTACATTGTGATAACCAAAGTACACTACACTTAGCTAAAAATCAAGTTTTTCATGAAAGGTCCAAACATATTGATATAAGGCTTCATTTTGTTAGGGATGTTATAGAATCAAAAACCGTATGTGTGGAAAAGGTCTCAACTGAGAATAACCCCTCAGATATGATGACTAAATCTCTCCCTTATTCTAAGTTCAGACACGGTCTGAACTTAGTTGGTATGGAAGTCTAGAGTTTGTCCCCATTAGGGGGACAATGCAAGAATGACTAATGATGAGTATTGATAAAACTTGGCAATAAATGTTTTCCCAAGGTGGAGATTTGTAAATGTTATGTCAATACATTTATTTATTTGTTGCTTTTAATCTCTAATTTTCTGTTTACTGTGACCTATGAATGGTGAACAAGTGGCTGATTCTGAAATCTTTGGAGATTAATAAACTGAGCTAGTTGATCACGTGACTTGCACGTGACTCGTAAGCTGAACCAGAAAAGAATCAACCTCAAGCCGCAGGATCATGACACGCGTTGGCATCTATTTCATCATATATATTCATTGCTAACCCGATATGTGAAAATCTAATTCATTGTTTTGGTCATTCTGGTTTTGAGAGGCTTCGAGAGAGAGAACAGAGAGGGAATAACTTAGGGTATTGCTTAGGGTTTCACTTTGAGGAGAAAATCTGTGTGATTTTCTATTGTGAGATGAGGGCTTTGTAAATATGTGTGGTTCTGAGGCTTCTCTGTGCAGGACATTGATTATCAATAAAGCTCTGAGGCTATTCCTACCGTGGACGTAGACCATTAGGATTGAACCACGTAAATCTGTTGTGTTAATTCTTTATTTTCTTTATTTTTTATTTCTTTGATTATTATTCTTGATTTGTTTTGTTTCTTGTTATTTTTTTATTATGTTTTAAGATTTGTATTACTTCGAATCTTGCTGATTTCGTCATTGTATTTTGATATCAATCTTTGTTATTCTAAGTTCTGTACAAAGGGAACTGTAGAATAAATTTTAACAATTCTATTCTTATGTTGCAATTCTTCGCATTCGAATGAAGTCACAGCTGATGGTTGGTATCATGTGAGCCCGTTTTCCAAAATTTCGTTTGCTTTTTAGTGAAACTAACATCCTAATTTGGAGACATTATGATAATTGGAATCAGTATATATTTTCTGCTTCAGTTCATTGGATCTGTCTTGATCTTTGCAGGAGGACGTTAAATAAAGAAACTCCCATGCAACTGTTGAAATTCAACTTTAATCTTAAACTTGAGGCTAACAAATTAAGTTGTTCAGTTATATGAATCCGAAAACCATGGGAGTACGAAAAGAGACATATTGGTAATAGTTTTATATGTATGTATGTATGTATGTATGTATGTATGTATGTATGTATGTCAGAAATAGTTGAAGAAGTTACAGCCACGTACAGGAACTGATTAAATTTTCATGCACCAATGTATCTATCTTGTACCGATCTTAAACAGGGTGAATGCAAAATCAAGACTCTCAACCATATAATATACGTATATGTGGTTGGCGACGGCAATTGGGATCTTAACCTAATCATAAACGATCCAAATGATATGTCTATGATGGTATAACTCTTAATTTAGAGAGATTCAAACGATCGAGCAAAATGTGATATTGGACAAAGGACTTATTATTATTAGATAGAGAATGTTTTTCACTGGAGCGTCCAATAGTTCACTGGAGCAAAATGTGATTCAAACGATTGCTGTGTGGATGGATTATTGGCACGCTTTAGGAAGAGGCACTTGGTCTTGTTGTCGAGCTTGACTCTGCCCACCAGGTTTGGGTTGCTCTCAAGGCAGCACATGCCCATGACTCGGAGGAGCGAGAGTTTCATCTCACACAGCAACTCACCTACCTGAAGAAGAAACCCACCACACCGCTGGCTGACCACTTATAGGTGTTCAAAGGATTGTGCAACAACCTAGCCTCTATTGGATGTCTCGTGCAAGACAAGATGAAGGTGTTCTCGTTATTGAACAGCCTCGGTGCCAAATACGAACCTTTCACCACATTGATGTTGAAGCCACCGATGTCGTCCTACGCCGAGCTCATCCCTCTTCTCCAATGGTTTGAAATTCGAACCTCACTCCATGATTCTTCCACTAATCCTTCTTTTTTCATTTTATGGACAAAGAATAGTGCACAGGCCTCCAAGGACCACCGCAGCGTCCTTTCTCCTCATGAGGTCGTGGGTTCCAACCTGTGAGTCATTTGGCTAGGGTTGAAAACAATTCAGAATACACGTGAGCCCACTAACTGGTCCAACCCAAAAAATAAGGCCCATACTGATATCTATCAAATATGTGGCAAGAAGGATCACATTGCACTTAAGTGTTGGAGCAAATTCAACATGCTTCCCAACTTGATGATATCTCTTAAGCATTAGCGCTCTGACACTGGAAATTTTTTCTCATGATATCGAATGGATTGCAGACACTAGAGCATCTACCCATATGATAGATAATCCAGGTATGCTCGAAAACCTTTGCAGCTATTTTGGTACTAATGTTGTCATTATAGGCGATAGTAGCTCTCATGCTATTACTCATGTTGGTGATACCTACATTGATTATGATACTACTAGAATTAAATTGTGAGATGTGCTTTTAGTACCGGCCTTGGAGAAAAATATTTTATCTATTGGGCAACTTACTAATGATGATCCCTATAACTGTGAATTTTATTGTGTTGGCTATGTTGTTAAGGAACAGGAAGCCAATCGCGTACTGATGACCGGGCAATGGAAGAGTAACCTCTACACATTGTCCCCTTTAAGAAGCTCACTTCTCCACCCATTTCCAGACTATCTCTAAAGAAGTGTGGCTCCAACATTCGAGGCATCCTCAGGCATTTGCTCTCCAAGTCCTGAAATCCAAATGACTTATTCAAACTATTTGCTCCAATAAAACTCCTTCTATTTATGAAAGTTTTTTATAACATCCAGGTCTAGCACCAAGCTCAAGCGAAGCACGAGTTCTATAATTTTCTTTTTGTTAATATGTGTGGCAAGCCCACTTGAAATTTAATGAGTAATTTTGAATAGGTTGCTAGCCCAAAATTTATTTTGGTGGAATATGGATTTTTTTAAACAGAAATTATATTTAACGGGCCAATATTTAGGAAACCTTATTTGAGATTTACTGGATAATTTAGTATAAGCCCACGAGCTATAATTTTTGGTTAGCTGAGATCTTTTTTAATTAGGCCCGAGAGTCCAAATTTATTTTAAGGCCCATTAGGGCTTAGCGGATGATTCTAGGCTCCATAAATGAGTTAAAACCCATCTTATAATTTATAAACCAAGTGGACCATTTTTAATTAGTAGTAGCCCAAGAAATTTTGCTAAAAGCCCAAGTCCAGTTTTTTTTTTTAAACTCCACGCTATGCACGTCTCCATTCCACCAGGATTCGCGGCAACACACAAATTCCTACTTTCCTCATATAGCTAGGGTTTTTGACAAAGCAATATATATATGTATATATGTATATTCATATACTGAAGGTTACAGTTCACGGCCACCACCACCCCCAGTCTTCACGTCCCCTCCCCACACCTCCACGTCCAGGAATATCAGCCTTTTCACGTACGTTGCCATCATCATCACCGAAAACCCGATCAACCAATGACCAAAGACTCTCCTACCAAGTACAAGGATCACGCGACAAGCTCATCTTCTTCCTCAAGTCCTTAAGGGTTGTTGCAGTCGTGATTTTTATTTTTATTTTTTTTGTGAAGCTCCTCCACATTGTTGTCGTCTCCTTCCATCAGCCCTGTCGCACGGTACTACAGTTTCCCCAAGGAATCCAAGCCACTACATACTCCTCCACGCATCAACCGAACATGCCCTTTCTCTTGTTCCTCCTCATAACAGTGCCAGTCGTTGCACCTCCCCGCTAGTGACAGAAGCTGCCACCCACTGCCTTGACTGGTCGTTGTTGCGCCATTTGCTCTATGTGGGGTCGACCACCACAAGGAAGAGCCCCGTAAGCCTAGAAACTATTGGCCAACCCCACAACTCAGTCGCACTCCTCCCCATGCGGTGTGGGTCTTAATTGAGATGAAGGTGGTTGCACAGAAATTTCCGACCAGACACCTCTCATCATCATGCGCCACTCTAGTTGGTTTCGCCACTCTAATTGGTTTCGCCACCCTCTGCCCCTTCCTCGGTGATGATTGATATTCGTTTGGCATTGTTGTGAGAAAATTTAGAATAGATAAAATGTCCAGGTAAGTAGAGTTCTTATGCTAGACTTTACATAAAACGAATAGACTGATATTGATTTTATGAAAAATATGCATGTTTTGTTATGAAAAGAAAACTTGAGAAAAACCTCGATCATTGTATTTGCATTACTCATGAAATCCGTATAAAAAGAGAAAAATATTTTTTTTTCTGTCATGACTGGGGTAGACATGACTATTTTTGACATTCTGTTTCTGAATTGTGCAAAAAGAGCGAATATAAAATCAGAAAATGTGTGCATGATTATGTGAAGATGATTTGAATCTGTTTTGAATATGTGAGAATGATTTGAATCAATTCAGCACTATGTTAACCGCAGACATGCACAACCCGACCACGGGGGTTAAACATGGCCTATGTTCAGATATGATACTATGATATGATATGATGATGATGATAATGATGATCAGTTATGCTATACCAAAGGATTCTTAAATATGAATGTTTTGAACTGCCGCTCTGATATTTTGATAACATATTTTGGTTCTGCATTCTGAAACTAAAAATATTTTTGTTATACATTTTGAACTTTGTAAATGCTCATGTTTACATACTAGTATATGTTCTCTACTTACTGATTGTTGATAACTCACCTCTCATCTCCACAATATTTTTCAAATAATTTAGACATTATAGTTGAGGATTAAGATTATGAAGCATGGGCGAGATTTTTTAAATATAGTGGATTAAGCACAAAAGGATGTCATGGTTATTGGAGAATATTATTCAGTAAATTTGTCATGCTTTGATGACGTTATATGTTAAGAGGTTGACGTTCATATTAAGATTTTGTTGTGTTCCTAGTTAATTATTTTTGAGTAGTTGATTTAAAACAATGACATCTATGTGCAATTGAGAATTTGGAGCTTATATATGTATTGTGAGATATGATTTTAAATTACAGGTAGTAACTCTCCAACCCATCTAGGTACGGGGCGTTACATTTTCAGTTAGGCAAACTTACCAAACTTCCTTTTTACCATCTTCTAGTTTTACTTATGCCATCTTTGATAAACTTTATTGTGACTTATGGGATCATGCCCCTGTTATTTCTGTCGAAACATTTCATTACTATGCTTATTTAGTTGATGTTTTTCTAGATATATGTAGCTTATTTTACTATGAAAAAATTTTGATTTTTCCTTTGCTTTTTTACTATTTGAAAAATATGTTGAACATCAATTCAGTTAAAAAAAAAAATTCAAACTGATGGGGGAGGCGAATTTGCTAACACCCAGTTTGCATTTACAACAACTCATTCACCATTTCTCATGTTACCATACCCCTGAATAGAATGGTACTGTCGAACATCATCATCATACCATCCGTGAACTTGGTATGACGATGCTTTTCCACAGTAGTGTTCCCAAACGTTTCTAGATTGAAGCATTTGCCACTGCCACGATTTTTATTAACCGACTCCCCACTACAACCCAAGGTTTACAATCACCCTTTTCAATACTCTATAAGACTTACCTTGATTGTCATTCCTTGCGTGTGTTTGGCTCCAAATGCTATGCCTACACTTGGGCTACCAAAAAAAGTAAATTTGACCCCAAAACGTTATCCTGTGTCTTTTTGGGCTATAGTGATAAGTAACGTGGTTACAAATGCTGACACCCTCCCACTTGTCTTACTTTCATATCCCATCGTGTTGTCTTTGATGAACTCACATTTCCATGCCTAGGAACTTGCACTTGCTCGCACCCTTCGAGCCAACTCTCTTGACCTTTTATTTGTTTTACCCTCTTCCACCTGATCTATACTGCTGCTATCATACTTGGAAGCTTTGTCCCCACTCTCATCAATGATCTTTCTATCCTGCTACCATCATCTATCCCCTCGCCTTTCACCACTCATACCACCCATGCCCATGACTCTCCCTCCACTATCTTACCCAACCTTGATCTCACAGTTCCTGATTCCCCACCAACTTGTCGTACTTTCATATCCCGTCGTGTTGTCTTTGATGAACTCACATTTCCATGCCTAGGAACTTGCACTTGCTCGCACCATTCGAGCCAACTCTCTCGACCTTTTATTTGTTTTACCCCTTTCCACCTGCTCTATACCCGCTGCTATCATACCCGGAAGCTCTGTCCACACTCTCATCAACGATCTTTCTATCCTGCTACCATCATCTATCCGCTCGCCTTCCATGACTCTACCTCCATTATCTTACCCAACCTTGATCTCACAGTTCCAGATTCCCCACCAACTACTCTACCTCCTAGAACTTCTTCAATCCCTTGACACACCATAATCACCCGCTTCAAGACTAGCATCCACAAACTCAACCCCAAATATGCTCACCTGTATGATCTCACTTGCATCCCTAAAGAGCCCAAAACGGCATGCTTGCCCTTAATAATTTTGGTTGGTCCCAAGCAATGCTTGATGAATTACAAGTCTTGTATGAGAATAATACATGGACTCCTTTTCCTCGTGATCCCTCCATGTTTTTCATTGCTTTCAAATGAGTTTTTAAAACAAACTCAACACTGATGGCAGTCTTAGTCATTTGAAGGCTTGTTTAGTTGCTAAAAGCTTTCATCAAATTGATGGTATTAACTACTATGAAACTTTTTCACCTGTTACCGGACCGAGCATGATCCTGTTTATCATTACTCTTGCCTTGATCAACCATTGGGACATTCGTCAATTAGACATCAATAAAGCCTTGCTCTATGGTTATTTATAGGAATATATCTCCATGGTGATCAATTGATGAGATATTCGTCAGTCTTGGACATTTGTCATGGACGTCATACTCGAGCGGCATTGACCATTTATATCTCATTATATATACCATTTTTATTTTGGGAAGTATATGATAAGTATATGAATCATGATGGGTTATATATGGAGAATAATGATACACCTACAACACATTATACAACACATTGTACAACAATGTGTTGTATAAGGGGTATTATTGTAAAATCATCTTATTTTTATAAGATGATTTTACAATAATACCCCTTATGTTGTATAATGTGTTGTAGGTAAATCATTTTCCATATATGGATAGGTCTTTCCCACTAGAGTAATGCTATAGAGAAGCCACTATAGCAGTGCACACTTTGCACTCACTGCGTGGCTGCTTTTAGTTGATTATTCACAACCCTCACTTGGGGAGATGTATGGTCTAGATGATGCCACATCATGTGTGCAAAATGGATGCTCTTAATAGTGACTTCTATCTATATTTTTTCTTCCCACTATTTAGACCGAGAATTGGAAGTTCTCATCAATGCATCTTCAGAGGATATCATTGCAGTTTTGGTGCTTGGTTCTAGATATTGGAGAGCTTTCATAGGCCCAACCAAGGAAGGCCCTGGCATTGAAAACGGAGTGGCCTGGCGTAACTGTAAGCAGCCGAAGTTCAAGAACGTAGCTGCATGCTTTAGTTAATTTTGTTGCTTGGATCTTGTATTTGTTTATTTTTTTAAGAAACATATGCGAAGCTTATACGTTCTAAAATTATAAATATTATTATTTTTTATTTCCTAACAGAGGATCTGCCACAATACAGTCCACTTTTTATTATGTTTTTATGTTTTACTTAAATTTTTAATTTTATTTTTTGGAGGGTTCGTGCGGAGGCAGTACTGTTCATGCATCATATTTATTCTTAAGTAGAATAAGCATTTTAGTTGTTCGTGTTGAATTTTTATCATAATCAGGGACATGAATTAATATTGCAGTATGCATGTTTGTTGTTGCCAATCTGAATTCCTTGGAGATCTGGAATTGATCTGCTGCACTATATATACTAGCAAATGTCAAACATCTAGCAAAATGACTTTTGTCAGCTTATAAATCATGTACATATAAAAAGTCGTTATGTTGCAGTAAAATAGTACGAATCAGATAGTAATTATGTAATTAATGGACTCACCATTACCATGATTTAATTAATATGAAATCTCGAGACCAATTCTCAAATGAATTAGAGCCACCCACGTACGTAGCTTCTTTATGAGGCTTGATTACCACCGAATTAATATCGGAGGACTGTTGTTAGTTATGTTCTTTAGATTATTCTTTTCTTTTCTTTTTTCTGAATATTCATAGATAAACTAGTAGATTACAGGAAATAAGTTCTAATAAGGTGAGAGTCTCCTATAGTTTTTCCAAAGCTAACAGATACATCATGAAAATAAGAAAAAAAGGGATTTAGAACTAAAAGTTTGGCTCACACCCATTTCCCACCAGTGGAAGCCGCTTGAAGTGGTTTTAATATAGTCTGATAAATAGACTATAATATTGCGGCTAGAAGCCGCAGTAAAGGGTTGTGTGCTACATCTTGTTGGTCTAGATTGGCTGGAAGAGACTTTCACGTTCACTTTCACTTGATCCTTAGTTAGGGAAAGTGGGAATATAGGATAGCAATTGAAAACTGTGTCGAATCACCGGCGAAGGGCCGCCACAAGCGGTGGCAGCGCGTATAGGTCATGCGCCACACTTGGAGTGGAAAGGTTTGTCGGATCTGGAAGATCCAATGCTGCTTGTCCCGAGGGTGCCGTGTGTGGCGATAGGAGGCTCTCCAAGGTGCAGAGGCTCGTGAGACATACGTGCCGTACTTTTGAACAGATTTCTCTTGCCTTCTGGTAGATCGACGTCCGGAGAGGCTGGTGGTGAGGCACGTGTCAGTCCAAGATTGGCATATTTCGGTGCTATGGAGTGAAAACTAAAAAGAAAAGCTGAAAAATACAAAACTAAACGGAAGCCATGGCTGGTGAGGGGGGAGGTGGGTGGAGTCGAAGCTCCTACCCCCTCCACCCAGTGAATAAAGGTGAATCCTGGCTGAGACGATAGGAAGGTTTTTCATCTGGAGAGAAAAAATGAAGAGAGAAGAGAGAGCTCGGTAAAAGAAACTTTCTTTCAAGAGGTTGAATGTACTTGAAGTCTACTTAGATTATTCTTTTCTTACGAACTCTTTCTTTAGATTATTCCTTTTTTTATCCTTTTCTTCTTCCTTCTGTTCTTTAGATTATTCGAAGATCGAAAGCAATATTATATGCTTCAGTCTACTTTCATGCATGCATGTCAAAAGAATTATATATATATATGCTGGTTAGTACTTTATGGTAGGGCCTTTTTTTTTCCCTCTGTTTAATTTTGTGGGCTCCTCAAAGCTTTTCCTGCTTTTCTATGCTAGCTTGATGATCATGTGATTACTTGTCCATGGTTACTGGATCCATATACTTCAAAAGCAAAAGATTCCTATATATATATATATATATGTGCACCATTAATATTGGCAGCAGCAAGCTGTGGCCGGCCGGTTGGTGACTGAAGATGATAAGTCCCCTAGCCTCCTAGCTAGCTAACTTCGGCTTCGTTTCCATGCAGTAGTGCTCCTTTTCAAAGAATTTCAGATCATAAATTCGGCCTCATGGAGCCCAAAAACAGTTCACATCTATATTCCAACTGCAGCTTTCGTTCATTTTTTGTTTGTGGTGGCCTGGTTGACAAGTACCCGACTTGAAAACGATGCTTTACGCTTTTTTTTATGAATTTTCAATGCATGGGCAATGGTCTAGTCTAAATTTTGACTAGAATTTGAGGTTTTGGTTATAGTTAAAATTTTTGGAAAGGTTAATCTACATTAGACTAGTTATCTTGTATATAGTATTTAATATTTTGTATTAATATTAAAATTTAATAGTAAAAGATTGAGATAGTTGGATGGAAAAATTATAAAATATTAATTTAGTACTCATTCTACAGTAACTCTCCAAATATGATTAGGGGTCTTGAATTAGTTTAAAGTTTCACAAATATCCTTTAGCTAGTCTAATGCAAGAGTTTTAACTGAAAAAATAAATAAATAAATAAATCTAAAATTTAGACTGGATTTAGCAATGGTAGGCCAAATGCTCTTAGACCGTAGAGGGAGACTTTGACTATATAAGTGTGCCAGTTTTTGTTTTAGAATAACAGTTTCCCTTATTTTGGAAGGGAGGTGATGGCCGACGAAAGGAGAAAGAAATAAACCGCTATCTATATATATATAGAAGGAATAGAGCATTATTAATAATAGAGCTTAAAGCCCAAAAACTGAACAATAAAAAGGAATTAACATCATAAATCACCTGTAGCAAAGAACATCATAAAAGAAGATCTGGAAATAACCAGCAAAGTATTTATAAATTGATCAACCCAATATACAGTCAAATCCAACAAGATAATCACATACACAAAAGCTAGAATTAAAGAATCATGTGTAACGAGGGACAGTACTGACTTTAACAGATACTGATCTCCCTTCATATACAAAAGAAAGAAAAAAAAAAAAAAACGCATTTTAAGCAATCAAACCCATTGAAAGAACAAGCAAACAACAAGAAGAAAAAAAAGACGCTAGCTAGAATACACTTATTTGCACGCCAAATTCTGGATAGCTTTTGTTTTGGTATTCAACTCCATGGTACAATTCATTTCAGCGGACTTTTTCTTCTTGACAACCTCGAACAAATGAATCTTCCCACTCAATTTGGCATAGCTGCTAAGCTTCAGAACCCCGGAGTTGATGTCACTATGCAACAGAGAATTCCTCGATACCTTGCTCGAATCCACCGACACCGTGACATTAAGCTTCTTGGTTGATCGAGCCCTAGCGCGCGCCTCAAGTATGGTGCCCTCTCCAACCTCAGTACCCCTGTACGAAAACGTAGCCGTGCTGTTACTGAACTTGAAGTGACCGAAATTGGTGTTTTTGACGGTAACTAGAGCAGTGAGTTTCATGTGAAAGGAGGGCGAGGAAGAGGAGAAGTTGACGCCGAGATTTTCCACCGCGACTGAACTTAACCGGACCTTAGGATTTCGGATGCGCATAACTAGTAGCACAAACAGCACTATGATTAGGGTTTGTGCTATGATTCCGGCAGCCATGTATACCAAGCACTTCATGTTTCCTTTACGACGTGCATCTTTGTTATCGCCAGGCATCTTAAGAGATTTTCAGAGGCGCGCGGTACGTAGGATCAGTAAGTAGTACTGTGCGTGCGGGGTTGGATGAATGGAGAAAGATATATATGGCTGTAAGAAGATGTACTTATATATATATAGATCAGCTATATATGCATGGTTTTAGATCATAATTAATTTATGACAAGGCAGGCTAGCCATGGCCTACATATAATTAATTATAAACCATGTTTTAATATATATATATATATATATATATATATATATATATTTAACCCTTGTGATTTGCCGACACAAATCATTAAATTAAGATCGGTGATCAAGGCTAATTAAGTCGGCGATGATAATGAGTATTGCTTGCATGCATGCATATATGTATATATATATATATATATATGTATACTAGCGGTGGTAAACGTGTAAATCTGCCAAATTGAAGGAGAAAATAAAATGTAACTTCGAATATTAAAATAATCTAATGTATAAAAATAAAATTATTATTTATTTATGTTCATCATTTATTATGAAATTTAATTTATATTAAAAATTCAAATTAATTAGATAGTTTTTTTCTCTTAAAAATGTACAGTAAAATTTCATCATTTTTTTAATGATGAAAAATTAGTATTTTATAAATTAAAATTGATTTTTAGTGTATGATATAATATTATTCTCTTAAAAATGTTCAGTAAAACTTTATCTTTTATTTAATGATGAAAAATTAGTATTTTATAAATTGAAGTTAATTTTAAGTGTACGATAGAATATTTATATTTTAATTATTTATTTTATGTTAGTTTAAATCAATATTTAAACTTCTATCGTTAGATTAAATCTGAATATTAAAGATGAAGAGTTGTAATTTAAAACCTATAAACTAATATTTTTTCCCACTTTTCATTTCTCTCTCTCTCTCATTTCCCACGCACGATTGTGGTATTACGTCGCACATTGGCATTCACACAGACGAACCTAAAAAGAAACAGAAAAACCAAACAAACATGAAAAAAAAATCTTTTTACTGTTCATTACTGTTGATGAACAGTCATGAACAGTATAGAAATATGCGAAAAAAAATACACAACCTATTTACTGTTTATTACTGTTGATGGAACAGTAATAAGATAGCCTATTTTAAGATATAGGCAGATATATGGCCATGCCATGCCCTTTGCTTCACTTGCAAGTCATATTGCTCCATGCAAGTTCTGATTGAAAGATTATAAAAGACTTATGTGATTAAGATCACATGCATGCATATATATATATATATATATATATATATATAATATAATTATATGCGATATATAGTATGATTAATATATACATGTTATATATAATACTCCTTGAACTAATGGTTAATTAAGCAAGTTAGCTAACATGCAGTACACTGGTTTAAGAGATGATCATGACCGCATGCTGCATGCATTTGCATGTTCTGCGATTAGCGATCGAGTCAGTACTGCTGCTATATAATATAATATAATATAATATTGGTCTGTTTACCATATCATATGGTTTGCATGGCTAGATACTGAAAAGAAAAAAGAAGAGCATAACAAAAAAAAAAAAAGATATGCATGGCGCCATAATTACCTAAACTTAATTAATCACATGATAATTTGAAAGACCTGACTACTTAAAAATTAGAAAAATGATATTTACATTCGTGAGTGTGCAAGCGTCGTGCACTCACTTTAAAAAAAGTGAATAAATATGAGACTCACATGAAAAGAAATTAATTTTTTAATAATGGATCTCACTCTTTTTCAAAGCGACTGTACGGCGTTTGCGCATTCCACGACAGTATGTAGCATTATTCTAAAAATTAAGTTAGCTGCAGGTTGAAGTGATTCAGTTTCGGTGATCCAAAATCATGTCTTGAGTGTGCTGGACGCAGATCATCAACGTCATTGCTTTAATATTGCATCCAAGTGTTCTAGATCAGAAATTTGAATTGAATTAATAATCAGCTAGCGACAGCGTTTGAGAATGTCTCGCCCAGAAGGCATGCGCGCATGAGGTCGGGAAGTTTTAAAAAAAAAATATTGCTTTGAGCCTTTGATGAAAAGTGAGTTTAGTCGCACAAGTTTCAAATATTCTTGGCCGTCAAGAGGTGACAAGCTAGCTAGCTGAACCCGACCGGGGAAGATATCCCAATTCGTATCACTAGGCCGATCGATTTGCATGCCGGCCATCGCGCGGGCGGGCGGGCGGGGGAAAAACAAGAGTATACATGAAGTCATTCATTTAATTGGCTCCATCTTTCCTAATAAAATTTCTACTTACGTACGTATCACTACAAGAAATTCGGTCTTTACCGGTGTCACCTTTCGCCGCAAATAATACGATATTTAGCTGCAAATACATATTTGCAGCGATTTCTTCTGTGCCGACAGTTCGTCGCAACTGTTGACTCATTTAAAATATTAATCAATGAAATCAATAAATCGATGCCAAAAATATAACATTTGCGGCAAAAATTTTCGCCACAGATATTGTTAAGTACGC
Organism: Juglans cinerea; assembly: GCA_961763995.1. NCBI lineage: Eukaryota > Viridiplantae > Streptophyta > Magnoliopsida > Fagales > Juglandaceae > Juglans > Juglans cinerea. The sequence goes on along the minus strand of CAUIVZ010000011.1, from coordinate 733,776 downwards.
TGCAAATATCATTTGAATCCCAGTGTCATATCGTTGCGAATGTCTTTTTGCAGCGTTTCACGTCGTCGCTAAATGCTATAAATCGTCGTGATTATTACTAGTGGCTGTTAAATTCGACGGAATAGACCCAAAATATATATCGCCGTGATATATATATATATTAGGGGTGGGCAGCGGGGCCCCGCCCTCGCTGCCCCGCCCGGCTTCCGCCCCGCATAGAGAGGGCATAGCGGGGGCGGTGGGCGGGATGACCCCAGCGGGGCCCCGCCCCGCCCCCGCCCCACATTAAAATTTTTTTTTTATTTATACATATTAAATAAATATATTGTATATAGGTATACACAATTTATAAAAAACTTAAAATTATATTCAAGTCATTTGATTGTTTTGGCCTCCTAGGCCAATCTTTATATAGGAGGCCAAGGCAATACAATAGTCATCCTTAAGCAATGTGGGACTTAGTAGTAAGTCCCACATTGCTTAAGGATGACTATTGTATTGCCTTGGCCTCCTATATAAAGATTGGCGTAGGAGGCCAAAACAATTCAAAATCTAACTCTAATGAGTTTAAATTTTTTTATATTTATAAATTTTAATTTATTATTTAAATTATATTATAATTTTGGTCTAAAAAAATATTTTTAGACCAAAAAAAAAAATTTTTAACATAATGGCGGGGGGCGGGGCGGATGGAGGTTTTTCCCCCGCCCCCCGGCACCGGGGCGGGGGGCGGGGCGAAAATCCCCAACCCCGCATGGTGCGGGGCGGCGCACCATGCGGGTAGCAAGCCTAATATATATATACTATCGACCAAGCAAAATTAACAGTACTACTGCCGATCATGTACAATATTATAACTTTTGAACAGTACCATTTTCGTATTTGAACTTTGCATGTTATTAACAGTATGATCTACACAATGCATGCATGTATGGGGTCGATCGGCAATTAATAATAATAAGAAAAAAAGTAGTACATTACATATTCGGGGGATTAGTATCTAATTAATAATACTTTTTTGTAATAGAAAATATGATCCGAACGGGCTGTCTCAATTTGATACTTTAAAAATAACTAGCTACCTAGTATATAATTGACATGCATACTCGAATATATAATAAAATTTTGTCCATTTCAGTTGCAATTGATTTGGTTTAATCAAGCCTACTTTAAAATTACAATTAATTAATCAACCTCTCGCGAAATTATAAGCTTCGTGATCAGCTGGTAAGATCAGTACTACTCCCTGCATGCCAACCACAGCAACTCCTTGCATTATATATCCTATATACAATGATTTTCAAACAATACATGCGCTTTACTTATATTAGTTGCAACCATAATTCCGAACCTTGTACTACTTCAACGTCTCTTTGGTCGCCTAGCGGCCTTTCCTCATCACCTACAGCACACACTTATGCCTATGATCAATAATTTATATATATGATATAGTTTATTATATATAAGCTAACAAAATACTTATTGTATAACAAATTTAGATATCATGTAAATAATTAATATTATGGTTATATATATTCCCTAACTTGTCATCATACTTATATATAGTACATGAATATGTATATTTCATACAATATAAATGTACAATACTATATACTATTACTATAATGCTTGCCCATAACTTATGTATATATGTTGGTAGTACTTCACGTATAATACATTACAAGTACTATCATATATATATATATATAAAACTTAAACTTTTAATATATAGTTAAACATATGTAGTTTCAAGCAAGGTCCTCCATGCTTACGTGCATATTGAAGTTAGATTGGTAATATTTTAGGCTGCTTTTGGATATTGAGTTGATTTGTAAATAATAATATTTTGTGGATTCCATATAAATGTGTTTGAATGTAAATATGTTGATATAGGTTTAACTTTTTTTATTGAAATTTTAAAAAGTAATAAATCTCATCAATAGTTATAATTGATTTGAAATGAATTGAGATATGTTTAGCCCTCAATTCCTGCAATGGTGCAACTGTATAGCTGAGAAAATTAATCGGAAAATGATATTATGTCCCATGATTTTGTCCCCTCCTTTTGACTGCTCATATATTTAATTTTTATTTTAGTTTTTTTTACTTAATGATTAAGGAATTGACTATTAGTTTATTTTTTATTTTTTAAACAAATATTTAGAGATATTTAAAAAAATAAAAAATAAAAAAATAACAAAGTGTTATTTGGCGTACGGGCATGCCAAGCAGTTATTTTTTCTGGAAGGAAAAGTAGTAGTCCCCTTTTATTTTCCCCCGAGTTAATAATATGAGTAGTGCTAGGCTACCGCCCACCATTGACCACTGGGCGTGCCACCTAGCACAAATTCATCTTCTTATTTTTTTTCCATTTTTCTTATTCATATTTTTTTTTATCATTTTTAAACATTTTTAAATAAATATAAAGAAAAATCAATATACTAATAGTTACGTCCTTAACTATTAAGTAAAAAAAAATTAAAAATAAAAATATAAAAGGTGTCAGAATTAGGTATCAAAGTAGTGTTTCTCTAATAATATATATATTAGCATTTGTATATATAGAGGTTGTTGTTGTTATAATTAAGTAGTGTGCTTTGGTCAAGACACTTTTGGCCTTTGCATTTAGAAAAAGGGTCATGCTACAGCCCCGCTGGGCTTAGCATATAATTTTCTACATGTATATATAAATTTTTTTAAAACTTTTAAATATTTTTAAAAAATAAAATAAATTTAAAATATCATTAAAAAATACTTCCTTAATCAGAAAGTAAAAAAAAAAGAAATTATTAAAAAATACTTCCTTAATCAGGAAGTAGTTATTTTTATTCTACTTCTTGATTAAAGAAGCATTTTTTAATAATATTGTAATCTTTATTTTATTTTTTTTTTAAATTTTAAATTATTAAAAATATCTATATAAAAAAAAACTAAAAAAAACACATATAAAAAGACACTGAGCCCAGCGGGAGCCTGCGGGGCATCTAGCATTTTCCTAAAAACAAATATGAATAAGCATATGAACGCCGCCTAAATAGCACCCTGATCGCTGGGCTAATTTGATTTTTTTTTATATATTTTTTTATCAGTTTAAAATATTTTTAAAAAATATAAATATATTAATAAACTAATAATCACTTCTTTAACTATTAAATAAAAAAATAATTTAAAAAAATATATATGAGATATTAAAATGAGGGGATAAATTGAATGGATAAAGTAATATTTTTCTAAACATATATAATTTAAGGAAAAAACTATTTTGACTCTTAATTTGTCCACTCAAATTGACTGCTTGATAAATTTTTATTTTATTTTTTATCTAGTGATTAAGAAAATGATTTTAAATATATTTGTATATTTTTTTATTTTTAAAAAATATTTAAATATATTAAAAAAATATAACTAAAAAAATTAAAAAAACACTATTGAACAAAATGAGGGCTTGACTCATAATTTAATTTGGATAACGGCGCCTGTGAGATTGGCAGTTTTCTTTCATTTGTTGGATAAATAAATCTTCGCAACCTCTTAACATTTCACATTTCATATTATTTTTAATTTTTATAATTTTTTTCTTTTATCAAATATTTATTATATGAATAATGAATAGAAAATTTAAAATAATTTAAAAAGAACAAACTCAAAACAATTTTAAAAAAAGTATTAAAAAATTAAGAAATTAAAAAAAATATAGAGTATGGAGTGTAATGTAAGTTGTATACCAAAACTCTTGTTCGAACGATCTCCACATGGCTCACTCATTATTAATTAAGAAGTGTACGGATTTTGCAGGTACGTACTTACAATCTCAATAATTAAAGAGAAATGATACTTGCAGTCGTGAGTGTGTAAACGCCGCGCAATCGCTTTAAAACAAGTGAATAAATATGGGACCTACATGAAAAGAAATTAATTTTTTAACAGTGGATCTCACTCTTTTTCAAAGCGACTGCACGACGTTTCCGCATTCCACGACTTTATGTAGTATTACTGATAATTAAAATTAGAGAAATAGAACTGCTTAGGGCACGAATTTAAGTACCGAATTTGGGATTTTTTTTCCTAATGATTAAGAAAGTATTTTTTAATTATGTTATGAATTTTTTATTTTTTTTAAATATTTATGATAATTAAAAAATACATGAAAAAAAGGAAAAGAAAATAAGAAAGTGAAATATACTATTCAGTAGACTCATTCAGACCACTTTTTTTGTGGCTATAACAGGATTTTTAGAGAAATGATAGTTGCAGTCGTAAGTGTGCAAACGTCGTATAATTATTTTAAAAAATTAATAAATATGAAATTTAAACAAAAAGATTTAATTTTTTAATAATAAATTTAATTTTTTAAAAATGATTATACGATATTTAGGTAATTTAAAATTTTATGTACCATTGCTCTTAAAATTAAGGGAAACTAGGCCTCGTTTGTTTTAAGAAAACATCTCATTTCATCTCATCTTATCTTATCTAATCCTTATGATTTTTCTAACTTCCAATACAAAATAAAATAAACAATTCAACTTTTTTAAATTTCAAAATAAAAATAATATTAAAAAATATATTATAACAATATTTTATTTAACTTTTTAATTTTAATCTCAACATATCTCATCTCATCTCATCTCTAAAAATAAACTAGGTTACTCGTACGTACGTAGGATCCAGAATAAGTTTAAAACGTACTGAAGATATCTTTTATTTATCAAATGCTAAATAATTATGTCATTTCCAATAACCATTTTAAAAAAACAAAACAAACAGATCGAGAAATTAGTTGAGCTAACATTCAACCTCTTTGACCTAACATTCAATACAGCTCTAACCATCAATCGTGGTTTCTCCAAATTAAATGTAAATTTTAAGAGAAAATATACTTACAACCGTGAATTGCGTAACTGCCGCGTAATCGCTTTGAAAAAAATGAATAAAACATGGGATCCACATGAAAAAAATTAATTTTTTAATAGTGGACCCCACTCTTTTTCAAAGCGATTACGCGGCGGTTACGCACTTCACGGTTGTATGTAGAATTACTCAAATTTTAATTTGTTGGGAGAGCATATATAAATGAAGAAAAATACTTGTTGTAACTGTATGGTGCAATCGGTGTGCAACCGGCACCCCATTTAATAAAATGAGAATTGTTACCTACAATCAGCGTGCGCAACCGGCATGTAACTGCTCACGTCATCTATTAGAAATTAAAAAAAAAAAAATTGGAAGATATGAGAAGCCGAAGAAGCATTTATCATTCCATCTTTCATTATTATTTATTGGAAGAAAAAAGTTGAAGAAGCATCTGAGAATCGACTGACAAATGCACATAGAATCTAACCCACTCTTTGCGGTCAATTCCTTGAAAGATAGGACTCTTGATTCATCCTCACTCAAATAAAAGCAGTTTGCTCCTTTGAGATTCATCATCACCCATTAAAACCCAGGACTTGGATTGCTCTTGCTGTTGGACTTGTGTCTTCCTAGTAACATTTTTAAAGCACCAGAGAATTAGAAGAAACTAAAAGATCAAGATGGGAAGCTTTGCAGAAAGTGAAGATGTCTCTCTTTCCCACTAAGACCCTTTAGTTTTGGAACTCAATCGTCTATGGAATTTAATTACTTAGAGGTTTCTCTCTTCTTCACTAACATTACAGTACACACGCATTCACACATTTTCACATATGCATCCATCGTCTTCTCGGCAATCTTTGTCATTTGGAAATGATTTGTTTTTCTGCATAGAATCTAATAGATTGAAAGTCGACTGGCACCCGGGGCTGAAAAGAAGTCGACTGAAACACAAAGAGAAGAAACGAAATGGAGAGAGAGAGGGAGAAAGAAATTATAAATTTTATTACGATAATGCTGACTTTTGTGTAACCGGCTAACACAGTTGGGTTCTATTTTTTCCCTTTTTTCCTCCCTTTTTTTCTCCCCTTTCATTTTCCCGTCTAATGATGCTCCCACTGGAGCTGTAGCATATGTTTACATGTATTTTTTATAAGTTGTCTTTTGTCTTTTATATAAATTATTAAAAATACTTTCTTAATCAAAAAGTAAAAAAAAAATTATTAAAAAATATTTCTTTAATCACGAAGTAAAAGAAAAAATTATAAAAAAATATTTTTTATTTTACTTCGTGATTAAGAAAGTATTTTTTAATAATATTATGATTTTTTTATTTTTTAAAAATATTTAAAATTATTAAAAAATCTATATAAAAAAAAAATTAAACGAGCAATGATACTCAACCTCCCTACTTCTACACACCACATTTTTTAAAATTTTTAATATTTTTTTTAAATTTTTTTTGAGTTTATTATTTTTAATCTAATTCAATTTTTCTATTCATTATTCATATATTAAATATTTGATAAAAGAAAAAAATAATAAAAACTAAAAAAAGTATAGTGTGTGGAGGTTGTGTGAATAGTAGGAGGTTGCATAGATTTTTTCTAAACGTATACTATCGCAAATGGTTCACTTCATGCAGATCAAAAACCCATACCCTCACAATCTCATTCATTCATTTCTTTGTTTTCAATTAAGTTTTTGCTTCGATCGATAACATGCCGGATCAGGATGCCATAGTTCTCTACCCCTATCCAGGCTGGCGTTAGGGGTGCAACCTGAGCAAACCGTTCAAGATTTGAGCCCGACCCGAACCGACCCGTGTTTTTGGATGCGTTAAACGGAATCGACCCGACAAGCATATTTCTGATCGGGTCAACCCATGTTTTTTTTCTCCTCTTCAAATTCAAATATGATAAAACATGTTCAATCCATTACTGTCGTCCTTCGTCCTCAGTGATCAGTCCAATCCATCACTGTACAACTCTCAATCACTCTCAGAAATCCTCTTTCACATACCCGAACTCCTCCACATTCATTTCGTCAATTTCCCTCACATTCTCACCCCCCCAAACCCATACTCTGTTTGCAACCTTTCTTTTCCTTCAAGCCATGCTCTCTGAGACTCTAGCAAAGGAGGAGAGGGACTAAAGAATGAGAGTCTACCGCCATTGAGTAAAGCAAACGCTTTTGGAATTCTTTATATAGAAGAGTTACACAACTCTCTCTCTCTCTCTCTCTCTCTCTCTCTCTCTCTAGTTTTTCTGAATCCAACTTTCTATTGTTTTTCATAAATTTGGTTATGATGGTACAGAGTACTTCTACACACCCAGGAAATGGAGGATTGATTTCTACTCAAGAGAAGAACAGTAATTCTCCAAAAACAAAAAAACAAAAAACAAAAGAGAGAAGAATGCTAAAACAAGGAAAAAGAAATAAAGAAAAGAAAAGATGAGGAATGGGCTTCTCAAGAAAGCCTACGAGCTTTCAGTTCTCTGTGATGCCGAGGAATGGGCTTCAACGATTATTGAAGATGCCATGGCCGTCGATTGGGTTGCCGACGACAGTTACGAAGATGATCTCGTGGTTCCACCATAGGGATCCGATGTTTGACTCAATTTCTTGAAGCTCAAGGAGAGCCTAGGCAATAAGGTAAAGTCTTTAGAGAAGTGGGGACTCAGACTCTGTGAATGGGGCTAGGGTTTATCTGCAGATTTTATAAGGCGGGTCGCCGGGTTGTACGGGTCGAACCCGAGCAATTATTAAAACTGTCTTTTCGGTTCGGGTCGGGTCGGATATCACGGACAGATCGGGCCACTCAATTTTCTGCACAGGCCTAGCTGGGGTCACCTAATCGCCATGGTAGAGCATGGGAAGCTCATACTCCAACATCACCCTTCTTTTTCCATCACTGTCATCGTCTTCCACACTCGAAACATGGCTACCCCTGCTTGCACCGCCCAATACGTGACTGCCATCAACGCCACCTCCCCCTCCATCACCTTCCACCACCTCCCACCCGTCTCCGACACCCCCCCACCTTCCACTACTTCTTCTTCTTCCCCCGTAAAGATCATGGCCTTCTTACTCCCACTCCTCAACAACACTAATCTTCACCAAGCCCTCCGAACCATCTCCCAGACCTCCAACCTCAAAGCCTTTATCATTGATTTCTTCTGTGATGCTGCTTTCCAAGTAGCAGCAAACCTTTGCATCCCCACATACTATTTCATTACCTCTAGCTCACTCGCTTTAGTCTTGGCTGTATGCAACCCTACCCACCATAGAAGTATGGATAAAAGCTCGAGGTCTCGACCTCATGCTGGTTGATATTACAGGTTTACCTTTAATCCCAACTTCAGACTTGTCGAGAATTGCTACAGATCGTGGTTCTCAAGCGTATTAGTTTTTCTTAAACAGCGGAATCAACATGGCCAGAGCAAATGGACTCATCGTAAACTCATTCGAAAAGAAAAGCTATCAAGGCCATATCTGATGGACTCTGTGTGGCAGATGGATCGACTCTGCCAGTATTCGATATTGGTCCTTTGATATCATTAAGCAAATATCAAAGGACCTGAGAATAAACAGTATGATCAGTGTATGAATTGGCTAAACTCGCAACCGAGTCAGAGCGTTGTGTTTCTGTGCTTTGGAAGTATGGGATTGTTTTCGGCAGAACAGTTGAAAGAGATAGCAGTAGGATTACAAAACAGTGGCAAAAGGTTCTTGTGGGTGGTGAGAAATCCACCACCAGATAAAGACAAAGAATCAAAGTTGGATGAATTATTACCGAAAGGATTCTTGGAAAGGACCAAGGATAGGGGTTTCGTGATGAAACAATGGGCTCCGCAGGTGGAGGTTCTGAGTCACGACTCAGTCAGCGAGTTCGTGACACACTGCGGGTGGAACTCAGGGCTTGAAGCGGTGTGCGGCGGGGTGCCGATGATTGGGTGGCCTCTATATGCAGAGCAAAGGATGAACAGGGTGATAATAGTGAAGGAATTGAAGGTGGCGTTGGCGATAAACGAGTCAGAAAGCGGGTGGGTGAGTGGGGAGGAGTTGGAGAAGCGAGCGAGAGAATTAATGGAGTCGGAGGAAGGAAAAGAGGCGAGAAAGAGGTCGTCGGCCATGAGAGATGCTGCTGCCAAAGCCATGAGAAAGGGTGGGTCCTCTCATAATGACTTTGAGAAGTTGGTTGTACTGTAGCTTTCGTAAGACTAGTCGTCATAATAAAAACAATTCTGCTACAGGTACCCGGCGTTGGGTACCTATTGCGGAATCGGCTGACGTGGTTAATGCCACGTCAGCCGATATTATTTAAATAAATAAATAAAATTAAAAAAACAGAATTAAAAAAAAAACAGAAGCGATTTCAAAGCAAATAACCTTAACGCATCCCAGCGCACGCAAATTGATCTGCAAATCAAACCCATTCCAGAGATAAAAGCTGTTGGGGTTTAAGAAAGGAAGAAACCAAAGTCCTTGTTCTTTCATTTTTACAGATTCGGCTTCGCATAGGAGGGGTTGCCTTGTTCTTTCATTTTTACAACACAATTTGGGTAAAGTCAAAAAGCTGCGTATACAAGGAATCAAAGGTCCTCCACCTTCGTTTTTTTTTCTGGGAATCTATCTAAGATGCAGAAGATTTAATCCCAGGTGACAAAAGCCCCAAATAATGATGATCAAATTGTTGCCCATGATGATCAATCGTCTTTTTTTTGTTCTTGTTTGAATATTCTAGTTTCAAATCATACCCATGGCAGCAACATGAGTAGATCCTTGATTCCTACCAATGGGGCACGGCTTGGTCAGAAAATAACGAAGACAAAGAAGAGAAACCAAACCTTAATAGAACTATGCACAAACCAAACCTTGATTCTGGTTTTCCTCAATGTTTGACTCTTTTGAGTAAACAAACCTTAATAGAACTATGCACAAAACACAAGAAAGACCAGAAATGGTAGTAGAGGAAGAAGCAGCGATAGGAGATAAAGAAGGTGAGCAGAGTAAAATTATGGATATTGAGGAAAAAATGAATCTGTAATTTCCTTTTTCTCCCTTTTTCCCACTGCGTGAATCATCTTCGTAACTTGTTTGGGAAGCTTGCTGTGTTCCATGGCCGTGTTCCTTGCTGAGATGAAAACGAGGTGTTCTGTGGGGTGGGTTTCGAGTTTCAGAAACCAGGAATCAAAAGAAAATTAAAAGGGAGCAAATGATGGTGCGAACGCATCGTTTCACTAATGTACACGTGGAACCCCGGGTACGCGGGGGTTCCCTCCCGGGTGAAAGTAGACATTTTGTAATAAAAATCCATGTGTGATATTTGTCTACGTACGGATCAATAATCCATTCATATTAGAAAAAGGGGATTTTTTGTTGTTTGTTTAGAATTAATAATCCCCATAATTCGAGATTAATGGACTAGAACCAAGTTAATTTTTACTTCATCCACCTTATTTCTTCTTCATTTATGCATGAGGAAGCTTATAATTATACATACATATAACATACATATGTACTGTTTGGTTTTCCGAAATTAATTATTTGATTTTCATTACTATATATGAAATGAAGATTTATCCATGCAAGTATTCAAGGGTTTTTTATTTTGAAAAATGATACAATGCTCCTAAGTTTATCTTTTTAATTTAACCGCTCATGTATTTTATTTTATTTTTTTATACATTGGAGGGATATTAGTTTATCGGTTAAGAAAGCGATTATTAGTGTATTAACTTTTTATCTATTAAAAATGTTTGAAAACAAAAGTAAAAAAAAAAAAAAAAGTACAATTTACACTTAGGCAGACAAGTAGACAAACTTGAGTGGCATATATAATAGCACTACTCTTTTATTTTTAAGCATCATCGAATTATGAATATCCTAAAATAAAAGCCAATTAATTAAAATTTAAGGGGCAAGTACCATAACGGCCCCTTTGAGAAAAAAAATTAAATATATAATAGCATTAGTATTGAATTCATCATTTTTATCTTTAAAATTTAATGAAAAGTAAATATTTTTCATAAATTTAAAATCTCTCTATCCATAACTTCATATTGAATTAGCTATTGAATTCATCAAAATAATAATATAATATTATTTTATGAATAATAATATTTTTATTTTATTTTTTTATATTTTATAATTACACTAATTGTATGTTAATTAATAATTTAAATTGATACTTATATTATTATTTTCTAATTTAAATATATTGTGGCTCAAAATTGAGAAACAATAATTTAAATAAATAAAATAATAGTTATAGAGTGTGAATAGTGAGTCTTCAAATTTTTGAATAGAAATGTACTGTAGCTAAAAGTTTGATATTTGAATATATGGTGAATCCAATACCAAGATTTTAAAACTAAAATCATCAAATTTTAAAGATTGGACTCATTTGATGAGTCTAATACTAGTGCTCGGGGTACGTACAAAATCAGTATAATAAAAATAAAAAGTAAATTATTTATGCATAATATTTTTTGTAATATTTTAAATAAAATATATTTTTATAAAAATATGTTATAAAAATAATATTATTTTATAATATTATTATATAATATATTATATAATATGTTGTGTATATATCGATCGTTTCAAAATAAAAAGAGCTTAAAGTCTCAGAAGAAAGACCACGTGTCGTGGTAAGTTGGGGTTGGCGAGTGCGTGCGTGGAATTGGGTGTCGTTGGAGTGTCTGAAAAGTGACGCTCATATGTGTTCGTGCGTCTCTCTCTCTCTGCATCCTCCTTCACACATCAATGGAGGCCATAGTGCTGTATCCACCGCCCAACATGGGTCACCTTATCTCCATGGTGGAGCTTGCTAAGCTAATCCTCCTCCACCACCACCACCCTTCTAATTCTCTATTATCCGTCCACATCCTCATCACATCTCCACCCATCAACCTTGGCTCCGCCTCCCCCTACATCGCCTCCGTCTCCGCCACCACCCCTTCCATCATCTTCCATCACCTCCCCGACCCCTCTCCCCCTCTCCAGCCCGCCTCCTTCCCCTCCATGGAAGCCCTCATATTTGAGCAAATCAACCTCACCACCCCTCAGGTTCAAACCACTCTCCTTTCTATCTCTCTCTTTTCCTCCATCCGTGCTTTCGTTATCGACGGCTTCTGTACTCCCGCTCTCGAAGTCGGCACTTCCCTCCAAATCCCAACTTACTATTTCTTTTCCTCCGGCGCAAGCTGCCTCGCCTTGTTTCTCTACCTCCCCACTCTTCACAAAAACACCACGAAAAGCTTCAAAGACCTCAACACCCATCTCCACGTCCCAGGCTTACCACCCATCCCCTCGTCCCATATGCCAGAGCCAACGCTTGACAGAACCAAAGAACAACATTCTTGGTTCCTTAATTTTGCTACCCGACTTCCGAAATCTGCTGGAATCATCGTTAACACGTTTAACTCTCTTGAGCCAAATGCATTGAAAGCTATATCCGATGGAATTTGCGTCCTGGACGGCCACACTCCACCCATTTTCTGTGTTGGACCAGTGATCAAGTCCAACGATCAAAGTGCTGGAGGTCAAGCTGAGTGTTTAAAATGGCTCGACTCGCAACCCAGGGGAAAGGTTGTATTTTTGAGCTTCGGGAGCTTAGGCACGTTTTCAAAGGAGCAGTTGAGGGAAATAGCTGTAGGGCTAGAGAAAAGTGGCCAAAGGTTCTTGTGGGTGGTGCGCAGTCCACCTACGAAAGAGCAAAGCCTGCAGATGTTGTCGCAATCTGATGAAGACCCAGACTTGGATTCTTTGCTTCCGGAAAGTTTCTTGGATCGCACTAGGGAGAAGGGGTTCGTCGTGAAGCAATGGGCACCACAGGTAGCGGTGCTGAGTCATGAGGCTGTGGGAAGTTTCGTCACTCATTGTGGGTGGAACTCAGTGCTGGAAGCGGTTTGCGCGGGCGTACCGATGGTGGCGTGGCCTCTGTACGCGGAGCAGAGGTTTAACAAGACATTGTTGGTGGAGCAGTTGAAGCTGGCTTTGCCGACGAATGAGTCGGCGGGCGGGTTAGTGAGCGCGGCCGAGGTGGAGAGGCGAGTTAGAGAGATTATGGACTCGGAGGAGGGAAACTCGGTGAGAGAGCAGGTATTGGCCAAGAGACAGGAGGCAATAGCGGCAACGAGTGAACACGGCTCGTCCCGAGTTGCGCTTGCAAAGTTTGTCGAGTCGGCGAAGAGGTGATGGATGGATATAAACACGGTTCACTTCCTTTTTCCGAATGTTTAAGGTTTAAAATATGAGAAATGTCTGTTCTATGAAAGCAAATTTAGAAGCTGTCGTGGCGGATTGACGTGTTATTTTAGGTTATAATGTTGATAGAGTAAATTTGACGTATCGTATCCTGCTATGTGAATTTATAAATCTACTCTGCTAAAATTTTATATACCTCTCTCTTTGGCTGAATTCCTCTCACCCTCTCTCTATACTCGCACTTCAATCTACAAAAAGTGTGGACCTGAGTGGAAGGAGGAGCACTGGCTCTGCCTTCCTCTCCCCATCTTATAGCATTTTCGTCCGATGCCTTGTAACTCATTTTTTCTTATAATTTGAGAATCAGTTTTCGGTTTTGACTAAAGTCGACCAATCTTTATTTTACAAAAAAAGGCTAAGGGGATAAACAATAATTTCTCATATAGAGAATCACTATTAATCTCTTAAATCAATTTTATTAATATTTTATTCATTTCAATTAAATTAATTCATCTTTTAATCATCTACAATTTCTCTCATACTTATATTTGTTATAATTTTAAATAATAATTTTAAAAATAATTTAAATAACTACGAAAATATAAAAAAGAAAATTAATTTTAAGAATATTATCATACCGGCAAAAAAAAATAATTTAAATTTTTATTTATAATATTCACTAGACTAATAGTTCAAAACATAAGAAAACAATATTAAGCAGTTAAGTTTGTAATAACTTTCCAAGAAACCGTTCAATAAGATATATACATCCATATATACTGGACTGGTCTTGCAAGTCGAGCCTCACGTGACAAATGAACGGCTAAGTGAACCATGATGTCAAAGAATGATGGTGGGTAAATACTCTCCAACTTACACAATATAACTACAATTTCTCGTTCCATACAATCCAAAGTTTCTACATTCAACGCTCTAGCATATAAATTTTTAAAAAATGCATCCAATTCAATTAAAGCAACCTGCACATCTCTGGTCAAGAACCCACGGATACCAACAGGTAAGATACGTTGTAAAAATACATAACAATCATGTCTCTTTATTCTAGTAATTTTTTAGTCATTTGTTCGCACACACCTTGTTAAATTCGATGCATACCTGTCCGGTAATTTAATTTTCTGCAACCACTCACAAAATGTAGCATTTTCGTTCCTTGACAATGTATACCACCCAATTGGCATGTAAACAAAAGAACCACTCTGTTGCAAGTGCATTCCAGGTCTAATTCCCAATCGCTTTAGATCTTTCCGTGAGTTTATATTATCTTTCGTTTTGCCTTCAATTAACATCAATGTTCCTAACACGGACTCGCATATATTTTTTTAATATGCATAACATCGAGACTATGCCGCAATTTTAACGTTGACCAGTAGGGGAGTTCAAAAAATATACTTTTTTTTGTCCAATTAAACTCATTCGCACTTCGTTTTCTCTTCCGTTGTTTTTTACCAAAATCATTACTTCCGACATCTACAAACTGTACAATAACATCTTCGCTAGACAATAATGGTGGAGGGTGCCCCCATTCAACAGTGTCATCAAACATCCTACCATTTCCACGCCATCTATGGTCACTAGGTAAAAATCGACGATTACCCATGAAGCATAGTTTCCTCCCATACATAAGCCATTCAGATTGGGTATGTTTGTTACAAGTCGGACATGTCAATTTCCCCTTAGTGCTCCAACCTGACAAGTTTCCATAAGCGGGAAAATCATTTATTGTTCATAACACCGCAGCATGCATCTTGAACGACTTGCATGTTGATGAATCAAATGTTAAGATCACATTCTCCCACAAATCTTTCAATTCTGCTATCAGTGGCTGCAAGTGTATGTCTATATCATTTCCTGGTGATCTCGGACTTGGAATGAGCAAACTCATCATGAAATATGGATCTTTCATACACTTCCACGGGGGTAGATTGTACGGCATAAGTACAACTGGCCAAGTACTATGACTAGTACTCATGTTCCCAAATGAATTAAATCCATCTGTTGCTAACCCAAGTTGAACATTACGAGGTTCTTCAGCAAACCATGTGTGTTCCAAGTCAAATTCTTTCCAAACTTGAGAGTCTGCAGGATGTGACAAAACATTATCATTCATGACTCTAGATGATGAGTGTCATGTCATATCTACAGCCGTTGAACGTGACATAAATAACCATTGTAATCAATGGAAAGTAACGTACAACCTTTCGCGGCACATTTTTCTTCTCAGTTGTCCATCTTGATTCATGGCAAATGGGGGCACTCGTTCAACTGCTCATTCTCTCGCCAAAATAACACACAATCATTCTTACATGCATGTATTACATTGTAATCAAACCCGAATCCTTTTTCAACTGTTTTGCTTCGTAGAAGTTGCAGGGTAAAATATTGTCCGATGGAAGTGCCTCTTTAAACAGCTCGAGCAACGTATTGACAGCCTTAATAGATATTCGACACATGGATTTTATATGAAGCAGTCTAACTATAAATGACAACTTACTGTGCCTTCTACACCCTGGATATAACTCACGCTGTGAATCATTCCACAAGCAGGTAAAAGTGTCACGGCACGATTCATTTGAATTTGATGGATCTGTTCCACTTTCATCCATAAACATTCTCGCTCCAATGTCGCCCAACATTTGCTCCATATCCTCTCCGGGATCATCACCAACAACCTCAGGATGTACATCTTCATCGATGTCTTCTTCTGCATCTCGAAGTTCGAATGACGTTGGATACAGTTCTCCATGTAAGACCCAATCGGTATAACCTTTTGGTCAATACATTTGATAAACAGATGCTCTCTCACCAACTCTATCTTATGAGAACGCAAATTTTTGCAAAGTCGGCATGGGCATCTAATACGACCGTTACTGCCAATTGTACAGGATGCGAACTCCAAAAATTTCTTAACTCCTTCAGCGTATACATTATAATCCTCACCCAACCTATCTCTAACTTGTATACAACTCTTATCCATGTCTAATATCCTATTGCAAACAGTCACGTGCATCAACAAACAATCAATTATCTAACATATTGTGCAATTTCTTCATTTTACCGGGTAGTTGGTCCTATCCCATTCGGGATTGTAAGATCATAATCGCCAACCTACCAACTATTATCTGTCACGTCCAACAAGATTTCGGCAGCATCTCCCCATAGTTCTCCAAATATGCTCGTTTGGTCGTGCACACCGACGAGTAATACATCAATGTACCTTCACCCCGAAACTTATAGTTTGATAGTTTGCGAGAATGACCTTACAATCACAAACTGTCCACTCTGGACAATTCAAGAGTAATCAATCAATCGTTCAACATGATTGATAACTCTCGAACGAGTTTAAGGTTTATTTCAATACCAAGTAGAAGATACAATATTAAAACACAACAATAATAAAAAATGCGATAATACAAGATGATACATTATATATATCATGGGTATTTTAAGTATCCTAAATATATCATAGGTATTACTTATTAGCTATTTTATACATTATAGTTAATTTTAAGTATTAATTAAAATTTAATTTTATTATTTGTTAAGTTAGTCCTCATAATTTAATATTAATGATCTTTTATTATTTGTTAAGTTAGTCCTCATACTTTAATTAATACTTAAATATTAATAAGAATTTAAGTATTAATAATCCTTATATTTTTATAATATAATTTTAGCCCCTTTTAACTTAGTTGTAAGATAGTTTTTACAACTATTATCTTTTAAATATTAATATGAGTTTAAGTATTAATAATCCTTACATATATATACTATATATAATCAACTATAATATTACATATTTATATGATAGTTTAAGATAGTTTTTACAATCGTTCGAACAATGTAATATACTATTCGAACATGTTTGTCCGTTCGAACGGTATATTACCACATTCGAACGGTCTCAACCCAGATTCCAAACACCAGCCAGTTCAAACGAGACGCAATCTCACAAAACATCATAAACTCATATTCATAAAACATTACAAACATACAACATATATACTTCGAATAGCAACCCTCTAACAAATATAATTCGAATAGCAACCTTCTAACAAACATACAACATATATATTTCGAATAGCAACGCTCTAACAAACATATTTTTTGTTTAATCTAACAAACATCTACACAATATATATATATAAATTACAAAATCAATAAAAAAAATGATAGATTTAGAAGTAAAATGATAAAGAAAGTCATACCTTTAAGCAAAATATATTAAGCAATCCTCTTTGTAAGATGATAGAATGAAGGATTGTGTGAAGAAAATGTAAGATTTTGGAGAGAAAATGGAGAAGAGAGAAAAAGAGGAGATAAAAATGAGGGATTGACGGTGTGCGAGAATATTATAAGTTATGGCCAACTGTTCGAACGTAAATAAAGTGCAGTCGAATGCGAAAAAATTTCAGCGCGCCAATTTTCCCGCCTGCACAAATTTCTTCAAAGTCGTTCGATCGGCTAAAAATTACATTCGAACAGTAATCCAGGAGTCTTTAATTGGCAGGGTATTTTCCCACCACTGCAATAATCCGTTCGAATATTTTTTTCATACGTTCAAACGCAAATAATGTGTTCGAACGGTTTACGAATACCATTCGAACACATCACCTTAATGTTTAAATATATTTTTTTCATCATTAAATGAAAAGTACTATAAGATCATATGTATTAGTAATATATACTATCATATATATAGTAATATATACTATCATATATTCAGTAATCTATACTAAATATCATAGATATAGTATAATATATATTATACTATATTAAAATATACTATAAAAATGTAAGATGATATTTATTAATAATATATACTATCATATAAATTAGTAATATATACTATATGATATATAGTAATCTATACTATATATCATATATATCGTATCAAATATACTAAGATCACATAGTAAAGTATAGAGAAATTTATAAGATGATAGTATATTAGTAATCTATACTCTATATATATATGCTGTATAGTATCATATATAACATATGTAGTAAAGTATAATGGAATATATAGTATGATATATATATATTTCAACCTCATATATAACACTTTGATAGTAAAGTATTATGATATATTACTATAATACTATAATAAAATATATATAAGTCATTATGTTTTTATTTAAAGTATTATACTATCATAATATATATTATAATATATTATAATATTACATATATATTACAGTATATATAATCTACTATAATAGTATATATATTATATTAATTTATAGGATTATAAATATAATATACATTTAATATAATTTTTTACTAAACTTAAAACAAATACTAACGTTCGAACCGTAGTTTAAAACCGTTCGAATGATCAAGTATAATGTTTGAACGGTTATGCACATATAAGTTATCGCGAGCAGAACTCTCTCTCACGCCGCTGTCCCCACCGTTTGAAAACGAGAGGAAATGTTTGAACGCCCATCAATCGCCACAGTCTGCCGCCGTAATCAGCACCTACGTCAAACACTCTTCCTCCCAAGTGAAGGTATGCATTTTTAAAGTTATTTTACTGTTTATTTTATTATTTTATGGTTTTATTCGTTTTCTCTAGAAAAATTATATTTTTTCATCAATAGTTATCGTAGAACACCACAAATCCACCGTAGGATGTTTAGAAATGAAAAGTAGTATGTGTTTTGTCGAAGAAACCACAAAATCAATGCATTTTTTGGTGTTTTCATGGCCGCTGAGTTGACTCAGCCATGGCCGAGCTCGATCTGGTTTCCGTTCGAACGCGTTCGAACGATTTAACCTTAGTGTTCGAACAATTCTGAAACGTTCAAACGGTTTTCTGTGTCCGTTCGACCATATATTTTATCGTTCAAACGCTTTATATCTTTTTATTAGCTTATTAAATTGTTTTCATCGTTTTATTGAATTGTTTAATCAATTAATTTATTAAATTGCTATTAGTATATAATTTTGTAAATCTTTTCGTCGTAATTAGATTTTATCACTAATGTTGAATATATATGTTATTTTTAAAATTTCAGGTTCATAATAATGTCTTATATAGGGGCTGTAAACGTGGTAGATAAGGGGAACCTTCCATCCAAATAATTCGAGAGCGAACTGTTTTACTTGAGTGACAAATAAAACTGTCTGATTTTGTGGCTCTTATATGGGAGGGTCATTCCCTCCCATCAGTATTCAAAGATCGTGGTTGAGCACCAATCTTAGATCAGTGAGGAGAAGGAATGGAGCTCATTTCCTACATTAAGATCGTTACTGAGTTCTATGAAGAGCTCGGTGGTGCCAGCCCAGACAATGAAGGGAGATACAGGATTTGTGTCCGATGAGCTCCTGTTTTATTTTCAGCGGACGGACTCGCTGCATATCTCCAGATTCCTAGGCTTCTCAATGCCTATCCGAACCTGCCGCCTAGAAAGTCTGATCCTTCAGGTGATGCAGAGATGTCTCAGGACAAGGGACCAGTTTACACAGATGAGATCGACACACTTGCTGATCATGAGGTCAGAGACTAGATTGTTGGTCCATATGCTCCATTGTACGATGGGACGAATAGTATTAGGCAGACAGATTTATCTTCTTTCTTCAAGATAATGAATTTGATCATCGCCAACAATATTGACCCTTGGCAGCACAAGACCGAGGTCGGCATGGATCGAGCCAAATTTATGATATGGGTCGCTTGTGGCATTCCGATCGACCTCGTGGGTTATATATTTGAGAGGATCCGATCAGAGGCTCGGTTCATTACGACAGATATACTGTCGTTTGGGATCCTCATCACTCGATTTTTGCTACATGCCGGGGTCGTGCTAGAACTTACCGAGCGTTCCCAGGAGCCAATGAGACCGATCAACAGCACCACCCTGTCACGAAGCACGGGACACTCTAGATTTCGTTTTCATGGAGTTGTTCCTGACAGGGTTGATATTCAGAGAGATGCATAGCCGAGAGATACTGGAGTATCGGTTGGTGAGACATCTACACAAGCAGAGGCATCACGCACATCTATTCGCGAGGAGATGGCCGACATACTGTGTGCTGAGATAGGCGTACACACATCAACAGTGATTGATGCAGTACATACTGTAGTTCATATTGCCATGTCTGAGTTGCGTACAGAGAGTATGACTACCGTCTTTGGGTTACATACAGAGGTTAATGACTTACGTACAGAGATTAATGCCAATAATACAACTCAGGTCACGCTCAGTACTCGACTGGCATAGGTAGAGAGACAATTAGCCGCAGTCGAGCATGTGGGTAGAGACCTCGCATCACAGTAGCTTCTATTTTTTTTATATATATTTTTTTTATAATTATGGACAATATATATGGTGTTTTGATAATTTGCTTTAGTTGTAAATTAAATATTTTGTCTTTTATGGAGTAATTATTGATTTATATTATGTGGTGTATGGTTGATAATATTTATTTAACTAAAAATCTTATTTAACATAAAAGAAATCATTAAAATATTTTTAAACTAATTACATAAAATTAATTAATGACTTTGTATATATGATATATATTTTTTATATTTTGATTTTTATACCGAGATTAATATTATACCTTCGAATGTATAAATGTGATGCTTGAATATGTTCTAACTAAATATATTCCGTTCGAACGGTTTAGAAACCTTCCCGCCAGGATTTACCACCAAATATTTTTCGTTCGAATACAAGAAAATATCGTTCAAACAGTTATGAACTTTCCCCGTCATAATAAATTACTTCCCCGCCAAGATTTTACTGTTCAAATGGAAAAAACTTTTTGACACGATTTAATTCGTCACAGAAAATATTGTTCGAACGATTTTGTAAAGTCATCAATTTTTTGGGATGAAATTTAAATTTTATCCCAAAAAATGACTTTTAGGAATGAAATTTTGTTCGTCCCTAAATAATTTCGTCTCAAAAGCTCAAATTTGTTGTAGTGAAGAAGATGTACTTATATATAGATCAGCTATATATGCATGGTTTTAGATAATTAATTTATGACAAGGCAGGCTAGCCATGGCCTACATATAATTAATTAGAGAAATTATATTTGCAGTCTCCACTTGGGGATTGTATGTACAGACCCTTTATTAAATGAGAAAAAATATCATTTTAGGAGGGATATTTTTGTAATTTTAAAAAATTTTAAAGATAAAAATGCTTAGGCTTGCATTGCAGTCCCCAAATGGAGACTGTACGTAGCATTGCTCAATTAATTATAAACCATGTTTTAATATATTATATATATTTAACCCTTGTGATTTGCCGACACAAATCATTAAATTAAGATCGGTGATCAAGGCTAATTAAGTCGGCGATGATAATGAGCATTGCATACATATATGGGCCATGCCATGCCCTTTTCTTCACTTGCAAGTCATGCTCCATGCAAGTTCTGATTGAAAGATTATAAAAGATTTATGCATGCATATATATATATATATATATAATATAATTATATGCGATATATAGTAAGATTAATATATGCATGTTATATAAGTTAATCAACCAATTCAAAATACAAAAGAGTCCAACATTATCCATTCCACTGAACAAACCAACAATCTCTCCAACGGATCATCACATGGATAGCTACTGAGATCATCGTATTTTATTCTGTTAAGATGTAATCTAGTTTGTTATATATTTGGATTCTTTCTAATCTTGTAAACATTATATATACTCAATGAAACATATCATCTGGTATCAATTTGAACCAGACTTTCAAACTCTAACTTGGTACCAGAGCCACAACTAGGTTAGAGCACTTTCATTGGATTAGTTTTTTTAGCTAATTCAATGAGTATTTAGCTATTAGAGAGCAAAATATGCTCACAATGGATTAGCTAAATTCTAAATATTTAGAATTTAGAATTTAGCTACAGTGACTTTCAAAAGTTTTTCCAAATTTGAAAGTTATTGTACATACATCAAATATATATTTTATTAATTATTTAGAGTAATGCTAGAGAGAAGCCACTATAGCAGTGCACACTTTGCACTCACTGCGTGGCTGCTTCTAGTTGATTGTTTCCAACACTCACTTTGGGAGATGTGTAGTCTAAATGATATCACATCATGTGTGCAAAATGGATGCTCTCAATAGTGGCTTCTATCTATATTTATTCAATGAGTAAGAGTAATGCTAGAGAGAAGCTACTATAGCAGTGCACACTTTGCACTCACTGCGTGGCTGCTTCTAGTTGATTGTTCCCAACACTCACTTGGGGAGATGTGTGGTCTAGATGATGCCACATCATGTGTGCAAAATGGATGCTCCCAATAGTATATTCTATCTATATTTATTCAATGAATAAATATATAATCTAATATGGAGATTTGATGTGAATAACCAAAATCAAATTCATCTTATATTATTTTATTGTTATATAATGAAAAAATAGCTAATCCAATATGGAGATTTATGTGAATGAAAAAGCTAAGAGTCAAATTTCTCTTACATTCATAAAAAATGTCCTTTAATTTTGGCTAATCCAATGAGAGTGCTCTAACACCTTTTTCTTTCGATCCCAATTGCCCTACCCAGAGATCATGCTGTCTTTATCTCTCCCAACATCACTCCTTTGGTTTCTGTCAGGCTTGATGGAACCAATTATTTGAATTGGACCACTCAATTCCTTCCTCTTCTACGAAGCCATGATCTACTTGGCATTGTAGATGGCTCTGAGCTATGTCCTCCTCAATTTGTCACTGATGCTGAAGGCAAACTTACCACTACCATTGCTTCTGATTATATGCTATGGCAGAAGAAGGACCAATTTATTTTGGCATGGATAAATGTCACTCTCACAGAGAAGATTTTGTCTACTGTTTATGGATAAACAACTTCACGGCAGGTATGGACCACACTGTCTAACAGATTTGCCCCACAGTCTAGATCCAGAATTTCCCATCTCAAAAGGCAATTGCAAACTCTCCATCAAGGGTCCAAGTCATGCACTGACTATCTTATTAATGCCAAAAACTGGTCTGATCAACTTGTAGTTGTAGGAAAATCTGTTGATGATGAAGATCTGATCTCATATGTTGTTGGAGGCCTCAATCCCTCATATCATCCATTTATCACCTCTCTTCACTTTGCCACTCGAGAATCCTCTATTACCTTTGATGATTTCCAAACCAAGCTGCTCAACTATGAGCAGTTGCTAGAGACCCAACACCAATCTATACCACCAGATAATACCAACATAGCCTTCTTTACTCAGAAAAACAAACCCAATTACAATCACAAAAGACCTAACAAATCATTCTACTCCAATAAACCCTCTAGTTCCAGGCCTTCTAATAACCCAAGTCCTCTTGTGCTGTCAAATGGAAAAAATCAGAATTCCACTTCTAGTCCATTCTTTCAAAATACAAAAGCTCCTTGTCAGATTTGTGGCAAGACAAGCCATCAAGCAATTGATTGTTACCATAGGATGGACTACTCTTACCAAGGAAGACACCCCCTTGCACAGTTGGCTGCCATGGCTGCTCATACACATGTCACACCAGAGGATGATCAACCTTGGTTCCTGGATAATGGTGCTAATAACCATGTTACCTCTGCTTTGGAGAATCTCACCATCGATCAACAACCATACTAAGGTCCATCTCAAGTAACTGTTCACAATGGGGGAGGTTTGCTCATCAACAACACTGGTTCCTCTATCCTTCAAATAAAAAATAGTTCCTTAATTTTATCTAATATTTTACATTGTCCTCAGGCCTCTTCTAATCTCCTTCAATCCAACAACTTTGCCAAGATAATAATTGTTATTTTGTGCTAACTGCTTCATATTTTGTCGTGAAGGATCTGCAGACCAACAAAATCCTCCTCCAAGGTCCAAGTAGAGCAGGCCTCTATCCAGTCCATTTCCAATCAAATAAGTAGCAGCAAAGACCCAGCACCAACTCTTCATTTATTGCTTTCCTAGGATTCACAGCCCCTGTCCAGACTTGGCATGCGAGATTGGGTCATCCATCAACCTCAATTCTGCAACATCTCCACCATGATGCTCTTATTTCCGTTTCTGGGTCTCACAAGCTAAAATAAGTTTGTGAATTCTGTCAAATGGCTAAAAGTCATAAACTTCCCTTTCCTACCTCTGTTCATCAGTCAAGTCATCCCTTAAAACTTATTCATTCTGATGTCTGGACTTCTCTAGTTATTTCAATAAGTGGCTGTAAATTTTATATTATATTCATTGATGATTACTCTCGATTCTCATGGATGTTTCCTTTAAAGCAAAAGTCAGATGTTGCTTCATGCTTCAATAAATTTAAATGTCTTGTTGAGAACCTATTTTCCTCCAAAATTAAACAGCTTCAAACATATAATGGAGGAGAATATCTCTCCAACTCATTTAAAACTTTTCTGACAGAAAATGGCATTTTGTATAGGCTGACATGCCCTCATACTTTTGAGCAAAATGGCATTTCTGAAAGCAAACATCGACATATAACATAAACAAGTCTTACACTTCTAGCTCAGTCCCATCTTTCACCTGAACACTGGGTCAATGCTTCCTTACAGCCACTTACCTTATCAACATAATGCCATCACCTGTCCTTGATAATCACTCACCCTATTTTCTCTTATTTGACAAACAGCCATACTACACTCTCCTTAAGACATTTGGTTGTGCTTGTTACCCCTTCTAAGACTTTACTCTTCTCATAAACTGTCATATAGGAACAAAAAAATGCATCTTTCTTGGCTATTCTGCAAATCAAGAAGGGTATAGATGTTATGATATTCAATCTGGCCGCATCTACATCTCTCGCCATGTAGTATTTAATGAAAATACTTTTCCTGCTGCAAACTCCATTTCCAATTCAACACTCCTACCAGTACACCATCATTCACCACCAATTCCATTCCCACACCTATTTTACCTGCTGCTACTCAAATCTTGGACGATCTTTCATTAGATACTGCTGCCTCATTCACAACAGGTATGTCTCCATCTATCTCACCTAAAAACACTTATGTTTTCTCTAACCTTGCTGATATAGCTCCTGCAGATATATATCCCCTTGACAATGCTCAAACACAAGACCTCTCAGCCTCATCTTCACCCTTACCTATGTCCAATTCCTCTCCTCCACGACAGATAGTGACTAGATCCCAAAGCAATTCCCTCAAACCTAAACAATTTCCTGATTATCATCTCTATTCCTCCACTAAACATCCAGTTCAAGCCCTCTCCTCAATTATGCTTGCCTTTGAACCACGAACCTATAACCAAGCTTCCAAAGATCCCAATTGGCAAGCAGCCATGCAGCTTGAGTTTAATGCTCTCATTGTCAATAAAACTTGGACTTTATGTCCTAGACCCTCTGATAAACATGTAATCCGAAATAAATGGATTTTTAAACTCAAACAAAAGGCAGATGACACCATTGATAGATACAAAGCAAGGCTCGTAACCAAAGGTTTTGAGCAAGAACATGGCATTGACTTTCATGAAACATTTAGCCCAGTCATAAAACCTGCCACTATTAGACTTGTGCTTGCTTTGGCAGTCCACCACAATTGGGTTATTCAGCAACTGGACATATCAAATGCATTCTTGCATGGCCACCTTGAGGATGAGGTATTTATGGAGTAACCTAATGGGTTTAAAGACAACACTTTTCCTTCACATGTCTGTCGACTTCACAAGTCTCTCTATGGCTTGAAACAAGCCCCAAGGGTTTGGTTTAGGAGACTATCTCAAGTCTCTTGGAACTTGGATTTACTGGATCATCTGTTGATACTTCTTTATTTTATCTCCATCGTTCTATTGTCACTATTTTGATTTTAACATATGTTGATGATATATTGGTGGTGAGTAATTCCTCTAATGCAGTCACTGCTCTTCTACAACAACTCATCCAAGATTTTGCAGTTAAGAACTTGGGGGCTTTATCATATTTTCTTGGCATCCAGGTCTCTCAAACCTCTAATTCTCTTCATCTCCATCAAGGCAAATATATTTTAGACTTGTTGAATGACACTAAAATGGTGGGAGCTAAACCAGTTTCAACCCCTTGCACCTCTGGTGGAAAATTGTCCAAGCACACTGGTGAACCCCTTTCGGATCCATCTACTTACAGACATATTGTGGGAGCTCTCCAATATTGTACATTAACTCGGCCTGATATTGCCTACAATGTTAATCAACTATGTCAGTTTCTTCATTGTCCAACTATAGTCCATCTCATGGCAGCAAAGAGAGTGCTTCGATATTTAAAAGGAACCATTGAGCATGGAGGACTTCATTACAACAAGAAAAATTCTTCTTCACACTCTACTGTGTGAAGAAGCCCCAGCACACCTAACGTGCTGGGTTGAAAAAAAAAAAAATTTCTTCACAGTGTGCTGCGGCTTCCGGCTGTTCCCCATCATTTCCCTTACAACAAAGGGTCTTTATCTTTGCATGGTTTTTGTGACTCAGATTGGGCTGGTAGCCCTGATGATTACAAGTCTACTACGGGCTATTGTGTTTTTCTAGGTCCATACTTAATTTCTTGGATGACAAAGAAGCAACCTGTTATTGCTAGATCAAGCACTGAGGCAGAATATTGATCAATGGCCCTCACTGTTACTGGGTTATATTGGATTCGAATGTTGTTTAAGGAACTTGGTTTTCCTCTTCATTCACCTCCTTGCTTATGGGTTGACAACATTGGAGCACTTTCATTATCCTCTAACCCTGTGTTTCATGCAAGAACCAAACACATAGAGGTTGATTACTATTTTATTCGGGAGAACATTTTTAACAGGGGCATTCTTGCTCGGTATATTTCGACCATCTCCCAACCATCAGATATTTTCACAAAGGGACTGCCCAATAGCAGGTTCCATATGCTTAAAGACAAGCTTATGGTTCGACCTCTCACCATCAGCTTCAAGGGGGCAGTTAACCAACCAATTCAAAATACAAAAGAGTCCAACATTATCCACTCCACTGAACAAATCAACAACCTCTCCAACGGATCATCACATAGATAGCTACTGAGATCATTGTATTTTATTATGTTAAGATGTAATCTAGTTTGTTATGTATTTGGATTCTTTCCAATCTTGTAAACATTATATATACTCAATGAAACATATCATATGATATCAATCTGAACCAGAGTTTCAAACTCTAACTATATATAATACTCCTTGAACTAATGGTTAATTAAGCAAGCTAGCTAACATGCAGTACACTGGTTTAACTGATGATGACCGCATGCTGCATGCATGCATGCATTTGCATGTTCTGCGATTAGCGATCGCAGTACTGCTGCTATATAATATAATATAATATTAGCTTGTTTACCATATTATATGGTTTGCATGGCTAGATACTAAAAAGAAAAAAGAAGAGCATAACCAAAAAAAAAAAGAAAGATATGCATGGCGCCATAATTACCTAAACTTAATTAATCACATGATAATTTGAAAGACCCATCATGACTTAAAAATTAAGTTAGCTGCAGGTTGAAGTGATTCAGTTTCGGTGATCCAAAATCATGTATTGAGTGTGCTGGACGCAGATCATCAACGTCATTGCTTTAATATTGCATCCAAGTGTTCTTGAGTTAATGCTCATGAGCATTAACTCAAGAACAACGATCCATGTTGATCATCACGTGTTGATCATCACGTGATGATCATCACGTGATGATCATCAAGAATGGCAACGATCCATGTTGATCATCACGTGATGTCTTTCGTTTTCGGCCTTCTTGGTACGTATAGCCCCTTTTTCTCCCGTTCTAAACATCTCGAGTTCTTATATACTAATTTCAAGGTCTCATGTCATTTTTGGTATCTCATTGTATGCAGGTAACATTGTGTCATTCCTCGTATATCTAGCCCCAGTGTAAGTTATAATATTATAACTTATATTCCTCGTGTAGGTTTTTGTTTTCCTGTTGTCACCTGGTGTAATAAAAACCTTGAGGTTTTTTTTTTTAAACAAAACCTTGAGCTCTTATAATCAATCAAAACTTACGTGGTTTTTTTCTATACCTAGAAACATAGACCAAAATTCTTCCTGGAATACACACAACTTCCCTTTACGAGCATGTTTTTTAACTACCTTGAAAATTCACCAATCATACAATTCCTTTCATTTGTTTTTTTGTTTGGTTTATTTTACAAAAACTTCTCTCACTCCTTTGACGATTTTTAAAAGACAGATATAGATGAGAAAGTAAAACCGATTCAGTCCATATTGTTTGGTGAAGTCCAATTAGTTTTTACTTAATATGAAGCATGTCTCTATTTTTAATAAAATGCTTGAGTCCTAATGAAAACATAAAAAACTAAAACCCTAAAAAAATGAACCAAAAAAAATATAAAACCCAATATCATACAAACCGAATGAGAATCATGTCTCTATTTTTTATAAAACCTTGAGTTTTAATTGAAAAAAAAAAAAAAACTTACAAAAGCCTAAAAAAATCAACCCAAAAAATATAAAACCCAATACCATACAAACGGAACCAAGTATATAATACAAAGATACTAACATAAAAAAAAAAACAGAAGAACATCTACTAACCTATTCTTTGTAATTAGTTTGTAATTAGTTTGTTGATTTGGTACACCCAATATAATCTTAGCTATATCAATCTTCTTTGTTTATCTTTTTATCTTCTTTTTTTTCACCCTAAAATCTAGCACCAAGTGTTTCTGAATGACAGTATCCTCTTCCATTTTACATATATGAAGCAACAGATACAACTTGATGATGAGGTACTCTGTGTGTGTGTGTGTGCAGGCATAAGATGTTAATGCTGCTTTAATAACTAAAAAAACAAGTCACATTGGGTTTAATTTGTTCTGCCCGTAACCCAGGCACATTGTATGAAGTTTTCCAGAGTCGAAAAAACTAAAACACTTGCTCCCGCTCGTGATTGTCAAATGTGTGTGCAAAAGGAAAACCTAAGCATAAATATTATAGCAAAACAACCCCATTTCTAATTTACCCGCACGATTTCGTTAAGAACCATGAAGACCTAGAACAGAGTATTATCTTGGGAAATCGACTCCAGCTGAGTGGATAAGGAGATGAATGGGACGGAAAATGGACTCCAACCCACTTTGCCTCGGAAAAGGGTCGACGATGATGATTTCACAAAGCCTTAGAGTAAAACAAAACTGGACTTTTTTTCACTGGGGTCGACTCCGCATAAACTGATGAAGAAGCCGATTACTGGGTTTTCGATGGGGCGGAACCGCGTACATTGCTTACGCGAGAATCACTGGTTCGTGAGTTAGCGGTTTCATTCGGTGGAAGTTTTGTGTGGGCGGTGAGTAATCTGATGCTAGAGAGAAATGGAGATGGGTGAAAGTTGGGGACGAGGAATGAGAAATCGGATTTGGGGGGAAATGTAAACATTTCCTGGGGTGTTGGCGCCCACGACTTAAAATCACTATTGCGGCGAAATTGTGCGACGCCATAAGATTTTATCATTTTGTGGCGGATAAATTCGCCACAGATATCTTAAAACTCGCCGCTTAAAACCTAAATTTATTTGCAGCGAATAAATTTGCCGGAAAATACTTAAAATTCGCTGCAAAAAATAAAAGCAAAACCGAACCCCTGGGCTATTGCGTCGAAGATAAAAATCGCCGTAAAAACTGGGCAATTTGCGGCGATATTATTTCCAGCGGACAAAAAATCGCCGCAATAGACCAGTTTTCTTGTAGTGTCAGCTAGCGACAGCGTTTGAGAATGTCTCGCCCAGAAGGCATGCATGCATGAGTTCGGGAAGTTATATTCCCTAACTTGTTATCATACTTATAGTACATGAATATGTATATTTCATACAATATACATGTACGTACAATACTATATAATTAATACTATTAGTAATGCTTGCCCATAACTTATGTATGTTGGTACTTCACGTATAATACATTACAATTAGTACTATCATACATATATATATATATATATATATGACATAAACTATATATTTATAAAAAAAAACTTAAACTTTTAATATATAGTTAAACATATGTAGTTTCAAGCAAGGTCCTCCATGCTTACGTGCATATTGAAGTTAGACCGGTAATATTTTAGGCTGCGTTTGGATATTGAGTTGATCTATAAATAATAATATTTTGTGGATTCCATATAAATGTGTTTGAATGTAAATATGTTGAGATATGTTTAACTTTTTTTATTGAAATTTTAAAAAGTAATAAATCTCATCAATAGTTATAATTGATTTGAAATGAATTGAGATATGTTTAGCACTCAATTCCTGCAACAGTGCAACTATATATATAGCAGAGAAAATTAATCGAAAAATGATATTATGTTCCATGATTTTATCCTCTCGTTTTGACTGCTCATATATTTAATTTTCATTTTAATTTTTTTTACTTTGGAAGTGATGTATTTTTTATTTTTTTAAATATTTACAGATATTTAAAAAAAATAAAAAAGTGTTATTTGGCACAGGGGTGATTTTTTCTGGACGGCAAAGTAGCTTGCAGTCCCCTTTTATTTTCCCCCGAGTTAATAATATATAAATATATATATATAAATATATATTAGCATTTGTATATATAGAGGTTGTTGTTGTTATAATTAAGTAGTGTGCTTTGGTTAATAGACAGTTTTGACCTTTTCAGTTATATAACAAGTTAATTAAAATTAGTTTGGAGTAACCACGATTAATGTTACAGCTGCATGGAATGTTAGGTCAAAGAGGTTGAATTTTAGCTCAACCAATTTCTCGATCTGTTTGTTTTGTTTTTTTAAAATGGTTATTGGAAATGACATAATTATTTAGCATTTGATAAATAAAAGATATCTTCAGTACGTTTTAAACTTATTCTGGATCCTACGTACATACGAGTAACCTAGCTACCTAGCTAGCTGCTCATGTAAGTTTTCCTTAATTTTGGGGGTAATTATATGCTCAGAATATATTTTTACAACACATTTTACAACAATGTTATAAGATGAAGATATTTTTATAAAATAGTGTTACTTTTATAAGATATTTTATAAAAATATCCATTATTTAAAATATAATTATATAAAGTGTTGTAAAAAATATTATGTGTAAATCATTTTTCTAGTTTTAATCATATTAGCTTGTAAGTACGTGCGTACCCTGCATAATCCATACACTTATTAATTAATACATGAGTGAGTCATGTGGAGATCGATCGAACAAATCAAAGAAAGCCAATCTCACATGGAGACCTCGATGAGGTCATATACATGCAGCCACCAGAAGGGTATTCGAAGGAAATCAATAGCAATTAGGTGTGTTTACTCAAGAAATCCTTATATGGACTTAAACAGTCCCTTAGGTAATGGTATAAAAGGTTTGATTCACACATAATTGAAAATGGTTTCAAGAGAAGTGGGTATGATAGCTATGTGTATTACAAGAAAGTTGGGGAAGTCGTAATATATTTACTGCTGTATGTTGATGACATGCTAATAGCATGTAAAGACTCAAAACTGATTGAACAAGTCAAGTGCATTCTGAAGTCAGAATTCAAAATGAATGAACTAGGGCCTGCAAAGAGAATCTTGGAAATGGAAATAGTAAGAGATAGGGAAAAAAGGCTACTCTACTTATCACAAAGGGCATATATCTCAAAGGTTCTCAAGAGGTTTGTCATGGATCATTTAAAATCTGTAAGCACTCCCATGGGACAACACTCAAAACTATCAGTAACACAAGCTCCTCAAACAGATAAAGAAATAGAGTTTATGCATAAAATACCTTATGCTAGCATGGTGGGAAGTGTAATGTACTCTATGGTCTGCTCTAGACCTGACTTGACATATGCTGTTAGCATAGTCAGCAAATTTATGAGCAATCCTGGAAAATCTCATTGGCAAGCAATCAAGTGGGTATTTCAATATTTATCTGATACAACTTGTTTGGGACTGAAATTTGGTGGAAACTCACAAAAGGGAAGTGGAATAGAAGGGTTTGTTGACTCTGATTATGCAGGAAATATAGACACAAGGAAGTCTTTGACAGGGTTTGTATTTACTGCTTTTGGAGGTGCCATCAGTTGGAAGGCAAATCTACAGCCAGTAGTTGCCTTATTAACAACCGAGGCAGAGTATATTGCAATGACAGAGGCTATAAAGGAGGCTATATGGTTAAAGGGTATATCACATGAATTAGGCATGTATGAAGGAAATATCACAGTTCACTGTGATAACCAGAGCACAATTCATCTTGCTAAAAACTAGGTATACCATGAAAGAACAAAACATATTAACATTAGGCTACACTTTGTGAGGGACATCATTTCAGCTGGAAAAATTGGGATAGAAAAGATCCCAACAGAAGAAAATCCATCTGATATGATGACAAAATCATTGCCAACAGTCAAGTTCAGACATTGTTTGGACTTGATCAATATGGGAAATTGGCAAACCAATTAGAGGGGATCTGCAGCAACAGTCAAAGAGGAGTAAAGGCAGCTTGGAAGTTCTAAATGATTTCCAAGGTGGAGATTGTTATAAAAGGAGTCAACCATTTAGAGCAAAGTACATGAGCACATGGCTGCACGTGTGGAAAGACTAGAGTACTGGCTTGTTTATAGGAAAACAGAAGCTCATTTCCATCTGTTACAACTTAAGTCTATAAATAGAGGCCTTTATTTGTACTTGAGGTATTGCATTCAATACAGAAAAATACAAGAGAGAAACAAAGAGAACAATCTGTGCAAGGCTCCAAGAAGAGAGAGGTGTGTAAGAGTGAGTGTTCTTGTAATCTCAAGACTTGTATCTTTGATCATCAATCAATAAAAGTCTCTTGATTGTTGCTGCCGTAGATGTAGATCACTAGGATCGAACCACGTAAATTCTTTTGTGTTCTTTACATTTATTTTATATGCTGTTTTCAAACTTTTTTATAACTTCATTACAAATCTTGGCATCTGAGTTGGAGGCATTAAAACAGTAAGCAACTCAGATTTTCAACAGTATGGATAAAAGCTCGAAAGGACTCGACCTCATGCTTGTTGATATTACAAGTTTACCTTTAATCCCATGCAGCTTCAGACTTGCCGAGAATTGCTACAGATAGTGGTTCTCAAGCGTATCAGTTTTTCTTAAACAGCGAAATCAACATGGCCAGAGCAAATGGACTCATCGTAAGCTCATTTGAATAGCTCAAAAGAAAAGCTATCAAGGCCATATCTGATGGACTCTGTGTGGCAGATGGATCGACTCCGCCAGTGTTCTGCATTGGTCCTTTGATATCATCAAACAAATATCCAGGACCTGAGAATGAACAGCATGATTAGTGTATGAATTGGCTAAACTCGCAACCGAGTCAGAGCGTTGTGT
This sequence comes from Juglans cinerea, assembly GCA_961763995.1. Classification (NCBI taxonomy): domain Eukaryota; kingdom Viridiplantae; phylum Streptophyta; class Magnoliopsida; order Fagales; family Juglandaceae; genus Juglans; species Juglans cinerea. The sequence continues at coordinate 700,367 of CAUIVZ010000011.1, read as the reverse complement.
TTCTGTGCTTTGGAAGCATGGGATTGTTTTCGGCAGAACAGTCGAAAGAAATAGCGATAGGATTAGAAAACAGTGGCCAAAGGTTATTGTGGGTAGTGAGAAATCCACCACCAAATAACGACAAAGAACCAAAGTTGGATGAATTATTACCGAAAGGTTTCTTGGAAAGGACCAAGGATAGGGGTTTCGTGATGAAACAATGTATTACAGCACATCAGAATCTCCTATTACAGCACATCAGAATCTCCATGCATGATTCTAGCACATCCCGTCATGTTTTGCCACCCAATATTTGATTTCCTTGTATATCAATTGTTTGATCTTATTTCCATGTAAAGCATCACTCGTACATAGATATATATTTGTAAACATTTTCAATGAATAACAGTGTGATTTATTCAACAAAACTATTGCTTAACATGGTATCAAGCTAAAACAGGTCTTGACTTACCCCTTCCCCTGCCGATGGCTTCTCCAACAAACCCTTCTCTAGATCCTCCTCCACCTTCTTCTTCATATCTCCTCCACCCATCTGATTCTCCTAGCCTTGTTCTTGTTTCCGGTCTCTTCACCGGTGACAATTTTCCCAAATGGCAGCATGCTATTTGCCGTGCACTCAACGCTAAACACAAGCTCTCTTTTGTCGATGACACTCTCAACGCCCCATTAAAACATCCCCTGATTATGCCCAATGGAGCCGGACCAAAGATATGGTCCTAACTTGGATTCTCAACACAATCACCCCTTCCTTAGCCAATTCCTTGGACTATCACGATGATCCTCGAGATGTTTGGCTTGATCTCAAATCTTGTTTTAGCCATGGAAATAATGCTCGTCTATTCCATCTTAAAAGAGAAATCTCCAACTTCCCATACCCGACTACTACAACAGTATCAAACAACTCTGGGATGAGTTGGGAAATCTCCAACCCCTCACCAATGCCAGTACCTTGGAAAAAAGGGTCGAAGATGAACGTGTCTTTCAGTTTCTTCTCGGCCTCAATGATTCATACGCTGCTCTTCGGTCCCAAATCCTTGCCACCGACCCTCTTCCATCTCTGAACAAAATTTTCTCCATCCTCTTTCAAGAGGAACAACAGCGACTCCTTCAAGTGTCCCGCATCCGCCCAAAAAATCTTGCTCTTGATGCTCGGAGTTCTTCCCATGAATGGCCATCTCTCAAATGCACCGAATGAGGTAAGGATGGCCACCTGCGAAACCGTTGCTGGCGTGTTATCAACTATCCCCATGGCTGTGAACCTTGCAACCACCACAGGCCATCTCTGCTCGGGAAAGCCCCTCCTGCCACCGTTCATCTCGCTGCTTCTTCCTCTGGCCCGATTCCAGCTGCTTCTTCCTCCAGCCCGATTCCAGGACTCTCCTCCGAGACCTATCAACAGCTCATGAATCTCTTACAAAATCCTTCACCCACGGCAAATTTTGTTGGTAACTCTTTCTCAAACCCTTCATTTTTCGATCCCCATACTGATTGGATAATCGACAGTGGCGCTAGTGATCATATGAGCCACTGCCGATCATCTTTTTTGAGTCTTCAACAGCTTCCTTTGAGCCGTGAGATTTGGCTACCCACGGGTGACATGATTCCCGTTGAAGGCATTGGTACCATTCAGCTCTCCGAAAATCTCATCATCTCCAATGTACTTTATATCTCTCTCTTTCATTATAATCTTCTCTTTATCCCTCAACTCACTAGTAATTTACCATGTGTTGCCATTTTCTCATCTTCTACAGTTTTTTTTCAGGACCTTCAATTGAAGAGGCTGATGGAGCGGGTGAAGCTTGCAATAAACTTTATATATTTCAGCCACAAAAAGCCGCTGCCTTCTCTGTTCACACCCTTGACAATAAGACCCTATGGCATCAACGTCTAGGTCACCCTTCCAGTTTTGTTATTCCTAATATTTTTTATAGTCCATGTACTCTTTCTTATTGCGATGTTTGTGCTCGTTCTAAACATACTTGCTTACCTTTTCCAACTCATGCCACTAAAAGTACAATTCCTTTTAATCGACTTTATTGTGATATTTGGGGTGCATATTCTACTGTTTCTATTTGTGGCGCACATTAATTCTTGACTATTGTTGATGATTTTTCACGCACCACCTGGATTTATTTAATGCGTTATTACAGCACATCAGAATCTCCTATTACAACACATCAAAATCTCCATGATTCTAGCACATCCCTCCAGTTTTGCCACCCAATATTTGATTTCCTTATATAGCAATTGTTTGATCTTATTTCCATGTAAAGCATCACTCATACATAGATATATATATATATATATATATATATATATATTTGTAAACATTTTCAATGAATAACAGTGTGATATATTCAGCAAAACTGGCGGGATGTGTTAGAATCATGGAGATTCTGATGTGCTGTAATAACACAATGGGCTCCGCAGGTGGAGGTTTTGAGTCACGACTCAGTGGGCAGGTTCGTGACACACTACGAATGGAACTCAGTGCTTGAAGAGGTGTGCGGCAGGGTGCTGATGATTGGGTGGCCTCTATATGTGGAGCAAAGGATGAACAGGGTGATAATGGTGAAGGAATTGAAGGTGGCATTGGCGGTGAACGAGTCGGAAAACGGGTGGGTGAGTGGGGAGGAGTTGGAGAAGTGGGTGAGGGAATTAATGGACCCAGAGGAAGGGAAGGAGGTGAGAAAGAGGTCGTCGACCATGAGAGATGCTGCTACCAAAGCCATGGGAAAGGGTGGGTCCTCTCATAATGACTTTCAGAAGTTGGTTCCACTGTTGCTTTCGTAAGACTAGTCGTCGTAATAAAAGTCCATGTGTGATATTTGTCCACGGCTGTAATTGATCAAAAGCCGAGTCGAGCTTTTGGATTATGGAGTCGAGGAGCTGGAATCAAATAACTCGAGTTTAAGTTTAAGTTCAAGCTGAGAGCTCGCCAAGCCGAACTGAGTTCGAGCTGACAAACATGAACTCGAGTCGAGTCAAGTTATTTATCGATATTTTTCTATACTCTTTAACGAATCTAAATCGAGTCGAGCCAAGTTGATTACTCAAGTTTTATTTCTACTCTTATATATATTTTTTGAATGAATTTAATAATTAAAATCGAATTACAAAACAAAATATTAAATCTAATGAAAATTTTACAATTAATATATTGAACTATAAAATTATAACATTTTTATAAATACATTTCTTATATGATTATACATTGTAGTATATAATGAAACTACCATGTCCTATATACTAACTATTACACATTATAAAATATATACTATAACTAATCACTTAAGTACTTAATTAACTACCATATAATTGTGAAATATATTCAATATATAGGTATAAATGACTAGGCATAAGTAATTGGGATACATACTACATATTTAATTATAAAGATAACTATGCTTATTTTATTAAATTTAATATGTATAGAAGCATATATATGTCTATGTATAAGAATACTAATATATAGAAATAAATCATATATATTCAATGATGTACGGACGTGCTATAATTGTGTCGAGCTAACGAGTTTTAACCGAGTCGAGTCGAGTTTAATTGAGTATGTGTCATTTACTAATCGAGCGGGTTTCTACTTTCATGATCGAGTTTTTTTTTTCACGAGTCGAATTCGATTCGAGTTTAGTGCCCGAGCAAGAATCGGGCGAGCAATCATACGAACTGGTTCATTTACAGTCCTATTACGTATAGATCAATAATCCATTCATACTAGAAAAGGGGACTTTTTGTTTTTTGTTTAGAATTAATAATCCCCATAATTCGAGATTAATGGACTAACCAAGTTAATTATTACTAAATCCACCATATTTCTGCTTCATGTATGCATGAGGAAGCTTATAATTATGAGAAATGCTATACATCTGCCCCACACCGGCACACACTTCACATCACTTTTTTTTTTTTTACACTCAATACGTTGAGTGTGTGTCGGTGTGGGGCAGATATAAATATTTTTCCTATAATTATACATACGAGTTGTTCTAGATAGCAGCTACTGTAGCGGTGCACGCAATGCACACCCTACGTGGCTGCTGTCTAGACAAAACGTGCGTTTTGAATCTTTTCTTCCACATTTGAATTTCAGAGCCCATTCGGCCATTCAAATTTCAGAGCCCCGCGAAATACCTCCTCCCTAGCCCCTTCGCGTCACCTTCCTCTACCCAACGCCATTGGCGACACTGTCTCCCTGTCCAGCGAATCGAGCCTCTGTCTGCCCAGTGCCACCACTCCCCAAGAGGCTTGGTTATTTCTCTCTCCTAGGGCTGGCGTTTCACACGCTTGGTTCATATTTTCTGTCCCTCGAAGATTCAAAGCCGCAGCTGCTTATGGAGGCTCCTAAGGCAAGCGACCCCATTCAGTTCTACAAGGCTTCATTCAGCGCTGAGGAGCTCGGCCATACCATGCACCCCAAGCACAAAGCCGATTAAGAGCTCCCTTTCATTCTCTCTACTCAGCTGAAGCTCAGTGGCTCCACCTTTTGTCTCTGACCTCACTGATGACTCTACTGCTCCGTAAGCACCCCCCTCTCTCTCTGTGCGTATATACTTTTTCCAAACATTCTTGTTTGTGCGTGTGTGTCACTTTCCTTTGGATCTGTAGGCCTCAGATGCATTTTTTTGCATTTTAATGGATCTCATGCAATTTTGTGTTAGCTTTTTACTATTTTTACTTCAGAATATACTTGATTTCTCTGGTTTTAGATTGTTGTCCATATGCATGGCTCCTTATTCCATACGTTTTTCGCGTCTTGATCGCAACGTTATAGTACTATAGATCTCCATCTCTGGTTGGTTGTTTGGTGTCACTTCCTTCTTAACTTTCTTGTCGTTATTTTTATCCAACGTTTTGAGGAGCCAATGTTCACTTTATTTATTTATTATTATCTTAATATTTGTATTGGAAAGTTCCATGTTTTGAGTCTTTGAGCCGTTCTTACCAAACCAAAGGACCTTTCGTAGCACTACCTTCCATTGACAACATGCTTCTTGTTTTACACGTCGATCGATATAGCTGAGTCATTAATCGTGCTTTTGAAGAATGAATGGTGGTGGGGTTATTCTATTAATAGTTGACACCACTTTCTTAATTTCGATGGATTTGGTTGTATTCAAGAAGCATATTCAAGGATTATGGTATATTGTAGGAATAAACAGAGTTGCTCACAACGTGTTTGACAAAAGGTTGAAGAGAAAAACTAACTAACTCAATGAAGGAATGAGGCAAGATCATGTCATTATTGTAGAAAGAAACAAAGAATGTAAATTTCTCGGACAATCTTAAAAAGTAGATAAAATATATGGTAATATTATGAGTAAATTATAGTTATTTATAAACTTTGGAATTACTGTCCACCCAACCAGAACAAGTTCTTGAGGGCTACGGGATTCCTTTGTTGATATATAACTAGCTAAAATCAAATAGCTTAAATATTAATAGTCTGTCTTCTTAGTACAAGCATTATATATTACTCTAGCCTAGCTATGTTCTTGCTTAATTGGACTAGAAAGAACCATCAATCAAAATCTCAGTTTATAATTATAGCCAACCAAGTGCAGTTGAGATTAGAATGAGAAAGACGTAGGAAATTGAAAGGAAGAAAAACTTTCAAAACAGCTTACTGGTACAGGGAGTTTTGTCATTAGAATATGCCAACAAACTGATTCTACTATATTAACAGAGTTATAGTTATGTTTGGTTAGCTAATTCTTCTTGTACTCGATGGCATTTATTTCATGAACATGTGGTTAATTTCAAAAGATGCACTCATGAACATGATTTGATGAAACCCATGTATGTATGGAATAAGAGATTTATGTATATTGTTTCAATTTTTATACCATGAAGAATTAAACTAGACTAGACTGGGCACAACCACAACAGCAACATCGTTGCTGTCCAACTATTATAATCTTAAGTAGTTTCAAATCTCATTCTATCTTTATTATATTGTGTCCATTTTTTCAGATAAACCATGTACAATTAAACAATTAAACCATGTCCATTTTATTGTGTCCAATTTTTCAGATAAACCATTTTTTCAAATAATTTGCTGGGTGTCGCAGCCTTGCTTCACTTGTGCTTCATTGAGGTTTGTAATATTGTTTGTTTGCAAAATTGTTTCTGCCATGTTTTGATCAAACACTGTACTAATGAAATGCATGTTTTTTGTGCAGACTTCCATAAAAAGTAAATCACAATACAAAGAGGCCCCTACTGATATGCATGATGGACACAATAGAAGGGACTCAACCTAGTACAAACAAGTTGTGATCTTATGTGGCTTACATACTTCACTTGTTTGTAGTTTTAATAAGTATTCTGACACTGTTATTTTTCATGCAGGAAGTATGTACAACATAGAGCAGGCCCTAGTGAAAGTAGCACTCACAAGTATTCTGACAGTGTTATTTGTGATGGAATCTTTTCTTGTAATAACTATTTTGATATAGTATTTGTTGTGATGGAATTCTTTCTTGTAATGATTTCGTGTAATGCTAATGTGTAATTTTTTTTACAAGAAGTGTAATTTTTTTTTTTTTTTTTTTTTTGTGATGGAATGAGTTTACCATTTCGATTCAGTACCATCTTTAGTGTAATGTTTTTTTGTGATGGAATCAGTTTACCATTTCCTACAATTTCCCGTAATAAATGAATAATAGATAGCTGCTCCGTTGAGAGGCCTTTTTTTAACCAAGGGCAATTCACCATTTGCTTACCATTTTGATGGATACAAATCAAAATAGGACATATTCATTTGTTAGGAATGATAAAAATATCACTTTGCAAAACTGGCACATGAAGATAAAATGCCAGTTTATCCATGTTTAAAACAGAGTCTAAAATAGAGCACATTCATGTGCTAGACCAGCCAACATTACTAATAATCACAGCAAATTAGTTTACTAGAATAAGTGAATCTTTACAAATTAGAATGAGCCAGACATGTCTGTGCTGAAGCTATACATAAACATTTGGCAGAAACATTTGTTCTTATTGTTCTTTAACTTTGGGAATATAAGCTAAGCACAACCGCTACCCATTTTCACTTTTGAACTGGCCTCGTGCATCTTCATGACAACCCTCTGGATGTAGCTCCACCATCTACACCATGCATCTATCATGCCCATTCCAACAAAAAACCGTTTTGAAAGTTAACGCTCAAAATAAGTTAACCCAAATAGAAGCTACAAACAATAAAATTAAACCTTTGCATCTCTACAAAAACACAACAACAAAAATCTCCTTTCATTTTTGTTTTAATCCTGATTTTAATGATTAATGAACTGAAGAACCAAAAGTGCTTTAACAAAAATACATCTCAGAAAGGTTTCTTCTCAAACATATTTTTCTGTCCAATTCAAAATTGTTTCCCTAAACATAAAACATTCATTATCCATCAAAGAAAACCCTATGACATAGATTCTTATAAGCATCAAACAACAAATAAGAGTCATGAGTTTGGCTGCTAAGATAATTCAACAACAGCAGTGGATTGAATGTACACCCTTATGAGAAAAAAAGAAAAGAAAAAAGAAGCCCATATATCAATAGCAACTAACCAGATAGTTAAAAAGAGAGTCTGTTCATGAACCTGGTAAACTTTTTGGTTGGTGGATCGAGTCAATTCCCACTTGTTGATTTGGACAATTCATCATGTACTGCTCAGATTGCTAAAGTTTTAACAATTGCGCCAAGTGTATGGAATTTCTTGGTGTTTACAAGCGAATGATAGCATAAAGAATATGTTCCCAGGTAAAGAAACAAACCAAGTGCATTTTGTTTGTAATGTCAAAAATAGAATCACCTTAATATGCAAGCTTGAACCCTGCACTTGGTATGATATATATACATGTGTGCCCATGCACTTCACAAGAACCTTGAAACTCAAAGAATTGTTGAACAATTACCATAACCTTCAAAATGGTTATATGAATATCAGAAAATTCTTTTCATTTGATGATTGGCTCCAATCAACACTAACAAAAAAGGGCAATCTCAAGCCTCATCTGCCCTCATCTTTTTTATGAATTGTGGTTTTCATATTATTCCATGCAATTCAAATTTATTTAGATATAGAACAAAGATGCCCTTGTGGGCGAAGATGGCGTTTAATTCCACCTTCTTTGGCTGGTAATATTATTAAGACAATGCTTAGCTTTTTTGTTTTTTACTAAAACAAGCATGCCAATGAAGCTCATCCTACCAACTTCTCTTCAGAGTGAAGACATAGGGAATTTCCAAGTGAAAAAATGGCAACTTTTTTTTTTGGAAGAATGAGCTACCAAGGCTTATGTCAATTCTGAAATATCTGGTTGGTTTTAAGAGGGGAATAAGAAGGGGGAGGAAGAAGGCAACATGACTTTTGGTTAGGAAGACGGCTTCTTCGCGGTGAACCCAGCGACGCTCCTACGTCCGCCCAGTGCCGCCATTCCCTGCGAGCAGATTCCTCTGGAGGGCTGAGGTCGTGGTGGGGAGGGAGGCGAGGTCGTACAGGGTTGGGGAGGGTAGGGTTGGGTTGAGGTCGTGGTGGGGTGCTGAGCTCTTGGGAATTGATGAATAGAATGAGGGGAATGAGTTGAAAGACCGAGTGACTCAAAACCGGTTCAGTGAATGTCCGGTCGACACATCATGAGTGCAATGGATGTAGCCAAATGTGGCTTCTGCGAAGATTTTCTCTTATACATACATATAATATACATATGTACTGTTTGGTTTTCCATAAATTAATTATTTTATATAAAACTCACGCCAACATATAAAAAGTTATTTCTTCTAATTTATTATTTTATAAAATAATTGCACCAAACTCGTAATTAAAAACATTACTCGTTTAGTCGTTTAGCATTGGGTTAGGTGATATGTAACAGTTGTAGGTGGGTCCTCTCCATCTCCTTCCTGCCCTTTCAATAATTCCATGAAAAATAACTTTTAAGGAGCAAGTACCGTACCGGCCCCTTTGAGAAAAAAAATTAAATATATAAGCGGTGGTACAAAATCAGCATAATAAAAATAAATAAATGGAAAAAGAAATAAAAAATCCATCAAAAAAATAAAAAGAGTATCGTTTCAAAATAAAAAGAGTTAAAAAGCCTCAGAAGAAAGACCACGTGTCGTGGTAAGTTGGGTTTTTGGAGTGTCAGAAAAGTGACGCTCATATGTGTATGTATATACCTGTTCGTGCGTCTCTCTCTCTCTGAATTCTCCTACACACATCAATGGAGGCCATAGTGCTGTATCCACCGCCCAACATGGGTCACCTTATCTCCATGGTGGAGCTTGCTCAGCTACTCCTCATCCACCACCACCACCACCACCCTTCTAATTCTCTATTATCCGTCCACATCCTCATCACCTCTCCACCCATCAACCTTGGCTCCGCCTCCAACTACATCGCCTCCGTCTCCGCAACCAACCCTTCCATCATCTTCCATCACCTCCCCGACCCCTCTCCCCCTCTCCATCCCGCCTCCTTCCCCTCCATGGAAACCCTCGTTCTTGAGCACATCAACCTCACCACCCCTCAGGTTCAAACCACCCTCCTTTCTATCTCTCTCTTTTCCTCCATCCGTGCTTTCGTTATCGACGGATTCTGTACTCCCGCTCTCGAAGTCGGCACTTCCCTCCATATCCCAACTTACTATTTCTTTTCCTCCGGCGCAAGTTGCCTCGCCTTGTTTCTCTACCTCCCCACTCTTCACAAAAACACCACGAAAAGCTTCAAAGACCTCAACACCCATCTCCACGTCCCAGGCTTACCACCCATCCCCTCGTCCCATATGCCGGAGCCAACGCTTGACAGAACCAAAGAACAACATTCTTGGTTCCTTAATTTTGCTACCCGCCTTCCGAAATCTGCTGGAATCATCGTTAACACGTTTAACTCTCTTGAGCCAAATGCATTGAAAGCTATATCCGATGGAATTTGCGTCCAGGACGGCCACACTCCACCCATTTTCTCTGTTGGACCAGTGATCAAGTCCAACGATCAAAGTGCTGGAGGTCAAGCTGAATGCTTAAAATGGCTCGACTCGCAACCCAGGGGAAAGGTTGTATTTTTGAGCTTCGGGAGCTTAGGTACGTTTTCAAAGGAGCAGTTGAAGGAAATAGCTGTAGGGCTAGAGAAAAGTGGCCAAAGGTTCTTGTGGGTGGTGCGCAGTCCACCTACGAAAGAGCAAAGCCAGCAGTTGTCGTCACAATATGATGAAGACCCAGACTTGGATTCTTTGCTTCCGGAAAGTTTCTTGGATCGCACTAGGGAGAAGGGGCTCGTCGTTAAGCAATGGGCACCACAGGTAGCGGTGCTGAGTCATGACGCGGTGGGCAGTTTCGTCACTCATTGTGGGTGGAACTCAGTGCTGGAAGCGGTTTGCGCTGGCATACCGATGGTGGCGTGGCCGCTGTACGCGGAGCAGAGGTTTAACAAGACATTGTTGGTGGAACAGTTGAAGCTGGCTTTGCCGATGAATGAGTCGGCGGGCGGGTTAGTGAGCGCGGCCGAGGTGGAGAGGCGAGTTAGAGAGATTATGGACTCGGAGGATGGAAACTCGGTGAGAGAGCAGGTATTGGCCAAGAGACAGGAAGCAATGGCGGCAACGAGTGAACACGGCTCGTCCCGAGTTGCGCTTGCAAAGTTTGTCGAGTCGGCGAAGAGGTGATGGATGGATATAAACACGGTTCACTTCCTTTTTCCGAATGTTTAAGGTTTAAAATATGAGAAATGTCTGTTCTATGAAAGCAAATTTAGAAGCTGTCGTGGCGGATTGACGTGTTATTTTAGGTTATAATGTTGATAGAGTAAATTTGACGTATCGTATCCTGCTATGTGAATTTATAAATCTACTCTGCTAAAATTTTATATACCTCTCTCTTTGGCTGAATTCCTCTCACCCTCTCTCTATACTCGCACTTCAATCTACAAAAACTGTGGACCTGAGTGGAAGGAGGAGCACTGGCTCTGCCTTCCTCTCCCCCCATCTTATATCCAGTCGGTGCCTTGTAACACTTTTTTACCTATAATTTGATAATCAGTTTACGGTTTTGACTAAAGTTGACCTTACATTTGAATCTTTATTTTACGAAAAATGCTAAGGGGATAAATAATAATTTCTCAAATTTAGAGAATCACTATTCATTTCTTAAATCAATTTTATCAATATTTTATTCATTTCAATTAAATTAATTCTTCTTTCAATCATCTACAATTTCTCTCATACTTATATTTGTTAATAATAGTTTTAAAAATAATTTAAATAACTACAAAAATATGAAAAAAAAATTAATTTTAAAAATATTATCATACCAACAAAAAAATAATTTAAATTTTATTTAAAATATTCACTAGAGTAATAGTTCAAAACATAAGAAAAAAATATTAAGCTGTTAAGTTTATAAATGGAAGTGAGAGAAAATAATAATAAAGAAATAATAGAAAAATATTATTTTTAATAGAATAGATAAAGGATATGGAATGTTATATATGAGATTTTTGAAATATGAGTAAAATTTAAGAAAAAATTTTAAGGAAAGTAATTTTTAATTAAATTATAAGAAATTTTGTAGGAAATGGGATGAGAATGCTCTTATGGCTTAGAAGTCATAGACTTAATTTTTTGGTAATTTTTCTAAATAAAAATTTATTTATCGTCTATTTTATTATCAATGTTTCTTAACATCAAATGATTAATTTACAATTAGAATATAATAAATAGATACAAAACGTCTTTAGATGGTAAATGAGATAGTGAGTAATAATAATCTTTTCGAAAATCTAAAATAAAATAGATTCAGCTCAAACTCAAAAAGTGTCTACTGTTCGTGAGAGTCAATGAAGCTAGCCGTGGTAGTTGATTTGAGCACTACCACGTACGGCTCCAAAACCAGCTGTTAAATAACTTTGATAGCAATTCCATAATTACATAGTACTGTTATATCCACAAAGAAATTATATAAAAATAATTTTATAAATTGACGTGGTTTCATCTGAACCATTAAATCTATTTTATAATAAAAGTAACTTTACAATCTAATGAATCACATCAAACTATGTCAATTTGTAGGATTACTTTTGTTTAATTACCTTGTGACTAGAGTATTTCTCATTTAATATTTTATTATTACTTTTTCATTACTTTATTATTACTGTTCACAACACTTCTCACTATCCAATCTGTCAAAGTAATTAAGTATTCGCTTACAAAACACACACAAGAAGTTTGATAGTGTTCCATGCATAACTCCGAATTTCTAACCTACATGCATGCCATATTGGCAGATCGAGATGAACTATATGAATGGTTCTACTTTGACCGCCGGGGCTCCCGCTAGTTATTTTTATTTTTATTTTACATGTATTTTTTAACACTTATTTTTTTTTTAAAAAAAAAATCACAATATTATTAAAAAAACTAACAGTTGCCCCTAGTGGGAGCTACCAGCGGTAAGAGTAGAGTTTTTCTATAGTCCACTTCACTGCAAGTACCACTACATCCATATGATCAACTCACAGATAATTTCCAAACATATATATATAGAGAAGACCAAAATTAGAAAAATGGTTTCACAATTAATCAAGGAGACGAAACTTATAAAGCTTTTAAGAGTTCAATTAGAATATGTTTATATAGGTTATAGCTACCTCTCTCCAGACACCACAATTGAAGATTTCTTTTGGATTTCATAGTAACGAAATACTTAACATTTTTTTTTTTTAAATAACATTTCAGTTCAAACATATATAAAGGCATATATAAGTTCCAAGTGAAATGCTTTGGCCATAAACGAATTTCACAAGAATAAATATACGAACTGATATAGTTTAATGTGGTACATCAGATTATAAAATTATATTTTATTATAAATTAATTTTAATATATCGCATGAAATTATGTCATCAATTTATAAATTTAATTTCATGAAATCTCTTTATACAACTCTAAACCAATACAAAGGCCGGGTTCTCGTCCATCTAAGCAAACGTTTTACTCATAAGGAGAGGGTGAGATTTCCTTTAAAAAAAAAAAGAAAAAAAAACCCTATCAGAACTAATACGGAAATTAAGAAATTACACTTCAAAAGCATCCCATGACTTTTGGAAAATCCACCCAATTAATTACTCGCACGCACAAGTTTAGGACAAGAAGTCAACACAACCAGTCTTATTCCGTCGACGAAAGCCATGGCTGAACCAACTTTGCCAAAGCAATGCGAGAGGACCCGTCCTCTCTCCAGGCTTCCACAGCAGCATCTCTCATGACAGTTACCCCCTCTCTCACCGTTTTCCCTTCTTCCCCCTCCATTAACTCCCTCACTCTCTTTCCCAACTCCTCCCCACTCACCCACCCCTCTTCCGAATCCTTCACTGCCAATGCCACCTTCAATTCCTTCACCATCGCCACTCTATTCATCCTTTGCTCCGCAAATAGAGGCCACCCAACCATCGGCACTCCAGCACTCACCGCTTCAAGCGTCGAGCTCCATCCGCAGTGTGTCACGAGTCCCCCCACTGAGGCGTGACTCAGAACCTCCACCTGTGGAGCCCATTGTTTCAACACGAAACCCCTATCCTTGGTCCTTTCCAAGAACCCTTCCGACAATAATTCATCCAACTTTGGCTCTTTTTCGTTATCTGGTGGTGGATTTCTTACCACCCACAAGAACCTTTGGCCACTGTTTTCTATTCCTACTGCCATTTCTTTCAACTGTTCTGCCGAAAACAATCCCATGCTTCCAAATGACAGAAACACAACGCTTTGCCTCGGTTGCAAGTTTAGCCAAGTCAAACACTCATGGTGTCCATCTCCACCTTGATTGCTTCCTGCTACCAGAGGTCCAATGCAGAATATTGGCGGAGTCGGTCCATCTGGAACACATAGTCCAGCCGATATTGCCTTGATAGCTTTTGTTTCGAGTTGTTCGAAAGTGTTTGCGATCAGTCCATTTGATTTGGCCATGTTGGTAGCCGCGGTTAAGAAATACCCATACAATTTGGAACTACGATCCGACATCATATTTTTTGGGAGATCTGAAGCCAGGATGCTAGGTAAGCCGGGAATATCAAGAAGCGAATCCCCGAGATCTTCCTTTATTTTATCATAGCATTTATGCAGGGTGGGGTGGTAAAGGAATAGGGCTAGAGTGCTTGCGCTAGATGTGTATTTATAGTATGTGGGTATGCTAAGGCTTGCAGCCACTTGGAAAGCAGCATCACAGAAGAAATCGATTATCAAGGCTTTGAGTTTGGAGGTCTGAGAGATGGTTTGGAGGGCTTGGTGAAGACCGAGATTGTTGAGGGATGGGAGTAGGAAGAGAAACTCTACTTGGGGAATATTGGAAGGGATATCGGAGATTGGGGGGAGCTCGCGGAATTTGATGGATGGGGTGGTGGCTTTGACGGTGGCGATGTATTGGGCAGTAGCGCTGGTTACATAATCGGGGTTGGAGGCAGTATGTGCGTTTTGAGCGTTCAAGATAAGGACAGTGACTGAGATACGAGGGTAATGTTGGAGTATGAGCTTGCCAAGCTCTACCATGGCGATCAGGTGGCTTCTGCCTGCACAGGGGTATAGAACTATGGCATCGTCCATGTTCGCATTAGGAGAAATAAAGTAGCAGCGTGGCAATTATATATCCCAGAGAATGTATACATTAACAGCAAGTTTGACCTCTTGATGAGGGGGAAAAACCCTCGTACAACAAGTAGTCAGAATGTTTTGTTATGTAGGGGATCTACATTTCAGAATGTTAGGTGTTGATTTCAATACCTAATATTAATGTTAGGTGTCAATCACATCATATAATATTTGTGAGAAGCTTAGTTTGAATGGTCGAAGTACTTGGGCTGGCTGATAGGTGAGATTCTCTATTCCAAGTTGCAACTTCTTTATTTGGTTATCTCGAGAATTGAATAAACATATGTTTAGCAGATGACCCGTAATCCTTGAAATTATTGAATCAACTTACAGGTTTAATGTATATATTACCTTAAAAGTATGGCGATCGAGTTTAAAATTCTCGAGTCCTAAGCTCCAATGCTTTTTTAGCACACTGACAATACATGATCTCACAGCAAGCTGCACTTGAGAATTTCATGAAGAAATTTGCTTGAATAAAGACAACATTTATTGTTGCTTATCTTGTCTTTCTATTTTCTGGGAAAGAGAAATGCCATTTTTTATTTTACACTGATTCCATCATTCCGGTATTTGTTAAGTTACTGTCATTTAAGAGGTTGACACACGATATTATTTAAAATGTGACTTAAGGATAACAACAATTTAAAACGGAAGTAAAATTACACTTTCTGAAAACTCTTGCGATGGTTCATCGTTTCTGTTTGAATGTTCACGTCCTAGTCCAAATTGTACGTCCTACAATCAACTAGGTGCTGAAAGAATCAGCTATCACTAACAATCTGTTTGAAAGTTTTCAAGTTTCTCTTTGCCAACACCTGATGATGATATGAAATGATCGAGGGTCTACCCTCTTATTTATTAATTCTCAAGGTTCCATCTTGTAAGCATGTGGACAAGAACGAAGATCAAGACCATGATTTTGTTTGTCAACGTCTCAACTATGTAGTCAGTCAACACCATTTCCTTGTCTAGATGTCGTTCAAATGGACATGAAAAATGCAGATGAAATGAAAAAACAGCAAAATAAATAACAGTATCTGTATAATTAAGATACTGTTACTGCAGTTGATCAAGAACTGAAAGTCACTAAAGTTACCATAAAAGGGGAAATTATGAGGATGTAGTGCATTGGCAATGACCTGACCGTGGCTAGCAGCACTTTTGGATTAGATGATGAGAAACTAGAAAGCTGAACACGGAACCTAATGCATGTTGATTCAGAACCTTGAAGTACCAAAACCACAGGACACGCTCACTCGCTCCCAAAACAAGTCAATCAATCTAATCGTAATGGGGGAAACATACCATATCGGACATGGTATTTGAACTTCTCAAACAATCCAAACGTCGTCTTTGAAACATATCATGTCAGACATGAAATTTGAACAATGTCCTTCAAAAGCTTTTGAAATAACGTGTACCACAACCAATTGCTACCAACCGCATTAAAATGATTTCTAGGCTCTAAAACTAGTCCCAGACCTCTCATACAGTTTTTCCATCAACCACACCTATTAAAATGCCAGACCATCTTCCATAGTGACAATCTGGAATTTAAATTAGCACAAACTATTCACTAAATAGGTAGGTCTACCCACCTGAATTTGAGACAAATCTACTGTTGTCCTTGTGGCCAGACAGAGTGCAAAGGCTGCCACAACATACAGAACCAAACATTCAAAATGAAGGAGAAGTGCATCTATACAAGATCATTAATACAAGATAATGATGGTCCAAGCACTAACTTGAGCTCCTATGCAATGCTTCTTGCATATTGGTCAAGAGTTGTATTGAATAGGTCACACCTACAAAAGCAATTACAATAGCCACTCGTAAGAACAAAATTCTCACAGGAAATTGCAACAGCTTTCTGCAGCTTATATTAAAAAGCATTTAAATAAAACTCAACGAGGGAAATTGTTAAAGAATGAAATCCAGCTCTCATTCTGTACAGCAGGTCTCTAGAAAGGCACAGATACTGCCTTGGAATCACATATTGAGGTTCACATATCAAACGTGGTTATTATGGAAAATTTCAAACAAATAGCACTCAGACAATTGTGACATAATACTAAAATTTTATTTGAGATCCTTTGACTTCACCACACAATTTTTTAGTGATGGGACTTGAAACATTTCTCAACAAAAGTGTCCATCGATTAAACACCAATTTGAAGAGGGAACAAGTCCCACCGAGAGATAATGCCTCAGTCCAACTTGTCTGAGGTAATAACTCCAAGAACCCAAAGCAATGACTGATAAAAAATAAATAAATAAAATTAATTAATTAATTTAAAAAAAAAAAAGTGAGCCCAAAGCAATGATATGGGCTCAGCTAGTCCAGTCTATATATGTATCAAACCAACAAAGCTGGATCCACCCTAAAGCCACATACAGCTTCTTATTTAATTGTCTAATAACTCCTAGTTCTAAACATAAGTTCCCAAGGGCACTCAGCATTATTGCATCGCCAAGTTTCTTTCCTTTTTTTCTCCTTTTCTTCCCAGTGATAAGAGGCCCCTGAAGGGGGGAGACGCTGGATAGAGAGAGAGAATAATGATTTTCCTACTCTTATATTTAAGAAGAAGCGCACATTTTAAGCGTCAAACAGTGACTAACAATTAAAGAACAAGTAGGACAATGACTTCAATTGAGAAGCAAATACTAAAGCTTATAAACAACAAACTAACTGGATAACATTTGATGTCCACCAGTTTAAGAAAATTGAAAATCATTCTGTCACCTGATTGGAGTTCCCGGAGTATATATTGGGTTCTTGACAACATACTCAACATATAAGTTGTAAATGTACTTAAGGGATTCCCGCAGATCACCAGTCCTAGGATGTGTAACCAAGATAATCTGAGCAAAAGGATCAAAAAGCGCATTCAGAAAGGACTCTCCACAGGGATTCATGATGATATTGTGACACAACAGGCCATTGAAGTCGCTACACAAGGTCAGATGGCTACTGGTTATGAATTTATTTGAACCATATCAAGAGTCCTAAGGTTACATGCATCAGAATACAAGGAATGAAACAATCAGAAAAACTTAAAAGTCTCTATGCCCAAGGAGACCTCTAAGAGTTATCTGATTTTGAGGAATTCCAGAAAATTAATTATTCAAATAAGCTCAGTAAAAGCACCATATATATATATTTTATGTCGGGGAAACCTCTCCAAGGCAGGGCCCTTTGGGCACCATATATATATATATATATATATATATATATATAAAATCAAGTTAATTAAGATATATATACATATATAAGCAAGTTAATCAAGATAAAATATATACTGAATTTACTTTTTCAAGATGCACTCTATTTAATTGAAGACAGGATCAAGTTATCTAGGAATCTGTACAACTGTATTTAGCGTTTCAGGTCAAACTAAGCAAAATGTTTTCCATACAAGAGACCCTACTGCATCACTTCCTTGAATATGAGAACTCATAAAAAACCACTCACTAATACTGCTTTATATTTGGCTAGTAAGCCAGATTTAGGAATGGTTAAGAATGTCATAATTAGCACTCACACATATTTTTGAGATTTCAAATGCAAATACAATAAAAAAAGGAACATTGGAGCAGACCTTTATCCCAGATGGACTTTCCATGAAACTAAGCTTGTATGTATTAGTACGAAAGCTGTGAAATGAGCAACCTTGTCCAGGCAACTGAGGCACCCCAAGGTTTCCTTTCTCCGCACTGCAAAATTGTGTCAGAGTGAATGAACACAAAAATAAATCCACAAGACCACAAATAACAAAGACATGATGCCTATAAACAGCCCTATCATGAGTTACATGAGGTCGATGATAAAACAGTACGAAATAATTAAACCACCCAACCAAAAACTTAAAACATTTGTGTAAAAAAGTCACTAATGCCCAGTTGTCACATTTTTAACCAAGTCCATCTGGCATTTGACCGTTTTATCAAATTTAAGAAGTGACACCAAAGAGTTTATATGTGAATTAGATATGCATCACTAATTCACATCACAGTCTGAAGTTCTTTCTTGTACCCAAAAATATTACTTGCATACAAGCTAAGATTATCACTCTTTTCCCTTTCTCAGTGGGCACGAAAGCATGGAAATTCTCTGACAACTTGTAACTGGACTCTAAACAACTCATCTAACAAATTTCAATGCATAATCATCCATGGATGATAACAATTGAAGCATATTTATATACCTAGTGGGATCCATCTTGGCAGTTAAGGACTTGAGTGAGAAAAGCAAACCAAACATGAGCTTGTGGTCTTGCTGTTGATTGAGGGTGTGGAGTGGTCGATTCCACTCCCTGTAGAGCAAGCACACTCCATTCCTATTGAAAACATATATCATGTGTGCATTATTCCCCGATGCCGTTGGTGCCGGAGGCGATGGGCTAATCTCTGACCCTCCAAAGAATTGCATTCTTCAATTCTGCATGAACGCTAGCATTGCAATTTCAAAGATGCAGTCAATCGATAAACAAAATTGTGACAGAATTGAGCTAACTTACGCAATCTTATATCTACTATATATATATAAACGCGAATGTTAGATTAACAGTATTTTAGTCTAACATTTTCTTTTCCGATTTTACCCCTGCTTTTTTATTTATTTTCCCTTTCTGTCCTTGATTTCTGTTATCTTCTGCTCCTATTTTTATAGTTTAACCCCTCTTTTGCCGACTACTTTCAAAGCAATAAAAAAATTACCCTTCTGCTCGTATTTTTTTAATGAATAACAATAAGAAAATTTCAAAAAAATTGATAACTGCTCAGATCTATAGCGAATGAAGATGATGTGTTCATTACTCTACACGAAAAAAAAAAAAAAACAACACTTAGATCTTAGAAAAATTAAACGACCAATAACAACAAAAAAAGTTAAAAAAAAAAATTCTTGCAGATCTACTCAGATCTTTAAGGAATGAAAAGGGTTTCTTCATTTGCGTACACCGAAAAAAAAATAATCTCCACATCTATGAAAAACAAAATAACCCAATAGGAAAGCACAACAAAATTAGTGAAAGAGAAAAAAAAATAAAGATCAAGTGAAAAAAAAAATAATAACACTGAGATCTGAACAAGATCTCTTCAAATATATGAAGATCTGTTCAGATCTATACGAAAAAAAAAATAGAAATAAAACGAGTAAAAAAAATCTACATCAACTCAGATATGTAGGAAATACCTCTTCATTTACCTACAGATCCACGATGGAAACAAAAATATAGACAGCCGTGAAGAGCAAATGTGGCCAAAAATATAAAAAGTGGGAGTGGGTTTGAGGGAGGTAGATAGAGAGAGAGAGAGATATCAGACGAAAAGGGAAGAGACGAGAGAAGAGAAGAAGAAAAGAGAGAAAAAGAAAGAAAGAGTGTGAGAGAGAGAGAGAGACTAGGGGTGTAACCGGTCCGGTCCGGTCCGGTTTTGGACAAAATCTAGGGCCGGACTGGTATGTACCGGTTTTGCATTTTTCAAAACCAATTACGCACCGGTTACCCTCCTAAACCGGTACTTCCGGTTTTACCTGTTTCCAGTCCGGTCTGGTCCTGTTTTCGGTTTTTTTAAACGTAAGTTTGACAGTTTGTCATTAAAAATCTGAAAGATCTACATGCCATAACTCAGATAAATCTGATAATGAAGTTCTATGTTAGGTTCCTATTGTGATGGTGATGTGATGATTGAATGTAAATGGGGAATGATGTATTTACGGCTGGAATGTTGCAGGAAATGGAATGGAAATGAATAACAATCACAAAAATCCTAATAAAACATTTGAATGATCTACATGCCATAACAAGTTCTTACAAGCAAATCCATAATCATTCTACTCTTTTTGTTTTCCTTCCCCCTTACTCTGTCCCTGAACCCAGGTTCGATTAGGTCTTAGACTCTTAGTTCTCTGTCACATGGCCGAAATGATTCAGGTATGTATCTAAAAGACTAAATCTAACAAGTAATGAAATTGAAAAAAAAAAATGGAGAAACATTACCGTGAGGTGAGGCCGAAGGTCTGTGCGGCGAGGAAGGGAGGCGAGGCGGCGACTGGCGAGGCAGAGACGAGAGTGGGGCAGAGTAGGCAGTCGGCAGAGAGGCGAGGAAGAGACGAGACGAGACGAGAGTGAGGTTCGATTTTAGAGTTTATTGGCATTATTGCCTTCTGGAAGTCTAAACGGCGCCGTTTCCTGTTGGTTTCTTCTATGTAGATGGTTCTTCTTCTTCTTCTTCTTCTTTTTTTTTTAAATGATAATTATAATTTATATATATTTGTAATACATAGTTATTGACTATAGTGATTATTAGACTATATAGTAGTACTAATATTAGACTATTACTATTACTATTACTATTAGTTATATAATATATTAAACTATATAATAGTATTAATATTATACTATTAGTATAGTTATATATTAGTATTAGTTATAAACTTATAGTGATTTAGTATAACTATACTAGTATAAGTATAACTATAGTCTATATTAGATTATTAGTATTAGTTATAAACTTATAGTGATTTAGTATAGCTATATAATATATTATACTATATATTAATATTAATATTATACTATTAGTATAGTTATATATTAGTATTAGTTATTGATGTCCTTTTATACCCTGGTATTGATGCCCTGTTGTTTTCACAAAGAGTAATGCTTGGCACCATCCTACATCCGCAGCACACTCTTCAGAAATTTTTTTTTTTTCTTCAACTCAACACAGTGTGTTGAGGATGTAGGCTGCAGCAAATCATTTTCCTTTCACAAAAGGAAAATGCAGCTCTCCAAGCTGTTGTGCGATTATTTTATAGCATGCTAAACTTTTGTCTTCTCAGCCACAAAAAATAAGAAAAAGAAAAAGAGTAGTTATTTGAGTTAAGGAGATGTGTAGGTTCTTGAGACAACATGGCCTATAGGGATTGGTGGAGCTTCTCACCTACACTTTTAGAAGCTTAGCGTGTGTGTGTGGGAAAGGCGAGACGCAGAGAGGATTTAAGGATTATCAAGATGAGAATTGTGTATGCTGCAAATCTGTTTAGGAAGACACATTGCCTAGCTTCAAAGTTATTTTACAGTCATGTGATTAGCCATTAGGTACGTATAAACTAATGCGTAATAGATAAAATAAAAGGAAAAAAAAGTTACGTGAGAAAGAGACAATTAATTCAATAATGTCTTATGGTAAATTTTTGCTACACATTTTATTAAACGCATTGCATGCATACTGGTTTGCACAGTGCA
This sequence comes from Juglans cinerea, assembly GCA_961763995.1. NCBI lineage: Eukaryota > Viridiplantae > Streptophyta > Magnoliopsida > Fagales > Juglandaceae > Juglans > Juglans cinerea. The sequence goes on along the minus strand of CAUIVZ010000011.1, from coordinate 678,466 downwards.
AATGGCATCAACTATTTTCAATTTTCATTTCCTTACAACAACACAAATTCACAAGACATAATTCCCAAAACAACTAATTTGAGGCAACCCAACAACATGGAAAAAAAACATAAAATTAAAGCAACTTTAGGGCTCGAAATCGAAAACATACTAGAGGCAGAGGCTACGGAGGTTGGCTTGAGAAGTGAAGGGGAACGGAGTGTTGCGCACTACAGAGGTGCAAAGAGGAACGGCGGCAACAGAGAGGCAACGAGGCGGCGAGAGGTTCACTGTTCAATGTGTTCACTGGTAGTCTAGTTATGTGGTTCAGAGAAGGGAAGAAGGAAGAAGGAAGAAAGGAAGAAGGAAAAAGGGAAGGGGGTCCTACGTTTTGGACCCCCCGTGTGATGAAATGTCCACGACGTCGTTTAATTTTTTTAAAAAAATTGGAGTCGGAGTTCGGAGCTCCAAGAAGCTCCGAACTCCGACTCCGACTCTTTTTTCGGAGCTACTCAGATTCTGACTCCCATTTTCGAACATTCCAACTCCGTCAAAGTAGGAATCGGAGCGGAATTCGGGCGGAGTCGGAATTATCGAAAGTTTGCACAGCCCTAGTTTGGATGTTGCCGTTCGGACAGAAATAAATATGAAGTTTATGAAATGATATTAGTTTATTAAACGAATCGAAGAGAAAAAGCTTAGTCAATTATAAAAAAATCAGTTCGTTTAAATTACAACCGTAATATCAAAATTGAAAATGTTCTTAAACTATGTTTGTGCTGGGAGGGCTTTAGGCCTTATGTGTACATGTATGATCATTAAAGCCTCATCTGGGGGCGGGCTTTGGCCCAAAGCCCAAAATCTTTCAAGTCTCAACCCAAAAAAACTTATTCCTAGCCTTCTATCTCATCTCATCTTATATCTTATCTCATCTCATCTAATTATTATAATTTTTTTAAATTTTCATACAAAATATAATAAATAATTCAATTTTTTTAAATCTAAAAACAATAACAATATTAAAAAATAATATTATAATAATATTTTATTCAACTTTCAATTTTCATCTAAAACCATCTCATCTCACTATCCAAACAAAGCTTAAAATGCTTGACTGATGGCTAATCTAATGCAAACAATTTTTACCCCGAATTAGCTAAATTTCTCGTTGCAATGGCAGATGGCTAAAGCCAATGCCATTGCTAATAGCATTAACATTGGATGAGGCAGAGGTAAAGGTAAAATTTAACTAAAATCACATGTTTTATTTTTTGTCTAAACCATTCGAGAGAGATTCTCATATTAGATTATCCATTTGTTAGTCAAAATAAGAATACAATATTATTAATTTAATAATAATTTTTTTTCTATTTTTTTTTAAATTACTCCAAACCACTTAAATAGGGAGGGAAAAAACTATACAGCTGCAGCCACAATGTTTCCACAGGTAATAGACACAAAACTTATGACAAGCATGCTGAAAGTTTAAGGAAGAAGCATATTATTCAATGGATTTTACACAACAATGAACATGGACATTGGATGTTACACAGCAGGTCACAACAATAGAATTATGTATGTTTTTGCCTTTGTCAAAATGTCAGTCAAAACTATGTTTGGTCAGCATAAAGAATGTATACAAGTGCACAGAATGTATACAAGAAAAACATCTATCCAGAAAGTGAAAAAGATACATTTCCAATCATGAAAACCCTTTTGTTTGATAGGTAATGAAAATCAAGAAAACCTTAGCCCAATAAAATATATAGAAGCTGTATAAGGAAGAAGCATAGTATGCAATGGATTTTACACAACAATGAACATGGACATTGGATATTACACAGCAGGTGACAGCAATAGAATTATGTATGTTTTTCCTTGCTCAAAATGTCAGTCAAAACTGTGTTTGGTTAGCATAAAGAATATATACAAGTGTGTAGAATGTATACATGAAAAACATCTATCCAGAAAGTGAAAAATATACATTTCCAATTATGAAAACCCTTTTGTTTGATAGGTAATGAAAATCAAGAAAACTTTAGCCCAATATAATCTATAGAAGCTGTATAAAGAAAGATCATTGGAAAAGAAAGTCCAGAATGCGTTCATTGTGTTATGTACCAAATGTGAACTTAAATAAAATGGAATCCCTCTCAACCCCAGATTTGGCCTTGCTTCATGTTACTTAAGCAACTTAATGTTTTAGATTGACTGTCCTTGATAAACTTGTTTTTTGATAATCAGGAAACGGACCAAAAAAAAATCTATAATGAAATGGAGAGACAACGCTCTAGGGAAGAGAGAAAATGGAGAGAAAAGAGATAAAATCGCTCCAGGAAACGAAGAAAAAATGTTTCTTCTTTCAAACATAGTAACAATGGCAATTTGGGTGAGAAAATGGAAAGAAATTGAGAGAAAGTGAAAGGAAGGGAGAGAAAGTGAGAGAATATCAGAGAATCTTGCTCCAGGAAACAGAACTAAAAACGAGTCTTCTCCTCAACAGAATGACACGATTATGGAAGAAAGAAAGTGAGAGAAAGGAAGAGAAAGTAGGAGAAAGGGAGAGAAATGAAATATGCGGGAAAAACCAATCTGGGAGAGAAGAGTTGATCATTTTAATTGAATAAAAATATACCTTTGGCTCCCAAACAGTATGACACCAAATATGATCGACCCCTTCCATTTTTTACCTTTTAGCTCGCTCAATGCAGGATTTTAATGTCAAACGAGGCATATTTTGCAATTCACTAGCATTTGGCTAAGAAATGTCATCTAACCACTCTCTATGGGCTATGCATACCCAAAACCATCAAATCCCAAAATTCGATCCCAAAGTCTAAAATCGATCAAATGGATCAATCCCACAGTCAAACGGAAGTGAACATTAATCATAAAATTCCAAACAAATTGAGTGAAACAAAGAGATATCACTTTGGCTCCTGATTTTGATGAGCAACAGAGAGGAGATGTCGAGATGAAGTGGAGGGCAATAGACGAGAGTGGCCATGGTGGCTAAGAAATTGAAATAATAGAAATGTTAGGTGTAAACACGCAACGCGCACGCGCGCGCACACTCAAAGCTAACTCTATATGGTGGCTGCACTACTGGAGACCTTGGCTGATGGGAGGGTGACAAGCCTTGGAGGAGCGGCTACTGGCTGCCTTTTGATTGTAGCTAGATCGGCAATTAGTGATCGATAAAGGAACTTTGAATTTTTGTTTGAAAATGCCTGTTAGTGTTGTAAAACTAAAGAAAAGTAGCAAGAGAATTAAAACACCATAATATCTAAAATTAGTTCTTCATGAATTAAATATTATTTCTCTCAACTTCCATGTTATATGTCTACAACAATGTTCATCAACACACTCTTTTATAGGCATGAGAGGATACATAATATTAAATGAATACTTAGGAAATAACAATACATGAATCAAAGGGATACATGAACATGAGAAATAAAAATACATGAATATTCAAAAATTCTAATGGTCATCCATCAAATACAAAGAATGTGTTTTACTGCATTCATGTATTTACAGTACTCCCCCTTGGATGACCATACACAAAGAATATGTTTCGTTAAAATCTTGCCAAAGAAAACCTAATGGGAAAACTTGTTGCGAAAGAAAAAGAGTACAACATTCTAATGTGTCTTTGAATACTTTAGGGTTGCTTCATTAAAACCTTGCAAAGGAAAAACTCTATGAGAATAACCTTAGTGAATGAAAAATAGTACAATCCGGATAATAGTTGACTCCCCCTTATAAGTATGTAAAACTTCAATTGTTCATGATGAAAGATCCTTGAGCCGTCGCATTTCAATATTGTGTCCTAACTTTTTGAATGTTGCAGTTGGTAAAGTTTTAGTGAATAAGTCTGTCAATTATCATTTGACTGTATTTTATTGACATCAATGTTACCGCCCTTTTGAAGCTCATGTGTATAAAAGAATCTTGGTGAAATATGCTTGGTCCTATCACCTTTCATATAGCTTACTCTTATTTGCATAATACATGACGCATTATTTTCATATAATATTTTTGAGCTACCTTTGATTGTTGGTAAACCACACTTTTCTTAAATATATTGAATTACTGATCTTAACCAAATGCATTCACGGTTTCCTTCATGAATTGTAATAATTTCTAAGTGATTGGAAGAAGTAGCAACTATTATTTGTTTGACAGACTTCTATAAAATAGTTGTACCTCCATATGTAAATATGTATCTTGTTTAAGAACATCCTTTATGCAGATCAGATAAATAACCTGCATCTGCATATCCAATTAATTATGTGCTTAATTCTTTTGGATAACATAATCTCATGTCGATTGTACCACAAAGGTAACGTAGAACATGTTTGACTCCATTCCAATGTCTTTGAGTTGGTACAGAACTATATATTGCTAGTAAGTTGACTGAAAATAAAATATCAGGTTTTGTACAATTTGCAAAATATATTAAAGCATCAATTGCACTAAGGTATAATACTTCAGGACCAAGAATTTCTTCATCTTCCCCTCGAGGTCGAAAAGGGTCTTTCTCTACATCAAGTGATCGAACAACCATTGAAGTGCTCAAATGGTGAGCTTTATCCATATAAAAATGCTTCAAGACTTTTTCTGTATATGTAGACCGATGAATTAAAATTCCATTTGAAAAATGTTCAATTTGTTGACCGAGACAAAATTTGATTTTCCAAGATCTTTCATTTCAAATTCATTTTTCAAATAAGTTGCAGTCTTTGTGACATCTTCTGGAGTCCCAACAAGATTTAAGACCTTGCAGATGAAAAACTCTATGAGACAAACCTTAGCGAATGAAAAAGAGTACAATGCGGATAATAATTGACTCCCCCTTATAAGTATGTAAAACTTCAATTGTTCATAATGAAAGATCCTTGAGCCGTCGCATTTCAATATTGTGTCCCAAATTTTTGAATGTTGCAGTTGGTAAATTTTAGTGAATAAGCCTGCCAATTATCATTTGATTGTATTTTATTGACATCAATGTTGCCGCCCTTTTGAAGCTCGTGTGCATAAAAGAATTTTGGTGAAATATGCTTGGTCCATTTCATATAGCTTCATCTTATTTGCGTAATACAAACCGCATTATTTTCATATAATATTTTTGAGCTACCTTAGATTGTAGGTAAACCACACAATTTTGATAATGGAAGAAAACATTACCTCGTTTGCATTCGAAAACCCACCTCAACTCATCTCATCTCATTATTACAATTTTCTCAAATTTCCACACAAAATATAATAAACAATTCAATTTTTTCAAATCCCAAAACAATTTTTTCAAACTTCCACACAAAATATAATAAATAATTTAACTTTTATTCTACTATTCACAAACCATCTCAACCCATCTCAACTCATCTTTGAATCCAAACCACTCTAAGTGCTGCTCTTTTGGAAGATTCAATAGGAAAGCTAGAGCCACTTGCCTCTTCGGGATTGTCCTTCTCACAAAGATTCTTTTTAATTTTACAACTGAAACATTCTATAGCTACATCAAAGCTTGGCATCAAACTCCATTCTTGGTAATGGTGGGTAATTTGGTAAACACGATAGAAGAGATTTGCTGTGAAGAAAAGATTAATCCACAACAACTCTCTTCTCTGCCATTGATTGTTCTCTCTCTGTCTCTCAAAACCATAATCACTAGGCCCCCAAATGTCTAACCTCAAAATCCTAATCCTGCGAAGTCTCGAATTTCAAGCTCAAATTTATAAGCCCCAACGCCATAACTAACGAATCAATAAGGTTTTTTGGCATATCTAATTTCTCTAAATGCAAACCCAAATTTCTCCAGAGAGAGAGAGAGAAAGAGGAGATTGCTCTCAGATTGTGAGAGCAGACACAAATACGAGAAAAGAGAAGGAGAAAATAAGTGGAAGGAAGTTGCGGTTGGTTTACCAGTTACCTAGTCTGCGGTGGTGTCGATGAAGATGATACCGTGGTGGGTGGTGCGGCAAAGGAGCTTCGTTGGCGAGAGAAAGTGAGAGAAATGGAGAGAATGAAATACTTGGGGACAAAACCAGTCTGGGAGAGAAGCAGTTGATGATTTTAATTGAATAAAATATACCTTTGGCTCCCAAACAGTATGACGCCAATATGATCAACCCCTTCCATTTTTTACCTTTTAGCTTGCCCAATGCAGAATTTTTAATCTCAAACGAGGCATATTTTGAATTCACTGGCATTTGGCTAGGCAATGTCATCTACCCACTCTCTATGGGCTATTCATATCCAAACCCATCAAATCGCAAAATTCAATCCCAAAGTCTAAAATCAATCAAATGAATCAATCCCACAATCAAACACCAGTGTTCATTAATCATAAAACTCAAACAAATTGAGTGGAACAAAGAGATATAACCTTAGCTCAAAGTTTTGATGAGCAATGGAGAGGAGATGCCGAGATGAAGTGAAAGGCAATAGAGGGGAGTGGCCACGAGTGGCTGAGAAATTGAAATAATAGAAATGCCAGGTGTAAACACACACACGCAGAGCGAGCTAACCCTGTATGGTGGTTGCATCGCTGGAGACCCTGGCCGATGGGTGTGAATTTTTGTTTGAAAAAGCCTGTTAGAACTAGATGAAAAATGCTTCGTATGAAGAGGAACGTAGACTTAAAACATTTAAAATTTAAATTTAAAACTTGAAATTTACTAAAAGTGACAAATTTAAAATTTATCATAACTTAAGAGATTTTTCCAAAAAAAAAAAGTTAAAGGGGCCAAATCTTAAATGGGACAAAACTCAAGAGCTATTGTCCAAATTCTCCTAATTTGATACACCAAATTCTTGCCTTGTTTGATTTTACAGATGAGATGATACGAGTTAAGATAAAATTTAAAAATTAAATAAAATATTGTTAGAATATATTTTTTTAATATTATTATTGTTTTGAGATTTGAAAAAGTTAAATTGTTTATTTTATTTCACGTGAGAATTTGAAAAAGTTGTAATAATTAGATGAGATAAGATGTATTGTGAAAACAAATAAGAGATTTGTTTTTATAATATAAAAATTAAAAATTAAGGGAAAGTATATGAAATCTCTTCAAACTAAATTACAATATAACTTTATTCCCTTTAAAAAGAGAGATTTGTTTTTATAGATTTAAAAAAAAAAATAGCAGATGCCCCCAATAAATAACCAAAGCACCAAGTTTTTTACATTTTTTTTAAAGTCTCTTTTTAATTTCTGAAATTATATAATTTTTTTTATTTTTTAATCAAGGATATATATGTTAGACTTTTTATGAAAATGGTTTATTGTACATCTGGTGAGTGTAAGAGGGATATTGCAATTTGAATCATAGTTCCAGGAGCTTTGTGTATTATCCAAAACAGGTTTATGTTTTTAAAATTTTTATAAATATTCTGAATTTATAAATAAAGAACTCCATCATTTTACTTATTAATTAATCTGTAGTCAAAATTAGGTGGTATTTCTTTTATATACTTGCTTGTCAATGAAGGAGATAAAAATAATTATTAAAAGATATATCGAAATCGGAATGAATCATAGATATTTGATTTCACAAGAAAATTAAAAACAAGTCTCGTGTTCTACCATTAATTCTTGTTAACAAAGCTTTGAACTGCAAGTTTAATAATAATGGATATCACTGGGTCACACTGCTTGAATTCAGACCTTCAACTCCAACAGGGTTAGGTTGCTTAGCTTTCTTTCCTTCTTTCTTCTTTTTTAATCAGTTTAGATCTTGACTTGGAGACCCTTTTATGTCTCTCTCTCACTCTCAAATTTATTTTACGTGCATCTGCAAATATTTCCTTCTGATCAAGCAATAAGCATTATTATGGAGAAGAAGAAGAGTGTTTTGGTGGTCCTTTGGCATTCCTACCTATCCTTAGCAACTACCATACTCATGTTTACCCAACTATCTCATGGGAAAAATCCAAATGTCTTTTGCAGAAAAGCAGAAAGGCAAGCCCTCCTGACATTCAAACAAGGTCTTATAGATCCTTCCAATCAACTCTCATCTTGGACAGGTGATGAAGAGTGTTGCTTCTGGAAAGGCATCGGCTGTGACAATCTAACTGGCCATGTTATCCACCTCAACCTTCGAAATACATACGATCCTACCACTGAATATGAAGCCTTTGAAAGGTCGAGGTTGGGCGGAATCATAAGTGATTCTCTATTGGAATTAAAATATCTTCAGTATATTGACCTGAGTTTCAGTCATTTTGAAGGTCATCAAATACCAAGCTTCTTTGGTCACCTTAGGAATCTAAGGTATCTAAATTTATCACAGGCAGGTTTTGTGGGAGATATCCCTTTCCAGTTTGCAAATCTCACGAAGTTGCATCATCTTGACATCCGAGGACTCTTGCTGGATATTAGCAATCTTGAATGGCTGTCTCATCTTTCTCTGCTAGAATTCCTGGACATGAGTGTCAACAATCTTAACAAAGCATCTAACTGGCTACAGATGCTGAACATGGTCTCTTCTCTATCCGAGTTACACTTGTCTGCTTGTCAACTTGATGATAAGTATGATCCAATTCCATCTGTTAATTTTACATCCCTCACTTTGCTAGATCTTTCGTTGAACCACTTTGTTTCTTCAACTTTTGACTGGCTTCATAATCTTACCTCTCTTGTCACACTTGATTTAGGTTACAACCGCATTCAGGTTCCAATTCATATTCCGATTACTTTGAAAAGTCTGTATCTCGGTGGTAACAACTTCGTAGACAAAATTCCAAACTGGTTGTTCAATATCACTACACTCGAAACACTTGATCTTTCAGGTAACCATATTCAAGGGGTACTCCCCTATGCCTTTGGATGTCTTTCCCAATTGAAGCATCTTGACTTGTCATTCAATGGCCTTGAAGGAAAACTGCCGAGCTCCTTGGGGAATCTATGTAACCTACAACATTTAGATTTATCTAACAACAAACTTGGGAGAGGTCTATATGAGGTCTTGGGAAATTCATCTGCATGTCACATAAAAAGTTTGGAGTACTTACATATGGAGGGTAATCGACTTTCAGGTGTTTTGCCTGATCAACTTGGGAAATTTCAAAAACTCTCTGTTCTCTTCCTTGACTCTAACTTGATTTCTGGTCCAATTCCTGTATCTATAGGAAATCTGTCGTTATTGAGGGTATTATCTATCGCTGACAATCAATTGAGTGGGGCAATTCCTTTAAGTTTTGGACTCCTTTCAAATCTTGAAACTTTACTTCTCTCTCAAAATTTTTTGGAAGGTTTGGTTTCCGAGATGCATCTTTCCAACTTAACGGGGTTGAAATATCTTTACGCTGATTCAAACCTATTGACTTTGAAGGTAAGTTCCAATTGGGTTCCACCTTTCCAACTCCAATCATTGACGATGGAATCATGGCGACTAGGCCCACGATTTCCTTCATGGCTTCAATCACAGAAAGATCTTCGATATCTAGATTTATCCAACACAAAAATCTCAGATGTCATACCTTCTTGGTTTTGGAGCCACTCTTCAAGAATAAATATCCTGGATCTTTCTAAAAACCAGCTTCAAGGCAGTATTCCAAGATTATCTGTTGGAGAAACTGTCTACCTTGGTTCAAACAACTTCTCTGGCCCCCTTCCTCGTATCACCTCTCGTACCATTACAGAGTTAGATCTTTCAAATAACTCATTCAGTGGACGTCTTTCTCCCATGATTTGTGAACATAATGATGGAATGAGACGTCTGGCTTTTCTGGATCTGTCAAGAAACCTTTTATCCGGAGAACTTCCTGACTGTTGGATGAATTATTCTACATTAAAAGTGTTGCACTTGGGGAACAATAGCCTCACAGGAAACATACCAAGCTCATTGTGTTTTGTATCCACACTTCAGTCTCTATCATTGTATAAAAACAACATGCTTGGAGATTTACCAATGTCGCTACAAAATTGCACAAGTTTAAGGCTCTTAGATCTCACTGAGAATCATTTCTCTGGTAGCTTACCCACTTGGTTGGGGAATAGTTATTATGACCTTGTTGTCCTTATGCTTCGCTCGAACAAGTTCAGTGGCAGTATTCCTCAGGAGCTTTGTCACCTAACTTCGCTTCAGATCTTGGACCTTGCACGGAACAACTTCTCCGGACACATACCGAGATGCTTTGGCAATTTTAGTGCTATGGCGAGACAAGAGGACTCCAGTGGTGTCTTTGATTTCCTCCTACCACTGAAAACATTAACAGAAACAGCAGTCTTGGTAACGAAGGGAAGAGAGTACAAATATTATAGCCAAACACTTGCTCTCGTCAAAAGCATGGACCTCTCAAGCAACAATTTAATTGGAGAGATCCCTAAGGGGGTCACCAGTCTCTACAGCCTGCGATTCTTGAATCTGTCAGCCAACAAACTCAATAGAGGGATTCCTGATAATATCAATGCCATGAGATTATTGGAATCTCTTGATCTCTCCTGGAATCAATTAACAGGTGCAATACCTCAAAGCTTGGCGAGTTTGACATCCTTGTCTCATTTGAACTTATCATACAACAACTTCTCTGGCAGAATTCCCTCCGGTACCCAGATACAAACCTTTAGTGCATTGAGTTTCATTGGTAATCATGATCTTTGTGGACCTCCACTTACAGATAGTTGCATTGGAGATGACTCGCCCCCTGAGCCAACACCAAATGCTGATAATGAAGGTGGCGAGGACGATGGCTGGATTGACATGAAGTGGTTTTATGTAAGTATTCCACTTGGGTTTGTTGTGGGGTTTTGGGGCATATTAGGTCCATTAGCATTCAGCAACGTATGGAGATTTGCTTACTTCAGGTTTTTGGATGACATAATGTATAGACTCTTTTGGTGGTTCTTGAGAGCGTAACAAAAATGGCTAAACCATGGGTTTGCGTATTGTATTTTGTAGAAAGAAAAAAAAATGTGGGTTTTCATCTCAATAAAAGAACGCTTTCCATGGTTTTGGTTCTCCTTTCTTTTATCTACACGCCTTCTTATACATGGTTTTGGTATCTGTTTGACCAAAACAGCAATATTTCAGCTCTCTTCAAACGCTGGGCAATGGGCAATGGGCATAGAGCACATAGACTCGCATTTCCCGTACGCCACAAGCATTGCCACTAACCATATGCACACCACAGAAAAGTTACGGCACAACTGGAGCTCATGGCTCTCAGCAACAAAGGTTAGATTTAAACAAGACTAGACAGGCAAAAGGGTTCCGATACTCGAATAACAAGAAGATAAGTCTCTTTAGACATAAACACGGCACGCACACACCAAAGGGGAAAACTAAAACGAGAATGATGAGTTTCCTTCCTCGTGTTCCAGCAGTTACTCGGGATTTATGTGACGCCGACACAACCACATCAACTAAAGCTTGAAAAAAGAGAACTTAAAAAAGGTTCAAGCAACATGATCGCACACCCCCCCCCCCCCCCCCAAAAAAAATTACAATACATCTGATTTGACAACCAGTCTTAGTACTCCCATTTCCTCATCTCCATACCATCAGGAGGGCTTCCCTCCACCTTCTTTGAACCCACTTCCTTCCAGTTCGTGGAGAGCACCGTCCCATTTGACTCAACCTGTGTAATTTCAAAGCAGTACAAAACGCAATGAGTTTGTAAATAAAGTCACCAAATAATTGGTTCTTTTAAAAATATGATCTTCAAGAAAACCACAAAATAATTAGGTTTATCATTTTGAAGTCAAAACTTTTTAAAAAAAATATGGCTAAGACTCAAAAAACTTACAAATGATTTTTTCATGGCTCTTTTGGTGTCCTCATCAGCATCTGCGTATATGTTTTGGAAAAATTTGTTTAAAGCTGCATCACCATCAAGCTTTTCATCTTTCTCCTGAAAAGGAAAAATTTGATAAGTACAAAGTACACTGAAAAACAAAAGGATGCTGGAATACGCTCTTGATTCCTGAACTTCGACCTTAGTTCAGATTTCATCCTGAAATTTAAAGGTTTAAGTTTTGTAGTTATATAATCTAGAAGTAATGTTACCCTTCCATCCATCAACTGTGAATTGAATTGCATACATGCCAAGCATGGGGAAAAAAATGCACATGCCAGACAGTTAACAGTGCCACATCTGCCTCCTGTCTACCACATAGGCAATTCTAGTGAATGAAAGGGCAATGTTGTTCCCTTTTAATCTGTTCAAACAAAAAGGATGAAATCTAAACCTGGGCCAAGACCCAAAAGTGTGTATCATCTGAGAATAAAGTGGGATAGAGGCTGACCTCCTTCTTCACGTCTGCTTCAATTTTATCCCAATCCTTTTTTGGTTTTGAGGATGGGTAAGCTGGTGTTTGAGATCCAATAACTGCAAAATTAAAAGCAGAAATCATGCTTATCGACACGAAGTATGGGTGAATATTGAGCCTCCTTTAGCAATTATATTGCTCAAGATACCATATTTTGGTGTAGGTACACACAATTTCTTATAAACCATCCCCAGCCAAGCCTAACAGCTAGCACACCCAAAGCTCAAACTAGGCTGGGCCAGGCTTTCTAACAACTTTCCCCCGTCTCCAAACGAGCAGGAAACTCTTTCCAAGCCCACATGAGGGCTGGACCATTTGTGGGCTGCCAGGCCCGTGTCTCGAAATGCGCGTAAAAATACAAGATTTTACCATGAAGATCACACAAATTGCAGGAAGAAAACACTCCCCGATACAAGTATCATCACTGTATGACCTGACCGCCCAAATTGTGGGGATTGCAAACTGGTCCTGGTTCTAGTTTTTCAGACACCCAGTTCAGGAGAAACCAGTCGATTATTTATTATTAATTTATTTTTATAAGTAGGAGAAACCAGAGGATTTCAGAAAAAAGCAACTGCACCAATTCTACTTTCATTTGAACATTAAGAGAGGGAAAGACATAAAGCACAAAGGAGACAAGTGAAGCAGCTCCAGATGTGGCTCAAATCCAATCCACATTTCAATACTGTTACTTTCAACACCAAAACATACTACAATAGGAAAATATTAACCCACCTGAGGCATTTACCCTTTGTGGAACTATATTTGTATTGCTGAATTCAAGAGCTGTCCAATGTATTGGTTCAGCTTTGACGAGGCGAACTTCAACTTTGGTAGACAAAACATCATACCTACAGTTGGAAGGTATTATCTGTTTGCAGACAGCAAAACACCACGGTAAACTTGGCATCAGTAACAGGAGATTCTAATGAAATTCAGTGTGAATACTAACAATTATGTTTTATTTTCACCAGTTGCATGCATTACCTTTCCAAATAAGCGAGGTTGAAAATGATACACATCTTCACCAGGAACATCAATTCTAACACTAAGCTGCATATAACCAATAAAATTTAGAATTGGTTCAGTCATACAACTGAAATCAATTAGAAAGGTGAATATACTCAGAAGGTATCAATCGTACTATTTGTTCACCAAAGTCAACAGAAACATTTTTAGCAGGTATGCCCTTAGCAAAGATAGTCACCACCACTTCCTCTGGCTTCTGGTAGAATTCATGCCTGCACTTTTTTAATAGTAAATGTATTATTCACTGTTCCAATTTTGCATAAGATTCTATGGTTCATTAAATGAACACAACATTAATATTTGTACTCATTAACTAAAATTTGAGAAAAACAATCAAAATATAAATTCTTAAGTTTGTAGAGAACCTTTAAATTAAAGAGATGTGGAACTACAAATTTTAATGTCGCCTTCTCAGCCACACAATACATCAGATGAAACCAAGAAACACAGCCGTACAAACCTGTATTTTGGTTTGGCTGTTGTTTGTGTCACCTGATTGGAAAGGTCATCCACAGGCTGAAAACTTTCCGAAGATACATTTGTTGGGGTGGTTTTCTCCAATGAGTGCTTTGGTATATCAACAGTTTCCTCTGACAAAATATGCAACTTTCACTGATAAGACATTAAGAAGGTTGTCGTGATGCCACATTTTAATTTCTCTTATATAATAACTTTCACATATATTTTGTTTTGATAAGTAAGAAGTAATTTGATTGATATAAAGATAGGCATAGCCCAAGTACACCGGAGGTATACATATGAGTACACCAAAACTTTCACATATATGTATTTCCTTAACAAAATAAAATCACATTTCAATCCAAAAGATATTTAAATATCCAGCTGTGACTAAAGGCACAGAAAGCTTCATTGACATTAAGAGATTAACAGTTTTAAGCAGCAATTACGCACTTGCAATCGACTGATCACATTCTTTGAGTAAATTGGTGAATCTTGAATCTCCAGGGGCCAAAGATGCACCGGTTTCCAATGCTGCTTTTGCAGTCTGATATTCTTCAAGGTTGAAGCATGCAGAGCTGTAAAGGGAGATATCAAAAGAATCCATGATCAAGAAGTCATTCGTGATCAGTCCAAACGGATGAACGACAAACAAGTGGGAAATACAATTGCAAAGGAAATAGGCCTTCAAACTAAAGGTAAACAGATTCCTAATTTTCACAACGAAAATGTCCAGGCAGAAGTATCCAGCTGCAAAAGGTTTCATATGGCTCGAGAAGTGAGAACTGAATCTAGACTAGTATCCTATCAAAACAAATAAAAAGAATCATTACAGTATGCCAAAGATGCTCTAGCCAATCAATTTGCTCTTCAATATTTGTTTTTAGCATGGTTTACTTTGAAACTGGAAAAGGTAGTGGAAAATGTAGTCTAATACTCAAAAGCATTGAAACCACGAGAAGCAGGGCTAAGGTGGTAGCCAGTGAGGTTCTACTGAGGGAAACCAGCGATTCTAAAACTTCATTCATAGAGCCAAGAACCAGTTATAAACTGCACTCTCTTTATATCCAAAACTAACAGAACTTGTACTAGTAGGAATCAATATTGTCCCTAATTAAGCAAACACAGCTTTTTATTGAGAATGTTTTCTCAAGCGTAATGCATTTGATGATAAAAAAACAAGAAATCAAGGAAGATCATTGGATGAATTCAGACATTTCTTCTATGATACGCTAATGTCATGGACAATTGCAATAGTCCATAGATCTATACGGACTCAGTTTTCATGATTTTCTTGTATTTATTTGTAGTTCTTGACTAGGTGTTTTCACTTGTATACGTCTTGTTTACTTGGACTATACCTATTTTCATTTCTATTAATAAAATTTCTTTTACCTATAAACAAAATAATGAAAAAAAGTACAACCTGAAGAAATTGGACTAGAAATGAAGTCTAAGAAAAGAGTTGGCTGGAACCAAGATGTGCATCCAAAAACTGGAGAATATATTGAAAAATACACAAATTCTGCAGCATCTAGATAGGGTTGTGAAAAGAAAAAATCTGCAATGAATCAATGATGAGCCAATACTCCTCACAGTCCGCTTAAAGTAAAATGCTTTTTCATTTCACAACCCAATCCAACTACAAAGAGGATAATGGCTACATTTAAAGCCAGGAGAATTTTTTTTTTGATCAGTAATTAAAGATAATATATTCATAAAAATAGGCATAGCCCAAGTACACAGGAAGTATACATGAAAACACGCCTAGCTAGAGGAAACAATAGAAAGAAGAAAATCATGGACACTTCATCCGTTACAAACTATAGCCCCCGCCCATAGGAACAATGTCTTAAAAAAGAAAACTTTAAGCTCGTCCCTTGTTCTCTCTTGATCATCAAAACATCTAGCATTTATCTCCCTCCAAATGCACCAACACAGGCATATTGCTACCAATCTCCAAATTGCCGTTACCTGAGAATCTCCGTGTAGTCCTGTCCAGCTTGCGAGGAAATCCACCAATCTCCAAGGCATAACCCAAGACAGTCCGACTCTTAGGAAGACATCATTCCATGCACAGCCTTAGCCACCTCACAGTGTAAAAGCAGATGATCGACAAACTCCCCCTGCTTCTTACACATGCAACACCAATCTAGGATAATGACCCGTCGTTTCCTCAAATTATCAATGGTAAGAATCTTGTCCAAAGACGTTGTCCAGACAAAGAAGGCTGCTTTTGAAGGAGCTTTCGTCTTCCATATACTCTTCCACGGGAATATAGACAAACCGGACTTCATAAGCTTTTGATAAAAAGAACTGACCGAGAAGATACCTTTCTTAGAAAGATTCCAATGCAACTTATCACCGGAGCCCCCTGGAATACTTGCGGAATATAAAGCCACAAAGAACTTCGTAAAAGACTCCAATTCCCAGTCATGGGCTGCCCTAATGAAGTCAATATTCCATTGAGGGGTGCCATTTGCTGAAGAGTGAAGAAAGGCAATCGATGCCTCCTTAACTCTTGCAAGCGCAAAGATGGCAGGGAAAGTATCTCGTAGACAATGGTTACCACACCATATATCAAACCAAAAAGGGACACGCGAACCATCGCCTACAACAAAATATTCATGTTCACGGAATGTCCCCCAAAGACTCCTAATGTTTTTCCATAAACCCACTCCATAAGTGCCTCGTACCTCATTCGAACACCATCCTCCCCAAGCTTCCCCAAACTGAGAATCTATGACCACCCTCCAAAAAACCTCCCTTTCATTTTGGTACCTCCACAACCACTTACCCAAGAGGGCTTGATTGAATTTCAGCAAGTGGCAAATCCCCAAACCTCCCCTAGAAATTGGGGTACAAACTGTAGACCAATTAACCAAATAGAATTTGAACTCTTCCCCCAATCCACTCCATAAGAAATCCCTTTGTAACTTCTCAATTCTATTAGCCACCTTTGTGGGACGCGGGAACAGAGACAAGAAATAGGTGGGTAAGTTAGAAAGAGTGCTTTTAATCAAAGTCAACCTACCACCTTTCGACAAGTAAAGCCTCTTCCAAGCAGCCAATCTACGCTCCACCCTTTCGACTACATCATTCCAAATCCTTTCAGATTTAAAAGAAGCACCCAACGGTAAACTAAGATACTTCATAGGAAGCGAAGATATCTTACAACCCAAGGTAGAAGCAAAAATCTCCACATCGGGGGCGGCCCCCACTGGCACTATTTCCGACTTAGCGAGGTTAATGCTCAATCCTGACACAACCGCAAAACAAAGGAGTAACGCCCTCAAGTCTTGGACTTGACCGAGGTGTGCACCACAAAAAATAAGTGTGTCATCAGCAAATAACAAATGAGAAATGTTAAGATCACCATTCCCTACCGAAAACCATGGAGTAACCCACCATCCACCATCCCCTCAATCATCTTGCTGAGAACTTCCATGACAAATAAAAAAAGTAGAGGGGAGAGCGGATCTCCCTGTCTCAGACCACGAGAGGAGTTGAAGAAACCCACTGGAGAGCCATTTACCAAGATGGAGAAACGAGCTGAAGCGATACAAAATTCTACCCATTTCCGCCATTTCCCCCCAAAACCACATCTTTCAAGTAAATAAAGAAGGAATTTCCAGTAGACATGATCATAAGCTTCTCCATGTCTAACTTGAAAAGTAGCCCAGGCTCTCTAGACTTAAGCCGACCATTAGGGGTGTAACCGGTCCGGTCCGGTCCGGTTTTGGACAAAATCTAGGACCGAACCGGTATGTACCGGTTTTGTATTTTTCAAAACCGATTACGCCCCGATTACCCTCCTAAACCGGTACCTCCGGTTTTACCGGTTTCCGGTCCGGTCCGGTTTTCCGGTTTTTTTTAAATGTAAAAAACATATAATGAAGTGTTAATTCTTATTATAAAATGTTATTAAAAATTTAATATATATATTATGCTTAAAGCATATGATTAATTAAATTTTCATCTTTAAGATTAAACTTTTATTTTATAAATTATAACATTATCTTATATATAATTATATTAATAAGATATGATCAAATAAATTACAAATGTTCATATTTAAGATTAACATTTTATGTTATTATTTATAAATTATAATATGAAATTTTTTCATATATGATATATAATTATATATATTATATATAAAAATTTAACATATAATTATATATTATATATATATATTTTGTATAATATATAAAATTAATTTTTATATTTTTTTTTCCAACCGGTCCGGTTCGGTCCGGTCCGGTCCCAAAAACTACGGAACCGGAACCGGAACCGGCCGGTTTTCATAAAATAGGAACCGGTTCCGGACCGGACCGGTTTAAAACCGGACCAACCGGTCCGGTTCGGTCCGGTCCGGACTGGTTTCCCGGTTTAAATTTACACCCCTACCGACCATCCAATACTTCATTTGTAATAAGAACCGAGTCAAGGATTTGTCTACCTTTGACAAACGCATTTTGCAGCTTCGAGATTAGTTTTTCCACCACCGAGCTTAGTCTATTTGCTAACACTTTGGAAAAAATCTTGTACATTCCATTCACGAGACTAATAGGGCGATAGTCCCTCACATCCCTAGATCCCACCTTTTTAGGAATGAGGGTTAAAAAGGTCGCATTGAGGCTCTTTTCAAATCTAGCACTAGAATGAAATTCAAGAAAGACTTGCATAATATCTTTCTTGACCACCTCCCAACAAGCTTGAAAGAAACCCAGAGTAAACCCATCTAGACCGGGAGCCTTATCACTTGACATACTTCTGATAACATTGCCCACTTCCTCTTCTGTAAAAGGCCTTTCTAACCACCCTGCATTGTGCTGATCTAAAGTAGTAAGAGACAACCCATCCACTCTCGGTCTCCAATTATGCTCTTCTGATAATAATTGTTGATAGTATTGTTGAATGTGGTTTTTGATAACCGTCTGATTCGAAAAAGCTGCCCCATCTACCATCAGTGTATCAATAGCATTATTCCTCCTGTGAGAGTTAGCCATCCTGTGGAAGAATTTCGTGCATTTGTCCCCCTTCTTAAGCCAGAGTACCCTTGATTTATGTCTCCATGAAATCTCCTCCATCAAAGTAACCCTTTCAAGGTCAGCAACTACCTGGTTCTTTCGGATTTTGTCAGGATCAAAAAGGGATCTGGCCTCTTCCTCACCTTCCAAGCCCTTTAATTCCTCTAAAAGAGAGCGCTTTTGCTGAAGCACATTGCCAAAAACTTGTTCATTCCACTGCTTCAGGTCCTGTTTCAGCGCTTTCAACTTTTTAGCCATAATGAAACTTGGAGAGACTTGGAAACTATAGGAAGTCCACCAATGTCTAACCCTGTCTACAAAACCGTCAGTTTTAAGCCACATATGTTCAAATTTAAAATACCTTCTACCCCCATAGATACCTCCACAATCTAAAATGATAGGGAAGTGATCGGAACATAAACGGGGTAATCTTCTTTGAACCACATCCAGAAAGTGTGACTCCCAATCGGATGTTAGCAAAAATCTATCGATCCTCGACCATGATGGGCAGTCATGGTTGTTGAACTAGGTAAAAGTGCCTCCTGATAGTGTAATGTCCATGAGTTCCTGTTTTGAAATAAAATTAGAGAAATCTCTCATGGCTGGAGTGATGCGAGAAGATCCCGACCTCTCGCTTGGAAAGCGAGAAGTATTAAAGTCACCCCCTATGCAACTCGGTAGCTCCCACCAACTGATACTCCCGCCAGTTCTTCCCACAAGAATCTTCTCTCTGAATCAAGATTAGGGTCATAAACCCCAGCAAAAGCCCACTTAAAGCCGTCTTCTAAGTTAACAAAAGAACATGACACCGAGAAATCACCCACACACTCCTCCACCCTTTCCACCACCCTTGTGTCGAACAGAATTAAAACTCCCCCGGAAGCACCTTTTGATGGTAGGTAGGACCACCCAATATGTTGTCCTCTCCATAAACTGCGAATTACTTGTCTAGTAATAATTTCCAATTTAGTCTCTTGTAAACATATGATGTCCCCTTTCCACTGGCGAAGTAAATTTCTAACTTGGAACCGGGTATTTGGATCATGCAGCCCCCTCACATTCCAAGAAATTATTTTTGGCTTCATGGGACAACCATCTTCTCCCTCCCCTTACTACGCTCCCGAGTAGAGCTCTTCTCACCTCCATCCTCTTTCATTGCCCAATCTAGCCTTTTGAGTTCTCTTTCCCTTTTTTTGGCCAAAGCCAAGGATTGATCGGACTTTGCTTGGGCATTCACCGCCTCTACGGCTGTAAGTAAGGCCATAAATTCAGCTTTAAAATCCCCATAAGAAATTCCTACCATGTGCTTAATGTCCATTGCTCTCCGGATAACCCAGTCTGACACATTGGGATGAAAGGAATAGAGTGGAGTAGGTTCATCCTCCCCATCCCTGTTAGCTGTAAATAGAACCAAAGAACCAGTATTTTCGACAAAACCGGACTCTTCTACCACCTGTTCCGACGCAATGGCTACTGTTTTCGCAGCCAGGGGAACAAAAAACATCCCAGAAGGAGCTGACGTCTCTGTCTATGCTGAGTTGCAATGGCTACTGTTGGATGTAGTTGAACTTTGCACCGGTAGCGTATGCGTCACCAGAGGGTCGTGCAGTAGGCCAGAACCGGCAGCGAAGTCTGTGGCACCACGAAAGGTGGCGGCCCCTCCGAAAGCACCCCGTGTTCCAACGAAGCTTGCGCCGCTGGCTTCATCGAGGACTTCCGTGGAATGGGTTGGCGTATCAGTGGCTGCTGACGTTAGAGTCACCGTCGTGAGGGACGCCATCGGGTTCTGTTTCAGTGAGGCTTCAGGCGAACCAAAGACCCCATGTTCCAACGCGGCTTGCGCAGAGAGACTGGCTTCATCGAGGGCTTCCGTAGGGAAAGTAAGCGTATAAGTGGCTGCCGGCGTTTGAGTCGACGGGTTCTGTTCCAAGGATGCCGACGTTTGAGTCGCCGACGCGAGGATTCCGATAGTACTAAGAATCGGATCATCAGCTCTGCAACCTGCCGACACCACCTTAGGTAACACATAACTCACCGGCGGGCCCACCACCGCCACCATCGAACTTGCCTCCACCGACGAGGAGGCCTGACCCGCCACCAACGGCAGCGACAACACTGGGCTAGCTCCGTGGGCTTCCTTTCGTCTCCACGCAGGCTTCAAGCCCTGGGCAACGGGCTTAGCCAAATCGATGGGCTGCTAGGTAAAGTTGGCTTGCAAATGAGGCCCAGCAGAAACGGTTCCCTTCCCCTTAAGCCCATTCTCAAACACAGGCCCATTAAAGAAGCCTTCACCCTGGCCCCCCACGAAAATCTTCTCCCTCTGAAGTCCCTCCTCAACGCAGCGTTTTAATACACCCATATTAAGAATTAACCCACCCACTTGCTTCTCCATCTCTGCCAATGCCAGTAACAAAGTTTCCAAACTTGGCCCCGACAAAGGTCTGCGTACACTTGCTTCTTCACAGGGCCGCGTCTTCACCAGAGGACCTGACCCCTCTGCAGGTTTTGGAGCTCCAGACAGAGCCTCCTTGTACGAAGAAAAAACTTCATGCCCCTGTGGTAGTGGAGGAGGCAGTGTCCATGGGAGGTTCCCTCTGTTATCCCTTCTCAAAACAAAGGAGGTTGTGGTTACAGTTGCAGCAATTTCCTTCAACAACTCACCAAAATTCCTCCAACCAACACCTTTCCTCCCTTCCGGAATCACTAGTAAGCCGCGCCATTTCTCTTGACCGAACTCTGTTAAGGAGAAGAACTCCCATAAGAGTTGCGTTGTCTCTGAATCACCAATACGTGAGAGCCAAATCTACGCGACCTGATGAAAACAGAGTGGCCCTCTGAAACTATACCTTCCTCTACCATGCCAGCCAGCCAGCCACCCCAAAGAGTCTTGCTCAATGAAGATGTGATTCACCGCGCGACAACTGCTCTCGGTGATTCTCCACCACCTTGCATTCGTCTTCATAATCTCAAAACATTTTTTATCAATAACAACATTCCTACTCGACCCCATCACAAAACAACTACTCATAAAATCCTGGAAACTCTAGGCTAACAAACACTAGTCTCAACCAGCAAAAACGGAAAACCAATGAGAAAACACAGCATTTTCCCTCAAGTGTCCAGATACTTAGAAATCCATATTACAGCTTCTATATATGTTGTTTTCCTTTAACCTCCCTCTCCTGGAAAATTTTGAAATTCCATCCACATGCAGGAGAATTAGTAGAAACTATTATAGTTTCCATAGTAACTAGAAAGAGTCTGCAAAGAGCAAATCTTTGAGTGATACAAATACATCACTAAGTCTACATGATTGGTATGATGTATTTTTCTAACATCTCGGCAAAAGAAAAACTAGCAAGGTCCATAACATAGATATGTAACACAATTTACTATTACTAACTTTAAGAGGAAAAAAATGACATGCTTATTCACCATGTATTTCTCCAGAAGCTTCAATTTCAAACGAAGCTGAACGTACACTCAGATACAACAATGCATATGTCTACATGCCTACTGTATTGTACTCACCCTTTACGCAAGTATGCTTTTGCCAATGAAGGATTAATTCCAATTGCTCTGTTTGCATCATCAACAGCCTCTGTGCAAGAAATTACAAATTATTAATTAGCAACTTTTATAAACCATAATCATAACAAATATTCAGCAACAAAAAAAGGAGATATACATAGGTGTAAACAAGCTGGTTCGAGCTGAGTAAATCGCCCAACCTTAGTTCAACAGTTTCAATATCAAATTCAAACAAACATGTCGCTGTACCAAATTAACAATGTCATGTAAGCTCAAGGAGTTTTTTGCTTTTTCTTTTTCTTTCTGAAAAGAAAAATCTGAGCTCAAGCTTTTTGATTTCCCACAAATATTTTGATAATAAAGATTTCTTCAATTAGTGATAAAAAAATAATAATAATAATTACTATTACGTATTGCTCGGTTCATGCTGCTACCCCATGACGTGATTTTTTGTTTCAACATATGCAACACAAGATCATTATAAAGCACAATCTTCTTCTCTATTGCTTTCTTTTATAATTTAAATATTGTTTTCTTCAACAGCAGACTATATTCATGAAAAAAGAAATGAAACTAATTGATTCTCTGCGTTCGGTTTTATCGGCAATGAGATCGGGTTTCCTAAAAAACTGTACAAGTGAAGTTCTAAACTTCAGCCTCAACAACTGTATAGAATAAAAACATATCCGACCCTCTCCTTTCTTTTACTCTGCTTTCTCAGCAACCCAACAAAAGTAGGGTAATTAAACCCGTCACGCTAAATTAAGAGTCAGAAAAACTATCGGAAAGAAAGATTGAAGTGAGTACCAGTGAATTTGCCGAGTTTGAGGTTGGCCTGGGCGCGGTCGGCGAAAAGCTCGGCCCGGTTAGGGTTGAGAGTGATGGCCTGGGAGTAGAGCTGCTCGGCCAGCTCGAAGTGGTCGTCGATGAAGGCTTCCCTAGCCTTGGTTTCGAGATCGGACTCCATGGACGGTGACGCAGAGACAGAGAGAGAGAATTGAAGAGATGATTAGATTTGCGGGAAGGGAAAGGAAGAAGAACACAGATTGACTTGTACAGGCGAGTCTCCGTAACGTAACCCTTTCTTTATAAAAAACGTCTAATTTATGATTGGTTTTTTCTTTTTCTTTTTCTTTTTCAAACAAAAAAAAAAATACTCCGAAAATGTTCATTTTAATTATAAGAAGAATTTGTTATCAAAATCTTATTCTCATTTTTCAATTATTTTTATTTGATTTCCCGCAAATACCATTCTCATTTAACTTTATTCATAAGAAACTTTCTATATTTATATCTTTATTTTTATAATTTTTTAAATATTTATTTTTTCTATTTTATTTTCTATTTTTGTTTTCTATTTATGTTTTTTTTAATTTATTTTAGATTTTTTCTTCCTGTATTTTTTTAACTCTTTTTTTTATTATGCGTGGACTTATCTTTATATGTATCATCAAATTACCTAAGAAGAACAACAAATTGCTAATAAAGTTTAATTTATGATTTACAACCAACGAATCATTCAAGTAGTTGGGTTTAAGTTAGACCTTTAATTTATTTATTTATTTATTATTTATTTTTATAAAGTATATGATGAAATATATATATATATATATATATATACATTAAAATAAAAATAAGACAAAAAAAAAAAAAAGAGGGGATAATAAAAAGTGAATGCTTGGGCTGTGAGGTTAGGAATATGGGATAAAGTGGTAATGTAAGTTTTATTATTAGAGACTCAAGTGTTACTATAGTCTGTCTAGAATCTTCCGCCATACATTATTTATTTATTTATTTATTAATTAATCTTTGATAAATTAGTAATTATCCATCATCGCCGAAATGGCACTGTCCCTGCGATGGTATTTAAGACGTACTCTCTCAGATTGATTTTTATGAAGAATTTGTAATATTGTATCACCACTTGAGTATTTTTTTAGTGCAACTCCTTATTTGCTTTTAACATTAAAATTTTAAATTTTAAAAATCTTTCATCTCATTATTACAAATTTCTCAAATCTCTATATAAAATAAAATAAACAATTCAACTTTTTCAAATCACAAAATAAAAATAATATTAAAAAATATATTCTAACAATATTTTATTTAATTTTTTAACTTTAATCTCAACTCATTTTATCTCTGAAAACAAACGAGGGTTTGACTACATGTCTGTATGCCATCAGGTCATCAGATTCTTGATAAACTATCTTTGATTAGGAGTTAGTGCTTCAAAATTTTGTTATACATTAGTCATTATTTACCCTCACACTCGACATCTGATAATTTTTTTTTCATCTGATAATTTATTCTTTTGGATTCCATTACTTAAAACATACTACATCACGCCATGGCCTTGGTGTCGATTGATGGGAACTATATATCCTTTCGACACATATAAATGATCAGTGCAACAAACAAACACAAAACATAAAACTAATCTGATATATGATTAAATAAGGATGATAATTATTTTATAGATAAATTACTTTAATAAAATATAATATTTGGAATGAAGTTGTTGAATTTTATCAAATTTAAGAAAACAACAATAGTTTTAATATAAAATGATCGACATTAAACTTCCAAACATAAGACTTAAGTTTATATTCATATTGTGCATAATTTTTTTTATAATCTGTTTGGATTGAGAGATGAGATTAAATGAGTTGAGATAGTTTATGAATAGTAATGAGATTTGTGAGTTGAAATTTGTGAATAATAATGAATAATAAAGATATCTAATCTCTCAACTCATCTTTCAATCTAAACCGGCTCTTAAAAGTATACTAGGATTGCGGGTATTGAATTACCCGGCTCATGTACCCGTAACCGCTTAGATATATACAGATGGATAATCCGGTTAACCCAAAATGCGGCCCGATAATCGCCTTCGGAACTGGACCGGACCGGAAAATATTCAGCCCGATGAAGTTATGAATAGTGCTACATAGGAGGACCCAGACACCTTCATACTCCCCACTCCGCCATTTTCCATCGGACCCAACTCTGTCGACGTCTCCTATCACTAACGCACAAAAGCGATTAGCAAAATTTGAAAGATGTTCCTGCGGGCGATCGGACGGCCATTGTTGGCGAAGGTGAAACAAACGACGGGGATCGTGGGGCTGGACGTCGTACCGAACGCGCGGCAGGTACTAATTGAGCTGTACTCCAAGACGCTGAAGGAGATCCAGGCGGTGCCAGAGGACGAGGGTTACCGGAAGGCCGTCGAGAGCTTCACGAGGCACAGACTCAATGTGTGCCAGGAAGAGGACGACTGGGAGGCCATTGAGAAGAGGCTCGGATGCGGCCAGGTCGAGGAGCTCATTGAGGAGGCCCGCGACGAGCTCACTCTCATCGGAAAAATGATCGGTCCGTATACTTTTTTATCCTTTTTCTTAAGAAAACCGTTTCTTCAGTATTTTTTTTGTTTATTTGGGTTGCTGACAAATTGAGGAAATAGTATGAAAGGAAAGAAAGATTCGAGTTCGAAAAACGGAATTTTTTAGTGATTCTGGTAATCTGAGAGATAGATAATTCGGCCCAGGGGAGAGTTTAAGTTCTTTACGAAAATGATGGTTCACGTGGACGAAGAGATATGTTTTGCGATTTCACTTTTATTCCTCGTTTGGGGGATGAGTTGATTGAACAAATAAAAAGAAAAAAATGGTTTTTTCTTTTTTTTTTTTTTGGGGGGGGGGGGGGGGGTAGTTTGATTTTGCAACCTGGGAAATTGGGCTTTGTGAGCTGTAGTTATGCTGGAAGTGCATTAGTCTGTACAATTCTGTGCTGGGTTCGTGTTTGTCATTGATTTTGTTGCTGATTGAATGAGGGGAAGAAAAAAAATATATGCAAGTTTTGTGTCAACAGTTGATGTTGTTCACCTTACCAAGGAAGAGTGTACTGACTGAGCCAGATAGTTGTCTCAAGTTCATAAAGAATTTGATCGTCTTTTTACTTCGATAATTTTCGCCTCTCATGTTGGGTTAACGAGTTAATTGAGGATGAAAAAATTATTTCATTAAAGGTTTGCAAGTGCGTTGAGATTCTTTAAATGTAAGGTCATATACACTTTAAGCCTGTAAAAACAAAAGGTTCTTTGCCTTAAGAGTTGAAGATGTGCCTCTGAGTGAGTTCCCCCCTCATTCTAGGAATATCCAGTTGTGGTTTACCAGGAGAGCTTTAAGTTTTGGGAAAGATAAATCTCAATCTGAAATGCAAAGCAATGGCTAAGCGACATTTGGGCCATGTTTGGTTACCATCAATTTTCAAACATCTCTCAACTCATAATAGTAATAATAAAAAAAAAAGAAAAAAAAAATCCTTTTTCAACTTTTCATCCAATTGTTTGCCTAGTTTTCAGTAAAAAGTAAAAAACATAAAAACCAAAACAACTTTTACAAAAGCCAAAACAAAAATATCCCAAAAACATTTTTTTTATAAGTAAACAATTGTATTAATATCCCAAAAACATTATACCTAAATAACTTCCTATCTACCTTTCACTTTCACAAATCCTAATACAAAACATATTAAAAAAAATTATTATACTTTCCTATCTACCTTCACAAAAGCCAATAAATAAACATTCTCAAAGATTGCAAGATCGTGTAGGAATGAGGTTGATGTACCAGAAGAATTTTGTAACCTAACTGACCTGGTCTAACCGTTTCACTAGGTCATTGGAAAGAGATGAATTACTAGTGCAGGACAAGAATATAAAGTTAGATGGGCAAGTAAAAGATGAGAGTTGATGAATTAAATTTATGGAATCCTTTGAGACTGAGTTTTATCCTAACCTTGGGGCTTTGGTTGGATCACCTAGTTTGGCACCATCCTGTGATCATCTAAACTGATCAGATGAAAGCGTTTTGATGATTGCAAGCAAATAGGGATGGGGTTCTGACTTCACCTAGGATAGTCTTGTCAGAAATATTTTCCCTCAATTGATTGCTATCAAAATTAAAAAATGAAAAAGAAGAAGAAAAGAAAGATTTTTTTTTTTTTTGATAAGTAATGAAAGAAATCATTGCTTTCGATGAGAAATAGGGATCCATAGGGCGTTCTGGAAAAATTTCAAAGTTAAAGGGAAATTTTAATTTATAGCAGTTCTTAAGAGAGAATTCAAATTTTAATATTTTATTTTAAGGTGTCATGAAGTTAGTGTTCTCGGAATTGTATAAGGATTTCCCTGTAACAGAAGGCAATTGTGGCAGATTGTTGGCAGCTATCTAATGACACTATACAATGGAACATCACCTTTATGCACTCAGCGCATGGTTGGGAAGTGAATATTTTTTCATCATTCTTTAACCCCTTTTATTCTTAAAGGATGGAAAGTGGTATTGAGAATAGGATCTGGTGGATTTTGTCCAAGAGAAGGAAGTTCGAAGCCAAACATTTTTATCACACTTTGCGGTCCAGGGACACTTCTTTTTTTTGGAAGGGCATTATTTGTGTGGACAACTGCATCATGGAAGGTTCTAATTAGGGATAACTTGAGAAGAGAACCTTGGTGATGGATTGGTATTACATGTGCAAGAATAGTGGTGAAACAATAAATCATCCTTTGTTGCACTGCGAAGCCTGCTTGAATAGTTTGGGCCTCGGCCTTTCATCTTTATGGAGTGGAGTGGGTGATGCCCTAATGGTAGTAGAGTTATTGGATTGTAGTAGAAATAGGAAAGTAAATATGGAAGTTTGGAGGATGGTTCCTATATGCATAATATGGTGCGTGAAAGGAACACAATACAAGGAACTTTGAAGACTGCGTGAAGTTGGTGGATGAGCTTAGTTCTACAATGCTAAACCTTCATGTCTGGCCATCACTTTATAATAGACTAGTAGTTCTAGTTTTTTCTTATATATTATAGATTTTATGTGCTCTTATATACATTCCATGTACTTGGGTTGTGCCCTTATGCATGATTAATAATATTGACTCATCAGTAAGGCCTCGTTTGAATTCAAAACTCACCTCAACTCATCTCATCTCATCATTACAACTTTTTCAAATTCCCACACAAAATATAATAAACAATTCAACTTTTTCAAATCCCAAAACAACTTTCTCAAATTCCCATACAAAATATAATAAACAATTTAACTTTTATTATACTATTCACAAACCACCTCAACTCATCTCTGAATCCAAACCACTCCTAAGAGTATTTCAGCCTTGAAGAACAAGATATCTATTGGAGAGCCAAACTATATGTGAGATCATGTATCTGGATGCCTTGAAAATAATTCAATAATCTTTCCTTAAAATGTCGGAGGCTATTGCCTCTAATTTCATTAAAGAGCACTAGCATTGGACTCATCAAATTCATCTTCAAATTTTGATGAAAAATACATATTTTCCATAAATCTAAAACTTCCTTATCCATAACTTCACATTGAATTAGCTATTGAATTCATCAAAATAATAATATAATATTATTTTTTAATAATAATATTTTATTCTTTTTCATATTTTATAATTACACTAATCATATGTTAATTAATAATTTAATTTGATTTTTACATTATTATTACAAGACAGTTGGAGATTAAACGTGAATAAAAAAGACCATTGGAGATTAAAAGTGAATAAAAAATAGATTTGATGAGTGAACAGTAGCCTTTCAAATTTGAAGAAACCTATACCATTTACTGTAGCTCAAAGTTTCACATTTATCTCTTTGGCTAATCCAATGCAGCTCTCTTTTGATGAAATTCATCAAATTTTATATTTGGCTAGGCTTTTGATGAAGCCAATGCCAATGCTCTACTTTATAAACAAATAAATACAGTTTGTAATGGGTTTTGTGTTTTCTGCATTGTGTTGGAATGCAGAGTGGGATCCATGGGGTGTTCCTGATGACTATGAATGCGAGGTTATTGAGAATGATGCTCCAGTTCCTAAGCATATCCCTCTGCACAGACCTGGTCCTCTTCCAGAGGAGTTTTACAAAACGCTGGAGGCTATTACTTCACGCCCCAAAATGGATGAGGCTGCAGCAACCTCCAGTGAGTCGCAGATAAAGGAGTAAAATGCTGCATGTCTTTGGGGAACTTTGGATTCCAGAGCTGAATGTCTTCTTTTCCCCATATTCTCCTGATTTTGTTCTCATTTAGTAGGACTGTTTGCTAGAAGGAAGGGAGTTTAATTTCTGGGACAAAGGCTTGTATCTTAATAATCTCCACTTGAAGTGTGAAGTGCAAAATCATGTTATTTCTATCACCGTTCTTGCGTCTGTGGAAATGAAACTAGTTACGTTTTAAGTATTGTTAGCTGCGTCTGGAGTTTGAAACTTTGGAGCATGCGGCCAGTTCAAAAGGCTGTCTTTTAAGGGCTCATATAAATCAAGTGCTCAGTATGTGATATAAGCTGTGGAAGATTCTGTTGTTTTGTTGAATATGGAAAGTGTAGTTTGTTTAACGTTGGGGACAAAAAGAATGGTTATTGGGATTAGAATCCTCCAAATTTATTCTAACAGTCTCAGCTTCTTTGAGTTGCCCACTAAGAGCATTTAAAATGGTTCAGCAGTTTTGCATATAAGATCTCCATTGGATTATGCAAAGTAAATGCATAGGAGCTAAAATGTTGCTCTATATTTGTCATCTATGTAAATATTTTTTTTTATTATCATCATTTGTTTCATTTTCCTTCTCTTTCTTTATATTTAAACATGAAAAAGTCATAATATTCTTAGAATATAGTATTATAATAAAGATAAAAATTCCAATTCATGGTAGTGATCTCCCCTGGCTAGTGCTCTCACAGATACACCAGTGGCCACTAACCACAATGGAACGCATGAACATTTTTTTTTTATACGCAAGAAAGAATTTTATTCATCAAATGAAATAGGCGCAATCCATGCAACCAGGAAGTATACAAAATAAAACACCTAAATTACATTCTATAAAGAAGAAAACGAAAACAGAAAATCATGAGTTGAATATCCATTAAGCACTATAGCCGAAAACCATTTAAGTAAAGAAAGCACAAAGAATTTTCAGATTTCATCCATAGTGTGCTCCTTATTGCTAAAACATCTCTCGTGCATTTCCCACCAAATACACCACGTGACATACAAAAGAACCATCTTCCACACAACAACACTTGAGAAGAACTTTGCAATCCAAGCCAACACGCAAGTAAATCCACTACTTTCATAGGCATCATCCAGGCCATCCCAACTCTACTGAAAACAGCATCCCACAGTGTCTTTGCCACCTCACAGTATAGAAGTAAATGATTCACAAATTCCCCATATTTCTTCCACACGAAACAACACTCCATGACAACAAGACTGCGCTTTCTCAAGTTATCGATCGTCATAATATTTCCAGGTGATGCTGTCCATATGAAAAAAGTGACTTTGGAAGTATATGTGACCTTCAAATACTCTTCCAAGGAAAAGGAGAACAATGCTGAACAGTCAACGCCTTATAAGACCATACCGAAAACTTTTTACTGCCAGTGTGCTTCCATATCATTCTATCCCTCTCATTACCACCAATCCCCAGTGAGTGTAAGAACATGCAATAAAGGTCATCTAAATTTTTAGCCACCCACCCAGCTCCCCCAACATGCTAGTGATTCTCTCAAAAACTGGGAGGAGATCACTCATGGACAGGTGACCTTCATCTCTTTTAAAAAAAAAAAAAAAAAAATCTCTCAAAAACATCTTTGAAGCTAATAATCTCAAAAACCAAAATAGCTTTTTAATTAAGGCTTTTCTGATAAGGTGAAATTACATCCCACTTAAGGCAGAGAGGTACAGACAGTTACAATCTCATGATAGTCTACGAACTTCCAGTCGTAAAAGCGTATATGAAGAAGCTTTATTACTTAAAATTCTGCAATTGTATCCATGACCGTAGGAACTGCAAACAGGGATTTGTCTTTCCTCTATCTGTTATACAAGCATCTAACAGTTCAAAATTTAACCAGATGATCAACGATACCTGTTTGTAATTATCCTCTACAACATAGATCAGGTGGCAAAACTTGGATGTAGACATAATGCAGGCACGGGTACAGAGACCCACGAGGCTGGCATCCATGCAAGAAATATGACCGGTAAAACAATGGATCCCCATTTAGCCTTCTTTTTTTTTTTTTTTTAATCTCTCTTGCCTTCCTTTTTTGGGTGGGGGAAGGAGTATGTATTCCAGGACTAAATATTCACAATTAACTCCAGAAGCAACTATCTCATCAATCAGGTCCTCTCAATATTTCTACCGCGAATCCATCGCGCTGAACCAGTCTTTGCCATGCCAGAATAGTAATCGCCCACATTTGCCACAAATAGTGGATCCCTATCTTCAATTTTGAACTCATTCCTGCTGCTGCTGCTGCTGCTGCTGCCTGTGGCATTTCCCTCTCTCTGCTCCAACTCTTTTGTTAGATCCTCCATTGCCTTCTTTAAACTGGCTTTGCTCATTTGACCTGCCTCCCCAGTTGAGATTCCAACCATTGTAATCTTTGGAAGAAGAGAATTTGGCTGTATGTTTTGTTTTTTGCATTCCTTCAATGAGTCTTCCGTTTGAAATGACTTTTTTGACAACAGATGACTTAACAAATCTCTAAAAGGTAACCTGAAATCAGGTTTGTGCCCTTGATTAGCTTCGATACCATCTTTTAATTTGGGCCCTGAAGTGTCTTGGTGATGAGAATGTTTACTATCATTTCCCATTTGAGAGTTGGCAAGACAGCTACTGGACTCAGATGCTCTCAGAACAGAAGCTGCACTCCTGCAACATAACGATGATAATGTTGTTAAGGAAGGGACTCGTGATGCAGAACCCAAACTTCCTACTCAAATTAGTAGGTAAAATGGATCAACCAACTTCAGAAAGCAGCTTTGAAAAACAAAGAGCCTGGTTTAATAAGTTAACTGTTAGTTAATTCAGAATATTGAAATGGTGCTAAAATGGGTTCTTTTCTTTTTAAAAACATCTAAATTGAATGATAAACTCATTGAGTCATGCAAAAGTATACCCTGAGGTTACCATATTTATGCTCAAAACACGATAATTAAGCAACTATACTGCATTTACAGTGTGATTCTACAAACTTTGAGCAATTGTTGAAGGGGAAAGTCCAATGCTCTGTTGGTTACTAGAAACCAAATGTCTGTAAATCCAAAAATCACGATAACATGTGATAAAAATAGTTCGGCCACAAGGCCTATATCCATGGCCAAAATGCAAGCAAGTACATAATTTTTCCTGGATATTGCAAGAACATGAGTTGGCAGATCAACACTTGAACCTGTCGTGTGTTGGACACAACGAAAGAAAACCTTGACAAATGGGGGGAAATTCATCCAGCGGATCAAATTTTTTTTTGGATCGGTAAAAATAATGGAATAATTTAAAAGTCCGACCTGGCGGATCATAGAGGGGAATTAATTTCATTTCTTCCACTTTCAATCATTGATGCACTCATGTTGTTAAGACCTAGATAGGCATATTTCTATCATGTACTAAACGAGGAAGTTCAAAACAAAAAAAGATAAATCTGAGAGTTTGTGAAGGGGATAAAGGTTGTGATGGTGGTGCCACAAGATGGAAATTTATTTTATGGAGAATAGATTTGCTGCCCATTCCTTATATACTTAAGCTGGTTACTCATAAAAATACAAAAAACTCCAAACTTTCATCTTGCCGTTGTGCAATTTTTTTATTTTCAGAA
The DNA here is from genome assembly GCA_961763995.1 of Juglans cinerea. Lineage (NCBI taxonomy): Eukaryota > Viridiplantae > Streptophyta > Magnoliopsida > Fagales > Juglandaceae > Juglans > Juglans cinerea. Next base: position 645,462 of record CAUIVZ010000011.1, on the reverse strand, counting down.
AATTCTAGTACTACATGGAATAAAAAACCGCTGTAAAATTTACTGTGTTGGAAGAATAGATCTGCAGCCCATCCCTGCATATTTTATATTTAAGCTAGCTACCAATAAAGATACAAAAAATCGCAAATTTTCCTCATGCTGTTATGCAATTTTTGACTTTGAGACATTCTATTAATGCATGGAATTAAAACTCAAGCTTTTGAAGTTGTGAAGTAAAAATGGAGGTCAGCTGATGAGATGGCTAAACAAGAAAGTCCCCGAAAGTGGGGCACCAATGCCAGAAGCTACATCATTTTCTTGATCACATCAAAGGACATAATGAATCAAATGCCCTAGATTATTTAATCAGCTGACAATTAACATTTTCAAATTATTGCCAGGATAGATCAAGTGGCTAATTTGCATGCTCTTCCTAAGATCTCCGTAATTGAAACTATGGTCTTGAAGGAGTAAAGGCATACAGTTATGTCACAGTAAAAAAAAAATATAGCATATCACAATCTCATCCCATTATGATGAGGTGGCATGGCCTATCAACCTTTGATTTTAAAAATAAAAAAATAAAGGAGGATCCAATGGTGAAAAAGTGCCACATTTTACATAGTGGGGTGAAAGTGGAATATGACTGTGGTATGTAGCATTACTCCAGTAAAAATCTAAATCTTAACCCATTGATGATAAGTTTTTTTTTTTCTGATTAAAAAACTTATCATCGATGGGTGAAGATTTTTGATAGGTTTGGAAGTTAGCAACTCGATGGGTGAATATAAAGAATGGGAATAGAGATACCTTTTCTCAAATGAGTCAACCATATATGGAAAGTTTGGTTGTATGCCAGTGGCTTTCCGCAACCACCTGTTACTGAGGATCACTTTGTCAACTGCATAAAGGAGCTGCATTTCAGCAGCTTTTGAAATAACACTTAAAGGTATTCCAGGATTACCCATCTCATCCAGCACTTCTTGAACCTGTTAATATGTTTTATTTTTGGCAAGATGAGATTTTACTTGGACAACATCAAGATACACAGGAAGTAGACTTCAAATACACCTATTAAGGGGATGTTTGGAAACAATTTCCATCTCATCCCATCTCATTTCCTTCCCAAACATCATTCAAACACAAACGCTTTCAAATTAATCATTACAACCTTTGCAAACAATCATTACAACTTTCTCAAATTTTCAAACAAAAAACAATTCAATTTTTTCAAATCCCAAAACAAAAATAATATTCTAACAATATTTCATCTTTATAATATTTTTTATTCAACTTTTTCTCTCTCCTTTCCCAAAACCCAATAAATATTTAATTCAAACTATCTCACTACTATTCACAAACCATCTTACTACTATTCACAAAATTTCATCTCATCTCATCTCATTCCCTAAGCATTCCCTAAGAGAGGGAAAAGAGCTTGGGAAACTCCTGAATACTAAAGTTGGGAATACAAAGGTGGCTGGCATCCAATGGAAGTATAGTAGAATTGCGGCTGATTCATTGTTCAACACTTTTTTTTTCTCTCTCTCCTTTTATATCTTTATTCATTCAGATGTTTAGTTCCTCTTCATGAGTAGGGGCGGGTCACTTCTGGAAAGCATGTCACAAGCATTCAAAACCCAAATACAAACTTGTATACAACACTGAATGATGTTAAATACTGTGATGACTGCAAATACTCCTGTGCCAGAAAGTTCCTGAACCAAAGGAGTAATAGAATGAACCCAGAATTTCTGGATCCAACCTTCCAATATGATATCACTACAGAGTTTTGATGTCTGATGCTACTACAAATTGTTTGATGAGTACAACTAGTTCAAATTTAAAATCAGGCCAATGGATTTCATACCTCGGGAGGCTCCCATAAGCTATCACCAATCTCTTCAATTACTTCTGCCCCTGTGTTGTCATCAATAACATCTCGTCGGCGTTGCATATGCCGAATTTGAATTAAAGAATGGAAGTGTTGATCAACAGATTCTTCAAGAATATTATCAAGGATGTTTTTATCGAAGAAGTACGGAGTATACCTGATGGAATAAACAGTAACAATATGAGCAGAGATTGAAAAAACAGCTTTGTAGGAATAGAATGTTCCATAATTTGGATATATCTATAACTTATTGAAATAACATTCCACAACAGCAAAGCCAACCTTCGGCAGGAAAGATAATATCTCAAAGTTCTCTCTACATAACTTAAAGACTGATAAGGGCTCGAAGACAACAAATTGAGCAAAACAGTCAGCATTACCATTCCCAAGAAGAGAAGGCAAAGATACTTAAATAATAGCGAAAAAGGCCTAAAATTGGATTAAAAATAAAGATCCAAATCCATCACAATACTAGGCCCTTTTGCCAATTTCTATGTAATGAAGTTAACTCATTAAAACTAACTTTTCACTAAACCAAATGAACACGAAATGTTTAAATTTTTTGCATACTAAATTCCTAAACTATCAATGAGCACATCTGTGGCAGAACTTACCACTTAATCCCATCTATCGAAGCTATTGCAATATCCAGGTTATGAGCACTAAAAACTGGAACACCATCAACCTTTTTGCTTCCTCCATTCTGTGGGATTGTCTTCAGAAGCTTATTAGCAGCCTTGACCTGCAGGGATATTTTAAGTATACAAAGAAACGCTAACTTCCACTATATAACAGAAACGATTCATATCATACCTGTTTCTCATTTGGAACAAACTGGAACAAATGGGGTTTTTCCTGCATAGCACATAGTGACCAATTCAAAAGCTAATAAAGAACACCACAAAATGAATTTCAAGACAAGGAGATCAATAAAAGGAAATTAAGTAGATACTTAAGGTTCGTTACTTGCCACATGCTAGGTATAACTCATTTGCATGCATTCTATATATTATTTCACCAAACAAAAAAACACACATAAAAGCGAAAGAATACATTTGAAACATCCCTTTCTAGGTCTAGCTATTGGAGTTGGCAAGATAAGTCTTCCACAATTCTGATAAATTTAAGGGCATGTTTTCTGTCAAAAGCACAGCATGTCTTTTAAACCACCTCAACCATGATCTCTTTCTAGCCCTCTACCCATCTCCACCACTTCTCACGCTAAAAGAATACAAACAACTAAAGAATGAAAAGATCCTCAAGTAACATTAGATTGGGGTTTATTATCATAGATATTTAAAAGTTATGCTAACTAACCTCTTTACAGCAGGAAATGCTAAACAATGCTGGGAAGCTGTCTTCAATGGTTGGTCCCAGCACAAATCATGCCATATCCCGATCTTAAACCCGCCCCACCTCAAATCTAACAAGACGTGAGAAATCCCCCCGTCTCTCGTAACAATTTTCCACAACCCCACCCTGAAAGATCCCACCTGAATAAATCAGAGAGCAAATCCTAGCCCACTTAACAAGATGATACTTGACTTTATCACCAACTCCATCCCACGAGGAATCCCGTTGAAGTTTCTCAAATGAAGGGCTACACGGATAGGAATGGGGAACAGAGACAAGTAGTAAGTGGGCAAACTGGAGAGAGTAACTCTATCAGACTGATCTGCCCGCCCGTGGATAAATACAACCACTTCCACCCAGCTATTTTAGAAAGTTAAGATCAAGTAAAACCTCACAAGCTATTCAGTAGCTGAAGAATCCCCACATGTGGGACATCAAAAGTCGTCCTAATTACTACCCAATCAGCAGTTTTAGACAGGCATCACGGAGCTCATTAGTGCAAGCGAAAAAACAACCTGAATATGTACGTTAATATCAATATACACAAGAAAACCGAACACACATCTGCTGCTAATTGAATAGATATTCGTTTGACAATTGGGAATAAACGTCAGATAAGCATAGCTGTTTCACTCGGAGCAAGTGGGTAGTACCTTGAAATGCTCGTATGCTAAATCAAGACGACAGGCACCCACCACGCCACTTGGGATATTCAGCCTCTTAACATATGCCACTACAACAGAGAATGGGCATCAATCAGTATTAAAGGAGAGATGGTTTTCTTCGGACTAGAAATGGTAAATATTTTAGAGCAACTATTAAAACGCACCTGCATCACCTAAATCCATAAAAAAACGAAATACAGGTCCATTTCGTTCGCTCTTAGTAATTGTTGCAAAAATCTTTTTGAGCCAATCGGGTGTTCTATAAAAAAAAAAATAGAATCAATCAGCTCGAGTTATCATCTTTAAAAACTTTTTGGTCAACTAAACAAGTCTCCAAGGAAAGGAAATTTAGGCGTATCGCAGAAATGGATTTTTGACACGGTAGAGATTATAGAAAGGAGGGCTGTACCTTTTGGAGAGGAAGGGAATGTCGAAGTGGGTGGAGACGGCCATGAGACCGGTCCCGGAAAGGTCGCACATACTGAAGACCTGGCCCACGAAGGCGGGACCACCGCCCCCGCCATTGGAGTTGAGGCCGGAAATCCTGACGGTAGAAGGGAACGCGGAAGAGGAGGTGGAATCGTAGGAGGATGGGACGCCGCCCTTGACTGCGGAGTCGGGGAGAGACGAGTTGGAGGGGAGGAGGAGTGGGAGGCAGATTTTAGGTGGTGAGGTATGAGAGGGTGAAAGCGAGGTGGTTTGGTGGGAGGTGAGGAGGGAGAGTAGATTGGAAGTGGCGGATTGGAGGAGGTGGGAGAGAGGCTCGGTTGGGAACGCCATGGCTAGTGTTCGTCTATGCAAGGACTAGATTGATATGTCTGAGGGATGCGTCACGATTCACGACTCACTCCCTCACCTTTATGCAGACTTCATAGAAGTTAGAATATCGGAAATTGTCGTATTTATAAAATGGCACGTAGCATTATAAGAGTATCTTCGTTAGCTTGGCGAAATGTTATTTTAAAATTCAGTGGATATCACATTTTTTTTATATTTATATATTTTATTTAAATTTAATTTTCATATTAAATTAATTATTTACTCTCTATATAATAATAAAATATTATTAAATTAATAACTTTTTTATTTAATTTATTTATATTATATTTTATAATTATACCAATTTAATATTAACAATAATTATATTATAATTAAATTAATATTAAAAAAATCATATTTTCAAAAGTCATTTATCGCTAATAATAAAAAATATTTGATTAAAATCATCTAAAATTCTATCTAAATTTCTTAATTACAAACCAAATACTATTTTTACTTAGAGTGAGAAACTAATATTTTAATGTTTGCTTAGAGTGATAAATTAGCATTTTAATGTTTGGTGAATCAATTGTGGTTCTCTATCTTTGGCCAACCACTGTAACAGAAGTCCATCTTATTTTAGATTTAGTCAATCTAATGTAGAGTGTTTTTTACATTAATTATGTAAATTTTAGATAACTTTCTCATTTGGCCAAGCCAATGTGGATGCTCTAAAGAGGAACAGATGAATTATCGAAGTTACTTAACACTCACCTCCCAACATGAGACGATCTAGGGCACTTCTAATAGATTTTTCATCTTATCTTTTAAAATACATCATTAAAATTCACTTTTTCTATTTTACATATTAATTTTTACAATATACTATACATCAGTTTATCTATTTTTTCTTTATATCATTTAAATACTATACTTTTTAATATTTTTTTATTTATTTCAATTTTCTCTATCAATGATATCTTCAAATATTTCGATATTTGCAATATCTCTCCATATGCAATGTCATATAATTATATTCTATTTTAAATTAATCCAAATTTATAAACTAAACCAAAATATAAATTAATTCAAAAAATAAAAAGAAAGAGATTATATAATAAAAAGAAGAGATTAGTTCAGTTTAAGATTTTGTCTTTGGCACCCAGCTAAAAAGAAAGTGTGGGAATGAGAGAGGTGACCTGAAATGAAAATAGATGACTTTTGAAGAAATAGAGAAAATCAAATAGTAGGAGAGAGAAGCTAATTTAAAATGCTTATGATGATGAATAGTTCCCTCCACATCAAGCATGCTACCATAACAAAATGTAAAATGAAGGAAGGAATACAAGATCCATTGAAAGGCACTATTAAGAGAATTTCTTTATATTTTAAAGAAAAATATATTATAGAGCATCCATTGAAAGTACTCTTAAAATCGGCATAAAGCATAAGAACTCTATTTGTTTTATTCTTATTTTACGTAAATATATATATATATATATATATATATATATATATATATATATAGGAGACAGTCGAAAGTGATTTTTCTATTTGAATGTGACCTTAGTAGTATCATATTTGCTAAGAACCGAATAGGAAAAATCTAAAGCTGCACATACTCTCTCAAATTGAGTTTAATCCATAGATTAGATTTCAATTCCACCTTACATCAAAATAAGATTCAATTCGATACTATTATTACTATATATTAATTTATAAATATAATTTTTCATTATAATATTATCCATGATATGATGATACCAGATGTCAAGACTCAATTGGATGATATGGCCGTCTAACACCACCGAAATCATAACACATTAATTATTTTAGATCTACCAAAACTATAGAGAAAGCTTGTTTGGTACAGTGACGTCTTCTTTTCTTTCTTTTTTTTCTTTTTTAATAATTTTGGCCTCTATTTTCTAATTGATGTGTTTTGAAAGCTGAAATATTTACAACCAATACGTTTTAAAAAATAATGTTATTCTCCTATGCATTTCAGACTACCTCACTTTATCTAAACAACTCCTCCTAGAAAGGGTTCATCTAAAGAGACAACACTTTCACAAATTCACAATGCTATTGGCTTCATGAATGCAAACACACCCAGGAAAGCCAGGCAGCATATATTCAATGTACGCCAGCACTTTTTTCTTTTTTCTTTTTCAATGTATGCCAACACTCTATATCTTGGTTTACTTACACCTTTCAGAGATACAACTATCAATTTAGCAAATAAGAAATCCCTATCAACTTTGCAAATAAGAAAAATCCCTATCAACTTGTGAGAAACGAGCATATAAATAATAATGCAACACTACGAAAAATCCCTATCAACTTGTGAGAAACGAGCATATAAATAATAATGCAACACTAACTCCGACTGTCAAGAAGAAACATCAGCTTCAATTTTCAACTCATCAGAACTTGTTTCAGCTTCCTCGTAAAATTCGTTTGAACTCCAGTCAGTTTCCTCATTCTTAAGTACATCTTCGCCACAATCATTAGCTTCGATGTCAAGTTCATCTGAACTTGTTTCAGCTTCCTCGTGCATAACATTCAAAGTCTGGTCAGTTTTCTCACGCCTGCTTGCATCTTCATTAGAAACATGAAATTCGTCTAAATGCTTTGCCTTTATTTTGATGCGCTTTCCTTTGATGTACCGATATTCCCATTTCGGAGGTGGATATTTCTTCTTCAATTTGTTGTATTTGTCCATCATACCCAGCTCTTTGAAGACATTTCCAACCATTGAAACAATTGAAACATTTGGTCGGACACTAAGCTCTTCCATGTCAGCAAATATCTATGAGAGAATATATACATGTTAAAATTTTCCTGAATTTAGAGCATCCAATATATAAGCTACTAGATAGGAAAGAACTAGCTTTCTGAATCAGACAATCAAAAGATACCGCACCAGTTCTGATAGATACAGTGAAGATCCATATCTAAGATCAGAGCATCAATTGACTAATGCGTTAGGAAGAAGCTATTTCATGTCTTACTTTGCATGGGTGTTGCCAAAGAATCTACATCTAAAAAAGATTGAGGTGTGGACTCTTTTTTTTTTTTTTATTGGAACCGGGTGTCCGAGAACAAAGTCCCGACTAATCCCTAGGTGCACAGGCCCCTCGGCAAGAAGTTTCCCACACCTCAGGCAATTCAAGGGGAAGTTCCCCCAATCTGATGGCCCAAAGAAATTGTTTGCACCCAAGAGGATTCGAACCTTAAACCTGGAAGGAGCATACCACCAAGGCTAAGGCCTTTACCATTTGAGCCAACCCCGGGTTGATGAGGTGTGGATTCTAAATTACAACATCTATAGGATTTCTGCTCTGTGATCAGTGGCAGCAGCTTAACTCCAATAAGATGTCCACATACAATGATGTCTTACTTGGTCTGACAGAGGGGGTGAGTTAAATGTAAATGAGAAGTCAGATTTGGCATAATTTGGAAGATAGATATTATGGGATTGAATCTGATTGTGATACAATCAGCTGGTGATGAATTCATTTCTCACAATGAAATCATCTTCTAAGGCTTTGTACATCAACTGAACAAGTCATTAACTTCAAGATTAGGAAGCATAGGATGGCATAGTAGTACCTCAAACATCTTCTCATGCATGGCCCTTTTATAATAAATAGAAATCATCTTATCAAAGAAAATACGAGGTGTGCTTTCCAAATTCTCCTTAAATAGTTTTGTCCAAAGCTCCTCAGCTTCATCAAGTCTTCCATCCTCTGCTAAGGCATTTAGTAATGTGAAATAGCTCCCCATTGTTCTTCCTTGACCTTTACTTAACATCCACTTTGTCACCTACAGTCCACACTTTGCTTGCTTGATTTGGTATTTGAAAACCACCAAAGAAGAGAAGTAAGAAAAAAGTTCACCAAACTAAAGGCACCTGAATTATTCTCTTCCATTCTCCTTGATTTTCAAGAGTCTTCAATGCCTTCTTCACGGTAATTAAAGGGAACTCTAATTCCCAGGCAATGAATGAATCAAGAGCTCCATAAACTTCCTCTTTGACATTTGACAATTTCATAATCTACAAAAAAATCCCCAAAATGATTATCTCAAGAGGCTAAAATCCAATAAAGAAATTTTGACCATGAAACGTCCTTAAAATGTTCTTCTATTACTGTAGATTGTTCAAAAACTCCATGTCAAATTGGCAATCTTGTATTTCGAAAAGTTGGAACATACTCGTATTAGCTGTGAGAATCAATTAAAAGGAAACAAAACCCGGGGAGATAAAAGTCAAGCTTACACAATCAATGAGCTTTGATGACTTGGAAATGGTTCCAATTCTCTTTCTTGTTTTCCACACTCGAGGATATCTTGGTCTTGGGCCTTTTGAAGCACATACCTGAATTTTTTTAACATTTTTTTGGAGAGAAAAAAGATTAGATGAGTAAGCTTCAGTTTGATTGCCAATAAATAACTATGAAAGGGAAGAAAGATTTATTCTCCCTTTATTCTTCATGAAACATACACGTATAAAACATAAATACAGGTAGCAACCCCCCCCCCCCCCCCCCCCCAATCATCAAATTTCCAGTTCCCATGTTGCTATCTCATCTTAGCAACCAAATGGAACCAGTCAATTTCCATTACTATCAGCAAAAGATTGAAATATTAAGAAACATGAGATGCATACCACGACCCTGCTCGTACTCTTGAGAATTTTAATTGATTCCAATCTTTTAATAACGATTGGCAGAGAATACGTCAATGTAAGCATCCTGTGAAAGCACAAAAGAACAAACTCAATAGGTCTTAAATATACGAAGCTTCTAAAAAATGGGTGAGAGAAATCGGCCCCGTTTTTCATCAATAACCATTAACATCCAATGTATTTCTTGTTTTTGAAAAGCAAGAAATGTATTTCAAAGTGCTATCCAGACAATGGAAATAAGGTTAGATTCATAAGCAACACCAGAAAAATTTTCAAATCCGAGTTCAGAATAGTCCATGAGAACCAGAAAACCACATAATGGTTTGAAGTAATAAATCTCCTTTGGCTAACATAAATCTATAGACGCCAAATTTGATCTCTTTATATATCGAAATTTCAACCCAACCAACCGGAGTGGTTGAAACGTTTCAAGTCTAGGGGTGAGCACCAACACAATCGGAGTCGGTGATTCCCAAATACCCAATTGATTAATTAAGTATGTGTAATCGGATACGGAGTCGGATTTTGGAGATTACATCACGCTATTGAACATTGAACATTGAACATTGAACATTTCGGGATTACAGCACCCTTGTATCACCAAAATACAGACCGCAATAAAAATCACCATAAGATTATGACAAAAATACCTACCGTAGACTTGTGGAGACGCCGGGGACGCCTGGAGGAGAAGGAACTGACGGCGAGGGGCAGTTCTAGGAGCTGCGAACGCGTAGAGGGACGGCCGCGCGGCGTGAGAAGAGAGAGAGAGAGAGAGAAGCGACGGGTCTGAGAGTGAGTCAGGTCGCGGGGGGTGTTCCTCCAAGAACCGACGGCGAGTGGCAGTGGAGGGACAGCCGCACGGCGGGAGAAGAGAGAGAGAGAGAGGCGACGGGCTCTAAGTGAACTGTGAGGCTGAGAGTGAGCAGAGTGTGAGGTCCCCCGGGGATGGGAGCACATACAGACCCTAAACGGCGCCGTTTTCTTCATTAGAAACGACGCCGATTAGACCCTGAACCCTGTTTTGGGCTAGGCTGACGCGGGTTTCTAAACCCCATTTTTTCTCTAAAGTTTAAGAGTAATTCTATATATCAACCTATACTCTCTATACACTATGTATTCAATTTTTTTTTTAACTCAATACACTAAGTGTATTGAGTGTGTGATAAATAGGCTAATGCAAATATTTTTCCAAAGTTTAAACCCTGTTTTAGATTTTTTTTTCCCGGACCCTAAACCAAATCGTACTTTTTTAAACTCTAGATTTAATTTTAGTTTTTATTTATTTTTTATAGTAAAAAAGCACATCCACTTTTATTAAGATAAAAAAAAAATCTACACAACCTCCACACACCACATTTTTTTAAATTTTTATTATTTTCAAATATTTAATATATGAATAATGAATAGAAAAAATTAAATTTAAAAAGAATAAACTCAAAAAAAAATTTAAATTTTTTTTTAAAAATATAGTATGTGGATGTTGGGAGATTGTGTAGTATTACTCTTAAGGTAAATATAAATCAGACAATACCATCGTTCTATTACATTTTGGGGCAGACCCATATAGCAAGTTTAAACAAATCCAACCAATGAAGACTTTTGGATATTCTAAAGAAACAGTTTTCAATTATTAAGAGTGTCTTTTTATTTTTTCAAGAGTAACTTTATGGTCATTAAGTACGATGGGTTATGTGCCAATATATAGATAATGCATTGTAATATATTTTCAAGAGAGTAATAAAAGTTTAGATAAATTTATCCCTTCAAATTGGTATCAAAGTGCCAAGTTATGATAGTTTCAAACTTTTCAAGAAATGACCTCCAACTGTATCTAACAACAAATTTCAAGGCTTTCAAAAGATAATTATGGGACGTGGTCTATCCAAATGAGAGTCCTGTTTGGGTTTCAAGATTTGCACGAGATTGTTACCGATGGATTTATGGAGCTCACAGAGGAGCAAGAAGCTGCATACACGGTAGATGAGAAGCGGACTCTTAAAAAGTAAAGAAAGAATGATAAAAAGGAATTGTTCACTCTATAAAGGGTTGGATGAGGCTATATTCAAAAAAGTTACTGAAGCAATGACTAAGTAAAAAAGCATGGAAGATTCTTGCTTCCATTTTTAAAGGAGATGAACGGGTGAGACGAATTTGCCTACAAACATTACGAAGCGAGTTTGAGGCACTTCACATGAAGGAAGACAAAATGGTGATCGATTATTTTTCACCAAGAACATTCAATGCTACAATTGCAACAAATTTGGACACTTTGCCTCGCATTGTTGGCACAAAGACAATGAACAAAGAGAGCACCTTGAAGAGCAATAGTGGACGAGTACCTTAAAGAGCAATAATGCTAGCCCCAAGGAGAGCATTTGTCAAACACACATATCGTGTAGACTCCCCATTTCATGTGGACCACCCCATCCCATGACTCGACCTTCCTGCCTGGTTTGCTCGTCCTGCTAGGTTACGGCTGGGTAACCCGCCCGCCGTCATAATTTATATGTTAAAAAAAAACATCTACATAAACTTGTAAACCCTAATCTCTCTCTCTCTCTCCTCTCACTTTCCTCGCCCACCTCTCTTCTCTTAATCTCATTCCTCTCACGCCGGTGCCCCGTTCATATTCTTCTCCTCCTCCTTTTATTCTTTTTTTTTCTCCTCTTCTCAATTCTCTTCTTATTCAGAATCTCCACACCCACACCCACACCCACACCCAGGCCATGGTCGTGGGTCATAGGTCGTCCCTGCATAGGTCTCCGCGCAGATCCACGATGAGACCGTGATTCTCTATATACTTGTTTCTCTTAATGTGTTTTTTTGTTGGACCTAAACACTATTTTTTTGGACTAGTGTATTTAGTGTTTGATCTATTGATTCGAGGGTTGAAAATATGTTTGATTTTTGTTTGGCAAATTCCGAAAGGCCTACAAGTGACGCCGGATATAATAGTGATTATTCTGCAAGCTAGTTTCAACAGATAATTCGTAGGGAAGGAAGACAAGAGAATCACCCAAAATACAGAGAAAACGACTCTTATGTTCAATTCAAAATTGTCAAAATCCAAGAATATCCAAATCAACTCACAAGCCGGGCTGTAATAGCTTAAAATTGACCATATCAGAATTTTACTAAAAATAGCAAAATCTCAATAATCACACCAAAAATAAATACATAATAAAATGATTAATCTGCTAAAAATTTGGCCCAAATCAGGTTTAGAATCACTTCCTAAATGATAAATGAAACATTACCATAAAAGGTAAAAAAAAATCTAAAAATAAGGATTCAAAGGAAAAAACAATGGAATTTGGCCTTGAAAATTATGCACACCAAGCATAGCTTGGTGATCACGACGTGCGCGCCAAAAAGAGCTTTTTGAATTGGGGTCATATGTGCAATTTTGATACCTGTAACTAAAGTTATGGCCAAAATACCGAAATGTGCATGCCCAAAACTGCCTCAATCAAGGAAAGATCATGGTTTCCTGCCAACTTTATGCTAATCTGCCACTTCAACCCAACAACTAGGGCTGAGCACCGAGCTCTTCGGAGTCGGAGGGCCCAACCTCCGACTCCAACTCCGAGATGTACAGAATTCGCTCCGCCTTTTTTAGACTTTTTTTTTTGTCTTTTTTAACTTCATATTTGATCCACTTTTTTTTTTTTTTAAAAAATTATGGGATTTCAAATTTCAATTTTCTCAAAATTACAATCTAAACTTATTAAACTTTTGATTATAACAAAAAATACAATTAAATAAAATAAGTAACATACTAACGTGCATTCAAAAATTAAAAATAAAAAAAAAGTCCTATTTTTATATGTACTTCCATCATCCATGATTCCATATCCACATCCAACTAATTACTACAATAAACAAAGGCACCATATACGAAATGAAGATTAAAAAAAAAGGCACTGTATAGTTACTATAGTATACTATTATAATTATTATGAATCTATTTTTAATTATATATATATATATATATTATATATATGAATATTCATAAAAAATATATGATATATATATTATTATATGAATATGAAAAAAAAACACCGTATACGAAATGAAGATTCAAAAAATAGTATTACTATTTTATATATAATACAGTATTACTATAATATACTATTAGTCTATTACTATATCTTATAGTATAATTACTATTACTATAGTATCATACTATTAGTATGTTAGTGATTTAATATTATATATATATATATTAAATCTTTAATCTCTTATACTTGATATATATATATATTAATATATATATATATATAAATATTAGTAATACACTAATGGTATTAGTATATTAGTATTAGTATTAGTTATACTAATAGTTACATTAGTATTAGTTATTATTAATACTATATATATATTATACTAATAGTGATATTAATACTATATATAGTTATAGTGATTAGTATAACTACATTAGTATTAGTTATAGTGATTTAGCATAACTATATTAGTATAAGTTATAGTGATTTAGTATAACTATTTTAGTATAAGTTATAGTGATTTAGTATAACTATATAATATATTAGTATAAGTTATAGTGATTTAGTATATGTATAATACTATAAGTTATACCTATAGTCTATATTAATATTAGTATTAGTTATAGTGATTAGCATAACTATATATTAGTATTTGCTATAGTGATTTTAATTTAGTATAACTATATAATACTATTAGTATAAATCACTATACTAACTATATCACTGATAGTATTAGTATACTAATACTAGTATATCACTATAGTTAATAGTATCATATAGTAATATAGTATTAGTAATTAATACTATAGTGATTTATATAGTAATTTATATATAGACTTAAAGTGGATTACTAATAGTATTAGTATTAGACCATAAATCTAATTAATATACTAATGTATATTAGTATTACTAATATATTTATCAAAATGAATATGTTGAGAATTTATTAAGTAAAAAAATATAATTAATACAAGATATTGTTATATAAAATTTATATGAATAATACTTTAGTTATTATAGATTAGTATTATATGTTATTATAAATTTATAGATTAGTGTTTATCCATTAGTATTACATGTTGATGTTATTATGCATCTTAGTGTTTGTAGTATATTATATATATATATTAGTATTACATGTTATTATGCATCTTAGTGTTTATAGTATATTATATATACATTAGTATATATATGTTACAACTTACAATAGTTTAGTATATTTACATATAGTCATATACTAAATTATTATTATTTATTAGTCAATTTAGTCTATATATTATAGTATAAATAGATTATTTAACTAGTATATTATTGAGTTTAACTAACTATATAAGATATAATTGTATAAAATTTAAATGATTAATATATAAAAAAACACATCTTTTTATAAAATATGTATAAAATTGGAGACGGAGTCGGAGGGTTAAGTCAGAGGCGGAGTGTCGGAGGCGGATCGGAGTGGAGCCGGAGTCAATGACTTCGGCTCCGATTTTCAATAGGGAAAAAACTCCAACCCTGACTTTGACTTGTCAGAGTAGAGCCGAAATGGAGTCAGATTGTCGGATTTTTGCTCAGCCCTACCAACAACGGACCATATGCAGGTCGGCGTCGAGAAGCAGATGCGCGGGCGAGCAGTGCACTTTAATACATGCTATACTATCATTAAACTAAAAAATAAAAATATAATGTAGACATAAAACATTACTGTCATACAGCGACGTGCTCTTTTATTAATAGAATAGATAACTCTTTGGACGGGGGCATCTTTTACCCACTCACGTTTATCGCCGTTTTCGACTTGAGAAATAATATTTGTAATTGTAAGTGTGCAAGTGCAGTATAGTTATTTTTAAAAAAATAAATAAATATGAGATCTACATAAAAATAAATTAATTTTTTAATAGTAGATCCCATTCTTTTTTAAAATAACTGTACGGCACTTACGCATTCTATAATTATATATAACATTACTCTATATATACTTCGTGCTTTCATCAGAAGGCACGCATGCTGATGGGCAGATGGGTACAAAATTTCGTTCCGGTTTTAAATATTGTATATAAGCTTAACATGAGTATCTCGCTTTCAATCGTTTTTAGCTATGACAGGGTCGACTGCCTTCTTTGTTCATTATTACTGTTGTTTCTGTAACATTTCGATTCAACGTTGAGAGTATGAAAATAATCCAAACAGAGTGGGTAGATTATAATAAGTTTCAAATTCATGAGTACTTGCTAGATGAAACTGCAACTTGCAAAGAAGCTTCAAATTGAGTAGTCTTTTTGTATTATATATGTCGCAGATCATTTGGCATTGAAGATCAACTCAGAGAATCCAAGGGCATTGAATTAATTAGATCGTTTATTGTTCATTTTTTCACTACTACCAAGAACAAACATCTTTCCATGCAAAGTTCAAAGATTGAAATTTTTGTTTTCTAGTTTCATAAATTGGATTTGGTGGAGTTTCTTCTGGGGATAAGCGTACGTAGAATAATATTGTAAACGGGGAATTAACGCCCAGGCCAGATATAGCTACCCCAGTTACTTTTGTTCATTTATATGCATGGCAAGAACTATCTGCCAGGGGTTTACAGCAATGAAGTCGTGTGGAAGACGCATTCCCCTTCATCGGTCTTTTTTTTTTGGAATTTTTACCTTTAGTAGGTGTCGGGAGGTCCATTGAAAGTTTCATAGGTTTGTTGCCTACTCAATCAATCAAAGTTTACTTATTTGTTTTATCATTTAAATGTGGGTATTCTTTCTTGATATTCCATCTGTGAACTTCAAGTTATAGGAGTTGCTTCTCCCTTTAGAATCAGCAGACAGCAGGTGTTCGGAAGCTGGGACTTGGGATTTCGGTCCAAAGAACTCGGTACCAACCTTCAAATTTCCTTTAGGAACTTCATATAAAAATTAGGATGAGTTTATTCTTAAATTGTGAGACTTCTTAACATGCTGTTGGTATTTCCGATAGCATCATCATGGGTAAGTCGCAGAAACTATAAGTTAGCCTGACTCTGATAACGTATAAAAACATTAATTTTTTCCCGTAAAATGCCTAATAAGAGAAGTGAGATAACCTTTATAAAGACCATTTGTTGCCGTCTCAACCATTGTCTCTGTCCAAAACGTTAAAACCCGTTGTCTGTATCTTAATGCCTGCTTCTCTTTAAAGCCAAACCTGTTCGACTCATGCTTCATGAGATTATTAGTTTGTTGTTACATTTATTTTCTTTCATTTCATCAATCCGAAGAATAGTCTTTCAACATTAACACAATGAAAGAGTACGACGAGCATTGTTGCAAGACTGAGTTTTGGGTATTTTTAAGCATAAGTTTGTTCCTCGTTTCGTTTGCTGGTATTACATCTGGTCTCGCTCTAGGACTCTTGTCCTTCAGCCATGTCGATCTTGAGATCCTCATTAAGGCTGGTCAGCCCCAAGACCGGAAGAATGCAGGTTGGCATTTTTATTTCTCTAAATTTGTTGAACTTCCTCCTAATTATACTATAAATTATGTATTTTTCCCTAATTTCTTTTCCTCATTGATCATGATTTGCAGCAAAGATACTACCCATTGTTAAGAATGAGCATTTACTTTTGTGTACCCTACTCGTGGGAAAATCACTGGCGATGGAGGTATGTCACGTTTGACATCAAGAACACAAATTTAAAGTTTGAGTTTAAATTTAAATTGGTCATGATGATCGAACATTTGTTTTATTTATAAAACAGGCACTGCCCATTTTCCTGGATTCAATATTCCCGTCTTGGGCTGCCATTCTTATCTCAGTTACTCTCGTACTTGCTTGTTCAGAGGTAAAATCTCTATTCTCTGTTGCACCACTCCACACATCATTGTTGAAACTCAAGGACACATGGGCAGTTTTATTTATTTATTTATTTTCTCTAGATCATCCCTCAAGCTGTCTGTTCCCGGTATGGACTAAGTCTCGGCGCAAAACTATCTACCTTTGTCCGGCTGCTTCTGTTGGTCTTCTTTCCCATATCATATCCAATCAGTAAGGTATTTTTCATTGAAAAAGCATTACACACAAATTAGCTTCGGTTTCTTTTGCCTCGACCTTATATTTCTGCGTGCTTCAGTACTCTTCTCTTGATTAGTATGTACTGATCTTCTATTGATTTGCTATAATATACCGCCCAATGACGAGTAGGATTTGATCTCAAACGCACTGACAAGAATTGTGAAGTATCATCATCATTCACCATTAGTTCTGGATCAGGACTAAAGGACATTTAGAGCAATGGATTTCGCATATGAACTTAAAAAATTGCTCACCCATTTCTAAGTATTCTAGTAAACAGAAGGCACCTTATCCATGGCCCAATGAGGCCAACTCTCCATCCCCTTAATTCTTCAGTCACAATGGTTTCTCTTTATCTGTCATGCATCATGCATGCTTTTTCGAATAGAAGAAGGCTAAAGACATAGATGTGTCCCAGGAAAATTTATCAAAACAAGGCCGATTCTCTTCTTCAAGAACTCTGATTGTTTCCGAGTTTGTAAGTTGAAGAGAAAGTAGAGAAGAATGCCTTATCACTTGTGTTATGAGAATTTTTATTTCTATGATTGTTGTAGTATTCTTCTTCAGCTTTGGTTAAATTATTCATGCCGTTGTATTAGTGTGTTAAGAGAGAGTAATTCTTGTCTTTATGGGATCAAATAGAGTGCTCTCATCGAGTTTTTTATAAGGCATAAAAAATTATCAACATTCAAAACCTGAGAAGAAACCATTAGAGTTCTGAAATAGGAGGCCATATAAAAGAACTGCCCAGAGGTCATAGAGCTGTAGTAGGAGACAAGTGGGCTGCTTATTTGGTAACAAGAGATTTCTTTACAAGATTGATTTTTTTGAAGTTTATTTATCAATTTTCTTTGTCTTCATGCTTTCTTGTTTTACACATTGGATGATTGATTGTGTGGTTGAATCATTTTTTTATTTAGTATAATTTCACATATATATACTGTTCAAAATATCTATTTACCATCCCTAAGGCGAAACTTAGAAATCTGCTATAATAATTTCACCTTCATGGCAGCTCTTGGATTGGCTCCTTGGGAAGGAGCATTCTGCAATCTATAGACGAGCGGAACTGAAGACATTAGTCGAGTTGCATGCGAATAAGGTTAATTTGCTTCATGACCAGTGTCAAATATGATTGCATAGTGGCAGAAAGTGAGGATTTTGAGGTGCTGATATTCAATTTCAGGCAGGGAAAGGTGGAGACTTGTCGCATCATGAAACTACGATTATTCATGGTGCTTTAGATTTAACACAGAAGACAGCTATGGATGCTATGACACCCATCTCTGAAACCTTTTCTCTAGACATAAACTCAAAAGTTGATATGTATGTGCCTAGCTTCCTACCTATAATTTATCTCTAAAGTAATGTTAACATCTCTAATAATTTTGTCTCATTTCTATCCTTAGGCATACAATGGGTTTAATAATGAGCAAAGGTCACAGTCGTATACCTATCTACTCTGGAAGCCTGAAAAATATTATTGGCCTCATTCTGGTAAGCAGCTCAGGAACTAAAAGGGTGCTGTAGATCAATTTATAAAACAAGGGATTATAACACATGAACTTTGTGCATTCAGTTTTTGTTCATAACCTTTTCTTGAAGCAAGTTTGTTTGTATCATAGATCCAGATTGCAATTTTCTTTTGGTTTTAGGTTAAGAATTTGATCTTCTGCCGCCCTGAAGATGAAACTCCAATAAAATATCTGACCCTAAGGAGAATACCTAGGTAAGTGAATTTCTTTTTTTCAAATTAATTGGAAAATTGTCATTTTAAAGTAGGTTTCAATGGCAAACTAGCTATTGCTTACATGTTTTTGACAGGGTGTGTGATAATGGGCATTCTTGCATATTATAATTAAGTTTTATAGTCTCATGCCTATATATGCAGATTTACTTTATTTATATTTAAGTACTATATATCTTCTTCTATGGCAGGGTAGGTGACAACTGGCCACTATATGATATACTACATGAGTTCCAGAAGGGTCACAGCCACATGGCTATTGTCATCAAGTGTAAGAAGGATGTCACAGACTCGGAGAATAGTACAGTAGTCAAGCATATCATGCTGAATATTAACTCAAACAAAATGCGTACAGAGAGGAAAGGTATACAACTAACTACATGATGATACAGAATTAGAGAGTTTTCTTTAGGATAAGTTTTTGATTCGTCAAATATTCAAATTCATCATCATCAAAGAATACTCCCGTGAAATCTAAGTTTATGGCTGTGGATTGCACAGGACTATATTCTCCACTTGATCACCGGAAAGAGTGTTCGAATATATCTGCAATTTCCTCCCCTTTATACTCGAGCGATACAGATCATGATCACACTTTAACACCAAAGATCAATATCATGGAACATGAAAGACATTCAAATTCACAGCAGAAAAGAGGGGAACAAGGTGGAAGTGAAAATATTTTATATGAGAATTTAGAATATCTTCCAAGCAATTCGGATGAGGAGATAATTGGAATCATAACAATGGAAGATGTCATGGAGGAACTACTACAGGTTTACTGCCTGAGTTATCATTGATAGTCCTCTATGTTATGCTGAAGTTTGATATCTGTTGCATACTTCCATACATCATGATACTTAACCCCATTCAGTGGCTATGGTAGAGGAAGTTATGTAGTTGGCATGATTCTGATTTCAAATATATATTCCATGTTTTCATTAAGGGGAAATCGATCCAGCCAACGATCTCGGGTTACATTTAGCATATAAACATCAATGATTAAATCTACTTCTTCTCGGACAATTGATGATTTAACAATAAGAAAGCTAATTTTGTTTTTCTTCTGCATTGAAGGAAGATATACTGGATGAAACTGATGAATATGTTGACGTCCACAATAAGTGAGTAATGGCCATTATTTCTTTTCTGAGTGCTTTTTACTGCACATAATTTCAACTTTCAGGCTGGGTTTTGAAGTGTCTTTCATATTAGTTTGTTTTGTTTCTTATTTCCAGAATTAGAATCAACCTGAGATCTTCAAGGAGATCATCATCTAGATCTCCCAGCCAAAGATCTTCTGCTTCCCATCTTATTTGGAGAACACCGGAGCCATCTCCACTTTCTTCGTACACCAACTTACTTCGTTCACCCATTTCCCCATATATACAGCCCCCGCTTGTAAGACCAACACTATATGCTTCTCCTGGAAGAATTTCTACACCAAACTCTCCAGCTGGATCTGCTGGTTGTTTTCACAGCTCACCTTCCCCACTTCGAGTATGTCATGAATTAATTTATCATATTGCTCATATAAACTAAGATAAACTTATATATATAAGTACTGTCACTTCAAACTTTTGGGGTGGTTAGGAATGGTTCAAAAACTTGCAGCTCATGCATGATGCATTTCTTTTCAATTTACTATGCTTTCTGAGCTAGAATAACTTTAATATAACAAGAGAAAGCATGCACCTTACATATTATTCCCTCTTAGGTTTGTCATAAGCTTATCTTAGTTGAGAGTTATTGAAATTTGATTCTTTGCAATTAGGTACTAAATCTTTTTTTTTTTCAATTAGGTACTAAATCAGTCATGAATAGTTACAAATATATATTATTATATTTGACGGATGAACTATAATTAATTGTTGTTTCTGTAAACTTTCTGATCAGCCTTGTCTGTGCTGTGAATCTTAATCTTATAATCTATAATTTATTATGAAAATACACTTTGATTCAGTAGTACTGTATTTTAACTTCATAACTTGTGGCAATAAACAGCTTAGACATTAAGATCAAACAATATTGCACTTTTTGAAAGCCACAATATATAGGAACATGTAAAATGCATGAAAAGCCGTCACATTCATATTAAAATTAGGGAGGAGCTAGAGAGAAAGATAGTATGGTTATGCATGTTCTGTCATAAATGTACCTCATTCATCACCATTATCAACTTCCTATCAGGTCTCAAGAAAGTTATATGAGAAGCTCTTACGAAGTGGTGATTCATAAAGTCTCTCTGTCTCTCTCTCTATATATATACAAGATGTCAACCAGAATCAATTGGAGAAGTTTTCACTTGCAGTGCCATCGCCAAACCCAATGAATCTCTCTCTCTCTCTCTCGTCTCTCTTCGTTTTACCGGTTTGTGGGGTGCAGTAAAACTCATTTGCCATTTATTGAAGTATGAAATAGTTCATATATATATATATATATTGTTGCACGGATGTATAGGAAACATGGTGCTTGTAAAGTGCTTGTAGTTGTGATGTCATTAAAGAAACGCATGCAGGTTCAGGGAAGATACTGGGATTTTGATTGTACATATTCTGGATTCAAATCGTTTCATTCTCATCTGGTTATTTTAGCTAATATTTCAAGTGGATGTTAATAAAACATGATGATACTTTTGAGTGCATAGATATTGATCGAAAGCACTCCACGTCGAACAATATATATCAAATGACCTTTTTTCTTCTTATATGGTAACCAGCTTTTTGATCATCTACATTCTACGTAAGAAACTTCAGTGTTATATAAATCAACATGAAGTATATATATATATATATATATATATATAATTATGCTTTGAAAAAAAAAAATTCCCAAAATTGAAAGATTGTTCAGTTCATTGTGGCATAACATATCTCATATATTCATTCAGTTTTCTATTAATGAAGTTATTAAGGCCTCATTTGTTTTCACAAACATCTCATCCATTTTATTTCATCTAATTATTACAACTTTCTCAAACTCTTATACAAAATACAATAAATAATTCAACTTTTTCAAATCTTAAAACAAAAATAAAATTAAAAAATTATATTCTAATAATATTTCGTTCAACTTTTGTAACACCCGGCTTTAGCACCAAACCCAGGCCAAGGCACGTTCTATAAATTTTTTTAGACAAGTTGGTTTATTTTTTTTTTTAGAGGTTGAGTCAGGGCCCAAAACTCAGGGAAGAGCCCATTTATTATTTTTGTTCACTATGGAAGGCCAAATTTTTTAAATGGGCCAAAAAGTCTAAGCCTGTGAGATCTTGTATCAGACTCCACGTTCTACACGATTTACGTCCGTTGTTTTTCATTACATACATTGCTTCATTGCGTTCGCTTCCTCCACATGCACGTTTGTTACCTCTAGGGTTATCGGCAACACCATATATTCATAAGTTTCTTTCATAGATCACATCTAGCCTTCTTACTCAATACACGTCTCTTTTCCTAGAGTTTATTTTTGGACGTTCTCTATCACCTATATATACGATTAGATCTCCTGCATGAAGAAACCTTAAGCCGCAAACCTTCAGTAAAGCACCCCCAACACCGTAAGGAAAACCACTCCATTGCCGCTAACGAGGCCAGCCCAAGACGAAACTGGTGGCACGTGATCTGTGGTGTTGCTACAACAGAAAACCAATTCTGTGCGGTCAAGCCACCCCAAACTACCGACGCTGCCCAACCCCACGTGAAGTAGAAACCTTGGCTTGCTCCCTTCCATAACCGTAGCCAGCCATGAGAACCACCCACACCTCAACCACCACAGCAACGAAGCCATGAAGCCACGAACGAGCCCTCCATGTAAAACCCCCCACTGTGTTGTTGCCGCTGCTACCTTCTTCAACCACCATCACCGAGACCCTCATTCAGCAAGGCGAGGTACAGTGGATGCATGCACGTCTAGGAAGCAACCAGTAGCCTCCTTCCTTCCGTTCCTGTCACATGGAACAACTGCAAGCCGCAGCTTCCTCTCGTGCCAAAATTCTTTCACTTCACAAAACTACCAGCCATTGCCCAACTCCAAGCCACTACCACCTAAAAGCACCTTTGTTTTGGCTCTAAAAAACAGAGCATTGCCAAGAGAAAGCAAGCCTCATTCCCTCCTTGGACAGCCACCATTCTTGGCGGAAACTACCTAGACGGGCCACAGAAACCTCCGTCTGTGCCACCCCAGGTTTGTCGTCCTCCTCACGGTAAGCCACCGGCACCCTCTCCGTTCTCCCTCTCTCTCATCACTTCTCATCTCTCTCTCTCTTTCATCAGTGCTCAGTTGCCAGCTCCACCCGTGTCTCCTCCACCTCGCAGTTGCTCTTACGGTGAGTTTTCCTTTGCACGCGTATTTGAGTCCAATGTATATGCTTCCCTGCAAACTAAGGTGGTTTTGCTTTTTACGTAAAATTAGGGAAGATTCACATTCTGTTTCTACTCGGTTGGCCGTCGGGATTTGCACAACCCTACCACAGGAGTTAAACATAGTTTCTGTTCTGATACGATACGATAAGATGGAGATGTTATGTTATGCCAAAAGAATTTTGAATAAGAATATATCTGAACTTTCACTCTGATATTTTGATAACATGTTTTGACTCTGCATTCTGAAAATAAAAAAGTGTTTTGTTCTGCATTCTGAAATCTATAAATGCTCATGTTTTCATACTAGTATATGTTCTCTACTTACTAAGTTGTTGATAACTCACCCCTTATCTCTATAATATTTGTCAGATAGTTTTGATAGTTTAGCTGGAGAACAAGAGTAATTGTCATTTGGTACAAGTATTTATTGGGTCATGTTTAGTAGAGCTATTGTTTTTGGTTATTTTGATATGTTAAGTTATGAATATTTTTGAGTTTTTGGTGAGTTTTTAGTTTTTTTTATTGAACATTTTCTTTAGTGTTCCCGTGAAGGATTATAGATATTTGCGTTGAATATTTTATAGAGTTTTTGGATTATATATAATTTTGCTATTTGAGAGGATATCCAGTATCAAGAGTTAACTTTCTGGACTTCTGAGACCAAGGCGTTACAATTTTTAATTTTAATCTCATCTGTATAAATAAAAGAGACCTAAATCATCTATCAACGGTCAACCATTAGTTTTGCGGCATCATTTGTCAAATTACTGCAGTACCCGTGCTTACATATTGCGCTACTCCCAAGGACAACTTAAATATCTCAATTAGACAACGCCAACAACATCCACTTATTTCTGGATAAGAAAATCTAATCTAGCAACGACTGCATTCAAACATAAAACATCCATAACCACCAGTAAGCACAGTACTCATAGCATTGGAAGCCATGGAAACCCTCATTTGTTCATCCCAAACTCCTCGCCACCTTTCAAGTCCTCCTCCATGGAAGCCCAGAAGCCCATTCCTCCATCCCACAACCCTGCTAAACCTAAAACATCCCATAAAAAGCACACTCAAACCTCGGGCCAATGCCGCCAAAGGCTTTACAGGTAAACCTCCTACCCCCCTAAAAGAAACTGCCACTCGTACTGAAAAATCCAACAAAACCAATAGCGATGACGACGAAGAAGTTCCACAAGTCGTGTACAACAGAATAATAGCAAGAATATTGACGTTTGTTGGGGTGCCTATGGCCGTTGGTTTAGCGTTGTTGCATATATTTGGTGTGATTAAGGAGCAACATATGTGGGATTTGCCACTATGGCTCCCTTTCACGACAACGTTTTTAACCTTTGGGGCATCGACTATGGGGATTGCCTACGGGGCTCTGTCGACAAGTTGGGATCCAGAGAGGAAAGGTTCAGTTTTTGGGTTTGAAGAAGCTCAAAAGAATTGGGTTGAGATGTGGAAGGAGGAGGATATGAGAGCCTGAGGAGACGATCGGCCTATGGATCGATGATGAAGGCGGGTCGTACGCCTAATGGAAATCACGTCGACTGATTTGGTCTCTTTTCATTCACCATGTCTTCGCAAATCATCTCAACCACACCCACAAGAGGGGGGAGAAAGTGATAATTAAGTTAGTTATATATCTTGAAAAGGGAAGTTATTGTTAGTATTGTTGTAAGAAAAATGTTAATGGGCTACAATTTTTTATCTTTTCTAAACCAGTTATCGATTTTGTTCTTTCTTCAATCATGAGTACTTATTCGGAGAATGTACAAATTTTCAGCTGAAATTGTTCCCCCTCAAAGTGAACCGAGGAAGGAAATTGAGTTTGGGCCGTACGTACGTAGTTGCTCAAAGGGGGAAGACTTGGGGATTTTGAGAGCAAATTGCATATATAGAAGCTGAAACATGACGTGTTGTTAGGAGGCATAGAGCCACTGATTTTTCACATGAACAGTAAAATTGTGTTCGTTGTGTGCATGAAACACCGGATTAACAGTTTCTATAGTGTGCTTGGATCGTCATAAAATAAGACTGATGGTGAGGAAATTTACGGAGACTCAAAGGCAAGGAGTAAAGATGGCAGCCATGTTAACTACAGGCCATGGCACGAGATTCACTTTTTAAACTTTTTTTTTTCAATTTATACAACGGGAGTGGAGGTTTCTGGTTTTTCATTTAGAGAATTGGGCTGTATGTGAAGTAGGAGGATCCGAGTTAAATGATGTTGAGTTGTCAGATTGCATGTTAATGGCGCTAAAATACCTTGAGGTGGCAGATCAGCGCAAAGATGGCAAGAAATCGTGATATTTCCTTGATTGGAATAAGTTTTGGGTACGTTTTAGTATTTTGGCCATAACTTTAGCTACAGATATCATAGTCGCACATATAACTCCAATTCGGAAAGCTCTTCTCAGCTTGCACGTCATGAACATTTTTTCGAGGGCAAAATCCATTATTTTTCCCTCTGAATCCCTATTTTTAGTTATTTTTTATCTTTTATGATAATATTTTATTTATTGTTTAGGAAATGATTTTGAACTCAATTTGGTCCAAATTCTTGGCAAATTATTTCTTTTATTACGTATTTATTTTTGGTGTATTTATTGAGATTTTACAATTTTTGGTAAAATTCTTATATGGTCGATTTTCAACTATTTCAGCCAGGCTTGTGGGTTGATTTCATTATTCTTGGATTTTGATAATTTTGAATTGAACATCAGAGTCATTTTCTCTGTGTTTTGGAAGATTCTCTTATCTTCCTTCCCTGTAAATTATATGTTGAAACTAGCCTGCAGAATAATCTATATTCCGTCCGATGTCAGTATGCCATTAGAGCTTCACGCTCTTGGCGATTCACTTTCAAAAACTTTATGGCAGGACACCATTTTCTAGTTTTTTTTTTTAAATGCAATTGCTTCCCAAAAAGCATACGATTTCCTAATCTACTTTGAGAAATGAGAAGGGCATATAAATCAAGTGTACGTAGATCGATCACATGACCAGAAAACATACAAATATCAATATTGCTGCAATGAACATATAATTGTAAAATTTGTTTAACCCATTTTAAAGTGTGCCTTGGTTGCTGAATCCTTGGATAAATTGAGAATGTAATGCCTCGGTCCTAGATGGGTCAGAGAGTTATTAACTGTCACCTAAAATCATATCTTCCAATACAGATATAAACTCAAATTTCTCAATTACATAGAGATCTCATTGTTTTAGACCAACTACACCACAAAGTCTCAAAATAAATGTCAAACTTCCAAAATACCACGACAACAAAGCAAAATAAAACTACTGAATAAACTCTCCAATAATCAAAGTACCCTCTTTGTACTTAATCCGCTATGCTCACATAACCTTACCCAAGCTTCCTATTCTTGATCATCAGTTGAAACATCTAAAATATCTGAAAATATTATGGAGATAAGGGGTGAGTTGTTAACAACTCAGTAAGCAAAGAACATATACTAGTATGTAAACATGAGTCTTTTACAGAATTCAAAATGCATAACAAAAAAAAGTCAATCTTTTTTAAAAAAAGTCAGGGTCATCTTGGTCAATACACTTAAAAGGGTTCAAACATTTACAAGATAGCTACACGACAAAGGGCATTTAAGGGAAATGTCAGCATGGTGGTAAAGCACTAAGAGAGAGAGATTGGAGCTGTTAGTCCGAGAAGCAAAGTAGCAGAGGAATAAGGAGATCTCGGTGTGGGCTTAACAAGAGGGAATACGACAGAACTGGAGTGGCGTGAGCGGCACTATATGTGTAGGTGGAGGCAACTTGGAGGGGGCTGGCGACGTGCGGTGGCTTCCCGAGATGCAGTGGCGACTGGTTTACGTATAAAAATACTATGTTTTGAGTGTAGCAGAATAGAGCACTACCATTGGCTACGGTGGTTGTCATGGTTTGCCGTCAATTGTTTTCATGGTGGTTCACGGTGGATGAGAGGCTGTTGGAGTGAACGATGACTCTCAGCCTGAGTGCACATTGTCCATGCATTGGCAAGGGCTGGCGTGTGTGTGGGGTTGGTTTCCATTTGAGGACATGGAGTGGCTGTGGTTGAGGTGGTTGAACACGACTGGGCTTTGTACTTGGTGGTTCTTGGTGTGGTTGCGTTCATGGCGAAGGACATACAAGACTGCTTCACCAAGCAGTCTTTCCCGGCGGAACTGGGGTAGTGCAGTGATCTTCATGGTTGGGTATGCTGTGACTGGTTGTGGCGTGAAAGGGACTGAGAGTTGAGGCCAGGGTTCTATGGCGGTAGTGAATGACTGCGCAAAAGCTTGCTTCCTATATGGGTTGTGGTTGGCTATGGGTGGTTTGCCACAACTTGATAAATTGATAATAGTAGTTTCCAAAATGTGAATGATATGCTTGTACATGGGAGAGATATAGAGGGAAGGAAACTAAAGGAATTTTGGATGTGCGGCAACCCTAGTTGAGAGAGATGTCTACGTGCATGAGAGGGATATATATAAAATATATATATATATAGAGAGAGAGAGGCAGCTGGAAACCCTAGAGAAAGAAAAGGGAGGAAGAGACTTATATACAAGTCTGGATGTTGAGTAACTGAACTTGGGCCTTTTCGTTGGCTTTTGGGTTTAAAAGTGAGTTGGGTCATTTTAATTGATCTAAGAATCTCCCGAGCTTGCCCATATTTTTATGGGCCAAGTTCCCAAAATTTCCAATGGGCCTCTTCTCAAATTCTAAAATAATCCAATTCGTCCATAAAGTTTTTGGGCCAATTACCAAATAAATAGATTCCACTCGGTTAATAAGATATTAAATGATTTTAACCAAATTTTCAAGCCCAATAAAAATATTCATATTCCTCCAAACTAAGTTATGGGCCTATAGCTTAATCCAAAATTACTCGTAAAATTTCACGTGGGTTTCCCATATGTATTAACCTAAAAAATTGTATAGAACTCGTGCCTGACTTAGGTTTGGTGCTAAACTTGGGTGTTATAGAGAAACATTTACAGCAACTAAGATCCAATAATATTAGCCTATGTATGTTCGAAAATAATAAAACAAATAAACATTTACCACATAATTAATAACCCAAACAAGTATACCACTAAACTAATTTAATAAAACACCAAACCAGCCCCTTTCTAATCCAAAATCCACCATAAGGTAAACCTGAACAGCCACCTCTTCAAACCATCAATATTTACACTCCAACACCACCAAGTAATCTCCACCCAACAACCACTTATCAACCTATATAGCTTAATAATAACCCAACTAAAAAAATTTCCAACAACTTCCATCATTTCTTATCACACACATAACTCCCAAAAATCTCCTTAAACTGAAACAAATCAGCACACAACACCAATACATCCAACCTATCATGATCAATCCAAATAACAGTTATATAGTAATTTGGCTGGCCCAACGTCTCACCTTAAAACACCATGCTCATCAACCCAACCGCTCCTCTTTAATCCAGTAAAAGCACACGCATTACTATTTATTGATCCGTACTATTTGGTTGGCCCTTTCAACTTTGCCTCGTACTCTTTCTGGGTTCCTCCGCTCAATATAAATGCGTCCAAAGGTCCTTCTGGCCTTTAAGTGATCAGCTAGACTTTTCTCTCTTGAATTCTATAACATTCTTTTCTTGGCTTCGGGACCTGCAACTTTATCTGATATACTTCTGGTATCCCTCGAACCTTTCAGCAATGAAGGTAAGAATCTGATCCCTTTCCCTCGACCTCTATCTCTCTTTTGCTCTCCTTGTCCCCGCCCTTAAAAGACCTTTTTTGTCTCCCCGATGACAAAACTTTATCGGGTTCCCTAACCATTCGATTGTTTTATTTTTATTTATATGATTCTTTGATTTACAAAATTCTGAATAGAGCTCTATATATCATGTTTTATGACAGAAAGTGGTGTTGAAAGTGGAACTGCATGATGACAAAGGAAAGCAAAAGGCCATGATGAAAGTATCGGGCCTTTTAGGTATAGAGTTTTACTTGGTTGTGATTCCACTTTAAGTCCTTTGTTTGGCTGTCTCTGTATTATGACTACTCCTGTAATCGTTTCATTTGATTTCTTTCTTAACATTTCCTTTATTTAAAGCAAGTAACACCCAGTAGATAGTAAAAGTATGCCAGCCAAACTGACAAATTTGATTGGTTTTCGTGTTGTAATTCCGTAGGCGTTGATTCCATCACCTCGGACTTGAAGGACAAGAAATTGATGGTGATCGGGGACATCGATCCGGTTGATATAGTGAGCAAGTTGAGGAAGCTTTGCCCCACAGAGATACTCTCTGTTGGACCAGCAAAAGAGCCTGAGAAGAAGAAGGATGAGCCGAAGAAGGCAGATGAAAAAAAGAAGGATGATATGGCCGAGCTTTGGAAAGCGTACCAAGCCTATAACTATAATCCTTACATGGCCACACATTATTATGCAGAGGAAGATCCTAACAGTTGCGTAATCTGTTAATTCTAATATCTTAGAAGAATTATATTAACCTCCAAAAGGTTGGTGTTCAAGAATAGAGGTCTCTACTGTATAGTAGTAGGTGATAGTGAGTTGATTGATCTTTATGTTTCGTTGGTGTTGCGCGCTTCGGATGTTACGTACATTGTTTTGGTTAGTGGGTTTTAAACTTTTACATCAATGGAAGAGTTTTTACTGCTTTCAAATTTTGTGTAGAACTTGACGATCAGCTTAATAGCGCCTCTGGTTGGTTTAGGTGGGTTTTAGATACAGTCATTATGTAAATATGCACTCTTTTTAAAAGAGAACGGAGTCCATTATTAAAAAAATTAATTTTTTCATTTAGTCTTATGTTTATTTATTTTTTTAAAATTAAATTCGCGATACTTGTTAATTTTATAATTATAAATATCATTTCTAACTAAAAGAAATATGAATCTCTCTTTGGACATGTAAATTTCAAATCAAGCTGATGCTGTAATATTACCAAAGAGTTGCAATGCTAAAAAAAGTCACCGTTTACAAAACGATGAATCGAGAAACAGAGAGAACCTGGCTCATCTATACCGTGTTGGAGAGAATTTTAAGCATCGGCTTTACATATTTAAGTTCTAGTTGTGGCTAATTTCCACCACTAACAGAAAAAGAAAGAAATGTCTCCATCAGTTATGAAGGAAATTTGAACTTGATATCTCTTTGATGTCACTTGGTGGGTCATTTACAACACATCGCCACAATAACAGTTTGTCTCTAGCAACCGATTAGTCATAATGATGTGACTTAAGAAACATATTACGCGTGAGACTCTGTATGCAGTTCGATGTGCATATCATGATTCCATCTTATCACATTACTTGTTTTTAACGTTGTTATCCAACTCCATCGTCTTTATTCGTTATGACATTACAAGAAAGAAAAAGCATGGGAAAAAAGCTGTAACGCCCGCACAAGGTTCATAGAGTTATTTCTAGACATAAAATCATATCTCAAATTTATAAATAAATTATAAGATCACTGTAAAATGTAAATTTCATTTGTTCAAAACAACTATTCCATTATAATTATTCTAATCCACAAAATTTCAAAATAAACGTTAACATTCCCAAATATCAAGTTAACAAAACAAAACATATATGCTGGACTTTGGGCAAAGGAAGTGGTCGGAGACGGCGGCGTTGAACAAGAATTCAGGCAAAGGGACTCAGGCGACCGGAACCCTAGAAGTAGTAGTGTTAGCGCACGTCGTTCAACAAATGCCTAGCTACGAGGAGCTCTGATTTGACACCAAGAACGATGAGAGAGAGTAGGTAGGTTGAGGTAGGGCTTGGGCAGAAGAATTAAGAGAAATAGAGAGAGTAGATATGCAGTGAGTTGCATAGTGGGTGTGAAGTGGGGAGAGTGAGTTAGGGACGTGCATAGCTGGAAGAGGAAGAGGCTCGTAGTCAATAACGTGGGTGAGGTTGAGTATGTACTTTCTCAGCATAGGTACATGAAATCCATCATGTACTCCTGAGAGTGCTGGTGGTAGGGCTACCCTATAAGCCATTGGGCCAATCCGATCAAGAATCTTAAAGGGCCTGACATATCTAGGGCTCAACTTGCCCTTCTTCCCAAATCTGATGGCGCCTCTCATCGGTGAAATCCTCAAGAATACTTTATCCCCGACTTCAAACTCTAATTGACAACGACGATTATCTACATAACTCTTTTGACGACTCTGAACTACTCTCATTCTGGCTCAAATGGTCTCTATCTTCTCTGTTGTTTTCTTGACCCAAAATATGTCTTTCCTCTACTTCGTCCCAAAACAAGGGAGATCTACACCTCCTACCATATAGTGCTTCATAAGGTACCATCCCAATACTAGCCTGGTAGCTATTATTATAAGCAAACTTGACCAAATGCAAGTGTCGTATCCAGGTTCTCCTGGAATCCAGCATACACACCCTCAACATGTCTTCCAAAATTTGAATGGTCAATGCACATAAAAAATAAAATAAGGTTTACATAAGTCTCCACAATCATCCAAAACATACTGAAATGCGTCTACTAAATAACGAAATCCACCAACAGCACTAGTACCTCGTGGTACTCATCTACAATCCTCATTTAATCTTGCTCATGTACTCTATTACTGATCCTCAGCTGAAATATCGAAACCATCTGAAATATTGTGAAGATAAAGGGGTGAATTATCAACAACTCAGTAAGCAATAAACATATATTAGTATATAAACATGAGCATTTATGAAGTTCGAAATGCAGAAAAAAAATATTTACTTTCATAATGCAGAATCAGAATATTTGTTTTCAAAATGTATAATCAACACATGTTATCAAAATATCAAAGCGAAACTTTCATATTCAAAACCCATTGGCATATCACAGTCAGAGACCTCATCTTCATATCATATTAGAGCATCACATCAGGACAGATACCATGTTTAACCCCCGTGGTAGTGTTATAGTTATAAACTACCATTATACATGTGGAGGGGCCGTATACCATGTTTAACTTCTGTGGTAAGGTTATAAACCACTATTATACTCGTGGTGGGGCCGTATGCCACTATTATACCCATGACAGGGCCTTAACAGAGACCGAACAAAGGCAACATTGAAACCAGATCATATTCAGATACAGAATAAGAAATTCATGTTAAGGTTTTCAGATGATACATCGTATCAAAACAAAGTATTGAATAGCTTTCGATAATTTTATATATTCAAAATAGCGTAGTCAAAACATTTTCATTTAATCAAAGCAAACTTTTAGATCTCATATTTATTCTTTTTAGACAATTTAAAAACATAATGCAATAAAATAAGTTCATGTCTACATCAGTCATGACAGGAAATACTTCATTGATATACAGATTTCATGAATATGCAGAACACATATCTGAAATTGTTTTTAGGTTTCTTTTCAAAGCAAGCATGCATATTTTCAAAATAAACCTTGTTTCATTTCTTTTATACAAAGTGACTTTTGTGTATTATCTATGTCTTGAATCTGCACTCTAGCCGTATCACAACCTAAAACAATAAACATTTACCACACAGTTAATAACCCAAACAAGTATACCACTAAGCTTATTTAATGAAACCCCAAACCAGCCCCTTTTTAATCCAAAATCCACCATAAGGTAAACCTGAACAACCACCTCTTAAAACCATCAATATTTACACTTTAGCACTACCAAGTATTCTCCACCCAACAACCACTTATCAACTCATATGGCTTAATAATAATCCACTCCACAACATCACGACAAACTAGTCACATAATGCCCCAAACAGCCAGCCATTTCTCCCAGCCAGCTATGTTAGTCTATGTTTGTTCGAAAAGCATGATCTCATTTGGCGAGAATGCTTAGTGGCTATTACTGCACTACTAACTAAAGAAGTTCTTTACAATTCTTTTCTCCCATTGATGGACTCTCAGCTTGCACGTGGTCGGAAGATCAAGATGGCTAATTAAGTCAAGGTCTACTCATGTGGCCCATATATAGTCAGTCAAGGTCTTACTCTGGGCCACCCGAAACACGGTAATAGATTTGGTTGCTTCCTGACGGGCAATTAAGGGCTATCATACTTTTTTGAGATTTCTTTTGGTAAACGCAGTAAAAAGAAAAAGGAAAAAGAAAAAAGGTAAAAGGAAAAAGGAAAGAAGATCAATCAGTGCAGAAGTTTCACACGATGTTTGCATGTTGGGAATGCAAAACGAGGAGACACTGACGTACACTGCCTTCTATATCCACACAATGGTTGGCCCTTTCAACTTTGCCACACGCATTACTATTTATTGACCCGTACTCTTTCTGGGTTCCTCCGCTCAAGATAAATGCGTCCAAAGGTCCTTCTGGCCTCCAAGTGATCAGCTAGACTTTTCTCTCTTGAATTCTATAACATTCTTTTCTTGGCTTCGGGACCTACAACTTTATCTGATATACTTCTGGTATCCCTCGAACCTTTCAGCAATGAAGGTAAGAATCTGATCCCTTTCCCTCGACCTCTCTCTCTCTTTCGCTCTCCTTGTCCCCGCCCTTAAAAGACCTTTTTTTGTCTCCCCGATGATAAAACTTTATCGGGTTCCCTAACCATTCGATTGTTTTATTTTTATTTATATGATTCTTTGATTTACAAAATTCTGAATAGAGCTCTATATATCATGTTTTATGACAGAAAGTGGTGTTGAAACTTGAAAGTGGAACTGCATGATGACAAAGGAAAGCAAAAGGCCATGATGAAAGTATCGGGCCTTTCAGGTATAGAGTTTTACTTGGTTGTGATTCCACTTTTAAGTCCTTTGTTTGGCTGTCTCTGTATTATGACTACTCCTCTAATCGGTTCATTTTTTTCTTTCTTAACGTTTCCTTTATTTAAAGCAAGTAACATGACCCAGTAGATAGTAAAAGTATGCCAGCCAAACTGACAAATTTGACTGGTTTTCGTGTTGTAATTCCGTAGGCGTTGATTCCATCACCTCGGACTTGAAGGACAAGAAATTGACGGTGATCGGGGACATCGATCCGGTTGATCTAGTGAGCAAGTTGAGGAAGCTTTGCCCCACAGAGATACTCTCTGTTGGACCAGCAAAAGAGCCTGAGAAGAAAAAGGATGAGCCGAAGAAGGCAGATGAAAAAAAGAAGGAAGATATGGCCGAGCTTTTGAAAGCGTATCAAGCCTATAACTATAATCCTCACATGGCCACACATTATTATGCAGAGGATGATCCTAACAGTTGCGTAATCTGTTAATTCTTATATCTTAGAAGAATTATATTAACGTCTAAAAGGTTGGTGTTCAAGAATAGAGGTCTCAACTGTATAGTAGTAGGTGATAGTGAGTTCATTGATCTTATGTTTCGTTGGTGTAGCGCTCTTGGGATGTTACGTACATTGTTTTGGTTAGTGGGTTTTAAACTTTTACATCAATGGAAGAGTTTTTACTACTTTCAAGTTGTTTAGAACTTGATGATACTTTACATTCTATAATTGTAAATATCATTTTTAACTAAAAGACATATGAATCTCTCTTTGGACATGTAAATTTCAAATCAAGCTGATGCTGTAATATTACCAAAGAGTTGCAATGCTAAAAAAAGTCACCGTTTACAAAACGATGGATCGAGAAACAGAGAGAACCTGGCTCATCTATACCGTGTTGGAGAGAATTTTAAGCATCGGCTTTACATATTTAAGTTCTAGTTGTGGCTAATTTCCACCACTAACAGAAAAAGAAAGAAATGTCTCCATCGGTTATGAAGGAAATTTGAACTTGATCTCTCTTTGATGTCACTTGGTGGGTCATTTACAACACATCGCCACAATAACAGTTTGTCTCTAGCAACCGATTAGTCATAATGATGTGACTTAAGAAACATATTACACGTGAGACTCTGTATGCAGTTCGATGTGCATATCATGATTCCATCTTATCACATTACTTGCTATTTAACGTTGTTATCCAACTCCATCGTCTTTATTCGTTATGACATTACAAGAAAGAAAAAGCATGGGACAAAAGCTGTAACGCCCGCACGAGGTTCATAGAGTTATTTCTAGACATAAAATCATATCTCAAATTTATAAATAAATTATAAGATCACTGTAAAATGTAAATTTCATTTGTTCAAAACAACTATTCCATTATAATTATTCTAATCCACAAAATTTCAAAATAAACGTTAACATTCCCAAATATCAAGTTAATAGAACAAAACATATATGCTGAACTTTGGGCAAAGGAAGTGGTTGGAGACGGCGACGTTGAACAAGAATTCGGGCAAAGGGACTCAGGCGACCGGAACCCTAGAAGTAGTAGTGTTAGCGCACGTCGTTCAACAAATGCCTAGCTACGAGGAGCTCTAATTTGACACCAAGAACGATGAGAGAGAGAGGTAGGTGGGAGCGGTTGAGGTAGGGCTTGGGCAGAAGAATTAAGAGAAATAGAGAGAGTAGATATGTAGTGAGGTGCATAGTGGGTGTGAAGTGGGGAGAGTGAATTAGGGACGTGCAAAGCGGGAAGAGGAAGAGGCTCGTAGTCAGTAGCATGGGTGAGGTTGAGTATGTACTTTCGCAGTATAGGTACATGAAATCTATCATGTACCCCTGAGAGTGCTGGTGGTAGGGCTACCCTATAAGCCACTAGGCCAATCCGATCAAGAATCTCAAAGGGCCCGACATATCTAGGGCTCAACTTGCCCTTCTTCCCAAATCTAATGGCGCCTCTCATCGGTGAAATCTTTAAGAATACTTTATCCCCGACTTCAAACTCTAATTGACTACGATGATTATCTACATAACTCTTTTGACGACTCTGAACTACTCTCATTCTGGCTCAAATGGTCTCTATCTTCTCTGTTGTTTTCTGGACCCAAAATATATCTTTCCTCTACTTCGTCCCAAAACAAGGAAGATCTACACCTCCTACCATATAGTGCTTCATAAGGTGCCATCCCAATACTAGCCTGGTAGCTATTATTATAAGCAAACTCGACCAAATGCAAGTGTCGTATCCAGGTTCCCCTGGAATCCAGCATACACACCCTCAACATGTCTTCCAAAATTTGAATGGTCAATGCACATAATAAAATAAAATAAGGTTACATAAGTCTCCACAATCATCCAAAACATACTGAAATGCGTCTACTAAATAACTAAATCCACCAACAGCACTAGTACCCCGTGGTACTCATCTACAATCCTCATTTAATCTTGCCCATATACTCTATTACTGATCCTCAGCTGAAATATCGAAACCATCTGAAATATTGTGAAGATAAAAGGGTGAGTTATCAACAACTCAGTAAGCAAGAAACATATACTAGTATGTAAATATGAGCATTTACGAAGTTCGAAATGCGGAAAAAAATATTTACTTTCATAATGCAGAATCAGAATATTTGTTTTCAAAATGCAAAATCAACACATGTTATCAAAATATCAGAGCGAAACTTTCATATTCAAAACCCATTGGCATATCATAGTCAGAGACCTCATCTTCATATCATATTAGAGCATCATATCAGGACAGATACCATGTTTAACCCCCGTGGTAGTGTTATAGTTATAAACTACCATTATACATGTGGAGGGGCCGTATACCATGTTTAACTTCTGTGGTAAGGTTATAAACCACTATTATACTCGTGGTGGGGCCGTATGCCACTATTATACCCATGACAGGGCCTTAACAGAGACCGAACAAAGGCAACATTGAAACCAGATCATATTCAGATACAGAATAAGAAATTCATGCCAAGGTTTTCAGATGACACATCGTATCAAAACAAAGTATTGAATAGCTTTCGATCATTTTACATATTCAAAATAGCGTAGTCAAAACATTTTCATTTAATCAAAGCGAACTTTTAGATCTCATATTTATTCTTTTTGGACAATTTAAAAACATAATGCAATAAAATAAACTCATGTCTACATCAGTCATGACAGAAAATACTTCATTCATATACAGATTTCATGAATATGCAGAACACATATTTGATATTGTTTTTAGGTTTCTTTTCAAAGCAAGCATGCATATTTTCAAAATAAACCTTGTTTCATTTCTTTTATACAAAGTCTAGTATTGGAACCCCGCTTACCTGACTTTTGTGTATTATCTATGTCTTGAATCTGCACTCTAGCCATATCACAACCTAAGACAATAAAAATTTACCACACAGTTAATAACCCAAACAAGTATACCACTAAGCTTATTTAATAAAACCCCAAACCAGCCCCTTTTTAATCCAAAATCCACCATAAGGTAAATCTGAACAACCACCTCTTCAAACCATCAATATTTACACTCTAGCACTACCAAGTAATCTCCACCCAACAACCACTTATCAACTCATATGGCTTAATAATAATCCACTCCACAACATCACGACAAACTAGTCACATAATGCCCCAAACAGCCAGCCATTTCTCCCAGCGAGCTACTTAACAGAACACAATACCATTTACAGATCCTACCATTCAAACATAACCCAGTTAAAAAAATTTCCAGCAACTTCCATCATTTCTTCTCACACACCTAACAACTCCCGAAAATCTCCTTAAACTCAAACAAATCAGCACACAACACCAATACATCCAACCTATCATGATCAATCCAAATAACAGTTATATAGTAACTTGGCTAGCCTCACATCTCACCCTAAAACACCATGCTCATCAACCCAACTGCTCCTCTTTAATTCAGCAAAAGCACATCAGCTCAACAATCCACCACTCAACTTTATTCATTAACAAAAACCATCCAGCAACCATAATTCATAAAACAATATCCCACGTAAAAATGTCGACAAGAAGCCTAAAATTCTGAATATCTTACCTAAGTTCGTGTGCGTGACTTGTGAAATTAAAGAGTGGAAACAATACTGTTTGGCGGCGTTAGTATTGTCCTGTGATATAAAATAGTGACGTTAGAATAATTCAAGCACTAGGTCATGTAAAACAACAACTAATATTGAACAAGGCATTACCTTGCCGCACTTCGAAACGAGATCGAGCAATACCACTTTCTACCGATCACGGTGGCAATAATAAACGAGCAGATGAATCTGAATTTTAGAATGAGTGAGAATAAATGAGAGACGTAATGACGAGAACAAATAGTATGTGTAGGGGAGATGAAGTTATAGTTGTTCAATACAGGAATCTTAGTGCAGAAACTCGATGGCAGCGAGGGTTTGAAGGCAATCGAATACACTCGGACAAAAGGATGTCGTACGACTATTCGATTGGCAAGGGAATAATTAAAATAAACATAAAAACTGTAACCAAAATTTAGGTGGAATAATGAACATATAGGGATAGAGAAACGTGGGCTTACCGGTGCGTGGAGGATCCACTTGCGACGACGCAAGGCGCTGTGATGGCACGACACGGTTTGGAGGAGTGATCTGTGAGGGAGTTCGTGAGTTAGAATCAGAGAATGAGTAAGAGTCTGAGTGTGTGCGTGAGTGAGATCAGTGAGTGAGTGAGGGAAAATTAGTGTGTGTGTGAGTGAAAACAGAGAAGGGATGCGAGATAAACCTAGAAATTAAGGGGAAAGGGAAAATGTTTACCAATGTGCAAAGGGGGCAATCGGCAATGGCCCTTAATGGTGGAGGTGCATGGAGTGCTGGCGGAGGGTGTCCTATGCGAAGAAAAGAGGGATTTCGTGAGAAGAACACGGTGAGGTAGTAGAAAGGGAGAAAACATCACAGAGGGGGTGAGAAAGAACGGGGAAGAGCCCATACCGAAGTTGCTCAGGCGATGGAGGTTGTCAGCGACAACTTCAGAATCACACAACACCAAGGTGTTCAGAAAATTGAAGAAGGAAATTCTAGAGTCTGTTATAGGTGAAATGAAAAATGGAAGAAAACTTAACACATACAATTCAAAAATATGAGGTAACTGCTGAAACATGGAGGTAGGGAATTTCGTTGAAGAGAAGTGGGGAAGAAACTAAAGGGGAAAAAAGGAGAAAGAATCGGGGAAGAAGAAACCGAAAGCAAGGGAAGGAGGCTTACCAAAACGACGCCATTTCTGGGGTTTTCAGAGGTTGAAGTTTCGTGGTCCTCGGCTTGGGTTGCGGGCTTGGGCCTTGGGCCCGACTATTACAAGGAAACTAAAGGAATTTTGGATGAGTTGAGAGTGATCTCTACATGCATAAGAGTGATATATATATATATGCAGCTAGAAACCCTAGAGAAAGAAAGGGGAGGAAGGGACTTATATACAAGTTTGGATATTGAGTAACTGAACTTGGGTCTTTTCTTGGGCATTTGGGGTTTAAAAGTGAGTTGGGCCATTTTAATTGATCTAAGAATCTCCCGAGCTTGCCCATATTTTTATGGGCC
Source organism: Juglans cinerea (assembly GCA_961763995.1). Classification (NCBI taxonomy): domain Eukaryota; kingdom Viridiplantae; phylum Streptophyta; class Magnoliopsida; order Fagales; family Juglandaceae; genus Juglans; species Juglans cinerea. Next base: position 605,618 of record CAUIVZ010000011.1, on the reverse strand, counting down.
AAGTTCCCAAAATTTCCAATGGGCATCTTCTCAAATTCTAAAATGATCAAATTCGTCCAATAAATTTTTCGGGCCAACTACCAAATAAATTGATTCCACTAGATTCATAAGATATTAAACAATTCTTCTACCTACAACCATGGTGGGAAACAATGGTGTAAAATCCCATTTGATTTTATGGCATGTCAGACTATTTAAAAAAAAAAAAACCAACAGGCTTTCGTTTTCCTCTACTTCGTCGCACCTGTTTCTCATTCTATCTTCTCTTATTTTCTTCCACATCGCACCTTGTTTCTCCTTTTCTCTTAAGCTTCTCTTATTTTCTTCCACAAATAAAAATGCAGTTTCATACAGTCGTAGGCTGTGTGTGAAGCGGAGAAAAAGGTAAAAGGTAGAGAAAAACTGCATCCTCTCCTCACGCCTCAATTTTTTTTTTAATTTTTTTCATTTTCTCTCCCACACTTTTTCGGAATCTAAATTCTAAACCAACATCCCTTCGTCAGAAACCCATCGTGATCATCTTGATTGTGCCTCGTCTTTCTCTTCACGCTTCCAAGATTTCACCTTTGTGAACCTTCACTTCCGCGCTCTTTATCAATTTCCTTTCGGGAGTTCGCATTTTTGTGAACTTGTTTCTTTGAGTTATTTCAGGTTTCTTTCTGGTTTTCTATCAAAGCTTGGAGTGAAAATTTGCATTGACTTTGACATCTTTTTGGAGGTAAGTAGAAGATCGGTTTATGGTTTAGGAGAATTTACGTTCTTTTCGGCTTGAGCTCCCTGCTTCCTTTCGAAGAATTCACCCAAAGCAGACTTCAAAATAAAATTTGTAGCTGGCAGTAGAATGAACCTTCAACAAAGCAGGCTGTAGAAACTAAGGGAAGACGAAACTAAGTTGAAGATGAAGGGCGGCGATTTGTGGTCTTCGATGGGATGCGCTTCGTGGAAGGATCGAGAGAGGGAGTTCTTGAGGAGAGGGACTGAGGAACAGAGTAAACGCAGAGAGAGAGAGAGAATGAGGAAAGGGAAGGTCGTAAAGTGAAATGGTTCATTTCGATGAAATTTTGCCACATCAGCAGCCGGTTGCACAGCGTTTACACTAGCCGGTTGCAACAATCATTTTTCAATATTAAATGATTTTAACCTAATTTTCAAGCCCAATAAAAAAATTTCATATATATTCCGCCAAACTAAGTTTTGGGATTTGAGCTTATTCTAAAATTACTCATTAAATTTCACGTGAGTTTTTCATACATTTTAACCTGAAAAATTGTATAGAATTCGTGTTTGGCTTAGGCATGATGCTGGACTTGGGTGTTACATAGAAACATTAGAGCAACCGAGATCCAATAATGTTAGTCTATGTTTGTTCGAAAAGCATGATCTCATTTGGCGAGAAGGCCAAGTGGCCAGTACTGCACTACTAACCAAAGAAGTTCTTTACAATTCTTTTCTCCCATTGATGGACTCTCAGCTTGCACGTAGTTTTGGTCGGAAGATCAAGATGGCTAATTAAGTCAAGGTCTACACATGAGGAATGAGCAAAGTATACCAAGTCATGGGCCACACGAAACACGGTAATAGATTTGGTTGCTTCCTGACGCGCAAATACGCAATTATGGGCTATCATACTTTTTGAGTTTTCTTTTGGAAAGCGCCGTAAAAAGAAAAAGGCAAGAGGAAAAGCAAAAAAAGGAAAGAAGATCAATCAGTGCAGAAGTTTCACACGATGTACGTCGTTTGCATGTTGGAAATGCAGGACGCTGAGAAACTAAACGTACACTGCCTTCTATGTCCCCACAATGTTTGGCCCTTTCAACTTTGCCCACACGCATTACTATTTATTGACCATAGAAAATCAGCAGCGTTGACTGGACCCGTACTCTTTCTGGGTTCCTCCGCTCAATATAAATGCGTCCAAAGGTCCTTCTGGCCTCCAAGTGATCAGCTAGACTTTTCTCTCCTGAATTCTGTAACATTCTTTTCTTGGCTTCGGGACTTGCAACTTTATCTGATATATTTCTGGTGTCCCTCGAACCTTTCAGCAATGAAGGTAAGAATCCGATCCCTTTGCCTCGATCTCTATCTCTCTTTTGCACTCCTTGTCTCCGCCCTTAAAAGACCTTTTTTGTCTCCCCTAACCATTCGATAGTTTTATTTTTATTTATATGATTCTTTGATTTACAAAATTCTGAATAGAGCTCTATATATCATGTTTTATGACAGAAAATGGTTTTGAAAGTGGAACTGCATGATGACAAAGTAAAGCAAAAGGCCATGATGAAAGTATCGGGCCTTTCAGGTATAGAGTTTTACTTGGTTGTGATTCCGCTTTAAGTCCTTTGTTTGGTTGTCTCTGTATTATGACTACTCCTGTAATTGGTTCATTTTTTTCTTTCTTAACGTTTCCTTTATTTAAAGCAAGTAACACCCAGTAGATAGTAAAAGTATGCCAGCCAAACTGACAAATTTGACTGGTTTTTGTGTTGTAATTCCGTAGGCGTTGATTCCATCACCTCGGACTTGAAGGACAAGAAAATGACGGTGATCGGGGACATTGATCCGGTTGATCTAGTGAGCAAGTTGAGGAAGCTTTGCCCCATAGAGATACTCTTTGTTGGACCAGCAAAAGAGCCTGGGAAGAAGACGGATGAGCCGAAGAAGGCAGATGAAAAAAAGAAGGATGATATGGCCGAGCATTGGAATGCGTTCCAAGCCTATAACTATAATACTTACATGGCCACACATTATTATGCAGAGGATCCTAACAGTTGCGTGATCTGTTAATTCTTATATCTTAGGAGAATTATATTAACGTCCAAAAGGACGTTGGTGTTCAAGAATAGAGGTTAGTAGGTGATAGTGAGTTGATTGATCTTTATGTTTCGTTGGTGTTGCACGCTTGGGATGTTACGTACATTGTTTTGGTTAGTGGGTTTTAAACTTTGAGGTTTGCTAGACAACCTCCACCACACTCCACACTCCATACTTTTTTAAATTTTTTAAATTTTTAATATTTTTTTAAATTTTTTTTTTTGAGTTTATTCTTTTTAAATTATTTCAAATTTTTTATTCATTATTCATATAATAAATATTTAATACAAGAAAAAAATAATAATAATTAAAAATAATATGGAGTGTGGAGTATTAGGAGGTTGTGAAGATTTTTTCTTAAACTTTTACATCAATGGAAGAGTTTTTAATGCTTTCAACTTGTTGAACTTGACGATCAGGTTAATAGCGCCTCTGGTTGGTTTAGGAGGTAATGTTTGATACAGTCATGAGTTAAGTAAATATTATATATATATTTTTAAAAAAAATAAAATTTATTATTAAAAAATTAATTTCTTTATTTAAATCTTATATTTATTTATTTTTTAAAAAATAAATGCACAATAATTATAAATGCACGATATTTGTGCATTCAATAATTGTAAATATCATTTCTAACTAAAAGACGATACGAATCATCTTTAAGGGTACTAGCATTGATCTATGCATATGCATATGTAAAGTCATATTTGCATAATATGACTTTAAAATCCTTTACTTTAGCTTATGCATATCCAAATATTTAGCTACCTATGAACAGTGCTTATCCAAATTTGGATAACCACTATTCACCATACAAATTATTTTTTAATCATTATTTCTCTCTCCTCCCACTTTCTTTCTCACAATCCTTTCATTTTCTCTCTCCTTCAACAATACAACAAATATTCACTTACACATTTATTTTATTATTATAATATATCATATATTTTTTTCATTTATTATATTTTTAATATAATATATAAAAAAATTATATTTCTTATTATTGTATTTGTATTATTAATGTCAAATGTATGTAGTGGATGCTAATTGTAAAATATATATAAAAAAAATTAATAATAATAAAATAATAATATTTTATTATTATTTTGTCTCAAATATGCATAAGCCAATATGAGAATTTTGTTTGAATGATAAAATGGATATACAAAAGAGGTAATTTTTTATATATATATGCATAGACCAATGCTAATGGTCGATGGATCACTCTTTGATGTCACTTGGTGGGTCATTTACAACACATCGCCATAATAACAGTTTCTCTCTAGCGACCGATTAGTCGTAATGATGTGACTTTATTACACGTAAGACTTTGTATGCAGATCGATGTGCATATCTTGAATATTCCATCTTATCACATTACTTGCTATTTAACGTCGTTATCCAACTCCATCGTCTTTATTCGTTATGAGTCGGTGTAAGCTGGCCGATCCGGACAGGAAAAACTGACCAGATCGGACCGGATCGAAAAAATATAGAGTTGGTTTCGGTTTAAAAAGTAGTGAGATTTCAATCTTCGGTCCAGTCCCGGGGTGAAGATTTCTTAGACCGGACCGGACCGGACCGACCGAAATCTTTTTTTTTTAATAAATATATTATTTTATATAATAATTGTAAAATAAATTATGTAGCTTTCATCTAACTTATCCCTAAATATATTATTTTATATAATAATTGTATAATAAATTATGTAATTTTCATCTAACCTTTCCCCATTTAGAATAGAAAATTTTAAATATGTAATTACAAATTAATATTATATTAATCATATATTATAAATTAACCTATCAATTCATAATTAACTAATGTGTGACCAGTGACCACTGACATGATAACATCTATGAGACTATGACCTAAGTTGCAACTTGCAAGTAAATATAAAGCATGTATGGATGTATGGAATAATGAATAATTAAATTATTTATGCTTATTAGTTATTACTTAATAATGTAATTTTCATTTAATTTATTATCATTGACCATATAAAATATTTTTTTATTGAGTTTGTTACATAATCCACATTAATAAATCACTTAATTTAATTTAGTATTTTAAATAAATTTTTTTATTAATTGATTTAAAAAAAAAGTCAGACCGAATGGACAGACCGGACCGGACCGATAACTACCTGTCCGGTCCGGTCCCTATGGGGTGTTCGGTCCGGTCCGGTGATGGACCAAAAATATTCGGTCCATCACCGGACCGGACCGGACCGACCGGTTTACACCCCTAGTTATGACATTACAAGAAAAAAAAAAGCATGGGACAAAAGCTGTAACGCTCACACGAGGTTCATAGAGTTATTTCCAACATAAAATCATATCTCAAATTTATTCTAAGATCTCTGTAGGACGTAAATTTCATTTGTCAAAACAACTATTCCATTATAATTATTCTAATTCACAAAATTTCAAAAATATAAAAGTTAATTAACATTCCCAAATATCAAGTCGAACAAAACAAATATGTTGGACTTCAGACAAAGGAAGTGGTAGGAAACGGCGTCGTTGAACAAGAATTAGGGCAAAGGGACTCAGGTGATCGGAACCCTAGAAGCAATAGTGTCAGTGCACGTCGTTCAACAAATATTGACGAGGAGCTCCGATTTGACACCGAGAATGATGAGAGAGAGCGGGATCCGAGAGAGATAGGAGGGAGCAGTTGAGATAGGGTTTGGGCAGAAGAATTAAGAGAAATAGAGAGAGTAGTTATGTAGTGAGGTGTATGGTGGGTGTGAAGTGGGGAGAGTGAATTAGGGACGTGTGTAAGAATTACAAGAGCAGAAAAGAAAAACATCAGAGAAGAAGGAATTGAATGAGCAGAGCTCTATAATGAGTATTTTGTCCTGTGTGCTGCATGCAACTTTATACAAAAGAAGAAACAAATTCTAACTAACTAAAAGGAATAAAACTAGGGGTGGCAATTGTAACATGACCCGTTAACCTAATACGAACAAGACACGATAAAAACGGGTTAAAGTTTAGCCTTAAAGGGTTCGGGTCAAAACGGGTTGACCCGTTAAGACACGATTGCTTAACAGGTTGATAATGGGTCAACCCATTTTGACCCATTAAGAAAATTAAAATTAAAATTATACCCTTATACCTAAAAAATAAATTGTTGGGATTTTAATTTTGATATTTTTATTGTTTGGATTGTAATTTTGGACTTGTAGTTAGTTTTATATTTTTTTTATAGATATTGTAATTTTAATATTTATATAAAATTATGCTAAACTTAATTAGGTCAAAGGGGTTAATTTCGGGTTTGTTCAACCCATTTACATAAACAGGTCAAAACGGGTTGACACGACACGACCCGTTATATTAATGGGTCATGTTAGGATTTGAGATTTTGATACAATAACTTAACGGGTCGAGTTAGGGTTGACCCATATAGTATAATATACTTATCTTGACATGACACAAACACGACCCGTTAACACGATTTGATACCCCTAAATAAAATAATTACAGCAAATCTGTACATCTGTGTAACAACCTCTAAATTTACATAAGGGTACATGACACATCAACCAAACAAGGGTCCATATGGTAAATGAACCAAAGAACTATAACATGTATTTTGCACAATGGATGAGGTATGAGCTTGTATATCAGGATCATTGGATTGTCCATGAGCAACATCTTCTTCATGATCTGAAACTTGAGTAATCTGCTGTGTATGCTGCTCTAATACCCCCTCCCCCCTACAAGATGGAGAATAGATGTTAACTATTCCCATCTTGGAAAGATGTGAATAAAGCATGTAAGAAGGTAGAGATTTGGTGAAAATGTCAGCAAGCTGGGAAGTGGTGGAGACATGGGTAGTTTTGATGCTTCCTTATAAGATTTTATCTCGGATTAGGTGGCAATCTACTTCTATATGTTTGGTCCTCTTGTGAAAGACCGGGTTGGCTGCAATGTACAATGCAGCTTGGTTGTCACAGAATAATTGTGCAACTTGAGGGTGAGGAAGAGAAAGGTCTGCAAACAATTGTCTTAACCAAGTTAACACAGTGGTGATGAAAGTCATGGCTCTATATTCTGCCTCAATAGAAGACCTGGAAACCACAATTTGTTTCTTGGATTTCCAAGAGATGAGGGACTGGCCAAGAAGGATGCAGTACCCAGTTATTGACTTTCGAGTATCAGGGCATGTAGCCCAGTCTGAGTCACAATAGCCTTGGAGGTGAATTGCTGAAGGAGAGGACAGAAGAATCCCTTGACCAGGTGAATTTTTAAGGTATCTTAATACCTTATAAGCAGCACAGTAAGATGGGTATTTGAAGGATGGTCCATGAACTGGCTGAGGACTTGGGTGGAGTAGCTTATGTTAGGTCTTGTGATGGTAAGGTAAAGGAGTCGACCAATGAGTTGTTTGTAGAGGGTGGGATCAGGTAGAGGAGTGCCACTGGATTTATTGAGCTTGTGGTTCTGGTCCATTGGAATTTTCAGTGGTTTAGCAGCAAGCATGCCTGAATCTGCAAGAATATCAAGTGTGTATTTCCTCTGATAGAGATGGATACCAGTAGAATTTTAAGCAAATTCAATGCCCAAGAAATATCTTAAAGTGCCCAAGTCCTTAATTCTAAAATGCTCGTTCAAAAAATCCTTAAAGCGAGAAATGGATTCAGCTTTATTACTAGCAACTACTATATCATCTATATAGACAAGTAATGTTGTAAAAGAGTTGGCAGTATGGCAGGTATAGAGACTATAGTTAGATTTGGATTGAGTGAATCCAAATTGAATGATGGAAGAGGAGAACTTGTCATACCACTGTCTCGAGGCCTTTTTTGAGGCCATAAATGCTTCTGAGGAGCTTGCAAACTTGGTCAGGATAACCTTTATGGTATCCAGGTGGTTTTCTCATGTAGATTTCTTCTTTGAGCTCTCCATTAAGGAAAGCATTGTTGACATCAAATTGGTGAAGATGCCAACCCTTAATGGAGGCTAAGGCTAAGATGGTTCTTACTGTCACAATTTTCATCACAGGTGAAAAGGTTTCATGGTAATCCATTCCTGGTTGTTGGGTAAAACCTTTGGCAACTAGCCTTGTTTTCTTCCTTTCAATTGTGCCATTGGAATGGTATTTGGTTTTGAAAACATATTTGCAGTCGATGGGGACTTTGCTAGGGGTAGGTCAGTGAGTGTCCAGGTATGGTTAACCTCTAAAGCTTCAAGCTCAGCCTTGATTGCTTGACACCAATCAGGGTCCTTAACAACATGTTTAAAGGTATGAGGATTAGTGTGTGATGAGATGGTGGTAGAAAAAGAAGAAAGTGCAAGAGATAAATGGTCATAAGAAATAAAGGAAGATAAAGAAAAAGGAATAGTTGATGAAGAAGTCATGTTCACTAATTGAGAGGGTGAGATAGAAGAGGCCTGCTGACAATGAAAGTCCTGAAGGTATTAAGGGGCTTTTCTGGTTCGAGATGATCTTCTAAGAGCAGGTGGGGGAGAAGAGGATAGTGAGGTAGGTGAAGTAGATGGAGGAGGAGAAGATGAAGAGGAAGGAGAAGGAACCGAAGGTTCTGAGGGGGTAAAAGAATTATTAGTAGGTGGAGGTGGGGGGTGAAAGGAGGGGGATGTTTGAAAAAGGGGTTTTATAGGTGATGAAGGAAGGCCAGGTTGATGAAATGGGAACACATATTCATGAAAAGCCACATCTCTTAATATGAAGACTGTTTTAGATTGAAGGTCAAGAAGTTTATACCCTTTCACTCCAAATGGATAGCCAAGAAGGACACATGCTCTTCCTCGAGGGTCAAATTTGGTTCTACTGTGGGATAAGGTGGAGGCAAAACAGAGGCAACCGAGAATTATCATATGAGAATATGTAGGAGGAGAGTGGAAAATAAGTTCATATGGTGTTTTGTTGGAAGGCAAAGGGCTAGGAACACGATTGATAATGTAAGCAGCAGTTAGAATGCAGTCATTCCAATAAAGATTAGGAAGATTTGATTGAAATTTCAGTGCTCTGGCTATGTTCAGAAGATGTTGATATTTCCTTTTAGCAACCCCATTTTGTTGAGGGGTTGCCGCACAAGTTTTGTGATGAATGATCCCTTTCTTGTTAAAAAATTCTGTCATTTGGAACTCAAGACCATTGTCATTTCTTAAGATTTTTATTTTAGTATGAAATTGAGTTTCAACTAAATTGTAAAAAGCTTCAATGCATGGTCTGGTGTGTGATTTATTTTTAAGCAGGTAAATCCAAGTACTCCTTGAAAAATCATCTATGATGGTGAGGAAATATTTGGTTCCATCATAAGCTTCAACTGGGTTGGGTCCCCAGATGTCACAGTGTATAAGTTCAAAGAGAGTACTGCTTTTATATGTACTAACTGGAATGGCAATTTGTGATGTTTTGTAAGAGGACATACATGACATGGATTGGTGGCAGAAATTGTAGAAACATGTTGTTTAATAGATAGATATGCTATTACATGTAATTTATAGATGGGAGTATGGCCCATTCTATAATGCCAGAGATCATAAACTTGATTGAAATCGTGAGAAACAGTAGAAACAAAAATGGTCTTGTGCAAGGAAAATGAAAAATATTCAGAAATAGCTGATGGGGAAACTGGTGCTATAAGCAGGTGGTATAAACCATTCTTCATCTCACCCATGCCAATCGTGGTCCATGTCAAAAGGTCCTGGAGAAAACAAGTTTGTGAAAAAAAAACAAAACAGTAAGAGAGGGAAGATGTTAGTTGTTTAGCTGAGATCAAATTGAAACTAAAGGATGGAACACAAAGTACATTGTGCAAAATTAAGGTGGGAGTAATGTGAACTGTGCCTATATGAGTAACTGGTGCAGATTGGCCATTGGGTAGTTTAACAACAAAGAAAACCAGAGATGTTATAGAGGAAAAATACGAGGTGTTACAGATTATGTGATCTGTAGCACCTGTGTCAATTATCCAAGGTAGGTGTGTGCTTGTGTTATGTGAGTGATGGAATGAAAGAAGCAAGAGAAAAATAGGTACAATTCATGGTGGATGAAGAAGGACAATCTGTGTGGACAGTGTTGATTGAGTGACCAGCAATTGAGACCTCTTTTGACTATAATAGAGAGATTAGTTGATGGTATTGGTCTTTGGTGAAGGTGGGGGTGTCATGGGATTAGTTTCTGATTCCAGGGTAGTCATATGAACAACAGGGGTAGCATTTTGTGGGATCTTGCCATGGAATTTGTGCCCAGATGGATACCCATGCAACTTATAGCACTTGTCTACTATGTGTCCAGTCATATGGCAATGAGTGCAGATAGATGTCTTTGCATTGCCTGCTTTGAAGCAAATTTCCAGCGTATGACCTTGGATTTTGCAATGGGTGCAAAATGATTTGTCACGTTTAATCTGTTGTGATAGCTTCGAAAAGTGTTTGTAATATGGTTGTTTGACTACAAAAGCCATGGAATCTAGTGAGGGAAGTCCATTGAGCACAATATGCTGCATTTCTTGCTGCTGTATCATGGAGAAGATTTTATTTATGGAAGGTAATGGGTCAAGTAGCATGATCTGGTCACGAGTGGCATTGTGTGAGTCATTGAGGCCCATGAGAAATTGTATAACACAATCCTGTTGTTATCAATCAAGAATAATAGTAAGTTTGCCATAGGTACAATGGCATAGGGTCACATATGAGAAGTTCATCCCAAAATGTTTTAAGTTTGCCAAAATAAATGCTTATTGAGTCAGAATCTTGTTGTAAACCTGTGAGAGCTTTCTTGAGCTGGAAAATTCGATGCCTATTTTGTTGGGTGAGCTCATACCAGATCTGTTTTGCATCATCCACTAAGGCAATGCTGAATTTGAGTGCTAAATTTATGGAGTTATGAAGCCAGGAGACAACAAGGTCATTGCATCTCTCCTAAGCAGCATAAAGAGGGTCTGTAGGATCTTTGGGTTTGGTTAAGCTTCCATTGATGAAACCGATTTTGTTTTTGGCACGAAGAGCTCGGCACATAGCTCTTGACCAGGTAATGTGATTCTCAGTGTTGAAAAGATCAGGGACCAGAGGAAGAGAAGGGTTGTCTCCATGATCAAGGCGATATAGGTTGGTGATATTATTGAAATCCAGAAAAGGAGACTTGGTGGCGTCAATGGTCATTGCAGGATATGCTTACACAAAAGGCTCTCTGATACCATGTAAGAATTACAAGAGCAGAAAAGAAAAACAGCAGAGAAGAAGGAATTGAATGAGAAGAGCTCTGTAATGAGTATTTGGTCCCGTGTGCTGCATGCAGCTTTATACAAAAAAAGAAACAAATCATAACTAACTAAAAGGAATAAAAAAATTACAGCAAATCTGTACATCTGTGTAATAACCTCTAAATTTACATAAGGGTACATGACACATCAACCAAATGAGGGTCCATATGGTAAATGAACCAAGGAACTATAACATGTATTTTGCACATTGGATGAGGTCTGAGTTTGTATATCAGGACCATTGGATTGTCCATGAGCAGCATCTTCTTCATGATCTGGAACTTGAGTAATCTACTATGTATGCTGCTCTAATAATGTGCATAGCGGGAAGTGGAAGAGAACGTGATTGGGAAGGAGAGAAAAATGGGGAGAAAAAAAATGACAAGAATGAGAGGAAATTGGGAGGGAAGGTGATCGGGAAGAGAAGGAAAATGAAAAGTTTCTTACCAAAAAGACGGCATTTTTATTTTTTTTTTCTTTTAACTATTACAAACAATGTATAGAAATGTTTGTTAGACTACGTTTGTTTTTAATGAGATTAGTTGAAATTAAAGTTAAAAGTTGAATAACATATTGTTAGAATATATATTTTTAATATTATTTTTATTTTAAGATTAAGAAAAAACAAATGATAAGTAAATGGAACAGTGAATATATTTTGAGCATCAATTTGGGTGTGGAATTTTCCGTACGTGTAGCAGCAGCACTCGTTCACATAAATACTGTTAATTTGTTAAGTAAAATTATTTACATAAGCTTACAGTCACAACACACCTATGTGTTGAATAAAATAATAAAAAAAAAAAAAATTTATGTGTTGAATATTAAAGTGTGTTGAGAGTGCTGCTGATGTATAGCTATGCTCGTTAAAGACTATCTGCTCGTGGTAAAGGCAAAACTCATTTCTTCGATACAGAACCGTTTCGTTATGGTATCTAAAAACCCGAACCCGGCTGAGGGCTTCAATTTGAACCCAAACGGAATGGCTCTTCCCGGGCTCGGACCCTTCGCCACCGCCATTACTGCCACAAAGACCGCCTCGACTACCGCTTCTTCGGAGGACCCGACTATAAAGATCCGAAAACCCTACACTATTACCAAGTCCAGAGAGAGCTGGACAGATCCCGAGCACGACAAGTTCCTCGAGGCTCTCCAACTGTACGTAAAGAAATCCAGCTTACTTATTTTATTTTTAATATTCAACGTCAAAAGTTAGGGTTTATATATATGTATGTTTATATATTTCTATGTGAATTAACACTTTGGACAACAACAAAGCGATACGATCAAATTGGTTTAAAGTGGAACGGCTCTCTCTCTCTTTCTATCTCTCTCAAATTGCAAATTTGCAGTTTATTTGTTTCATCTTTTTGACAATTCTAATTATATGTGCTTCTCGATATGAACTCGATAATGGTTCAAGAATTACTCTACTTTGGCTCTTTGTTGAGTCAACTAGAGGAGCTTGGTGTGCTTGAAGCCCGATTTACTTGCTTGAAAGTAACAATCTTTGTGGGTGAACTTATATTATAGTAGTATTTTTTCTGTATATGATATATTTCATATCTAACAATACAACAAGGAATCCTCTAAAACATTATTTAAGATGAAAAAATATAATCTGTTCATCAACATGAAGATGCTTAATGCATGTCATGTTTGTAACATATCATGAATTACAAATTATGTTCTCCCTTCAATGGAATTAAAACTCAATATTTGCATTCGAAATTATGGTCCTAGAGAAGAGCCAGAACGGGGTTGGAGAGGAATAAGAGATAATAGGCCAAAGTCATTTGTTGTTGGTTGAAAAATACATCTTTTGGCTTTTACAAACTTTTGAGCAAAAAGAATATACGTTTTACTAAAGATTCAGGTTAAATTTTTGAGTATTATAAAAAAATGTCCATGCATATATTTATTAGGTTTTTTTGGAGGGGCCTGTGAGTTTTTTTTTTAAATAGGTTTGAGGTAGGAGAGTATTTTGAATTATTGTAAACTAAAGCATTTTAAAACTTTTTTTGAGGATAGGGGAGAGGGTTTTGGGGTTTGTTAGAATTTGGTGGTTCAAGGGTTATTTAAAAAGTTTGGGGAATAATTTTTGTAGATAAGAGAGGAGTTTCTTTGGAATTTTATTTGTATTTTGAAGATGAAGGGTTTATTTTAATTTTATTATTTTGGGAAAAGTATTTTTTGACAGTTTTTTAAGAAAAGCTTTTTTTTTGGGAGAGAGAGAGAGAGAGAGAGAGAGAGAGACTCCAACGACGCCGTAAAAATCAGGTTCACAACAGAGAGAGAGATAGGACCCGGTCACCCCTTGCCTCCACCTCTGATCAGTCCTATTTTCATTATTCCCTGATATTATATTATGTTCCTTAATCATATTCAGCTTTGACCGTGACTGGAAAAAGATTGAAGCATTTGTTAGGTCTAAGACTGTTTTACAGGTAATCTCAAATGCAGAATTCCCATTTTGTTTGCAATTTTTTCATTGCATTGTTTCTACATCCTTTATGTGTGTTGCAAGTAGATCTGGATTATTTTATTTTCTCATTAACCCGGGTCACTTTCTTTATCTTTTCTATTCTTTTTCTTGGTTATTATCATGTTTTTCTGTCTCAAATAGTGGGGAGGGATAAAGAGTTCTTGATTGTTCCACTTGTGCGTCATTCAGGGTGTCTGCTTTGCACTTGTTTTTTCTTTTTTAATAACAACACAAAATGTTGAAAATGAGTTGTTAAGTTGTAACTTTCCTGTTTGTTTTCTTTCCTAAATTCTTCTTGTGCTTTGTATTGTTGTTTTGCTTTCCATTTATGTTGTTAAATTTCCATCATGGCTCTCTCTCTCAATGTGGTGGCAGTCTCTTAGGTTTGTTGTTAGGTTATTTGGCCGTAAAACTCTGTTTGTACACTATCATTGAGCTGGTACTGGAAACAAAAGAAGTAAAGTTTTAGTTATTTTGTTGACCTGAATTATATTTCCTGGAAATTAAAGAATGCTTAGTGTCCTTCTCTCCCGTTTCAGTCACTGCTTATGGTGGAGGATGCATTGTATGAAGCTGATAGGATATTATGATTCTCATTTGGCTATTATAATACCATGAAATTCTCAACATCTCGTGTTAACTTTAATAGTCTATTTAAATTGTCTTTTCTGTACTCATAAATTTTTTTTTTTTTTCTATAAGAAACATCATTATAATTTAATAAAAAACTGTTTATAAGTTATAATTAAATGAATTATACAACTTATCAAAAAAATTAAATGAATTATACTTATTTGATGTTTAGTTTTTTAAATGTTTTTTTTTGTGATCTTTAGGAATTTATTTTACATTGTCAAATGCATTGAAGACAATAAATGACTTTTTCATTTAAATGATGCAATTTTTTTAATCTCATGTATTCTAATTCATTTAGAATTGAATGCCAATACCATCGAGGACACCTTTTGCAGATACGTAGCCATGCACAGAAGTACTTTATGAAGGTTCAAAAGAACAGGACAAGTGAACATTTGCCACCACCTCGGTCAAAAAGGAAAGCTGCTCATCCATATCCTCAGAAGTCTTTTTATCACCAACTTTGTGCAACCCCAGGCTCATATATATCATATATAGCAGCTCCAGTGATCTTGCAAGTGTCAGGATCTTTTCAAACCCCATCTACTTTACTTGAATCTGGATATGTCTCAAGGCCTGATTCCTCATCAATGCTTAGGGGTCCTATTACTGGTGCTGCTGCGTCTTCCTGGACAAACAACAGTATGCAAACCATTAATATATTGCATAGGACAAAAGGTTTGCTTCTTACTGTTTTGGATTGTACTATATCAATCTGATATCTGGTCTATGAATTGTATAAGTGCTAGTTAAATCTTTGTAGCATCTACGTGCCGTGTGTTTCCATATGATGTTTGCTTTCCAGTGCCTATAGTGGCCAATAACTGTTGCAGTAGCACTAAAAGCACCCCGAGAGTACTGCCAACTGTCGAAACAATTGATAAAGGAAATCATAACCATCCATTAAGAGGTGAGCACTTTAAATTCTTCATATTTGTATTCATTCTTTCTAGAAATGTCGTATTACCTTCTGGATTTAATTTTGATTTTCTTCATCTTGCAAGTAGAATAAATCCATGGCAGATGATTTCTGCGGATAGAAGCACCAATTTTTTGTTCAATCATGTTTATGAGCGGTGGATTCTGACTGAAATAGCACCTTGTCTCCTTCGTGAAAAACCATTGGAGGACATGGTCATGGGTTCCGATTAACCAAAAAAAAAAGGAGAAACCATATTATCCTCTTAACTATCATCGTATTCAATTTGCAAAGTATAGTTTCCAAAAAAAATTTCATGAATGCTAGATAATTTCCAAAAGGTGACCGGTTGAGATTTTGATGAACATCCTTTTATGTGACTTAAGTTGAGGAATATACAATCATTTGGCTGGATACGGGATTAATGTAAATATAGTATAGAAACCTTCTCGTGTTGCCAACCCTGGCACTTAAGACTTGTTTCACATTGAGCTTGAATCCACAAGCACTGGTCACATTCTCTTCATGTGTATATACATACATATATATATATATATATATATATTGCTGAGGAATTATTGTAGGTGTGTGCCTTCGTCTTTTAATCATGATGATACTTAAAAAAATGGTGGTTTTAACTTTTGTTGCATGCTATCAGTGGTTCATAGTGTGTATATGTATCCTACTTATAAAAAAAATAATGTATACATATGATGCTTTTATTACATGTTAGTTGAGATTTGTAATGTAAGACCCTCTTCCAAGGGTTTAGGAATGTTACTTCATCTCATTACATAGCACCAAGGTGTTCTAATAAACCAGACTGCTCAAAGCATTTTATTTAAACAAAAGACCAAACTATAGAATCTTATAAAATATGGAAAATGAAGAAACATAAACTTCAAACCTCGTCTTAAACATAAAAGTAATATCCTATGTGCTTGGCACTTATTCTATCCTTAACTAAGACGGCCCTTCTTCTGTCTTTGGCCTGCAAACTACTCCTCAAAGGGAGTGGTTTCATGTTGTGGCTGAAGTAACATATACTCTTCTCCGCTGACCGTTTTCTTGAATTCATCTACTAGGGCTTCAGAATGGAGGGTGGCAGAGAGTGTATGGTGGGTTTTGTTTTGAGACTGCTAGTGTTACATTTTGATTCTTGGGCTCAGGGGTCTCTTTTTATAAAAGCTGGAAACTCAAGAGGAAAGGGACTGTGCAGTATAGTTGATTCTACCTAGGGCTTCAATTCCTTCATAAACAGCTCCTTGTTTTCCTCTTAAAATCTCTGTAGAGATTTGATCTATATTTGTTTGCCTCTCTATTTCCTTTTCTACTTCTCTAAAATCCTATGCAGGCTGCACTTTCTTTTAGAAACAAATCCTTCCCATTTTTAAAGATAAACATCTAATTTAAAACAGAACCATCGTACAGCATATATATATATATATATATGAGAAATGCTTTAGTCACAAAGAGATTCCATAAAAGTAAATCCACAAACTGACGTGCCTTAATGTGGTATGTTAGATTATAAAACTACTTTTATTGTAAAGTAAATCTAACATATCATATGAAGCCATATCAGTTTGTGGGTTTACTTTTGCGAGATCTCTTTGTGGCTGTAACACTTCTCTCTCTATATAAAAATAATTAAAGCACATCCACACATGCTGGAACATGTCCAATTATTATTCAACAAAATTCTTCATACTAAAGACATAAAGTAGGTCTTAGGTAATTTATTAAAATAAAAAGTCTCAGATATTACACAATGTATGCATGCTCAAAATCTCTTTTTCTGATGCAGTTCTGCCTGACTTTGCTAGAGTATACAGCTTTATTGGCGGTGTCTTTGATCCAAATGCTACTGGTCATCTGCAGAAGCTAAAAAAGATGGACCCTATAGATGTTGAAACAGTATGTAAACCTATAATGTTTTACGTTACCTGGTTGTAGGATGTATACTGTTGGGTAGGAAAGATGCTGCTTAATCTTTGCAAATTGTTTGAACTTCTAGTTTGATGTATAACATGGCAGAAGTGATCAAACTTGAGCACATAGTTTTAACCAAATTTTCCAAGTTGTGAAAAATTTGACTATCATCAATCAAGGGTAAATTTTAGTTAGTCAGTGATCGATAATTATTGTAATTGAATAACATACATGTACTGAACATGGCTTTGCCTATTCTTTAATTAATATACTTTTACTTTTAAAAAAAAAAAACAGACATTTCTATGCAAAATAGCCCATGCTTCAGCGTTTTGCACTTCAACTGGTACAATTATAAAGATAAACTTAGGTGTGGTTTGGATAGTGAGATAAGATGAGATGGGTTTAGATGAAAGTTGAATAAAATATTGTTAGAATATTATTTTTTAATATTATTATTGTTTTGAGATTTGAAAAAGTTGAGTTGTTTATTATATTTTGTGTGGGAATTTGGAAAAATTATAATGATAAGATGAGATGAGATGAAACACTTTCACTATCCAAACAGGGCCTTATGCTCTGAAGATGACACAGTAATTTGTTCATATCTTTGGCTCTTCTCCAGGTGCTACTGTTAATGAGAAACCTATCCGTCAATCTGACCAGTCCTGATTTTGAGGATCATGCAAGACCGGGTTCATCGAGATCTTTTTTGAATGGTTGAGAATATTTGGCAATCTGCATGATGCACGGGCACTGGTAAATTACCTATTGTGGTATAAGGGTGTCAAGGTATTCTCAAGTATCCTAAGAATACCTTACTACTTTTCATTATTTTATTATTACTTTTTACCTACTTTTTACTACTATTCAATATTCTATCATTACTTTTTAATTACTTTTTCATTACTATTCACAGAATACCATAGAATACCTCACTACCCAAACAAAACATTTACTTTGGTTTGTCCTTGACTCCTTTAGCAGCTAAAAAGTTAAATATGGCTGCTGCATTTTTGGCAGATATTGAATGGTATGAAGATGGTATTTTTAAGGCCCATTGTTGCATATGAATGAAAGTTTAACTTCTGTTGCTCTCCTTTGCAATCTTAAGGCCCATAGTTCTATATTAATTTTTGGGTTTGGGATATTCAGCTTACAATCATGTTTCCAAGTTTGATATATTACATATGATTGATTTTTTCTGTTGTTTTGGGCTTCTGCATTAATGGGTTAAAAACTGGCACAGGATGATCCGATAGACATCATATGACCCTGCACTCGGTTAGCTTGCCTGCAAGTGACGTTTCTATGTGATTTTACAGTTAGCTATGTGAATGCATTGCACTCTAAAATAGTTTCACCATCCAATTCTGCCACAAAATAAGGACATTCTGGTTTAACTAGAAATCATATAAGAAACTATTATAATTGTGGGTTTATCGGATTGTTTCATCAACTGTGATGGATTAGAATCCCCTTTTGACTCTTTGCCAGGGATTCCACTATTATTAAAGAACATAATAATGGTTAGTGAACCGTAATAGAATAATTCCATCATATTAATATAGATTAGGGGATATAATTCACATGGATATAGTAAGTATTGCTTGGGCTGCTTCAATGGTGGTTTTCACATTTTCTCTTTCACTTGTAGTGTGGGGAAGAACCAGACTAGAGCTTGTTATATGATTCTGGTCCTTATGTTGGCAAGTCTACATAGCCATGTGTGTCTTCAATCTTAACTTCTCGACACTATTCCTAGGTCAGGTAGTGAACCTCATTAATACTGGTACGATTATTATGCTCTTGCCTCATTCTAAGTAATTGCTTGTTTATACCAGTTCATCGATATAATTGCCTCTTTGTGGATATATGCTTATATTTTCCTTCAATGCAGAGAAGGTTGCTGTCATCCTACGAGATTGACACAAACACAATTACCTATGGTGAAGCTGATAAAGCCTTTTATAATGATCCGACCAAGAATGTTGCATAACATGGTAGAAAAAATGAGATCAAGTTTTTGTTCGTACCTTGTTTGTTGCGCTTGCACTCTCTTCATAAGATTCTGCACAACCAACACTGATACTGCGAGGGGAAAGGTGATGATACGCCTGGTTGAAGTCCTTCATGTTGATGATGATCTGCTGCACTGATTTGGGAGTAGTATTGCATATAGTGAGGCCATTGGCTAAATAGTCTAGCTTATAACTGTTTGCCATTTTGGTGTCATGTATATATCCGACAAAAGAATACGAATTGGATTAAGTGTACAGTGTTGAGACTTGTTGTTGTCAAGTTTTGGCTTCTTAGGATTAATTTGCTGATAAAATGTAGTATCTTGTGTATGCCAGTGTAATCCTGTCTCAAAGGTACTAATTGGTGAGTTGCTATGTATAATTAAACAACTTTTGGTTTGTCTATTGATGTGTAATGGCACGGTGGTTTTTTGGGCATTAGATTGGATTCTTCTAGGGTTTCCATGACGTCTTTCGTCACCCATCAGGGGTTGGCGGTGGGTTCTAGTCTCTCAAGAGAATCTGTCTGTGTAGGATGCAGCCAAGATAGGCTGGGGTTGGGGAAAATCACCAGCAGGGGTCTCGGTGCAGTTTGCTGATGTTGTAGTCCCTAGGTCGCAACAATTACCAAAGGTAGATTTATCTCTGCGGAAACCTCGCTTCAACGATGGGGAGATGTTTTTCGTCTTCTCCAAAGCAGATATTAAGCAATCGACGGAGCCGTTCAGATTTTCGGTGGCGCTAAAATTTTTGCAACGTCGCCCATCTCTAGCTCATGTGAGGGGTTTTATTAAAAATAGATGGGGGCTTGGATCGATGCCGGTGGTGTGACAACTTCGTAATCCTCGGAATGTCTTGGTTCGACTGGCTAATGAGGATGACTTTGTCAGTGTGATGTCGTGTGGAAATGCAGAGATTGAGGGAGTGTCGTATAGGGTTTTCAATTGGACGCCGAATTTCAATGAGGAAGATGATTCGCCTTTAGTTCTTGTATGGATTACGCTCCTAGGTTTGCCTCTGAATTATTTTCATGTATCCATTTTGAAGAGCATTGGTGGAGGGTTTGAAAGGTTTTTGAAGAGGGATAATGCTACAGCTTGTGTGACGCATTTGGAGGTAGCGCGCATTTGTGTTGAAATGAATGTTTCGAAGCCTTTGCGGCATTCTTTTTGGATTGGTGTTCCAGGACTTGAGAATAGTCATTTTCAAGAGGTGATGTATGAGAATTTGCTAGCATATTGTTCCCGTTGTTGTATGCAAGGACACTTAGAACAGAGATGTAGAAGGCGTGATCGTTATGAGAAAGTTGTAATTCAAACGGACGAAGGGTAAGGGGTAAAGATCATCCCAAATGGAAGGCTGTAGGCGTTAAAAACCCTAAGAAAAGTCTGCAAACTATGGGTTCTGATGTGCAATTAGAAAAGAATTTACAATGTGAGGCATTGCTACAAGGGATTAATTTGCGTCGGAGTGAAGTCGAGAAGGTGTCATTGCCTTCTTTGTATGTGGATAAAAAAGGTGAGGTTCTTGCCCATTGTCAGCCGGAGGTGTCGTTGGTTTGTGGAGAGGAGGTTGTTGGGTTGGGTTGTGAGAATATGGGGAATAGAGCCCAAGTGGGTTTGCGTGTAGAGCATGGTAGCAACTGGTATGAACAATCGCTAGATGAGGAAAACCAAGTTGATCTTGCAGGGGACTCGGTTGACATGCCTTCGCCGCATAGTTATTTGAAACTTATTGATGAAGCACTAGAATGTGAGTTAGTTCATTTGAGAGATAAGGGGCTTATTGGTGTTGATGGTGATATAGAGGGGGAGAATTTGTGTTGTTCGTTGTTCGATGATGAGATTGATAAGGAAGTGGAGGATTTAGCTTTGAAGAGTTATGAGTCGGACCCAGAAATGAATATGCGGTTGAAAAAACTCAAGGAGATGAAGAAGATAAATTCTTTAGTAGTCTTGAGAATGACTCCTTGCTCGAATAAAATTCATTAATGGTGATGAATATTCTTACTTGGAATATTAGGGAGATTCTTTTGTTGAAGAGGAGGCTTCAGAGTATTTTGGATAAACACCGCCCTTCGGTGGTTGCTCTTTTAGAACATTTTCTTTTAGCTAATAAATGTGGGAAATGGGCAAAGTGGATGCATCTTCCAAATCTTTTTAATAATGTTGCAACTGGTGGAAAAGTTTGGCTTTTTTGGGCAGATGATTTTGATTTTGAGTAGGTATTAGTTTCAGACCAGGCAATTACAAGTTGGTTTCAGCGGGATAATGTTTGAGTTCTTTTAACTATAATTTACGCTAGTTGTTTTCAACGGAAAATGAGGGAGTTGTGGAATTATTTGAGTAATCTTGATGCAGGGAATTCACCTTGGTTTGTCTTGGGGGATTTTAATATTATTCGAAGTGACAATGAAAAAGTGGGTGGTTTATTTCGGGCTCCTCATGCAAAGTCTGATTTTAATTCATGTATTCAAGGTTGTGGGCTTGTTGAGCTGCCTTGTGATGGTCATCGATTGTCTTGGTGTAATGGAAGGCTAGGAGGTCGTCGCATTTGGGCCAAATTGGACAGGACGTTAGTTAATACGTAGTTCTTATTTATTTTTATGGATGCTCAGGTGTTGTATCTCCCGAGAACGTCGTCTAACCATTGCCCTATGTTAACCAGTTTGCAACGCGAGAGAAGAAGTGGGGCTCGGCCATGCATGAGGATTTCTTGCATTTAGTTAGAAGTTGTTGGAGGAAACCGATGGAGGGTTGTGCTATGGTTAAGATGAGTGGAAAGTTGAAGTCTTTAAAAAGAGTTTTACAACAATGGAATGTAGAGGTGTTTGGTAGAATGGATTTAGAGCTAAAAAATATTGAATCACGATTGTTAGCCTTAGAGGATTCAGTCATTTTGAATTATTCTCCGGAGCTAGAGGACAAGTTATTGTGTTGTAAGCAAAGACATGTGCAATGGTTGATTGGGAGGAGATTATGGGGTGCCAAAAGTCACGAATCAAATGGCTTACGGAAGGGGACTCGAATATAGCTTTCTTTCATGCATTGATGAGAGTGAAGAAGAAGATTAACTTGTTTGAGAGGGTGTCATTGGCTAATGGGCAGATTCTCGATTCAGCGGCAGATGTACATTCTGGTGTAGTGCAATTTTTTGAGAAACTTTTGATAGCTTCACTTGTTGAGTGGGATGATGCGGCATTGAGTTTGCTTGAGCCGGTGGTTTCTGAGCAGGAGAACGAGAGGTTGTGTGGGGCTCTGTCTATGGAGGAAGTGAAGGCTTCTCTTTGGTCGATTCCGCAGGATAGTAGCCCAGGGCCGGATGGTTATTCAGCAAGTTTTTTCATTCTTACTTGGGACATTATTAAGGATGATCTCTTTAAGTTGGCGTGTGAATTCTTTGAGGGATTGCCCATGTCTAATTTTTTTGGAGCCACAAATATTATTTTGATACCGAAGGTGGATGTGCCGAACTCTTTCACTCAGTTCCGACCTATTAGTTTGTGCTCAGTGGTTTAGAAGATTTTAGGTAAGATTTTGGTGGCTAGGCTGGCACCGATTATAGAAGAAATTATATCTCTGGAACATGTTGCTTTTGTGCGTGGTTGTAGTATTTTTGATAATATTACTTTTGTGCAGGAGCTAGTACATGGGATGAATAGGAAGTGTCTTGGGGGGGGGGGGGGGATAATGTGATGATAAAAATTGATATGGTGAAGGCTTATGGACGTGTCAGTTGGAGATTCTTGATGGAAGTGTTGCGTAGGTTGGGTTTTTATGAGAAGGGGCGTTCGATTATTTTTAATTACATATCTTTGCCTACTTATTCAGTAATGTTGAATGGGAATTCGAAAGAAATTCTTAAGCCGTCTCGGGGTCTTCGACAAGGTGACCATTTGTCCCCCTATTTGTTTATTTTGGCAGAGGAAGTGTTTTCGTATCTTTGTCTCAAAAAACCCTCGTTTGTTTTCAGAAAACATCTCATCTCATCTAATCATTACAACTTTCCCAATTTCCAATACAAAATAAAATAAACAATTCAACTTTTTCAAATTTCAAAACAAAAATAATATTAAAAAATATATTCTAACAATATTTTATTCAACTTTTTAACTTTAATCTCAACTCATCTCATCTCATATCCGAAAAAGCAATGTTGCCTTTTCCCATCTATTGAGTAAGCATATTTGTTTTTATGCCTTTTCTTACCAACTGATTTAGAGGGAGTCTGCTTTGCAAAGAAGGATTTCAATCTTGCAAAGCATCCGGAAATCGATGTCCCGAATCTTCAGGTGATTAAGCTAATCATGCAAAGCTTTAAATCCAAGGAGTATGTGCATGAGACTTTTGCATGGATCATGCACTATTACTGGTACCTCACAAATGATGGAATTGAGTATTTACGGACTTACCTCAATCTTCCATCTGAAATGTGCCCGTGTTAAAACTGGAAATTCCTCTGGTTTTCTCTATTCATTTTCTTGACCTTTTTACATAAATGCTTTGTACATTTATAGCTAAAGGAAATGCTTTACAAAGAATGTTCTAGACTTAGGTTTGTTACAAAAGGAAATGAGGTACACTGCTGCATGCTGCAGATGGTTGTTACGTGATCCTGCTATGGTCCTTTGGCTGTGAGGCTTGTGAGCTGGACTTTATTGTTGAGACGATATTATCCTTGACATCCTCCCTCAAGTCAAGCGGTAAGTGATACAGACGCAAACTTGAACACATGAAAGCAAATCTCGCGGTAGAGAGAGGCTTTGTTAGAACATTAGCGACTTGATCTTTGCTCGGAATAAAAGACACTTGCAGGGATTTGTTTAAGACTCAATCACGTACAAAGTGAAAATCGATTTCACTATGTTTTGTTCAGGCATGGAAAACTGGGTTGGAGGAAATGTAAGTGGCACCCATGTTATCACAATAAATCAGAGGGGCTCGAGTCAGAGTAATACCCAAGTCACGGCAAAGCTGTTGAAGCCATATAACTTCTGTTGTGGTGTTAGTGATGACTTTAAACTCAGCCTCAGTTGAAGAGCGAGCTACAGTTGGTTGTTTCTTGGAAGACCAAGATACTAAGTTACTACCAAAGAACACATAGAAGCCACTTGTTGAACGGTGATCGTCGGGACACCCTGCCCAGTCGGCTTCAGAGAAGGCAATGAGATGAAAATTTGAAGATGGTGAAATATGCAAGCCAACTTTTGATGTGTGTTTGAGATAGCGCAAGATGCGCTTGACGGCCTGCCAATGGGGTACACGGGGGGCATGCATATATTGACAAACTTTTCCAACAACATACGCTAAATCGGGTCATGTAAAAGACAGGTATTAGAGTGAGCTGACGATGCTACGGTAGAGAGTAACATCTTCAAAGATATGTCCCGTAAATGCACTAAATTTTTCAGAAGTGGCCATAGGAGTCTTTACGGGTTTGGCAAGCTGCATGTTAGTCCTTGTAAGGAGATCAGAAATGTACTTCTACTGAGTTAAGAGCAAGCCGTTTGATGTGGGGTTTACTTCAACACTGAGGAAGTAGTGCAAGTTACTGAGATCAGTGATAGGGAAGTCACTTCGCAAATCGGTGATGAGCTCATAAATATGAGAGTTTGAGGAACTAATGATCAGCAGGTCATCGACGTAGACAAGGACAAGAATTGTGCTAGACTCTGTTGTTCGTAAAAACAATGAGGGGTCAACTGAGGAAATTGTGAACCCGAGATCAACTAGTCCACAGCTGAGTCTGGAGTACCATGCACATGGTGATTGACGGAGTCCATAGATAGCTTTATGTAACCTGCAAACATGAGATGAAAAGTGAGGGTGTGTAAATCCAGGTGGTTGTGTCATGAACACGGTTTCATGCAAGGGGGAGAAACGCATCTTGAACGTCGTATTGGCAGATGGGCCACCGACGGGTCACAGCCAAGGCAAGCACAATACGCACGGTTGTAGACTTCACTACAGGGCTGAAAGTTTCCTCAAAATCTATTCCAGCATGTTGAAGAAAGCCCTTGGCAACTAGCCGAGCCTTTCGTCGTTCGATAGAACCATTAGCAAGCTGTTTGGTGCGAAAGACCCATTTACACGTGACAATGTTTGATGCTTGCGAAGCCGAAACAAGAGACCATGTATGATTAGCTAGAAGGGCATTGAACTCATTTGCCATGGCTTCACGCCATTCGGGATACTTCTGAGCAATGGTGAAGCTTGTTGGAGATTCCAGAATATTTGTGGTGCAGTCACTGAGGAGTGCACGGGGAGGAGGCCACTTAACGGTACCATCGGTGAACTGGCGAGGTCGAAAGGTACTGGTTTGTGACCGTGTCACCATCGGATGGACAGGCGGCGGAGTATCGGTCGAGGAGGAACTCTGTGTAGATGGTGATGGCTCAGAGTCAGGTGGGGAAGAGGAAGAAGACGAAGGGTGTGGGCCTAAGATAGAAGAAGGGAGTGGATTAGTAGTCGTAGGAAGAGAGTAGAATGAAGAGACGGAAGGGCCACGTGAGTTGGGAAAATGATGGGCTTGGGTTTGGACTCATGAGCAAAGGGAAATTTGTTTTCATTAAATTTGACGTCCTTGGATGGATAGAAACGACCTGTTGGAATGTGATAGCAGGTGAAGCCTTTGAGGGCTTGGCTGAGATCGAGGAAGACACATGCTAAGGATCGATAGGAGAATTTTTGTTTGTTGTATGGTGTGGTGAGGGGCCAGCATTCAAAGCCAAAAACACGTAAGTTGGTGTAGTCTGGAGGTTTTTGATGAAGGAGGAAATGAGGAGAAAAATTATTGAGTGATGGGGATGGTAGAATATTGATTAAGTACACAGCATGAGTCAATGCAAACGGCCAAAAAATGAAGGAAACAGAGGCATGAGCAAGGAGAGCTAAACCCGTGTCCACTGTGTGACGATGTTTACGCTCGATGATGCCATTTTGTGTACGGGTGTGAGGACATGTAACACGGTGAAGAATGCCGTGAGATTCTAAGTATTGAGAGAAGGGTCGAAATTCAACCCCCCCCCCCCCCCCCCAGTCGGATTGAAATTGTTTTATTTTTGTTTGGAATTGAAGTTCAACTTGAGTTTTAAATTTAATAAAAGTATCAAGTGCTTGAGATTTTGTTTTGAGAGCGAACAACCACGTATGACGCGAATAATCATCCATAAAGCTAATAAAATATTAGAAACCATCATGTGATACATGTGGGGAAGGACCCTATAAATCTGAGAAAACAAGTTGAAAGGGTGTGGTAGACTTGTGAATCCGTGTGTGAGCGGGATGTCTATGAGATTTAGCCTTAGCACATGCATTACAAAAGGATGGATTTATTAGTGGATCAAAAGGCAAAGCATGTTGCTGTAAAATGGAACAAACGAGCTTAATAGATGGATGTCCGAGCCGTGAATGCCATAGAGGAACCGAGAGAGATGTAGTCAGAGCAGCTGAAGGTGGTGGTGAAAAAAAGTAGAGGCCGTTATGGATGGTCCCGTGAAGAAGAGGTGTCCCTAAGTTGCAATCCTTGACACGAAAAGAATCAGCAAAAAATTCAAAGAATACGTTATTGTCAGCACAAAACTGATGAATGGAGATGAGGTTTTTCTTAAATGAAGGAACACAAAGAATTTTGTTTAACAAAAAATTGGAAGAAGTGGAAGGAAAATAAGTTGAACCAGAGTGTGAAATAGATACTGCGGAACCATCACCAACACGCAAAGTGTCCTTGCTGTGATACTCTGCCATTCAAATTGAACATGTCACTGGTAATGTGATTCGTGGCTACAGTATCTGGATACCAACTATGATAAGAGGTGTAGTTTGAGGAAAAATTTGCTATTGTTGGAGAAGCAGCAGTGTACGCCTGATTAAACCGATACATGCAGGTGAGTGCAGAATGTCCTTGGCGGTTGCAGACCTGACAAACCAGGTGATTGTTGGTTGGAAAATGGGACATGGTACCATTGTTACCTGTAGGAGCTCCACGACCACGGGAGTTATTACGACCCCAGCGATTTCCTCGACCACGTTGAGGAGACTGATTGTTGGCCGTATATGGAGTAGATGGTTGAGAGGAGAAAATGCTTGTGTTGGTATGATGAAGCATGCGAGCTTCATGAGCTAGCAAAATGCCAAGCAGTTTAGTAGAGGGGATAGGCTCAAATCGAGCGGCAACAGAAGAGACAATGGCATCATAATCAGGCCCTAGTCCAGCCAAGAGATAGGGAATGAACTCTTCATCTAGGAGAGAGTGTCCTGCAGCAACCATAGTATCGGCCAACAGCTTGGCACGACGGAAATATACCAAAATAGAATCGACACCTTTCTTGAGGGAGGCTACTGTAGCTGATTTTGAATAAGTCGAGCCGATTTGCATCCCACAACTTGAGCCATGAGAGGTTTGGATAGGGATGATATGAGGCAGACATTACGAGTTGGTCATGTTGAAGCCAAGCATCGTAATCGGGATTAAGAGTGCCTTTGGCTAGTTCAGGTTTGGGAGGAGGAAATGAGTCATTGACAAACTTGTACAGCCTCTGGCCATGAAGATAGGGGACGAGCTGTAATTTTCACAGCAGGTGGTTGTCTGGGTTTAATTTGACAGAAATAGTATAAGAGAAACTAGGATTAGAGAGGCTGGGAGGCGGTGGGTTCGAAGGAGAAGCCATGAACGTTAGTACTTAAGAGGCTCTATATACCATGTTAAAACTGGAAATTCCTCTGGTTATCTCTATTCATTTTCTTGACCTTTTTATAGAAATGCTTTATAAATAATGTTCTAGACTTAGGTTTGTTACAAAAGGAAATGAGGTAAACTGCTGCATGCTGCAGATGGTTGAAACGTGATCCTGCTATAGTCCTTTGGCTGTGAGGCTTGTGAGCTGGACTTTATTGTTGAGACGATATTATCCTTGACAACCCGCTACCTTGAAGAAATCCACAAAGCCTCCTAGCAGGCCATTTAGGGGCTCACCTGGTGACTGGGTTAGCTTAATTATTTAATTAAATCATTTGAGCATCCAGAACTTGTGATGGATTAATAGTATCATCTTGTAATGACCAACACCGGATGGGGTTGGAAAGTTACTTCCTTTCACTTCACAATCACATCTCACAAAATAGATATAAGCTCCAAATTCTCAATTACATATAGATCTCATTGTTTTAAACCAATTACTCCAAAATAATTAACTAAGAACACCACAAAGTCTTAATATAAATGTCAACTTCTTAACATACCACGTCATCAGAGCATGACAAATTTACTGAATAACATTTTCCAATAACCTTGGCATCCTTTTGTGCTTAATTCGCTATACTTAAATAATTTCGCTCATAAATTTTTTCGTGACCAATTACCAAATAAATAGATCCCACTTGGTTCATAAAATATTAAATAGTTTTAATCTAATTATCAAACCCAATAAAAATCCATATTCCACCAAAATAAATTTTGGACCCGTTACCTATTCAAAATTACCCGTTAAATCTCAAGTAAGCTTCCCATAAATATTAACCAAAAAAATAAAATAAAATAGTACGCAGGCTTGGCCTGGGCTTGGGTGTTACTTCCCCCTTAAAAAATTTCGTCCTCAAAATTTGCTGCAACTAAAGCAAGTCTAAAATACTTATCCCTCACATACATTCCATGCCTAATAATAGTTCTACCCAATTTTTTTTTTTTTGTTTAACCTCATATAAAATTGTAAATAGAACTCTCCACTAAATGTAATAACTTCATACAATAGCAAAATAAAATTCTCCAAAGTCTGGGGTACTTAATCTCACACTCGGGTCATAAAGGTATCCAAATCGTAGCCACGAGATTTAAGTCCTAAGTGATCTCAAGTTAACTAATTTCCAAACCTCACGAAGTTTATTCTCAAACCATCATAGTAGCAAAAACCACGCTTCCGTTACGCACTTTGACAACTTTGTCAAAATGTCTAAAACTAGGAGTCTAATCCATTTCAGTACCTATCAAGATGACTCTTACCATACTTTGATAGCATCTGACTTCTTATCTCCCAAATCCATGCACACTCACTTATACTCTTAGATACTCTCTTTCATTCTCACCTCAATTAATAACCTTAAATCTGAAAAAAAAAAATTATTTCTTAAAACCTGTTGAACCTATAATCTCAAGTTCAATTAAAATGAATTGCTCAAAGAATATGCAAAGTTTATAATCTTAAATCTGAAAAGATTATAGCATAAAGTCTGCAAAATTTAAAGCCTTAAATTTCATCCAACTCATTATTAAGTTTGGAGGGTCTAAAATCCCAAATCTAATCAAAATCGTTCTCCTAAAGGCTGCATAATTAAAACTTAAATCTCAAAATGAATTATTTCTTAAAATCTACATAATCCAAATCTTGAACTTTATTGAGATCACTTCTTAAAGTCTACTTAATCTAAAATTGTAAATCCTATAAAAGTCATCTCTTCATATTCACGATGCAAGCATTGTTGTATTAGGCCCTTTGGCCTTTTTATGTTTGGGGATAGAGGGACAAGTCTGCAGAATCTACAATGTAGACTTGACCAACTCTATACTAACGTTTGCACGATCTAAAACATCGCATTCGATCAATCTTATATACACCTCCAAAATTTAAACCTTAAATCTTGTCACAAACATTTTGTAGTCTTCAGAATGAGCCTACAAACTCTCATCAAATGTCATGAAATCAGTTCTTAAAATCTGCAAAATCTAACACCTCAAGTTTCATAAGACACATTCCCTAAAGCCTGCAGATTCTAAAACCTTAAATACCAACATAATTATTTCTTGAAGTTTGCAGAATTCTAAATATCAAATCTGAAAATTATTTCCTAAAGTCCTCAGAAATCCAAACCCCATATATTAGTGTCTACAGAACCTTAAACCTTAAATATCAACATAATTATCTCTTGAAGTCCACAAATTCCTAAACATTAAATTTGAAAATCATTTCCTAAAGCCCACATATATCTAAAACCTCATATTTTAAAGTCTATAGAACCTCAAATTTTGCTCTGATACCCCCAAACCATATGACCTATATTCCAAAAGGACTAGTCAATGATATAATTGGAGACCCATCGAAACCTTATAAAGAGTAATTAAGAACTTCTCATTCCCAAACAATATAGGATCTCATATATCACCTACTCTCATCCTTATCATATGGGGTATCACGTGCACATCTCCTGTTGGATAATTATTATTTAGGAGTATCCGAAAATTTTCAATGGTAGGAGTGCTGGGGTTTTCCATTTTAGATGACGTTAAGTCGTGTCAGTCACTTGTGATATTAAGTTGGGTTCCACGCAAACTTAGTACTATTTGATTGTCTTTTCAGAAACTTAAAAATTTATTCACAACTTTATATCTCTGATTGGCCGTGTTCTTAGCCTTTACAGTTATCCTGTGTTATGGGTAAACTAGTGAATTTACCCAGAACGTAAGACCAACCAGAATGTAAGAGCAACTGCGGAAGAATATTAATCAAAGAACAAACAAGAACACAATTGAGAAAACCCAAGAATCACTTCTTGATTCTTGGAAGAGGCGTTCGAGGAACCTCCAACCTCCAGACAAAGTCTTATTGATATTTTCTGCACACCAGTATTAACAATGCACTCAATATTTATAATACTCGAGTGGCAAAATGCCCCGTATTGCAATGTAACAAACTCACCGCCTTAGACCCATTTCAGTTAAAATTGTTATTCATCTTACACTTAACAAAACGCACCGTTTCATTAAACATAAAACTCCCATTTAAACCCCTCATCTCTCTGACTGATTCCCCTTTATTAACTAACTTCCTAACTAACTTCCAGCCATTACATTCCCTTCCCCTTAACAAAGTCCTTGACCACAAGGACTTAATCCTCCCCACTAAAGGACCTTGCCCACAAGGTGGGGATAACGATCTCGCAATGTCCACAGAAGTTCCCAGGTACTATCTTCAACAGAAGCTCCTAGCCATTTCACCAATACTTCAGTGACAGCATGGTTTCTGATTTTCTTCATCCTTCTTTGTAAGATCAACTCAGGTTCAGGTTGCACTTGTCCTTGAGAATCCAAAGGAGGCAGTGTAGGAAGTGGAATAACATTTTGACCCAACTTTTTCTTCAAACATGACACATGTACCACAGGATGTATCTTTGTAGAAGGAGGCAAGTTGAGTTTGTAGGCAACTGTTCCAATTCTTTCCAAAACCTGAAAAGGTCTAAAAAACCTTAGAGATAATTTCAGATTGTAGCGTAAGGAGACAGTTTTCTGTCTATATGGTTGCAGTCTAAGAAAGACCCAATCTCCTACTTGAAATTCCCTCTCAGTTCTCTTTCTATCTGCAAACTCCTTCATTCCATTATGAGACTTCAGCAAATTCTCTCTCAGCATCAACCAAAGCTGCTCTCTGGTCTTAAGTTGCTGGTCTACTGCAGGATTGACAGACGTGCCAGCTACATAAGAAACCAATTTAGGAGGTAAGTAACCATAAAGTGCTTCAAAAGGACAGACTCTGATGGAAGAGTGACAAGTGGTGTTGTAACACCATTCAGCCAAAGGAATCCACAAACTCCACTCCTTAGGTTTGTCACTGGTTTAACATCTCAAATACCCCTCAAGAGTTTTATTCAAGGCCTCAGTTTTCCCATCCGATTGAGGATGATAAGCAGAACTGAAATTGAGGGAAGTGCCTTGCAATTTGAAAAGCTCCTTCCAAAAATTACTAGTGAAAATAACATCACGATCTGATACAATTGATTTAGGTAACCCATGCAGCTTAAAGACACCAGAGAAGAAAACCTGGGCTACTTTACTTGCTGAATAGGGATGTGCCAAAGGAAAAAAATGTCCAAACTTGGTGAATCTGTCCACCACAGTAAAAATCACATTGTAGCCACCAGAGAGAGGCAAACCCTCAATGAAATCCATGGAAATATATGTCCATAGTGAGGAAGGAACAGGTAGAGGTTGCAAGAGGCCAGCTAGATGCACATTTTCATGTTTGCATGTTTGACATACTTTACATTCTCGAACCAATGCCTTAATATCCTTGCGCATTCTCTTCTAGTAGAAATCCAATTTGGCCCTATGCAATGTTTTATGATAGCCCACATGGCCAGTTTGTGGACTATTATGAATGTGATGCAATACTTTAGTCTTAAATGGTGAATCTGAAACCACCACAAATTTTCCTTTCCTTAATAACAAGCCCTGTTGTAATGTAAAGTGCTTAGGACCCTCTGAGACTTGTTGCAACCTCTCATAGATGTCTTGGATTATGGGACAAAGTTAATAGCTTTGTTTTAATTCTTCCACCCAAAGAGATGTAGGAAAAGTGATAAGTGCTAAGGTTGCTGACTGCTCTTCAGACTTCCTGGAAAGAGCATCAGCTACCTTATTTTCTTTTCCTCTTTTGTAATCAATAGTAAAATCGTAGCCAATCAACTTTAGAAGCCATTTCTGCTGAGTTTCTGTGCCAACCCTTTGCTCTAGTAAGTACTTAAGAGCTTGCTGATCAGTCTTAATTTTAAACACAGCACCCAAAAGATAAGGTCTCCATTTAGCTACAAAAGAAACACGAGTTAATAATTCTTTCTCATAGGTGGATAAAAGTAATGCCTTACCTTTTAATGCCTTACTATAAAAGGCAATAGGCTGGTTTTCTTGCATGAGAACAGCTCCCAACCCAAAGCCTGAAGCATCACACTCAATAGTGAAGCTTTTAGAAAAATCAGGCAATTTGAGTACTGGTGGATTAGTAACAGCCCTCTTCAAGTGTTAGAAAGCCTGAGATGCCTCCTCAATCCAATGGAAAGCATTTTTCTTCAACAGCACTGTTAATGGGGCAGCAATGGATCCATAATCCTTGATGAATTTCCTGTAATAACCAGTGAGCCCGAGAAATCCCCTCAAAGCTTTCAAGGACCTTAGAATAGGCCAGTCAATCATGGACACAATCTTGGAAGGATCAACTTTAACACCACAACCAGAAATGATATGTCCCAGATAATCAACTTCATGCATTGCAAACTTACATTTAGACCTTTTTGCATAGAGTGTATGTTGCTTTAACACTTCTAACACTGATCTCAAATGTGCAATATGGTCCACCAAATTTCTGCTGTAAACCAATATGTCATCGAAAAAGACCAAGACAAACTTTCTTAAAAAAGGTTTAAACACATCATTCATCAAGCTTTGAAATGTAGCAGGAGCATTAGTAAGCCCAAAAGGCATTACTAAGAACTCATAGTGGCCCTCATGAGTTCTAAAGGCTGTTTTCTCAATATCGACATCTTTAACTCGAATCTGGTGATATCCAGATCTCAAGTCCAACTTAGAAAATATTGTTGCTCCATATAATTCATTAAGTAACTCATCAATAACAGGAATGGGAAACTTATCATTGATGGTTACTTGATTTAATGCTCGATAGTCCACACACATCCGCCATGAACCATCAGATTTTTTAACAAGAAGCACTGGTGATGAAAAAGGGCTCTGACTTGGCCTCACCACCCCAGATTTCAACAAATCCTGAACAATATTCTCAATCTCAGTTTTCTGATAATGAGAATATCTATAAGGCCTGACTGAAACAGGACCAGTTCCCTCCTTAAGAGGAATATGATGATCGAAAGACCTGATGGGAGGTAAACCCATAGGTTCAGCAAACACATGCTCGAAACTTTGTAACAGTTCTTCTACCTCTTGCACCTGACTTCCAGGTTTTTCTGTTGGGTTCTCAGTTCTCAACTGCAAAAACCAACCCTGCTGTCTCACTAAGGAAGATTTCAAACTGCCCTCTCCATTTTGAAGCCTAATGCCATCAGACTTCAACCCATGTAAGGTGATCTTGGATTGCCCCATTGTAAAACTCATAGACATGGAATTAAAATCTCAACTGATTAGCCCCAAGGTCTTTAGCCATTGAACTCCCAATACTATGTCACATCCACCCAAAGCTAGCACATGAAATGGAATTCTAAACTTTGAGTCTTGAACCTTGATGACTTCTTCACAGCTACCTCTACTTACCAACTTGTCACCATTAGCTACTCTCACTTGTAACCTCAAATCATCATGTACTTTCAGTTTTGCTGCTTGTACCACCAATGGATCCAAAAAATTATGTGTACTCCCAGAGTCCACTAAAATTTCAACCACACAACTTTTAATCATTCCCAATAACTTCATGGCATTATTGTTAGAGCAGCCAGATATTGCATTAATGGACACCTCCAGCCCTTCGCCTTCTTCTGTCACCAACTGTTCCTTGGTCACTAGAGGCTCATCCACCTTCTCCTGTGTTTCTAAGGCTTTATTAACAGTATCATCCACTTGTAACATATACACTTTGGGAGCCTTACATATATGCGTGGGGTTCCATTTTTCATCACAATGGTAACATAGACCTTTCTTCCTTTTTTCATCCATTTGTGAAGAAAAAGTCTTCTTAACTGTTAAGGGAGGTTTTTGGAATCTGTTGCCTTCCACCATAGATTCACTCAATGCTGAAACACCTCTCCACGGTTTTTTAACAGCTGACAAGTACTCTTCTTGGATTTTTGCCAATCCAAAAGCAGCCCCAAGATTCACTAGATTAAACATCTTCACAGGTAACCTGATTTCATCTTTCAGGCCACTCACAAAACAACTAAGCAAATGCTTCTCAGATAAGCCTATCAACCTATTTGCCAAGGCTTCAAACTGTGACTTATACACAGCATCAGATGTGGTCTGTTTTAACTTGGTTAATGCCTCCATTGGGTCATCATATGCTGATGGCCCAAATCTCACTTGCATTGTCATAACCAATGGCTCCCAAGAATTGAACTGACCTGAGTTTAAAGCAATTTGGTACCAAACTAATGCCTCACCCTCCATATGATATGAGGCCACCATTAATTTTTGATGAAATGGTGTTTGATAAAAATCAAAATATTGATTAGCTTTAAAAACCCATCCAGCAAGATCACATCCACTAAAACGTGGAAAATCCAAACGAAAGCTTCTCTGAATAGCCCTATCTTCTTGACCTCTAGGTTCATTTGTATTGACGCTAGAAGACTCAAGCAAAGACCGCAACATATCAGAAACTTGTTCTAACCTTGCTGACATTGCAGTAATAACTTGTTGATGGTTCTCCAACTGTCTATGAACCATTTCTTGCTGCTTCTGGGATCCATCTTGCTGACCTTTCAGAGCTCCACGCGTGCCTTCTGCCATCACAGGATCGAGTACTCTAATACCAATTGTTATGGGTAAACTAGTGAATTTACCCAGAACGTAAGACCAACCAGAATGGAAGAGCAACTGCGGAAGAATATTAATCAAAGAACAAACAAGAACACAATTGAGAAAACCCAAGAATCACTTCTTGATTCTTGGAAGAGGCATTCGAGGAACCTCCAACCTCCAGACAAAGTCTTATTGATATTTTCTACACACCAGTATTTACAATGCACTCAGTATTTATAATACTCGAGTGGCAAAATGCCCCGTATTGCAATGTAACAAACTCACCGCCTTAGACCCATTTCAGTTAAAACTGTTATTCATCTTACACTTAACAAAATGCACCATTTCATTAAACATAAAACTCCCGTTTAAACCCCTCATCTCTCTCGACTGATTCCCCTTTATTAACTAACTTCCTAACTAACTTCCAGCCATTACATCCTGCCAAAAGTTCGTAGCTTTGGGATGCAACTTATATAGTGATAAATACTATTTGTATACTATTTCATATGTCTCTTGATAATGCAGACTCTGGTGGAAGGCCTGGCTTCAGCCGTGGGCGCGGCTATGGTGCAGCTGATCCCCCAAGTTCAAGTTTTGCTTGAAGTTACTTTTGGTCTTTGGAGTTTATGGTTTCTGAACTCAGGATTAATTAAGAATGTGGATCTAGCGCGCGTTCTAGCTTCATCTTTGAAGAATGTTTGTCACATTCTTTTCATAGTTTTGAAGATCTATATATGCCTATTCTTTTGATACGGAACGAGACAATCATGTACTGCTTCATCTTGGTATATACATTTTTTCAGGGGTTTAATATCCCCTCAGGCCAGCTATGTTCCAAGGGCTCCCAACTTTATGCATTCACATGTATTAAAATTTAAAACATGATGGAAAAGGATGGTTCGACCTTATAATTACCATCAAAAGCAACGAGCCCCCACTAAGATATGCTAGAGCAATGCATGTAGAAGTAGATTTCTCTAAATTTGAATGAAACATTCTATTTGCAAATCAGTGTAGAGTCATAGTAATATCTTTTATATTGTTGATGTGACATTATTTGATTTGTAAAATTAATTTTAGATTTTGAATGTTGCAAATGACATGTCACCAAGTCAGTAACGTGGATCATGATGTGTCTTCCAGTACACCGGTTTGCAAGAACTCAATTCAAATAAATTATATGCTTACTTCAAAATTTTATCAAAGAGAAGTGCTAATTGCAAATCGGCATTTTATGACTTCAAAATTCAAACTCAATATCTTGAACATAGAACTAGTAAAATTTAAAAAATAAAAAAGAGAACTCCTTGTTGGTGTTATCTACCACGTCAAAGGAACCCGTAACGTGATTGCATATTTATTAGAGGAGGCAACTATTATATATTTTCCCGCTGCTCTCGCCGATTAGTTTGCAACTTTGAATTTCAATTTTACAGGCTGGAGACTTCTAGTTCTAGCTGAACTCTACCTCTTGATCTGCTAGCTTCGTAATTTTTATAGCTTTTGCAAACGGTAAGCTCTTGGTTTACATTTTTTTGCTGTCGATCCCTAATCATGTCTTTCACCGATATTGTTACGAGAAAGCTCTCTAAGCATACCTCCTTCTTTGGCCTTCCATTATGGGTTTTGATAGTATCTCTCATTGCTTTCTTCCTTGTTCTCATTGTTGCCATCCTATCACTCTACTTTGTCTTTTGTCGTCGCCGAAAATCCTACAAAGGCAGCAACTTCTGTTTAACCATTCCTGTCTCTTCCAAGCATCGTCATTACGATAGTCACAACATGTCTTCCCTCGATAGGAGGTTGCTTTCACGTCACATACACGAGTCTGAGATGAGCAATCGGAGGTATTTGGAACATCATGCTACTTTTTCTGATGATATGGAGAAAGCTGCTATGTACTTGCCGGGGGCTAAGGAGGTTTGGAGGCCGGGAAGCAGGTTTAGTCTAAGGGATATTGAGATGGCCACGAACGGGTTGGCAAAAACAAATGTGATCGGAAGTGGGGATTATGGGGCTGTTTATCGTGGAATTTTGTTGGATAATACGCCCGTGGCCGTGAAGAAGCTTGTTAGTGTCAGGTAATTATAACCCAGTTCTTGCATGCTATTAATTGATTCTCTCAATAGAATTATGGGTTTGAATACAGGCTAAAAGTAGTTCATATACAAGTATAAATGCGATTAATCTGACTGTTAAGCTAATATATTATATGATGATCAGAATTTATGTTTGTTAATTACTTGTTTTTTTGCTATTCTGGCTTAACATTTATTGATGATAGCTAGAGAATGGCTGTGTGTGTGTGTATAGGCATCGCTACTTTTGGGAGTTAAAATCAATATTTGCTAACTTAGTAAGACAGGCCAACAGTGTCAGGCTTTCTAGCATGATTAACCATATATATAGATGCCGTGTACGTACCTTGTGCTAGATTTGGATGCTGATGATTTGTTCATTTTATAATTCTGATGCCGGAAATGATTTGGACCATATATATAATAGATTGACCCTGGCCCGAAACATACTGAATTGTAATTCTATGCAATATGCATGCTTAGAGTTAGAGTCTTCAACCAAATCTTATTTTATATTCATGAATAACCATCGATCAGTTGCAAAGCTGAGGGCTTCATAGCAGAAATGGAGGCATTTGGGCAAGTTAGGCACAAGAATCTGGTCAATTTGCTTGGATACTGCAGTGAAGGGACTTACAGGTATCATCTACTTTTTGGTTTCTAATTATAGGATAAGTCATTTTAATTTTGTTTTTTCTGACTTAATTTTAATTTTAATTGAGAATGTTTTAATTGCCATTAATTATATATTAAGTGATAATTAAGATTTTCAAACACTAAATTTCATGACTTTGATCTTTTCTGTTAGGATGCTTGTATATGAGTATGTGGATAATGGTAATCTGTTCCAGTGGCTTCATGAAAATCCAGAAAAAGTCAGTCATCTAACATGGAGTATAAGGGTTAAAATTATCCGAGGAATTGCAAAAGGGTGAGATGTAGCTAGCATCCTAAATCTTCAATGCATCTAATCATTTCATTCCTCCTTACGAATTTAGTAGGCTGACATGAGTTCAAATGAATGTGTTTTTTTCTTCTTTTTTTTTTTGCAGATTAGCCTACCTTCATGAGGACCTTGAACCGAAAGTTATACACCGATGCCTAAAATCCAGCAATATACTGCTTGATCACAAATGGAATCCAAAGATAACCGATTTCGGCCTTGCTATGCTTTTTGGTCCCGAGTGGAGTCGCATGATAATGGAAACATTAGGGTCAGATCTCTGCTAGCTTTATGAACATAAATATACATGAAATGTGATATTCTATAGCTAGCATATCCTTTTTATTATTATTATTGTTTTCGAATTGATCTTGACGTTGAAAGTAAAAAAGTAGTACGTACTAGTAGTACTGACTCTCCAGTTATTATTTTGAGCGTTGTAAAATGTCTGATTTCTTGTAGTGATTATCCAGTTATGTAGCTCCAGAATATGATTCAACTGATGCATTCACTGAGAAGAATGATGTTTATAGCTTCGGGATACTTGTCATGGAGATCATCTCTGGGAGGACCCCTGTAGATAGCCGTCATGATCCCCAAGTATGTATATAATTATAAGCTACGTACCTAACTAATTTGGAACATTTGGCTGGTTTTATTCTTATTATATATTTTACAAATTTTAAATAATAACATTAAGTAATGTATGATATTAATTTACCCACAACACTTGTTGTTACTTCTTATACATCACTAGATCATGCATTTGAACGAGTTGACGTAATATTGCAGCCATATTTGATTGAGTGGCTGAAGTCAATGGTGGCAAATCATAAAGTTGATTGTGTGCTGGATCCTAAATTGCAAGAAATGCCTTCTTCAAAGGAACTCAAACGGATTATTTTGGTTGCTCTTCGATGTGTGGATCCTAATATAAATGATAGGCCTAAAATGGGAGATGTTCTTCACATGCTCGAGCCTTGTGATATGTTACTCAATGACGTAAGAGCAATCTGACGTTTCTTCTGAATGCATGTCCTCTAATATCCTTTTTTCTTCTCTCTCTCTTTTGACAATATTTCCACTTTCCCTTGTTTCTTATATATACTAATTAAGGATCTCGGCCGGATAATGAGAGAAACTTCTTGTTGTAATCACCCAGAAGAAAGTTTAGCCTAGCCGTCTCCGTATCTGGTGGTGGTGGTGGTGGTGGTGGATCCCCTAACACTACAAATAAATTAGGTGGTGAAAGCAGCTTCCAAAAGGCTACCATTTGATGATCCTTTTGGAAATTATCGTAGTGATGATCATCATGGAGTTAATCAATGAGTTGGAGGCCGTATGTCTCCGTCTCCGCATCTCTCTCTCTCTGATCTCTTGCAGACTCACGTCATGTCACAATTACTGGCAGTACGAAAAAGTCTTCAAGGGAACATCATCAATGGGCAACCTGTCCTCAGCCGGCCGCCTCAGGAAATTAGGAACAATCAAGCTGGCTTTTCTTCTCCTGCAACAAATGGTATGATATTCATTAGAGAGTAATTCTGGTTCCAATTTTCACTCTTAACATTTTACACTTACAATTTTTTATTTTTTCATTTTAACCGTTCATCTATTTAGTTTTTTTTATTTACTAATTAAAAAAGTGATTATTACTATATTAGTATATTTTTTATTTTTTAAAATATTTAAATATGTTAAAGGATGTAAAATAATAATAATAATAATAATAATAATAATAATAATAAATAAAATTTATACTAATAAGCACGCACATCGGTCAAAGATGACGGCATAAGACTACCCTTAGTACAATTCCAATACTGTAATTCACAGGTGCTTTTATGGGATGAGTTTTACCTTGATTGTATATAGATGTCCTTCGCGAAAGCTCTTGTACTGATTGCAGTACTAATCTTGATTCTAACTCCAGATTGTGTATTAATCATGGCTGTGATCATGTCTTCAGTCCTAGCATCTTGAATTCCACCAAACATTTCATTGCCTAAAGCAAATATTGGTAGCAATAGCCTGCATTGTCGGGTGAAATGAAGGTAAGCCTTCTGATGATGATAATTAGGTGCTTAATTTGTGGGCATTCCAAATTTGAATATTCCATACAGAGTTTGCTACTCATCATCCACACACACCGCACTTAATTTTATTTTTTAATTTTTTTCAATTTTTTTCTATTTAAATTAATTGAATTCTTCCATTTATCAACCCTACATTACAAATTTGGTAAGAGAAAAAAATTAAAAAACTAAAACATTATGTGTGGCATGTGGTGTGAGGATGATGAGTAGAATTTTTTTTCCATATATATCCCAACCACTCACCGCAGTGCACTGAGACTATATGAAGCAGTCCTCAATGCGTGTGTTTGTGCATGAATTTGAGAAGAAAAACAAATCAAATCGAGTTAGTAAGATTTTATTTGGTTACACAGATTAAATGAGATGAAAATTAAAAATTTAATAAAATATTATTAGAATATACTTTTTTAATATAATCTTTATTTTAGAATTTGAAAAAGTTGAATTATTTATTATATTTTGTGTGGTAATTTGAGAAAATTATAATAATTATATAAGATGAAATAGTTTCATCTGTGTAACCAAATCACGCTACGAATTACAACCACATATAATATAGTGTCACTCGTGATTGACCTCATTAGAGCACTGGCATTGGCCTAGTCAAATGCCAGTTGCTCATCAAATTATAGCTAAAAGTGTTAAAATTGATCTATATTGGACTAGCTAAAGCTCAAAGGCTTGAGGTTTGGGCTACATCAATTCCATCTGATTTTATATTATTATTTTGATTTTTAGATGACTAGTTCAACATGGAGCACTATCTCTGTTGATTTGGACTTTCGCTAAAAGCTCCAATTTTAATCAAAATTTAGACTTGGCATCATAAATATTAGGGCTGTACACCGATGGGTACGGTGTCGGTTTCGACGCAAAACCGAGACGCCACCGACGTTTGCCATGGGTCTGTTGAACCGGCCGAAACCGATGGTTTGGGGATAGAAAACCGATCATATCGATCTCGATGTGTGTCGGCGCGGTCTTCGGTCCACCGTAGGCATCTTCTGTGAAGGAGGAGGAACTGAGGAAGAGTGAAGAACTGTCTCGCCGTCGCTGCCATGGAAGAAGAAGAGAGTTGTAGAGGGTAGAGAGGAAGACGATGACGCGGGGAAGAAGAAGAGGGGCGTGGGGGGTTATTAATTCATCTTAAAACAGCGTCGTTTGGCTTATAAGCCAAACGATGCCATTCTATTATAATTTTTTTTTAACTTTCAAGGTTTAAAACGATGTCGTTTCACTTAAACGGCGCCGTTTTATATATATATATATATATTAAAAAATATATATAAATAGACCGGATCGGCCAGTTCAGCGGTTTTCGAGGGGTTCAAACCAACGCCGAACCGACGATATCGGTTTTCCTTCAATTTCTCGACCGCCGACCAGTTCTTTGCCGGTTCGGTTCTGTGCTCTGGCGGTCGGTCTGATCGGTTCACGGTCGGTTCCGGTGGTTCCTGTATAGCCCTAATAAATATGCAAAGGAACAGTCTGTTTTGTGAGATTCAAACCCTAAACAAAGTTTATAATTAAAATGGAGAAATCAGAAGCATATATATTCATAAAAAAAAGGACATGCATGCAAGTCTGTTCTGAATCCTAGGCACGTACGGCTTCTTGGTCTATGAGGCGAAAATCTTCTGACTAGAGATGTTTGGATTCATATATATAAGTTAAGATGATTTTTGTTAACAGTGAAATAAAAGTTAAATTATTTATTATATTTTGTGTGAAAATTTGAGAAAGTTATTTTAAAATTTGAAAAAGTTAAATTGTTTATAATATTTTATATGAAAATTTAAAAAAATTATAATAATAAGATGAAATGAATTAAAATGAGTTGAAGTGAATTTTGAATTCGAATCTCTCTTATTTTTCAGCGCATAAATAACGAGAGTCGAGGGAATCCACTTCAAGGGAATTACCGCTCTGATCTTATTCCTAAACATTCATGTTATTAACGACATGAGTCACGGGTTTTATGTAAAAACAAGCAAACTGTTCACCGCACTGTTGATGGGATCATATTAATTGTTTGGTATTTATCATTTGTGGACCCATTACCCAAAAAAAAACAAAAAAAGTCAGTTTACCAGGGTTTATATTCCCGACACTTTTATATGTGCAGGTAAATATATAAATTATTATCAACATTTATTTTTTTTAAATAGATAAATAAGAAATTTTACAGATATTTATATTATTAGGTCGATAATTTTCTTCACAAAAATGGAAGGTGGGGTTGGCCAGTGTAACAGTCCTCCCTGCACATGAGTACCATATGAGCCCCTCCACGTTGCAGAATTTTCAGTTTGAGATAATAATATATAATTGTTTCAGCATTTATAAAAATACTAGAAATTTATTAGGTTTTTATTTTCAAAATATATTAACTTAAATTTTTATTTGTATTTAAAATTATATTATTTATTAAAAAATAAAAAAATACGATTAATGAATTTCCTCTTATACATTTTTTACAACACTGAATCAACAAGTTATGCAAGATGTGTCTATGATGCAGTATTTATCTAATTAATATTTATTAGTGTTTTTAATATATATGTGTTAACTCATAAGTTACACACAACAAATTAAAAATCAACCGCGGTTTTACCAAATCGAGCTCAATTGTTTGTCACAACTCATAAGAAAAAAGATGGTACCCAGTCCAATTGTGAGACGAGGAAGAAAGTAGTATATTTGTTTTCAAGTTTATTACCTTTTTTTAATGGTTTTAGAAGATGAAGAATGTGTATTTTTATTATCTATTACAGGTTGAAATGGGGGAACTTTTGACGCAGCACACAACTCCCATAGAAATGGGGTCTAGAGTCATGTTGGCATCAGATGATATTTATTCTAAAGTTATGAGTCCAGAAAAGCCTAGACGCGTGCGCGGTTTGGGATTTGGGTCAACTCGTGCATGACAAACTTGTCAGCATTTGATACCAACTTCTAAGCAAGAAGATGGTATATCTAAGGTAGAGTTTGATAAGATGCGGAACGAATTACTCAAGTTGTGGAACTTAGTGAACCCTTCATGCATACACAGGTTAACACTCAGCATATGTTTGGTTGATGTTAATCAAACTTATTTTGTACTTTTTGGACCCTCCTTTGAATTTGAGAAAAGCTATTAGTAACCGGCTAGGGGAACCGTGGAGAAACCGCATCCAACATGGTAGAATTGCAAAACGGCATTGTTTTATCTCTTAACCAAAATCGCGAATTCATTTTCCCAATTTAGACTTTCATGATTTCATCCCTTCGTCTTCTCCCCAGGCACAATTCCCCCATTTCTTCCAGTCACTCCATAGC
Organism: Juglans cinerea; assembly: GCA_961763995.1. Lineage (NCBI taxonomy): Eukaryota > Viridiplantae > Streptophyta > Magnoliopsida > Fagales > Juglandaceae > Juglans > Juglans cinerea. Next base: position 561,889 of record CAUIVZ010000011.1, on the reverse strand, counting down.
TCTTCGTTCTCCAAAACTCACAACAGCTCATACCTTTAAAGCAGAGAAGAGCAAGATGGTGTCGTCGGGTTGGAAGATCCATCTTGCCTCATTGGTGAGCTCGCGGAGGACCTCGTTGATGTCAGTGCGAGGGGAGAGGTGGTAGCCGCTATGCTTTCGCATGCCGTGAAAGATGTTGGTGGTAATGGCCCTCCTCTACCTCTCTCTCATCTTCGTTTTCTCCTTCTTTCTATCTGTCCTTCCCACTGCTCCCAGTTTCCAACATATCTCTTCATGATCCCAGCGTGGTACTTTATTTGTTGTGCCCCACCACTCGCGATGGGGGGAAGGGGAGACAGCGTGAACGACTAGAGGAGAAGGAATCATCGAAGATGGGTAGTGTTTGCCGGTGGCAAGGGGCAGGGATGGCCGCTGAAGAAAATAGGCGATTTCTGAGATTGAGAGTGAGGGATGAGGATTAGGTATTGTAGCTTTGATGTTTGTGAAAATATGACACATGAAATGGTTCTGGAGAAATCCATTATTCATCTCGTTCGCAGCAGAGTTTTGGGGGAAACTATTGACGGGATTGCGAAATATCGTCGCAGGTATTGGATGGCTTGTCGAGTTATGATGGTGGCTGGAATCAAACTTGGTTGGCCGATGCTGCCTAAGCGAAGAATAGGCATTCAAATGGACAAGGGCGCTGGCCTGTGAAGGAAGAACCTGTCATCACCCTGCAGCCATATCGAGTTGATCTTGTTCGAAAAGGAAGAACCTGTGAAGAAAGAGCCCAAGACCCATTTGGCAACTAGCAAGTCTAAGAAGCCTCAAGTTCTACGCAGTGGTGCTTCATCATGTAGTTGATTTGGGTCGCATTTGTCTTATTTCAAATTATGGTTAGTTCAATCTTTAGTGATATTTTTGTTGGATATTTTTGGTTGAAAAATCTATTAATTCAAGAGTTCTATATACAAGACCTCTATTTGCTTCTTTTCTCCTACCCATGCCGACGACTCTCTGCTTTTTCTCCTACACGAAGACAAAGATCTGTCTTATTTCTTCAGCTCATGTTATTTCTTCTGTTTGTTGTTTTGTGTTTTTGAAATGAGTTGAAGATAACTACAGTGAACTTGATGATTTTAACTACAAGAAGAACCTGTATTTTTCTTATTTTTCAACTGATGTGTCAAGTCGATTCCCTTGCAGTTTCTTATGCCGGTTGTACGTAGAAGAACTGAATTTGAATTTATATGCAGGTTTCAGGAAAAAATCAAATAGAAGATGAAGAACAAGAGGAAGATGAAGATAAAGAGAAGGAGGATGAGGATTGAATTATTTTTTAAATAAAATAAAAGTATAAAATATTAATAGAGTATAATATTACGACTTTATCTATAATTATATATTGAAAACAATTCTTTCATAATTCACCAGATATTATTTTTTTAGAAGTAAAGTTTGTATTTAGTTACTATTATTAAATTATCTTTTAAATCAAATAAAAACACAAATTATTAGGATTTAGTTATTATTATTAAATTATCTTTTGTATCAAATAAAAATACAAAAGAGTAGAAGGCTAAACGTGTGAAATTACATTATTTAAAAGAAAAAGTATGCAGAAATGGTGGCTGGTCAACATGGGGGGATCCAAATGCAATCCTAAGCATCAAAGGCTGTTAATGTGAAACGTGTCCGTGCAGTAATCCACATCTTCCTATAAAGTTGCCTACCACTACCTGTAAGAAACTCGAAACTTCGTCAGCGTGGCACTTGCCAGCAGTGAGTAGCATCTACCTTAATTCCAAACATCAGCTGAGGATGTCATTCTAGCGATCTGGGATGTGATTCGCTGTTGTCTTCCATGGCAAACCTGCGGAGGGGCACAATCCATCGTCCTCGTGTTCTTTTGAAGTCCCCCATATCTCGATGTGTTCCAACACTCAATTCATAAATATATTACAATTTTATTATATTTTTATAATCCGAACATGTAGAATTAAAGCAAAATTAAACAAATTTAAAAGAGTAATTCTATTTAGCATAAAAATTGTGCTTTTATCATATTTTATTTAAAAAAATATGAGTGTTTTACTTTTTATAATATAAAATAATTATTTTAATCAATCGTATCAATATTTTATATAAAAGAAAAAAACGTAAAAGTTACTGTACGAAAACACTTATTTCGAGGGATTACTCCACCGACTCTCCACTCCACGTAGGGCCGGTAAGATGTGTGGTCTCTGTGTATATAACGTTTCACTCTTCACTGCAAACACGCCACCACTCTCCACAACAGTCCCTGGCGGCCTGGCCCCCGCGCTCTCTCTCTCTCTCTCTCTCTCTAAGGCTTGAGCTTTGCGAAGTCTCAATCCGAAGCTCCCCCATCTGTTCCCATGGCGGCCGGACTTTGCGCCACCGCGACCCCTAAAACCGTCCGTCTCTTCCACCACTCCCATCTCGTACAAAAACCCACTCCCCTCTTCACTCCCTCAGTTCTCCGCCACAGAACAATCCACAAACCCCGAAGGAAAACATTCTTCACTGTCTGCGTCATCGTGGAGGAACAAAAACAAAGTAGTCAGCCGGGGACTCTTAAAGATGAAAATACCGATGGTACGAATTATCAGATCCCATCCGCTCGTGCGGCTGAGAGGTTGGCCGGGAAAAGATCCGAGAGGTCCACTTATCTAGTAGCTGCTATCATGTCTAGCCTTGGTATTACTTCCATGGCTGTCATGGCTGTTTATTATAGATTTTCTTGGCAAATGGAGGTACGTCCTCCTCCTCTCCGTCTTTCTGTCTCTTTCTTGAAGGGTAGTTAATTTGTGTATGTTAATGTACTGCTAAATGGATTTTGTTTTGGTACAGGGTGGCGAGGTACCTTTGTCTGAAATGTTTGGTACATTTGCTCTCTCTGTGGGTGCTGCTGTGAGTTACTTTATTGTTTTTTCTTTTCTTTTTTTTTTTAAAAAAAAGAAACTTTATGGGATAATTTGGATGATTAGTTGAAATCAGAAGTTGTAGTTTTTGGGTGATTTTGGTGGTGAATTAAATTGGTAATTTTGAATATTCTCAGGTGGGTATGGAGTTTTGGGCAAGGTGGGCGCACAAAGCTCTATGGCACGCTTCCTTATGGCATATGCATGAGGTTTGTTTTTGACATCTCAGTAGCTCTTGCCTGCCTTCTTTATCTTCAATTTTGCAGAACATAATTAATTAGATAAAAGGCTGAAGAGATTCCTAATAATATTTTGCTTTGATTGCAGTCCCACCATCGACCTAGGGAAGGTCCGTTCGAGCTCAACGATGTTTTTGCTATCATCAACGCTGTCCCAGCCATTGGTCTCCTTTCCTATGGTTTATTCCACAAAGGCCTTGTACCTGGTCTGTGTTTTGGTGCCGTAAGTCTCTCTCTCTCTCACACACGTAAACGTTATCTTTCATTGTCTCGATTAAGGGTCTGATAATAATATTTACACGAGTCCAACAAAAGAAGTCATACGTAATTAAGTACTGGGATTGCCAAATGACTTTTTTGTGACGAAAAGGACTCAGTTACTTTCTCGTGTTGACATTTTTTGTTATGGTCTTTGAACAGGGTCTTGGCATTACAGTGTTCGGCATGGCCTACATGTTTGTCCACGATGGTCTGGTCCATAAAAGATTCCCAGTTGGGCCAATTGCCAACGTGCCCTATTTCAGAAGGGTCGCTGCTGCTCACCAGGTAAACATTCACCAGTCATTCAAATCAAACGTGTATCTGTTTTATTCTTTAAGTTGCATATTTGCTTTTTTTTTTTTTCAATGGCTTTGTTTTAAATAAAGGTTGGTTTTTTTTTTATATGTATATTTGTAGCTTCATCACAGTGAAAAGTTCCATGGTGTGCCATACGGTTTTTTCTTGGGACCTGAGGTATAGGCTCTTTTGATTCAAATGTTTAATTTTGATCAAGTTTTAAAAGCGTGCCCAAAAGGTGGCTCATGAATGATGAATTTATAATTTTGTTTGAATTGTGGGTGCAGGAGCTGGAAAAGGTGGGAGGCTCGGAAGAGTTGGAAAAGGAGATTAATCGGAGGAAGAAAATGATCAGATAATTAGGGACGTTAATTCATGAGTGATCAGTCGTCATGAATGGGGAACCCGTTTTGTAACACAGATTAATATGAGGCTACGTATACGTAGATCATGCATATATATATGCATGCACGATATAGTTCATGATCATCAGGGATAGATATGGTCAACGGTTTTAATTGAGGCCCTTGCTGTTTTTACGTAAAAGCTAGCGTTAGGATCGATGGATCGGAAGAGATCATGTAAAAGAATTTTAGAGAAGTACGTACAATACAGCTTACATATAAAAAAAAAAATTTAAGCACCATGCATCGAGAAGATCAGCAAGCTATTTAGATAATTTGCGGTAACTAATTACATGCACAAGGCTTCAAGGTGCGCTTTTTTAACTTTTTATTTTTTGTTCCTGTTTTACCAATTAACAGTTTTCCTTTTTAATTGTCAAACTAACTAATCAAAACAAATAATGAAAACAACAAATGATTTGACCTATTCGATGGCTCTACTCTAGTATGAATGGAGGAAAGCGAAACATAACTCCTTGTATAAAATCAATATCCACTAGACAATCTATGAGAAAACTCACTACAACCCGCGTTTGGGTAACAACATGAGCAATTATAAAACGAGCCTTCTTTTCCTAAACCAAGATTGGTGTCGAAAGAACTATTATTTTGTGACTTGCTCATAAAAAAGGGAAGATGTATAGGACTCGAGAGCTCCATTTGTAAGTGTTGTGATAAAACATTATACTGATAACGAGAGACAATGAAATAAATACAACTCACAGTCGGAGTCAGATTGCAGATCAGTCATAAATACAGGAATCAAGTCTGAATTAACGATAATGAGACAGATTATTTTTGCTTAGCTCCAGCCCGTGATCGGCGTTCACCCAGCATCCGATCTCTTCTCCTATCGCCTCTCTCTCTCTCTTCTGGAGACCACATATGAACATCCCTCTTCTCCTGTCACCTCTCATCTCTCTTCTCCCGCCGCCTATCTCTCCCGTCGTCTCTCTCGCTTTTGTTTTGATGTTTTAATTTTTATTTTCTTTGAAAATGTTTCAGGGTTTCGAGAATATATGAAACTGCAAGGCTCTCCTGTCGCCTCTTTCTGTCCCTCTCTCAACTCCGACGAAATCAGAATGAGTTTTTATAATTGGTTGTGAAAATGATCTATTGGTGATGTGATTTCACAGAAATGATCTATTGGTGATGTGATTTCACAGAAATGATCTATGGTTGGTGATGTAATTCGTTTGGTAGGATTCATGACTTGTCAAGTTTTAACCAATTAATTTTTTATAGGATTCATATCAAGTTCTTGTAAAAATTTGAAAATTCTATGTTTGTTGCTGGATAGAGAAGAATCTGTGTGAACCTCTTCTGTGTACCTCAGTTGCTGTTTCTCTTGGGCATTAATACGGTTGAATCCATATATATATAATAATTATTATTATCAAAAGTGATAGCTTCTGTTCTATCATCACTCTTAATATTTTTTAGCATATCTCATTCTCTTCTATCGGCCAGTTCATCACTCTGAATAAGATCTTTCTGTTTAAGACATAACATAAGATATGTCTTCATGATGCTTTTGGTCATATTCATAAAGACAAGCACTTAACTTTGTTGCTTATCTTTTTTATGTTATATAAACACTTAACTTAATATAAACATTATTATGTTATAAACCCTGGAAAGATAAGTCAACACTATGTTAGTGGAGAAAGGTCTTGTTGCACTATCATATGCTGATATTGATATTGAGATATATGATCCTTTACATGCATCTATGATCGATCCCCTCCCATTTTTAAATTGCAAATTAAGTTGAATATCACGACACACTGAGTAGATTAGCTGCAAACGGATTATCAGTGGGGATGTTTTTGTGTATTAATTATAATCTGCCTAGCTAGTTGTTTTAATTAAAATTATCTTTGGGGTTGTGTTTTTGTTAATGTATTTTTCTTTTAATGTGTTTAATTTGTCAATATGTTTTTGGTGCTGTTGGTATGATCTAATTTCTTTAATTGGGGCTGTGTAACTGTGTTTTTGTCAAAAAAACATTTGGGGCTGTTGGTATAATTTAATTACATTTGGGGTTGTGATTTTGTAAATTTATGTTTTTGTTAATATGTTAGTGAAAATGTGGGCTGTTTTAGTGATTGCCCCTTAAGTGAGGTTCCAAAAGTAATTATTTTGCATTCTTTCTGATCTTTGCGCATACACCACTCTCTACATCGTTGATATTACATGCATGTGGTTGTTATATTAATTGTAAACTTTAATTGTAATTAATAGTATGATCAGCTAGCATGAGATGTGTACAAAAAGGATGTGTATGGGATCAGTAGTGAGTAGGTATGCAAATAATGTTTTGTATATGATCAGATTGGCTTATAAACTGAATCCATCTTGCTAGATAGCTTAACTCAAACATGCATGTTGGCCTTGAACTGAATAATGTGTACAGGAGGCTTGAAATTAGTTGAAAGTACTGCACCTTAACTCAAACATGCATATCGGCCTTCTAGTAATTAACAAAGGTACGTAGTATTATAGTACATATTAGCCTATATTGTTCTTGAACTCAATGTTAATCAACACAGGCCAATTAGCCATAACAAAGATTAATAAAAGAAAAATGGAACACATGGCTAGCCGAGAATCATGTGTACTTGTTACTGATTTGGGATTAAAACTTAAAACCTCCTATTACCTATGCATGTTTATGATTTTCCTGTACTGATATATTATGTAGGTCCAAAAATATTTTTCTAACTAAAGTCTTTTCATATTTTTTTTCAGGCACAACTTGGAAGTTGGAATGACAATGTGGCACTTAGAACATTTAAAGTATTATGGTTCATTTGTTGGGCATTGACATTTTTTCTTAGGAACATTAATTAATTTGGTTGGCACCTAGAAAATGTTGGGTTTCTTTTGTTGTTAGAATGGAAACTTAGAAAATGTTTGTTGTAGTAGTTGTAAGAAAACATTATCATGATTGATGTGGCTGATTTTTGATGTGGTTGATAGATGATGGGTGTGGATGTTTATTGTAGTGATTAGTTGGATGTGCATGATGAATGATGGGAGTACCTATAACAATAGGACTTCCTTTTTAATTTTTTTTCTTTTTAATTTTTTGAAGCAAGTTAGTATGTTACTTGTTTTTATTTAGTTTTATTTTTTGTTATGTTTTTAGTTAAACTGAAGCAAAAGTGAATTATTTAGTTTAGATTATAATTTTTTGAAAAAATTTAAATTTAAAAGCTCACACAAAAAATTCTTTTTTAAAAAGTGGACAAAATATGAAGTTAAAAATAACAACAACAAAAAACCTTAAAAAAGCCCAAAATTTGACTTAGCTCCAACAAGTCGGAGTCAGACTCGGAGCGAAGGATGAACATCTCAGAGTCGGAGTCGGACTTGGAGTTGGAGGATGGGCATACCGACTTTGACTTGGTCGATGCTCAGCCCTACCCATCTTCATATCAGAAGACACACTGAAGTTGAGCCCGACTTAAGTCTCTCACTTACGTCTCCCTTAGTCAGCACATCTATTTGGCGACTCACAACTCCCACTGCACTGGGAATATATGGTCTCAAACTGACCCTAGATAACTTCAAAGAATTTTTTGTTGATGTCCCCTTCTCCAATCTGGGCGACTAATCTCATCTCCTATGCAGTCTCTGGTTCCTTCCTGGAAGTCCAATCAACTTCTTATCTACCAACTCTTAACTGCTAGATCTCCTGTCTCGCAAGATTTTCTTGTATATTGTGCTCACTACCTTCTGTCAACAGGATATTGTGGTAGGTGACCATCGTGGAGGTCTAGTTGTCCTTATAGCTTTGTGAGCATCAATTGTAGGCGTCGACATCCCTGGAACACCAGACACTCTATCCCATCTCTCACACCTCTACTTCGCACCATGGTGTTGGGAGATTTGTCCAGGCTTACATGAGGAACTGTAAAGCTGACTCCTTTTTTGCTTCCTTATCTTGTTTGTGCGATCAAGCTTGCTTTGCTGCAACTTTGTATTTATCTGTACATCATTGGACCCTAATGTCGATTACAAAGTGTCAGTATTTTTACTACACGCCAAGACCAGTGCACCCTTTGTGACCTTCCACGCTTCTCCAGAAAATGCTATGTATGACTGTGGTCCTCCAGGTCGAGCAACAGTCGAGCGAACAATCTGTCTGCGTCTTTTCCAAATCACAAAACCGATCGGGCTCCATAACCCAACAATAAGGTGAAGGTCTGCTACACTGTCAATAATATTGTATAATTAATGAGTATGTAGCAACTCAGGAAAAAAGAATATGGATGAAGTCTTATGATAAAATATGAACGGGCTTTATCATCACCAAAGTTATGCATAAAGTACCTTATTTGCAAGCATATTTAGAAATGATCTACCCTCTGCCCAATGTACCAGTTTAAGAAAAGAAACAGATAATTGTACACAATATTATATATGTGTTAGGTGTCCTCATTTCTTTTTACAATCTTATAAGGAAAATGGGAAAATAAAACTATACTTTTCTTATTGTCCTTCTATTTTTTAATTTTTCTTAAAACTAGTAGTCATTCTATGCAATTCTAGAAAATTCTAAAATAGTATGTGATAGATTAATAACAAAGCTTATTAATCTATTTTAAAATAACAAAGCTTATTAAGTGAATATTATATGGAGACAGAAAATTCAAATTAAAAGAAAATATAAGTTAATATTTTTTTCATCAACTGTGTAATTAAAAAAAAAGTATACGTTGAAGAATGAGTAAAATGTGACATATAATATAACAATTTGCAAAATAAAATTTCCTTCCAAGAAAACCCATTTTTTATATAGCAAAATCATAAGATCATAAAACAACCCATTTTTTATGAACCAATATTTAATACATAAATATATTAAAAAATATTTAATATTTTTTATGAACCATTTACCTTCCATTTCACATAAAATTTTCAAATAATTGTAAGTGAATTATTTTCCTTTTTTAAAAGAGTGAGTCACGCATTGAAAATATAAATTCTATTTATTTTTGAAAGGATTTCTATAGAAATATTTTTGTGAGAAGACTTATCTAAACTTATACATCTTAAATTTGTACATAATAAATTACTCAAGATTGTGATGTCTTTCATATTATATATAGGCGGCATACAAATAGAAAAAAATTATTAACTTACAACTATTTTACAACGATGCCTTCAACAAAAATCACGTAAAACGATGCCATATATGCGGCATGGAAATAGAGGTTAAAATGGCGCTTATATGTAACCTCTAAAAATGACGCCGTTTTATATTGAGTGTGGCATTTTGTGACCAAATCAGAGTAAAAAATAACGCTGTTTTGACTCTGTTTTGGCCCTTTAAGGCAGGCTGGGCTACACTGCTGTAGTGTATTGAGCCATTTCTTTTTTTCCTAAACCCTAAATCAAACTCTAAACTAAACTCTAAACCAATTTTAAGTTTTTAATCTTTATTTTAATCATAAATTTCTTTATTTATGGTTTTTATAATCTTTTTGTCACTAAATTTATTGTTAGTATCGATTATTATTAACGATTACTATTTAACTAATGTATATTTACATGTTATTATACTATAGTATTACATGCTATTAAATATTAATATAATATTTTATACTAATGTTTAACTTATTCCTGTTATAAATTTATTATTACTATAGTTTTAATTACATGTTATAATTATATTAGTTCCTAACTTATTTTTAATGTAATTATATACTAGACTTAATATTATATGTTATTATACATTAGTGTTTTTTTTTTTGAAAGAAACATAGTCATTTCATTAATTAACCGAAGTTATAAATGTGACTTATCAATACAAGAAAATCCAATACATAGAAATTTCAGTCTATAAGCCAACTAACGCAACAGCTCTGGGGCTTTCCCACACAAATTCTTTTGTGGCGGATATTGTCTTAACTTCTAATCAAACTCTCTCATAACAGAGAAAGCGCTCTGTAAAACAGAACTTAAAGGCCCTCTCTATCCTCCCAGGGAAGAAGAGTACGGGACACTGCTATGGACATCAAATCCAATAGCCTATTCCTATTTTATTAAAAACTAAACTAACAAACAACTACAAATAACCACATTAACAACTACAAGACCACAAGCACTGGTGAGACCCCAGACGTCACGCCCACCACAAACATCGTCATCTCGAGCCCCGGTGGAACGAGCACCCAGCTTACGTACGGACCACAACAGCCCAGCAGTACAATCACCGGCCGTAGCATCGCCCACCACTCTCGAAAGACTCTTGTCCCGGATTACGTCTGATCCAAAGGCCTAAACCTCACTCGGGTCAACAAAAACAACATAAAAAACAGAAACAAAACAACTACAAAACACTGAAACGGACAACAAGAAATAAACAAAAAAAATAAAAATGGATGAACAGTGCACAATGGTCGGCATTGGTTCGTGCAGAAACTGTTCAAGTTAGTATTACTAACTGGTCGGCATTGGTTCGTGCAGAAATTGTTCATGTAATACTAATGTCGGCAATGGTCGGCATTAGTATTACATGTTATTATATAGTGATTATTATACATTACTATTACAAGTTATTATACATTAGTATTACATGTTATTATACATTATTGTTACATGGTAATAATAGTATAGTGTTTATATATACTAAACTATTATTATTCAATTTAGTCTATTTATATTATAGTATAAGTATATTATTTAATAATAATTTACTCATACTAATATATTATTGAATTTAACTAACTATATAAGTTATAGTTATATAAAATATATATGATTAATATATAAAAAAATACTTATATTTTTTATAAAATATGTACAATATCGAAGTCGAAGGGTAAAGTCGGACATTCGAAGTCAGGGTAGAGTCAGAGTAGGTAGAACGCCACCTCCGACTCCGACTCCGACTATTTGGGAGAAAGAAACTCCGACTCCAACTACGACTTATCAGAGTCGGAGCGGAATCAGAGTAGGAGTTGGGTTTTTGAATTTTTGGTTATCCCTAATTTTGCGCAATCTTTTTTTTTTAGTAAGATTCACTATGAAAGTGACTAGTGGTCCCCAGGCTGCACATAATTCTAAGATTGTAGATTTTTTTTTAACTTAGTTTCCTCTCTAAGGGTTTCCCTGTGCAAAGGCCTTTTCCTGTCGCAGCGACAGGATCTTCATTAGTTTTTTCGCAATCTGGAGACTGGCGGTCGAGGTGTGTAGGTTCAATATGGAAGAGGGTTTAAAGGAGATGTATAAGAAAATGTCTCTTACGGAGAAGGAAAGCGAGGTGGTTACCATGGAGGTTCAAAAATTGGAAGCAACCGCCCTTAGTGGTGGTAACTGTCTGCTGGTTAAATTGCTTACTGATCATCATTATAATTGGGAAGCTTTTAAGATGACGATGAAGAAAGCGTGAAGGCCGGTCAGGAAAGTTCAGTTTAGAGAGTTGAGTCCTGCGATAGAGTTTGAAGATATTTGAGACAAGGAGCGAGTTATAAGAGATGGTCCCTGGTCTTTTGATAAGCAATTGGTGCTAGTGAAGGAGGTTGAAGGTCACAAACAAGTCCATCAGATACAACTTACTGAGGCTCTTTTCTGGGTGCGCTTGCATGATCTTCCCTTGATTGCAAGAAATGACTACATTGGTCATCTGATTGGAGAAACTATCGGCAAAGTGGAGGAAGTTGACATTGAAGAGGGAGAAATGGTGTGGGGGGAATTCATGCGGGTTAGGATTACCATTGATATTACGAAGCCACTGCTACGAGGGAAAATACTTAATATTGGTTCTGTTGATCCTGTCTGGGTGAGATTCTCTTCTAAACGGCTCCCCAATTTTTGTTACTACTGTGGTTGCTTGGGTCATAGTCATACGGATTGTGATCTGCGGAAGTCTGGCCAGTGTAAGTTTGATAGGGATGGCTTTCCCTATGGAAGCTGGCAGCGTGCAAGTAGTCCAGGATTTAGACGGTGGGCTCAACGGCCACATCAGAGTGATATCGAGAGCCGAGATTCGGCAACTTTTCAGGCGTTTGGCTCAGGCAAGGTAGATACTGCTAACGAAAATGGCAGAAATTTCGGTGATTCTCTGGAGCTTACAGAATCTGACGTGGTGAAGAATCAGAAGTTGACTAGTGAGGTAGGGATTCCTAATCCTACGCATCCGTTGAAATCTTTAAATCCCATAATTCTCGGCTCGAATAATTTGCCGTCTAGGAAGGAAACGAATGCTAGTTTCATGCCAGTTCTAGATGAGGTGATGGATCAGAATTTGAATTCAGTAAATGGGCAGGCAGATAACATGCAGACGATAGATGATCTTGAGGAACACATGCAGATGTTAGCTGATCTTAATCCCATGCTCCTCGGAGTGAATATTCTGGCAGTTGAGAAGGAAATAGAAGTGGGATTTAAACAGTTGAGTGAGGATGGGTCAGGCCAAGGTTCAAATGGGCTTGCAGGATATGATAATAAGGCCTGGAAAAGGAGAGCTAAGCAACGAGGTTGGGCCCAAACTCAGCATGAACAAAGCCCAACAGGAGGGTCTAGATCTGACGGGAAGAAAGAGGCCTGACATTTTGAAAAGGTCCAAATGGAAACGGATGTCTACTATTAACAGAACATCATCTCCAATTTCAGAAGGCACACAACGGTCGTCTTCAAACCGTAAATGAAAGGAGAAGATCGAGGATGGTGAGGATGTTGACAGAATCACTAAGAGAAGGCATGCAAGGATCATTTCGACAGATGAGTCTGAGAAGACCAAAAATTCCATATCGGCAGTGGCTAAAGATCAGCACCGCCAAGAGCTTTGAAAATTCTCAATTGGAATATTCATGGGCTTGGGAACCCACGTGGCATTCGGACCCTTCGCGATCTTATCAAGAAGGATTCTCTCGACATTGTGTTTCTTCAGGAAACCAGGTTACAGGTGCGTGATTTTGATTCTTGTAAGTTTAAGCTTGGCTTTAGTAACTGTTTGGCAGTGAGTAGTGAGAGAAGAAGTGGTGGTATTATGATGTTGTGGGGAAGGGATGTTAATCTAACGATACTGAATTATTCTAAATTCCATATTGATGCATGTGTTATGTTAATAGGGATAAGTTCTTTATTACGAGGGTTTATGGTCACCCTGATCATAGCCTCAGATATAGATCATGGGATCTGATTCGATCCTTATGTAGACAGGAGGATGAGGCCTGGCTTGTATTTGGGGATTTTAACAAAATCCTTTATCAACATGAGAAGTGGGGGGGACGAGACAGGCCTGAAAGACAGATGTTGGACTTTCGTAATATTGTTAATGATTGTTTATTGAGGGATATTGGTTTTAGTGGTCCTAAATTTACTTGGTGTAATGGTATGGAGGCTAGCTCGAGTATTAGTGTACGTCTTGATAGATTTTTTGGGAACCCACAATGGTGGACTCAATTTGCACAAGCTAGAGTTATACATGAAGGGGTAGCTTATTCAGATCATCTACCAATTTGGTTGCATTCAGAAGCAGCTGCGGTTGAAAGGAGAAGGGAGAAAGTTGTTCAGGTTTGAAGCCATGTGGTTAGGAGAAAGAGGTTGTGACAACATTGTGGAAGATACATGGCGAAGGGGCACTAATGGCAATACTATGGAAGATTTGATGAATAAAATCTTAGATTGTGGGCAAATACTTCAAGCTTGGAATCGTACTAGCTTTGGACATATGCAGAAGAAACTAAACAAAGCCAAGCTTAGATTAAGGCAGTTGCAAGAAAGTGACCCAATGAGGATAAGAAGGGATGAACAGAAGGCAGCCAAGGAAGACATTCAGAAGTGGCTAGAGCGTGATGAAGTAATATGGAGGCAGAGGTCCAATGCACTTTGGCTTAGGGAGGGATACCAGAACTCGAAGTTTTTCCATACACAGGGAGAGGTCCTGTTTGCAACTGCAGAACAGGCTCTATGGATTTTCTGGAAGTATTGGCATGAAGGGTTTCTAGTGCTATGAATGTTGAATTTTTCAAAAGGTATACAGCAGCTGAAGTTCAGGAGGCTTTGAAGTAGATGGATCCAGCAAAAGCACCAGGGCCCGATAGCATGGCCCCATTGTTTTTCCAAAAGTATTGGCACTATGTTGGTAATTCTGTCACTCATGTTGTTTTAGATGCTTTGAATAATGGTTCTTTTCCATCTTCTTTAAACCATACTCTTATCACACTAATTCCAAAGAAGAAGAATCCAGTGAAAGTAGCAAACTTCAGACCCATTAGCCTATGCAATGTGGTCTACAAACTGATTTCAAAAGTGATTGCCAATAGAATGAAGAAGGTTTTGCCTTGCCTTATCTCTGATTCACAGTGTGCTTTTTGTGTCTGGTCGTTTAATTGCAGACAATGTGATAGTGGCTTATGAGTTGCTTCACTTTTTAAAAAGAAAGAGGAAGGGTAAGAAAGGTTATATGTCCCTCAAACTTGATATGAGTAAAGCCTACGACCGAGTTGAATGAGATTTCTTAGAGAAGGTGATGGGTACCATGGGTTTTGACAAGAAATTGGTTAACTTGATTATGTGTTGTGTTAAAACTGCTAGTTTTTCAGTGTTGGTGAATGGGGAACTAAAGGGCAATATAGTTCCAAGTAAAGGCTTAAGACAAGGGGATCCATTGTCCCCTTATCTGTTCTTGCTGTGTACTGAAGAGCTCATTTCATTACTAAAAGTTGCTGCTATAAGCCATGATATCTCTGGGATCAAAATATGTAGAGATGCTCTATTCATAAATCACTTACTATTCGCAGATGATTCAGTGATTTTCTGTAAAGCTGATGTGGGGGAAAATATGAAGATTCAAGCATTATTGGAGAGATATGAGCATGCCTCAGGACAAAAAATTAATAAGGAAAAAACAACCATGGTTTTTTCAGGAAATGTCTCTAGTGAAAGAAAGAATGAGCTAATGCAGTTATGGAGAGTTCATGGGGCTCAACAATATGAAAAGTATTTTGGTTTACCTCCTGTTGTTGGAAGATCAAAATCTAAGGCTTTTTCTTATATCAAGCAAAGAGTATGGAGAAAATTGCAATGCTGGAAGGAAGAGTTGCTATCACAAGGTGGGAGAGAAATCTGATTAAAGCAGTTGCCATGTCCATTCCAACTTACTCGATGAGTTGCTTTCAATTACCTGTTGGATTATGTTCTGAATTGGAAGCAATGATGGCTAAATTTTGGTGGGGTCAGAGGAAAGAAGAAAGGAAGATACATTGGCTAAGTTGGCATAATATGTGTGACCCGAAGGGGAAGGGTGGCTTGGGTTTTAAGTCTTTACATGTATTTAATTTGGCTTTGTTAGCCAAACAAAGCTGGCGCATCTTGCAAGAAACAAACTCCTTGTTGCATAAAGTTTTCAAGACCAGATATTTTCCCAATGGTTCTTTTTTAGAAGCTGGATTAGGAACAAACCCATCCTTTGCTTGGCGAGGCATTTGGGAAGCTAATAAATTATTGAGGCATGGCTGTGTATGGAAGATTGGTAATGGGAAGATTGCAAAGTTGTGGAAAGATCCTTGGATACCTAGACACCAAGCTTTGATGCAGGAACACATTGATGTAAGAGATGACCTTAGAGAAGCTTCAGTGGATAGTTTGATAGATACTCAGACTAGAGGTTGGAATGTGGCACAAATTCGGGCTCTCTTCAATTTAAACCTAGTAGCAAACATCTTGAAAGTGTTTATCCACCCCTATGAACAACCAGATAAGTGGATTTGGTCTCAGGAGAGGAGTGGCAAGTTTAGTGTAAGAAGTTGTTACAGACTGTTTATGGAGGAGAGACATGGCACTACAGGGGAAAGTTCAAACTCTAACAAGCAGAAGAAACTCTGGAAAGCCTTGTGGAAAATGAAAGTCCCAAAAAAAATTAAAATCTTTGCTTGGAGGGCATATAAAGGGGGATTACCTTCAAAACATAATTTGTATAAGAGACATGTATTAACAGAAGCTTCCTATTGTTTTTGTAAGGAAGGGGTGGAAAATCTTGCACATGCTCTCTTCTACTGTCAGCCTATTTTCCCTACATGGAACTCTTATGTGCCTATAATGCAATCTTTTGAAAGAAATATGCATGTTATGGAGGTTGCTATGAAGGTGGTTGAGTAGGGTAAGGAAGGGAAGTTAGCTTTATTGCTTGGGGTTTTTGGTGGAGGAGGAATCAGATGGTGCATGAGTAGAAGGAAGTTGAGGTGAAGCAGGTCATTGACTATGCCTTATCTGTGCACAATTCTTATAAAGAAATCCGTCTGCTACCAAGGCCTATGATTCGAGGTTATTATGATTGGAAGCCTCCTCCTATAGATTGGTTAAAAGTCAATGTTGATGGAGCTGTTTTTGGGGACATTCATAAAGCAGGAGTGGGATTGGTGCTTCGAAATGACAAAGGTGAAGTTCTTTGGGTAGCGTCCAAGGTTGAAGATGAAGGGATTAATGTTGAAGCTATTGAACTACTAGCTATACTTCAAGCATTACAATTGTGTGCGAGTATGGGAATTCACAAGTTAGTGGTGGAGTCAGATTGTTTGATGGCAGTGCAAGTGTTGAATGCAGAACTTGAAGATGCAACTATGCTGGAGGCCTTGGTATTTGAAATTAGGAAGCTACAATCTTTATATGCAGAGTGTCAAATACAACATGTTTATAGAGAAGGAAATGGGGTAGCTCACAAGCTTGCCCGTTATACATGGAATTTTGAGAATATCTCAATGTGGTTTGATTGTTTTCCAAACTTTCTTTCTCAAGCTATTTGGTTTGATAAATGTCTGTAAACTTTATTCTATTAATGAAATGTATGTTTCCTATAAAAAAAATATGGTGCAACTTAAAACGATAGGGTTGACTGTTGTCAACGATGATCGTATATAACAAACAACATTTCATCTTTATGGTTGACCAAAGATTCTAAGAGTGTCAAATCGTGTTAACGGGTCGTGTTCTTGTTGTGTCAAGTAATGTATATTATAAGATATGGGTCAACCCGAACATGACTCATTAAGCCTATCGGGTTAGATTTCTAAACACTAACCGACTCATTAAAATAACAGGTTGAGACGACATAACCCGTTTATAAATGTATTATAATCCGTTCAAACGCTATGATATTTTAAATTCGAATGTTGAGACAATAGTTCAAACAATCATTGTGGCAAGAAGTTGTATGCAATTGTGGCAAGGAGTTTGACACATGATTCAAACATAAATTTCTCATTCAAATTGAGTTTGAAACCATTCAACAATATGGTATTTTACATTCAAATGTTAAGATAATAGTTTGAGTGATAGTTGTGATGGGAAGTTATATACAATTATAGCGAGGGAGGTTGATATCTCATTTGAACATTAATTTTACGTTCGAACGGGTGTGTAAACTATTTGAAGGCTTTGTTTTGTTAAAATAGTGATTAACAATATTTAAATAAAAATTGGTTTAGAAATTTATTGAAAGCCATTGAAAATTTAGAAAAATAAGCATTAATTGAGTTTATTAATTTTTATATGTAAAAAAAAAAAATCTACAAGGCCCGAGTTATTATTTATGGTAAATAAATATTGATAATATATGTAGGAAAAGTATCTAAGTAATTAAATGTATAAATTTGAGTAATTCGAAAAAATTGAACAGGTAATCAGAGTTTGAGATCAAAATTGCCATTTAAATTATTATTAAAACAACAAAGCTTAGAGCATTGGCATTGGATTGACTATTTTATTCTTTAAATTTCGAAGAATATGTAACTTTTTCACTTTTAGCTAACCATTCAAAACTTAAAGTCTACATTGGATTAGTCATCACACTCTCTATAATAATAAAATATTATTATTTTTTATTTTTATATTTTTATAATTAATTTTTATTTTTTAATTAATTCTATTTTCATAACCTCCTATAATCTCCAACAATCATATTCATTTTCATTTTCACAATCCAATAAATAAAATTTAATCACACGATATCAATATTATCAAATTAATTTCATCGATCTTCAATGCAACCAAGCCAATTCTCACAAACATCATCACCAACTAATGCAAAATAAGAGTAATGAATAGGGTGGTAACCAACATATAAAACTATGAACATCACACCCATATTTGTGATCCAAAATAACAAAAAATCACAAATAGCATAGGCTACAACCCCAAAACTACCTACCAACAAAAGGCTACACATCTTCAAAAGATGAGGATTGAGATGGAGATGAAAATCGCTTCCTTGATTTCTCAAAAACCTCTTTTTGAAGTTTCAAGAAATATTCTCGTTGCATTCCATTCATGCCAGCAAGATCCATCTTCAATATCTCTATATCAATCTTCCTATTCTCCGTATCATTTCTCCTTTTTTCTCCACTAGTAATTGAGCCCTATCAGCATCAAATTTACTAGTCGCTTGTCTTCTTTTAGACATGAAAACAGCTCTATCATTTGTCATGCAAGTTAAGGCCTCAACAAATTCTGCATCGTAAAATTCCGCAGCCTTCCTTTTTCTCTCCCTTTCTTTCTTAGTCTTCTTCCCTGGAGGCCTATCAAAAATGACCTCTACGTTGTCATCTATCGTGTCGTCTCCTAGTAGAGTCGACTCCGCCATAGCAGGGCGTTTTCCATGTGGTTTCCTTCTAGTTGACAACATGGACACGTGTTGTTGCCATTTTGGTTGGTGTCTCAATAGACACCAACAATGTTCCATGTTGTATGTGGCTTTCTCAGTCTCTTTATACATGATTTTAGCTCTTTCAATCTAAATATGCGAATGTAACAAGAATGTGAGAATATAATTTCAGCAAGAAAATTTAAAATGAAATTTAGTTAGAAACTCATACCTTATCCTGCTCTATCGCACCACTTGGATGCAAAGATTCTACTTGAGCCACAGCAGCACAAAATTTATTTGTGCATTTTTTGATCACCAACAATCGATTGGTCAATGACCCCCTGAACGATTTGCCATGCTAGGTTTTTTATGCTCATTGTAATAATTGCTAATTCTCTCCCACATTTGAGAGTATTTTTTATATGTCTCCCGTATAGCATCCATGCTAATATTGAGCCAAGCCGACACGAGGAGATTGTAACACCCCGTATTTTAGTGTATTTTTACTGAAGGATTATTTTTATTTATTAAAGATTTATCCTCTTATTTTAAAATTGGTCGGATTTTTAGTGAGTTTATTTCTGTGATTTTAATTTGGTGCAAATTATTTTTATGTGCTTTCTTAATATTTATTTATTGTTATGCATTTAAATTGCTTTTAATATTTAAATTAATTACTGTGGGATTTCATTATTTCAATTTGACTTTACCATTACGTTTAAATTATTTTATTTAACTTGTGGTTTTAAAATCGTTTCCGTTGGATCATTTTCGTGACCCAAGTTATGAGGATTGGACCTCATTTATTTTTCCCCTATTTTTTCTTTCCTCTCCTTTTCTTTTCTTTTCTTTCTTTTCTTTTCTTTTTTTCTTTCTCTCCTGGACTCCTCTCTCCCGCGCGATCTCTCTCTCTCCTCTCTTCCGTCGTTTTTTTTCGTCCGCCTGTAGCTCCGCCGTCCGCCAGCGGTGGTCGACACCGCCCGGCTCCCCAGCCTCCCCAGCTGCCGACGAACACCCCCCTCCATTTTCAGCCTCCCTTGTGCCGCCGTTAGCCACCACGAACTCATTGAAGCCGCGGCGCACTTTGAGCTCCAGCGCCGCCGTCGCTCCACCTCCGGCCACCATCTCTTCACCACTTCATCCTCGACCTCCCAGCAACCCATTGGACCCAACCCCAGCTCCGATCCGTCACTGGTGAAGCCCCACCAAGTCCATTTCCGATTTGTACATTTTTGGCCTAAAACCACCCCTTGCGCCGCCACCCACGGCAAACCACCACCACCATTGGCTTCACCGACCTCTCTAGGCCCTACCCTACCATTTTTGGGTCTTCGTTTGTCTTCGTTGAAAAGTGGGCATCTGTGACCCACGGCCACAGTGTATTTTACACTGTGGTGTTGCTCAGACATCGCCATTTTCAGTTTCGTGATCCTCTGGAAATTATTATATTGCACTGTAAGTATTTCTCCAAAGAATTCTTGTGAATTTAATGTATTTTTGCACTAACACATTTCACTGTATTATTCTGTTGATTGGTTTTTGCCGGACTGAGTCCGAGGAGTACGGGAGTTAATTGGTTTGGTGATTAGGTTGGTTTGGTTGGATTTGATTGGTTTGGTTATTGATGGTTGTGGATTGGTGTTGGTACATGTACATCTCATTATTTCATGCATGATCATGTTTGTAAAGAAAACTGGGTTTTCGTGTGGTGCATTCATGCTCATGTGTGATTTGGAAATTGTATTTTTATGTGAGAATATTTTTGGGTGCGTGTGTATCACGACCCTAAGCCGAGATGGGGTATTATCTCGGTGGAGCTCCTCTGGTTACTCGGGAGCGGAATAAACTGAGTAACGTCCCCTGGATTGTCGCTGGGCGATGATGGGATCGGACGAGAGATTCGTGCCGACTCCGTGGTCCTTCTGCTGGCGGGGACTAGAGGATGTCTGGCCATGTACGCGCTGGGCGCGGAACTGGGCATCGCTTGTTGCGTAGTGGGTGCTCGGCCATGTACGCGCTGGGCGCGGAACTGAGCATCGCTACGAAGCCAGGACGTGCGGATGGTCCCTAGGGGAGGCCATGGTGCATAGGTTAATAAAGGATTAAATTGGCTATCTTCTGGGAAAATAGTGTGCGTGGATTTTGTGTAAACCATTTTCTGGGAAAATGTTTTACGGATTATTTTTGGGCCAATGAGACTTTGGCGTGTGTTGGAAATTGTCATTTCGGGGAAAATGATGTTTTGAGAAAAATGCATATTTCATCATATGCATGCATGTTGGTTGCATTAAATGCATTTTATTTCTTGAGGATTATTTGGGTCATACTTACCTGCGGTACCCTTCTGTGGTAACGCAGATTTTGATGCAGATGAGGAGGAGGAGGGCGAGCCTGAGGAGACGGCTCCGCCCGAGGAGTGATCCGGGATCACTTGTTGTTATTATTTTATTTTGCTTATGGTATTTTCGGGACATGTGTTAACTTTATTTTGGATGACTGTATAACTGTTTTTAAACTTCTACTGATGTTTAGTTGTATTTAAATTCTGGTACATAGTAGACTTGACTAATTCCGCTGCTTTATTTTAATTGTACACCGTTGCATGTACACACACTGGCACTTCGATGGGATGTGTGACCGTGTTGTCACCATCCTGGTGTCTCGATCCCCGTGTACTTCTATAAGGGGGGATTGGGGGCGCCACAGGTGGTATCAGAGCAGTTCGGCTCTGGGTAAAACCACATGTCCCATAGGTGCAGTACCAGAAAGTTTTAAAAGTTGTGATTTGAAATTATTTAATTTAAAATATGTGGTTTTTATTGGTTTTGTTTAGTTATTGTATACTACTTGTTTATTTATTTATTTTATTGTCTTATTTGATGGTATGATATTTTATATGTTTTGATTGTTTATTGTATATTATGTGTTTATGATTATTTTATTTTGTGTTAAATGAACGTATTTATGTTATTTCATGTTATTATATTTTTATTATGTTGCTTTGGATCGTGTTTGAATTGTTTAATTTAGAGTATTGTTTTATTGGTTTATTTATTTTATTGTATAATAATTTAGTTGTTATTTATTTTATTGTATGTCATTTTATTTTATTTGTTTTATTTTATGGCGGATTATTTTATTGTTTTAATTATTTTATTGTGAACTACTTCATTGGTTTTATGCATTTTGTCGTATGTTATTTTATTTTGTTTTGTTCGAAATTGAAAGGCGGGTTAAGGGCTGTGCTATGACAGGAAGATGGTACGACTGAGAAGGCCATTGTAAGGCTTGAACATTTGGTGTAGTAGGCCTGAACTCTTGGGGATTGGGTTGTTTTAATATCGAGGCTTGAACATCATGGTCAGGGTGAACTCATTGGAGTAGGAATTCAAGTTGTTGCTAAGGAGGGGAATAATTCTTAAATTGCTTAGGACAATTGAGGTTCTAGGTTCTGTAGAATTTATTTAATGAATCTTTGGGTAGGAGGTTGTAAGTTCAACGAACCTCAAGGTTAGATTTATGAGAAGTCCATTTAAGGTTTGTAGCATCATAGTTTTTAAGAAATAAGTTACGAGATTTAAGGTGGTAGGTTCAACAAACAATTAAGGGATTACTTAGACTATAAGTTTTCGATATTGCTGACCTTGGTAAGCAATTTGATAGCATTTGATATTTGAGATTTATAAGTTTTATAAGGTGAATATTTTAGATTTAAGATCATCGATCTTGAGGATTTTGGAAAATGATTTTTATCTGGGTTAAGGTTTTAGAATTACAGAGTTGAGTTACTGATATGAGAAATTTTTTTTCAGGCGTGAATTTTCTTGGAGATGGAAGGTAATGATCTAGTTTGTTTATTTTCTGGGGATTGAAGATGTTGATCTAGTTTGGTTAAATAATTGTTTTTAGCTTGATGTTACAGTGATAGGTTAATGATTTAATCCATATTAAATTTTAAGGATAATAGATGGTGCGGATTTAGGAAATGATTTTTGCTGATTCTGAGGCTATAGGTCTAGTGATGGAAATGGTAGGGATGATCACTTGTACGATTGGAGGATTATCGGTTTTGGCTGAGGTGCATGAGATTGATGCATAGAAATGGTGTGTACGCATTTCGGAGGGTATAGGTTCTAGTCTTATTTTGGTTTGGAGAAAGTGATTTTTCTAAGTGTTGAAGAGGAGTCGACGCAATAGTAGTAAGTCACGAGACCTTGGCTTAGAATTTTTGGTGAGTTGATCGAAGTGTGTAGTCGAGTGGGTTACTTAATGGAATTATGGTTGATAATAGTTATTGTGATTATTTTTAGGAATTAATTGTGACTTGAGGTTATCTAGGAATTTAAATTCTTGAGGCTATATTTACCTTTGGAGATTGAGCATCCAATTGGTTGAATTAAGGACGTTATTTAACTTGAAGAGAGATTGTTGGGACATCATGTATGGTGTAGGAAAAGATCTTCAAAGTTGAAGTTTAGGCATCAACAGTGGATAATATGATCAAGTATGTGAGTTAATAAAACATTAGGATCCTTGGGTGTTGTGCAATGACTTTTGGTGGATTGAATATTTGAACAGTATGGCTTGCTTTGAGGTTTATTAATGATGTACTATTGAAGGAACTAGTTGTGTTAATGCTAGCTTATTGGAGTAGAAATAGGTGGGCGAGTTACCAAGAAGGTTTTGATAATGTTTTGGTGTAGTCTAAGGTGGTTCGTAGTGAGTTTAGTCACCGTTAGATTAGATGTTGTTCAGAATGTAGGTGATGAGCTTTTGGGTTTAGGTTGTTAGGTAGGAGTTTATAGGCGCTCTTATTGGTTGGTCGGATTGGAATCGAGCCTTTTAAGGTATGCTCTTTATTGTAGATGAGATTGATGTATTTTGAATTGAGGTTGCTTATTTCCAATTTGGAATGTTAAGGTTGTTTGATATTGGGTTTATGTCAATGATCATGGATGTATTTTATGGAATTTGATTTTGATCAAGGCAGTAGGAGTTAATTGAGGAATTTGAGTTATAACTCGTGGTTTTGGGAGAGAGTATTTTTCTACCAATTTGTTATAAGAGTTTTGGTTAGTAGGAATGGAGCCACCTTGTATTCGATGGTGTTAGCTTCATGAGGACATGAGTTTTATGCATGTGGTGAATATCAGAGTGCGCAGCAGAAGCGTGGTATTTTTGTTATAGTCAGGAGTTCAGATTGTGCTATTGTGAGGAATTAGTGGTGACTTGAATTTTGACAAGATACTTGTAATTGAAGATTAATAATTTGGTTTTGCAATTTGTTATTGATGGTTAACTTTGGAAGTGGCTATTAGGTTTCCAATAGTAGAATTCAATGAAGGTTTAGAAGTTGGAGCATAGGAGTTGATTGCAGTTGGCACATATTATTGTAAGGGCTATTGATCATTGGAATTTATTGGATGTTGTATTAAGGTTCTTGAGGAAATGAGATTTTTGATAGCAGTCACCCTGGGAATACTGGTTGTGATGTGCCACTGGGAGACTAATACGAGTATGTTGGATATCGCCATGTTTATTGGGAAATGTGCCACGTGCTGTCAAGTTAGGGTTGAGCATCAAGGTAGACTTCAAAGTTCAACCTCTCCCTATTCCAGAGTGGAAGTGGGATGATATTTCTATGGATGTTGTGGGTTTGCTGAGGACCCCTATGGAAAGAATTAAATTTGGGTGATTCTGGATCGGTTGACCAAGGGTGCCATTTCTTGCCTGTTAATAATACAGACTCTTTGGGTAAGTTGACTCGGTTATATGTCAAGGAGATAGTGCGTTTGAATGGGGTACCCAAGAGTATCGTGTTGGATTGGGACCCGCGGTTTACGTCCCACTTTTGGAAGAGTTTGCAGGCAGCCTTAGGCACTAAGTTGAAGTTTAGTTTTGCGTATCACACCCCAATCAGACGGCCAATCAGAGCGTACTATTCAGACTTTTAGAGGATATGTTGCGGTCTTGTGTCATGGAATTTCAAGGAAGTTGGGAGAATCACTTGCCGCTTATTGAGTTCTCTTATAATAACAGTTTTCATTCCTCCAATTAGATGACCTGTATGAAGCTTTGTATGGAATGCAGTGTAGATCGCCCTTGTGTTAGGATGAAGTTGGCAAGAGCAAATTGTTTGGGCCTGAGATAATTCAAGAAATGAAGGATCAAGTTCAGTTCATAAGGACTAGAATAGCGGTAGCGCAAAGTCGCCATAAGAGTTATGCTGATACAAGAAGAGACTTATCCTTTGAAGTAGGTGACTGGGTTTATTTCAAAGTCTCTCCTATGAAAGGCGTTAAGCGCTTGGGTAAGAAAGGAAAGCTTAGTCCTAGATACGTTGGCCCTTTTCAGGTCATAGAGAAGGTTGGGCTTGTTGCTTATAGAGTGGCCTTGCCAGATTATTTTGGGGATGTTCATAATGTGTTTCATGTGTCCTCATTGAAGAAGAGTTTTGGACAGCAAGAGCCACGTTTTGTGGGCCCTGAACGCATTCAACTACAACCTAACCTTACTTATGAAGTTGCTCCAACTCAGATTGTGGATTGGAAAGAGCAAAGATTAAGGTCCAAGACAATACCGTTGGTGAAGGTGTCATGGGGTGATCCGTTGGCTCAAGATTTCTCATGGGAAAGAGAAGCTGATATGAGAGCACAATATCCCTACTTGTTCGATTAATTTGGACGGTATGTTCTAAGTTTGCTCTTACTTGAATCTTAATCCTGTCTTAGTCTTAATGTTGATCTTGCCAATTTCGAGGACGAAATTTTATTTAAGGGGGGGAGGATGTAACACCCCGTATTTTAGTGTATTTTTACTGAAGGATTATTTTTATTTATTAAAGATTTATCCTCTTATTTTAAAATTGGTCGGATTTTTAGTGAGTTTATTTCTGTGATTTTAATTTGGTGCAAATTATTTTTATGTGCTTTCTTAATATTTATTTATTGTTATGCATTTAAATTGCTTTTAATATTTAAATTAATTACTGTGGGATTTCATTATTTCAATTTGACTTTACCATTACGTTTAAATTATTTTATTTAACTTGTGGTTTTAAAATCGTTTCCGTTGGATCATTTTCGTGACCCAAGTTATGAGGATTGGACCTCATTTATTTTTCCCCTATTTTTTCTTTCCTCTCCTTTTCTTTTCTTTTCTTTCTTTTCTTTTCTTTTTTTCTTTCTCTCCTGGACTCCTCTCTCCCGCGCGATCTCTCTCTCTCCTCTCTTCCGTCGTTTTTTTTCGTCCGCCTGTAGCTCCGCCGTCCGCCGGCGGTGGTCGACACCGCCCGGCTCCCCAGCCTCCCCAGCTGCCGACGAACACCCCCCTCCATTTTCAGCCTCCCTTGTGCCGCCGTTAGCCACCACGAACTCATTGAAGCCGCGGCGCACTTTGAGCTCCAGCGCCGCCGTCGCTCCACCTCCGGCCACCATCTCTTCACCACTTCATCCTCGACCTCCCAGCAACCCATTGGACCCAACCCCAGCTCCGATCCGTCACTGGTGAAGCCCCACCAAGTCCATTTCCGATTTGTACATTTTTGGCCTAAAACCACCCCTTGCGCCGCCACCCACGGCAAACCACCACCACCATTGGCTTCACCGACCTCTCTAGGCCCTACCCTACCATTTTTGGGTCTTCGTTTGTCTTCGTTGAAAAGTGGGCATCTGTGACCCACGGCCACAGTGTATTTTACACTGTGGTGTTGCTCAGACATCGCCATTTTCAGTTTCGTGATCCTCTGGAAATTATTATATTGCACTGTAAGTATTTCTCCAAAGAATTCTTGTGAATTTAATGTATTTTTGCACTAACACATTTCACTGTATTATTCTGTTGATTGGTTTTTGCCGGACTGAGTCCGAGGAGTACGGGAGTTAATTGGTTTGGTGATTAGGTTGGTTTGGTTGGATTTGATTGGTTTGGTTATTGATGGTTGTGGATTGGTGTTGGTACATGTACATCTCATTATTTCATGCATGATCATGTTTGTAAAGAAAACTGGGTTTTCGTGTGGTGCATTCATGCTCATGTGTGATTTGGAAATTGTATTTTTATGTGAGAATATTTTTGGGTGCGTGTGTATCACGACCCTAAGCCGAGATGGGGTATTATCTCGGTGGAGCTCCTCTGGTTACTCGGGAGCGGAATAAACTGAGTAACGTCCCCTGGATTGTCGCTGGGCGATGATGGGATCGGACGAGAGATTCGTGCCGACTCCGTGGTCCTTCTGCTGGCGGGGACTAGAGGATGTCTGGCCATGTACGCGCTGGGCGCGGAACTGGGCATCGCTTGTTGCGTAGTGGGTGCTCGGCCATGTACGCGCTGGGCGCGGAACTGAGCATCGCTACGAAGCCAGGACGTGCGGATGGTCCCTAGGGGAGGCCATGGTGCATAGGTTAATAAAGGATTAAATTGGCTATCTTCTGGGAAAATAGTGTGCGTGGATTTTGTGTAAACCATTTTCTGGGAAAATGTTTTACGGATTATTTTTGGGCCAATGAGACTTTGGCGTGTGTTGGAAATTGTCATTTCGGGGAAAATGATGTTTTGAGAAAAATGCATATTTCATCATATGCATGCATGTTGGTTGCATTAAATGCATTTTATTTCTTGAGGATTATTTGGGTCATACTTACCTGCGGTACCCTTCTGTGGTAACGCAGATTTTGATGCAGATGAGGAGGAGGAGGGCGAGCCTGAGGAGACGGCTCCGCCCGAGGAGTGATCCGGGATCACTTGTTGTTATTATTTTATTTTGCTTATGGTATTTTCGGGACATGTGTTAACTTTATTTTGGATGACTGTATAACTGTTTTTAAACTTCTACTGATGTTTAGTTGTATTTAAATTCTGGTACATAGTAGACTTGACTAATTCCGCTGCTTTATTTTAATTGTACACCGTTGCATGTACACACACTGGCACTTCGATGGGATGTGTGACCGTGTTGTCACCATCCTGGTGTCTCGATCCCCGTGTACTTCTATAAGGGGGGATTGGGGGCGCCACAGGTGGTATCAGAGCAGTTCGGCTCTGGGTAAAACCACATGTCCCATAGGTGCAGTACCAGAAAGTTTTAAAAGTTGTGATTTGAAATTATTTAATTTAAAATATGTGGTTTTTATTGGTTTTGTTTAGTTATTGTATACTACTTGTTTATTTATTTATTTTATTGTCTTATTTGATGGTATGATATTTTATATGTTTTGATTGTTTATTGTATATTATGTGTTTATGATTATTTTATTTTGTGTTAAATGAACGTATTTATGTTATTTCATGTTATTATATTTTTATTATGTTGCTTTGGATCGTGTTTGAATTGTTTAATTTAGAGTATTGTTTTATTGGTTTATTTATTTTATTGTATAATAATTTAGTTGTTATTTATTTTATTGTATGTCATTTTATTTTATTTGTTTTATTTTATGGCGGATTATTTTATTGTTTTAATTATTTTATTGTGAACTACTTCATTGGTTTTATGCATTTTGTCGTATGTTATTTTATTTTGTTTTGTTCGAAATTGAAAGGCGGGTTAAGGGCTGTGCTATGACAGGAAGATGGTACGACTGAGAAGGCCATTGTAAGGCTTGAACATTTGGTGTAGTAGGCCTGAACTCTTGGGGATTGGGTTGTTTTAATATCGAGGCTTGAACATCATGGTCAGGGTGAACTCATTGGAGTAGGAATTCAAGTTGTTGCTAAGGAGGGGAATAATTCTTAAATTGCTTAGGACAATTGAGGTTCTAGGTTCTGTAGAATTTATTTAATGAATCTTTGGGTAGGAGGTTGTAAGTTCAACGAACCTCAAGGTTAGATTTATGAGAAGTCCATTTAAGGTTTGTAGCATCATAGTTTTTAAGAAATAAGTTACGAGATTTAAGGT
This sequence comes from Juglans cinerea, assembly GCA_961763995.1. NCBI lineage: Eukaryota > Viridiplantae > Streptophyta > Magnoliopsida > Fagales > Juglandaceae > Juglans > Juglans cinerea. Next base: position 533,270 of record CAUIVZ010000011.1, on the reverse strand, counting down.
GGTAGGTTCAACAAACAATTAAGGGATTACTTAGACTATAAGTTTTCGATATTGCTGACCTTGGTAAGCAATTTGATAGCATTTGATATTTGAGATTTATAAGTTTTATAAGGTGAATATTTTAGATTTAAGATCATCGATCTTGAGGATTTTGGAAAATGATTTTTATCTGGGTTAAGGTTTTAGAATTACAGAGTTGAGTTACTGATATGAGAAATTTTTTTTCAGGCGTGAATTTTCTTGGAGATGGAAGGTAATGATCTAGTTTGTTTATTTTCTGGGGATTGAAGATGTTGATCTAGTTTGGTTAAATAATTGTTTTTAGCTTGATGTTACAGTGATAGGTTAATGATTTAATCCATATTAAATTTTAAGGATAATAGATGGTGCGGATTTAGGAAATGATTTTTGCTGATTCTGAGGCTATAGGTCTAGTGATGGAAATGGTAGGGATGATCACTTGTACGATTGGAGGATTATCGGTTTTGGCTGAGGTGCATGAGATTGATGCATAGAAATGGTGTGTACGCATTTCGGAGGGTATAGGTTCTAGTCTTATTTTGGTTTGGAGAAAGTGATTTTTCTAAGTGTTGAAGAGGAGTCGACGCAATAGTAGTAAGTCACGAGACCTTGGCTTAGAATTTTTGGTGAGTTGATCGAAGTGTGTAGTCGAGTGGGTTACTTAATGGAATTATGGTTGATAATAGTTATTGTGATTATTTTTAGGAATTAATTGTGACTTGAGGTTATCTAGGAATTTAAATTCTTGAGGCTATATTTACCTTTGGAGATTGAGCATCCAATTGGTTGAATTAAGGACGTTATTTAACTTGAAGAGAGATTGTTGGGACATCATGTATGGTGTAGGAAAAGATCTTCAAAGTTGAAGTTTAGGCATCAACAGTGGATAATATGATCAAGTATGTGAGTTAATAAAACATTAGGATCCTTGGGTGTTGTGCAATGACTTTTGGTGGATTGAATATTTGAACAGTATGGCTTGCTTTGAGGTTTATTAATGATGTACTATTGAAGGAACTAGTTGTGTTAATGCTAGCTTATTGGAGTAGAAATAGGTGGGCGAGTTACCAAGAAGGTTTTGATAATGTTTTGGTGTAGTCTAAGGTGGTTCGTAGTGAGTTTAGTCACCGTTAGATTAGATGTTGTTCAGAATGTAGGTGATGAGCTTTTGGGTTTAGGTTGTTAGGTAGGAGTTTATAGGCGCTCTTATTGGTTGGTCGGATTGGAATCGAGCCTTTTAAGGTATGCTCTTTATTGTAGATGAGATTGATGTATTTTGAATTGAGGTTGCTTATTTCCAATTTGGAATGTTAAGGTTGTTTGATATTGGGTTTATGTCAATGATCATGGATGTATTTTATGGAATTTGATTTTGATCAAGGCAGTAGGAGTTAATTGAGGAATTTGAGTTATAACTCGTGGTTTTGGGAGAGAGTATTTTTCTACCAATTTGTTATAAGAGTTTTGGTTAGTAGGAATGGAGCCACCTTGTATTCGATGGTGTTAGCTTCATGAGGACATGAGTTTTATGCATGTGGTGAATATCAGAGTGCGCAGCAGAAGCGTGGTATTTTTGTTATAGTCAGGAGTTCAGATTGTGCTATTGTGAGGAATTAGTGGTGACTTGAATTTTGACAAGATACTTGTAATTGAAGATTAATAATTTGGTTTTGCAATTTGTTATTGATGGTTAACTTTGGAAGTGGCTATTAGGTTTCCAATAGTAGAATTCAATGAAGGTTTAGAAGTTGGAGCATAGGAGTTGATTGCAGTTGGCACATATTATTGTAAGGGCTATTGATCATTGGAATTTATTGGATGTTGTATTAAGGTTCTTGAGGAAATGAGATTTTTGATAGCAGTCACCCTGGGAATACTGGTTGTGATGTGCCACTGGGAGACTAATACGAGTATGTTGGATATCGCCATGTTTATTGGGAAATGTGCCACGTGCTGTCAAGTTAGGGTTGAGCATCAAGGTAGACTTCAAAGTTCAACCTCTCCCTATTCCAGAGTGGAAGTGGGATGATATTTCTATGGATGTTGTGGGTTTGCTGAGGACCCCTATGGAAAGAATTAAATTTGGGTGATTCTGGATCGGTTGACCAAGGGTGCCATTTCTTGCCTGTTAATAATACAGACTCTTTGGGTAAGTTGACTCGGTTATATGTCAAGGAGATAGTGCGTTTGAATGGGGTACCCAAGAGTATCGTGTTGGATTGGGACCCGCGGTTTACGTCCCACTTTTGGAAGAGTTTGCAGGCAGCCTTAGGCACTAAGTTGAAGTTTAGTTTTGCGTATCACACCCCAATCAGACGGCCAATCAGAGCGTACTATTCAGACTTTTAGAGGATATGTTGCGGTCTTGTGTCATGGAATTTCAAGGAAGTTGGGAGAATCACTTGCCGCTTATTGAGTTCTCTTATAATAACAGTTTTCATTCCTCCAATTAGATGACCTGTATGAAGCTTTGTATGGAATGCAGTGTAGATCGCCCTTGTGTTAGGATGAAGTTGGCAAGAGCAAATTGTTTGGGCCTGAGATAATTCAAGAAATGAAGGATCAAGTTCAGTTCATAAGGACTAGAATAGCGGTAGCGCAAAGTCGCCATAAGAGTTATGCTGATACAAGAAGAGACTTATCCTTTGAAGTAGGTGACTGGGTTTATTTCAAAGTCTCTCCTATGAAAGGCGTTAAGCGCTTGGGTAAGAAAGGAAAGCTTAGTCCTAGATACGTTGGCCCTTTTCAGGTCATAGAGAAGGTTGGGCTTGTTGCTTATAGAGTGGCCTTGCCAGATTATTTTGGGGATGTTCATAATGTGTTTCATGTGTCCTCATTGAAGAAGAGTTTTGGACAGCAAGAGCCACGTTTTGTGGGCCCTGAACGCATTCAACTACAACCTAACCTTACTTATGAAGTTGCTCCAACTCAGATTGTGGATTGGAAAGAGCAAAGATTAAGGTCCAAGACAATACCGTTGGTGAAGGTGTCATGGGGTGATCCGTTGGCTCAAGATTTCTCATGGGAAAGAGAAGCTGATATGAGAGCACAATATCCCTACTTGTTCGATTAATTTGGACGGTATGTTCTAAGTTTGCTCTTACTTGAATCTTAATCCTGTCTTAGTCTTAATGTTGATCTTGCCAATTTCGAGGACGAAATTTTATTTAAGGGGGGGAGGATGTAACACCCCGTATTTTAGTGTATTTTTACTGAAGGATTATTTTTATTTATTAAAGATTTATCCTCTTATTTTAAAATTGGTCGGATTTTTAGTGAGTTTATTTCTGTGATTTTAATTTGGTGCAAATTATTTTTATGTGCTTTCTTAATATTTATTTATTGTTATGCATTTAAATTGCTTTTAATATTTAAATTAATTACTGTGGGATTTCATTATTTCAATTTGACTTTACCATTACGTTTAAATTATTTTATTTAACTTGTGGTTTTAAAATCGTTTCCGTTGGATCATTTTCGTGACCCAAGTTATGAGGATTGGACCTCATTTATTTTTCCCCTATTTTTTCTTTCCTCTCCTTTTCTTTTCTTTTCTTTCTTTTCTTTTCTTTTTTTCTTTCTCTCCTGGACTCCTCTCTCCCGCGCGATCTCTCTCTCTCCTCTCTTCCGTCGTTTTTTTTCGTCCGCCTGTAGCTCCGCCGTCCGCCGGCGGTGGTCGACACCGCCCGGCTCCCCAGCCTCCCCAGCTGCCGACGAACACCCCCCTCCATTTTCAGCCTCCCTTGTGCCGCCGTTAGCCACCACGAACTCATTGAAGCCGCGGCGCACTTTGAGCTCCAGCGCCGCCGTCGCTCCACCTCCGGCCACCATCTCTTCACCACTTCATCCTCGACCTCCCAGCAACCCATTGGACCCAACCCCAGCTCCGATCCGTCACTGGTGAAGCCCCACCAAGTCCATTTCCGATTTGTACATTTTTGGCCTAAAACCACCCCTTGCGCCGCCACCCACGGCAAACCACCACCACCATTGGCTTCACCGACCTCTCTAGGCCCTACCCTACCATTTTTGGGTCTTCGTTTGTCTTCGTTGAAAAGTGGGCATCTGTGACCCACGGCCACAGTGTATTTTACACTGTGGTGTTGCTCAGACATCGCCATTTTCAGTTTCGTGATCCTCTGGAAATTATTATATTGCACTGTAAGTATTTCTCCAAAGAATTCTTGTGAATTTAATGTATTTTTGCACTAACACATTTCACTGTATTATTCTGTTGATTGGTTTTTGCCGGACTGAGTCCGAGGAGTACGGGAGTTAATTGGTTTGGTGATTAGGTTGGTTTGGTTGGATTTGATTGGTTTGGTTATTGATGGTTGTGGATTGGTGTTGGTACATGTACATCTCATTATTTCATGCATGATCATGTTTGTAAAGAAAACTGGGTTTTCGTGTGGTGCATTCATGCTCATGTGTGATTTGGAAATTGTATTTTTATGTGAGAATATTTTTGGGTGCGTGTGTATCACGACCCTAAGCCGAGATGGGGTATTATCTCGGTGGAGCTCCTCTGGTTACTCGGGAGCGGAATAAACTGAGTAACGTCCCCTGGATTGTCGCTGGGCGATGATGGGATCGGACGAGAGATTCGTGCCGACTCCGTGGTCCTTCTGCTGGCGGGGACTAGAGGATGTCTGGCCATGTACGCGCTGGGCGCGGAACTGGGCATCGCTTGTTGCGTAGTGGGTGCTCGGCCATGTACGCGCTGGGCGCGGAACTGAGCATCGCTACGAAGCCAGGACGTGCGGATGGTCCCTAGGGGAGGCCATGGTGCATAGGTTAATAAAGGATTAAATTGGCTATCTTCTGGGAAAATAGTGTGCGTGGATTTTGTGTAAACCATTTTCTGGGAAAATGTTTTACGGATTATTTTTGGGCCAATGAGACTTTGGCGTGTGTTGGAAATTGTCATTTCGGGGAAAATGATGTTTTGAGAAAAATGCATATTTCATCATATGCATGCATGTTGGTTGCATTAAATGCATTTTATTTCTTGAGGATTATTTGGGTCATACTTACCTGCGGTACCCTTCTGTGGTAACGCAGATTTTGATGCAGATGAGGAGGAGGAGGGCGAGCCTGAGGAGACGGCTCCGCCCGAGGAGTGATCCGGGATCACTTGTTGTTATTATTTTATTTTGCTTATGGTATTTTCGGGACATGTGTTAACTTTATTTTGGATGACTGTATAACTGTTTTTAAACTTCTACTGATGTTTAGTTGTATTTAAATTCTGGTACATAGTAGACTTGACTAATTCCGCTGCTTTATTTTAATTGTACACCGTTGCATGTACACACACTGGCACTTCGATGGGATGTGTGACCGTGTTGTCACCATCCTGGTGTCTCGATCCCCGTGTACTTCTATAAGGGGGGATTGGGGGCGCCACAGGTGGTATCAGAGCAGTTCGGCTCTGGGTAAAACCACATGTCCCATAGGTGCAGTACCAGAAAGTTTTAAAAGTTGTGATTTGAAATTATTTAATTTAAAATATGTGGTTTTTATTGGTTTTGTTTAGTTATTGTATACTACTTGTTTATTTATTTATTTTATTGTCTTATTTGATGGTATGATATTTTATATGTTTTGATTGTTTATTGTATATTATGTGTTTATGATTATTTTATTTTGTGTTAAATGAACGTATTTATGTTATTTCATGTTATTATATTTTTATTATGTTGCTTTGGATCGTGTTTGAATTGTTTAATTTAGAGTATTGTTTTATTGGTTTATTTATTTTATTGTATAATAATTTAGTTGTTATTTATTTTATTGTATGTCATTTTATTTTATTTGTTTTATTTTATGGCGGATTATTTTATTGTTTTAATTATTTTATTGTGAACTACTTCATTGGTTTTATGCATTTTGTCGTATGTTATTTTATTTTGTTTTGTTCGAAATTGAAAGGCGGGTTAAGGGCTGTGCTATGACAGGAAGATGGTACGACTGAGAAGGCCATTGTAAGGCTTGAACATTTGGTGTAGTAGGCCTGAACTCTTGGGGATTGGGTTGTTTTAATATCGAGGCTTGAACATCATGGTCAGGGTGAACTCATTGGAGTAGGAATTCAAGTTGTTGCTAAGGAGGGGAATAATTCTTAAATTGCTTAGGACAATTGAGGTTCTAGGTTCTGTAGAATTTATTTAATGAATCTTTGGGTAGGAGGTTGTAAGTTCAACGAACCTCAAGGTTAGATTTATGAGAAGTCCATTTAAGGTTTGTAGCATCATAGTTTTTAAGAAATAAGTTACGAGATTTAAGGTGGTAGGTTCAACAAACAATTAAGGGATTACTTAGACTATAAGTTTTCGATATTGCTGACCTTGGTAAGCAATTTGATAGCATTTGATATTTGAGATTTATAAGTTTTATAAGGTGAATATTTTAGATTTAAGATCATCGATCTTGAGGATTTTGGAAAATGATTTTTATCTGGGTTAAGGTTTTAGAATTACAGAGTTGAGTTACTGATATGAGAAATTTTTTTTCAGGCGTGAATTTTCTTGGAGATGGAAGGTAATGATCTAGTTTGTTTATTTTCTGGGGATTGAAGATGTTGATCTAGTTTGGTTAAATAATTGTTTTTAGCTTGATGTTACAGTGATAGGTTAATGATTTAATCCATATTAAATTTTAAGGATAATAGATGGTGCGGATTTAGGAAATGATTTTTGCTGATTCTGAGGCTATAGGTCTAGTGATGGAAATGGTAGGGATGATCACTTGTACGATTGGAGGATTATCGGTTTTGGCTGAGGTGCATGAGATTGATGCATAGAAATGGTGTGTACGCATTTCGGAGGGTATAGGTTCTAGTCTTATTTTGGTTTGGAGAAAGTGATTTTTCTAAGTGTTGAAGAGGAGTCGACGCAATAGTAGTAAGTCACGAGACCTTGGCTTAGAATTTTTGGTGAGTTGATCGAAGTGTGTAGTCGAGTGGGTTACTTAATGGAATTATGGTTGATAATAGTTATTGTGATTATTTTTAGGAATTAATTGTGACTTGAGGTTATCTAGGAATTTAAATTCTTGAGGCTATATTTACCTTTGGAGATTGAGCATCCAATTGGTTGAATTAAGGACGTTATTTAACTTGAAGAGAGATTGTTGGGACATCATGTATGGTGTAGGAAAAGATCTTCAAAGTTGAAGTTTAGGCATCAACAGTGGATAATATGATCAAGTATGTGAGTTAATAAAACATTAGGATCCTTGGGTGTTGTGCAATGACTTTTGGTGGATTGAATATTTGAACAGTATGGCTTGCTTTGAGGTTTATTAATGATGTACTATTGAAGGAACTAGTTGTGTTAATGCTAGCTTATTGGAGTAGAAATAGGTGGGCGAGTTACCAAGAAGGTTTTGATAATGTTTTGGTGTAGTCTAAGGTGGTTCGTAGTGAGTTTAGTCACCGTTAGATTAGATGTTGTTCAGAATGTAGGTGATGAGCTTTTGGGTTTAGGTTGTTAGGTAGGAGTTTATAGGCGCTCTTATTGGTTGGTCGGATTGGAATCGAGCCTTTTAAGGTATGCTCTTTATTGTAGATGAGATTGATGTATTTTGAATTGAGGTTGCTTATTTCCAATTTGGAATGTTAAGGTTGTTTGATATTGGGTTTATGTCAATGATCATGGATGTATTTTATGGAATTTGATTTTGATCAAGGCAGTAGGAGTTAATTGAGGAATTTGAGTTATAACTCGTGGTTTTGGGAGAGAGTATTTTTCTACCAATTTGTTATAAGAGTTTTGGTTAGTAGGAATGGAGCCACCTTGTATTCGATGGTGTTAGCTTCATGAGGACATGAGTTTTATGCATGTGGTGAATATCAGAGTGCGCAGCAGAAGCGTGGTATTTTTGTTATAGTCAGGAGTTCAGATTGTGCTATTGTGAGGAATTAGTGGTGACTTGAATTTTGACAAGATACTTGTAATTGAAGATTAATAATTTGGTTTTGCAATTTGTTATTGATGGTTAACTTTGGAAGTGGCTATTAGGTTTCCAATAGTAGAATTCAATGAAGGTTTAGAAGTTGGAGCATAGGAGTTGATTGCAGTTGGCACATATTATTGTAAGGGCTATTGATCATTGGAATTTATTGGATGTTGTATTAAGGTTCTTGAGGAAATGAGATTTTTGATAGCAGTCACCCTGGGAATACTGGTTGTGATGTGCCACTGGGAGACTAATACGAGTATGTTGGATATCGCCATGTTTATTGGGAAATGTGCCACGTGCTGTCAAGTTAGGGTTGAGCATCAAGGTAGACTTCAAAGTTCAACCTCTCCCTATTCCAGAGTGGAAGTGGGATGATATTTCTATGGATGTTGTGGGTTTGCTGAGGACCCCTATGGAAAGAATTAAATTTGGGTGATTCTGGATCGGTTGACCAAGGGTGCCATTTCTTGCCTGTTAATAATACAGACTCTTTGGGTAAGTTGACTCGGTTATATGTCAAGGAGATAGTGCGTTTGAATGGGGTACCCAAGAGTATCGTGTTGGATTGGGACCCGCGGTTTACGTCCCACTTTTGGAAGAGTTTGCAGGCAGCCTTAGGCACTAAGTTGAAGTTTAGTTTTGCGTATCACACCCCAATCAGACGGCCAATCAGAGCGTACTATTCAGACTTTTAGAGGATATGTTGCGGTCTTGTGTCATGGAATTTCAAGGAAGTTGGGAGAATCACTTGCCGCTTATTGAGTTCTCTTATAATAACAGTTTTCATTCCTCCAATTAGATGACCTGTATGAAGCTTTGTATGGAATGCAGTGTAGATCGCCCTTGTGTTAGGATGAAGTTGGCAAGAGCAAATTGTTTGGGCCTGAGATAATTCAAGAAATGAAGGATCAAGTTCAGTTCATAAGGACTAGAATAGCGGTAGCGCAAAGTCGCCATAAGAGTTATGCTGATACAAGAAGAGACTTATCCTTTGAAGTAGGTGACTGGGTTTATTTCAAAGTCTCTCCTATGAAAGGCGTTAAGCGCTTGGGTAAGAAAGGAAAGCTTAGTCCTAGATACGTTGGCCCTTTTCAGGTCATAGAGAAGGTTGGGCTTGTTGCTTATAGAGTGGCCTTGCCAGATTATTTTGGGGATGTTCATAATGTGTTTCATGTGTCCTCATTGAAGAAGAGTTTTGGACAGCAAGAGCCACGTTTTGTGGGCCCTGAACGCATTCAACTACAACCTAACCTTACTTATGAAGTTGCTCCAACTCAGATTGTGGATTGGAAAGAGCAAAGATTAAGGTCCAAGACAATACCGTTGGTGAAGGTGTCATGGGGTGATCCGTTGGCTCAAGATTTCTCATGGGAAAGAGAAGCTGATATGAGAGCACAATATCCCTACTTGTTCGATTAATTTGGACGGTATGTTCTAAGTTTGCTCTTACTTGAATCTTAATCCTGTCTTAGTCTTAATGTTGATCTTGCCAATTTCGAGGACGAAATTTTATTTAAGGGGGGGAGGATGTAACACCCCGTATTTTAGTGTATTTTTACTGAAGGATTATTTTTATTTATTAAAGATTTATCCTCTTATTTTAAAATTGGTCGGATTTTTAGTGAGTTTATTTCTGTGATTTTAATTTGGTGCAAATTATTTTTATGTGCTTTCTTAATATTTATTTATTGTTATGCATTTAAATTGCTTTTAATATTTAAATTAATTACTGTGGGATTTCATTATTTCAATTTGACTTTACCATTACGTTTAAATTATTTTATTTAACTTGTGGTTTTAAAATCGTTTCCGTTGGATCATTTTCGTGACCCAAGTTATGAGGATTGGACCTCATTTATTTTTCCCCTATTTTTTCTTTCCTCTCCTTTTCTTTTCTTTTCTTTCTTTTCTTTTCTTTTTTTCTTTCTCTCCTGGACTCCTCTCTCCCGCGCGATCTCTCTCTCTCCTCTCTTCCGTCGTTTTTTTTCGTCCGCCTGTAGCTCCGCCGTCCGCCGGCGGTGGTCGACACCGCCCGGCTCCCCAGCCTCCCCAGCTGCCGACGAACACCCCCCTCCATTTTCAGCCTCCCTTGTGCCGCCGTTAGCCACCACGAACTCATTGAAGCCGCGGCGCACTTTGAGCTCCAGCGCCGCCGTCGCTCCACCTCCGGCCACCATCTCTTCACCACTTCATCCTCGACCTCCCAGCAACCCATTGGACCCAACCCCAGCTCCGATCCGTCACTGGTGAAGCCCCACCAAGTCCATTTCCGATTTGTACATTTTTGGCCTAAAACCACCCCTTGCGCCGCCACCCACGGCAAACCACCACCACCATTGGCTTCACCGACCTCTCTAGGCCCTACCCTACCATTTTTGGGTCTTCGTTTGTCTTCGTTGAAAAGTGGGCATCTGTGACCCACGGCCACAGTGTATTTTACACTGTGGTGTTGCTCAGACATCGCCATTTTCAGTTTCGTGATCCTCTGGAAATTATTATATTGCACTGTAAGTATTTCTCCAAAGAATTCTTGTGAATTTAATGTATTTTTGCACTAACACATTTCACTGTATTATTCTGTTGATTGGTTTTTGCCGGACTGAGTCCGAGGAGTACGGGAGTTAATTGGTTTGGTGATTAGGTTGGTTTGGTTGGATTTGATTGGTTTGGTTATTGATGGTTGTGGATTGGTGTTGGTACATGTACATCTCATTATTTCATGCATGATCATGTTTGTAAAGAAAACTGGGTTTTCGTGTGGTGCATTCATGCTCATGTGTGATTTGGAAATTGTATTTTTATGTGAGAATATTTTTGGGTGCGTGTGTATCACGACCCTAAGCCGAGATGGGGTATTATCTCGGTGGAGCTCCTCTGGTTACTCGGGAGCGGAATAAACTGAGTAACGTCCCCTGGATTGTCGCTGGGCGATGATGGGATCGGACGAGAGATTCGTGCCGACTCCGTGGTCCTTCTGCTGGCGGGGACTAGAGGATGTCTGGCCATGTACGCGCTGGGCGCGGAACTGGGCATCGCTTGTTGCGTAGTGGGTGCTCGGCCATGTACGCGCTGGGCGCGGAACTGAGCATCGCTACGAAGCCAGGACGTGCGGATGGTCCCTAGGGGAGGCCATGGTGCATAGGTTAATAAAGGATTAAATTGGCTATCTTCTGGGAAAATAGTGTGCGTGGATTTTGTGTAAACCATTTTCTGGGAAAATGTTTTACGGATTATTTTTGGGCCAATGAGACTTTGGCGTGTGTTGGAAATTGTCATTTCGGGGAAAATGATGTTTTGAGAAAAATGCATATTTCATCATATGCATGCATGTTGGTTGCATTAAATGCATTTTATTTCTTGAGGATTATTTGGGTCATACTTACCTGCGGTACCCTTCTGTGGTAACGCAGATTTTGATGCAGATGAGGAGGAGGAGGGCGAGCCTGAGGAGACGGCTCCGCCCGAGGAGTGATCCGGGATCACTTGTTGTTATTATTTTATTTTGCTTATGGTATTTTCGGGACATGTGTTAACTTTATTTTGGATGACTGTATAACTGTTTTTAAACTTCTACTGATGTTTAGTTGTATTTAAATTCTGGTACATAGTAGACTTGACTAATTCCGCTGCTTTATTTTAATTGTACACCGTTGCATGTACACACACTGGCACTTCGATGGGATGTGTGACCGTGTTGTCACCATCCTGGTGTCTCGATCCCCGTGTACTTCTATAAGGGGGGATTGGGGGCGCCACAGGTGGTATCAGAGCAGTTCGGCTCTGGGTAAAACCACATGTCCCATAGGTGCAGTACCAGAAAGTTTTAAAAGTTGTGATTTGAAATTATTTAATTTAAAATATGTGGTTTTTATTGGTTTTGTTTAGTTATTGTATACTACTTGTTTATTTATTTATTTTATTGTCTTATTTGATGGTATGATATTTTATATGTTTTGATTGTTTATTGTATATTATGTGTTTATGATTATTTTATTTTGTGTTAAATGAACGTATTTATGTTATTTCATGTTATTATATTTTTATTATGTTGCTTTGGATCGTGTTTGAATTGTTTAATTTAGAGTATTGTTTTATTGGTTTATTTATTTTATTGTATAATAATTTAGTTGTTATTTATTTTATTGTATGTCATTTTATTTTATTTGTTTTATTTTATGGCGGATTATTTTATTGTTTTAATTATTTTATTGTGAACTACTTCATTGGTTTTATGCATTTTGTCGTATGTTATTTTATTTTGTTTTGTTCGAAATTGAAAGGCGGGTTAAGGGCTGTGCTATGACAGGAAGATGGTACGACTGAGAAGGCCATTGTAAGGCTTGAACATTTGGTGTAGTAGGCCTGAACTCTTGGGGATTGGGTTGTTTTAATATCGAGGCTTGAACATCATGGTCAGGGTGAACTCATTGGAGTAGGAATTCAAGTTGTTGCTAAGGAGGGGAATAATTCTTAAATTGCTTAGGACAATTGAGGTTCTAGGTTCTGTAGAATTTATTTAATGAATCTTTGGGTAGGAGGTTGTAAGTTCAACGAACCTCAAGGTTAGATTTATGAGAAGTCCATTTAAGGTTTGTAGCATCATAGTTTTTAAGAAATAAGTTACGAGATTTAAGGTGGTAGGTTCAACAAACAATTAAGGGATTACTTAGACTATAAGTTTTCGATATTGCTGACCTTGGTAAGCAATTTGATAGCATTTGATATTTGAGATTTATAAGTTTTATAAGGTGAATATTTTAGATTTAAGATCATCGATCTTGAGGATTTTGGAAAATGATTTTTATCTGGGTTAAGGTTTTAGAATTACAGAGTTGAGTTACTGATATGAGAAATTTTTTTTCAGGCGTGAATTTTCTTGGAGATGGAAGGTAATGATCTAGTTTGTTTATTTTCTGGGGATTGAAGATGTTGATCTAGTTTGGTTAAATAATTGTTTTTAGCTTGATGTTACAGTGATAGGTTAATGATTTAATCCATATTAAATTTTAAGGATAATAGATGGTGCGGATTTAGGAAATGATTTTTGCTGATTCTGAGGCTATAGGTCTAGTGATGGAAATGGTAGGGATGATCACTTGTACGATTGGAGGATTATCGGTTTTGGCTGAGGTGCATGAGATTGATGCATAGAAATGGTGTGTACGCATTTCGGAGGGTATAGGTTCTAGTCTTATTTTGGTTTGGAGAAAGTGATTTTTCTAAGTGTTGAAGAGGAGTCGACGCAATAGTAGTAAGTCACGAGACCTTGGCTTAGAATTTTTGGTGAGTTGATCGAAGTGTGTAGTCGAGTGGGTTACTTAATGGAATTATGGTTGATAATAGTTATTGTGATTATTTTTAGGAATTAATTGTGACTTGAGGTTATCTAGGAATTTAAATTCTTGAGGCTATATTTACCTTTGGAGATTGAGCATCCAATTGGTTGAATTAAGGACGTTATTTAACTTGAAGAGAGATTGTTGGGACATCATGTATGGTGTAGGAAAAGATCTTCAAAGTTGAAGTTTAGGCATCAACAGTGGATAATATGATCAAGTATGTGAGTTAATAAAACATTAGGATCCTTGGGTGTTGTGCAATGACTTTTGGTGGATTGAATATTTGAACAGTATGGCTTGCTTTGAGGTTTATTAATGATGTACTATTGAAGGAACTAGTTGTGTTAATGCTAGCTTATTGGAGTAGAAATAGGTGGGCGAGTTACCAAGAAGGTTTTGATAATGTTTTGGTGTAGTCTAAGGTGGTTCGTAGTGAGTTTAGTCACCGTTAGATTAGATGTTGTTCAGAATGTAGGTGATGAGCTTTTGGGTTTAGGTTGTTAGGTAGGAGTTTATAGGCGCTCTTATTGGTTGGTCGGATTGGAATCGAGCCTTTTAAGGTATGCTCTTTATTGTAGATGAGATTGATGTATTTTGAATTGAGGTTGCTTATTTCCAATTTGGAATGTTAAGGTTGTTTGATATTGGGTTTATGTCAATGATCATGGATGTATTTTATGGAATTTGATTTTGATCAAGGCAGTAGGAGTTAATTGAGGAATTTGAGTTATAACTCGTGGTTTTGGGAGAGAGTATTTTTCTACCAATTTGTTATAAGAGTTTTGGTTAGTAGGAATGGAGCCACCTTGTATTCGATGGTGTTAGCTTCATGAGGACATGAGTTTTATGCATGTGGTGAATATCAGAGTGCGCAGCAGAAGCGTGGTATTTTTGTTATAGTCAGGAGTTCAGATTGTGCTATTGTGAGGAATTAGTGGTGACTTGAATTTTGACAAGATACTTGTAATTGAAGATTAATAATTTGGTTTTGCAATTTGTTATTGATGGTTAACTTTGGAAGTGGCTATTAGGTTTCCAATAGTAGAATTCAATGAAGGTTTAGAAGTTGGAGCATAGGAGTTGATTGCAGTTGGCACATATTATTGTAAGGGCTATTGATCATTGGAATTTATTGGATGTTGTATTAAGGTTCTTGAGGAAATGAGATTTTTGATAGCAGTCACCCTGGGAATACTGGTTGTGATGTGCCACTGGGAGACTAATACGAGTATGTTGGATATCGCCATGTTTATTGGGAAATGTGCCACGTGCTGTCAAGTTAGGGTTGAGCATCAAGGTAGACTTCAAAGTTCAACCTCTCCCTATTCCAGAGTGGAAGTGGGATGATATTTCTATGGATGTTGTGGGTTTGCTGAGGACCCCTATGGAAAGAATTAAATTTGGGTGATTCTGGATCGGTTGACCAAGGGTGCCATTTCTTGCCTGTTAATAATACAGACTCTTTGGGTAAGTTGACTCGGTTATATGTCAAGGAGATAGTGCGTTTGAATGGGGTACCCAAGAGTATCGTGTTGGATTGGGACCCGCGGTTTACGTCCCACTTTTGGAAGAGTTTGCAGGCAGCCTTAGGCACTAAGTTGAAGTTTAGTTTTGCGTATCACACCCCAATCAGACGGCCAATCAGAGCGTACTATTCAGACTTTTAGAGGATATGTTGCGGTCTTGTGTCATGGAATTTCAAGGAAGTTGGGAGAATCACTTGCCGCTTATTGAGTTCTCTTATAATAACAGTTTTCATTCCTCCAATTAGATGACCTGTATGAAGCTTTGTATGGAATGCAGTGTAGATCGCCCTTGTGTTAGGATGAAGTTGGCAAGAGCAAATTGTTTGGGCCTGAGATAATTCAAGAAATGAAGGATCAAGTTCAGTTCATAAGGACTAGAATAGCGGTAGCGCAAAGTCGCCATAAGAGTTATGCTGATACAAGAAGAGACTTATCCTTTGAAGTAGGTGACTGGGTTTATTTCAAAGTCTCTCCTATGAAAGGCGTTAAGCGCTTGGGTAAGAAAGGAAAGCTTAGTCCTAGATACGTTGGCCCTTTTCAGGTCATAGAGAAGGTTGGGCTTGTTGCTTATAGAGTGGCCTTGCCAGATTATTTTGGGGATGTTCATAATGTGTTTCATGTGTCCTCATTGAAGAAGAGTTTTGGACAGCAAGAGCCACGTTTTGTGGGCCCTGAACGCATTCAACTACAACCTAACCTTACTTATGAAGTTGCTCCAACTCAGATTGTGGATTGGAAAGAGCAAAGATTAAGGTCCAAGACAATACCGTTGGTGAAGGTGTCATGGGGTGATCCGTTGGCTCAAGATTTCTCATGGGAAAGAGAAGCTGATATGAGAGCACAATATCCCTACTTGTTCGATTAATTTGGACGGTATGTTCTAAGTTTGCTCTTACTTGAATCTTAATCCTGTCTTAGTCTTAATGTTGATCTTGCCAATTTCGAGGACGAAATTTTATTTAAGGGGGGGAGGATGTAACACCCCGTATTTTAGTGTATTTTTACTGAAGGATTATTTTTATTTATTAAAGATTTATCCTCTTATTTTAAAATTGGTCGGATTTTTAGTGAGTTTATTTCTGTGATTTTAATTTGGTGCAAATTATTTTTATGTGCTTTCTTAATATTTATTTATTGTTATGCATTTAAATTGCTTTTAATATTTAAATTAATTACTGTGGGATTTCATTATTTCAATTTGACTTTACCATTACGTTTAAATTATTTTATTTAACTTGTGGTTTTAAAATCGTTTCCGTTGGATCATTTTCGTGACCCAAGTTATGAGGATTGGACCTCATTTATTTTTCCCCTATTTTTTCTTTCCTCTCCTTTTCTTTTCTTTTCTTTCTTTTCTTTTCTTTTTTTCTTTCTCTCCTGGACTCCTCTCTCCCGCGCGATCTCTCTCTCTCCTCTCTTCCGTCGTTTTTTTTCGTCCGCCTGTAGCTCCGCCGTCCGCCGGCGGTGGTCGACACCGCCCGGCTCCCCAGCCTCCCCAGCTGCCGACGAACACCCCCCTCCATTTTCAGCCTCCCTTGTGCCGCCGTTAGCCACCACGAACTCATTGAAGCCGCGGCGCACTTTGAGCTCCAGCGCCGCCGTCGCTCCACCTCCGGCCACCATCTCTTCACCACTTCATCCTCGACCTCCCAGCAACCCATTGGACCCAACCCCAGCTCCGATCCGTCACTGGTGAAGCCCCACCAAGTCCATTTCCGATTTGTACATTTTTGGCCTAAAACCACCCCTTGCGCCGCCACCCACGGCAAACCACCACCACCATTGGCTTCACCGACCTCTCTAGGCCCTACCCTACCATTTTTGGGTCTTCGTTTGTCTTCGTTGAAAAGTGGGCATCTGTGACCCACGGCCACAGTGTATTTTACACTGTGGTGTTGCTCAGACATCGCCATTTTCAGTTTCGTGATCCTCTGGAAATTATTATATTGCACTGTAAGTATTTCTCCAAAGAATTCTTGTGAATTTAATGTATTTTTGCACTAACACATTTCACTGTATTATTCTGTTGATTGGTTTTTGCCGGACTGAGTCCGAGGAGTACGGGAGTTAATTGGTTTGGTGATTAGGTTGGTTTGGTTGGATTTGATTGGTTTGGTTATTGATGGTTGTGGATTGGTGTTGGTACATGTACATCTCATTATTTCATGCATGATCATGTTTGTAAAGAAAACTGGGTTTTCGTGTGGTGCATTCATGCTCATGTGTGATTTGGAAATTGTATTTTTATGTGAGAATATTTTTGGGTGCGTGTGTATCACGACCCTAAGCCGAGATGGGGTATTATCTCGGTGGAGCTCCTCTGGTTACTCGGGAGCGGAATAAACTGAGTAACGTCCCCTGGATTGTCGCTGGGCGATGATGGGATCGGACGAGAGATTCGTGCCGACTCCGTGGTCCTTCTGCTGGCGGGGACTAGAGGATGTCTGGCCATGTACGCGCTGGGCGCGGAACTGGGCATCGCTTGTTGCGTAGTGGGTGCTCGGCCATGTACGCGCTGGGCGCGGAACTGAGCATCGCTACGAAGCCAGGACGTGCGGATGGTCCCTAGGGGAGGCCATGGTGCATAGGTTAATAAAGGATTAAATTGGCTATCTTCTGGGAAAATAGTGTGCGTGGATTTTGTGTAAACCATTTTCTGGGAAAATGTTTTACGGATTATTTTTGGGCCAATGAGACTTTGGCGTGTGTTGGAAATTGTCATTTCGGGGAAAATGATGTTTTGAGAAAAATGCATATTTCATCATATGCATGCATGTTGGTTGCATTAAATGCATTTTATTTCTTGAGGATTATTTGGGTCATACTTACCTGCGGTACCCTTCTGTGGTAACGCAGATTTTGATGCAGATGAGGAGGAGGAGGGCGAGCCTGAGGAGACGGCTCCGCCCGAGGAGTGATCCGGGATCACTTGTTGTTATTATTTTATTTTGCTTATGGTATTTTCGGGACATGTGTTAACTTTATTTTGGATGACTGTATAACTGTTTTTAAACTTCTACTGATGTTTAGTTGTATTTAAATTCTGGTACATAGTAGACTTGACTAATTCCGCTGCTTTATTTTAATTGTACACCGTTGCATGTACACACACTGGCACTTCGATGGGATGTGTGACCGTGTTGTCACCATCCTGGTGTCTCGATCCCCGTGTACTTCTATAAGGGGGGATTGGGGGCGCCACAGGTGGTATCAGAGCAGTTCGGCTCTGGGTAAAACCACATGTCCCATAGGTGCAGTACCAGAAAGTTTTAAAAGTTGTGATTTGAAATTATTTAATTTAAAATATGTGGTTTTTATTGGTTTTGTTTAGTTATTGTATACTACTTGTTTATTTATTTATTTTATTGTCTTATTTGATGGTATGATATTTTATATGTTTTGATTGTTTATTGTATATTATGTGTTTATGATTATTTTATTTTGTGTTAAATGAACGTATTTATGTTATTTCATGTTATTATATTTTTATTATGTTGCTTTGGATCGTGTTTGAATTGTTTAATTTAGAGTATTGTTTTATTGGTTTATTTATTTTATTGTATAATAATTTAGTTGTTATTTATTTTATTGTATGTCATTTTATTTTATTTGTTTTATTTTATGGCGGATTATTTTATTGTTTTAATTATTTTATTGTGAACTACTTCATTGGTTTTATGCATTTTGTCGTATGTTATTTTATTTTGTTTTGTTCGAAATTGAAAGGCGGGTTAAGGGCTGTGCTATGACAGGAAGATGGTACGACTGAGAAGGCCATTGTAAGGCTTGAACATTTGGTGTAGTAGGCCTGAACTCTTGGGGATTGGGTTGTTTTAATATCGAGGCTTGAACATCATGGTCAGGGTGAACTCATTGGAGTAGGAATTCAAGTTGTTGCTAAGGAGGGGAATAATTCTTAAATTGCTTAGGACAATTGAGGTTCTAGGTTCTGTAGAATTTATTTAATGAATCTTTGGGTAGGAGGTTGTAAGTTCAACGAACCTCAAGGTTAGATTTATGAGAAGTCCATTTAAGGTTTGTAGCATCATAGTTTTTAAGAAATAAGTTACGAGATTTAAGGTGGTAGGTTCAACAAACAATTAAGGGATTACTTAGACTATAAGTTTTCGATATTGCTGACCTTGGTAAGCAATTTGATAGCATTTGATATTTGAGATTTATAAGTTTTATAAGGTGAATATTTTAGATTTAAGATCATCGATCTTGAGGATTTTGGAAAATGATTTTTATCTGGGTTAAGGTTTTAGAATTACAGAGTTGAGTTACTGATATGAGAAATTTTTTTTCAGGCGTGAATTTTCTTGGAGATGGAAGGTAATGATCTAGTTTGTTTATTTTCTGGGGATTGAAGATGTTGATCTAGTTTGGTTAAATAATTGTTTTTAGCTTGATGTTACAGTGATAGGTTAATGATTTAATCCATATTAAATTTTAAGGATAATAGATGGTGCGGATTTAGGAAATGATTTTTGCTGATTCTGAGGCTATAGGTCTAGTGATGGAAATGGTAGGGATGATCACTTGTACGATTGGAGGATTATCGGTTTTGGCTGAGGTGCATGAGATTGATGCATAGAAATGGTGTGTACGCATTTCGGAGGGTATAGGTTCTAGTCTTATTTTGGTTTGGAGAAAGTGATTTTTCTAAGTGTTGAAGAGGAGTCGACGCAATAGTAGTAAGTCACGAGACCTTGGCTTAGAATTTTTGGTGAGTTGATCGAAGTGTGTAGTCGAGTGGGTTACTTAATGGAATTATGGTTGATAATAGTTATTGTGATTATTTTTAGGAATTAATTGTGACTTGAGGTTATCTAGGAATTTAAATTCTTGAGGCTATATTTACCTTTGGAGATTGAGCATCCAATTGGTTGAATTAAGGACGTTATTTAACTTGAAGAGAGATTGTTGGGACATCATGTATGGTGTAGGAAAAGATCTTCAAAGTTGAAGTTTAGGCATCAACAGTGGATAATATGATCAAGTATGTGAGTTAATAAAACATTAGGATCCTTGGGTGTTGTGCAATGACTTTTGGTGGATTGAATATTTGAACAGTATGGCTTGCTTTGAGGTTTATTAATGATGTACTATTGAAGGAACTAGTTGTGTTAATGCTAGCTTATTGGAGTAGAAATAGGTGGGCGAGTTACCAAGAAGGTTTTGATAATGTTTTGGTGTAGTCTAAGGTGGTTCGTAGTGAGTTTAGTCACCGTTAGATTAGATGTTGTTCAGAATGTAGGTGATGAGCTTTTGGGTTTAGGTTGTTAGGTAGGAGTTTATAGGCGCTCTTATTGGTTGGTCGGATTGGAATCGAGCCTTTTAAGGTATGCTCTTTATTGTAGATGAGATGGATGTATTTTGAATTGAGGTTGCTTATTTCCAATTTGGAATGTTAAGGTTGTTTGATATTGGGTTTATGTCAATGATCATGGATGTATTTTATGGAATTTGATTTTGATCAAGGCAGTAGGAGTTAATTGAGGAATTTGAGTTATAACTCGTGGTTTTGGGAGAGAGTATTTTTCTACCAATTTGTTATAAGAGTTTTGGTTAGTAGGAATGGAGCCACCTTGTATTCGATGGTGTTAGCTTCATGAGGACATGAGTTTTATGCATGTGGTGAATATCAGAGTGCGCAGCAGAAGCGTGGTATTTTTGTTATAGTCAGGAGTTCAGATTGTGCTATTGTGAGGAATTAGTGGTGACTTGAATTTTGACAAGATACTTGTAATTGAAGATTAATAATTTGGTTTTGCAATTTGTTATTGATGGTTAACTTTGGAAGTGGCTATTAGGTTTCCAATAGTAGAATTCAATGAAGGTTTAGAAGTTGGAGCATAGGAGTTGATTGCAGTTGGCACATATTATTGTAAGGGCTATTGATCATTGGAATTTATTGGATGTTGTATTAAGGTTCTTGAGGAAATGAGATTTTTGATAGCAGTCACCCTAGGAATACTGGTTGTGATGTGCCACTGGGAGACTAATACGAGTATGTTGGATATCGCCATGTTTATTGGGAAATGTGCCACGTGCTGTCAAGTTAGGGTTGAGCATCAAGGTAGACTTCAAAGTTCAACCTCTCCCTATTCCAGAGTGGAAGTGGGATGATATTTCTATGGATGTTGTGGGTTTGCTGAGGACCCCTATGGAAAGAATTAAATTTGGGTGATTCTGGATCGGTTGACCAAGGGTGCCATTTCTTGCCTGTTAATAATACAGACTCTTTGGGTAAGTTGACTCGGTTATATGTCAAGGAGATAGTGCGTTTGAATGGGGTACCCAAGAGTATCGTGTTGGATTGGGACCCGCGGTTTACGTCCCACTTTTGGAAGAGTTTGCAGGCAGCCTTAGGCACTAAGTTGAAGTTTAGTTTTGCGTATCACACCCCAATCAGACGGCCAATCAGAGCGTACTATTCAGACTTTTAGAGGATATGTTGCGGTCTTGTGTCATGGAATTTCAAGGAAGTTGGGAGAATCACTTGCCGCTTATTGAGTTCTCTTATAATAACAGTTTTCATTCCTCCAATTAAATGACCTGTATGAAGCTTTGTATGGAATGCAGTGTAGATCGCCCTTGTGTTAGGATGAAGTTGGCAAGAGCAAATTGTTTGGGCCTGAGATAATTCAAGAAATGAAGGATCAAGTTCAGTTCATAAGGACTAGAATAGCGGTAGCGCAAAGTCGCCATAAGAGTTATGCTGATACAAGAAGAAGAGACTTATCCTTTGAAGTAGGTGACTGGGTTTATTTCAAAGTCTCTCCTATGAAAGGCGTTAAGCGCTTGGGTAAGAAAGGAAAGCTTAGTCCTAGATACGTTGGCCCTTTTCAGGTCATAGAGAAGGTTGGGCTTGTTGCTTATAGAGTGGCCTTGCCAGATTATTTTGGGGATGTTCATAATGTGTTTCATGTGTCCTCATTGAAGAAGAGTTTTGGACAGCAAGAGCCACGTTTTGTGGGCCCTGAACGCATTCAACTACAACCTAACCTTACTTATGAAGTTGCTCCAACTCAGATTGTGGATTGGAAAGAGCAAAGATTAAGGTCCAAGACAATACCGTTGGTGAAGGTGTCATGGGGTGATCCGTTGGCTCAAGATTTCTCATGGGAAAGAGAAGCTGATATGAGAGCACAATATCCCTACTTGTTCGATTAATTTGGACGGTATGTTCTAAGTTTGCTCTTACTTGAATCTTAATCCTGTCTTAGTCTTAATGTTGATCTTGCCAATTTCGAGGACGAAATTTTATTTAAGGGGGGGAGGATGTAACACCCCGTATTTTAGTGTATTTTTACTGAAGGATTATTTTTATTTATTAAAGATTTATCCTCTTATTTTAAAATTGGTCGGATTTTTAGTGAGTTTATTTCTGTGATTTTAATTTGGTGCAAATTATTTTTATGTGCTTTCTTAATATTTATTTATTGTTATGCATTTAAATTGCTTTTAATATTTAAATTAATTACTGTGGGATTTCATTATTTCAATTTGACTTTACCATTACGTTTAAATTATTTTATTTAACTTGTGGTTTTAAAATCGTTTCCGTTGGATCATTTTCGTGACCCAAGTTATGAGGATTGGACCTCATTTATTTTTCCCCTATTTTTTCTTTCCTCTCCTTTTCTTTTCTTTTCTTTCTTTTCTTTTCTTTTTTTCTTTCTCTCCTGGACTCCTCTCTCCCGCGCGATCTCTCTCTCTCCTCTCTTCCGTCGTTTTTTTTCGTCCGCCTGTAGCTCCGCCGTCCGCCGGCGGTGGTCGACACCGCCCGGCTCCCCAGCCTCCCCAGCTGCCGACGAACACCCCCCTCCATTTTCAGCCTCCCTTGTGCCGCCGTTAGCCACCACGAACTCATTGAAGCCGCGGCGCACTTTGAGCTCCAGCGCCGCCGTCGCTCCACCTCCGGCCACCATCTCTTCACCACTTCATCCTCGACCTCCCAGCAACCCATTGGACCCAACCCCAGCTCCGATCCGTCACTGGTGAAGCCCCACCAAGTCCATTTCCGATTTGTACATTTTTGGCCTAAAACCACCCCTTGCGCCGCCACCCACGGCAAACCACCACCACCATTGGCTTCACCGACCTCTCTAGGCCCTACCCTACCATTTTTGGGTCTTCGTTTGTCTTCGTTGAAAAGTGGGCATCTGTGACCCACGGCCACAGTGTATTTTACACTGTGGTGTTGCTCAGACATCGCCATTTTCAGTTTCGTGATCCTCTGGAAATTATTATATTGCACTGTAAGTATTTCTCCAAAGAATTCTTGTGAATTTAATGTATTTTTGCACTAACACATTTCACTGTATTATTCTGTTGATTGGTTTTTGCCGGACTGAGTCCGAGGAGTACGGGAGTTAATTGGTTTGGTGATTAGGTTGGTTTGGTTGGATTTGATTGGTTTGGTTATTGATGGTTGTGGATTGGTGTTGGTACATGTACATCTCATTATTTCATGCATGATCATGTTTGTAAAGAAAACTGGGTTTTCGTGTGGTGCATTCATGCTCATGTGTGATTTGGAAATTGTATTTTTATGTGAGAATATTTTTGGGTGCGTGTGTATCACGACCCTAAGCCGAGATGGGGTATTATCTCGGTGGAGCTCCTCTGGTTACTCGGGAGCGGAATAAACTGAGTAACGTCCCCTGGATTGTCGCTGGGCGATGATGGGATCGGACGAGAGATTCGTGCCGACTCCGTGGTCCTTCTGCTGGCGGGGACTAGAGGATGTCTGGCCATGTACGCGCTGGGCGCGGAACTGGGCATCGCTTGTTGCGTAGTGGGTGCTCGGCCATGTACGCGCTGGGCGCGGAACTGAGCATCGCTACGAAGCCAGGACGTGCGGATGGTCCCTAGGGGAGGCCATGGTGCATAGGTTAATAAAGGATTAAATTGGCTATCTTCTGGGAAAATAGTGTGCGTGGATTTTGTGTAAACCATTTTCTGGGAAAATGTTTTACGGATTATTTTTGGGCCAATGAGACTTTGGCGTGTGTTGGAAATTGTCATTTCGGGGAAAATGATGTTTTGAGAAAAATGCATATTTCATCATATGCATGCATGTTGGTTGCATTAAATGCATTTTATTTCTTGAGGATTATTTGGGTCATACTTACCTGCGGTACCCTTCTGTGGTAACGCAGATTTTGATGCAGATGAGGAGGAGGAGGGCGAGCCTGAGGAGACGGCTCCGCCCGAGGAGTGATCCGGGATCACTTGTTGTTATTATTTTATTTTGCTTATGGTATTTTCGGGACATGTGTTAACTTTATTTTGGATGACTGTATAACTGTTTTTAAACTTCTACTGATGTTTAGTTGTATTTAAATTCTGGTACATAGTAGACTTGACTAATTCCGCTGCTTTATTTTAATTGTACACCGTTGCATGTACACACACTGGCACTTCGATGGGATGTGTGACCGTGTTGTCACCATCCTGGTGTCTCGATCCCCGTGTACTTCTATAAGGGGGGATTGGGGGCGCCACAGAGATTGTCCTCCTCTACGATGAAAGACACACCTATTTGCGTTTTCTTACTAGGTGGCCTTTTTTCACCTTCCAATTGTGTTGCTTGGAGTCCAATATTCTCATGGCTACTAGTCATTAGGGTACTGGATATACCTTGTTCACCACTTTGCAATAGAGTGGTAAAGAAGGGATCTTCATCAAATGTGGTATCCATCCTTGATTCAAGTATAATATCCAAAAATCAGGACTAGACTCATACAAATATCAGAGACAGTGCTACTGAAACAGCATCCACATACAAACATGCAATATCTATGATAACCCAACAAATGAAATTAACAACCTACAAATACAGTGCTACTGAAATAGCAACCACATACAGCAACCACATACAACAACCACAAACAGACACCAACAATCTTTTGAGTTGTTTTTAAATATATCTTTAATTGATAGATTAAGCAAGTCCTGGGATTTGTGGATAGTTGCTTGTTTAATTTATGGTCCTAGTAGTGTATGATATTTTCTTATACTTTTCTATTTGTATTACATGTTTGATGGTCTTGCACAGTAGATTATGTTCAGGGATTGTCTATTAGTTATTTTAACCTTTGATTTTTTAAGTCAGTGGGACATTTCACTGATTTATTTCTTCATTGAACTTAAATACTTGGTTTTGTATGGTGTGCTAGTTATTGTTTGAGTATTTCTCTATATGTATGATTTATGTTTTTTCTTGTCATTGTTTCTTTAAGTCGGTGCTTCCATAGCACATCTTTCAGACCTTAATGAACAGTTTTTTTTAATACATATGAATATATTCATATGTTTGTTAGAAATTTCAGATTTGACTATTTATTTGTTTTCTAATCTCTTTCACTTTCTAATTATCAAAAAACATTCTTTCACTTTCTCTTCCAGGGAGATGCTGACAGTGCGCTGGATTGTCTCTGGGAGAAAAAGAAAGTCGAAGCTCGACAACAGTAGAGCAAGGGAGAGAGAATATAATTGAGTTATGTTTTTGGAAGTTCTGCTTGAGGGTAGAAAAATGTGGTTGAAGGATTTTGACTCCTTTTAGACAGTTATTATGGAATATTGCAACTTCTTTGAACTGCCATGAATCAAAATGTTTTATGTTACTGTGCTAAGGTACTCAATATCATATTGCTTTAGTTATTTAGCATTGCTATTCAAATTATATCTTCTTGTTGTAGTCAGTGAAGTTGTGCTAAGGTACTCAATATCATATTGCAAGCCTTCCACTCAAGTTCATCCCTTGAATAGACGACTCAATCTACTTACATTTGACTTAAGCAAAGAATTAGTGCAAACTGAATTCAGATGTCATTAAATAGAGCTTGAATGGGTTGATGGCAAGGCAAGTGATTCTAGGTGGTACATGGGAAGAAGATAACTGTAAATGATACAAAGTGGCACCTATGAAGATCACTTTGACCATTATGCATAAAATATATCCTCTATATCTATATCAACAAAGGTACTTGCATAAAATATATCCTCTATGTCTTTGTGCAAGTACCTAGGTATCTTTTTAAAGCACAGAATATATCCTCTATGTCTATATGTAATAGAAAAACTTATGTACAATCATCAACAAAGGTAAATCTGTCTATATTCAAATAAGCCTATATTCAAACTTAAGTCCCTATATATGTATCCTTTGACCTGTGTGAAAACTGTTAAGTACTGAAGTATGAGACTCTTTTTGGATTCTGCCTAGCTATTTCCTTAGAGCCACAAAGGAGCACAGAGGCACATTTACATAGACCCAATCTAAAACCATCCTCTCCAACCAGAACTGCTAGTTTGCTACTACATACAAAATGCCGAGACTATTTTTTTAATGATTGTACAAAATGCCCAGGTGATCAAAACCATCATCTCCAACCAGAACTGTTAGTCTACTACTACATACAAAATGCCCAGACTATTTTTTTTTTCTTTTTTGTCAAAATACTAACATACGAGTTCAAACCAACACTGCAGTTTACAGCAGCTGCTGAAAACAAGTAGCATAACTAGAATAAATAAATAAAATTGAGCCCTATCATGTTCAAATCAGGACTAGAAATTGAAAAACTCTTGATGAAAACAAAATCAAACCCAAACAACATCAAACCCAAACAATAAAATCAAGAGTAAAATCAATAACAAAGTTTTGAATTTTACCGAGTTGCTTGTCGTGCTGGAGAGAAGCTGCTGCGATGCTGTGCTGGAGACAAGATGGAAGCTTTTTTAGCCGTGGGAGAGAAATGGGAAGAAAAAGAGAAAGAAGAGAACAAAAAACCTAGAAGAAGAGAAAGAATGAAGAGGAAGACAGAGACGCGACAGAGGGAAGACGAAGAGAAAGAAGAGAAGAAAAAAATCCTAGAAGAAGATAAAGAAGGAAGAGGAAGGCAGAGACGCGAGAGAGGGAAGAAGAAGAGAAAGAAGAGAGAAAAAGAAGAAGAAGAAGAAATCGCGGGAGATGAGCCGAAAACAATAAACAACTTTGGACTTGAAACAGTTCTTTTCATCTTTAAAAAGAAAGATGAAATTACTGTAGATCAAATTTCATTTGAAATGGGCTTGGCAAATTCAATGTGGGTCAACTTTCTATAAAATTATTTAAATTTGAAGATGAAATGCACTTTGAAGAAGCGGATGCGGAAGCTCTTAGAACAAGAAGTCAGATTCGCCATTTTACTGTTAGAGCGGTGCTATTCTGCTTCTGAGTAGCACCGCTACTGACAATTAAAAAGTTTTTATTTTTATTTTTATTTTTTTAATATATTTAATTATTTAAAAAAATACACCAATATATTTAAAATCACTTCTTTCATTATTAAGTAAAAAAAAAAATCAATGAGCGATCAAATGGAGGGGCGGCATATTAGACTTTTTCTTTACTGTTATCTTTTCCGTCATCTTCCTTCCCAGTCCCACAACATGAAACGTGTCAATATTACATTCATATTTGACACGATTACTCTAACCTCTACTGTGTGATCAGTTATATTATCTCTTTCAGTGTTCCTCTTTATTTTCCTACCCAAACTACTTTTCTCTTGATCTAAACTCAAACCCTAAACTCTCCTCCTCAATCTATCTCATTTCCGTGCGTATTGGATTAAAGGGTAACAGATCAAGCCCTAGGTCTTGTATGTGATTGTCGCCTCTCCACTCTCCACACTCCGACGACCGGCGCCTACGCGACCACGCCACCTCCACAACGTCGCAGCTCCCTCGTGTTGCTCCACGCCTTCGTGAATCGTGAGTCACGACGACGCCACTTCCACCGCCGCAGCTTGTGTCTTGGACTCTGCCGTTCCTCTGCCGTAGCCTGTAGATCCCCCTTAACGTCGCTGCAGGTATTAGATTATTAGCTGTAGATCCCCTTTTTGCTCTGTGTATTGAGAATTTGAGATTGATGTGGATGCTATTATGATTTTGTAATTGATCAAGAACCCTATAGAGCCCCTTGATAATTCCTGAGATTACTTTGTAATTTGTTATTTGTATGCAATGCTTATAAGATCAGAACAGAAATAGCCATGGGGAAACGTGGAGGGGACTACGCTAGTATGCTGTTAAGATCTGATTAATTATCATCACAGAAAAATTCATACGAATCTGAATAAATATGATCAGTTGAATCTGGTTCATCATCAATGTTATGAAGGAACCCTACTATAATTATATGTATATATTCAACCTATCAAAAATATATATATATTCAAGGTCAAAGTAATTATTAGCTATAAGCTGGAATCCATGCTCGATCTTTTTGTATATATAGTGCATAATTGGGAGATTTAGGGGACTGATCGAGTACTACTCAATATATATATATATATATATATATAAATAATCCAAATTAATCACTGTTTCCCACCCAATTAAAGTAATCTTTATCCTACCTCTTGCATCTTTGGATCAAAAGTCCTTGCTTGCTCTTGGTCAATGATTCCCACATACTGACCTCTTGACCCAAATAATAATAATCATCAACATTATATGCTGCATTTTTTCTCTAGCCGCATATAAAACTCATAAAAGAAAGTGAGAGTTCTGGTGTATTTGATTCAGGAGCTTTATGATCTGTTTTGGAAATACAAACCTTTGATTTTATTGAAGCCTTTCCGTCATGCTGTTAGTTTGAGATCATGGTCTGTTATATGGTCTATTTTGTCACTTAAACCTCTGATTCTATGGTCTGTTTTGGTTTGGTTTCTGACTTTAGATGGTGGAGTTTGAGTCTTTGAGATCATGGTGATGGAAAAGTAAAAATTAAAATTCTAGGTAAAGTTGTTGCTAACTTGCTGTTGTTGGTTTTTGACCTGATTCATTTTTTTTTTTTATCATTATGTAGGAGTATATAAATGTCAAGTATTGCTATTGAGAAGTATTATTAAGTTTATCAGGTATGTATGCTGTTAAGACTTGTATTGGTTTTATTTTGGAAGATAGTTATATATAAATATATATATATATATAATATATCCATATAATGTCTATCCCGAAACGGCATACAGAAACGTACCGGTTCCAAAATATTCCATTCTAGTGCCTCAACCGGAATGGAACTCAAAACTTTGTTTCACAGTTGTTATGTTTGCATGTGTGGATAAGCAGCTCAGTGGTTTTGCTATCTCAATTCCTTGACTTACATGCTTAATCTTCATTTACATTGCAGTGGGGGAGGCATGTGAGCTGTTCGGACCAGAAGATAGTTGTTGCATTAACAATTTTTATAAGTTTATTGGTTCTTTTGGTGCAAAGAATGGGTAAATGCAAGGGTTGTGGGAAATTAGGAAGGATGGCGCCAAGGGATGGGTCTGTTAGTGCTTATAATTCTGCTCTTCTGTTGTCTCCTGTTGTTTCTGTCTGGGACTGCATTGTTCGTAAAATGAGGTATTCCTACATTCCTGAGTGGGTGTAGTTATCAGGGCTATCACCTTATATTAGTGTTTTGCACCATATTCTATCGTACTTTGCTTTGTATCAACAAAAAAAGGGAAATGTATGAATTTTGAGGAATTTACTTAGAATAGAAGTGGAGGAAAGGTGACTGAGTAGGTTGGTAGTTTTCATGGATAGCATGGGATTTAATAAAGTGCAACCTGTTGTGAGGAAAGGGAAAAAGAAGCAGGTGAAGGATGAGGTTGATCGAATGAAACAGGCTGAGAAGAAAAAGAGGCGCTTGGAGAAAGCCCTTGCTACTTCTGCAGCCATCATTTCTGAACTAGAAAAGAAGAAACAGAAAAAGAAAGAAGAACAACAAAGGCTTGATGAAGAGGGTGCTGCAATTGCCGAGGCTGTTGCTTTGCATGTCTTACTTGGTGAAGACTCAGAAGATTCATGTAAGATTGTTCTGAAAAAAGATGAAGGGTGCAACCCTTGGGATATTCCTGATAACATTGATCTATTTGTGAGTGGGAAGAGATCAGGCTTTCCTTATCAGCACTCTGACAAGCACCCGCTTGAAGGGATTGGGTGGGTTTCTAATCCGTATGTATCTGGATGTAAGTGGGGTGGCTTGGAGAGGGGTGACTGGTCGTTCTCATCTGGGCCTTTTGGAAGGGATTTTCCTGCCCCATATTTTGAGGAAGCAGGTTGGGGAACTACGGGATTCTCAGCTGGTCTTATTGCAGCACAGGCTGTTTCATCCCTCCAGATTGCAGAGGATGCTCACGAAGACACGATTGTCCTGAATGGAATGTTAAGGGGATAGATGCACAGCTACAGAAGTATCTCCAGTTACTTACAGGAGTTTCGGTAGCATATCATGATTATTATTCTGTTTATATTTTCCATAAACGAGTCCTTTGTTGTTAGTTGGATACATGCGTTGCTTATTGAACAATTTTTAAAAAGTGTTGCGCTATGTTATCTTCTATTTATAAGCTTCAGTTTATATTCAGTTCATTGAGATTTGGAGCAACAAGTTTACATTGAATTTAGTAACACTATGTCGTCTTCTGTTTATAATCTTCAGTTTATTGAGATTTGGGTCCTCAAACTTTACATTGAATTTACTAACCGAGTTGTACAAGTATGGTTGCATCATGGGAAGAACTTTTTAGTTGTGTTTTAGTAATGTGTAGTGTAGCCATGCTTGCGGTGCACAAAAGAATGTAGGAAAAAGGTGAGATGCGCCTTTCGTACGCCTTTTCCATGTGAGTTGCAGTTTGCTTCGAGTTTTCATGGTTTATGCCTAAACCTTAAATGGTCCGACAGGCTGCCCGAGGACAATGCCTCCAGGTTCACTTGCACACTAACGCATTCATTTTTTTTAATGTACTTACGCTGCTGTAAGCAAGAGTAAATGAAATATATTTCTTCTTACTGGTCTCAAACTGCTCATCGGACTGGACATCTTAGGCACCGTAAAGACATGATTCCATAGTAGCCTATAGTTCCCAGAGGCTGCAAACCGAAAGTGCGGGTTTTCCAAATATTGAATCCAACACAATGTACATTGATGGGAAGCACACGAATAACATGTCAACAGTCTATGCATGGTTTCAATGGCACACGGGGAGATTTTGGAATATACCATTCACATATCATGCCATGGCTGTGAGTTGTGCCGTAGAGGTGGCCCAGCACCCTGTTGCTGTGGCTGCCGACCTCCATCCATTCCCAATAATTTCGAACCATAATTAAGAATAATCAAAAATCTTTTATTTTTATTGTTTGAATTAAGTTATACGATGGATGCTTGGTTTTAGTATTGTTTACCTCGTTAATGTTGATTTGTTATGGTAGGCAAGTACAAAAACTTGTCATAATGAGTTTAATATAAGAGAAATAATATTTGCAGTCCTAAAATGTGCATTTTAGGTGAGATTAGAGTGATTATGAGTTTCCCAAAACATTTATTCATAGAATCAAAAGTGTTTGTTTTGTCAAAGGATGGAAACTTCATGTTTATCATTGAGAGGAGCTGGAAGGTAGTGAAAGAGATGAGGCTGGGGATGACCACGATGCAGTGGTTCGCCAAAACACTAGAGGACTGTCTGAAGGGCGAAAAAAAGGATTATTACACCACAACAAGGGAGGGGAACAGAAGCTTCATTGCGCAGAGGTGTTCAAACACCCGCAATCACTACATGGTTTTAGTGGAGTACAATGGTGGTGTCAAGGATGGAGGAGGATGGTGGAGGCGCTGTGGGAGTTTGCAAAAGAGGAAGGAAATAAGAGTCGTCACAGAGGTGGGGTATTTTTAAAGCCATTGGCGGCGGTGAGTCAATAGGAAACTCGCTCATATAGGAAGGCCTTGGTGCAGACAGTGATGCCGGTGCAATCCTATGAGCGGAACAAGTGTAGAGAAATGGGTGTTGTGGCAGCTCAGAGAGGAGACACGGTAAGACACATCAACGACTATGGGATTGAAAAACTTCCTCATATAGTTGGTACAACAAGTGCTCAGTGGAAAGGAGGTGGTGGCAGGTACCATGTTGATCTGGCAGAGGGTGGCGTGCACAGAACACTCCTGGACGTAAAATCCCATTTAATGCCACTGTAGGAGAAAGTGGACTCCTTAATACTATGCTCTATGGGGAAATTATGACATGGGCTTGGGCTTGGAGGCAAATGGTCCTAATCAGTCGAGTGGATCCTTAGGGCTGGTGAAAGCTGACTGGCAGCTGAAGGCTGGACAAAGAATGGGCCACTCATTTGGGCCTTAGCCCATTGGGCAAAACAGAGGCAAGGAGAAGATCGAGACTCGGCCTGTGTGAAGAAGCAAAGGGGTCAGTGATGCAAGGCCTTCCACTGGCAAAAACCAGGAAACCTCGCCAGAGAAGGCTTTGATAGACTCACGACGGGCTGAGGAACCCTCGACAAAGGCTCTGATGGTGAAGTCGATGGTGGAGGAGTTGATGGTAGCTTAACCAAAAATGGTTTCTGACGTTCTCTCATCGTCGAGCGTCGGATCTTTGGCACAACATGAACAGACAACACCAATGATGGGTTTTTAGGTGGATTCTCACGAGTGTTGTGTATAGACAACGCTGATGGAGGGTTTTCAGGTAGCACCCTTGCCGACGAAGGGTTTTCAGCAGGAAGAGTGGGCCCGAGTGCTGTGTACAAAGGCTGGGAGTGATAAGGGTGTCGATGTAGGGCCCTCACAGATGCTAATGCCTACGCAAGGCTTCTTTTAGGAGGATTGTAGGTCCCTCTTTGCTGAGGAGGAGATGGGGTGCCGACGGAGTCTCAGTGGGCAAGTAAGGATGAGATTGGCATGGTAGGGGCTCCACACCCCTAAACTATCTGTTACCAGGTCAACTTAGAGCTTATGATTGGGTTTTACAAAAGGTATTGAAAATCCAAAACTGTGTGGGGCTCGAATGTGCAGGTTGAGGAGCAATTCATGGTTTTGCTTACTGCCATCGAAGATAGAAGCGATCAAATTAAGAAGTCAGGACGAAAAAAAAAAGCAGTAGGAACTAAAGAGATTAACATGGTCTATTAACTACGAGGGTAGCTCTAGTAGAGAAAGATCCAAAGGGAGGGGCCAACACTCTCTTTATGAAGCCCAAGATTGTATCTTGGAATGTCCAAGGGCTTAATAAGGCTAATAAGCGACTTCGGATAAAAAACTTGCTTTGTGGGTGGAAGGTAGACATTGTGTGCTTGCAGGAAACCAAATTGAAAGTCATTTCAAGAAGTATTGTTTGAAGCTTATGGAGCTGTCCATATGTGGATTGGGTTTACCTTGCATCAATGGGGGCTTCAGGAGGAGTATTAGTTATGTGGGATAGAAGAGTGGTAGAGAAAATGGAAGACTACATCGAAGAGTACTTAGTGGCATGCTCCTTTAAGAGTGTAGAAGATAATTTCATGTGGACCTTTGCTAGTATCTATGGGCCGAACTTGGACAGTGATAGAAGATTGTTATGGGATGAATTAGCTGGAGTTCATAGTTGGTAGGACCTTGATAAGTATGATTTTTATGTGATTTTTATTACTCTTTTATCTATGAAAAGTGTCAGTTTTCTTTCAATTCTATTGATTTTTCTTTATTTTCTTATATTTGAAGGAATGGGAAGATTTAGTGTGAAGGGAGAGCATTTTGGTACCTTCCGAGGAGATTTAGGCAAGGAGACCCAATGGCGAGAAGACTTGGCGACAAGGTTCCGGGCGGTTAGATTAGGCGATTAGTCTAAACGACCAATTTAAAAGACAACCTAAACGACATCATGGGCAACAACTAGCCAAGGCAAGCAACTTTACCGCTTGGTAGGTTGGCGAGAGGAGTTTTTCATCTCGGTCAGGAACCTTACATTTTGGCCATTGGGCAAGAAGACTAGTTATATTCAGCGCACACGACATCTACCCGGTGGGACCTTTCCGAGTTTCGAAATCAATCTGCTGATCACCAAATCCTCTCGAGTTTATAGGCTAGATTGTAGCCTATATTATCTCAAGTTTATGTTAATATTTATTTTTAGAAACTATTTTCCAGAACTTTAGGCTAGATTGTAGCCACATTTATCTTATTTCCGAATTTGAATTTTGACATCTATTTAATCCCAACTTGTGGGATGAATAGGAGGAGTCTGAGTTTTAGAGTTCAATAGTTCAGAGATTATTCTTTAAGTTTCTTCCGAGGAGGCGGATCTGGAAGGCCGCATGCTTCATTAATCGACTACAGCAAAAAACAATAGTTTTATTCTTCTTCTTTTTCAATTTCATTATGAGCTAATTTTATTTTCTAGAGTTTTGATGTAGTCTAGCATTGAACACACAATTTATTTTCTAAGTTATTTTATTTTCAATATTTTCATGATTGAGTGTTTATTCTTTATTCTTAATGCTTGCAATTTTCTAACTAATTATTATTCGATCTATTGAATCGAAATGAAACCGAGAGGTGATTTGTGATTAGAGCTCTAGGATTAAGCACTATTAGTTGAGCAAAAGTAGATATACTTTACCGCAATTAATGTGATTTTTAAAAAATATCCAAAGAACTTAATGAATCTCCTATTTATTAAATTCACATAGAGATATGAAGTTATTAATTGAAGCTATTTTTAGTATTGTTTGAGAGAAAATATTAAATAGTTAAGAGATTATTATCATCAACTTGAGATAATTGGAATTCTATAACAAGGAAGAATAAATTGTGTGGGATTCGTTAGGTGAAATCAAACGCTCTAGATCCAGTCTTATTATCTTTAAAATCTTAATTTTAATGCTCTTTTCTTCAGTTTAATTTAGATCATCTATTCTTTAAATTTCAGTTTTTCAAATAGTAATTAATTTAGTAAATTTCAATACTCAATAACATAATTAATCGATGGGATTCGACATCCGTTTTCTTTAAAACACTTTACTACTTGTTACGATTATGTAGACTTGTAGATATTTTCAGCACAATAGACCTGTCATGGTGCATTGGTGGAGACTTCAATGTTACAAGATTCGCAAGTGAACGATCAGGAGAAAGTAGGTTGCAGCCAACAATAACAGAATTCTCGGAATGTATTTTTTATCTGGGATTGGTGGATATTCCTCTTATGGGAGAAACATACATATGGTCTTATAACCAAATGTGGTCTCGTTTTGACAAATTCTAAGGGGATGTTTGGGGAGTGAGATGATATAAGAATTTTGTGAATAGTAATAAGATGTTTTATGAATAGTATTAAAATAGTTTGAGTGAAGTATTTATTGGGTTTTGAGAACGGAGAAAGAAAAAATTGAATAAAATATATTAAAAATTTAAAATATTATTAGAATATAATATTTTAATATTATTTTTATTTTGAGATTTGAAAACGTTGAATTATTATTTTTTTTAATTTAAAAATTTGAAAAAGTTATAATGATTAGTTTGAAAGTGTTTATATTTGAATGTTATTTAGTAAAGAAATGAGATGATATAAGATGATATGGGCTGAAATGGGATGAGATGAAACATATTTCCAAACATCCCCATACTCCTCGGAGTAGGAAATGCACTATCCGGAGCTATGTCAAAAGTGACTTCCTTGCCTCTGTTATAATAATTTCCCTATCTTGCTAGATTGTGGTGGTATTCAAGAAGGGACTCGATATTTTAAATAAAAAAATGTGGCTAGAAACATAAGGTTTTGTCGAGAGGGTCAGGCAATTGTGGTCCTCATATCAGATTCATGACAACCTTAGTTACATTTTTGCGAACAAACTAAAATTTTTTAAAGCAATTTAATGCTTTGTAATGCGCAATCCTTTGGTGATATAGGCGAACCTAAGAAGTCCATGTTGGCAAAGTTACAAAAGGTAGAGCGGTGCAGGAGGGTTGAGTTCTTTCTGTGAAAGAATTCTCTCGAAAGACTGAGTTAATTTCAGAATTAGAGAGGGTTACCATATTGGAGGAGATCTCCTGGCACCATAAATCATGAGCATTGTGGTTGAAAGAAGGAGATCGAAGTATGAAGTTTTTCCATAGAGTGGCCAATTCCCACAGGAGAACTAATACCATTGATATGCTAAACATAAATAGTGCTATTTGTACAGAGGCCCCTGTGATTCAAGAACATATTCCTGGTTTCTTTGAGCATTTGCTTACCGAACAGGTGGGGTGAAAGCCCAAGCATGATGGACTAGCCTTTGAGTCCATCAAGCAACAACATGTTTCTTGCCTAGGGAGGCCCTTCGAGGAGGCGGAGGTTCATGGTGTGGTAAGGATGATGGTCAACAACAAAGCACCTGGTCCAGACGGATTTTCTATGGGATTCTTTCAATCATGTTGGGATGTGGTGAAGGAAGACCTAATGAAGGTGTTTCAGGAACTTTTTTCAATTGGAAAATTTGACAAAAACCTAAACTCCACTTTTATTGTGCTTATTCCCAAGAAGATTGGGGCATTAGAGGTGAAGGACTATCGGCCCATTAGTCTTGTAAATGGGGTGTACAAGATTATTTCCAAGGTGCTTGTCAATCCCCTTGGGGAGGTTTTGGGGCGGATCATACCAAAACGCATTTGTAAGGGGTAGACAAAGTTTGGACTCAGTTCTTATTGCCAACGAATGCCTAGATAATAGATTAAAATCTGGTTATTTGCGTATCTTAAGTAAGTTGGATATGTAGAAGGCCAACGATCACGTTAATTGGGAGTTCTTACTTTACTTGCTTGAGAGGTGTAACTTTGGAGAGAGATGGAGCTCATGGATCGGGTGGTGCATATCAACAATGAAGTTCTCAGTTTTGGTGAATAGCAGTCCGGTGGGTTTATTCAACAGCTCCCGTAGTTTAAGACAGGGGATCCTTTTTCCCATTCCTGTTTGTCATTGTCATAGAAGGCACTAAGTAAAATGATCTCGGCCTTGGTTCACAGTAGCTTTGTTGCTGGTTTTTCAATCGGTGATACTCTTAAAATTTCTCACTTTTTGTTCGCATATGGTACTCTAATATTTTGTGAGGCAGAACAAAGCTAGATTCAGGCCCCGAGGGCACTTCTACTTTGTTTTGTGGCTGCATCCAGCTTGAAATTGAACTTAGCCAAGTCAGGATTGGTCCCAATTGGTAAAGCTTGCAACATCCAGCAATTGGCTAGCATTTTTGGATGTAAGGTTTCCTCTTTTCCCATGAATTACCTTGGCCGCCTCAAGGGCTATACCTATATGAGATACAATAATTGAGAAGATTGAACGTAGATTGATAAGTTGGAAGAGATTGTACTTGTCGAAAGGTGGCAGGATCACATTAATCAAGAGCACTCTGTCAAATTTACCAACTTACTTTTTATCGTTATTCCCAATTCAACCGAGTGTGGCAACCCATATTGAGAAACTTTATTGCGATTTCCTTTGGGGTGGTCTAGGAGATGAATTTAAATTCCACCTGATTAAGTGGGATAAGGTATGCTCCATAATTTTTTCTAGTGGGAAGGGTATTAGAAATCTGAGGGTTTTCAATTAGGCCCTTTTTGGGAAATGGTTGTGGCGATATAATAAGGAACCAGAAGCTTTATGGAAGTCAGTGATTGACTGTAAGTATGAAGGTATATGGGGGAGGTTGAGCACTAGGGAGGTACAAGGGGCGTCTTGAGTGGGAGTTTGGAGGCATATTAGATAAGGATGTGGGGTTTTTTCTCGTCACACTAGAGTTGTGCTAGGAGCTTAGATTATTTTTTGTTAGAGCTTTGTTTTTATGGGCCAAAGTTGTTGATTTCAATGACCTTGATTTTCATGATTTTCTTGTTTCCACTTCTTCCTAGATAGGTGTTACCTCTTGTATACCATCTTGTGTACTTGGGCTATGCATATTCTTATTAATACAACCATTTACTTATTAAAAAAAAAGGTGTGCAAACCCCATGCACTTATTTTTAAAAAAAAAAGGTAAATTCTATGACCCACAAGAAAAATATTTTTTTAATAGTGGACTCCACTTTTTTGAAATTGAGTGTGCGGGAATTGCACACCATATTACTGTATCTAGTATTACCCTAAATACAAAGTAGGAAAACTTTAATCTGTAACAAATTATGGTCTATATTATAGTACCCTAAAAGCCTCAATTCAAGGCTGCCGACTTTTAACACTAACCTAGGAAGCTGTTTCAGTTAGACATAGATGAGGGAGCATCCTAGAAAGCCTACCAACCTGGCTGCCAAATTCCTTAGGGACTAAAAAACTTACCATAAACACAACTAAAGAAAAAGAAACTTGCAAGAAGTGCCGGTGATGGGAACCAAGGTGGGCCTAGTTTCCATTCCTACGGGTTCATATTAGCCGGTACTCCTAGGTACACCATGGAGTCACACTATCTTCCTTTTTGTCATAGGCAGCCCCAAAACAAAGTCCACAGATATGTCTACCCATGGCTCACTAGGAACGGGTAAAGGTGTATACAACCCATGTGGTGCAGCCCCTTATGAAATGCTATTAGGGTTTATCTAACTCTGTATAAACAAATAAAGCAGCAAGAAAAGTTTACCCAAAAATTTCCAGAAGCTTGCACTTCCTCAGAGCCCATTTACCCTAAAGTGTCAATCAAGCAGTTCAAAGAGAAGATAGGAGAACATCTTCGAAGGCTGCCACCCCTTGCAGCCTTTTTCTTGCCCAGTTTTTCATCAAGAATCCAAGGGAAAATCATAGAGGAAGGTAGTTAGGGTCACTACCTAGGGGATGTTTTCAATAAGTGCTAGAGGCACAATAAAGACTCTGCTAGTTTAATACAACCTATAAGCTAGGTTGTAATGATTTGGTATGTTGGTTGAGTTTCTTATTTAAGATTGGTGAACTGTTCAGTTAACAGGATTTTGAATATTGGTGCAATAATATGAATATTATGTAACATTATATCATCAACCAAAAGAGGGTGTTACACACCAGCCATGAGGGTAACTCTTTAGCCAATAATATAGCAAAACTCCAATAGGTGAGACCATGAGACTGCTTCCTTCTATAATCTGAAGCAATTGCCAAAAATTTCTTCTAGACTTTATAAACTTGACAAAGATGGTATGCCATAGTTTCGTTGGCCCAAGTAGCTTTCTATATTGTTTTATATATTTTTTTTTCAATGTCATTTGCTTTGCTTTCTCTACTTTTATCTTGGAACAACTAGTTGTTATATAACCTTACAACAAGATCTTATTGCTAGTAAACACAATATTTCGTAAAAAATGAGGATTTTAATAAAATTCTGAGGTACAGTCTATTTATGAACACAAAAACAAAAACATGGAGATATAAAATCCACCAACATAGAAGTCTTCATACCACAGCAAAACATGGACATATCACAACACAAACAATACCACGTGAGAAAATGAATGGACTGATTGAAATTATTGCAAAGCATGGGAACTAAATAAATTTTTTATGCTTAATTCAAGAAAGCCTTGTTCTCGTTGTTGAGGGTGCCTACAAGAGTCCTGTTCAAGAAGCTCATCCTATAGGCCTATATAGATAACCAGCTAGGCAATGACACATTGCATAAAAATAAGACGAGAGATTCTTGAATTTCCTTCTCAGGAACAGAGAACGACACCTAACTCTATTGAAATTACAATTTCTTCCCCATTTACAAATTATATATTCAATTTTGATCTAGGGCTGTTCTTCCAAATCTAGTTAATCTCGTACCATGAGACAGGAATTACAAAAGGAAAATTTTACATGCCACACTATCATCGCATCTTATCCCATGATTATGAGATGGCAATGCCCTTCAACCTTTTAAAGGAGCAGTAAAGGAGTAAAAACATTGCTTCAACTATGTCAAAGGAGCAGTAGATACAAGTTCAACATACCACTAATAACCAAAAACGAAAGTAGCACGGCATAAACATTCAAGCTCAAGAACAACTAGTATATACATCATGAACCCAAGATTACATTTTTTCCTGGAAATGTTGGCACTCCAAGTCTCTCGCAGAACTCATCACATAAGTGATTATAGTTTTTTGACAATTCATATGAACTCCCAGGCCACTCTCTACTAAGTTCCCTTAATATATGATTTACCTTGAAGATTGAAAAACTTCTTTGTCAAATTGTAATGGAGGTATCATGAAATAAGATGAATTCTAGGAGGTTTCTGATTCCTCGAAAATCAGTATCGCTTTCATTTTCTTCATTGTTTGTAACAAAGTGGCATCAAAACAGTTCAGAGTTCTGGGAAGTTTTTGAAGAAATAATGGTTGAAGGAGTTGGAAAGAATGACTCTTGGTCTCAAACAACACTAAGAACAACAAGAAAAGAGGGTAGAAGACCATCAAGGAGTGTTGGAAGAATTAAACTCGAAAATGGACCTATTGTTGGAGGCAGTGAATGCTGGAAGGATGGATTCTCGGAATGGCCATGGTTATGGCAGGCATGAAGAAGGATTGAACACAGAACATTCGAGGGTATCAGGTGGTATGCAATTTCGCTCAATTAAATTGGACTTTCCTAGGTTTGATGGGGAGATTCCAACAGGGTGGGTTTATAAAGCAAATCATTACTTTGCTTTACATCCGCATGATGGGCAGAAAATCTTGATGTCTTCTTGCTATATGGAAGGGTGCTTTGATATGGTTTCAAGATGCGAAGGAGACAAGGAATTTTAATTCTTAGGATACTTTTGTAGAAGCATTGCAAACAAGATTTGGGAGTTCATCATATGATGACCCAATGGAAGACTACGGCAGACCACTACTGTGGCAGCCTATAAGACCCAATTTGAAGTAATTTCAAATCGGCTAATAGAGTTTCTGAGAATTATAAGTTAAGTTGCTTCTTGAGTGGCTTAAAAGACAAAATTTGACTGTGTTAGAATGCTTCATCCTAATAACCCCAACTCAACTTTTGGTTTGGCCAAGATCCAAAAGGAATACATTAGTAGCACTCAGACCAGCAGTATAACAATAGGGTATCATGCTCCATACATGCCAGTAGTAGTGGGTGGGAGTCTTGCAAATAATTTCTCTAATAGGAAAGATATCCAGTGGAATAGAAATGGTGGTGTTAAGCCTTCATTACCTGTACAAAAGGTTAGCCCTGCTGAAATAAAAGGAATGAGGGAAAAAGCATTGTGCTACTTCTATGATGAGAAGTGGAACCCAAGCCATTAATGCAAGAAAGCAAGAATTTATGCAATGGAAGGGATGGAACTGTTCCAAGACAGTGAAGTTGTTGAGGGTGAGGAAATAGAAGGAATTGATGATTCTGGTAGTTCCAGCATTGAGTGTGAAGTTCCTGAGATTTCACTTCATGCTATTGTTGGATCTTTAAGCCCAAGAACAATGAGGATTAAGGGTCGAGTGCATAATTGTGTTGTAGTGATCTTGGTGGATACAGGAAATACTCATAACTTCCTAGATCCCACGATTGCAAAGAAAGCTGGATTGCTAGTTGGAAATAATGATCAAATAGAGGTAAGGGTGGCTAATGGTGAGAGGATAAGAAGTGAGGTGAAGGCTCACGAAGTGGAGTTTCAGGTGCAAGGGAATAACTTTGCTACTGATATTTTTTTTTTGTTTTTTTTTTTTTGCTTACTCTTTATGGGTGTGATGCAGTATAGTGGATGCAGTGGTTAAGAACTCTTGGACCTGTATTGTGGGATTTTAATCTTCTTACAATGTCTTTTGAGAATGATAAAAAGGATGTTGTGTTGAAAGCTGTGAGTCCAAGCGGATTGGAGTTGGTGGAGGATGTAGAGATATGTCAGCTGACAGCAATGGGAAGGGAAGGAATGTTATTACAGATTGTGGATCAAAGATTCAGCAAAGGAATAGAATTTAGACTCAAGCTTGAAAGAAGTTTTACTTAGTTATGGGGTTGTATTTGAGGAACCTAAAGGGTTATCACCTAAGGAAGTAAAGATCACCAAATTAATCTTAAAGAAAGGACATTACCAGATTCTGTGAGACTCTATAGATATCCCTTCATTCTAAAGGTTGAGATAGAGAAGATAGTGAAGGAATTGTTAAGAGACTGGGGTAATTAGAAGCAACCAATCTCCATTTTCTTCACCTGTGCTCTTAGTGAAGAATTCTTATGGCAGTTGGCGCATGTGCATAGACTATAGGGCACTAAATAAGGAAACAATCAAGGATAAATTTCCTATTTCCGTCA
This sequence comes from Juglans cinerea, assembly GCA_961763995.1. NCBI lineage: Eukaryota > Viridiplantae > Streptophyta > Magnoliopsida > Fagales > Juglandaceae > Juglans > Juglans cinerea. The sequence goes on along the minus strand of CAUIVZ010000011.1, from coordinate 491,360 downwards.
TAGATGAGCTACTAGATGAGCTCTTTAGGGCTACAATGCTTTTCTAAATTGGACCTCATATCAAGTTATCATCAGACAAGGGTGAGGGACATTGATATTTCTAAAACTGCTTTCAGAACACATCAAGGGCATTACGAATTCTTGGTTATGCCTTTTGGTTTAACCAATGCCACAGCTACATTTCAGGCCTTGATGAATGAGTTGTTTCAGCCTTTCCTAAGTAAGTTTGCCATTGTATTTTTTTGATGACATACTTATATCTAGTAAAAATAGAGAAGAACATCTGCAGCAACTTTCATTGGTATTAGACACCTTAGCAAAGAACACATTGTTTGCTAAGAGGAGCAAATGTAGATTTTGTTGTCAGGAAATAGAATACTTGTGTCATTTGGTGTCTGCTGTAGGGGTGAGGGCAGACCCTTCCAAAATTAAATCTATGGTGGATTAGCCAGTACCTAAATCCCTTAAGTCCTTGAGGGGATTCTTAGGTTTAACAGACTACTACAAGAAGTTTGTGAAGAATTATGGCTTAATTGCTGCACCATTAACAGATTTACAAAGAAAAAATGCATTTCTTTGGAGTGATGAGGCAACTCAAGCCTTCGAGTTATTGAAGAGGCCTATGACAGAACCCCCAGTTCTGGCCCTCCCAAATTTCTCCAAACCATTTTTTATTGAATATGATGCTAATAACCAAAAATTGAGATTAAACTTATTTAAAACTCTATATAAATTTCTTATTCACTAACCAAATATCTAGCAACATACCCATTTCAATGTCAATAAAAAATCTGCACCTACATAAAAACCTATAAGTGGTTGGAGTGAGAAATTAGTATTTTAATGTTTGGTGAATCAATTGTGATTTTCCATCTTTGGCCAACCACTGTAGCATAAATCTAAATTGTTTTAGAGATGCCCAATCCAATGTGGGGTCTTTTTGGCACAGATTATCTAAATTTTAGTCATCCTTCAACTTCGGCCAAGCTAATGAGAATGCTCTAAAATAGCTAAATTGTTTATTTCCCAAGTTGTTAAACCACATGGGATACTAGCTACAATTGTCATAGATCGTGATGTTACATTTACCAGTAGCTTCTGGAGGGAGTTGTTTAGAGCACAAGGGACACAATTGAATTTTAGTTTTGCATACCATCCAACACGTTACTCATCTGATCTTCTGTCATTTTTTATAAATTGTCACATCATCTTTGCTTATTGCAACATGTAGGACTGGGACAGGCTAGTTGCTTAGTTGTTTTCTTCTTTTTCACTTCCAGCTACCTTCCTACTAGACCAAAATTGTCGGAGCCGGAGTTCGAGAGTTAGAGTCGATATTAGTTCCAACTCCGATAGGTTTTTTAGAGTAACTCCGACTCTAAATTTTGAATTTTTCAACTCCAACGGAGTCGAAGTTAGAGCGAATGTCGATCGGAGTCGGAGCCGCCTGAAGTTTTGCCACTCCTAAGTTCAAACACTCAATTCATTCAAATAGAAGCAATAAAAGTCATGTCGTTTAATTAAAATACCAAACTCGTCCAAACAATAGAATGTAAGTTCAAAACATCCATTTTTTGGGCTGAAAATTTTTGTCCCAAAAAAACATTTTCTGTTGTAGTGAATTTATTATTATTTCCAAAACTTTTTCAACAACAAAGTAAACCAGTTAATTATTGAAATGAGTTTTTGACCCTTAGAAAAAAAAGTAGTCATTACATCTCATAAAGCTTGATCAAATCGGTAGACCCATGTTGATTAGGCTTATATATAATTGTGTTGCTTGTAAAAAAATGACAAAGTGCTAAATGTAGGGGAAAAATTTAGGAAACTAGGCATACTTGACTGATGATGGTGCCAATTGTATGGAGCATGCATGCATGCATGCAGTTACATTACATGGATGCCCTTCAAGAGGTTGGTGCATGTAATTTGCACATTGGGATTTAGGGTCGAATTCGGAAGGGGATGAATGAGGTGTCAAGATTGGCTAATATGTTCCTTTTTTCTAGATTCCCTAATGAATCTTGCATGCAAACGCTGTTGGAATATTACCTATGCAATACAACATATAACAAAGCTAGCGCTTCAACTTTGACAATTTTTTGCTACAATTCAAGAAAAACTTTACTACAATCATCTCTACATGTTTGTCAATGTATCATAAACTGTCTATTTTATGTATGTTCTAATTTTCAAATGAAATTTGCTTTGAGTTTTCAAAGAATCTATAGAATATTTGCTTCAAGAACGAGAAAGAAAAATTGAAAATAGGTAAAAGGAGGAGGAGGAAGAGAGATAGGAGAATAAATTAGGATTTCAACTTTTTAAGTTATATACTCGTTCGTAAATATAAAATAATGTTATTTTATACGTACGAATTTATTTATATATATATATATATATATATTTAGGGGTCAGCTGGATGGGATAAAATCTCAGGTGAGCCTAGGCCCAACTCAAGCCACATCCCCTAGCAACCGTAGGCTCCCCTTATGCAAACGGGGGGCCCAAGTGGAATCCTATAAGCGATGGCTTAGATAAGGTCAGCACCCTTCAACATGTTCTTAAGCTAAACTCATGTATTCGTAATTATAAGATTATTTTTTTAAATAATTTTTGTTTGAATTACTTTGCAGAATTGATACAATGACAATAAAATTACAATTAATTTACTATTATATAGTAAAATAATATATTTTTTTAAAATTCAAACACATTAGAATAAAAGAAAAGGCCATAAAATTTTAAAAAAATTAATATTTTATTAGTAAATTGAAGAGAAGTTAAATTTTGATAAGTGTATTATTTCTAAGTAGCAACGCACTTACAAAAATAAGAAACATGTGGTATAAAAGTGGAGCATCCAACTATTTTATGGCTTAGATACTAAAAATATAGTTTAATAACATGTAATTAGATATTAAAATTTATCTATATATTTATCATATATACTACTAAACTTAGTTATATAACTAGAACTTGTATAATCAAATTCAATAATATATTAATATGAGCTAATTATTATAAAATAATATACTTGTACTATAATATAAATAGACTAATAATAGTTTAGTATATGTAAACTTTATAGTATTACTATTATACATAATATAATCAAGTATAGAAATAAGTTAGACACTAATATTTAAATAAGTCTAGTACAATAAGTTAATTACACATATACTAATTTACTTAAAGTATAATAATATGTAATTAGACACTAGTATAGAAATAACTAATGAGTCTAGTATAAAATAAGTTATAACACATAATACCAATTTATTTAAAGTATAATAATATGTAATTAGACACTAGAAATAAGTCTAGCGTAGAAATAAATTATAAATAAGTTAGACACTAATATAATATAATAACATATAATATTATAGTATAATAACATTTAATTAGCACTAAAAATAATATGTAATACTATAATATGATAACATGTAATTAAAAACTATAGTGTAAGTCTAGTATAAAAATAAGTTAGATATTACCATAAAAATAAATTAGTAGTGAATGATGAGTTTTAGTTGTTAATTTATTTCAAAAATTTGATATTTGAAAGCCCACAATTTTTTTAAAATGGGCTAAATATGAAGCTAAAAAAATGAAACCCAAAGCTGAAAATCCAAATTCAACTATGTTCCGACAAGTCGGAGTCGGAGTCGGATCAGAGCCTATACAAATCGTAATCGGATTTGAACTCCGACTAAATCAGTACTCACCCCTAGCCGCACACCCCGATCACATCATTACACGATTAATTAATATTGCCGACCATAATTCAGTGAGAGTTCTGGTTGAGGTTGTTACTGGCCCAATCAAACTTGCAGCCGCTTCAAAGAAGATTCTATTCAAGGAAGTAAAGTTTGACGGGTTCCAACTCATGACTAGATCGAATTCGGAGCATTAAGAAGATGATTAATTATTATTTGAAAATCTAGATTCTTTCTCTTTGATAGGTAATCAATTAAGTTAGTTTTATTCATGATTAGAAAAATTAGGCATAGCCCCAATGTTTTGAAAATGTAGATTCTTCAATAAAGTGTTTGCAAAGAAGACTAACATTAATGGCTCACTTAAATTCTGTCCACTCCTTAAAAAAAATAATGGTGTTGGAAAAAATAATTATGGAAAAAAAAAATAGCTCAGCCTATTGGTTTGAATTTGATGGTCAATATATAAATGGTGTTCCTATATATGGTTGTGGTGCAGTCATATATGTCATACATCCATAATCATTATATCTTAACCTATATATATATATATATATATATATATATATATATATATATATTTCAAAGAGTACTAAATGCTATTTGTTATCATATGTGACAGCAAATAATAGAAATTAATGAAATTATTTTTTATTTTTAGGATAATGAATATGTTTTTATATTTAATTTAGAAAGACTAATAAATGATTTTTTATATATATATATATATGCATGCACGGTTTAGGGTCAACAATATTATATGGTTGAAAAATGAGAAAATAGGTTAATGGGCTGGCTAGATATTGGGTTGATGCCCAGTTGCATGTTTGGTGTCGTCCTTCGTCATAACATGAATACTATGAATGGGCTTTATCGATCGCATCATGCAGTGTCCATGCATGAGGTGATAATAGAAAAACCTAATTAATGAAATCATGAGATGAAAGTCTTGTTGTATTCTATTCGGGCCGGGACTCCAAAATATAACATCCATCGTGATTTGGGTACAATTAAGCAGCTACATAGAGCATAGGCTTGGACCACCAAGTTGATCATATTTTTATGTTCTGCATGGACATCCATCCTTTTGTAAAGCAACCATAATCATTATTATCCATTCATATCAATATCTCATCCCTTATTTTGAGTTGATTTCTAGACGTTTCATTTTTATTGTATTGTCTTTAATTTCTTTATTTAATTTAATATGCTCGGATGTGATCATTTTTCTTAATATGTTGGTTCAAATTTGTCTGTTTTGAGTTTGGAGAAATAATTAAAATAGTACAATAAAAATAACTAAAACCACTATAAGTCTTTTTATAACTTGAATAATTAATGTGTCTTTTTAATGCCTAAAATTTATGACTTTAAATTTTTTACAATTGTTTGATGAATTATATGGTCTAATTTTTTATTCTAATTTTCTTTTTATGTTCATTATATATTTGCTATGTTTTCTATAATTTCAGATTTGTTGTTTGCTTGAGTTCATGGATATGCCAGCAGATTCTAGTGCGAGCTCTCCTTTCCAGGCCGAGGGCACCCCTACCCCTACCCCTACACCTACACCTACACCTACCCCTCCTACTCAAACCCCTACCCCTAGCCCTACGGCTCCTTGCCCCGCCCCCAAGCCCAGCAAGAAACCTGCTTCAATAGTTTGGAGTCATTTCACCAAACTAGAGGGTGGTGACTCAAGTAACCCCCAAGCCAAGTGTAACTATTGTGGGAAAATTTATGGATGTCACTATAGGAAACATGGCACCTCACAATTAAAGGTGCACTTAGAAGAGCAATGCAAAAAAAGTCCAATATTAAGATCATTACAAGACAAAAGCCAATCTAGGCTAGAAATTGGACTTAAAAAAAATGGCGGATGAGACTAGTGGGGGTGCAACTTTGAAGGGGTATACTAAGTATGATCCCGATGAGTGTAGAAGACACCTAGCTCGTATGGTCATAATGGACGAGCTACCTTTTCAAATTGTTGATGGGAAAGGGTTCCAAGCGTATTCTCGCTACTTGGAACCAAGGTTTAATATTCCTTCTCGCCACACGGTGGCAAAGGATGTAAAAAAAACATTATTACATTGAAAAGGAGAAGTTGAGGGGTCAATTGGCGGATCAATTTGTTTGTCTCACCACTGACACTTGGACATCGATCCAAAATTTTAATTATATGTCTTTGACTGTGCATTTTATTGATTGTCATTGGACATTGCAAAAGAAATTTATAAAATTTTGTAAAATCACAGATCATAAGGGTGAGACAATTGGAAAGGCCTTGGAGGCCGCAATAAAGGAGTGGGGGTTGACCCGAGTGGTTACAGTCACAGTCGATAATGTCTCGTCTAACGATGTTGCATTGGGACATCTAAAGACCTATCTTAGAGAGGCAAATAAGACACTCATGGGTGGTGAGTGTCTGCATGTGAGATGTGCGGCACATATTCTGAATCTGATTGTCACTGATGGTTTGAGAGATCTTCATGACTCGATTGCTCGGGTTAGGACTGCTGTGAGATGGGTGAGATCTTCTCCTTCGAGGTTGGACAAATTCAAGGTTGCTGCGAGATCTGCGGGCCTAACATCTAAGAGGGGCCTTTGTACTGATATGCCTACACGATGGAACTCAACATTTCTGATGTTGGAGGCGGCCCAAGAATATAAGCTGGCATTTACATTATTGGGTGACGAAGACATCCAATATGTTAAATATTTTGATGATCACGGGGGATTGGGGAAACCCGTAGAGGATGATTGGGAAATTGTAACTAATTTTGTAGAGTTTTTGAGGCTTTTTTACGATGTCACCATGAGGCTATCTGGAACTTTGTACCCTACATCCAATATTGTATGTCAGCAAATATGTAGGGTAAAAGAAGAATTAGATGACATGGTCGCGGGTGGTCACATTAGGATGCGGGAGATGTCATTGATTATGAGGACAAAGTACGACAAGTATTGGGGAGATTTAACGAAGGCTAATATTTTGTTATATGTAGCTGTCGTCTTTGACCCGAGGTATAAGTTGGATGGCATGATATTTGGATTGGGCCTTGCGTACGGGCAAGTATGGGCAGAGCTTATTGCAGCAAGTGTTCGGGAAACCCTTACTAGATTATTTGATGAGTTTTCCACCCTGCGGGGTAGTAATATTGCGGCACCTACACTTACCCCCTCAGCCTCAAGCTCACAGTTTCCTGAAGTCGAGGTTGGGAAAAGACGTAGATTGGAGTGGGGTGAGAGGTATGAGCAGACCCCCTTCCTTCGGAGTTCTGTAGAGGCTCAGCCAGAGATAGACAGATACTTAGCAGCAGAGATTTTACCATTTTCACGAGATTTTGATATATTAAGTTGGTGGAAAGTGAATGCCGTGAAGTATCCCATCCTTGGAGAGATAGCCCGCACACTTTTGGCCATCCCTGTTAGCACAGTAGCCTCAGAGTCTGCCTTTAGCATGGGAGGACGTGTATTAGATTCATTTCGGAGTTCATTAGCTCCTGCCACTGTGAAGGCTTTGATTTGCACGCAGAATTGGATCAAGGGAACTCCAATTCATGTTCCGGATGTTCTTGAGTATGAGAAGGCCGACGTTGAGGAGGATAGTGATGATCAGTTTGGATCTGGTATTTATTTTAATTTCATTTTATAATTTCTTATTTTAATTTATTTATTTTCATTTAATTGGTATTCATTAATTTGATTTCAAATTTAATACTTATAGTGATACATGAGACGACGTCTACGGCTACCTCCGATGCAGTATGACTTTGTATTGGACCCACCATTGTCATGGTTTGCACAATTTCTTCCATAATTGTTTTTTGCATTTAAAATTTTGTTTCATCTTTATAACTTTTTAATTCTAATTTGTTTTATTTTTAACTTATTAATATTTCAGGTTTTATAACTTATTGACTTTTATGATCTTGATTTTCAGTCTCACAGCAATCGACATAACTCACCACTCAGTGAACTCACCGCTACGGCTCCACCCCAAAATCAAATTGATCAAATTGAAAAATTATGATTTTGTTCATTTATAATTAATTGTAATATTGCTACAATAGTTAATTGTACAATTTGTAATATTTATTTCTTTTAGAGGAGTTTGTAATAGTGTAATAGTTTATTAGTTCTCTTAATTTGTATAATTGTGAACAAAATAATTTAGCATAGTGCCTTACTGCCTTAGTGATGATTACTACTTAATTAGTTAATAACGTAATAGTTCAATCTATGATTCTATATATATATATATATATATATATATATATATATATCCTGTTTTTAAATCTATATACTTTTTAATCTAAATAATGGGTTCAAATGGCCCAAAAACGAATTATGGGCCCAAAGTGGCCCAAAAACCGATTCTGGGCCATTTAGGGTCCAGAAAAATGTACTGGGCCGAAGGCCCAGTATGCGGGCGGGGGGTGCGGACGGGTGGGGGTCCACCCCCGCACCCCGGCCCAACGGACGGGGACCCCGCCCCCGCCATGCGGGGGCGGGGTCCGGGGAGAAATTCCCCACCCCCGCATATGCGAGGGCGGGGGGCGGGGGAGGGGTGGCCCCGCCCCGTAGGGGGCGGGTATCACCCCTACAAATCAGTGTAGTAACCCACTACTTATTATATATTTATATATACATGCATGGAATCTCAAAAGTTTGATAAATCCTAATTCCCTTCCTAAGTAATTTATAGGAAGCTAGCTTGCTAGCTAAAATACATGATCATGTATTCGTTAATGCATTTGTAGTTAATTTGGCTTGTAATATAAAATTAATTAATTTTTGAGCATTGAACCGTTTCACTTAAAATAAAATAATTTCCATATTTGCTAAATGGATGGTACTTTTATAAAATTAAATTTTAATTATATATAAATTATAAAATAATTGTTAAGGATTTGCATTCCAACACTTGATTGGAAAATCAGCCAAATCATCTTGCAGGCTGCCGGAGAAACGGGTCGAATTTGAACTTAGAGTATTGGATTAAGTAAAATTTGGCTAATTAACCATTTTTTAGTTTGAGAAATGATACTTACAGTCATGAGTTGTACAAGCACCGTGCAGTCACTTTAAAAAAGTGAATAAATATGAGACCTACATGAAAAAAAATAAATTTTTTAATAGTAGACTCTATTCTTTTTCAAAGCTACTGCACGACGTTTATGTATTTTATGACTGTACGTAGGATTGCTCTTTTAATTTTTGACTAAGGGAAATCCTTAAAATCGGTGGGGTTTATATTTTTGTTTTACACCCAACACGTAATAGATTTATGGTAATTACAGTAGATATGCCTCCAGTTAAACCCCCTCCCCTTTTCCCTTCTCCCCTCTCTCTTTCCTCTTCTCTCCAAAATCCTTCTTCTCCCTTGAAGCCATTTTCGTCTCAGCATCTCTCTGATTCGAAGGCCTTCTTCTCTCCGAAGCTATTTTCTCTCTTAATCGAAGCCATTTTCTCAGCCCGTACTCACCCAAAGAAAATAGAAGAAAGGAAATAAATTAGGCCAAAATAGGTGCGGGCCAAGATGGATGAGCATGTGTGATTTCCTGAGTTTGGAAGCATTGGCATGGCAATCTTTAGTTTTACTTCTCAATATATAATAGCATGCAACAATCAATTTCCAAGGCCGCAGAAGTTGGTGGGTTCAATATTATTTATTTTTACAGAGATTTCAGCATTTCCAGTGCTCTATATGTCAACAGATACAGGCCAAGACTAAAGCTACAAGTCGTCTCATGCATTCAGTTTCTTTTATTTTATTGTCGTTTACATTAACAGTTTTTTTATTCTTTTGTACATATCTATTAGCTGGCATAAAGTGAGAGGTTTAGGTTGTTAGTTTGTTAGAGGGTCCTCTGTATATATGCTCTAGAGCACAGACCTGTACTATAACGAGAACTTTGACAGAAATGAAAACAGAGCTTTTCCTTCATTGATCTGCTCTTTCTCTTTTCTTTGTTCAAACTGCTTTTATTTCATATCCTTACATGGTATCAGAAAGCCAGTGAGAGCAATTTCAATGTCAACTTCTAGCTCCGATTCTTCTGAACTTCATTCAAACCCAAAATCAAACACCTCATCTGCATACCTTAATCTTAGTAATCCAGCAAACCCATACCGCCTCGATCATGGCGATAACCCAGCCCTAACCCTTGTTGCTGACCTCCTTACCACAGACAATTATGCAACATGGTCTCGCTCAATGCGTCGTGTTCTTCGTGCGAAGAACAAACTTGGTTTTATCACCGGATCACTTCTCAAACCATCTCAACCGACAGACCCTTTACTTGAGCTTTGGGAGCGCTGTAACGACATGGTCGTTTCTTGGCTCCAAAACTCCATCAGTCCTTCTCTCCAGCCTAGTGTTCTATTTGTTGATGATGCTCAAGAAATCTGGATGGATCTTCAAGAACGCTTTTCCCAACAAAATGGTCCCTGTATCTATCAACTTAAGAAGGCTTTGGCTGCTTTGCTTCAAGACCATGATCCGGTAAGCATTTACTACGGAAAATTAAAAGCTCTTTGGGATGAACTTTCTATATATGATCCCATTCCCCCTTGCAATTGTGGTACTATGAAAACCTTGCTGGATAGATACCAAAGAGACTGTGTGCTTCAATTTTTAATGGGTCTCAACGACTCTTACTCCCCCATCCGAGACCAAATCATGCTTCTAGATCCCATTCCTCCTGTTCCCAAAGTTTTTTCTCTTGTCCAACAGCAAGAACGACACCACCAAATAACCTCTCATACCCCATCCCCCGAAACCATGGCTATGGCAATAAAGAAACCTTCCAAATTTTTGTCTAAACCATACCAATCCTTCAAAAAAGACCGTCCATATTGCAGCCACTGTAAAATCACTGGTCATACCTTCGAGACCTGTTTCAAGGCTGGCAATGCTGAGCCTCCCGTTTGCTCACATTGCAACTTGACTGGCCACACCATTGAGAAATGTTACAAACTCAATGGATATCCACCTGGCCACAAATATCATATCAAGCAGCAACAAAACTCTGGTTTTATTGCAAATCAGACCTCTCTTTCATTTGCCAATGACTCTGAAGACAACAGTGATGACAAAGTTGGTTTGACTAAACTACAATATCAGCAACTATTAGCGTTGATCCAACCTCAGGATTCTCCAATTGCGGCTTCTGTCATTCACTCCAGGAACCCACCTCAATCCTCTCTTCACACAGCATCATGTTCCAAAATGTCTGGTACATTTTTTTTCTTTGTCAACACACACACACAAATCCATAAACAAATCTCCCATCACTTGGATACTAGACACAGGTGCTACAGACCATATGGTCTGCAGCACCAACTTTTTTACCTCCATCACATCCACAGTTAATTACTTTGTGAAATTGCCTAATGGCCATTCTGCTCCTGTTATACACATTGGCACAATTCAGTTAACAAACACTATTGTTTTACATGATGTTCTCTGTGTGCCATCTTTTTCTTTCAACCTTATTTCCGCAAACAAACTAACTTCTACTCTCCATTGTTGTTTGCTTTTCTTTTCCACTAACTGTTTTATTCAGGACCTGCACTCATGGATAACGATTGGGAAGGGTGAGCTTAAGCATGGCTTGTACCACCTCATTTGCAAAGAAGTTCTCCCCTCAACTCTGTCCACTTTCCTTTCGGCCAACTCATGCAGCAAAAATAAAAATTCCACTTGTTTTATTTCCATTGCAAATTCTGTTTCTCATACTCACCTATGGCATTGTCGCCTAGGCCATTTATCTTTTCCTCGATTACAGTTAATTTCAGATTCTCTTGTACACAAGCAAATTTCATCTATTAATGAAAAATCTTGCACAATTTGCCCCTTAGCTAAACTTCATCGTTTACCTTTTCCTGATAGCTCACACTCTTCATCAAGAATCTTTGAGCTCATTCATTGTGACTTATGGGGCCCTTGCTCCACAATTGCTCATGATGGCTCAAAGTATTTCTTGACTATTGTTGATGACTATTCACGAACTACATGGCTTTACTTGCTTGCTGCCAAAACCGAAACCAGAAAATGCATTGAAGCTTTTTACAATCTTGTTGAGACACAATTTCAAGTGAAAATTAAAATTCTACGAAGTGACAATGGTGCTGAATTTAACATGCAAGAGCTTTTCAATCAAAAAGGTATTATTCATCACAAGAGTTATGTGGCAACCCCTCAACAAAATGGCATTGTTGAGAGGAAGCACCAGCACTTGTTAAATGTAGCCCGTGCCCTTCTTTTTCAATCTGGTTTTCCTTTAACTTACTGGACTGAATCTATCCTTACAGCCACATATATCATTAATAGACTTCCCTCACCCATTCTACAAAATAAAACTCCCTATGAGCTTCTCTTCAATAAGAAACCCGATTATGCTCATATGAGAATTTTTGGTTCCCTATGTTTTGCTGCAACACTTATCCAAAATAGAAAAAAATTTGACCCTAGAGGTCGTGCATGTGCATTTCTTGGTTATCCTTTTGGTACCAAGGGTTACAAACTTTTGGATCTCAAAACTAGCACCATCTTCATTTCAAGGGATGTTATTTTTCATGAATTTACTTATCCTTTTCAAACACCTCTCTTACCTCCTCCCACAAACTCACCTACATCCATTTTTTCTCCTCCCTTAGCACCTTTCTCAGATTTTCCCACTTCCAACCCTTCTACTCCCATAATTTCTTCTCCTTCACACCATACCTCTCCCATTGTCTCTGCTGATTGCCTTACTCCCTCATCTTTTTCCCCTTCTTCTCCATCCATTAATCCCATTCTTTCTTTGCCTGCTGCCCCTGCACTTCGCAGATCCAGTAGAACCAGAACTGCTCCGCAATATCTGAAAGATTTTCACTGCCAACAAGTCAAGCTTTCCTCACCTCAGCAATCGGACTCCAAAGTAGATCCTTTAGAAAATGGTAAGTCTTCTTCTTTCTCTGATTGCTTATCTTACAAGCACTTTAATCCCTCTTTTCAAGCTTTTTCCTCATCCATTTCCATTCAAAATGAGCCAACTTCATATAACCAAGCAATTAAAGATCCTGAGTGGTGCAAAGCTATGGATGCTGAAATTGAAGCTTTGGAAAATAATCATACTTGGACCATCACTGATTTGCCTAAAGACAAAAAAGCAATTGGTTGTAAGTATGTCTATCGCATTAAATTCAAATCTGATGGTACTGTGGAAAGACTTAAAGCTAGACTTGTAGCTAAAGGCTACACTCAACAAGAAGGCATAGATTACACTGAAACTTTCTCACCCGTTGCAAAACTTGTAACTGTTAGATGCCTTCTTAGTGTTGCTGCCATCAAAGGATGGTATTTACATCAATTTGATGTAAATAATGCATTCCTTAATGGAACTTTACATGAAGAAATTTATATGAAGAAGCCCCCGGGATACACTAAAGGTAAACCAAATCAGGTTTGCAAATTGCTTAAAAGCCTTTATGGCCTCAAGCAAGCCTCACGGCAATGGAACTCTAAACTCACTTCATCCCTCATTGCCTTCGGCTTCATCCAGTCAAGGTCTGACTACAGCTTATTTACAAAGCATGAAGGGGACAGTTTTACTGCTTTGCTAATTTATGTTGATGATTTTCTGGTTGCTAGCAATTCAAATGATTCCATTGCTTCTCTAAGATTTTTTTTGAATAACGAATTCAAAATTAAAGACCTTGGCTGTCTTCGTTATTTCTTGGGCTTGGAAATTGCTAGATCTTCCAAGGGTATACATATTTTTCAAAGGAAATATGCCTTAGACATTTTGGCAGATTCGGGTATGCTTGGATGCAAACCCCTTAGACTTCCTATGGATCAACACTTCAAAACCAGCAAGTTTGAGGGCACTCCACTTCTTGATCCTAGTCAATTTCGAAGGTTAATTGGTAGATTATTGTACCTCACAATAACCCGTCCTGACATTTGCTTTGCTGTTCAATTATTAAGTCAATTCATGGATCAACCTTCTTCCTCACACCTGACAGCAGCTTATCAAATTTTAAGATATATCAAATTTGCACCTGCTCAAGGCCTTTTACTTCCATCCTCATCTCAGCTTCAACTTACAGCTTATTGTGACTCGGATTGGGCCTCTTGCCCTGATTCTCGTCAATCTACAACAGGATATTGTGTATTCTTAGGACAATCGCTAATTTCTTGGAAAACTAATAAGCAAATGGTTGTCTCAAGATCATCAGCTGAAGCTGAATATCGCTCTATGGCTGCCACCTCTTCAGAACTTACTTGGCTTCGATATCTTCTTCATGATCTTGGTATTTCTCATCCACAAGCTGCCATTCTCTACTGTGACAACCAAGCAGCTCTTCATATTGCTGCAAACCCGGTATTCCATGAGAGAACCAAGCATATCGAACTTGATTGTCACTTGATACGTGATAAAATTCAAGAAGGGAGTTTAACTACAGCTCATGTTTCATCTCACTCACAGCTGGCCGATATCTTCACCAAAGCTTTACCATCTTATCTTCTTCAAGCACACTTGTCCAAGATGGGAATAGTAAATTACTATTCTCCATCTTGCGGGGGGGTGTCAACAGATACAGGCCAAGACTAAAGCTACAAGTCGTCTCATGCATTCAGTTTCTTTTATTTTATTGTCGTTTACATTAACAGTTTTTTTATTCTTTTGTACATATCTATTAGCTGGCATAAAGTGAGAGGTTTAGGTTGTTAGTTTGTTAGAGGGTCCTCTGTATATATGCTCTAGAGCACAGACCTGTACTATAACGAGAACTTTGACAGAAATGAAAACAGAGCTTTTCCTTCATTGATCTGCTCTTTCTCTTTTCTTTGTTCAAACTGCTTTTATTTCATATCCTTGCACTATAAATTTTTATTTCACTTGTTCTCGCTTTGTGGGCTATCCTTTCTTTATATGAGATCTATGAGGCGTGAGCAAGGAACAAGGGCAAGTTCTGAGAACCAAAAAGAAGAAAAAGTAGGATCCCACATTTTCTCACCATCCACACAACAATATATTATCTTAGCATCCAAACAAAAATAAGTTTTCTTAGCACCCAAACAAAAATGACATTTTCTCAGCATCCAAACGACGCATTTAAAGGCAACAAGATATCCAGAAACGTAGATAAACATCCAAATGAGAATACTCTCACCTATCCCTCACCATAAAAATAAATAAATAATAATCACCTATGAGTCTATGTTGTAATTTGTTGCATCTTCTACGTGGCAGCTAATGATTTGCTGGTGTGAATTGAAACTAATCACCCGACCGATGCTCTCTTTGACTAATCACTCAAAATTTAAATTTTAAATTAGATTAGTCATTTCAATCTTTATAATAATAAAATATTAATTTTTTAATACATTTTTTTAACACTTTTTGAAATAAAAAGCAATAAAATATCAAATAAAAGTCTGGATTGCCGAACAATACCGAAGCCGATTACAGCCACTTTTATTTAATTTTAGATTTTTATGAATTTCATTGGCATATGGTAAAGCCAACGAGAATGCTCAGTCAGATTTGCCATTTTAACCTATCTTTTCCCATCATCCTACTCCTACTACCAGCAACATGAAACGTGTCAATATTACATTCGTAGTTGACACGATTACCCTTAACCTCTACTGTGTAATCAGTTATATTACCTCTTTCACTGTTTCTCTTTATTTTCCTACCCAAACTACTTTTCTCTGGATCTAAACTCAAACCCTAAACTCTCCTCCTCAATCTATCTCATTTCCACATAGAAAGCTTCCAGTTTCTGTATCCCTCTACCATTCCAATCAGGTTTCTTATTTTTGCATCTTTACCTCTCCTGCGAATTTGGTTGTATTGGATTAAAGGGTAACAGATCAAGCCCTAGGTTTTGATATGCGATTGTCGCCTCTCCACTCTCCACACTCCGACGACCGGCGTCTATGCGACGACGCCACCTCCACAACGTTGCAGCTCCCTCGTGTTGCTCCACGCCTTCGTGAATCGTGAGTCGCAGGCTCGCAGCTCCTGTTGCTCCGTCGTCTACGCGACGACGCCACTTCCACCGCCGCAGCTTGTGTCTTGGACTCTGACGTTCCTCTGCCGTAGCCTGTAGATCCCCCTTAACGTCGCTGCAGGTATTAGATTATTAGCTGTAGATCCCCTTTTTGCTCTGTGTATTGAGAATTTGTGAATGATGTGCATGCTATTATGGTTTTGTAATTGATCAAGAACCCACATAGAGCCGCTTGATAATTCCTGAGATTGCTTTGTAATTTTTTAATTGTATGCAATACTTGTAAGATCAGAACAGAAATAGCCATGGGGAAAGGTGGAGGGGACTATGCTAGTATGCTGTTAAGATCTGATTAATTATCATCACAGAAAAATTCATACGAATCTGAATAAATATGATCAGTTGAATCTGGTTCATCATCAACATTATGAAGGAACCCTACTATATTCAAGGTCAAAGTAATTATTAGCTATAAGCTGGATATATATATATACACAGTAGATATATAGCTGATATATATGTATATATGCATGTGATATTATATATATTAGCTATAAGCAGGAATCCATGCTCGATCTTTTAGTATATATTGTGCATAATTGAGAGATTTCGGGGACCGATCGAGTACTACTCAATATATATATATATATATAATCCAAAATAATTACTGATTCCCACCCAATTAAAGTAATCTTTTTCCTGCATCTTGCATCTTTCGATCAAAAGTCCTTGCTTGCTCTTGGTCAATGATTCCCGCATGCTGACTTCTTGACCCAAATAATAATAATCATCAACATTATATGCTGCATTTTTTCTCTTGCCCCATATAAAACTCATAAAAGAAAGTGAGAGTTCTGGTGTATTTGATTCAGGAGCTTTATGGTCTGTTTTGGAAATACGAACCTCTGATTTTATTGAAGCCTTTCCACCATGCTGTTAGTTTGAGATCATGGTCTGTTTTATGGTCTATTTTTTCACTTAAACCTCTAATTCTATGGCCTGTTTTGGTTTGTGTTGGTTTCTGACTTTAGATGGTGGAGTTTGAGTCTTTGAGATCATGGTGATGGAAAAGTAAAAATTAAAATTCTAGGTGAAGTTGTTGCTAACTCGCTGTTGTTGGTTTTTGACGTGATCCATT